>CM042475.1:4568344-5841558 GCA_023621385.1 Quercus gilva | reverse complement strand
AATAATTCTCAGGTCACATTGTTAGATCAAGCGGGGCTTTCTATAACACAGAATCTCCTCGTGGTTATAGGTATCTCATATCAATGAAGGACGATATAGGGGCAATAAAGTTTAGTTATCTGTTATTCAATTTCTGTCGAATTGGAGATGCTAGAAGGTTTTCATTTTTAAATTAAAGTGAGATTATTTCCAAAGAAGTGGCATCATTTTTTCTGTCTTTTACAAATAATTCTTAGAAGTCCTCCCATTGTTCTAGGATATTGATTGGCGTTCAAAAGTAGGGTGTGTCACTAACTCGCGAACCTATCAACCCACTAAAAGTGACCCAATCTAATCCAACTCGCTGATTTGGGTCGATTTTTAGAGGTTTGAGGGTTGGCTTGGATTGTGATTTTATATATATATATATATATATATTTATATATTTACAGTAGGTCAGGTTGGGCTCAAGTCATAATATTCACAATTCCGCCTAATCAACCCACCCCCACCTAAATAAAACTCAAACCTTAAGTTCTTCTTAAATAGTTTGTGTTGGTTTGATATTGTTCTAATGCCCAATTTAATAATAATAGTAATTAAAAAAAATTTATCCAATCCATGGATCCAATCTAGTCCATGTGGGTTGTTCTGGGCTTGGTTTTTTTTAATCCATGATGGTGGGTTGGGTTGAAAAAACCCCTTAACCCACCCTAACCCAACTCGACTCATACAAATCCTTATTCAAGAGTATAAACTTACAAAAAAGATAAATAGATATTCTTATGTAGTGGAGATAATTATCTCATGCGTATATGTAGTTAGAGAGTTTAAATGAAATATTGTCGATGATAATGGCACTGCCTATCAACAAGTACTCCATTTTGCTTGGTACGACGACATGCAGTTGGGAAAAGAATGGAAGCATAAATAACAGAATCATCTCACTTAAAATTATCTTTAAACCAAGATATTGTCTCGAACATTGCAATCCAAGAGTTCTTCAAGGTGTGTGATTGTCAACATTTTTTTCTATATTTATTTATTTATGTTTATTATTTATTCATAGATTTTTAAAACTTTTTTTTTTTTTTTTTGGTAAAAAGTAAAATTACATTTTAACCAATTTTCAACAAACAAATTTTTAGCAAAAAATTGCAACCAAAGTCCAAACAGACATGATGTTACCATGTGTCAGGGGTATTTTTGTGACAAGGGCAAAAAATGCGAGAATAGCCCAAATCTTCCTTTGAGTTCTTTAGAAGTGATTGTGGAGAGTATCAAACCCAAAATTCCAATATTTAGTAAATAAAGGTTGTATGGATATTGGGCCCAAGAGTCCAGCATTTGTTTGCATTTCAGGCCTCGGGCCTAATCCGAGGACGAGAGGTTGCTCGAGGAAGAAGTATATTTATTAGAAAAGACGTTAGTAAATGGAGGTTAGTTTTGATCATAATGGCTCCAGAGGGTAGACCGATGATAAATGCATCCTTGGCTGACCAATACTGAGGTCCGAAGATGTTGTTTGTCACTCCGAGTGACATTCCAAGAAGATTCGTCAATGTTGACAAGCATCGTAGAGATGTCAGACAGGGGGAAAGTCTTGAAATATCTTAAGAGAAAGCTGCCGCCACTGCATTAAATGCTCTGCAGCTAACTCTCTGGCCGCATTAATGTGGAGGTGATACCTAAACAGTGGTTTTTCAGCCTTACAGCTATTACATGAGGACTTATATGAGGCGTTGATGAGACAAGTATCAGCACCAACCATCTAGCATGCACGTGGTAGGTGGAGATGAAAAGGAAAGATAGCATAAAAGAAGAACGAGGTAACGAGACTAGAGGATCGAGAATTAAAAAGAGAAATACTGTAGCATTCAAGAACAAAATTTGTAATCGAATTTAAGAACAATATATAAAAGCAGATCTTCTCGGACTTTGCCAAGGACAATTTTTCTTCGACATAACCCTTTTTCTTTTCATTCTCTTATCATCTGAACCCGTTCTAATGTTTGTTTGATTAACTAAAACCCAGTTTTCCAACCTATTCTCTACAAATTCATTGTTTTAGGCTTTTTGGGCCAAAGTCCATCCATTTATTGGGCTAAGAATTCAAATCTAATCCTTACAAAAGTTAATGGTGCTTTAACAAGAGAGAAATCAAAGTGCCAATAACAAAAATTCATAGAAACATAGTAGGTCCGAAACTTCAACCCACAGTCAAAGAGAAGAGAAATTAAGAGAGTTTGTGAGGAAGAGAGGGAATATTCCCCTGTACTCATGTTTTTACCCCCAAGTTTCAAAATTGGAAGTGAAACTAAATTGGTAATTTTCATGTCTCTATCTTATGAGAGAGAGAGAGAGAGAGAGAGTATGACTTATCCAGTGCTGATCTCAGTTAAGTGAGGTCTTTGAACTTGGGCAGGGTTTTACCCTTATGCATTATTTGCCCAAATTGGCTGCTATCAAGACTCGAGTCCATGCATTTGTGCTTAGCAATCATGCTAGAAATATAGTTAGTTCTGACCTTCATTTTTAGTTAATTTAATTATCATTGTGTTGCAATTTTTAAAATAAGATATTACAAGTTGTGTTCACAATATGGATAGGAACTTATCCTCTTGTCATTATTTTAAATGCCAGCTCATGGAACTTGAACTTTTTTTTTTTTTTGGGAGAAATATCATGGAACTTGAACTGAAGAAGATGTATGATACTGTTATTTCCATTCAGGAGGAAATGTTTTATCTCCGTGAAAGGTAAGAAAGCTTATTGTATTTCTTTTACAGTTCATGAAAAGTGGGATATCCATCTCTTTTTAACCAATGCTGTTTATGATTTATTTTTCAAAGAAGAAGAAATGCAGGTGCTCAACAAAACAACTAACAACAGGATGGCCTGGTTAAGTTTTCTTTCCCTTATTGTTTGTTTATCAGTAGCAGGCTTGCAAGTATGGCACCTGAGGACCTTTTTTCAGAAAAAGAAGCTCATATAATTTTTCTGGACAAGTTCCGTAGTTTTCTCGGGTTTAATTGATAGTTTAGTGGCAATAGCGTCTTTTGCAATAACTCATGTACGTGGTTCAAACTTCAAACCCCATCTCCTCTTGTCCGCTATCTGACTTTCAAAAAAATTTACTGTTTCTCATCTATGATTTTATAGCATATTTCAGAAACCATGTACTTCAAAATAGAATAATTATCAGGTCACATTGTTAGATCAAGCGGGGCTTTCTATAACAGCGTGCAAAATCTCCTCGTGGTTATAGGTGTCTCATATCAATGTAGGACGATATAGGGGCAATAAAGTTTAGTTATCTGTTGTTCAATTTCTATCGAAATTGGAGATGCTAGAAGGTTTTAGATTTTAAATTAAAACTAGTTGCAGACTCACGCGATGGATGAGAATATATGATTACTTTGTAATTGTGGTATGATGTATGATTTGTTCCCTCTAAAAATCAAAAAATTTCTAAAATTATTTTTCATCTATCTATCTATCTATATATATATATATATCATTTTAGTATTTTAGGTGTGTTTGGTTGAAATTATTTCTTTTTGAGGTAGTCCATATTTTTCTAAATTATATTACAGTACGTTGTGTTTTCATTCTTATTCTTTTTTTTTTTATATAACAACTAAACTCTTTATATTATTCAAATTTCTCATTTCTTAAATGAGATAGCGTAATAATCAAAATTCATCACAAAATTACACTTGATATTACGTAAATAGTTGAGAAACACGTTCAAATACATAGCAAGATTGTATTTTGATATAAATTCTAATTTTCAATTTCAAAATAACTAAGTATTATGTCAATAAAATCAAACAAAAGCTATAAGATGGAGAGAAAAGGCTTGTGATGGAAAACTCATAAACACACACAAAATCGTATATTAACCCAAACTAGTGTTATAAAAAAAGTAGAATGATTCATCAACCTAAAGTCAAGTTGCAAGAAAGAATAAATAATCTAATTGAGAAAGAAAATAATCACCTTTTTTTGGGGAGAGACCTGAATTAGATAAATTTATAGAAAATAAGTTGAGAAGAAGAATAGTCAAAATAAAAGATATAGTCACACCAAATTATCTAAGTTATGTTATGTAATTAAATAACATTATATTCTTATATATTATCTTTATAATGCAATATGATAGTATTTGACAGTCAAAGAAAAGAAAAGAAAAATAACAACTTAAAAACACAAAACCAAAAAGTTTGGAGCATGAAATACAATTTAATCCTAATTATTTTTTGTAGGGGTATGCATCAACCTAAAGTAAAGTTCTAAAGAACACACAAATTCATTAGCCTAAAGTAAAGATATAAAACATTAAAAAAATCCACACAAAAAAGGGAAAAAATTTGAGAGAGAGAGGGAGAATAATAGTAGAGTTCTAAATAACATTGAAATTCATCAACATAAAGTAAAGATACCAAAAAAAAAAAAGGTGAGAAAGAGAGAGAGTAATAACCTTTATATGTGATAAAATATGTATAAAGTGAGAAAGAATAGCAATTTTATAGTAAGAGAATGGGGATATGAATAGTCAAAATGAAAGAAAGATAAAGGGATAAAGGAAGAGTGATATTAATGTTGATAGTAGTGGGGAAATGAAAAAGTACAAAGGAAGGAAAAAAGTTAGAGAAAATGTAACAGTAAACTACAAAATTAATAAATAAATAAAAAGAGTAAAAAAATTAAGAGAAAAATAATTGAAAATAAGTAAGTGATAAGGTCACAAATGTGGCTCAACTGGAATATAATAAGAATAAATATTACACTTTAACTTTTAGATATCTATATATATATAATAGGGTGTAATTCAGTGGATGCAACAATAATTTACCTTAAGAAATGTACGTGTTCATACGGACTAACACTGATTCTTTAGAGCATTCTCATTAAGAATGCCAAAAGTGCCATATGTTAAATTTTAGCACCAATACACCAAAAAACCAACTCCATCAAACATTTCAAATCTCAAAAATTTTGAGATACTGCTACAGTGAGATTGTATTAATACAACCTCATTGTAGCACAAATCCTAAACCAAAAATTATTTTTTTATTCCAATGATAACTATGCGTATATTTGTTTTTTATTTTTCTCTTCTTTCTTCTCTCTCCTCTCTCACTTTCCTCTTCCTCTTTCCCATAGCTTCTCTCTTTCTCTCAAATTCACGGTTTGAGCCCCTCCCCTCCAAGGTTTGTCAGTCAGGAACTTCAAAGCCCAAATGCCTTCGAAGTGTTGCCGTTGATATGGAGGTAGAGCTTGACGGCAAGTTGATTTGATTTTGTGGGTTGTAAATTTGTGATTTCGAATTGTGATCGGCGTGGGTCTGGTTGTGGGTTTGTGATTTTGGATTGTGATCGGCGTAGGTGTGGGTTTTTGGCTTGTGGGTTTGTGACTTCGGATTGTGATCGACGTGGGTCTCTGGGTTATGGGTTTGGGTTATAGTGGGTCGTGGTGCAATGGATCGGCGTGATGGGTTTTCTTTTGTGGAGGTTTGCCGTGGTGGGTTTGTGTGTGTGTGTGTGTGTGTGTGTGTGTGTGTGTGTGTGTGTGTGTTTTGCTCGTCAGCTTGATGGGTTTGCCTCTCTGTCTTTCTTCTTTCTTCTTGCTGATTTGGGTTTTGTGATTGCGATGGTGGTTGATTTGTGATTTGGAAGAGGAAGGTAGTGGCTGGGATGGATATGGATTTGCTAGGTTGAGATGGAAGAGTGTGAGTTTGTTGGATAGATAGGTGCATATGGGTGGTTGGTGTTTTTTTTCAGTGGTGGTGGATGGGTTGGTTATGGGTTTGTTGCGTTGAGATTGTAAAGTTTGCTGGGTTGAGAGTGACAGAGAGGAAGACAGAGAAAGAAATATAATTGAAGAATAAAGAAATAATAAAAAATTATTTAAATAAAATGGTAAAAAATATAGAGGCTGTGTTTGGTTCTCGTAAAATATTTTCTGGAAAATAGATATTTTCCGAAAATGCTATTTTCCAAAAAATGAAAATATTTTTATGTGTTTGGTTGTATTATAAAAATTGTTGTTGAAAATATTTTCATGTGTTTGGTTCTATTCTGAAAATACTATTTTCCTACAAATTTTTCACATTTTCTCAACTATTTTCTCAGCATCCAAACAAATTTTATTGCAGAAAATTTCAAAATCACAACCAAATCTCAATCCACAGCCAAATTTTATGACAGAAAATTACAGAAAATGAAATAATCACAGCCAAATTTTTCTCAGCCAAATCACCACCACAACAACAACAAAAATAAAAAATCACACAGGAATCAAGCGAGTCGAACGCCGAAGGTCGAAGATCGGTGGGTCGAAGGTCTGGGTCGAAGGCGAGAACACGCGGCGGAGGCGAGATCGATCGGCGTGGTGCTCAGGGTTCGTCGATGACGAAACTAGTGCGATCTGGTGCACGCGATCGTCGGACTGGAGCTCGAGGTTCGCCAGCGACATCAAAGGCATGATCATCGGACTGATGCGTGCGATCTTCTTCCTCTTGCTCTCTCTCTCTCTTTTTCCGAAAGTCATTTGAAGTGAAAATAGGAACGGAAATGGTTTTACAGGACTTTTGGGTTATTTTTCGGTCACAGGGAAAATGGTTTGAAGTTGATTGAATTTTTCAAATCAACCAAACACTCCAATTTTACGGAAATGTTTTTCTAAAAGTGGTTTGAAGCCAAACCAAGCGCAGCCAAAATCTTTGATGTTAGATGTATTGTAAAACGAGTTATTAAAAGTTAAAATTTTAGATTTTGAAGTAATATATGCTAAAAATTTTACTCAACTTAGTGGGAGTGCTCTTATGACCTATCTTTCCTTACCCACCTGTCCCCCACTGCCACCGCTTAACAGTATCATCTTATGCAAATACAAATACAAATACATTGCGTGAAAAGAAGAGAAAGGCAGTTAAAAAGGAAAAAGAAAAAAAAAGAAAAGAAAGTATAAAGAGAAAAGTAAAAGGAAAAAAAGAAAAGAAAAAGAAGAACGACGAAGGAAACAAAAATGAGTAAGATGGTAAAAACAGGGAAAGGAAATTGTATCTTACTTTCTTTAAGTTTATTTTATAGAAAAGTTTTGAAGTGAATCAATATTGTAATGTAAGCTACTCTCCAAGTCTCCATAACCATAATAGTATTTCACACTAAAGTCACGACCAGTTCTCTCAAATTACGCGTTTGGGCTACATAATTGTGAAATTTCGGGAGGTGTTTAGTACATGCACTTAAAAATTAAAATATGTGTTTAAAAATATGTATAGAAATATGTGTGAATGAAAAAGCATATGCTTACCTTTTTTAGTAAAAAAAATTTGTAAAAATACATGTAATATTGTTTAAAAACTAAAAACATGTGTTTAAGTGAATGTACTAAACAGAGCCATTCTCTAAAAAGTGAATCAGACTACAAGCAATATGCTAGTATTTTCACAATAGATAAGACCGGCTCAATAATTTTGGAGACCTTAAACAAAAATTTAAGTAAAATCTTTTTTATATTTAAATAGTAAGTAAATAATATTAATTAAAATTTTTTTATTTTATTTAAAATTTATTTTTTATTTTTATTTATTACGTAATTTAATAAATTAATATACATTAAATTATTAATGAGTATAATAACTAATAATAATTGATAAAGTAAAAACTTGCATTAAAAAAAAAAATTACTAATTTGAGTGGAGATACATTGGGTGTGGCCCGTGCAGGTGGATCAGGGAGTTTGTAGCTGTGTTGGTGGGAGCCTAAAATTGTTTTCCACTTTTTTAGATTATAAAATATTATATACTCAACAACTGCACTGTGCCTGTGCAGTCTAAGTCCTGTCATTTTATCAGGTACCAAGCGTTGTGCAGTGTGTACTGTCACTGTGCAGTGTCATTAGCGCTGTGGAGCGTGAGCAGATTGTGCAAGTGGAAGAGCAAACTCAGCGTGTTGTCGTTGACTCCTTGTCCTGTCAATCAAGTAGATTAAAAAATATAACTTAAAATAAATAACAGAACTTAAGAAAAAGTTCAAGAATTAGGACTTAGGATCCGTTTACAGCTAAAAATTAAAAATTAAAAATTAAAAATTAAAAATTAGAAATATTACAGTAAAATAATTTTTAAATGTATAAATCATTAAAAATTACTGAAAAGTAAAATTTGTGAAAAAGTTAAATATTTTGATTACTGTTTAATAAACAGTAGCCGTAACAATAATAAATAGTAAAAAAACCGGCTGAAAAAGCTGAAAATTAAAAAAAAAAAAAAAAAAAGAAGGGAAAAATGCAAATGCATTTGGGAAGCGCGAAACGCACACTTTCAGTGTGTTCTCCTTGCCCTATCAATTAAGTTGATTAAAAAATATAACTTAAAATGAATGACCGGACTTATAGAAAAAGATCATGAATCAAGACTCAGCGTGTTGGCCTTGCCATATCAATCAAGTAGATTAAAAAATATAACTTAAAATGAATGATTGATCTTATAGAAAAAGATCCAGAATCAAGACGAAAAAAAAAAAAAAAAAAAGGGAAAAGAATATAGATAGGGAGCCAGAGAGATAGAAAGATATAAATATGCTTGTAGCGTAAAAATGGAAAGAATATTTTTTTTTTTGAGAAAGAAAATGGAAAGAATATAAATAGTCCCGTTTGCAGAGCATTTCAAATACTCATCTTCAGGTTTTAAATAATATTACACGCATTTTTATACATTTTTTCACATAGAAATTTATAGTCTCTATTTTAGTATATATTTTAAGATAATTATGTTATATTATTAATAAATTTGTTTAGTATTAATTTTGATTTTAACATATTTTAAGAACGAGTTAATGAATTTGTCTCTCAAAATTTAATTTTGTTAGTTGAAGTTTGGCTATTTTTTTTTTTCTCTATTTAATCTTTTACATTTTAAAATACAATGGAGCTTTTTTTAGTGCATTTTACTGACCAATTAAAGAGCTAAAATATTTTTTTGTAATTAAAAAATATATATAAATATTACGACCACACACACACACACACGCACACACACACACATATATATTTTCAAGTGGAGGCTTTCTTTTATGGGTCATGTTAACGAGTGCCGTAGGGCATTGGTTAAGAATCCAATTAAAGAAAGTTTTTATGGGAAAAGGAAAAAAAGCAATTAATGTTTTGACAGTTTTTTTCATTTCCCATAAAAGTGATATCAAAACTTTCTTAAAATGGATTCTTAACCAATGCCCCCACGGCACTCGTTAACATATCCCTTCTTTTATTTGGGGTTTTAAGCAATAGTATTAATTGCATTTATTGTTCAGCCGGCACTAATGATAGACCATCATTGTCTTCTTGGCCTAAAAACAACTAACATTCAATTTCTTCAATCTACCATTCCCGTTCTCTCTCAAAAATCCTTTTGACACAAATCCCTCTTATTTTTAATTTTTCATTCACTTTTCTTTACCTACGTTATCACTTATTTCTTTCTTCTCTTCCTTTTAGATCATCTAACCATTAATCCAAATCACAATGACTTTTCTTACCAGAAAAAAGAGATTGCTCTTCCTCTTTCACGCTACTATGCAAAAGACAAAATTTAACTACAATATCAATTGTAGATTTAGAGTACTACTTTAATCAATATCTTTTTATTGAATGTGAATTTTCATAAATCTACTATTAGATTACATTTTCTTCTTATATCCTCCATACTTGCAAAATATATAGAGAATTATGGCATGTTTGGATGGAGGAAGAAAGAAGGGGGAGTGGAGGGGAGTAGAGTAGAGTTGGCTAAAAATAAGCTAATTTTGTGCTAAATTTACTCTACTCTACTTCCCCTTGCTCTCCCTCAATCCAAACGAACTATTAAATATCAATAGCTATGTCATCAATAAATTGTTTAAATTGCAAGTTTTTGTAGTTTGAAATTATGTATAAATAGATAATATCCGATTGACATAAAATTTGACATGTGTGTTAAGAGTGTAAAAAAATGCAATTTAATAGTTAAATTTTCAAAATATGTAGTAATATTTATTTTATTAAATAAGTTTGTAACTTTACACTACAACCAATTTTGAAGTTAAATTTTGTCCCTATGCAAATACAATATATTCTTGAGTTTTAGAGGTCAAAATACCTGCGTGGATTTTACGAGCAATTAGAATGGGTTTTTGCATTTAAACATAGCTAAACTTATAGCAATCTTATAAAGTTTTCTCTTTAAATGTTGCAAATTTGTTTACATGGCATGCTTTGATTGTTTACTAGGGAAAGCTAGATCTGACAATTGAAGCAATGAGAAAATACAACCCTAAGATTGCGTTTTCAATGCAAAAGTCATGTATAGATGCAATGCTATGGGAAGCTTGTAAGGAATGGAGTTGAGGTTATTGAACACTTTATCAACAAGAATCTATTACGATAATCTAAATTTGATAGAAGAGCTACATAACAAAACATCAAAAATAAAAGAAAAAGAAAAATTGAAATAGAGTATTACACATCACACGTCTCATTGAAATTTTACCAAACATATGGTAAAAAACAAAAAAATTGCTACACTAAATGAATCAGATATTGGGACTGCCGAGGCAAGTGTTTCCTAACATGATACTGGAGTCAAATTGTCAACAAGACCCTTAATTTTAAGACATTGATAAATTTGGACACAACCTTACTGAATCTACGAACATCATGAAACCATTTTTCCCATTAAAAAAAAAAAAATTTAGCATGTTCACATAGGCAGTGAATTACTATACTCTTTACAACTTGGAAATTACCATAGCACCACAATGTAGAAATATCATAATATTATAAGAGTCATGTAACGGGTGTCCTTAGAGTAATTTTCAATAAACTATATTAACAAAATTTTAAACTTCACTTTTATGAGAATTATAAAAAATTGTCAAAAAAATTAATTATTTTATTATTTTTTCATAAAATATTTCTAAATTATCTAAAAAAAATATTTCTAAAAATATTTTTTAAACTAATTCCTTTGGGCATTTGATAACATTCCCATATATATATATATATATTTTTTTTTTTTGACTTTTTTACGTATTATAATATACAAACACACAACAGCAAATACCTTTAATCGAATTCAATTGGGCCAAATCAGTCATCATAACTGTATGTATAACATAATGACATCACCAACCAATATAGACTCAACAGTTTTTTTTTTTTTTTCCCTGGGTAGAAAGACTCAAAGATTTCAACATATGCATTTCATAAAGACAAAGTATAATTGATTGTTTATTGGGTCATACAGAATACAGATAAATTCAACCAGATCTAAAAGTGAAATGCAGAGTATCTTACACCCGGCCCAGCGGAAATTTCTTCGTACTTTCCTGAGTCCAAAATTTTGAAAGTTAATCAGAAAATGCACATCAGCTTCCAGCTACACTCCAAAGTCCTACTCCAAACGCCAAAGATAAAATATTATTGGTTAACCATCAAAAAAAAAAAAAAAAAAAATATATATATATATATATATTATTGGTTAGAATATAAAATATTATCTCTAACAACTCTTCCTGTCTGCTGATATGTTAGTCCCAGATATAATAAACTAATGAAATAGGTACCATAAACTAAGGAAATGGATCATTGAATTTGAGACCCACTAAATACGTTTTAAAATTTTGGCCCACATTATTTTATTATTATTATTATTTTTTTGGGTTAAATTTTGATACTGCAGAGAGATTTCTTCGAACTTTCCTCGATCAAAGAAAGCGCGTGTATCCAAAAAAATCACTTACCAGTAAAAAAAAATACTACTTATTTTAGCCTGGCATCACAACAACTACATTGACCCTCTCATTCTCAGCCAATTTTCGTTCTTTCTCAAAAAACCATTGTGAAATATCTCTCATTTTTTATTACGCATTCACTTCGCTTCTTAAACTCTTACCATTTTAATTTCGTCACATCTTTATTTTCTTTCTCCTCTCCTCTTCCTTTTAGATTTTCTCAACTGTCTCCGCATCAAAATCACAATGGCCCTTTCCACCACCAGAGGAACCTCCTTTTCCTCTTTCACCCAACGATGCAGATATGATGTGTTCTTCAGTTTCAGGGGAGAAGATACCCGCAATGGTTTTACCAGCCATTTAAATGGTATTTTGCGTCATAATGGTATTAACACTTTCATGGATGATGAGCTTCCAAGAGGAGAAAAAAATTCTACTGAACTTCTTGAAGCTATTGAAAGTTCAAAGATTTCAATAATTGTATTCTCTAAAAATTATGCATCCTCCACTTGGTGTTTGGATGAACTTGTCAAGATTCTTGAGTGTAAGAATAATGGCCAAGTAGTGTTACCGGTTTTTTACAAGGTGGATCCATCGGATGTACGTAACCAACAGGAAAAGTTTGGAGAAGCACTCGCAAAGCATGAAAAAAAATTCAAGGATAATAAAGAGAAGGTGCAGAGATGGAGGGCAGCCCTAAATGAAGCCAGCCATATATCTGGTTGGCATTACAAAAATGAGTATGTGTTTAATCTCTACTTTGTTATCACCAATTAATTTTATTGCTAAACAAACAACCCCAAAAAAAAACCCTTCTTGTTTGCTTTTTTATTAAAAAAAAGAAAAGAAAAGAGATTATAAAAAATTTATATTTTGATCATATCTTTTAGTAGTGAGCTAAATAGGATATAAGGTTCAGTGATAGAAAGGGAAGAATATATGATAGATACTCTTATCAATTAATTTGA
Organism: Quercus gilva; assembly: GCA_023621385.1. Classification (NCBI taxonomy): domain Eukaryota; kingdom Viridiplantae; phylum Streptophyta; class Magnoliopsida; order Fagales; family Fagaceae; genus Quercus; species Quercus gilva. The sequence continues at coordinate 5,828,834 of CM042475.1, read as the reverse complement.
AACTTCTCTCATGTCATGTTTAGAAAATTTCCCCTAAATTTTATAATAAATTCATTCAAGTGTTAGAAGTGGATATTCAGTGAGTTTGTTTCCTTTCCAAAGCAGATATTCCACGCATCTTTGTGCTAAAAGCCTAAAGTCGATGTTTGACCTAAAAAAAAAAAGTTCGTAATGATAGTTCTCAACTCTATGAATTACGTGCCATTTAATTTGACTAACAAAATTTATGTTCTAGTTCACAAACTAAACGTTTTGAATTCAATTCAAGATCATATTTCTATTTTCTAACATGTTTTAAATGCTTTGTGATTGGCAGCCGCCCTCAATTTAGATTTATCGAAGAAATTTTAGAAGAGATCTTAAGTGCTAAATTAAATCGTACACAAGTATTTGTTGTTAAATACCCAGTTGGAATAGACTCTCACATAGAGGAAATAAGTCATCTGTTAGATATTGAGTCAAACGATGTTCGCATGTTAGTGATCCATGGTCTTCCAGGAATAGGTAAGACAACAATTGCAAAAGCTATTTTTAACTTAATTGCATATCGTTTTGAAGGAAGTAGCTTTCTAGAAGATGTTAGAGAAAACTCAAAAACAAATGATGGTGTACTCCAACTACAAAAGGCACTTTATTATGAGATCTTAAGGGTTGGAAAATTGAAAGTGCATGGTATATCTAAAAGAATCAATGAGATAATGGAAAAGCTTCAGAACAAAAAAATTCTTTTAATTCTAGATGATGTGGACGAATTAAAACAAGTAGAAAATTTGCTTGGAAAATGCAATTGGTTTGCTTCTGGAAGTAGAATTATTATCACAACAAGAGAGAAAAAGTTGCTATCTACTCTGCGAGAAGATTGTCATTTATTTTACTATAAGGTTAAGAAATTAGATGAATGTGAATCTCGTGAACTCTTTTGTCAACATGCACTCAAAAGAAACAAGCCTACAAAAGATTATTCGGAGCTTGTACACCAATTTATAGGTTATGCCAAAGGACTTCCATTAGTTTTAAAAATAATAGGTGCTGATTTATATGACAAAAATTTACAATGTTGGAAAAGTGCATTAGATAAGTACAAAAGAATTCCTAATTCGGATATTCAAGAAGTACTTAAAATAAGTTACGATGGATTGGACCAAATTCAACAGGATATTTTCCTTGATATTGCATGTTTTTTTAAAGGATTCTACAAGAATTTGGTTGTAGATATATTACAAAGTAGCAATCTTCATGACCCATACTATGATATTGAAAAACTTATTGATAAATCTCTCATAGTCATTACAAAAGATGACAAATTATTGATGCATGACTTAATGCAACAAATGGGTTTGGAAATTGCTCGACAAGAATCAAAAGTGTCAAAAAAATATAGAAGGCTATTGTGTTATGAGGATGCTCCTGAAGTACTAAATGAAGATACGGTATAAGTCCTTTTGATTTACCTTTTTCCTTTTCTAGCAACGCAAATATAAATAATTTTTTCTCATTGTATTTGAATGATCATTTTAATGTTGAAGATGATTTTGTTTTAAATTTAATAATTATATGTTTTGTTGTCTAATGTGATTCATGTGATTCTTTGTTCAATTAGGGATTAGATGAAATTCGAGGCATAACATTGTCCTTGCCACATCCAAGAAAGATGCAATTGAATCTTGGAAAGATGAAAAGCCTCAAATATTTGATAATTCGCAATGTAATTTGTGAAAACCTTAAATATCTTCCCAATGGGTTAAGGTTACTTGATTGGAATGAATTTCCTTTATCGTCCTTGCCATCCACCTATGAACCTACAAAACTCGTTGCACTTAACATGCCAAGGAGCCACATTGAATTGGATGAGCATTTCGAGGTATAATCATAGCATTTATAAATTCTTATTTGGTTTTTTTTGTTAACGAGTACCTCTAGAGAATAAGTTAAGGTGCATTTTTTTTTTTTGGTTGCTAAAACAAAACCATGCATTTAATACTATATAAAATAAATTTTCTATAACTTTTTTAATATATAAAATCAAATTGTGTACAAATATTTAAAAATGTACACCTAACCATAAAAAATTTATGGTGCAAATCAATGAACTATTGACAAATGTTTTTTTAAAAAAAAAAAAAAAAAAAAAGAAGGAATAGTGCTATAGATAGTACAAGTTTTACTACATTGAACAAACAAATTGATGTGTCACAAATTATAAAGAGACAATTCAAAAATTCATTTAGGAGGTGGTTAAAATCTACCAATCACATTCATTGCCACATTAATTTGAAGGCTTTATGTTTATAAAAATGTAGTACCTTTAACATTTTTATTTTAAAAGTGTGTATTATAATTCATAATTGAATAGTTATTATTTATGTTTCTCAAAAAAAAAAAAAAAAAAAAAGAGTTATTATTTCCTAATCTATGCTCTTAGCCTTTTTTGTTTTGTTTTTTTGAATGAGCTCTTAGCCTTATTTTGTTTCTTTTTAATAATAATTTTTTTTTAAAAAAAATTCTTCTTTTGCAGAGGTGTTGGTTTGAAACATTAAAATATATATGAATTTCACACATTGTAAAAATATTACAAAAGTACTTGACTTATCAGTGATTGCCCCAAACATAAAGAAGTTGGAGCTTTATAGTTGCATAAATTTAGTCGGGATTCATCAGTTGGTTGGTTGGACTTCATGTAATTTTCTCCACAAATAAAGTTAAAATTGTGCAAAAATATTAAATAATGTTCACACAACCATGATGAGTCTATGGGTGCAAATCAATAAACCATTTGACACCAATCGTAATCATTGCAATATGTACATTTTTTCATGACATCATAGGTTGAAACTAATATATATATATATATATATATATGTATGTATGAATTCATTGTTACATGAGTTTGTAAGATTTATGTAATAAAACTTATTATACTTTTAACATTTTTATTTTAAAAAATGTGTATTATATTTTTTTTAAAGGAAAAAAAAAATGTCTATTATAATTCATTATTGATCATTTATTAATCTATGCTCTTAGTCTATTATTTTAAAGTTTGTTTTCTTCTTACTAATAATTTTCAAAACCTTTCCTTCTTATACAGAGATGTCGGTTCGAAACATTGAAATATATGAATTTCAACTATTGTAAAAATATTACAAAAGTACCTGACTTATCAGTGACTGCCCCAAACATAAACAAGTTGGAGCTTTACAGATGCATAAATTTAGTTGAGGTTCATCAATCTAATGGACTTCTTGAAGAGCTTGAATTCTGGGATCTCCGTGGATGCCAAAATATTAGAATATTTCCAAGAAACCTCCGGTTGAAATCTCTTAAAAGTATTTATCTTAATTGGTGTGGAAGTCTTCTGCAAAGAACGGAAAGATTAGCGTTGCTTACATCAATAGGATATCTCATTAGCCTTCATAGCTTGAGAATAAGTTTAAAAAATGTGAAAGATTCAAGTAACATCTCTAATTTACAAAATCTTAGGAAGCTCACTTTGTATGATTGTGAAAATTTTCCAAAAGCCAGGGATACTTCTGGTTGCTTCCCTGAATTACAATATTTACGCCTCCATTTCAGCAACATCACTACCCTCCCTGAAATTGCACTCAGGTGTCCGAAATTAAAGACCCTTTACATTCACCATTGCCGGAACCTTCGGGAAATTCCAAGGCTTCCACCTTGTATAAGAAATGTATTTGCAATAGGGTGCAATTTGTTGAATTCACGATGTAGAAGAAGATTATTTAGTCAGGTATCTCTATAATTTATATATATATATATAAACAATTTTGGTTAACTTCCCTTACTAAATTTGTTGAACTGAAATTTTGTTAATTGCAAGCAGCTTGGAGATGTGATAGGGCTTCCACGGAATTTAGTATGTGGTTATTCTAATATGGGATCATCACATCAGGAGTTTGGATCTGAATTGGGCTCTTCATCTGAATTGGACTTCGCTTCTATGTGGCCTTTTTATGGCCTTACACTTCCAGGAACTACAATTCCAAAGTGGTTCAACCATCGGAGTCATGGAAGTTCCATATCATTCTCAGTTGGTCAGAAATTTCCATCATTTGCTTTATGTGTTGCTTTAAACGTAGAACGCAAGGATAATGTGCCATTTGCATCTCAAGCGTTTGTTTGTTCTATCTACTTGTTCATTAATGGTTTTGAAGAAAAGCTCACGGGACATGGATTTCCACTTGATTCATCAAATTTTATGTGGTTTCATTATGTAAGTGTTAGAGATAATTTATTGAAACACATAATTTTAGGCGATCGGAATGATGTTACTCTTCGGTGTGAAATTTCAAATGACTATAGAAAAACAATAGAAGTCACAATAAGAAGGTGTGGGGTCCATGTGGCATGCATATGTCCCCCACGGAATTCTACTGCCGATAAGGTATTAAAAGAAGCATCTTTTGATGAAAGATTAAAATTATTTTTATCCAAAGTGGCTGCAGAGCTTCTTCCCTTCGAGCAAGAGATGGTCGGACGCTCTGAAACCCAAAATGCCAATCTTTGCCCTCTTTGTGAAATAGCAAAAGATTCAGCCTTACATCTATTTCAATGTTGTTCTTATGCCAAAGGAATGTGGTATGGTAGTAGATGGGGTTTTCGCATTGAAATGATCCAAGCTAAATCTGTAAAGGAGTTCATTGAACAAATAGTTGACCCCCCAAAGGAATTATTAGCAGAAAGAGTCACCAAAGATGAATTCACACTGTATGCAGTAGTGGTGATGAAAATCCTTTGGGATGCACGGGTGAAAGCTTTGGTTTCAGAGACTAAAGAAAGCATAAATCAGCTAGCCCATCGTCTTAACACACAGTATGACTCTAACTTGAGATCACTTGGGACTATGAGGGGAACTGAAGAGCAAAAAAGGGAAAGTGCTTGGACCAAACCACCTGATCAACTGGTGAAGCTTAACTTCGATGCGTCGTGTGATCAAAATAATGTAGGCTTGGCTGTGGTTGTCAGAAATCAAGAGGGGAATGGCAGAGCAATCAGACGTGGGATAAGCCTCTGCAGTAAGATGGGCAATGCCATTGGCAAATGAGGAGAGACTTGAACAAGTTGTGGTAGAGGGTATAAAGGTAAGCACGCCAAGTATTTGATAAAATGTTACTATGGATATATATAATGGTAAAATACAGTACAGATTGCACAATTGGATTGCTATTTCTCTTCCCTTTTTTGTAGTCCAATGAATCTGTGCTAGAGATCATCTTTCTATTGTTAGCTGGTTGTTGAGGATTTATCTTTTAAATTGCAGCTACCATCATCAACTTCATTGTAAATTCAGCTTGCAAGCTCGGCTGGGAATGGAGGAGAATAATGAATGACGTTTTGGCTTTGGCTTCTTTTTTCAGATAATAATGCAGTGAACAGCCTCATAAAATGGGCAGTGGGGTCTAATGACTCTAGTTTATTGTTGCCTGTACATGTTCCCCCAATAGTAAGCAGATAGAAGTTTGTTACCTCTCTTTCCTCTTTCTAATATGTTGCTCACACAGTCACACATCCTGGTGGACTTGCATTCGTTTTCTGCTCTTCTTCAACATGTGTATTTGGATTATGATTTACCAATTTATTAATACTTAGCACCAGTTCTGAAAGGTCACTCAGATGCTATTGAGGTTTCTCTTGGAATTTTTGACCCTTTTGAAGGTACTAAGTTCACATTATATGTATACTAGCTAAGTAATTGTTGGAAATATAATTTGATTTTAATATGGGAGTAGTCATGAGGTTACTCTAGGCCTAGCTTGGACTGTTTTAATTTTAGTTAGTATGACTTAAGGCCTTCTGTATTGTAGTTCTGTTAAATATGACAAAATATAAATAACATCAAATGAATTGATATTCAAGTAGGCCAAGTTTAGAATAAATTGTCTTATTGAATGAAATATGATTTTTATGTTGTTCTTCTCATACAAATAATGGTTATTTCTCCTTGTGATCTTGAACATACCTCATGTTAGAGGCTAACTGGGACCTTTCTCCTGAATTGATATCCCTTAGCACTAAATTTAATATTCACTTCACCTAAAACAAAAATTCATGTATTAAAAATGATTTGGAACTATTGGCTGAATCTTAGATACTTTTCTTTTGTGGTGGTGGAGTTGGGGGGACTATTGCAATGATTATCATTTACTATTTCAGGAAGCAGAGCATCTTTGCTTAGACAATTGCTTGCTAGAAACTGCACTACACTTGAAGAGCCAAAGCAGTCGACCAAGACAAAGCTGCAAGTCCAATGCAAGCACCACACTGCCCCCAATCAGCCTCTCGGTATTGACAATTGATAAACCACTTCTCTAAGCCCACCATCACTAGCTGAAAAACTATGGTAAACTTAGAATTATTAAAAACATCTTGTTCTTGAATAAACCCTAAATTTGTTCTTCTCCAGTTGCCTAGGGTCAAACTTATTGAAGACTTGACAGAGGAAAAAGTGTTGAAAATGAGGGTTTCTTTCACTATCTCACACACGCCAAAAATAGATCATGCCCTACATTGTAGCATTAGTAAAACTTCTATGGCTCTAGTTTTAAATTGCTTTGATTGATGGATTTACTATGAAGTCATTGTGTGGCTATAGCTAAAGTTGATGCAAGGGCAGCAACATTCATTGGCAGCAACATTCATTGTGAGCTGGAACTAAATGAACTTTTGACTGTTCTTAGATACACACCTTCTCCAACTCAAAACTGTCACCGCAGAAGTAAATAACCAGGGTGACAGTATTTGTGCTCTCCTTTGCCACTTTAGTGCCTTGGATTCCCATGGAAAGCCCAATAATTTTCTTCGCTTAGAATAAATACATGATTCATACCAGCAGTTCTCTCTTCCGATGAGTATTTTTTGAAAATTCCCTGTTCTACTACAGCTTCATTGTTGAAATCCTCATCAAGATTGAGAATCCCACATTCCAAAGCTATCACTCTTGCTGCATGTTCATTGTCACCGGTGATCATTTTAATGTTTACCCTAGAGAGTGCATATTACTCTTCCTATTTTCGAAATCCCCACTTCTATTTTTCTTTGAATTGAGGGCCTTGACTTAGATTATCTCAGAATTTTGCTTGATTTTATCGATATTGATACCTAAATTGTAGATAGCCCAATAATGTAGTACTTTTGCTGTATGGCTTCCAAATCCTTCAACCGGTCATGCAGAAATCCTGTTTGTAAATTGTACTAGCTGTGTTGAAACCAAAAACTTGTTGCCTTATAACAAAAACATTTTCTACTTTTTCTTAGGAAGTGCATTCCCTCGTTGTTTCTTTACCAAGCCAAGATTCTGTTAGCTTCATCTCATTAATTGTCAAGTGCCTGTTTTGTTAGGGAAGATTATTTTTTATTTATTTATTTATTTATTTTTGGGCTCAGTCCATTGTGTAACAAGCAGAAGGTTCTCAAACCATGGTGTAATCAGGCATCAAGCATTTCATAGAATATGCCACATGTAAGAGTAGCTGATAGAGGCAGACCTTCCGGAGTTGCCACCACCATAACTATGACTACTGAGGCAAAAAGGCATGATCAATCATCGTGCACTATATCTCTAATACTTTGAGTTTTAAATATTTGTATGAGTATTAAGATTTAGAGTATTAGAGCAACAAATGTTCTCTCATGTTAGCTCTTAAAGTTGCATACTATGGTTTTGTTATTTTAATTTTCTGTTCACTTTTTTTTTTTTTTAACATAATATCTGTGTTTTCAACCAACATCAATGTAGTGGTTATCTTTAACATAGTATTTTTGCTTTAAATCAAGCTTCAGTATGACCAGGCTGCTTGTCTTGTGCTATTACTCTTAAGAAAGAGGCCGCACCAGAGAATGATGCTTCCTATTGGTAGTTGAGGAAAGGTGATTGGTTAAATTCATTTTTTTTCATGATTATGTTTCAATCTTCCATTATTTTCATTGTAAATGCATACATATGTGAAATTTAGCATTCATAAATTATCATGTTAGATGTTGATTTCGTTTACTCTTTTTTCCCCTTTTGTTACTACATCACTAGCGAGTATTCTTTGCTTTGCCTTTTATGGAGACCACTTAAGAAGATTGGCTTTTAATGTCTCTAGGAAGTTTCCTAAGTCCTACATGCAGTACATATAGTTGTGAGTCAATTTTTTGTCATTTACTTTCTGTTCAACTATGTTTGCCATTTACAACTCTTTCTCTATATCAGACTGTGTTATCATCTTTATGAGTTATAAAGAGTACAAGGGAAATACACTTTATTTTAAATGCTTTATTTTCTTGTGATGAAATGCATCAATGTAGAAGTTATTTAATTTGTGGGGAATTTTTATATTGCAATCATAGGAATGGACCCTTTATGCATGTGCCTGATGTTTTTACTTGTATGAAGAATCTTTATGCTTAAGAACTTGTGATCTTGTTTGCAGAAAAGATGAATGCTCTTAACAAGTGAGTGAAAAGGCAAAGAGCAAGTTGCAATTTCAATAAAAGTACCTGATTGCCCTCACTCTAGCCTCCCAGAATTTGCTTAGGTCATTGAGGTATGTTCATAAGCATTACTTTGTGTGTTACTCTGCTTGGGATATCTTGAATTAAACTATTGAAAACTCTATCAAATTTTGATTATCTTTCTTGCAAATCAAACTAAAACTTACTTTGAGCTTTAGGTTGATAAAACAGTCACCTAAAACAAGCCTTGTCAGAGGTGATTTGTGCACAAGTTAGCTTGTAACTATTGTGGCCTGGTCATGAGATTGTTACTGCCTGGGCCAAGGCATTTATAGCTTTGTGAAGGCCAGGTCACCCAAAATTAAAGGCATTAACTTATAAATTAGTACACTTGGCCCATAGCTTTTCATAGTCACCTTGTCACGAAATCAATCAACTTCTTTTTCTCTACATTGGAATATGATCATACATTCTTAAATACTCTCTCCTTAGTTAGCCACCTTGTTTAGGCCAATTTTATGTATATTGCTTCTTTCTAATGAACACACTTTTTTTTTTCTTTATAATATAACCTAGGGTCTTTTTTAAGGGGACAATAACATATTCAGTTGAAGGAAAATATATGTATATTTCAAATAAGGTATGGCTAATAGTAAAATTTTAATGCAAGCAAAAAATTCTCTTAGTAAGGACCAATAATTTTCCTAGTGTACCTTTAATGTTAACTTAATCCCATCAAAACATCTCGCTTTCAAATGGGATTATGTGGTTTTGATATCTGAAACAGTGGAGGAATTGGGGCATATAGTACAAAGGTTTATCTCTCTCTCTCTCTCTCTCTCTCTCTCTCTATATATATATATATATAATAAAATATAAAATAAAACTAGTGTATATATATATACACATATACATAAAAGAAATATTAAAAAAATCAATCCCATGGGAAGCAACAGCCACCCTGGCCTCCCTTTACTTTGCATTGATCATGGCCTGCTTAATTCATACCTGTACTGCTTAATTCCTTTTGTGGAATTGTTGTTCTCTTGCCAGAGTTACCACTATACTTAGATGTACTATGACTTGAGCATTGTTGCAAAACCTTGGGAACTGAGTATTTTGATAATTTCTTTGGTGTTTTTCTCCTTATTGAGGCAAAAAATTTAAAGTCTAATTTGTTGACAATTGATCATCTTTCTATACCAATTATCCAACTAATGTAAAGATGGCATACAATTTCCTTCTGTAAAATATTTATAAAAAAATACTAGTATTTTTTGGTAACTTGTCAATGTGTAAATGTGTTTTTTTCTTTTTTTCTTTTCTCTAACTTATAATAATTGTTGGTAATATAATTTGGTTTCAATACTAGAGTAGTCATGAGGTCACTTTGCTCCAAGTTTAGTTTGCATATGCTTCATTGTAATTTTAGTTAGTATGATTTAGGGCCTTCTACATTGCTGATTTGTTGAATATGACAAAAATATAACTAACATTAAAAGTGGTCTAATATTCTGGTTAGTCAAGTTTGGAGCAAGTTGTTTGATCCACTAAAGTTTGAATTTTTTAATATGATTCTCAAAGTAATTGTGTTTGTTACTTCTTTGTCCATTTGAATGTATGAAATTCACCTTCAATGTCGTTGGTCATTTATTTCTTAACTGTATTCCTATGAAAATTCAAGGATGAATGACTATTTTTTTTTTTTTTTTTAAATTTCATAGGAATTTTTGATACTTAATAAAACTAATAATTACTTTGGAATAGCTATTGATTTGTCATAGGATTGGTCTTATTTACTGAATTGGCCTTGGGGGCAGAGGGGGGGGGGGGGGTGCTTTTCTTTTTACCCTGATGTCCTGTTAAAGGCTGGCTAGAATGTGGTCTCTTGAATATATATCCTTTTGTCTTGGGGTCTCCCTTCTTGTGGGCATGAACAACCTTCTCACTCTTCATCTTCACTTAAAACTCCACTTCTGTTTTTCTCTGAATCAAAGTCTAACATGGATTATAGAATTTATTGATATTCATACTCATATCAAAGACAAGCCCAAGAAAGGGTCGCTTTCTTGGTAGGGCTCCAAAAATCTTTACAAGCGATGTAGAATCTACTTTGTAAATAGTATTGGTTATGTTTAAACCAACTGCTTCTTGTTTTATATATCAAGAACATTTGATACTGTTCTGTACCTTCCCTCATTGCTTCTTTTAAAGGAAAATTACTGTTACCTTCATCTCATTTAATGTACAAGTACTTGTTTTGTTAGTGCAGAGACTTATGTGTTACTCCAGTGTCTCACAATTAGAGATCCCTAGCCAAGGCATGATCAACTATCACATATTTCATAGAATAAGCAAAAGTTGTCTTCCAACCTAAGGCAGACCTTTTGCAACTGCCAACACCATGATTATGACAAGCAGTGACAATACGAACAAGTGCATTGAAATATGTTGGTGCTGCTCATCTCTCAATATGTCCACCCTGATGTCTCCACTCTTTAGGGAGAACTTTTCAAATTGCCTAGATTGCTTGAAGTTACAGACAACAGAAGCAGCAACTACCTGAACGACAGCAACAATAATACTCCAACCATGATAATCGTATGCTGTTTGATTCCAAAGGTAGAGAGATTATAGCACAGGCCAAAAGCACAATAACAGTGGTTGCCTCAAACGCTTTAAAGACATAACTGAGTAAGCCTTTTGCTAGTTCTTTTTGGTACTTTTTGGCACCAAAAACATTCTTTCAATGAATAAGATCAGCCACATTACCACTAATAACTTGCTTTATGTAGGTTCCAAGAACCACAGCTAGTGCTTTTACTCCAGACTGAAATGAAGGCTCAAAGTTCTTATTCCTCATCATGTCACTGAGCCACTTCAGATCGACACTGAGAAAGAAAATGGATTTGTTTTGCAAGCAACCCTCATCAACAGGCTTCACATCAATGGTCTTGGTCAATTGGTGCTGTATATGTGAAAGATCAGTTGTAAATTAGTACACCATCGTTGGTTCATTGCTTAGTAGGTCTTTATTTGTGGTCCTTCCTTCTATTGCTTTTGGGTTACATTGGTTGATGCCAAGAAGGTGATAGATGTTATTGCTTCTGGAAAGGTACATATAATCAAAACACAAGTAGCATCTGGCAGTTCCTCATTGTCTTATGTGGACAATTTGGAGGGACTTGAATAACTGAACATTTGAAGGCATGGAAAAACCAGTTAAGAGATCAAATCTAGTTTCCCGAATCTGCAAATTGAATGTTGTACAATGAATTTTTGGGGACCTTTTAAATTTATGATTGTAATTCTTTAAGAGGCTCTACATTTTGAACACTACTCTTTAATAAAACTCATTAATTACTTATAAAAAAAAAATGTGTTTGATTGTTTTACTTCCTTGGCCTATTCCTAGTTTATTCTTCTGTTAAGATTGTCAATTAGTATGGCCATTGGTCTTTGTACCAATGGCTTCTCCTTTCCCTCTCATAAGCAAGGGGAAGATGTTGAAGTTGTGGGTTTAATCTAAAATGTGTAAATGATTAGTATTTACCAATCAAAACTGCAATGTGATCATTGAATTCTATTTGTGAAGAAAAGGATGGAGAAACTAACATAGGAAGCTCTGTGTTTTGATGGCTCTCTCTTATGATGTTTAGCTCTAGAGTGACACTATTTAGGAAGAGTCATAGCATGCACACCTTCAATGCTTTAATACAGATGTAAGTTTGAAAATCTTACATAAGATACAATTATCTCTCCTTGGCCACTCTAGAGCCTTGAATTCCTATAACCCAGTACCTAATGGTTTTAGGGATGGCACATAATTGGAATGGCCTTTGAATATGGCTTTTTCTGCTTCAAGCATGTATCCATCATAGCCTTCTCTAAAATGTAGGATCTTGTCATCATAAAAATATCAACGTTTTCCATCTGCTCTTCAGGCTAACAATTTTGAACATTACAATGTCCACTTCTACTTTACCTACTAAATCCTTGTTTGGCTTGAGATTTTAGACTCTGCACTAAATTAGCTATAGCTTTGGAGTTAGTCTCTAGTGATCATCTTAACATTTAACTTTGGCAATTATGCCCTACTGTTCACACAAACCATTTATTTTGTCGCAGTCCACATTGTTTCTGCTGTTCTAGCACTGGATGAGATCATTCAACACCGCTAGCCTTGATAGCTTGAATAAGATCTGAGGGTTTTCTTCAAGGTCAGCATGAACCTTCTCATTCTCCTCCTATTTTGTTGGACAGAGGTGTTGTATTCCAAGCTCATATTAGCTGTATCACTATGATTGCAAAAATTGCATTATTTTCTTTTGATCCATATACCTCTTAGCTATCTTTCTTTGGACATAATATTTCAAATATATTCCCAGTATTTTCCGTGAAAGAGAGATAGCATCCCATGTTGCACTTGATGTTACTTTGTTTTGCTTGGCTGGGTGCTTAGTTACTAGAATATTCTAGCTATTGATGATATGATTAACTTTCCTATACTGCATTGGTGGGTCTGGAGAAAGTTTTGTGGCTCAAATGTACCCTGTATGGCATGCATTGGGTGTGTTACGATCTGTCTTGGTATTGCATTCTATAACTACATTTTCTAAATCAGCCAATCCTAAATGCAAAGAAAAGTGTTACTGCACTCCTTCAAAACTGAAAACTTGCACTCCTGGTTCAACATTGGTGAGCTTGTTGCATATTTTAAAGATACTAGTCGCATACCCGCATGTTGTGTGTGATAATTTTTTTAAGATGATCTCATTAAATATTTTATTAATACTATAATTTTAGTTATTAACCATTGGTTTTTCATTAGTTTTTAAGTTAATATAAACCTTAAATATTCCTTTTTTTTAGCTTTACACACACACACACACACACACACACACACTCACACACATATATATAATGTGAATCTTTACACATACCTTTAAGAAAACTCTATATATTCCATTTCTTTGAATGCGTAAAATTATAGACATCTACTCTATAATGATAGTGGCTAATTCATTTTATTTGTTTTTTTTAGTGATCTCATTTGCAACGCTTCTTACCATTATCGTATATTTACTAACTAATGATTTGCATAACAAATATATTAAATGAGAGATAGCATTGTTCATTAGATTCTCAAAAGTAATAGTGAATGAAAATTTTATATATATATATATTTATATATATTATAAATAAGCTTAAATGAAAGGTCAAATTTTTTTTTTTTTTTAATTTTCTAACTTTATTTCTTATGTAATTTCTACGACTACCAAAGAACATCTTTTTTTTTTTTTTTTTTGTTATGATTAATATGGTTTCCATAGTTAGAATTTGATTAGTTTTAAATTTAAAATACTATGATTGTATTTAATTATTGATTTAATTCTTTAAGTGAATTTAACAATTTATTTTACTACACTGTAAAGTTTTTAATGTTCTCCATACGATAATCTTTATTTTATTTTTTACTTATCCTTACAACCTCTTTGTTTTCCAATCAAAGGTTACTAATCGACGCTTGATTTTTTTTCTTTATCTACTCTTTATTACTTTGTATTGTTTTTTTTTTCTTTACCACATCTCTCTCTCTCTCTCTCTCTCTCTCTCTCTCTCCATTGGCAACCTATCGTTATCCAAAATTTGATGATGATTCTATGACATTAAATATGCATTAATAGTTTTTAATTTTTTTAATTTTTGTGTTTCTAACCTTTTTTTTTTTTTTTTTTTTGAGAAAGTAGTGTTTCTAACTTGATATGTTTTGTATTTCATTTTTCCTTTGATGCATTGGGTGTGAGAATGAGTGTTTCCCTAGCATTACTTCACTTAATAAGGACAATTTTATTTATTTAATTTAGACCAAATATTATATTTTAAATTTTTAAAAATTAAAAAGTAGAGGAAATATAAATAATTTAATGATATATATGGGGGATGTGACTGAATTTAAATGTTGAATAAAATTATATGAGAAAAAAGTAAAAATAAAATATATAACAGTAAACACTAACTTATCCAAATCATTTTATGCTGTTAGGTTTTAAAGACTTAGGATTTGATGTATTTAGAACTCTAATGTGTAATGTTGGCAAACCATGATCAAAACAATATGTTTAGTCTTGTTTAGGCTTGCTCAAAGTTGTGCAATTCATGTAAAGTTGGAATCGAGTGGCTGCAGATGTATTAGTGCATTTCGGCCTTGCTCGATCGATCGATCGATCGAAAGTCGGCCAGAATTTTTTTCTGCAGAATTTCCAACTCAACCCTACCTCATTAAAAGTTTAGGGTTTTATGTTTTTGCCCTAGGTATATAAGGCAAAACCCTACCCACATTTTTATGAGTTGCTCTGATTGTATTGTTGCTCATATTTTGCTGTTTGTGTGAATCTCTTGTGAGATCCTTGAGGAGCTTTCCTTCACATAAACTTAGGGTTTTCAAGGTAGAGATTATATCAACATCTTGATGATCAACTCAGTTACTGCCATTGGACCTTAAAGAAACACAAGCGGGGGTGCTTGTATCTTGTGGAGAATCCAAGAAAGAAGAAGTCCGTGGATTTGGAGCTTGCATGTGGTCGTGTTAGTAAGTTCTACTGGTGGGTAGCATTAGGAAGTCAAGTGGGGAGCTTGTAAATCCTTTTGTATGAACTTCGATTCTTTCATATAGTGGATTCAAGTTTACCTTGGGGATAGCTAGGTTAAATCCTCCTCAAGTTTTTTACCAGTTTGGTTTTCCTGGGTGATCATATCATTGTATAATTTATATTTCCGTTGCTATATTTCTTGATATGATTAATTGATTGTGTTAACCTAGATTTGCATAATTTGATTAAGTTAATCACTTGGCTAATAAACTAGGTTAATCCAATTATTGTGTTTTAAGGGGTCTAAAAACTTAACAAATGCAATATAATAATAATATATTCTTATATACTATCTTTAATTCTTTATAATGTAATATGATAACATTTAACAATCAAAGTGCTAAAAAAATTAAAAAAAAAAAAAAAAAAAACTTAAAACACAAAACTAAATTTCATCAACCAAAATAAAATTCTAAAGAATACAACACTTTATCAAGCTAAAAATAAAGATGCAAGAAAAATAAAAATAAAATCCACTAAAAAATTGAGGGATAAATAGTGGGAAATGACCCATTTTTTGTGAGAGAAAATTATGTAAAGAATAGAAGAGTGAATGACAAATTTATACTAAGGGAATGATAATAAAAAGAAACAATATAAAGAAAGATAAAAGGAAAGAGGAAAGAGGAAGAGTGATATCAAGGTAGAATGTTTAGGGAGATGAAAAGGTAAAGGGAATGAGAAAGGTTGAAGAAAGTGTAAATGTTAAAAAAATGAGTACAATTTGATGACCACAATTTTCTTTTATTTGAATTTAAGTAAAATATTACATTTTTATTTTTTTAAACAGAGAGAGAGAGAGAGAGAGAATATCAATAATTTAATGATAAGGAGGATGTGTTTGAATTTGAATATTGAATAAAATAAGATGAGAAGAAGAAGGAAAAAAAAAAAAAAACTAAAAGATGTAATAATAAAAACTAAATTATCCAAATTATGCTATATAATGGAATACTATTATATTTTTATCTACTATCTTTAATTTTTTATAACATAATTAGATAAAATTTAACGATCAAAGAGAAATAATAATAATAATAATAATAATAATAATAATAATAATAATAATAACTTAAAACACAAAAAGTTGAAATATTTGAGTGATGTGAAGTGAAAACAGTGTGCCAAATAGGTGGGGTTTAGGAAATTGGGATATTTTAAGTGATGAGTAATAAGCGATGAGTGATGAAAATTGAATAAGGAATGATGGGTGATAGTTTTTAAAAAACCAAACAACCCCTAAGTGTCTCCCTCAGTACTGAAATTTTATATTTTTTATTCTTAAAATGGAAATGGCTAGTTACAACCCTTAACAGGTTCCTAAGGGTGTGTTTAGTTGGGATGATTTTAGGGAGGATGGAAAATGAATGAAAGAAAAGTGGAGAGAAAATAATATTTTTGGTTGTTTGGTTGAGGGTGGAAAAGATGAGAGCTTTTGGTGGGGGCCACAAGTTTTCTCTCCTCCCCCTTCAAAATACAATTTCTCCAAATTGGAGAGAAACTTGGAGTGAAAAGTGGGAAAAATATTTGGGCAAAACTGCCCCCCACCTCTTTTAACGTTTCTGGCTTCTTCTTTTTCTTCTTCTTCTTCTCTCTCTTTTTTTTTTTTTTTTTTTTTTTTACTTTTCCTTTCTCGACTAATGCTGGCTTTTTGTTTTTGTTTTTTTTCTTTGGTTTTGTCAAGACGTTCTGGGTTCTTCTTTTCCTTCTTTTTATAAAATTTTTATTATTATTATTTTTTTTTAAGAAAACACTTTTGGATGATTCCTTACGCTATTTTTGAAATGTCCACTTTCATTTATACACAATTTTTTTTTTTTTAAAGTATAATGTGTTACTTGTTATTTTATTTAAAAGGAATATGATGGTAAATTTATACAAACCTTATTTTTAACCAAATTAAAAAAAATTTTATCTCTCCACTTTTTCACCCTCTCAACCAAACACAAATGTGGAAAACTAAAAACTTTTCTATCCTCCCACTTTTCCATTATTTATCTATTTTCTATCCTCTCACTTTTCCATTCTCCCAACCAAATGGATCCTAAATGTGTCTTGAGTTCAACATAGGTACAATTCCCCAAATGAGTTGCACGTGCTTTCCATTCATACCCCCAACTAGTCAAACATATTCAAATCAGAAAATAATTACAGTATTAAAAATAATCAAATTACAAAAATACAAAGGCAAAATTACATTTTCAGTACATATGTTTTGGGGGATTTCTTTTTTTTTTTTTTGCCATATATTTTGAAAATTTTCAATTTGGTCCTATAAAATTTCAAAACATAAGTTTTCAAATCGGTTGCCAAGAAAGTGAAAAAAAAAAAAAGTGGGCTGTTGGGCGTAATCTTAAGAAATAATTTTGATTTCATCCCTATAGTTCCATCCAATATTTTTCTGTTGCCAAGTTTAAAAAAAAAAAATAAAAAAAATAAAAAAAAGCTGTTTTTTAAGTTTATGTTTATTTTAAGGCAAAACAGAATTAGAATTAAATAAAATAAAATAAAACCAACAAGGAGAACAACCAGATCTGGTGCGGAGAAAGGGAAAAAGAGGAACAAGAAAGATCAGAGGGGTAGGGGGGCCGGTAAAGGAGACAGACAAAATGCAGTCATTTCTTATTTTCTCTCAAAGAAAAAGTTTGTGGAAATCTTTTTTTTTTTACTGCCTTGTTTTGATAGAAGAATAGATGAAATCCAAGTCTCAGTCCAATGTTATTTTGCAAAAGACCCGTCAAACTAAATACTGAAAGGACATAAGTCAGTTTGTAAAAATTCCACAAACCTGGAGCATTGTGCTGTTCTTGGCAGCTTCTATAGCTTGAAGGCATCTCCGGTGGCTTCTCCGACGCGTTTTTTGTTCTGCTCTGAGATTATTATCATTTTTAACAGAAAAAATTACATTGAATATTTAAGAAACACATTTAATGAGACTGTGATTGTGTGTTAGTAGTCTTAGTAGTGTCTATTGTTCTACTTGAAAAATATTTGTGTTATCATTTTATTGGATGGGTAGAAAATGAGATTTACACATCCCTACTGAATTTAAACTCTTTTTTGAATGCGAAGATCAGCTATAAAGATGAACAGAAAAACCATTTTGAAAACGGAATCAAACATCGTGGATTCCTTTTAACACTCTTGAGTATCACAAAATCCAGAATCTGATCGACCATACTAAAATTTATGTGGAAGCAGAGGTGACCAATGTTGAAACAAATCCATTGCTTAGGCATGATGGTGCCGTGAACATAATAGAAGCAGACATGATGACTACAGAAAGCCAAGTCCGAGAAGATGTCGAATATATACCGTATCCTTACCTACGGTGTCTGGCTTAGGAAATAAGGCCAGAAAATAGGCAAATAAATGGCTTAATTAGGTACTTCGGACCTTCTCAGGAAATTATATCGAAAATAATTCTGATGATTTGATTCAAAATACCTTACAATGATAGCAACGTTCAAAAAACTAATATGAGGGTGATTAATAAACAATAACAGTCTAACTGCTAAAAATAAGCTTGCAAAGTAAATACAGAATACAGTTTACACAAACTTTTAGCTTCTTCTTTTCCATTGAAATACAAACACACAAAAATGAATACTTTTAATTATACATGAATCAGTACTCTTGGGGTGATCCACGTATGCAGCTGACACCACCCTCTCATACCTTTGTCATCTGAGGGCATCTATCGCGAAAAAGAGTATTCCAGCAACCTGCAATCACAATAACAGAAAAGGCCGAAGCAAAAAGCAGAATTTTTTTTCCATTTAACAATAAATATAAAAAAATTTAGTTAGTTGTCATTTGTGAGAAGAATATTGAAAATTAGCATCTCGAGTGTTTAAAACTCGAGTTCCAACATAAAACTCGAGTTTTTAAGTCTCGATTTGTAAACGGATGGGTCTGATTTGGAAAAAAATTCATGTGGAAATCGAGTTTTAAACACTCGAGTTCCGGAAAACGCCGCTATAGGGCTTAAAAACGCCACTATAGGGCTCTTGTATGACACTTATGAAAAAATTTTGCAGGAAACGCCGCTATAGGGCTTTAAAACGTCACTGTAGAGCTTAAAAACGCCACTATAGGGCTCCCTGAACCTGGTATGGGCACTTATAAAAAAAATTTTGCAGAAAAACGCCGCTATAGGGCTTTAAAACGTCACTATAAGACTTAAAAACGCCGCTATAGGGGCGATAAAACTAAATTTTTTTTTGCATGGAACTCGAGTTTTGAAAACTCGAGATCTATGTGAATGGATCTCGAGTTTCTGAAACTCGAGATGTCTAGTTTTCCTTATAGTTTTAAGCGTTGCCTAACTAACCATATACAACTCTTTCTCACAGTTCTTCTACACATTTCCCCCAAAAAGCGTGCAAACAAAAAAAATAAGTATAACGTCGACACTCTTGAGGAAAATCTTTAAACTCCACCTCTGAATTATTGCTCGTCTCGTCTTCTATATTTGATTCCAGACCGTTCTCAAGATCCACTAGCTTCTTTTGCACTTTATTTCGCCTGTAGACTAATTTATCTTTTTCAACTTTAGCTTGATTGTACTTGAACCCGTTTCTAAGCAGGGAAAACAAGTTTTGTGCTGCAACTAATACAGATAATACGAAGAGGAACCAACGGCCGAAGGACCACAGATCCGATGATGAATAGTTGCTAAGTAGTAAGAAGATAACTGCTTGGAATAAAAAGCAAAACGTCGCAAGAGAGAAAGCATACCATAAAAGGAGATTAAAGACTATTCTTTTGCTTTGATATTGCTTCCTTCAATTCCGTTTTCTCCTTATCAAGTTTTTGCATCTCATTTTCAGGATCACAAAGGCCCATAGGAAGCGAGAGTAGGTTGTTCACGGGAGACGACTCTGAGGATAAATCCCTTCTCTCTCTCTTTTTTTATTTTTATTTTTTAATTGCAAGAATAGGTCGGCCTGATATTTGAAGGCCATACTACATTGTTAATAAAGTTGTCTTATGAAGAGAACAACAATACTCGACGTCGAGCGAAAATGCGTCCTCTCCCTCGTAGGAGCCCTTCTCTCTCGCTACAGCCCGAGTGCTTTCTCCATCACGGGATCCACCTGGGTCTTGGTAACCCAAACTCACAAAATCTCTTCACAATCATGGATCAAGAAGTCTTAGACGGCATCCAACATCTCAAACTCACCAAGGATGAAGAAGAAGACATCGCCATCTCAGCAATCAACAGATCGGACCTGCTTGAAGAACGTGCATTAAGTTTATTTGGTAGACTACTAGCTGAACGACACCAGAACCTGCGAGCCCTGAAAAGCACACTCCGGTCAGCCTGGAAAATGGGCTCTGATCTACGAATTGTGAAAGTTGGGCAGAACATCCTTCAGTTCAAGTTTAACTCAATGTGCCAAATGGAGTGGGTTGAGCGGAATGGCCCTTGGAATTTTGATAACAATCTCTTGCTTCTTACTAGATGGAGAAAAGGGCTGTCTGTGGCCACCATTTCTTTCACCCATTCTCCATTTTGGGTCCAAGTTTGGGGTTTTCCCTTTGATTGCATGTCAGAGGAAGTGGGAAGAGAACTGGGCAGCAAATTGGGTAAGTACATCGAGTCAGACAAGCGATCCTGGCTTTCGGAGCAAGCTAAGTTTATTAGAATTCGTGTGGATCTGCCCATTGATAAACCACTGCGAAGGGGTGGTAACATAGTCAACGCAGAGGGTGAAAAATTTTGGGTTTCTTTCAAATATGAAAGATTACCCAACTTTTGCTTCCACTGTGGTCTTCTTAGACATGATGAGAAACACTGTCAGGCGCCACCAATGGACTCAGGCAACACAAAGCAATATGGGGACTGGCTACAGGCAAACGGTTTTGCTAAACTCAGTTCAGAAAAATCAAAAGTCACCTTCAGTGGTAGACACGAAGGAAGAAAGGAAGGCAGTTCAGATGGTAAGCACAATTTAGCTCAGGCAGCCTCCAACTCTACGAACATGGAGTCAGAACAAGTTGAGCTTCCAACCACTCCGAGCAGCTACATGCTACCCAATGACAACACAGTGCCAGGAAACTCTGACACGTCAAATCATCTTACTGCAGACAAACAACTGAAAAACAGGAAAGTAAGTCCCTTGAACCTTGCGCCTCAATCTATGAAATCTCAATTTGAATTTCAAAATTGCTTTGAAATGGGAAAGGAAATTGGGGATGCCTCCTCCATTATGGGCTTTCTTAAACCCTCCCCACCCGAAGCCCAAGAAGTATCAAGTCCCTTAAGACCGCCCAAAGAGGCCCACCACACTAGCAAATCACCATGCACCTCACGAGGCCCAAGTAAAGGGAATTTGAAGGCAGCAAGCCCCAAATCCCAACATTTACGCACAAAACCTTAGTGGGCTCTCAGGTTCTAAAAGACCATGCAAGCTGGTTTTATCAAACGAAGATGAAGGAAAGCCCCACAAGAAAATCCGTGACACACCCCTCTCAAGTGCAAACAGCGCTCAATCTGGATCGGCGGTGATTGCAAAGCAGCAGCGCCGGGAGCCATGAATTCACTATGTTGGAACTGCCGGGGAATTGGTAACCCCCGGATAGTTTTCGCGCTTCGTGATTACGTGAAGCGCTGGAATCCCAAACTAGTCTTCCTATTGGAGCCTAAGCTAAAGAATAAGCATATGGAGAAGGTGAAGTACAAACTGGGCTTCTTAAATGGCCTAATAGTTCCTAGTAAAGGCTGAAGTGGTGGCCTGGCTCTTTTGTGGTCTAGTGATATAAATCTAGAAATTAAAAGCTACTCTAATTTCCATATTGATTCCATAATTACAGAACCAGAGAATGGCTTTTCTTGGAGGTACACTGGATTTTATGGGCACCCTGAAACTCACCTCAGGGAAGAATCTTGGAAACTCATTTCCTTTCTTAATAGTAAATATTGTTTGCCTTGGTTTTGTTGTGGTGACTTTAATGAAATTCTCTCTATGAATGAAAAAGTAGGTGGTACTCTACGATCCCAATGCCAAATGGAGGGGTTCCGTCAGGTGGTAAATAATTGTTGCTTTCAAGATTTGGGATATTGTGGGCCAGACTTCACCTGGAGTAACATGAAGGAAGGCAATCAAAGAATTTCTCTCCGTCTTGACAGGGCTTTTGCCACGCCTGAGTGGCTGGAATTTTTCAGGAACCCAAAAGTCCACCATCTTGCTGAATCAACCTCTGACCACTGCATCCTTGCAATTTCTGATTCTTTCTCACAAGCTCACAGGGGAAAACATAGATTTCATTTTGAGGCAATGTGGGCCAAAAGAGATGATTGTCGGGAAATCATTGATTTGGCCTGGAACTTGGGCTCTCTTTCCACCACCCCGGAGGACATATCATCCAATCTTCAAAAATGTGCTATGGCTTTAACCAGCTGGAACCAAAGAGTGGTGGGCAACATCACAAAGAAAATTCAGGAGAAAAGGAAACTACTCAATGCTCTCACTTCTAATGATCAACAAGGAAACTTGAGAGCTGAGATTAATCAGCTCAGGAAGGAAATTAATGATCTTCTTGACAGTGAAGAAACCATGTGGCATCAACACGGCAAAGTGCACTGGTACAGAGAGGGAGACAAAAACACCAAATTCTTCCATGCTTGGGCGTCTAACAGAAAGAAAAAGAACACTATCCTTGGTCTTTGGAATGATGACGGTCTGTGGTGTTATGACAAGGCTGATATTGCAGCCACTGCTGTGGCTTACTTTGAGAAAATCTACACCACAACTAATCCCACTAGAATAAATGAAGTCATTGGCTCTATCCCCAGGCGCGTGACAGATGACATGAACTCTGAGCTCACTAAGACCTTCACAAGAGAGGAGGTTCTCAAAGCTTTGCAGCAAATTCATTCGACAAAAGCCCCAGGATCTGATGGTATGTTTGCTGTTTTTTTCCATAATTACTGGGATATAATGGGCACTAATATTACAAATATGGTTCTGAATGTGCTAAATTCAAATGCTCCCATGGCTGAGATTAATAAAACTAATATTTCCCTAATCCCAAAAACCAACCACCCCACAAGAATGACAGAATTCCGCCCTATTAGCCTATGTAATGTAACTTACAAACTCATATCAAAAGTCTTGGCTAATAGACTCAAAATGATCATGCCAAGCATCATCTCTGAAAACCAAAGTGCCTTCACTACTGAACGTCTAATTTCTAACAATGTCCTAGTAGCTTATGAGTTTATGCACTATCTAAAAAATAAAAAGGGGGGAAAAGAAAGTTTTATGTCAATTAAACTAGATATGAGTAAAGCCTTTGATCAGGTTGAATGGGATTTTATTAAGGGGATAATGATGAAATTGGGTTTCAATAATAAGTGGACTGATCTTATTGTGCGTTGTGTCTCCTCTGTATCTTATCCAGTGATCATAAATGGTGAAACTTTTGGCCACATCACCCCAACCCGGGGCATCCAGCAGGGCGACCCCCTCTCCCCATATCTATTCCTTCTTTGTGCAAAAGGTTTATCAGCTCTTATTAATGAAGCAACCCGAAATCAGCAAATCTCAGGGGTCTCCATATGCAGGGGCTGCCTTGTAATCACCCATCTCTTCTTTGCCGATGACAGCCTCCTTTTTTGCAAAGCAAATGTGCAAGAATGTCAAAAACTTGTCAGCATTCTCCAAAGCTATGAGGCGGCTTCTAGTCAAAAAATTAATGCAGACAAGTCCTCAGTGTTTTTCAGCCCGAATACACCTCAAGATACAAAAGAGAGCATTCTGAGATTACTTAGGCTGATGCAAGACATGAGGCATTACAAGTATTTGGGGCTTCCTTCCATCATTGGGAAATCAAAAACCCAAGTTTTTGCTGAAATCAAAGAACGAGTTGCAAAAAAGCTGGCTTGGAAAGGTAAACTCCTTTCAATTGGTGGGAGGGAGATTCTCATTAAGGCAGTCGCACAAGCAGTCTAGACCTATACCATGAGTTGTTTTCAGCTCCCTAAGACTCTTTGTACTGATTTGGAAAATATGATGCGCAATTTTTGGTGGGGGCAGAAAGATAAAGAGCACAAAATTGCTTAGGTTAGTTGGAAGAAACTGTGCAAGTCAAAACTTCATGATGGGATGGGTTTCCGGGACTTACAAGCTTTTAATCTAGCCATGTTAGCCAAACAAGGTTGGCGAATCCTAACCAACCCCGACTCTTTGGTGGCTCGAGTTTACAAAGCTAGGTACTTCCCATTTGATGATATTCTCAACTCCAAAAAAGGCTGCAGCCCGTCCTATGCCTGGAGAAGTATTCACAATAGTCTTGAGGTGATCCGGAAAGGAACTAGATGGAGAGTGGGAAATGGTCGTAAAATCCATATATGGGAAGATAAGTGGCTACCAACGCCAACAACGTTCAAAGTAATCTCCCCACCTTCCGACTTTGGAAACTTCCCAATGGTATCATCTCTTATTGATGAGGACACTAAGTGGTGGAAAGTTGATGTAGTCCACTCACTCTTCCTACCCTTCGAAGCCAGCACAATTTTGTCAATCCCATTGAGCTACAATCTTCCCGAAGATAGTCTAATTTGGATTGGTAATAAACATGGGACCTTCACAGTTAAAAGTGCCTATCACATTGCCTTAAGCATGGTGATACCTCCAGATGAAGGTGAATGCTCTTTAAACAGCTCTAACTCTCTGATTTGGAAAAGAATATGGCACCAAAAAGTCCCCCCAAAGCTCAAAGTTTTTGCTTGGAGATTCTGTGTTAATGCCCCACCATGGAAAACTTAAGTCATAGAGGTTAGCGTGTTCTTGCTTCTGCCCCATCTGTGACAAAGCAATAGAGACTACGGCCCATGCTCTTTTTCACTGTGATCATGCCAAGCTAAAATGGGCTCTTTGGTCTGGCTGCCCTATAGACCTTTCACGCCCAATCCATGATCCTATTGATATTGTTCTTGACATCATTAAGAGGGGCACCTTGCATGACATGGAGATTTTCTTTGCTACTGCCTGGTCTATTTGGTGGAACCAAAACCAAGTAGTGCGTGAGGACTCGGGTTCTCCCCCAAGCCGAAGTTGGGAATTGGCTAATAGAACCCTCACTGATTTTAAGGATGCTTGCTCTCACCCCCTACTGCCCCATTCCCCTCTTGTCCTAAATTGGAAAGCTCCTCCCTTTGGCTTCTTCAAAATAAATGTTGATGGAGCCGCCTCTAATGATGGTACCAACTCTTGCATTGGGGTGATTGTCTGCGACTGCCATGGCCTTTCTATTGCAGCTTCTAGTGAAGTTCTTCAGTCCTCCTACTTGGCAGAAATTACTAAAGCCTTTGCTCTTCTACATGGTGTGTTACTTGCTTTGGAGCTGAAATTTCCCATGTTATCTTTGAGTCTGATGCCCTCTCTATTATTCAAGCTCTTAACTGTGGAGATGTTGTTGGTGAGATTAGTCTCATCCTCCAAGACATTAGAAGCTGTTCGGCCTCATTCAGTTGGTGCTCATTCCAACACCTGAAAAGGGAAGGCAACAGAGTTGCCCATGAACTTGCTAAAGCTGCAAAACTATCAGGTTTTTTCTGAATTTTGGAAGGGAGTTAATCCCAGTTGTGTAGAACACTTAATCCTAGATGATATCTGACTGGTTTTCAGCTTCTGTAATTTCCTTTCTCTGTTGTATTCCAATTTCAGCTTGATGAATGAAAGTTTATCTGATTTCCCA
The DNA here is from genome assembly GCA_023621385.1 of Quercus gilva. Classification (NCBI taxonomy): domain Eukaryota; kingdom Viridiplantae; phylum Streptophyta; class Magnoliopsida; order Fagales; family Fagaceae; genus Quercus; species Quercus gilva. The sequence continues at coordinate 5,803,020 of CM042475.1, read as the reverse complement.
CCAAAAAAAAAAAAAAAACAACAATACTCGGGCCCACAAAATGGAACTATGACTTGTTTTTTTTTTTTGAAGATTTATCTCCACTGGATGTCTATTTGACAAAAATTATTTTGTCAAATTATTTTATTATTCAGTTTATTTTTACTATTATTTGTAAGTCTTGTGGTACTTTTTGATACTATTCATAATCTTAGTATACTATTTTAGCTAATTTTTATCTTTATTTATAATACTTTCAGCAAAAAAATTTCAATTTTTACAAAATAAGCAGATCCCAAACGAACTCATCTGTAAAAAAAGAGCTAAAGCTAATAGCTCTTTCTACAGTGTCTTGGCTTAGTCAAGTTTTGTTAGGCCAAAACCCACCATTTCATTGTTCACTTCAATTCCATGTTGGTGAAGCAAAACTGTTTGTTTTGTTGATTTTTTATTTTTTGGGTATGGAAGGGGTGGGAGAAAGTAGAAAGGGAGATAAGTGTGGGTGAGAGAGGGAGAGACAGGGATTAGTAACAATAGAGAACTCGGAGAGCCTTCAAATTCCAAAATTTTATCACATTCTATTATACTATCTCAAAAAATTACTTTATCAATTATACTATACTATTTTACAATACTCTTAACATCCTAACTTTTTTATTTTACAATATAACATGTTAAAATAATATTTCTACACAATAAAATAATATATCTCAAAACCCAAATAAAAACAAAAACTCAAAACCCAAAAATCTGAAGAGAAAGAGGAATTGACAAAGTAAGTGAATAAAAATAAAATTGCAGAATTATTGCAAATTTTTTTCAATAGTTAGTTTTGACTAGTCTGGGAGGTTTTGAGATTTTATTCTAAATTTCCTACATATGGCACATGCCATTCCAATGTGAATGCTCTCAGTTTCTCTCACTGATCAGCACTCTGTTTGCTGAAAGAGCAGACAGTACTTTACTTACTTGGAGGATCGAGGTTCAGCTTCTGCTTTACCATACCACTGATGGGTTCCAAAGTTCGAAAATCAACATCTTCAATCGTCACTTCAAACGCAAGCAGGTAATATCTATAATTATAAATCTCTAAAGGCTAAACCCACTATTTCTTTTACCTATTTCATTAATCAATTTTTTAATCGAAATAATTCAGAAGGCATGCATTTTTCTTGTCTTTTCTCAATGAATCAGGGGGAAAAAAAATCAGACCTTTTTGCTAGATTTATGTGTTTTTCTTCTTTTTTGAATCAAAAATTTCATTTTGATTAATCCCTTACAAAATTTCAGTTCTGATTACATCCATCACATCTACTTATGGAGCGTTGGGATGGTATTCAAGACTCCTTGATGCTGTATTGAAGGTATGACTCAAAGAAATGACTCACTTTTTCTTCTACTTTTTATTTCTTGGTATAAATGCACTTTTAGTCCCTATGTTTTGACTCTATTTCTATTTTGGTCCCTACATTTTATTTTTACCACTTTTAGTCTCTAAACCAATTAACGTGTTCCATTTTAGTCCTTTCCGTCAGTCAACCGACGGAAATAGTTGAGGTGGCAGCCAGAGCAATTAAAATATTACAAAAATGCCACGTCATCCATGACACATCAGCATATAAATTTAAAAAATTAATTTATTAATTTTAACTAAATAAAAAAATAAAAACAGAATTAAAAATAAAAATTTATTAATTTTTCTTTAAAAACAGAATCAAAATTCATTAATCAAAATCAAAATTCAAAAAATAATGCCCCCCATTCCTTTCATTAATTTTACTTATTATTATTTTGCTGGAAGATCATGCCTTTGTCATATTCTTTGTGTTCTTTCCATAACTGTTCATGTTCTTTCTCACTTCTCCAGAATTGTTCATGTTCTTCCTCAAATAACTCGTTGCCCAGAACACAACTGTGCCCTTTGAATCTTTGATTGGCTTGATCTACAAAAAAAACATGACAAAGGCATGAAAACCTAATCATTTGTAGATCTTCCTCAAAAGGCACAGATCTACAAAATACAAAAACCTTCGAAGATTCAAAACACAAAGAACACAAACCTAAACCCAAACCCAACCCTCAATCTCTAGCAAACCCAGAACATCACATGAAAAATCAAACCCTCCATACCAACATCAAACCCACAAAACTCAAATCATCCTTTTTCAGATCTAGGGGTAGAAGAAAGGAATCGAGCTCGCGATCGGAGCCTTCTTCGGAGACGGAATCATCGTAGGGCGGCGGAGGCTGCGGCGAATTGGAGTCGACAATATCTGTGACTCTGGCTCTGGCTTCGGAACTTGCGGTTGCGGCGACGGCGGCATCGTAAGGTGCTTCGTGATAACATCCAAGGAATCACCAAGCTCGCTATTCGCCGATTGGCTCGCAGGGGTGGAGTGAAGTGTATCAGCGGTCTGATCTACGAGGAGACACGTGGCGTTCTCAAGATCTTCTTGGAGAACATAATTTGTGACGCCGTGACCTACAGTGAGCACGCAAGAAGGAAGACCGTGACAGCCATGGACGTCGTCTATGCCTTGAAGAGGCAAGGAAGGACTCTCTACGGGTTTGGGTTTTTGCATTTTGTGTTTGGTATGGGACTTTAGGAACAAGTTCGATGGTGGTGGTGTTTTTTGTTTTGTAATTAGGGGTGTTTTTTTCTTCTTGTTTTCATTTATGCCCCAGTGATCTGGGTTTGAGTTCTTGGGTTACTGAGTTTGTGTTCTTGTGATGGGTTTAAGTTCTTGGTTGCTGGGATTGATTTGGCAAGAATATGAAGAATAAGTTGTAAAATGAAGAACAATTTAAAGAAGATGAAGAACAATCTTAATTTATGTGAATTTTAATTTTTAATTCTGCTTTTATTTTTATTATTTAGTTAAAATTAATAAATTAATTTTTAAAATTTATATGCTGATGTGTCATGGATGATGTGGCATTTTTGTAATATTTTAATTGCTCCAGCTGCCACCTTAACAATTTCCGTCGGTTGACTGACGAAAAAAACTAAAATGGAACGCGTTAATTGATTTAAGGACTAAAAGTGGTAAAAATAAAATGTAGGGACCAAAATAGAAATAAGGTCAAAACATAAAGACTAAAAGTGCATTTACGCCTTATTTCTTTTGCTTCCAAAAAGTTACATAATATATTTTATGTCACCTATACTAGTGAGATCTCTGTCACAAAGTCAGTGAGGTTTTTCTTAGTTTTCAACGCTTGTATTCTTGGATGATCATGGAAGACTTGTCGGTGATGTGGAAAAAACTCTCGCTATCAGAGGAGTAGAAGAGTGAGTATAGCGGTCAGATATTTGAAATGACAGGGGGGAAGGTTTTAGCAGCCAAATTCTTTACTCGTAGAGTTTTGAATATGGAAGCCATAGCCTGGACCTTCAAACAGTTGTGGCAGACGAAGAAGAGTTTCGAAATCAAAGATATGGGATGTCATGTGGTACTCTTTGTGTTTACGGACAAGATGGATGCAGATAGGGTCCTCTTGGGAGAACCATGGAGCTATGATAAACATTTAGTTTCTCTGCGTCAGATGGAGAAGAATGTTGCGATTAAGGAATTGGTTTTCGACAGAACTTTTTTCTGGGTTCAGGTCCATGACTTACCAGTGGGGAATATGAATCCAGATGCGGTAGCTGAGATCAGTAAAGTCTGTGGAGAGGTACAACAGGGACTTAGAGAGTGGGGCAACCAAGAGGGAAGCACTTTTATGCGTATTAGAGTAGAGGTTGACATATCAAAACCTCTTTGCCAAGGGCGCAAAATCCGTCATGCAGATGGGGAGACCGGTTGGGTTCGATTTAAATACGAGCGTCTGCCAAATCTGTGCTATTGGTGTGGCCGGCTTACCCATAGTGACAAGGAGTGTGACCTTTGGGTGAGGAGTAAAGGTTCTTTGACTGAAAATGATAGGCAGTATGGTGTGTGGCTTCGTGCCCCAACTTTTAATACAAGAAAGTGTGCAACGATTAGGGTGGGTGGCGTAGAGGATGAGGCAAGTGGTGGTGAGGCGAATGGTGGTGTGGCGAATGGTGGTGAGCCTCATGGAGGAGTCGAAACAGAGGTGAGAAGGGAGACCGCTACAGGTCTGAGAGGGGTGAACGGATCACATTGGGTTCATGGTTCGAACCAGAGGGAGGAGGAAGGTGGTGCGAGGGCGGTTACGCTGGCTAAGCCACCACAACACGTATCGGATAGCGTGATCCCAGGAGGGGCAGAAATCTCGGGAAACACAACGAGTGGCAAGCCGGATTTCCAGGAGATATTGAGCGAGATTGACGCCGAGATTTCAAAATTTGACCCTACAGTAATGGGTTCCTGTCAACTTGGGCCTAAGGTAGATTTAGTGCAGTCTGAGGGCCAACCCATTAGCAATAAAACAGAGGGCATGGGCTTCACTTCAGAGCTGGTTTTGATGGATGCCATACAAGGCAGCCCACTTGATAACAATGGTAAAACCCGTAGTTGGAGGAGATTGGTGCAGGACAGAACACCAACTGATACCCAGCCTATGACCATTATGAAGAAAAGATTTCTACATGAAAATGAGGATAGCTATGAAGTAATGCATGCAGGAAAAAAACTTTGCGCTCCTAATACAAACCCATTACCAACAGTGGAGGCTGCTAGGCAGCTCCGCCGAGAGCCATGAGTTGCCTCGCCTAGAACTGCCGTGGGCTTGGGAACCCACGGGCAGAGGATGAGCTTGAAGAAATTATTCGAGCACAAGATCCCCTAATTGTTTTTTTGTCAGAAACTTGGTGTGGGAAGAAACAGTTAGAAAAAATAAAATGCAAGGTTAAATACACTGGTTTGTTTACGGTTCCTAGTAGTGGTAGAGGAGGTGGTTTGGCCCTCTTGTGGAAGTTAGAGGATGCCGTGTGGGTCGACAGCTTTTCAAAAAACCATATTGATGCGGTTGTAAACGGTGGTACAGTGGATGCGTGGAGGTTTACCGGTTTTTACGGAAAGCCAGAAGCAAGTAATAGGGAGGAAGGATGGAGTATGCTACGCATGATGAAATCAAAACCACACTTACCATGGTGTTGCATGGGTGACTTTAATGAACTCCTACATATGGAAGAGAAGAGGGGTGGACGTCTTAGACCACATGCACAGATGCAAGCTTTTCGAGACACATTGGATTTTTGTGGCTTCATGGATCTTGGCTTTACAGGTCCGAAATTTACCTGGCATGGTAGAAGGTATGGGCATTTGATTTGGGAGCGTCTTGACAAGGGAGTGGCCAACTATGATTGGTTATCAAAGTTTCTGGCTGCCACAGTCCGCCACCTCCATTGTATTTCTTCTGATCATCGGCCTATCAAGCTCACTTTTAACCCAAATAATGAAACTCAGTGTTGGTGCAGACGTCCGTTCCGGTTTGAAGAGATGTGGTTAATCGATACTGGGTGTAGTGATACAGTGATGAGAGCGTGGCAAGTTAAACACCAAGGGACCCCTATGTTCAAAGTAACGAAGAAGCTTAAGAAGTGCAAGAAAATGTTGAAGTCTTGGAGTAAAGAGAACTTTGGAAGTGTTAAGTCCCAGATTGCGAAGAAGAAGGAATTACTATGGAAAGCAGAAGAAACGGTTGCCAGAGGTGGAGAATATGAACCAGTTGTTACTCTTAGACGTGAACTCAATATTTTGCCTTGACAAGGAAAGCCGGATGTGGAGACAGAGAGCGAGAACTCAATGGTTGGCAAAAGGGGATAAGAATACAAAGTATTTTCTTGCAGTGGCAACCCAAAGAAAAAGAAGAAATTTTATAAAAGGTATCCGAGATGAGGACGGGGTATGGCAGTCAAAGGAGGAGGTGGTGTCCTCAATATTTGTTGATTTCTACACTAGGCTCTTTACTTCATCAAATGCCCATGATATTGACCGAATCTTGGAGGGAGTGGATAAGGTTGTTTCTGACAGTACGAATGCTGAATTGTTGAAGCCTTACTGCAAAGAAGAGGTGGATGCAGCTATCAAACAAATGGCACCTTTAAAAGCACCAGGGCCAGATGGAATGCCACCTATTTTTTATCAGTCCTTTTGGCAAAATGTGGGCTCAGAAGTTACCGAAGCTGTCCTATCTTGTTTGAATTCTGGTACTCTTCTCAAATCCATTAACCACACTTTTATTACATTAATTCCCAAGGTATGCAATCCTGAAAGTGTTACAGAATTTAGACCCATTAGTCTATGCAATGTGCTTTATAAAATCATTAGTAAAGTTATTGCAAATAGACTAAAACCCATTTTAAACTCTATAATCTCAGAGGCTCAAAGTGCTTTCATTGCTGATAAACTCATCACTGATAATATTTTGATTGCTTTTGAATCTTTGCATTATATGAATACACAATGTTCAGGAAGAGAGGGGTATATGGTCATGAAGCTCGATATGAGTAAGGCTTATGATAGGGTAGAGTGGTGTTTCTTGGAGAAAATTTTATTGCATATGGGTTTTGCAGAACCGTGGGTTGCAATGATAATGCAATGTGTATCAACAGTGACATACTCCATACTCATTAATGGAGAACCCAAAGGTTTAATTCTTCACGTGGTTTGAGACAGGGTGATCCTCTTTCTCCCTATCTTTTTTTGTTTTGTGCAGAGGGTCTTAATGCTCTCCTATGCAAAGCAGCAAAAGATAAGGAAATAACAGGTCTATCTCTTTGCCGACAAGGCCCAAGGATTACTCACTTGTTCTTTGCAGACGATTGCCTTTTGTTCTGTAGGTCAAATGTAACTGAATGCCAAAAAATTCAGCTCCTTCTTGATTGGTACGAAGCTACTTCGGGCCCACAAGTGAACAAGGCCAAGACCACCTTATTTTTCAGTCGAAATACTCCTGAGGAGGCTCAACAAGAGATTAAGTATCTATTGGGAGTGCCGGCCATAAAGCACTATGACAAATATCTAGGTCTGCCATCTTTTAAAAAGCACTATGACAAATATCTGGGTCTGCCATCTTTTGTGGGGAGGCAGAAGAAAGCATGTCAATCAGATTAAGGAAAGAATATGGACCAAGATGCAAGGATGGAAAGAAAGACTGTTATCTCAAGCAGGAAAGGAAGTAATGATTAAGGCCGTGATCCAATCCATCCCCACCTACTCCATGAATGTGTTTCGCTTGCCACTTAGTTTGATAAAAGATATAGAGTCTATGATCCGTAAATTTTGGTGGGGGAATCAAGACAATACAAGGAAAATGCAATGGGTGAAGTGGAGGACACTCTGTTCCCCAAAATCTCTTGGAGGTATGGGGTTTCGTGATCTTCGACTGTAAAGTTGTGATTTACAACTGTGTTTTTGTTGGCTTTTATTCCGTGCCAAATTTGATTGTAATTATGTTCAATCGTTTAAAACCCTGTATTTGTTGTGGGACTTGTTGTAAGGGTTGTGTGATAGAAAGTGTGTTTGAAGACTCAAGCATTTGAAGAACTGAAGGATTCTCGCGGGTATCTCGCGACCAAGCATCCCGCGAAGTAAACCATGTGCCAGGCACATGCTGGAATGCGAAAGGTCAGGCCAGGTGGAGACAACTGTGTCTCGCGAGTATCTCGCGGGTAAGGCCTTCCCGCGAGACACCCGCGAGACTAGCTGTTCTGCCAGCCTGTACTTTTTGAGTCACACCTTTTGCACCTCTCCTATATATACCATCATTACCCACAATTGTTGAGAAATGCTTCAGAGAGAAAACCCTAGCCAAACACATTGGTAATTAGAGATTGTCTTCCCCACCTTTCTCTATACATTTGCTTGTGGTATTTCCTCAACCCTTCTCTCTCCATTATCCATATCTTTGAGAGGTTGATAGCCCAAACACTTACCACACCTTGTGAGTGCTGTGTGACGTTTTGGTGCTGCTGGGAAGCATTGGAAGAAGCCTTGAATGGCAGATGCAACATGGAGCTTGTTGCGGGATCCGGATAACTAGGACAAGACACGGTTCCGAGAAGCCTTGTTGGAGTAGGAGCTTGAAGGGCTTAGGTACAGCGGGTAGACTAGGCTTGGAGGGTCTTTTGCTAACCCATGTATCCCAACTGATTGTCTAGTGAATCGATTTCCGCTTGGAGGGCGGCGGAGAGGTTTTTCGCCGAGTTCTTCGGTTTCCTCTTCGAGAACACGTCTTGGTGTTTTCTGTGTTTGCATCCTTCTTCCCTACTCTTGTTTAATTCCATTATACTGCTGTGTTTATTAGTTTATGGATTAGAGTAGCTTACTTGTTCATCCGCTCGCTTTTACACTATTCCGCACTTTGTATTAAAGTTATGTAAAATCTATCGAGCCGTAATTTTTATTTGGGGGTCTAAACAGCTCTTGTGTTTTTTCAACACATTTTCGAGCTTTCAATTGGTATCAGAGCGGGTACACTTAGTGTGGTTTAATTACCTTAGTGTGATCCTTGACCTCTTGGTGTTGCTTGTTTAGTGACGTGTTTGTTTTCGACATGAAGGGGAGTAAACATGTTTGTGAAAAAGACTCTATGAGCATTGTTGAAAACTGGTCTAGTAATGTATTTTCACAGTTATTTAAATCTAAGAAACATGCTAGAATTTTCTGTCACATGCTGAAATCTCTTGTTCATAGAAACCATGATTTACATAACAGCTTATGTGAGTCAAAGTCATTGGTCTCTAATTATGAGAGGAGAAATAGACACTTGAGTGATAAACTTGATCATATAAAAGGAAAACTTCACGAAATAGAGGAAAAAGAGTCCTGTTTCGAGGGTCAAGAGTGTCTCTCTCATGCTTGCCTATTTGTCCATACTGCTTTGAAAGTTTTTAATTCATGTTTGTGGTACCTTGACAGCGGATGTTCAAAGCACATGACAGGAGATAAGTCATTGTTCAAAACACTTAAAGAAAAGGAAGATGGCTTTGTGACTTTTGGAGATGGCAGTCACTCACATGTTCTTGGAAAGGGAACGGTGGACATTCCGGGACTGCCACTGCTGAATGAAGTGTTGTATATTAAGGGATTAAAAGTGAACTTGCTGAGTATTACTCAGATCTGTGATGATGATTTCTTAGTTCAATTCTCAAAGAAAGGATGCCTAATCTTGAATGAAGAAGGTGTACAAATTCTGAAGGGACTTAGAACCACCGATAATTGTTATGGAGTCATTCCCAAACCAAGCATAGCATGTCGAAGTGCCAGGGTGAATCTCTTGGAATTGTAGCATCAACGATTTGGGCATGCCAATTACAAACAAGTGGCAAAAGTTTCGAAGCTTGAAGCAGTGGTTGGATTACCAAAGTTTGGAAAAATTGAGAAGAATGTTTGTGGTCCATGTCAGTTAGGGAAACAAACAAAGTCAAGCCATCCGAAAGTAAATGTGATTGCAACCTCTCGCCCTTTAGAATTACTGCATGTGGATTTGATGGGCCCAACAAGAACAGAAAGCTTGGGTGGAAAGCGGTATATTATGGTGGTGGTTGACGACTTCTCAAGGTACTCTTGGGTGGATTTTCTTAGAGAGAAATCAGAAGCATGTGACAAGATGGAGAAATTATGCAAGAGACTAATTAATGAGAAAGGAGTTCCTATAGTCAAGATCAGAAGTGACCACGGAAAGGAGTTTGAAAATGCGAAGTTTGAAGCATTTTGCAATGAACACGGCATCAAGAAGGAATTTTCAGCTCCAAAGACTCCACAGCAAAATGGAGTAGTTGAAAGAAAAAACCGGGTGATTCAAGAAATGGCTCGAGTAATGCTACTCAACAAAAACCTTCCTCAGAAGTTTTGGGCTAAAGCAGTAAATACCTCATGCCATATTGGTAATAGAATTTATTTTCGAGCAAGAACAAAGAAGACATCTTATGAAATTTGGAGAGAAAAGAAACCGAAGGTGAAATACTTCCGAATATTTGGAAGCAGATGCTATATTCTTAATGATAGAGAGAATCCTGGAAAATTTGATCCTAAAAGTGATGAAGGGATATTCCTAGGCTATTCACTAAATAGCCGAGCATATAGAGTGTTCAACAAACGCACCAAAACAGTGATGGAATCAATAAATGTGGTAATCGATGATACCATATCTGAAAAAGGTATTGATGATGGTAAAGGATCTGATCTGAAGAAGAAAGAGGCTGAGGACGTCATGTCACAACAGGATGATATTGAGAAAGAATCATCAGAAAAAGAGTCCACACCTTCTATACTAAGAAGGGAAACTCGATCGACACATGGGTCTTCTAGCCCTCTCACTCCACCGGAAGTTCAACCTCCAATTTCTCGAGATGAAGAACCTTCTACCTCCAAGAGACCATCATCAAGGGTAATTCTCAATCATCCATCAAGTAATATCATTGGTGACGTCAATGAGGGACTTCGGCTGAGAAAAGGACCAAAATACAGTGCGAATCATGTGACATATAACTGTTATCTTGCTCAATTTGAACCCAAGAAGGTAGAGGAAGCTCTTGGAGATGAGAACTGGATAGAGTCTATGCATCAAGAGCTACATCAGTTTGTTAGAAATGATGTATGGGAATTGGTTCCAAGGCCCAAAGATAGTCATGTGATCGGCACCAAGTGGATCTTCAAGAACAAAACTGATGAAGACGGTGAGGTTGTTCGAAACAAGTCCAGGCTGGTAGCTCAAGGATATACTCAAGTGGAAGGCATTGATTTTGATGATTCGTTTGCACCAGTAGCAAGACTAGAGTCGATCCGAATCCTATTGTCCATAGCCTGTGTCATGGATTTCAAACTGTACCAAATGGATGTGAAAAGTGCCTTTCTGAATGGTTTTCTAAATGAAGAAGTATTTGTTGAACAACCAAAGGGATTCCAAGATCCTCATTTTCCAAATCATGTGCTGAGATTGAAGAAAGCACTATACGGGTTAAAGCAAGCACCAAGAGCATGGTATGATCGCCTCACAACATACTTGTTGGATCGTGGATTCAAAAGAGGGCAAGCTGATCGAACATTGTTTGTAAAGAGAGATGAGCAGTCCCTCCTAGTTGCTCAGGTCTATGTGGATGATATTGTGTTTGGATCCACACTTGATCATTTGGCTATTGAATTTTCCGAAGAAATGAAAAAGGAGTTTGAGATGAGTATGGTAGGAGAACTGAACTACTTCCTAGGACTTCAAGTGAAACAACGGAAAGATGGGATATTCATATCTCAAGAAAAGTACGCCAAGAATCTGGTTAAAAGATTTGGTCTAGACTCTAAGAAACACACGTCCACCCCAATGAGCTCCTCATCAAAGCTGAGTAGGGATGCGGCAGGTGTAGAAGTGGATCCAACGCTCTATCGAAGCATGATAGGGAGTCTCTTGTATCTTACTGCAAGCAGACCAGACATTGCCTTTAGTGTAGGCGTATGTGCTCGATTCCAGGTAGCCCCCAAAGAGTCACATTTAACAGCAGTCAAAAGGATTATCCGATACATAAATGGGACATCTGATTATGGAATTTGGTATTCTAGAGATTCCAATGAATGCCTGGCTGGATATTCTGATGCTGATTGGGCCGGTTGTGTTGATGATAGGAAGAGCACCTCTGGTGGATGCTTTTATCTTGGAAACAACCTGGTGTCATGGATGAGCAAAAAGCAAAATTCAGTCTCTTTATCAACAGCCGAAGCTGAATACATTGCTGCTGCAAGTGCTTGTGCTCAATTACTCTGGATGAAGAAACTCCTTCATGATTATGGAATCACCCAAGATACAATGTGTGTATATTGTGACAATACAAGTGCCATAAATCTGTCAAAAAATCCAGTTCAACACTCGAAATCAAAGCATATCGAAATCCGGTATCATTTCATTCGAGACTTGGTGGAAGAAAAGATAGTGTACTTGGAGTTTATCAACACTGACAATCAGAAGGCAGACATATTCACTAAACCCCTCGATGGCCCAAAGTTTGAAGCTTTGCGTAAGACCATCGGTGTCGGTATCATCCCTTGAACTCTATCTCTTGTGTGGAACTTTACTGCTCTTTAGTGCTTATATTGTTTTTGGTTCCACATGTTCAGCCTCAGATGTGTCTATTTCCTGTTTTGTTTTAAACCCATCTTTGTTGATCTTACTTTTCTTGTTCTGTTTTTGGGTGTGTTTCAAAAAATTCAAAAACCCATAAAAATTGAAAAATCTCAAAAAGTTTGATCACTTGTTTTGTACATATCTCATGTGAGTTTGGCCTAGTACCTTCGTACTTATGGCATAGTGCATTTTCGATCTTCGCTTGTTCGTTTGCACTCTTTTCTGTGTGGAAGAAACCCTGAAAACTATGTGTGACTGTTGTAAATAGATCTTCACACCTGTCATGAACGATTGGTCAATAGTCTTGTTGGTCCTGATACTTGCATAGACTTGTGTCTATATCTCTTCCCACTTTATTTTTATGTTTTTGCAAAAAGAGCTCACAAATTGTAAATCTCCAAATGAAAAGAGATATTGAGCTGCAAAAGCCTGTCGCACACACTAGTATTTGACTAGGAAAAAGGGAAAGCGACTCTTTTTAACGTAAATGTTATGGTGCTCAAAAAGCCAAAGGCTTCTCATCAATGTTGAAATATCATAAATTTCAAGCACCTTCCTCAAAATGAGATGTATTTGTCCAATCAAAATGAAAATGGACCAATTGTTATGAGTTATAAGAAGCCAAATGAAAAACTTCTATGTTTTCAATGTGTGGGAGGTCATATATACTCATTTCTATAATGGAGATAGTCCACATGATTTCGTATCAGTTGTGTATGACTCGTGTGAATTGATCATTGAAGCTTCGCTCTGGTTTAAGGACTATTTCACATTTGATACTCACACACAACACACAAGTTTTTGATTCAACCAATGCCTATCTCATTTGTGTGATTGTATATGTCCAAATGTGATGTGAATGCCCATAAACTTGTTGATCAAATCCAAAAAGATTTTTGTGAGTTTTATTAGTTTTTGAAAGTGATTTTATACTTTCTCGTGTTTCTTTTTGGTCAAAATGCTTTTTGTGTGGTTTTCATCAAAAAACTGGTTCAGGGGCTCTTTCGCGAGAAGCTCGCGACTAAGCTGCTTCCCGCGAAAAGATTTGAGGGAAAATTTTTTTTCATCATCCTGTCACACAGAGAATTTCGCGACTGTCTCGCGACTGTCTCGCAACCAACAGCTTCTCGCGAAATGCTGGTTGGCAAAAACTGGAATTTTTTAAATCAGACAGAGAATCTCGCGACTGGTTCGCGACTGTGTCGCGACTTAGCGCTTCTCGCGAAAAGTGTTTTCCTTCAATGGCACTTCTCGCGACTGTCTCGCGACTGTTTCGCTACTCCCTATCCCGCGAAAAACGCGTATTTTCAGTTTTATAAGGCTGATGTGATTGGCTTGTTTAAAACTTTCAAACATTCCCACGCTTAACCTCTCTCAAAGCACTTCCTAACCCATCTTGCTATTTCATCAAAATCCGCTCAAATCAAACATTTTTTCTGCATTTTCTCTCTCAAGGTATGATTTCTTAAACATCCTTTTCGTGTTTTTACATTGATTTTGCAGATTTTCTGTTAGGATTTTGCTATTTTGGGACTTCCGAAAATTTTGGGTTGTGTTTCAAATTTGGGTGAAGTTTTTCTCAAAAGTTTGATTGGGTCTTGTTCCTGTTGATCTTGCTACATCTGTGTTGGCCCCTTGTGGCGTTTTGAAGTGTATTTAGGCCTGTTTACACCATGTTCATGCATTATTCATGTCTTATTTGAATTTGTGCATGCTTAGTGTTTGATTAAATGTCCGAATGAGATTTTTGTGCCTATTTGAAATCAAGTGATTTCAATCTGTGAACTATCACTTCTTTAATCATTTGTCACTCCATTTGGTCATTGATTGTGTGTTTTATACACTTTACTCACTCTGTACACTCTTCACACACAGCTTTACATGTGTTTTACTCTAACATCAATCTAATCAAGCTCTCTGCTCTATTTGGTCTGCTGTACTCGTGTTTTCTGGTGGTTTTGGATGTTCTTTTGCACAGATGTCTCCGTTCAAGACTTCAGCTGTGAAAGGTGGCTGCAACAAAGGGAAAGAACCAATCATCGATGTTGATGAAGATTCTCCGAGACCAAAGAGAGCTCGTGCTTCAACAGGACTCTTTGATCATAGCCTGTTCCGCTCTTATGCTGCTTTTGAATCCTATAAAAATCTCTTCCGAGATGCTCCTTTGTTGGTTGAGAGAGCAGTTGATCAGTCATCTCTGCTGGACACAAAAATTCCTACTTGGTTCGCCACAAAAGACTGGAATTTTCTTCTCTCCGATCTTGAAGATGCTTATGAGGACATGGTAAAAGAATTTTATGCCAATGCTATTGTACAAGGACAAGAGATCAGATGCTGGGTTAGAGGAAAGCGATTCTTGGTAACACCTGTGTACCTGTCGGAAATCCTACACATAAACCGTCCGATTCTACCTATACCACCTGTGTATGATGACCTCAATCCGGATGAAGAATTACTCCGAGGACAATTAGGAGCAAGCTTAGAATTCTCCTCTACTGGAACGTCAATAAGTGTGGCTTCACTTTCTCCCGAATTAAGACTCATGTCTACAATCATGTGCAGCAACCTCTATCCATTGTCAAGCACCGGTTTCATCAACCTAGGTCGAGCATTATTTCTTCATGATCTGGTGTCTGATGTGGAAATTGACGTCTGCTCTCACATTTTCCACATTTTGGTTAAAACAGTCAACCGTACTGCTTCACGGAATTGCATTCCCTTTGGTCGTCTCGTTTCTCGGATTTTGAAACTCAAAGGTGTGCGTCCATCTGCTGATGAGCGCCCTCATCCTAGGCCAAGTCCAATTAACGGTCGTACCCTTCAAGCAAGTCTGAGTCACACCAAGAAGAATGTCAAACAAGAACATCATGCTCCTCATGGTACCTCAAGTTCTACTTATCATTCTTATGATGACAAGTTTGACACCATCATGGTTGCACTTCAAGATCTCAGCACCAAACTTTCAGGACTTACTCAGATCATGTACTCCCAACACTCCCGTCTTGATAAACAGCTAACCTCCCTCGAAACTCAGATGGATGAAATTCAAAGGAAGTTGGAAGAGAATGACAACTAGCTATTCCATGCCAAAAAGGGGGAGATGATGTCATCGACAGGGGGAGTGTAGTGATAGGGGGAGATGATGTCTTATGTTTTTTTGTTTACTAGCTACTCTTATACTTTATTTCAGTATATTTTCAGTAGTTTGTGTTTAAATTTCTATGCTTTGTGGCATATATGCTATGTGGCACTTTTATGCATGTACCCATGTTGCTTATGTAAGCTTTAAGGGTTTGTTTCATGCATTGTTTTGTAGGTCTTTGTGGTTTGTGCCATGCATTTGCAATACCTTGCCTATGCAACCTTCATGCATGTTTGCTTGTTGTTCAATGTCATGCATTTTACTTCAAGTACATCACTCTTGTGCCCATGTAGGATTGTTCCTAGATGCATACACGTTCTATGCATTGGTTGAGTGATGAACACTCGTGTGCCCTAGTAGGATTGTTCCTAGATGCAAATACTTCGTGTATTTCGCATTGGTTGAGTGTTGGAGTTGCAAGTGACTCTCTTCAATTGAGCGTATCTTCTTGCAAATCCGGATGTTCGTTCCATGTGTGAATGAGCATAGTAATTGCTTCTGTATAGTGATTACTTGTTTGATCTTGCCATGATCTAGTGTTTCTATTTCGTTTTGCTCGATCATGCTATTATTGCTCCATATGTTTTCAAGTTTTCTGCATACAATGATGTTATTGTGTTGTTGTGTTTCAGGAGTTACTTGTTCATATGTTTCAAGAGCACTTCAGAATCTAGAATTAGGTGTGAGTGAGTTTTGCCTTTGTTCCCAAACTCACATTTAAGTCTAGAGTCTGTTTTAGGGTTTTGTCACGGAATAGCCAAAGGGAGAGATTGTAAAGTTGTGATTTACAACTATGTTTTTGTTGGCTTTTATTCCGTGCCAAATTTGATTGTAATTATGGTCAATCGTTTAAAACCCTGTATTTGTTGTGGGACTTGTTGTAAGGGTTGTGTGATAGAAAGTGTGTTTGAAGACTCAAGCATTTGAAGAACTGAAGGATTCTCGCGGGTATCTCGCGACCAAGCATCCCGCGAAGTAAACCATGTGCCAGGCACATGCTGGAATGCGAAAGGTCAGGCCAGGTGGAGACAACTGTGTCTCGCGAGTATCTCGCGGGTAAGGCCTTCCCGCGAGACACCCGCGAGACTAGCTGTTCTGCCAGCCTGTACTTTTTGAGTCACACCTTTTGCACCTCTCCTATATATACCATCATTACCCACAATTGTTGAGAAATGCTTCAGAGAGAAAACCCTAGCCAAACACATTGGTAATTAGAGATTGTCTTCCCCACCTTTCTCTATACATTTGCTTGTGGTATTTCCTCAACCCTTCCCTCTCCATTATCCATATCTTTGAGAGGTTGATAGCCCAAACACTTACCACACCTTGTGAGTGCTGTGTGACGTTTTGGTGCTGCTGGGAAGCATTGGAAGAAGCCTTGAATGGCAGATGCAACATGGAGCTTGTTGCGGGATCCGGATAACTAGGACAAGACACGGTTCCGAGAAGCCTTGTTGGAGTAGGAGCTTGGAGGGCTTAGGTACAGCGGGTACACTAGGCTTGGAGGGTCTTTTGCTAACCCATGTATCCCAACTGATTGTCTAGTGGATCGATTTCCGCTTGGAGGGCGGCGGAGAGGTTTTTCGCCGAGTTCTTCGGTTTCCTCTTCGAGAACACGTCTTGGTGTTTTCTGTGTTTGCATCCTTCTTCCCTACTCTTGTTTAATTCCATTATACTGCTGTGTTGCTTAGTTTATGGATTAGAGTAGCTTACTTGTTCATCCGCTCGCTTTTACACTATTTCGCACTTTGTATTAAAGTTGTGTAAAATCTATCGAGCCGTAATTTTTATTTGGGGGTCTAAACAGCTCTTGTGTTTTTTCAACACATTTTCGAGCTTTCATCGACAATTTAATGATGCACTCCTTGGTAAGCAGGTGTGGAGACTTTTCCATGAAAAAGACACTTTGCTTCACAAAGTGTTCAAGCCAAAATATTTTCCTTCGGGTTGCATCCTTGATGCTGAAATTAACCCACGAAGCTCTTTTGCATGGAAAAGTATAATGCAGGCAAAGGATGTTATCTGTAAGGGTGCTAGATGGCGTATTGGGGATGGCTCTTCAATAGATATATGGAAGCATAGGTGGCTGGACTCTTCAGGAGGTGGAAAAATCCTTTCTCCTAGGCTGGATCTTTCTCTGGCTGTAGTGAAGGATTTCTTTATCACCGGAACGAAGATGTGGAACTCGGACCTTATTGATCAGAATTTTTATCCTTGGGAGGCAGCAAGTATAAAGAGCATACCTGTTAGTTTTCACACTGACAGGGATATGCTAATATGGCCGTGGACCCCGGATGGAGTATACTCGGTCAAGAGTGCTTACCGGTTTATGGCAAATGAATCGCTCTTCTCGCAGGCTGGTTCGTCTAACCCAGAAGCTTCAAAAACCTTGTGGAATGGTATCTGGAACCTCAACGTTCCTAATAAAGTCAAGCACTTCATGTGGCAGGCGTCGAATGAGTCTCTACCTACAAAGTCCAATCACTGTGCACGGCATATCCTACAAGAAAATAGCTGCGGCTTTTGCGAAGAGTTCCCTGAAGATGTCATCCATTGCTTATGGTCATGTGACCATGCAAAGTGTATTTGGTTCTCGGATCGGCTTTTCACTACCCACGTACAAGGAAGTTTAGATGCTTTGGTGATTTGGTGTCCTTTGTGCTCTCGGAACTATCTTCAGGCATTGCTGCGCTTTTTTCCATGGTGGCTTGGTGTATATGGACTCGGCGTAATAAGTTGAGAGAAAGGCAAAAGTGTGGGGTGTAGGAGAGACTGTGCAGAAAGCGAGGGAGCTGATGCAAGAATTTAAGGACGTGCATGATACTCCTACAAGGTTGGTTCTTCCACAGGTGGAGGCGAGATGGAAGCCACCTGATGCTGGGTTATTCAAGATCAACTTCGATGGGTCTGTGTTTGAAGACAGGTCGCTTGCTGGGCTGGGCATTGTTATCCGCGATGAATATGGGCTGGTCATTGCGGCCCTTAGTCAGAAAATACCTTGGCCAAGCTCCGTGGACATGGTTGAAGCTCTGGCAGCAAGGAGAGCTCTTATTTTCGCCCAAGAGATAAGCATCTTCAAGGCTGACGTGGAAGGTGATTCTCTGAAAATCATTCAGGCTACAAATAATCCAAAGCCTAATAGAACTCAGCTAGGTCACATTATTAATGATATCCAAAGATTAAAGGAAAGCATGCAGTTTTGTAACTTCAGTCATACACGTAGGGGGGCGGGGGGTAATAGGTTGGCCCACTCTCTTGCGAAGAGAGCAATTTTAGCTGCTGATACAGATGTGTGGTTAGAAGAACTACCACAAGACTTGGTCAATGTATATCAGTTTGATTTATCTTAATAAAAGTTGACTTACATTTTCCTCAAAAAAAAATATTTTTTTTTTCTTTCTTTTTGTTCTAAAACGTGTTAGCTGTCAAGTTGGGGTTTCTGCCACCAGCAATGGGCCTGACCTTAACAAAGAAATGTAGAAGTTTCAGGGTTTTGACTGGTACAAGTAAAACTGGTGCCGGGGTTGGTGGTGGGTTTTTATCCTTTCTTTCCAAGGAGGTTGATAAAAATCAAATATCCATTTGCTTGTACTTTGGCGAGGCTCCCTGGACAAGTATGTATTCTTTTTCCATAATACAATAAAGTTTTCTATGTGAAGAAGCTAAAGGTACCAAAATATTTTTCTGTACTTCGAATTGAGTTTTTAGTTTGTTAGTGGGTTTCTCTTGGGTGGATTATCAATATTTGTCTTGATGGGTTTTGTCATATTAATTAAATGTGTTTTAAATCAAATATAAGTAATATAATAAGAGAATCCATAATAAAAGTTATTTTACTAAAATGAGCAGTTCAATGCCATGAAGAATAATTGTATTTTTACGTTCTCCAAGTCGTTGATCTTCAAGAAATAGTCCAAAAGGAGTGTACCTTTGGCATGAAACACAATAACCTTTTTTCACCATATTGGAGATTTTCCAATACTGAAATTGGATTGTCTTTTGACATTGAAGTGCTTTAGGATGAGTCTGGCTAATTGAATCTGAGCCCACATTGACTGACCTCAATTGATAATTCCCAAGTGAGTAGGTGAACAAAAAGTGTAATATTGACTCATTTTGGGTGTGTATTCACCTCAAATGAGCTAAAAGCAAGGTAATGTGACCAAAAAAAATCTAAGTGGGTGTGCACACCCCATCAGCTTGTATGGGTAATTAGAGGCAGTTCCTCGAAACTTGGTTCACCTGAATCTAAATGCAATGCTTAGCCACATTCAGGTTGGATGACGTTAGAAACTTTCATCATCTATTCATGCAAGCATGGATATTGGATAATAGACCAAGTATGCTACCATTTCTACATCTTCAATCAGTGATTTAATTGTCACTTGAATGCTTAGGGGAACTCTCTTTGTGTTGCACAAATATTTGCTCAAATTGTGTTACCAGTCTTCTTTTTCATTTCTCATAGGGAAAGTATTGTTGCACATATGAAATAGACATACGGTGCACATAATGGCCTGGTAATCTTATTTAATGGAAACTTCGAATAACACATATCTTGACCCTGTTTTTTCCATAAAATTTAGACTTTCCTAGCTTCTTCTCTGGCTTTATCTGATTTTATGTCATTCTAGGTAAGAAGATTGACAGAAACTCAATTAGTTACAGTTTGCTTGTTTGGTATTTGTTGGGTGATGCCGCAAAGGGTAGTGGATTTGTTGGATTGTTGGTTATGCAATTTCAGGCGACATTGTAATATAGTTATATGGAGGATTGTGTCGCATTGTTTGATGTAGTGTATCTGGCGGGAATAGAATACTTGAAGCTTTGAAGGACATGAACGGTCCATTCTTGAGTTTAAGTCTTTTTTCTTTTTTACTCTTCTCGAATGGTGTTTAGTTTTATCATCTTTTTCTTGTCTTTCCATTCCTGTTTTGCTTGATCATTGTAATCGTGCTTCTTGATGTTTATGCCTCTTTAGTACATTTCCTAGGTACTGGGCTGTGTTCTTTTTAATAAAATTTTTATGTTACTTATCAAAAAATATATATATTTTTTAGGTGATGGAGTCATTTTGTATAGCAGCTTTCACTGCATGGTATGCCACAAAAGCAGTTTAGAAAGTAGTAATGAATCTTTGTGTTATCTTATTCTCCTTTTAAATTTTTTCTAGTGGATAATTATCAGCTTATTGCTCATATACTTTTGTATTTGTAGCTTGTAAGAACAATTAAAGTAAAAAAGGCAATAATTTGATCTGATTCCCGGTGTTAGCGTTATATTGGAGTAAAAACTGATGTACTTGATTCCCTAATATCTCTCTATTTAAATATGGATGAGATAATGTGATTGATATTTGTGGGGAATTGGATGATTTCAACCCAGCTTAGGGACCCCCCTTTGTACTTATTTTAATTTTTACATGTGTGGAGCAATGTGAAACATGAATTTTTTTTTTCTCTGGGTATTTATACACTAATTTTTTTTTTTTTTGATAAGTGATTCTTGCACTAATTTGTGCCTCTTGGTGTGTGTGTGTGTGTTTTTTTTTTCTTTTTCTGATGGCATCTTGTTAGCGTCAAAGTCATTTCATTTGCATATCCTCAACGTTATCTACTTACTCTTAGACAATCTTTATTTGTGCAATTTCTCTTACCATGAAAAGTCCATGCAAATGATTCTCTTTTTTATGCACTTTTGTTTATTGGTGAAATGGTTTATCTGGATAGTTTTTTTGAGAATAGGTTTATCTGGATAGTTGATTACTGGGATTGGAAGTGAAACTAAATTGGTAATTTTCATGTCTCTATCTTATGAGAGAGAGAGAGAGAGAGAGAGAGAGAGAGATATTATGTCTTATCCAGTGCTGATCTCGGTTAAGTGAGGTCTCTCTGAACTTGGGCAGGGTTTTACCCTCATGCATTATTTGCCCAAATTGGCTGCTATCAAGACTCGAGTCCATGCATTTGTGCTTAGCAATCATGCTAGAAATATAGTTAGTTCTGACCTCCATTTTTTGTTAATTTAATTATCATTGTGTTGCAATTTTTTAAATAAGATATTACAAGTTGTGTTCACAATATGGATAAGAACTTATCCTCTTGTCATTATTTTAAATGCTAGCTCATGGAACTTGAACCGAAGAAGATGTTTGATACTGTTATTTCCATTCAGGAGGAAATGTTTTATCTCCATGAAAGGTAAGAAAACTTATCGTGTTTCTTTTACAGTTCATGAAAAGTGGGATATCCATCACTTTTTAACCAATGCTGTTTATGATTTATATTTCAGAAAAGAAGACATGCAGGTGCTCAACAAAACAACTAACAACAAGATGGCCTGGTTGAGTTTTCTTTCCCTTATTGTTTGTTTATCAGTAGCAGGCTTGCAAGTATGGCACCTGAAGACCTTTTTTGAGAAAAAGAAGCTCATATAATTTTTTCTGGACAAGTTTCATAGTTTTCTTGGGTTTAAGTGATAGTTGAGTGGCAATAGCATCTTTTGTAATACCTCATGTATGTGGTTCAAACTTCGAACCCCATCTCCTCTTGTCCACTATCTGCCTTTCAAAAAAGTTTACAATTTCTCATCTATGATTTTGTAGCATATTTCAAAAACCATGTACTTCAAAACAAAATAATTCTCAGGTCACATTGTTAGATCAAGCGGGGAAATAAAGTTTAGTTATCTGTTATTCAATTTCCATCGAATTGGAGATGCTAGAAGGTTCAAAAGATTAAAAAAAAAAAGTGACGTGCTTGCAACAAAAGGAATAGAAGAAAGCAAAAGGTTTCACAAAGGTTTTGATTGAAAAGGCTTTGGATTTGTGCTTTATGGTGGAATTAAATATGTAAGAAGTGGGCTTTATGATAGAAATAAGGCTGGGAATTATTTTAGATTTATTAGTATTTTAAAATTGATAAAAACTATTTTAAAATTGTAGGATAAATTAAGAAAATATGATAGAAATGACATGGCTGCTGATGTGGCTTAACGTGAGCGTAGCAACATTAATTGCTACATTTCAGCTTTTAGTATTAAATAGATATAGATAATGTATGTAGGGACAGAGTTTGAGCACTTCTACTGTTGAGAGAGTGGAATCAAGCCCAGTTAGCCCATTACAATGAATTTGTAGAGAGCGGGTTCAAGAACTAGGCCCTAGCGAGGGATGCAACGGCCAGGCATGGTTGCATGTGGATTGGATAGCATGAACATGGGTTAAAATGCGCAATGGTGCTCCTTGGCCCTTCTCTCAGGAGCTTGCGGTTCTTATTACTTCCAACGTGATTGGTTACAAGAGTTTCTGGGAGAATACAGGTTGCTACAATATTCTTTCTTTTAGATTTTTCCTCCCTCTTCCTAGAGGGATTCTTCCCATTATATATCCCCCCCTCAATTGATCTTAGCCCTACATTTGTTGATCAGCCAGATCGTTACTTGAGTGCTTGTCCCATCAACTGCCTTTCCATTCTACCTGTGGGTTGTAGCAACCAAGGCAGCGCTGTTCATGGGTCATCTCCTCATTAATGCAGCCAGGACGTTAGTTGTGGGCATTTAATGTGGAGGTGACAGTTTACCCTGGACTTGCCTCTCCACCATGTTTCCATGGCTGACATGTTGTACTTGCCCTTTCTCTTTGGATGCTCAGGAAGGCTGCTCTTGGTGGCTCATTACTTCTCCTTTCAACAGTCTCGGCTGGCCGAGGACGACATCGTCCTTGGCGACGTTTCCTGGCAGCTTAGGCTACCTGTGTCCCTTCTCGGACGTTTCTTGATCCTCAGCATGGGTCTTAGGCCGGAAATAAGATGGGCCGGGGTTGTCAGATTATCAGGCCCCACAATAGCCCCTCGAAATCCTGCTGTCCGGCTCCTCGGACGAGGAGGAGGATTTTCATGTCCCCGAACCCTAGTTACGGCCTGTCACGTCGTGTCTTCTGTCAGCGCTAGAGTCCCTTCATCTGCCTAAGGCACATTCCTGGCGCCTCGGTACGCGAAGCGTGCCCTCATTAAATTCTGGCGGCTCTGTGCTCCCCACATTCAAAGGTGTGATGCTAATCTAACGGCTGGGTTTTTTCCAGCTTTATGGGAGGGAAAACTCGCACGATTACTTTTAGTTGGGGATATAAATACCCATTCGGACCGATTGGCCTTTCCACCTTGGCATTCAAGAGCTCTCGCACGCGTTCACTGAATTCGGTCAAATCTCCAACTACACCCACGTCTTTTCCAACACAAAAAGGCCTGTCCAAGGAGCTTTTCCTTATTTCTGTAAGTCTTCTTCTCTCTAGCTCAAAACTATTTCTCTAACTCCTTTCTTTCCCTAGCCCTTTCCTGAGCCTTGTAGTCGTCATTAGGGATAGGTAGATTTAAGAAATTGGTTAAGTCTGAAGAAGCGATGGAGAAATTCATCGCCGATTATAGGATACCTAGTAACGTGGGCTGAAGGTACTGTGCAGAAGGGGAATGGCGCACCTGGAGGAAGGAGGAGGAAGTCGTCATTCCCATGATCGCCTTTCTTGAAGGCGGTATGAGAATCCCCATGGGGTCGGTAATGAGAGGCTACCTTAGGTACTTTAGATTAGACCCCACTTAGTGCGCCACCAACGTGTTCAGGATCCTGAGCTGTGTAGACGCCTTAAATGAGAAGATGGGGTTGAGGTTGACCTATCATGATATAAATTGGTGCTACAACCTTCAACAGCTAAAGGGTAAGTCTTATTACATGAAGACGCGGGACGATAAAGTTCGGCTTATCCAGTGTCTTTCTGAGTCCAACAATGGTCTGAACAAGGACTTTCTCATCGTGTCCGAGGAGTGGCACGATGGCCTTCACTGTCCAATGGAGGAGGGGACACCAGGTGGGGTATTCAGAATAGGAGACGGTCTAGCTTTTTTCTTCTTTTTTGAATCTGCTTTGTTTGGTTGATGACTGGAGTTTACTTCTCTTTCTGCAGATCCGCACGCCTTTGAGCGTCGTTTTAACCTGGTTAACAAGAAGGACTTGGAAGCTGTTCTCAGGGCGGAGATCTTTCTGAACGAGGTCGATAACCAAATTAAAGCCGCCCACAAGATCCTCGGGTATAAGCCGCTCCAGAAATCATTTCCGGTCCCGAAGCACGTGATCAAGGCCGGCAATCCACGGCTTCGCGAGATAACTATAGCGGAGCAAGGGTTTTTGTTTCCTGAAGGTACTCCGTTGGTAGGACCCTCTACTTCCACCCAAGCTGCAGAAGCCGAGGGAGAAGAGCTAGGACGAGAGGAAGAATTCGCTGATTCGGGTCCATCCGAGGACGAATTTGGCATATTTGACCAAATCCTCCAGTTCAAGGACCCCTCTGGTGACCTGGGCGACCCTAATTTGACCGAGGCGGACCTTTTCTCTGCGAGGACATCTCCCCAGGCCGAGATGGGTTTCAAGAGGCAACCCCAGACCAGCTTACTTGATCTGCTTGAGGGTCAGCCAAGAGGGACGAGCCGCGGAAGTCCCAACCCAAGCTTCCTCCTTTGCCGTCCAAATCTCAGTCTGTTCGGACTAGGTCGTCTTCTGCCCAGTCCAAGCTTCCACCTATTCCACCTCAGCCGAGTTTGTCGCCAAGGCTCGAGCTTGCTGATCCCAAGCGTAAGAAGGACCCTAAGGGCAAAGGGCCTATGGTAGTTGAGAGGACCCGCTCATCCCCCGAGGAGGCTGAGGCTCGTCGCCCTCTTGAGCAGCAGAAAACTGGGCATCAGGGCCAAGGAAGAGAGGTGGTTGATCAGTCTGAGGCCCAAGCATGGCTCCCTGCCCCCATGCTCTATGGGGAGCTTTTAATGGATGATGCCTCCCTCAGGACTTCAAAGGGGGTGAAGGCGCATATGTGGCTGATGCGCTAGAGAGATCTCTACTGCTTCCTACCGATATGGCTCAATTGGAGGGCCTAAAGAGGCAGGAGGTCATCCTCAGCATGAAAAGGTACTTGGGCATGGTAAGTCACCTGCCACTTGAGAGTTTGCAGACTTTACCCCTCGGTTCCCATACTTATGGTTTGTTTGTTTCAATTCGCAGGCTGTCCAGGCCACTTACAGGCTGGAAGAGGAGGCCAATAATTAGAGTAGGGCCCTGGAGTAGGAGCGTGACAACTGCTTGGATGCCTTACGGGTCCTTAGCAAGACCGGGGGGCGACCTCAAGAAGGCGAGAGGGGCTCTAAAGGAAGCGACGAAGGCCAGGGATAGTGCGGCGGTAGGCCTGGCTGGCGCCCAAAAGTAGGCCGCTGACCAAACAAAGCGCCTTCTAGATACTGAGGGCCAACTGCAAATTGCTAAGGAGCACCTTGCTGATTTAAAGCAGAGGTTGGCCGAGGCAGTGGCGGCCAGAGGCGTTGCCGAGCACGCCAGGGATGAGGCTTTGAGAGCCAAAGCAGATGCCGAGTCTGCGCGGACAAAGGCTGAGAGTTCTAAGGAGCAAGCTAAGGAAGAGGCCTTTACTGAAGGGGTTACTAAAACCGAGGCTGCCCTTAAGGCTCAAGTGCCTAAAGTATGCAGGCGCTACTGCTCCCAGACTTGGGAAGAAGCCCTCAACCAAGCGGGGGTCGAGGCTTCGTCTGACCTTAAGAGGGCCGAGAGGGTGTACTACCCTCCTGCTATTCGAGAGGTTACCTCCACTACCTCTGAAACCGACACCGGGCCCGAAGTGGCAGACAAGGGCCAGGTTAGTGCTACTGAGGACCCCACTTCCATTGACAGGCCTGCCAAGGGGGCTGAGCGTCAGAGGGCGCCAGAGGAAGGGGAAGCCGGTAGTTCGGAAGCGCCCCCTGTTGGCCCTCAACTCCCTACTACTGACTCTGCGGCTCTTCCTGCTAAGGGAGACTTTCCCAGAGTTGCCCCTCCAGCCAAAGAGATAGCTCTCGTGGTGATGCCTCTACAGGCGGTTCCCCTAGGTCAAAGCTCTGAGGACCCCGAGGACACCTCCGGACAGCCTCCCATGGGGGAGTAAAGCTCAAGTCGAAGAGTTAGGCTGCCTTAGCTAGCTTTCATCTTTTGTTCCTTACTTCTGTTGTTGATGTTTCTCCTTTCTCTTTTCTTTTTGCTTTTTCTTTTTTTAAGCATTGTACTGCTACTTCTAAGTTGAATGTATGAATCATCTCCTTTTTTTACTTTGTGCGTTAATTATCATTGTGATGAGTTTTACTATAGACACAACTTAGGCTCTAACTATTAATTTCACAACCTTAGAAACTTAACATGCTTTCCACTCTGAATTGGCAGCCAGAAAATGTAAAGGCCATAGTGACAGTTTTCACTTAGGCCTCGGTTGATAGTTGGCCCGTCTTAATTCTAGGCCCTATCTTTATCAGGTTGAGTACCGAGGGAATAACTATACCATATCGGTTCTACGTGACATGAATTAGATACTGTAAATAGTAAAAAATGCTTAGGGGAGCCATTAATTACTAGCTGTGATAAAGGGTTGGGTTCTAATGTGCCTCAAAATGCTTTAAGTGATGCTCATGGGCTTGTGTTTGTTTATGCCTTTGCTGAGGGCAACCGGTTTTGTCAGAGGTCTAAGTTCGAGGACCAGGCCAAACTTCGGCTCCATCTAACACTTAGATTCCTCTGTAAGTAACTAGCTTCCCCATAGGTTTGAGTATGAGGATCGTTCAAGACCTCGGTTTTGCCTAACACTTAGATCCCCCTATAAGTAGCTAGTTTCCCCATAGGTTCGAGTCCGTGGACCATGCAAGACCTTGGTTCAGTCTAGTGCTCAGGTTTGTCTTGAAGTGCTTAGTTTCCCCATAGGTTTGAGTCCGAGGATCATGCATGACCTTGGTTCAGTCTAGTGCTCAGGTTTGTCTTGAAGTGGTTCGGTCTAGTACTTTAGGCGGACGCCAAAACATGAGATATATAATCGTAATAGACTTGAAATTCTAATCACAAGGAAAAAGATGCTTTTATTAATAATAATACCTCCTCAGGTTGTTTACATTCCATGGATGAGATATAGGTTTTTCATCTAGGTCTTCTAAGTAGTATGCGCCTATCTCGGCTACCGAGGTAATTCGATATGGTCCCTCCCAGTTGGGCCCCAGCTTTCCCCAAGAAGGGTTCTTGGCAGCCCCTACAACTTTCCTCAGCACGAGGTCCCCCGGTGCCAGAGGTATGAGCTTTACATTGGCATCATATCCCCGTTTGAGCTTTTGGTGGTAATAGGCTAGCTGGATCATTGCTCGTTCCCTTCGTTCATCAATCAGATCTAGGCTCCTCCCCAGCAGTTCATCATTACTGCTTGGAGTGAAAAGGCTCGTCCTTAGCATTGGGAAGTTCGTCTCTAAGGGGATAACAGCCTCGGCCCCATAAGTCATGGCAAAAGGTGTCTCCCCTGTTGACCGCCATGGTGTGGTCCGGTACGTCCATAGAACGTGTGGTAGTTCCTCTACCCACCTTCCCTTGGCGTCATCCAGTTTCTTCTTAAGCCCATTGACGATGGTCTTGTTGACAGCCTCGGCCTGTCCATTTCCCTGAGGGTAGGCTGGGGTTGAGTACCTATTTGTGATCCCAAGTTTATAACAGTATCTTCTGAAGGCCTTACTGTCGAATTGGAGCCCGTTATCTAAAATGAGGGTATAAGGGACCCCGAATCGTGTGACAATATTTCTCCAAAGGAATTTCTTTGCATCCACATCTCTAATGTTGGCCAATGGCTCGACTTCGACCCACTTGGTGAAGTAATCCGTGGCAACCAACAGATACCTCTTATTCCCTAGTGCTTTGGAGAAAGGGCCTACAATGTCCAAGCCCCACTGGGCAAACGGCCATGGGCTGGACAAAGGGTTAAGGACCCCCTCAGGCTTATGAATATTTGGGGCGAACCTTTGGCACTGGTCACATTTCTTAACATACTCCAAGGCCTCCTTCTACATTCCCGGCCACCAATATCCTTGTGTGACGGCTCGGTGAGACAGGGATCTTCCTCCTGTGTGGCTCCCACAGATTCCCTCGTGCAGCTCCTCAAGCAGTAACTCTGCTGCTTCGGGGTGAACACACAGAAGGTATGGTCCAAAGTAGGAGCACCTATACAACTTGTGGTCCTTGGACAACCAGAACCGAGAAGCATTCCTTCATATCTTTTCAACCTCTGACCTCTCTTCGGGCAGAACATCATCTTTAAGGAACCTCACTATGGGGTCCATCCAATTAGGACCCACCCCAACTTGGTGGATGTGGACTATGTCCTCTGCCACCTCACTCATTTTTTCCAGATGCTCTACAAGTATGGTCCGAGGCAGACCCTTTGCCGAGGATGTGGCGAGTGTGGCTAATGAATCGGCATGGGTGTTTTCACTTCTGGGGATATGAGACAAGCTGAAAAGATCAAATTTCGAATGCAACCGCCTGACCTGGCTCAGGTATTGTTGCATTCTTGAATCTCTGGCCTTTAGCCCTCCCTCTACTTGGCCTACCACCAATCTCGAATCCGAGAACATCCCCACCGACTTTCCTCCCAACTTTTGTACCATGACCATCCCTTGCAGTAATGCCTCATACTCAGCTTCGTTGTTTATGGCCGAGAACCCGAGCCTCAGGGATTTTTCAATGATATGCTCTTCAGGGGATACTAAGACTAGCCCCACTCCAGATCCCCTTTGGTTTGTCGCGCCGTCAACGTATACTTTCCAACATGGTGACCCCGGGATAGAGACTGCCCCAACTGATTTTTCATCAAGGCTTCTCTCCTCGGCTGCCACCTCTACCGTTGGTTCAGTGAACTCAACCATCAAATCAGCCAGAACCTGGCCCTTTATGGAGGTCCGAGGCATGTATTTCACATCAAAAGCCCCCAGAACTGTGTTCCACTTGGCGATCCTTCCTGTGTAATCAGCGGTACGGAGTACAGACTTCAAGGGTAGTCGGGTTAGGACAACCACTGTGTGAGCCTGGAAGTAATGGGGGAGCTTTCGTGTAGCGTGGACCACAGCCAGTATGGCTTTCTCTAAGGGCAGGTACTTGACCTCGGCCTCATACAGCGACTTGCTAATATAGTAGACTAGCTTTTGAATGCTATCGTCGACCCGTATCAACACTAGGCTCACAGCGTAGAGCGCTACGGTGATGTATGCGTAGAGGACTTCGTCGGCTTCAGGATTGGACATGATAGGCGGCCGAGATAGGTACTCCTTGAGTTGCTAGAAAGCCATGACACAGTCCTCGGACCACTCAAATCCCTTCCACTTGTTGATCAGGAGGTAGAAAGGCCTGCACCTGTCAGCCGACCTGGAAATAAATCGATTCAGGGCCGCGATCATTCTGGTAAGCTTCTGGACCTCCTTGGGGTTTTGCGGAGGCTTTAGATTATGAATAGCCTTAATTTGGTCAAGATCGACCTCGATTCCCCTGTGGGTAATCATGTACCCCAGAAACTTACCAGAGCCCACGCCAAACAAGCATTTGGAAGCATTTAGGCGCAGCATGTGCTTTCTCAAGACGTCAAAGGTGCGGTCGAGGTCCTCCAAATGTTCGAATACCACTTTACTTTTTACCACCATATCATCAACATAGACCTTGATGCTCTTGCCCAGCATCAGTTCGAACATTCTCGTCATCATCCTTTGATAGGTGGACCCTGCGTTCTTCAGACCGAATGGCATTACTTTGTAGTGGTAGTTTCCGACCGGCGTCACGAAGGCTGTCTTCTCCTGATCTTCCAGGGCTAGTGGTATTTGATGATAACCCTGGAAGGCGTCTAGAAAGCTCATTCGAGGATGTCTTGTGGTTGCATCCACCAGCTGGTCGATCCGAGGCATAGGGAACGGGTCTTTTGGACATGCCTTATTTAGGTCGGTGAAGTCCACACAGACCCTCCACTTTCCACTTTTCTTCTTGACCACCACAGTGTTGGCCAACCATTCAGGGTAAAAGACCTCTTTTATAGCCCCTGCATGCTTAAGCTTATTCACCTCTTCCCTAATTGCATCAGCGTGCTCCCTCGATGGGTGCCGGGGCAGCTGTTTCTTGGGCACTATGGACGAATTGACGTTGAGGGGGTGACAAATGAAGGATGGATCAATCCCTAGGGCATCGCAGGCATCCCATGCAAACACGTCAATATTACTTTTGAGGAACTCAACTAGCCCTTCCTGCTCCTTCAGAGGCAGCCGAGCTCCGACCTGAAAGAACTTCTCCGGATCGTCACCAATTACCACTTTCTCCAGATCCTCACATCTTGCCTCCCCGGCAGCTGCATTAGGGGGCGCCGCTGGGGTCTTTGATTGCTATAAGCCTTCCCCAGCAATAGCTGAGGGTTGTGCGTCGAACCGATGTGATACGGCAAACACCATGCACTGCCTTGCGGTGAGCTGACAACCACGAATCTCGAGAACCTGATCTCCTGATGGGAATTTCACTTTCTGGTGCAAGGAGGAGGCTACGCCCCTCAAGGTGTGGAGCCAGGGCCTACCTACGATAGCCGTGTAGGGGAAGTAGGTGTCCACTACTATAAAGTTCCACCACCTTTAGGCTAGTCTGAATGGGTAGCCTAATCATGTCCTTTGGGATGACGAGTTTCCCATTGAAACTCATCAAGGGAGAGCTATAGGGCGTCAAGTCCTCCAGCTTTAGCCCCAGCCCCTTATAGAGGTCTGGGTACATAACCTCGACCGTGCTGAACTGGCTCACATGCTCCACAGGATCCGTTTTGCCATTATAGATGGAGAAGATTGGCTGCTGGAACCGTCGAGGAAGTGTAGCCCCTTCTATATGGCGTGTGAAGGGTGATTTGGACAGTTGATCCAATGCCCTGCTCATGGCATCGTACCCCAAGCCCCTAGGGGATGGGCTTTTACGCTTGCGCTTTTGATAGTGCTCCTCTTCATGAGAGAAGGTCTTGCTTGGAGGAGTTCTCAATCTTTGCCGATAATCATCGTCACTCTCATCGTCAGAGGGCAGGTTGGGACTAGGTTGAGATCACCTTCGTTGCGCATGGCGCAGCCTCCTCTTTAAATCATCTATCTCTTACTACATGGCCTGCTCATCGTTCTGCCCTTGGGTTACGTGGCTCCCCTCCCTCTTTGGTTGTATGACCCGGTTGTTGTTTTGTCTCTGTGGCACATGACTGTCCCCCCGCGAGTAGCTGCTGCTGGTTTGAGTGGCATGTACACTTCCCTCTTGGAATCTCCCACTCTCTTCATTTCGGTCGTGCTCAGGGTTGGCGAAGTTACCCTGGTGTTGGGGCTTAACTGACCCAAACTGATGGGGGCCTACTTGATGAGGGCCGGATCCTACCATGCTTGATCGTTACCCTTATGTTAGGACATATGTGTTTACATGTTAGGAACATATGTCACATTTTATGTAAATTGGCTAATCCTTTGACAAAACGCACTCTACTTGTAATTGGGTAGTTCTAGGTGTTTTTAATACTTCAAGAAACAAGGTTTCAAGATCAAGTGTTGAAGTCATCAAGTCTATCCAAGAAAAAGCAAGTCGAAGTGCAGAATTTTTAAAGCTCGACACCTGCTCGATAGCTACCTCGACACCTAGCTATCTGTCGAGATCTTCAGCTGATTCTTATCGCAATCTCGATAGCTTCTCGATAGCTTGTCGATCGATCGAGAAAGTTTCTGTCCCCTCGACACCTTCTCGACACCTCCTCGATAGCTGTATCTGTTGAGATTCATTAAACCTCGACACCTTCTCGACACCTCCTCGATAGCAGCTATCTGTCGAGGTTACGGAAATTCAGCTTTTTGATTTTTGGGCCAGGCTTATGTATTTGAGTAGGGTTTCTTTTCTCATAACCCTAGACCTATATAAGGCTTATTTTGGAGGCCGTATCACAAGAGAATGAGAGAATACAAGGAGAACATATGAAAAAGATTATTCTCTCTGAAAAAGAAGCTACTGCGTTTTTTGCGCCTTAGGGTTTTGTAACTAAGTGCTTCTTGATCTTCATTCTTGATGAAGTGAAGAACTTTGCAGCCAACATCTTCTTCTAGTTGGTGATTGAAGTCACGTATTGGGATCCGCGCAATTGGTTAGTCACGTACTTGGGATTCGTGCATCAAAAGGTGGCGTTCATATATTGAAGAGTTCAGAGGTTCTGAAGCGGTAGAAGGTTTCTGCTGTGAGTTCATCTACGGGGATTGTAGAGTCTAGGGACAAAGGTTTTGTACTAGATCTGAAACTTCTCTTTTCTATAGTGGATTGCTTTTCGGGAAGGTTTCCCTCCAGGTTTTTTACTGTGAAACTGGTTGGTTTCATTGGTTTTCCTGGGTCATCATATCTTGTCTTATTTACTTTTCCGCTGCATTCATTATTGACATGATATTGATGTTTATTTGTTTTAACAAGTTTTATTGATAATAAATCTAATTAACAACTTGGATTTAAAACTTGTTAATTCTATCAATCGGGGTCTAAATTTCCCAACAAGTGGTATCAGAGCGGGTTCACTCTGATTGGATTAATTTTCTAAGTGTGATCCATTGACCCCTGTTGTCATGGATAGAGGACAATCTTTATTTATTCCTCCTTTATTTGATGGAACTAATTATGCGTACTGGAAAGTTCGTATGAAAGTGTTCTTGCAGGCTCTAGGTGAACAGGTATGGCAAGCTGTTGAAGTTGGCTGGATTAAGCCAAAGGAAGCACTTGTGGATTGGGATGATGCTACAATCATAGCGGCAAATTTCAACAGTAGGGCCCTGAATGCTCTGTTTTGTGGGGTGACCAATGAGGAATTCAAGAAAATATCATCCACAGAAGTTGCCAAAGAAGCTTGGACAATTCTTGAGACCACCTATGAAGGTACCAAGGCAGTAAAGACTGTGAAGCTTCAACAACTCACTAGTAGTTTTGAAGAAATAAGGATGGAGGAGGATGAGACCTTTGATGAGTTCTATGCTAAACTCAAGGATATTGTGAATTCTACTTTCAACCTTGGAGAATTTATAGTAGAATCCAAAATTGTTAGAAAAATCCTTAGGTCTTTACCTGAAAGATTCCATGCCAAGATCACTGCCATTGAAGAAGCAAAGGACATTGATCAAATTCCTTTGACTGAGCTTGTAGGGAACCTTCAAACCTATGAGATGGGATTAGGCTCAATGGGAAAAGGTGGAAAGAGTAAAAACTTGGCTCTTAAGGGTATAGAGGAAGAGATTGAGGACTCTGAAGATGAAGATGAAAGTGAAGATGAGGATGAGGATCTAACTTTCATAACTGATGAGATTATCAAGCTTCTTCAATTTAGGAAAAAGGATAAAGGTAAATCTCCTAGGAAACCTAAATCCTCTAGGAAGGGCAAGAATGAGAAACCCCTCATCCAATGCCATGAGTGCAAAGGTTTTGGTCATATGAGGATAGAGTGTCCAAACTACCTCATGAAGGAAAAGACCGATAAGCCAAAAGAGAAAGGGTTGATTGCTACTTGGAGTGATACTGATGATGACTCTTCTGATGAGTATGTGGATGAATGTCGTCATGTTATGGCCTTTGCTGCCTCAACCGATAAGGTGATTGTGGAGAGTGCTAGTGACAGTGGGGATTCTTCTGATGATGAAGTACCCAAGAAGATGACCCTTCAGGAAGCCTATGAAAAGCTATGCACTGAATTCATAAAATCTGAAAAGACTTCTCATCTTTGTAGAAAAAAGCTTAATGAGGTAAATACTGAAAAAGCTGATTTGTTAGTCAAGCTAGATGAGACTACAAGATTAGTTGAGACTCTTGTTATGGAGAACACCTCATTAGAAGAGAAGGTCAAGAATCTTGAGGTTGAGCTTAGTCAAGCTAGAACTCAAATAGAGAGGATGTCTAGTGCAAAGCTTGATGAGGTTTTGAGTGCTCAAAAGCCTAGTTCTGATAAAACTGGCTTAGGATATGCTGTTTCCTCCGGCCCCTCCTCTTCCATGGCTTCTGGATCAAGGACTGTCTTTGTGCCCCAATCTGAGAAAGGTAATAAAGGTATGAAATCTAAATCCTTTGTTAAACCTCATGTTTGTCACCATTGTGGTGTTTCTGGACATATTCGTCCTAATTGCTTTAGGTTGTATCCTCATAAGCAATTGTCCAAACGGTCACAGGTTTCCTCTCAAGGACCTACACCTTTGTTTGGAGAGTTATTAAAAGTCTTGAGCTTTTTAACTCAATTTCATGAGAATTCCAATTCTTCTATGTCCTTTAGTAGACATACTAGGACACGTGCCTTTTCATCTTCACGGCCAAAGACTCATGCTGTGTGGGTGAGAAAGGAGCCTAAGACTTAATTGTCTTTTCTGTTTGTCCTCTGCTTTAATTCTTTCTATCTAAAGTAGGACTTTCTGTGCTTGATTTCTTATCTGTTTTTGAAATCATGCTTTCATGCATCTGCATTTTTCTATCATGCCTTCATGCATATGCATCTTTCTTTCATGCTTTCATCTTGGTTGTCTGTTTTTATTTGGTTGTTTAGTTTTATTTTATTTTGTTTTCAAAATAAAAATAAAAATGAAAAATTGAAAAATACAAAAACAGTGTGTGTTTTGTGTACTTTGGTACTTGTGTACCTTGGATGGCCAATGAAACAAAGTTTTCTAAACTTTGTATCTCTTGTAGCTTAGATGAGCATCTCTATGCACAACTAAGCAAGTGAGCTTTGTGGCTTGTGTTTGTGATGAGTAAGATTAGGTTATTTCTTTAAACTTAACACTCATATCACTCTTTTTGACGGGTAGGACTAGAAAATCCTAAGAGAAAGGCATAAATAATCATCTCACCACTGTTGCCCGCCAATCATTAATGACATCTGTATGTTTCGGCATAGCAAAAGTGTGATGTCAATGACATTTGTGTGCTTAGGCATAGCAAAATTGAAATGTCAAATATCAATGGGTATTTCTTTTCTTTCTCATAAGCCCATGTATGATATGCTTAAAAAGAAAATATGCAAAGAAATAAAAAGCAAAAAGATTAAAAATGCTTTTAAAATGGTTGCAAGCGTGTATTCTAGGAGATGTGGGAGTTATAGGATGTACCTCGAAGGTGATAGTCCCCATCAAACAGTTATGATTGTGTGTGAGTTAAAGATATTTTCTCATATCTCAGATCATCATAACATGTATACACATATGCAATCTTGCGATGTTTTTCACACACAACACGCAATATACTTTGCTACTCTTGATACATGTGCAGGTACAATGTGATTTGGCCATCACTAGGTTTACATGTACTTTTGTATGCTCACTAAACTGTCATGACTTATTTTTAAAATATAAAATTGGTTAGACTTGTTTAGTGTGTGTGTGTATGTTTTGCATCTTTCTTTTGTCATCCATAGCATCTTGTTTCATTACATTCATGCATTTATATGGATTTCTTATACCCCCTTGATCATCCTTGATCATCTTTATGTTTCTCGGGTGAAGCTTTCTAGCTTCTTGTACCCTTTGTCAATCATGACAAAAAGGGGGAGAAATTGTGGAGACTTTGTGGTTTCTTTCTTTAAGATTCTACAAGTTAGGGGGAGAAATACATTCCTTTGTAAGGGGGAGTTGTGTTTCATCTTGTTAGGGGGAGTGTTTACTTCTTTCTTCTTGTACCTTGGGTCTTGTGACCATGTTTACATACATTTGTGCTAATCTTCTTTATATGCTGATGTATGTTTTTCTTCACCTACCTCTACATGTGTTGTTTCTTTTCTATCTTTAGACACATGTTCTTTATATTTGTAAGCAATCTATTTAATTTCTGTTTCACACAAGATGCCTTGATGAGTTTTGTTTAAAAGTGTTTCAGAAATACAGGTTGTCAAAGTCTACTTGCCATAAACTCTCTTCTTGCAAAGTTTTTCAAGAGTTTGTGTTAGGATAGATTTTATTGTATGTAACAAGTGAATATGAGTTGAGTGATTTATGACTTCTCTCATATGTTCATTTGTTTGTTGTGGTTTTGTCACGGATTGCCAAAGGGGGAGATTGTTAGGACATACGTGTTTACATGTTAGGAACATATGTCACATTTTATGTAAATTGGCTAATCCTTTGACAAAACGCACTCTACTTGTAATTGGTAGTTCTAAGTGTTTTTAATACTTCAAGAAACAAGGTTTCAAGATCAAGTGTTGAAGTCATCAAGTCTATCCAAGAAAAAGCAAGTCGAAGTGCAGAATTTTTAAAGCTCGACACCTGCTCGATAGCTACCTCGACACCTAGCTATCTGTCGAGATCTTCAGCTGATTCTTATCGCAATCTCGATAGCTTCTCGATATCTTGTCGATCGATCGAGAAAGTTTCTGTCCCCTCGACACCTTCTCGACACCTCCTCGATAGCTGTATCTGTTGAGATTCATTAAACCTCGACACCTCCTCGATAGCAGCTATCTGTCGAGGTTACGAAAATTCAGCTTTTTGATTTTTAGGCCAGGCTTATGTATTTGAGTAGGGTTTCTTTTCTCATAACCCTAGACCTATATAAGGCTTATTTTGGAGGCCGTATCACAAGAGAATGAGAGAATACAAGGAGAACATATGAAAAAGATTATTCTCTCTGAAAAAGAAGCTACTGCGTTTTTTGCGCCTTAGGGTTTTGTAACTAAGTGCTTCTTGATCTTCATTCTTGATGAAGTGAAGAACTTTGCAGCCAACATCTTCTTCTAGTTGGTGATTGAAGTCGCGTATTGGGATCCGCGCAATTGGTTAGTCATGTACTTGGGATTCGTGCATCAAAAGGTGGCGTTCATATATTGAAGAGTTCAGAGGTTCTGAAGCGGTAGAAGGTTTCTGCTGTGAGTTCATCTACGGGGATTGTAGAGTCTAGGGACAAAGGTTTTGTACTAGATCTGAAACTTTTCTTTTCTATAGTGGATTGCTTTTCGGGAAGGTTTCCCTCCAAGTTTTTTACTATGAAACTGGTTGGTTTCATTGGTTTTCCTGGGTCATCATATCTTGTCTTATTTACTTTTCCGCTGCATTCATTATTGACATGATATTGATGTTTATTTGTTTTAACAAGTTTTATTGATAATAAATCTAATTAACAACTTGGATTTAAAACTTGTTAATTCTATCAATCGGGGTCTAAATTTCCCAACACCTTACTAACGCACAAGTTCTTCCCACAGACGGTGCCAATTGTAGGGACCGAGTTTGAGCACTTCTACTGTTAAGAGAGTGGACTCAAGCCCAGTTAGCCCATTACAATGAATTTGTAGAGAGCGGGTTCAAGAACTAGGCCCTAGCGAGGGATGCAACAGCCAAGCATAGTTGCATGTGGATTGGATAGCATGAACATGGGTTAAAATGCGCAATGGTGCTCCTCAGCCCTTCTCTCAAGAGCTTGCGGTTCTTATTACTTCCGTCGTGATTGGTTACAAGAGTTTCTAGGAGAATACAGGTTGCTACAATATTCTTTCTTTTAGATTTTTCCTCCCTCTTCCCAGAGGGATTCTTCCCATTATATATCCCCCCTCAATTGATCTTAGCCCTACATTTGTTGATCAGCCAGGCCGTTACTTGAGTGCTTGTCCCATCAGCTGCCTTTCCATTCTTCTTGTGGGTTGCAACAACCAAGGAAACGCTGTTCAAGGGTCATCTCCTCATTAATGCGGCCAGGACGTTAGTTGTGGGCTTTTAATGTAGAGGTGACAGTTCACCCTGGACTTGCCTCTCCACCATGTTTCCATGGCTGACATGTTGTACTTGCCCTTTCTCTTTGGATGCTCAGGAAGGCTGCTCCTGGTGGCTCATTACTTCTCCTTTCAACGGTCTCGGCTGGCCGAGGACGACATCGTCCTTGGCGACGTTTCCTGGCAGCTTAGGCTACTTGTGTCCCTTCTTGGATATTTTTTGATCCTCGGCATGGGCCTTGGGCCGGATATAAGATGGGCCGAGGTTGTCAAATTATCAGGCCCCACAATGCACATCTAAAACAGCAACACAAAACAAACTCCATCATAGATCAATACTATATCATCTATTGGAGCTTGGTCATATACAATCTTAGCATGTAAGGAATTCATGCAGCCTAAGCCAAAAGCCAATGCACATATAGGTATTCTCTTGATGGAACAAAGAACATATTAACCTTTGGTAAAAATATTGATGATTTGATAGTAATTCTAACTTGTTCTGCTTCTATTGGGATTGTTGTGGAAAATGATTGCAGAAAAGAAGAACTGTTTGATTAGTATATCAAAGAGTGAACAGTGAAATCTGAAGTTGTATGCTTGAAAAAAAATCCTATCAAACTTAGAAAAAGGAAACACTGATTTAAAAGATAATACCACATTAAAAGAAAACCCTTAAAAGGCATATGCAAAAAGATAACACCACATTAAAAGCATGTTGTTTTACATAAGAAAAGGAAATAAACTCACCTCATTTTAGAGGGAAATTAACACTAATATATATATCAAACGTTGAAATGCTTCCACATGATACTACAAATTGGCTCAAATTTGAAAAATAGATGTTAGAAAAACTTAAACTTAGAAACATAGTTAGTAATTTTGTATATAAAAAAGCAAGAAAAATGAAATTAAAAAAAATAAAGTTACAATATAAAATTTAAATATGATGTTTGAATTTTTTTTTTTTTTTTAATAAAAGAACTCACCTCATTTTTTTGGTTGATCTCATAATATTTTGGCACTCTTTTATAGGAATTTACCTAATTCCTGAATTTGTGAGAAACAAAAAAAAAAAAAAAAAAAATAACACACATATTTATTTGTTTATTTGTTTTTGTTTTTATCCAATTCATTCATGTTTTGCTCTCTATCTTAGTTTTTGTCTAATCCATTCAACAAGCAGGAAAGCTTCATCTACTACTAATACAAAGGTACACAAGAGATTTGACTTTTTATTGATTTCAATATCATTTCATAATGTGTTTGCTTGAGTCCTAAGATGTAAAATTATATTCATCAGTAGTTGATCCTAAAAACTTTGAGTTGTACGAGAGCTATTCTCTGTTTCTCCTAGCAACCAAAGCACCCATTAAAATCTAATTGAACAAAACTGACACCACCTACTACCTAAAAACAAAAACGTCCCAACGAATCTAATTTTTCTTTTCCTAAATTTCTCCATACATATGGTGATTTGTTTTCTTTCGTCCTACTCAAGAAGACCAACACTCAAGAAGAGGCCAAAGTCTTTGGTTTGAATGTTGCTGTTCCTAATTTCGTATGTAGTACTATCTTGGAAAATGTTTCGTTATGACTAGTCTATTGATACTAACAGCTTTGCATTAATTGAGAATACCCAAACTCAAGAAAATTAAGGCCGAGGACTTTTGGGGCAATTGCTAGGCCATCCCTTGACTTTTCCCTCTTTTTTAAGACTTGGAGTCAACTAAATGCCGAGAACTTAGGCCTCATCAGATCAACTACCTTTTATGAATTCAAATCCTGTGCTTTCTTTGACGTACATTGTCTCCTTACACCCACCCCCATGGAAATTGTTTTTCTACTAAAGTAAAAGGTGGGAAAAAATTACTCATTTTCTTTGAGAAAAGAAAAAAAGACAAAGGATATGTGCTTTCACCAAAGAGGTGAAAATGCTATGAATATTATAAAAAGATGTAAGGATGTAGCTCCAACGTGAAAAAATAAAAAATATTGGCACA
This sequence comes from Quercus gilva, assembly GCA_023621385.1. NCBI lineage: Eukaryota > Viridiplantae > Streptophyta > Magnoliopsida > Fagales > Fagaceae > Quercus > Quercus gilva. The sequence goes on along the minus strand of CM042475.1, from coordinate 5,763,299 downwards.
ATGAGCCGGGCTGGCCCTTGGGCAAGGCCACTTAAGCCATTGCTTAGGGCAGCAAAAATTTTAAATTAATAATTATTTTTTATAATTTAAAAAAATTGAATTCCCTAACTTCAAGAAGGCCTCTAAAATGATGGGAATAATAAAAACCCAACTCATTTGAAATCCTAAACTTCTTGGAAAGTGTTTCATGGTGAATACTAGTCTATATCACAAGTATTATGAACTTTGCAATATTTAAGATAACCTAGAATGCGACAGTTGAATAATTTACATCCAATCATATCTTTACACCCACCCCTTGAGAGTTTTTATTTTTTATCTTATTTTCAACCAAAATAAAATAAAAAGGTGAAAAAAAATTCCTTGTCAATGAAGAAAAAAATTACCTAAAGGTCGTCAATGGGCTGGGTCGGGCTGGCCGGCCCATTTTTACTTGGCCCATGGGCACATTGGGCTGGGCATAATGGGCTATTAACTAGTTAATGGGCCGGGTCACGTTGGGCTAAAAGAGAAAACCTTAGCCCATAAGTCTACCCATGGGCAATGCCCATTTTGTCTTTAGCAAGCTGGGCTATCAGGTTGGATCAGGTTGGGCCCAATGGGCTACTTATAGGCTTGTGTTAGCATATTATTTTATTATTTTTATAAGGAAAGAATCAATTTTTATAATGGAATAATCAATCTATTTTTTTAAAGGAAAGAATTAAAGAATTTAATACTTAATTATAAATTTTTTTACAGCCAAATCTATTTAATTTTTTGTTTTGTTGATGGAAACCTATTTAATTTTTTTTTTATTAAGGCTTTAAATAGTTTTTTTTTTTTTTTTTTTTTATCTTCAATAAAAAAAATGTCAAATGTTTAATTCAAATTTGCTAGACTACTAGAAAAATATATATTTAATAAACTATGTTTAGCATAATTACTTTGAGTATCTTAGTGGTTCAGGGAGTTCTCTTAAGAAATTTCTCTATAATATCTCAAGATCAATTCTTCATACACTTCCTATATATTTTTGTTATGAATTATGAGTTATTGGACTAGGCCAGTGGGTTAGGCCAACGGGCTGGGCAACTGGTTGGGCTACTGAGCTAGCCCATTGGGTACCCATGGGCATAAAAACTAGCCCACGGCCTGACCCACTGGGCTAGTGGGCTACCCATGAGTCTCAATAACAACGAGTCGGGCCACCCATTAGCCCGGTGGGCTGTCAGGTTTCTGGGTCAAGCTATGGGCCGTGGGCTATTTGATGACCCTCAAAATTACCTTATAAAACAATCTCATGGATCATTCCTCTCATGGTTGATGGTCCCCACATACTTGAAGACTCACATGCTATAAGAGGGATGCACCATGAGATAATCTCATAAGAAAATTTTCCTATAGATAGAGATCATTACATTGTGCATCTCTCTCAAAAAGAAAATAACCACCATGAGACAATCTCATAAGATAATTTTCCTATAAATAGAGGTCACACATTGCGCATCAATTTCAAAAGGAAAATAACCCTAGATTTTCAGCTTTTAAAATTACTAGCAAATGTGGCTTTAGTTTCTTCCTACAAGGAGTCTCTAAAAAAATTGTTTTTTAAATAATGAAACCTCTTCATATTTGCTAAACAGGATTATTCCAAATTTATTATTGTGAATGTGAATGTGACTTTTGCTAATGGTTTGAATTAGTGCCACGAATGTGACTGTTGCTATTGGTTTGAATGAAAATTTGCGTGTTGAACTTAAGTCATATTTTGGAATGAGATAGCTTGGAACTTAAGTCATACTATTTGTATTATGTGTTTTGCACTATTTGTGAAGACCTGGACACAACAAAAGAACAAAGACTTGGAATAAACTATGCTTTCCCACGGGAAAATTTGATATGATTATTTTTTATTAGATAATTATTGAATTAATATATTAGATTGTATGTTTTTAAAAGTTCAATATGTGTTATTTGAAATTATGTTTGAAATTAGAAGTTTTTTGTAGTCAAGTATTATATATAGTGAGATATGTATGAAAACAACATGCAATAACTGTTTTTTTAAATTGATAGTGTGAGAACTATTAGACCAAGTTGTAACTAAGTATACTTTGTTTATGACTATACAGATGTATGATATTCAACTCTTATAGGTATATTTTTCTCCAAAACATAGATACATCTCTTTCTTCCCCACAATTGTGAAAAAGTAAATAAAGATAACTATACGATAGATCATTAATCAATAAATCATATATCATAAAGTGGAAATATAAAATAAAATAAAATGCAAAAAGAAAAAATTCCTTAAGTATCTATACCTAAAAACATTAATAGCTTAATGATGCTCTAGAGTAAATTATATTTTATCTTATTCTCTTTTTGGCGTTTTCAGTAAAGATAATCAACTAAGTAAAATTAAAAGCTTACCAAGAAAGTTCAAATTAACTAAAAATTTGATGGTGGAGATACTAATTATTTGTAAAAAAATGACCAAAATAAAAATAAAGAAGTCAAGGAACTTATAGCAAAATGTTTTCTATACAAAATTCCAGTAGGAGGGAGACTAATAGGCCCTCCACTTTCTTCAAGACATAGGGGATTATAAAAGACCATACATCTTTTGCCTACTATTTTTTCTTTCTCAAATTCACATTACCAAAGAAGTATATGAAGCAAAAAATATTGTAAATACATCTCTATTCAGTGAAAGTACATTGGTAGGCACATTCAAATTTGTAGCCATGTATAAACTCAAATTTCTATTAAAAAAAAAAAAACCCACATATTAACCCATACCAAAATTCAACCAAAGCTATAAGAGTGATTTGTCATGGGAAATTGAAAAATACAACACAAAAAAATTAAATAAAAAACCATCAACCTAAATTAGAGTTATAAGTAAGAACAGAAATCAAGAGAGAGAGAGAGAGAGAGAAAGAGCGAGAGAGAGTACTCACAATTTTTGTGTAGAAAAAATCTGGATTGAATGGAATAAGTGATATCAAATTTATACAAAATAAGATGGGGAGAAGAAGAGTCAAAATATAAGAAAAAAGAAATGATGAAGGAAGTTTAACGACATAGTAAAGAGTAGTGGGGAGATAAAGAGGCAACGAGAGAGGGGAAAGGTTGGAGGAAAATAAGAAGAGTTTTTTTTTTTTTTTAGAATAGGAAGATGAAAAGTTTAAATATTCAATTTTAACAATTACTTGAAATTAGAAAGAAGAAAACGAAAATTTGAAATCAATTTGGGTAGTTGAATATAATCAAACATTTGCATCTAATGAATAGTAATGTTTGTAATGAATAATCAAACATGTGCATATATCCACTAAAAGATAATAAATTATTTAATTTTAACAATTACTTGAAATTAGAAAGAAGAATATGAAAAGTTGAAATCAATTTGGGTAGCTGAATAGTCAAATATTTGCATTTAAAACAAATGAATAGTAACATGTTGAATAGTAATGGAGTGCATTAACAGGTTTGTCTATGAACTATATAAAATAGAAAAATCATAAAGGAATTTTTTTTAAAGGATAACGTGGCTAATGAGGTGGCTCAATAAGAGTATAGAAACATTAAATTATACGTTTCAGCTTTTAGATATATATAAACTAGTTGCAAACCCACACGATGCGTGGGAATATATGATTACTTTGTAATTGTGGTATGATGTATAATTTGTTCTCTCTAAAAATCAAAAAAATTCTAAAATTATTTTATATATATATATATATATCATTTTAGTATTTTAGGTGTGTTTGATTGAAATTATTTCTCTTTGAGGTAGTCCATATTTTTCTAAATTATATTATGGTACGTTGTGTTTTCCTTCTTCTTTTTTTCTTTTTTTTTTTTCTTTCTTTCTTACAACTAAACTCTTTATATTATTCAAATTTCTCATTTCTTAAATGAGATATCGTAATAATCAAAACTCATCACAAAATTACAGTTGATATTACTTAAATAGTTGAGAAACACGTTCAAATACATAGCAAGATTGAATTTTGATATAAATTCTAATTTTCACTTTCAAAATAACTAAGTATTATGTCAATCAAAAATCAAACAAAAGCTATAAGATGGAGAGAAAAGGCTTGTGATGGGAAACTCAAAAACACACACAAAATCGTATATTAACCGAAAATAGTGTTATAAAAAAAAAGTAGAATGACTCATCAACCTAAAGTTAAGTTGCAAGAAAGAATAAATAATCGAGAAAGAGAATAATCACCTTTTTTTTGGAGTGACCTGAATTAGATAAATTTATAGAAAATAAGATGAGAAGAAGAATAGTCAAAATAAAAGATATAGTCACACCAAATTATCCAAGTCATGTTATGTAATTGAATAACATTATATTCTTATTTATTATCTTTATAATGCAATATGATAGCATTTGACAATCAAAGAAAAGAAAAGAAAAATAACAACTTAAAAATACAAAACCAAAAAGTTTGGAGCGTGAAATATAATTTAATCCTATTTATTTTTTGTAGGGGTATGCATCAACTTAAAGTAGAGTTCTAAAGAACACACAAATTCATAAACCTAAAGTAAAGATATAAAACATATATAAAAAAAAAAAAATGCACACAAAAAAGGGAAAAAAATTGAGAGAGAGAGAGAGAGAGAGAGGGAGAATAATAGTAGAGTTCTAAATAAGATTTGAAATTCATCAACATAAAGTAAAAATAAAAAAAATAAAAAAAAATTGAGAAAGAGAGAGAGTAATAACCTTTTTATATGATAAAATATGTATAGAGTGAGAGAGAATTGCAAATCTATAGTAAGAGGATAGGGATAAGAATAGTCAAAATGAAAGGAAGATGAAGGGATAAAGGGAGAGTGATATTAATGTTGATAGTAGTGGGGAGATGAAAAAGTAAAAATGAAAGGGAAAAGTTAGAGAAAATGTAACAGTAAACTACAAAATTAATAAATAAATAAAAAGAGTCAAAAAATAGGAGAGAAATAATTGAAAATAAGTAGGTGATATGATTACAAATATAGTTCAACTGAAGTGTAGTAACAATAAATACCAGATTTTAACTTTTATATATATATATATATAGATATATGTATAATAGTGTGTAATGCAACAATAATTTACCTCAAGAAATGTACGTGTTCATACGGACCAACACTGATTCTTTCTGGCCTATCCTTCCTTACCCACCTGTCCCCCACTGCCACCACTTAACAGTATCATCGTATGCAAATACAAATACATTGCGTGAAAATTAAGAAGAGGAAGGCAGTCAAAAAGGAAAAAGAAAAAGAAGAAAAGAAAGTATAAAGAGAAAGAACGATGGAAACAAAAATTAGTGAGGTGGTCAAAAAAGAGAAAGGAAATTGTATCCTACTTTCTTTAAGTTATATTTTATGGAAAAGTGTGAAAGTGAATCAATATTGTAATGTAAGCTACCCTCCAAGTCTCCATAACCATAATAGTATTTCACACTAAAGTGACGACCAATTTCCTCAGATTACGTGTGGGGGCTACACAACTGTGAAATTACATTCTCTAAAAAGTGAATCAGACTACAAGCAGTATGCTAGTATTTTCACAATAGACCATTGTTGTCATCTTGGCCTAACAACAACTAACAGTCAATTTCTTCAATCTGCCATTATCATTCTCTCTCAAAAATCCTTTTGAGACAAATCTCTCTTATTTTTTATTTTTCATTCACTTTCCTTTACCTAAGTTATCACATATTTCTTTCTTCTCTTCCTTTTAGATCATCTAACTGTCTATCCAAAACACAATGACTTTTCTTACTAGAAAAAAAGAGACTCCTTTTCTTCTTTCACACTATTATGCAAAGAAAAAAGTTAAATTACAAAATTGGTTGTAGTTTTAGAATACTACTTGACTCAATATCTTTTTATTGAATGTGAATTTTGATAAATCTACTATTATATTACATCTTCTTCTTATATCCTTCATGCTTACAAAATATATAGAAAATTAAAGATCAATAGCTATGTCATCAATAAATTGTTTAAATTGCAAGTTTTTGTAGTTTGAAATTATGCATAAAATATAAGTTTATAGATTATACAGTAAATAATATCTGATTGACATAAAATTTAACATGTGTGTTAAGAATGTAAAGAACATGCAATTCAACAGTTAGATTTTCAAAATATGTAGTAATATTTATTTTATTAAGTAAGTTTGTAACTTTAGGCTATAACCAATTTTGTAGCTAAACTTTGTCCCTATGCAAATATTATATATTCTTGAGTTTTAGAGGTCAAAATACCTGCGTGGATTTTACGAGCAATTAGAATGGGTTTTTGCATTTAAACATAGCTAAACTTATAGCAATCTTATAAAGTTTTCTCTTTAAATGTTGCAGATTTGTTTACATTGCATGCTTTTGTTGTTTACTAGGGAAAGCTAGATCTGACAATTGAAGCAACGAGAAAATACAATCCTAAGATTGTGTTTTCAATGCAAAAGTCATGAATAGATGAAGTGCTATGGGAAGCTTGTAAGGAATGGAGTTGAGGTTATTGAACACTTGATCAACAAGAATCTATTACGATAATCTAAATCTGACAGAAGAGCTGCATAACAGAACATCAAAAATAAAAAGAAAAAGAAAAATTGAAACAGAGTATTACACATCACACATCTCATTGAAATTTTACCAAACATATGGTAAATAACAAAAAAATTGCTACACTTAGTGAATTAGATATTGGGACTGCCAAAGCTAGTGTTTCCTAACATGATACCGGAGTCAAATTGTCAACAAGATCCCTAATTTTAAGGCATTGATAGATTTGGACACAACCTGAATCTACAAATATCATGAAACCATTTTTCCCATTAAAAAAAAAAAAATTAGCATGTTCACACAGGCGGTGATTTACTACACTCTTTACAACTTGGAAATTACCATAGCACCCCAATGTAGAAATATCATAATATTATAAGAGTCATGTAACGGGTGTTCTTAGAACAATTTTTAATAAATCATATTAGGAAAATTTTAAACATCACTTTCATGAAAATTATAACAAACTGTCAAAAAAAATAATTGTTTTATTATTTTCTCATAAAATATTTCTAAACTATCTAAAAAAAATAAAATATTTTTTAAAATAATTCTTAAACTATTGTTTTTAGGACATTCGTTAACGTTCCCATATTCATATATATATATATATATATTGACTCTCTAATGTATTACAATATACAGACACACGACAGCAAATACGTTTAATCGAATTCAATTGGGCCAAATCAATCATCATAACTGTATGTATAACATAATGACATCATCAACCAATATAGACTCAACGGTTTTTTTTTTCCTGGGTAGAAAGACTAAAAGATTTTAACATATGCATTTCATAAAGACAAAGTATAATTGATTGTTTATTGGGTCATACAGAATACAGATAAATTCAACCAGGTCTGAAAGTGAAATGCAGAGTATTTAAAATTCAACCAGGCCCGGCTAGACATGGTAAAACGGGTCAGAATTTTTCTGACCTGACCCGACCTGACCCGAAAAATACCTGACCCGAACCCGATTTTTTTGACCCGAAGCAAAAACGGGTTAACCCGTGACCTGACCCGTGTTTTTTGCGGGTCAACCCAACCCGACCCGCGACCTGACCCGAACCCGAACCATTTTTTTAAAACTTTTTTTTTTTGGTAAAAAAATAGTAAAACTAAGACAATATTAGTTTAATTGTTTATTGTGAACTTTAAGTAAACAATTGATACATTTACATAACTGTATGCAAATTAATTGAAAGATAAATGGTTGAACATTCTGTAATGAGTAAAGATTTTTAGATATCAAATAGCAAAGTACATGCCAAAATAATCTGGTTACAGTAGAGTTAAAAACATAGATTTAAAATTGTAGAAATGTGTGAGAAACATTCACAAGTGTGAAAATAGTGAAGCTAAAGTATCAAATTAGCATAAATTATGAATACTTAGACCTTTTTTTAATAATTTATGTTCAAAATAAATTATGATATTTCCTAGAGTGTGTGTTGCTTAACAATGATATGATATTCATAAAAGAGACCATGTATAAATAAGTAAGCAATCAAACTTTAAAGTATATCTCAAATTGAAATAGAGTGTTAACCACAATTGATAATTGATTATAAAATTAATTTTCAAGATTGTAAATTTCTTATATGTTTTTATTCTTTATCAAATGAGTTATCCAATAAGTCATTTATAATTTTGTTTTATATTTTGGAATGTTGATATCGTGTAGAAATAAAACTTGTGTATTTATTTTACTCATCTTTGTGTTATTTTGTTTTAGATAGAAATGTTAGGATTTGTATAATTTTAAAATTATTGAATAAGTATTAATAAGTTTAACTAAGTTCATTCTTGATATAAGTGGTGAATTCAAAATAATGCATTTTAAATCAAGTAATTTGTTACATAACTTTCCAAATGGCAAATACATGTTGTTTTCTTTATATAAAATAAAAATAAAAATAAAAAATAAAAAGAAATTCATGTGAAAAATACGGGTCAACCCAACCCAACCCGACCCGACCCGCAACCCGATTGACCCGAACCCGATTTTAACCCGCTTAAAATGACATGTTTTTGACCAGTGACCCGTTTGACCTGCAATCCGATTGACCCGACCCAAACCCGACCCGACCCGACCCGTCCGTTTTGTCATGTCTAGGCCCGGCGGATATTTCTTCGTACTTCCCTGAGTCCAAAATTTTGAAATGCACGTCAGCTTCCAGCTACACTCCAAAGTCCAAACGCCAAAGATTAAATATTATTGGTTAACCATCAAAAAAAAAATATATATATATATATATATATTATTGGTTAGAATATAAAATATTATCTCTAACTACTCTGCCTGTCTGCTGATATGTTAGTCCTAGTCTCCCAAATATAATAAACTAATGAAAGAATATAAAATATTATCTCTAACTACTCTGCCCGCCTGCTGATATGTTAGTCCTAGTCTCCCAGATATAATAAACTAATGAAATAGGTTCCATAAACAAAGGAAATGGATCATTGAGACCCATCCAACACATTTTAAATTTTTGGCCCACATTATTTTTATTATTATTATTATTATTGGTTAAATTTTGATACTGCAAAAAGATTTCTTCGAACTTTCCCGGATCAAAGAAAGCGCGTGTACCCAAAAAAATCACTTACCAGTCAAAAAAATACTACTTATTTTAGCCTGGCATCACAACAACTAAAACTCAATTCACTGACTCTCTCATTCTCAGCCAATTCTCGTTCTTTCTCAAAAAAACCATTGTGAAATATCTCTCATTTTTTATTTCTCATTCACTTCGCTTCTTAAACTCTTACAATTTTAATTTTGTCGCATCTTTATTTTCTTTATCCTCCCCTCTTCCTTTTAGATTTTCTCAATTGTCTCTGCACCAAAATCACAATGGCCCTTTCAACCACCAGAGGAACCTCCTCTTCCTCTTTTACCCAACGATGCAGATATGATGTGTTTTTGAGTTTCAAAGGAGAAGATACCCGTAATGGTTTTACCAGCCATTTGAATGGTATTTTGCTTCATAATGGTATTAACACTTTCATGGATGATGAGCTTCCAAGAGGAGAAAAAATTTCCGTTGAACTTCTTGAAGCTATTGAAAGTTCAAAGATTTCGATAGTTGTATTCTCTAAAAATTATGCATCCTCAACTTGGTGTTTAGATGAACTTGTCAAGATTCTTGAATGTAAGAATAATGGCCAAGTGGTGTTACCGGTTTTTTACAAGGTGGATCCATCAGATGTACGTAACCAACAGGAAAAGTTTGGAGAAGCACTCGCAAAGCATGAAAAAAAATTCAAGGATAATAAAGAGAAGGTGCAAAGATGGAGGGCAGCCCTAAATGAAGCCAGCCATATATCTGGTTGGCATTACAAAAATGAGTATGTGTTTAATCTCTACTTTGTTATCACCGATTAATTTTTTTGCTAAACAAACAACCCCAAAAAAAAAAAAAAAAAAAAAAAAAAAACCCTTCTTGTTTGCTTTTTTATTTAAAAAGAAAAGAAAAGAAAAGAGATTATAAAAAATTTATATTTTGATCATATCTTTTAATAGTGAGCTAAATAGGATATAAGGTTCAGTGATAGAAAGGGAAGAATATATGATAGATACTCTTATCAATTAATTTGAAACTTCTCTCATGTCATGTTTAGAAAATTTCCCATAAACTTTATAATAAATTCATTCAAGTGTTAGAAGTGGATATTCAATGAGTTTGTTTCCTTTCCAAAGAAAATATTCCATGCATCTTTGTGCTAAAAGCCTAAAGTCGATGTTTGACCTAAAAAAAAAAGTTCGTAATGATAGTTCTCAAATCTATGAATTACGTGCCATTTAATTTGACTAACAAAATTTCTGTTGTAGTTCACAAACTAAACATTTTGAATTCAATTCAAGATCATATTTCTATTTTCTAACATGTTTTAAATGCTTTGTGATTGGCAGCCGCCCTCAATTTAGATTTATCGAAGAAATTTTAGAAGAGATCTTAAGTGCTAAATTAAATCGTACACAAGTATTTGTTGTTAAATACCCAGTTGGAATAGACTCTCGCATAGAGGAAATAAGTCCTCTGTTAGATATTGAGTCAAACGATGTTCGCATGTTAGTGATCCATGGTCTTCCTGGAATAGGTAAGACAACAATTGCAAAAGCTATTTTTAACTTAATTGCATATCGTTTTGAAGGAAGTAGCTTTCTAGAGGATGTTAGAGAAAACTCAAAAACAATTGATGGTGTACTCCAACTACAAAAGGCACTTTATTATGAGATCTTAAGGGCTGGAAAATTGAAAGTGCATGGTATATCTAAAAGAATCAATGAGATAATGGAAAAGCTTCGGTACAAAAAAATGCTTTTAATTCTAGATGATGTGGACAAATTAGAACAAGTAGAAAATTTGCTTGGAAAATGCAATTGGTTTGCTTCTGGAAGTAGAATTATTATCACAACAAGAGAGAAAAAGTTGCTATCTACTCTGCGAGAATATTGTCATTTATTTTACTATAAGGTTAAGGAATTAGATGAATGTGAATCTCGTGAACTCTTTTGTCAACATGCACTCAAAAGAAACAAGCCTAAAGAAGATTATTCGGAGCTCGTACACCAATTTATAGGTTATGCCAAAGGACTTCCATTAGTTTTAAAAATAATAGGTGCTGATTTATATGACAAAAATTTACGATGTTGGAAAAGTGCATTAGATAAGTACAAAAGAATTCCTAATTCGGATATTCAAGAAGTACTTAAAATAAGCTACGATGGATTGGACCAAATTCAACGGGATATTTTCCTTGATATTGCATGTTTTTTTAAAGGATTCTACAAGTATTTGGTTGTAGATATATTACAAAGTAGCAATTTTCATGACCCATACTATGATATTGAAAAACTTATTGATAAATCTCTCATAGTTATTACAAAAGATGACAAATTTTTGATTCATGACTTAATACAACAAATGGGTTTGGAAATTGCTCGACAAGAATCAGAAGTGTCAAAAAAATATAGAAGGCTGTTGTGTTATGAGGATGCTCCTGAAGTACTGAATGAAGATACGGTATAAGTCCTTTTGATTTACCTTTTTCCTTTTCTCGCAATGCAAATATAAATAATTTTTTTCATTGTATTTGATTTATCATTTTAATGTTGAAGATGATTTTGTTTTAAATTTAATAATCATATGTTTTGTTGTCTAATGTGATTCATGTGATTCTTTGTCCAATTAGGGATTAGATGAAATTCGAGGCATAACATTGTCCTTGCCACATCCAAGAAAGATGCAATTGAATCTTGGAAAGATGAAAAGCCTCAACTATTTGACAATTCGCAATGTAATTTGTGAAGACCTTAAATATCTTCCCAATGGGTTAAGGTTACTTGATTGGAATAAATTTCCTTTATTGTCCTTGCCGTCCACCTATGAACCTACAAAACTCGTTGTACTTAAAATGCCAAGGAGCCACATTGAATTGGACGAGCATTTCGAGGTATAATCATAGCATTTATAAATTCTTATTAGGTTTTTTTTTGTTAATGAGTACCTTTAGACAATAAGTTAAGGTGCATTTTTTTGTTGTTGCTAAAACAAAACCATGCATTTAATACTATATAAAATAAATTTTCTATAATTTTTTTTAATATATAAAATCAAATTGTGTACAAATATTTAAAAATGTACACCTAACCATAAATTTTATGGTGCAAATCAATGAACTATTGACAAATGTTTTTTTTTATTTAAAAAAAAAAAAAAGAATAGTGCTATAGATAGTACAAGTTTTACTACATTGAACATACAAACTGATGTGTCACAAATTATAAAGAGATAATTCAAATATTCATTTATGAGGTGGTAAAAACCTACCAATCACATTCATTGCCACATTAATTTGAAGGCTTTATGTTTATAAAATTGTAGTACCTTTAACAATTTTATTTTAAAAGTGTGTATTATAATTCATAATTGAACAATTATTATTTCTGTTTCTCAAAAAAAAAAAAAAAAAAAAAGAAAGAAAGAGAGTTATTGTTTCCTAATCTATGCTCTTAGCCTCTTTTTTTTTTTTTTTTTTTTTTTTTTTTTGAAATGAGCTCTTAGCCTTATTTTGTTTCTTTTAAAAAATAAATTTCAAAAAAAAAATTTATTCTTTTGTAGAGGTGTCGGTTTGAAACATTAAAATATATGGATTTTGCACATTTGTAAAAATATTACAAAAGTACTTGACTTATTAATGACTACCCCAAACATAAAGAAGTTGGAGCTTTATAGATGCATAAATTTAGTCGGGATTCATTAGTTGGTTGGTTGGACTTCATGTAATTTTCTCCACAAATAAAGTTAAAATTGTGCTCAAATATTAAATAATGTTCACACAACTATGTTGAGGTGCAAATCAATAAACCATTTGACACCAATCACATTCATTGCAATATGCACATTTTTTCATGATGTCATAGGTTGAAACTTATATATATATATATATATATATATTCATTGCTATATGAGTTTGTAAAATTTATGTAGTAAAACTTATTATACTTTTAACATTTTTATTTTAAAAAATGTGTTAAGGAAAAAAAAAATGTCTATTATAATTCATTATTGATCATTTATTAATCTATGCTCTTCGTCTATCATTTTAAAGTTTTTTTTTCTTCTTACTAATAAATTTCAAAAACTTTCCTTCTTATACAGAGATGTCGATTCGAAACATTGAAATATATGAATTTCACCCGTTGTAAAAATATTACAAAGGTACCTGACTTATCAGTGATTTCTCCAAACATAAAGGAGGTGGTACTTTATAGATGCATAAATTTAGTGGAGGTTCATCAATCTAATGGACTTCTTGAAGAGCTTGAATTCTGGGATCTCTTTGGATGTGAAAATATTAGAATTTTTCCAAGAAACCTCCGATTGAAATCTCTTAAAAGGTTTTATTTTAATTGGTGTGGAAGTCTTCTGCAAAGAACGGAAAGATTAGCGTTGCTTTCATCAATAGGATATCTCATTAGCCTTCATAGCTTGGGTATAAGTTTAAAAAACGTGAAAGATTCAAGTAACATCTCTAATTTACAAAATCTTAGGGAGCTCGTTTTGTATGATTGTGAAAATTTTCCAAAAACCAAGGATACTTCTGGTTGCTTCCCCAAATTACAATATTTAGGTTTCCTTAACAGCAACATCACTACCCTCCCTGAAATTGCACGTGGATGTCCAAAATTAGAGACCCTTTGGATTCACCATTGCTGGAACCTTCAGGAAATTCCAAGGCTTCCACCTTGTATAAGAAAAGTATCTGCAATAGGGTGCAATTCGTTGAATTCACGATGTAGAAGAAGATTATTTAGTCAGGTATCTCTCTAATTTATATATATATATATATATATATAATAAAAAACAATTTTGGTTAACTTTCCTTACTAAATTTGTTGAACTGAAATTTTGTTAATTGCAAGCAGCTTGGAGATGTGATAGGGCTTCAACGGAATTTAGTATGTGGCTATTCTAATATGAGATCACCGCATCAGGAGTTTGGATTTGAATTGGGCTCTTCATCTGAATTGGGCTTCGCTTCTAAGTGGACTCGTTATAGCCTTGCACTTCCAGGAACTACAATTCCAAAGTGGTTCAACCATCAGAGTCATGGAAGTTCCATATCATTCTCAGTTGGTCAGAAATTTCCATCATTTGCTTTATGTGTTGCTTTAAACATAAAACTCAAGGATAATGTGCCATTTGTATCTCAAGGGTTTCATTGTTCTATCTACTTGTTCATTAATGGTTTTGAAGAAAGGCTCACGAGATGTACATTTCGACTTGATTCATCAAATTTTACGTGGTTTCGTTATGTAAGTGTTAGACATAATTTATTAAAACGCATAATTTTAGGCAATCGGAATGATGTTACTCTTCGGTGTGAAATTTCAAATGACTATAAAGGAATAGCAGAAATTACAATAAGAAGGTGTGGGGTCCATGTGGCATGCATATGTCCCCCTCAGAATTCTACTACAGATAAGGTATTAAAAGAAGCATCTTTTGATGAAAGATTAAAATTATTTTTATCCAGAGTGGCTGCAGAGGTTCTTCCCTTCGAGCAAGAGATGGTCGGACGCTCTGAAACCCAAAATGCCGAATATTGCCCTCTTTGTGAAATAGCAGAAGATTCAGCCTTACATCTATTTCAATGTTGCTCCTATGCCAAAGGAATGTGGTATGGTGGTAGATGGGGTTTTCGCATTAAAGTGATCCATGCTAAATCTATAAAGGAGTTCATTGAACAAATAGTTGACCCCCCAAAGGAATTATTAGTAGAAAGAGTCACCAAAGATGAATTCACATTGTATGCAGTAGTGGCGATGAAAATCCTTTGGGATGCACGGGTGAAAGCTTTGGTTTCAGAGACTAAAGAAAGCATAAATCAGCTAGCCCATTGTCTTGACACACAGTATGACTCTAACTTGAGATCACTTGGGACTACGAGGGGAACTGGAGCAAAAAAGAGAAAGTGCTTGGACCAAGAAGGGAATGGCAGAGCAATCAAACGTGGGATAAGCCTTTGCAGTAAGATGGGCAATGCCATTGGCAAATGAGAAGAGACTTAAACAAGTTGTGTAGAGGGTATAAAGGTAAGCACCCCAAGTACAAGGGGAACTAAAGAGCAAAAAAGGGAAAGTGCTTGGACCAAACCACCTGATCAACTGGTGAAGCTTAACTTCGATGCGTCGTGTGATCAAAATAATGTAAGCTTGGCTGTGGTTGTCAGAGATCAAGAAGGGAATGGCAGAGCAATCAGACGTGGGATAAGCCTCTGCAGTAAGATGGGCAATGCCATTGGCAAATGAGGAGAGACTTGAACAAGTTGTGTTAGAGGGTATAAAGGTAAGCACTCCAGGTATTTGATAAAATGTTACTATGGATATATAATGGTAAAATACAATACAGATTGCACAATTGGATTGCTATTTCTCTTCCTTTTTTTGTAGTCCAATGAATCTGTGCTAGAGATAATCTT
The DNA here is from genome assembly GCA_023621385.1 of Quercus gilva. Taxonomy (NCBI): domain Eukaryota; kingdom Viridiplantae; phylum Streptophyta; class Magnoliopsida; order Fagales; family Fagaceae; genus Quercus; species Quercus gilva. The sequence goes on along the minus strand of CM042475.1, from coordinate 5,747,734 downwards.
TATATTGTTAGCTGGTTGGTGAGGATTTATCTTTTAAACTGCAGCTACTATCATCAACTTCATTGTAAATTCAGCTTGCAAGCTCGGCTGGGAATGGAGGAGCATAATGAAGGATATTTTGGCTTTGGCTTCTTTTTTTAGATAATAATGTTGTGAACAGCCTCATAAAATGGGCACTGGGGTCTAATGACTCTAGTTTATTGTTGCCTGTAAATGATCCCCCAATAGTAAGCAGATAGAAGTTTGTTACCTCTCTCTCCTCTTTCGAATATGTTGCTCACAAAGTCACACATCCTGCTGGACTTGCATTCATTTTCTGCTCTTCTTCAACATGTGTATTTGGACTATGATTTATCAATTTATTAATACTTAGCACCAGTTCTGAAAGGACACTCAGATGCTAATGAGGTCTCTCTTGGAATCTTCGACCCTTTTGAAGGTACTAAGTTCACATTATATGTATACCATCTAAGTAATTGTTGGAAATATAATTTGATTTTAATATGGGAGTAGTCATGAGGTTACTCTAGGCCTAGCTTGGACTGTTTTAATTTTAGTTAGTATGACTTAAGGCCTTCTGTATTGTAGTTCTGTTAAATATGACAAAATATAAATAAGATCAAATGAATTGATATTCCAGTTGGCCAAGTTTAGAATAAATTTTCTTATTGAATGAAATATGATTTTTATGTTTTTCTTCTCATACAAATAATGGTTATTTCTCCTTGTGATCTTGAACATACCTCATGTTAGAGGCTAACTGGAACCTTTCTCCTAAATTGACATCCTTTAGCACTAAATTTAATATTCACTTCACCTAAAACAAAAATTCATGTATTAAAAATGATTTGGAACTATTGGCTGAATCTTAGATACTTTTCTTTTATGGGGGTGGATATGAGGGACTATTGCAATGATTATCATTTACTATTTCAGGAAGCAGAGCATCTTTGCTTAGACAACTGCTTGCCAGAAACTGCAGTACACTTGAAGAGCCAAAGCAGTCGACCAAGACAAAGCTGCAAGTCCAATGCAAGCACCCCACTGCCCCCAATCAACCTCTCGGTGCTAACAATTGACAAACCACTTCTCTAAGCCCACCATCACTAGCTCAAAACTATGGTAAACCTTAGAATTATTAAAAACATCTTGCTCTTGAATAACCCCTAAATTTGTTCTTCTCCAGTTGCCTAAGGTCAAACTTATTGAAGACTTGACAAAGGAAAAAGTGTTGAAAATGATGGTTTCTTTCACTATCTCACACGCGCCAAAAATAGATCATGCCCTACATTGCAGCATCAGTAAGACTTCTATGGCTCTGGTTATAAATTGCTTTGATTGATGGATTTACTAAGAAGTCATTGTGTGGCCATAGCTAAAGTTGATGCAAGGGCAACAACATTCAACGGTAGCAACATTCATTGTGAGCTGGAACTGAATGAACTTTTGACTGTTCTTAGATACACACCTTCTCCAACTCAAAATTGTCACCGCAGAAGTAAATAACTAGGATGACAATATTTGTGCTCTCCTTTGCCACTTTAGTGCTTTGGATTCCCATGGAAAGCCCAATAATTTTCTTCTCTTAGAATAAATACATGATTCATATCGGCAGTTCTCTCTTCCGATGAGTATTTTTTGAAAATTCCTTGTTCTACTACAGCTACATTGTTGAAATCCTCATCAAGATTGGGAATCCCACATTCCAAAGCTATCACTCTTACTGCATGTTCAATTGTCACCGGTGATCATTTTGATGTTTACTCTAGAGAGTGCATATAGTCTTCTTACTCTTCCTCTTTTCCCCACTTCTATTTATCTTTGAATTGAGGGCCTTGACTTAGATTATCTCAGAATTATGCTTGATTTTATCGATATTGATACCTAAATTGTAGATAGCCCAATAATGTAGTACTTTTACTGTACGGCTTCCAAATCCTTCAACCGGTCATGCAGAAATCCTGTTTGTAAATTGTACTAGCTGTGTTGAAACCAAAAACTTGTTGCCTTATAACAAAAACATTTTTTACTTTTTCTTAGGAAGTACATTCCCTCGCCGTTTCTTTACCAAGCCAAGATTCTGTTAGCTTCATCTCATTAACTGTTAAGTGCCTGTTTTGTCAGTGAAGATTTTTTTTTTTTTTTTTTTTTTTTTTTTTTTTTTTTTTTTTGTGGCTCAGTCCATTGTGTAACAAGAAAAAGGTTCTCGAACCATGGTGTAATCAGGCATCAAGAATTTCAAAGAATATGCCACATGTAAGAGTAGCTAATAGAGGCAAACCTTCAGAAGTTGCCACCCCCATAACTGTGACTGCCGTGGCAAAAAGGCACGATCAATCATCGTGCACTATATCTCTAGTACTTTGAGTTTTAAATATTTGTATGAGTATTAAGATTTAGAGTATCAGAGCAACAAATGTTCTCTCATGTTAGCTCTTAAAGTTGCATATTATGGTTTTGTTATTTTAATTTTTTGTTCACTTTTTTTTAAAACATAATGTCTGTGTTTTCAACCAACATCAATGTAGTGGTTATCTTTAACATAATATTTTTGCTTTAAATCAAGATTCAGTATGACCAAGCTGCTTGTCTTGTGCTATTACTCTTAAGAATGAGGCCGCACCAGAGAATGATGCTTCCTATTGGTAGTTGAGGAAAGGTGATTGGTTAAATTCATTTTTTTTCATGATTATGTTTCAATCTTCCATTCTTTTCATTGTAAATGCATACATATGTGAAATTTAGCATTCATAAATTATCATGTTAGATGTTGATTTCATTTACTCTTTTTTCCCCTTCTATTACTACATCACTAGCGAGTATTCTTTGGCTTTGCCTTTTACGGAGACCACATAAGAAGATTGGCTTTTAATGTCTCTAGGAAGTTTCCTAAGTCCTACATGCAGCACATATAGTTGTGAGTCAATTTTTTGCCATTTACTTTCTATTCAGCTGTGTTTGCCATTTACAACTCTTTTCCTATATCTGACTGTGTTATCATCTTTATGAGTTATAAAGAGTACAAGGGAAATACACTTTATTTTAAATGCTTTATTTTCTTGTGATGAAATCCATCAATGTAGAAGTTATTTAATTTGTAGGGAATTTTTATATTGCAATCATAGGAATGGACCCTTTATGCATGTGCCTAATGTTTTTACTTGCATGAAGAATCTTTATGCTTAAGAACTTGTGATCTTGTTTGCAGAAAAGATGAATGCTCTTAACAAGTGAGTGAAAAGGCAAAGACGAAGTTGCAATTTCAATAAAAGTACCTGATTGCCCTCATTCCAGCCTTCCAAAATTTGCTTAGGTCATTGAGGTATGTTCATAAGCATTACTTTATGTGTTACTCTGCTTGGGATATCTTAAATTAAACTATTGAAAACTCTATCAAAGTTTGATTAACCTTCTTGCAGATCGAACTAAAACTTACTTTGAGCTTTAGGTTGATAAAACAGTCACCTAAAACAAGCCCAGTCAGAGGTGATTTGTGCACAAGTTAGCTTGTAACTATATGTGGCCTGGTCATGAGATTGTTACTGCCTGGGCCAGGGCATGTATAGCTTTGTGGAGGCCAGGTCACCCAAAATTAAAGGCATTAACTTATAAATTGGTACACTTGGCCCACAGCTTTTCATAGTCACCTTGTCACGAAATCAATCAACTTCTTTTTCTCTACATTGGAATATGATCATACATTCTTAAATACTCTCTCCTTAGTTAGCCACCTTGTTTAGGCCAATTTTATGTATATTGCTTCTCTAATGAACACACTTTTTTCTTTCTTTATAATATAACCTAGGGTCTTTTTTTAAGGGGACAGTAACATATTCAGTTGAAGGAAAATATATGTATATTTCAAATAAGGTATGGCTAATAATAAAATTTTAATGCAAGCAAAAAAATCTCTTAGTAAGGACCAACAATTTTCCTAGTGTACCTTTAATGTTAACTTAATCCCATCAAAACCTCTTGCTTTCAAATGGGATTATGTGGTTTTGATATCTGAAACAGTGGAGGAATTGGGGCATACAGTACAAAGGTTTATCTCTCTCTCTCTCTCTCTCTCTCTCTCTCTCTCTCTCTCTCTCTCTCTCTCTCTCTCTCTCTCTCTATATATATATATATAAACATATACATAAAAGAAATATTAAAAAAATCAATCCCATGGGAAGCAACAGCCACCCTGGCCTCCCTTTGCCTTGCATTTGATCATGGCCTACTTAATTCGTACCTGTACTGCTTAATTCCTTTTATGGTATTGTTGTTCTCTTGCCAAAGTTACCATTATACTTAGATGTACTATGACTTGAGAATTGTTGCAAAACCTTGGGAACTGAGTATTCTAATAATTTCTTTGGTGTTTTTCTCCTTATTGAAGCAAAAAATTTAAAGTTTGGTTTGTTGACAATCGATCATCTTTCTATACCAATTATCCAACTGAAGAAAAGATGGCATACAATTTCCTTCTGTAAAATATTTATAAAAAAGTACTACTATTTTTTTGTAACTTGTCAATGTGTAAATGTGTTTTTTTCTTTTTTCTTTTCTCTAACTTATAATAATTGTTGGTAATATAATTTGGTTTCAATACTAGAGTAGTCATGAGGTCACTTTGCTCTGAGTTTAGTTTGCATATGCTTCATTGTAATTTTAGTTAGTATGATTTAGGGCCTTCTACATTGCTGATTTGTTGAATATGACAAAAATATAACTAACATTAAAAGTGGTCTGATATTCTGGTTAGTCAAGTTTGGAGCAAGTTGTCTAATCCACTAAAGTTTGAGTTTTTTAATATGATTCTCAAAGTAATGGTGTTTGTTACTTCTTTGTCCATTTGAATGTATGAAATTCACCCTCAATGTCGTTGGTCATTTATTTCTTAACTGTATTCCTACGAAAATTCAAGGACGAATGACTTTTTTTTTTTTTTTAATTTCATAGGAATTTTTGTACATAATAAAACTAATAATTACTTTGGAATAACTATTGATTTGTAATAGGATTGGTCTTACTTACTGAATTGGCCTTTTGGGGGGGGGGGGGGGGGGGGAGCTTTTCTTTTTACCTTGATGTCCTGTTAAAGGCTGGCTAGAATGTGGTCTCTTGAATATATATCCCTTAGTCTTGGGGGCTCCCTTCTTGTGGACGTGAACAACCTTCTCACTCTCCATATTCACTGAAACTCCACTTCTGTTTTTCTTTGAATCAAAGTGTAACATGGATTATAGAATTTATTGATATTCATACTCATATCAAAGACAAGCCCAAGAAAGGGTCGCTTTCTTGGTAGGGCTTTAGAAATCTTTACAAGCGATTCAGAATCTACTTTGTAAATGGTATTGGTTCTGTTTAAACCAACTGCTTCTTGTTTTATATATCAAGAACATTTGATATTGTTCTGTGGGAGTACCTTCCCTCATTGCTTCTTTTAAAGGTGAAATTCTGTTACCTTCATCTCATTTAATGTACAAGTACCTATTTTGTCAGTGCAGATACTTATGTCGTACTCCAGTGTCTCACAATTAGAGATCCCTAGACAAGGCATGATCAACTATCATGTATTTCATAAAATAAGCCAAAGTTGTCTTCAAGCCAGAGGCAGACCTTTTGCAATTGCCAACACCATGGTTATGACTAGCAGTGACAATACGAACAAGTGCATTGAAATATGTTGGTGCTGCCCATCTCTCAATACGTCCACCCTGATGTCTCCACTCTTTGGGGAGTACTTTTCAAATTGCCTGGATTGCTTAAAGTTACAGACAGCAGAAATAGCAACAACCCGAACGACAGCAACAATAATACTCCCACCATAATAATCATATGCTGTTTGATTCCAAAGGCAGAGAGATTATAGCACAGGCCAAAAGTACAATAACAGTGGTTGCCTTAAATGCTTTAAAGACATAACTGAGTAAGCCTTTTGCTGGTTCTTTTTGGTACTTTTTGGCACCAAAAACATTCTTTCAATGAATAGGATCAGCCACATTACCACTAATAACTTGCTTTATGTAGGTTCCAAGAACCACAGCCAGTGCTTTTACTCCAGATTGACATGAAGCCTCAAAGTTCTTATTCCTCATCATGTCATTGAGCCACTTCAGATCAACACTGAGAAAGGAAATGGATTTTTTATGCAAGCAACCCTCATCAACAGGCTGCACATCAATGGTCTTGGTTAATTGGTGCTGTATATGTGAAAGATCAGTTGTAAATCAGTACACCATCTTTGGTTCATTGCTTAGTAGGTCTTGATTTGTGGTCCTTCCTTCTATTGCTTTTGGGTTACATTGGTTGATGCCAAGAAGGTGATAGATGTTATTGCTTCTGGAAAGGTACATATAATTAGAACATAAGTAGCATCTGGCAGTTCCTCACTATCTTATGTGGAAAATTTGGAGGGACTTGAATAACTAAACATTTGAAGGCATGGAAAAACCAGTTAAGAGATCAAATCTAGTTTCCTGAATCTGCAAATTGAATGTTGTACAATGAATTTTTTGGGGACCTTTTAAATTTATGATTGTAATTCTTTAAGAGGCTCTACATTTTGAACACTACTCTTCTTTAATAAAACTCATTAATTACTTATAAAAAATTAAGTGTTTGATTGTTTTACTTCCTTTGCCTAGTCCTAGTTTATATTTCTGTTAAGATTGTCAATTAGTATGGCCATTGGTCTTTGTACCAAGGGCTTCTCCTTTCCCTCTCATAAGCAAGGGGAAGATGTTGAAGTTGTGGGTTTAATCTAAAATGTGTAAATGATTAGTATTTACCAATCAAAACTGCAATGTGATCGTTGAGTTTTATTTGTGAAGAAAGGGATGGAGAAACTAAGATAGGAAGCTCTGTGTTTTGATGGCTCTCTCTTATGATGTTCAGCTCTGGAGTGACACTATTTAGGAAGAGTCATAGTATGCACACCTTCAACGCTTTAATACAAATGTAAGTTTGAAAATCTTACATGAGATACAATTATCTCTGCTTGGCCACTCTAGAGCCTTGAATTCCTATAACCCAGTACCCAATGGTTTTAGGGAAGGCACATAATTGGAATGGCCTTTGAATATGGCTTTTTCTGCTTCAAGCATGTACCCATCATAGCCTTCTCTAAAATGTAGGATCTTGTCATCATAAAAATATCAATGTTTTCCATCTGCTCTTCAGGCTAACAATTTTGAACATTACAATGTCCACTTCTGCTTTACCTACTAAATCCCTGTTTGGCTTGAGATTTTAGACTCTGCACTAAATTAACTATAGCTTTGGAGTTATTGTCTCTAGTGATCATCTTAACATTTAACTTTGGCAATTATGCCCTACTGTTCACACGAACCATTTATTTTGTCGCAGTCCACGTTGTTTCTGCTGTTCTAGCACTGGTTGAGATCATTCAACACCGCTAGCCTTAATAGCCCGAATAAGATCAGAGGGTTTTCTTCAAGGTCAGCATGAACCTTCTCATTCTCTTCCTGTTTTGTTGGACAAAGGTGTTGTATTCCAAGCTCATATCAGCTGCATCACTATGATTGCAAAAATTGCATTATTTTCTTTTGATCCATATACCTCTTAGCTATCTTTCTTTGGACCTAATATTTCAAATATATTCCCAGTATTTTCCGTGAAAGAGAGATGGCATCCCATGTTGCACTTAATGTTACTTTGTTTTGCTTGGCTGGGTGCTTAGTTACTAGAATATTCTAGCTATTGATCATATGATTAACTTCCCTATACTGCATTGGTGGGTTTGGAGAAAGTTTTGTGGCTCAACTGTACTCTGTATTGCATGCATTGGGTGTGTTACAATCTGTCCTGGTATTGCATTCTATAACTACATTTTCTAAATCAGCCAATCCTAAATGCAAAGAAAAGTGTTACTGCACTCCTTCAAAATTGAAAACTTGCACTCCTGGTTCAGCATTGGTGAGCTTGTTGCATATTTTAAAGATACTAGTCGCATACTCGCACGTTGTGCGTGATAATTTTCTTAGGATAATCTCATTAAATATTTTATTAATACTATAATTTTAGTTATTAACCATTGCTTTTTCATTAGTTTTTAAGTTAATATAAACCTTAAATATTCTTTTTTTTTTTTTTTACCTTTACACACACACGCACACATACATATATATATATATATATAATGTGAATCTTTACACATACCTTTAAGAAAACTTTATATATTCTATTTCTTTGGATGCGTAAAATTATAGACCACTACTCCACAATGATAGTGGCTAATTAATTTTATATATTTTTTTTAGTGATCTCATTTGCAATGCTTCTTACCATTATCATATATTTACTAGCTGATGATTTGCATAACAAAGACATTAAATGAGAGGTAACATTATTCATTAGATACTCAAAAGTAATAGTGTGTGAAAATTATATATATGTGTGTGTGTGTGTGTGTGTGTGTGTGTGTGTGTGCGCATATTATAAATAAGGTTAGATGAAAGGTCAAAAAAGAAATTTTAAAATTTTCTAACTTTATTTCTTATGTAATTTCTACTACTACCAGAGAACATCTTTCTTTTTCTTTTTTCTTTTTTGTTATGATTAATATGGTTTCCATAGTTAGAGTTTGATTAGTTTTAAATTTAAATTTAGTATTATGATTGTATTTAATTATTGATTTAATTTTTAAGTGAATTTAACGGTTTATTTTACTACACAGTAAAGTTTTTAATGTTCTCCACATGATAATCTCTATTTTATTTTTTACTTATCCTTACAACCTCTTTGTTTTCCAATCAACGGTTACTAATTGACGCTTGTTTTTTTTTCTTTATCTACTCTTTATTACTTTGTATTGTTTTTTTTTTTTCTTTACCATCTCTCTCTCTCTCTCTCTCTCTCTCTCTCTCTCTCTTGACAACCTATCGTTATCCAAAATTTTATGATGATCCTATGACATTAAATATGCATTATTAGTTTTTTATTTTTTTTATTTAGTGTTTCTAACTTGATTTATTTTGTATTTCATTTTTCCTTTGATGCATTGGGTGTGAGAATGAGTGGTTCCATAGCATTACTTCACTTAATAAGGACAATTTTATTTATTTAATTTAGGCAAAATATTTTATTTTAAATTTTTTAAAATTAAAAAGGAGAGGAAATATAAATAATTTAACGATATATATGGGGATGTGACTGAATTTAAATGTTGAATAAAATTATATGAGAAAAAAAAGTAAAAAATAAAATATATAACAGTAAACACTAACTTATCCAAATCATTCTATGTAATATAATAATAATATATTCTTATATACTATCTTTAATTCTTTATAATGCAATATGATAATGTTTAACAATCAAACTAATTAAAAAAAAAAAAAAAAAGAAACTTAAAACACAAAACTAAATTTCATCAACCAAAATAGAATTCTAAAGAATACAACACTTTATCAAGCTAAAATAGAGATGCAAGAAAAATAAATAAAAAATCCACCAAAAAATTAAGGGAGAAAGAGTGGGAAATAACCCATTTTTTGAGAGAGAAAATTATATAAAGAATAGAAGAGTGAAGAGTGAAAATTATGTAAATAATATATTCTTATATACTATCTTTATAATGCAATATGATAACGTTTAACAATCAAAGTGATAAAAAAATTAAAAAAAAAAAACTTAAAACGCAAAACTAAATTTCATAAACCAGAATTGAGTTCTAAAGAATACAACACTTTATCAAGCTAAAATAGAGATGTAAGAAAAATAAAAGCAAAATCCACCAAAAAATTGAGGGAGAAAGAGTGGAAAATAATCCTTTTTTTGTGAGAGAAAATTATGTAAAGAATGGAAGAGTGAATGACAAATTTATACTAAGATAATGATAATGAAAAGAAACAATATAAAGAAAGATAAAAGGAAAGAGGAAGAGTGATGTTAAGGTAGAATGTTTAGGGAGATGAAAAGGTAAAGGAAATGAGAAAGGTTGGAAAAAGTGTAAATGTTAAAAAAATGAGTACGATTTGATGAGCACAATTTTCTTTTATTTGAATTTAAGTAAAATATTACATTTTTTATTTTTTAAAAGAGAGAGAGAGAGAGAGAGAGAGAGAGAGAAATATCAATAATTTAATGATAAGAAGGATGCAGTTGAATTTGAATATTGAATAAAATAAGATGAGAAGAAAAAAAAAAAGAAAAATTAAAAGATATAACAATAAAAACTAAATTATCCACATTATGCTATGTAATAGAATACTATTATATTTTTATCTACTATCTTTAATTTTTTATAACGTAATTGGATAAAATTTAACGATCAAAGAGAAATAATAATAATAATAATAATTTAAAACACAAAACTAAATCTTATCAACCTAAATTAGAGTTCTAAAAAATACAAAAATTTATCAACCTAAAGCGGAGATGCAATAAAAATTAAAATCCACCAAAACATTGAGAGAGAGAGAGAGAGAGAGAGAGAGAGAGAGAGAGATAACCTTTTTTGTGAGAGAGAACTATGCAAAAAATGGAAGAGAGAATGACAATTTTATAGTAAGAGGGAGTGAATAAGAAGAGACAAATAAAGGAAGATGAAGGGAAAGATGAATAGTGATATTAAAGTAGAGGAAAGTAGGAAGATGAAAAGGTAAGGGAAGAAGAAAGATTGAAGAAAGTGTAAATATTTTTTTTTTTTAAAGTGTGTCAAAAAAAATTATAGGAAAATTGGAAATAAAAAGGAAATATGTGTATATATATATATATATATATGTTAAAACCGACAAAGATGAATATGTAAAGTTAATAATTTATTTATATATTTTTTTGGAAAAAAGAGAATAATAATTATGTGGTAAATGATGTGGCAATGAGGTGGTGCAACAGGAGTTCAGCAGCAATAATGCTACACTTTAGCTTTTAGTAATACTGGCATATAACTTCGTACATATGCATGGGTATAATTAAAAATAATTACAATTACACAGTTCAAATTATACATAGTATTAACTTACACATTTTTTAAACCATACATTTTAAAAAATATTTAATTGGATTTAAATTTTTCGATTTTTGTATCCCATAATTCCCTTACTACAAAATTTAAAAAATTAGATGGACACGTGGCACAAATTTGGACATCAATTGGATTTGGACTTTTCGATATTTACACTTTTTTTTTTTTTTTTTTGAGAATCTTCGATATTTACACTTAATAATTCAATTGACCCAAAAATTAAAAATTAAATAAAACACATGACTCAAAATTAAGAATCTAATTGAATTTTTTCTAAGCTTAATTTAGATTAAATATTTTGTTTAGCTAATGTCATAAAATTTATAATAAAAAAAAAACACACTTATTAAGAATATCATATTGAATATGTAAAATACTATCACAATCAAATTTATAAATCATTGAATTATATATATATATATATTTTATGATATTTGATAACTAATAGGCTGAATATGTACATATATATTTTCAAAAAATTGTGGTTCTTTGGAAGAACTAAGTTGAATCTTTTTTTTTTTTTTTTTGGAGATATAATTCTACTCTAGCTATTGATAATGAGGAGATATGAAATAGAATTTTAATAACATTAATTAATTAGAGATTAATAATAAATAGTTTTAGAAGAGTCGTATAATAACACATATAATTTCCATCACAATATGATTTTTACAAATAGATTTTTTTAAGAATATTATAAGCAAATAAAGTGAATGGTAACTTTTTCTCAAATAAAAAAAAAGTTAATGGTAACATCCCTTGTGATGGATACAAAATATTTCTAGCAATTAAGGTGAAAAAATATCCCAGCTAAAGGAGAATGCTGAGAATATCCTTGGAAGCAATTTGGTAGAGAATCATGGATGTAGTCGGTTTCATGTTCTTTGTCTTAATACTTCTTCATCGAAAGAATTTGATCAAATGAGGCTAAGTTAAAGCTGCAAAAGAGTAAAGAAATCAAATTTAGCACCAACATTGATAAGACAATAACAACAATAACAATTGTTATTGAAAAAAAAAAATCATAATAATTATAGCCCATCGTCAAGAAAATTTCCTCAAGAGCAAAATTGTTTTAGAAACCACTTTAAAGAAACTATAGAGAGCTTTAATTTCACAATGAAATATTTTAACTATATACAGTTTCATATTATCTAGGGGATAGGTGATTAGAGATGGCATCACAAAATTGTCTCTAACCACCATATATGAAAGAAAAGCCAATAGGCAATAACAAAATGCTATTCTAAAAGATAACCAAATAATAGCATCTGAAATCTACTAAATGAACAAATAGAAAAGATGACAACAAACTTAAAAAGAAAAAATTATAATAATGATTAGAGCACAACTATCATTTAAAATCAATAGCCAAATGGGTCTTCTGAATTACAACCTAATAGTAAATCTGGGTATCCCCAAATTCATCAAAAACAAGAAATTTAAACTTTAATCAACCACCAATCTATCCAAACCTATTGCATCTAAAATTTCAACTAAAAATTTTCTCAAATTTGAATCACACACAAACCAAAATTCAATAATATCAATCAAAAAAATCAATTGGGTACATACAATTCAAAAGAAACCAATACTAAAAAAATTCATTCTCTGCTTCTTTTCATTTTTCTTCATCATTCAACCTTAATCAAAACCAATAATCAAAATACCTAAATCAAATACACTCAACCCAAAATGACAAAACTTAAACCATATTTAACATCAATTTTTCTTTTTAAAAAATACCTGCACTATAACAGTTCTAGCGGTATATGGGTGGAGGCTGGGCTAGTGGGATGATGGTTTGACATGGTGGCAGCTCTCAGAGGTTTTAAGAAAGATAGAAAGAACAGCTGAACTTGTCGAAGGAGAAGGAGAATCAAAACGGAAGAGAGAGCGTCTAAAATCTGAATGCACAAGGTTCGCATAAAACTATAAGGGGAGTCAGGTAATAGGTCTGGAAAAAAAAAATTGAAAGACATTAATTCAGATTTAAAAAGTAGAGAAAAAAATGTCGATGTGGAAATTTGTGGAGCTAACTAATGCAGCATCATATTATGAAGTTAACTGAAAGTCAAAGGCTTTGGTTTTATAATATATATATATATATATATATATATAGATAAGATAAAATTATTGAACATTATGAAAGCTACACAATTTTGAGAAAAAAAAAATAGATGAATTGATAGCAAATTTCAATGTCATAGTCATAAAACTTAACATTTCCCAAAGTTCATCACCAACCAAATGGGCCAACTATACATACCTGACTTACATAACTGTCTTTGTTGTCGACGACCACACATAGGTCTCTCTCACTCTCAAAATATACAATTCATTTATCATAATTCTAACAAAATGCTTTGAATGTTCTATCCTATGGGGAGCATAAAAAAAAAGTATCTCACTTCATAATATGAATTAAAATAACTCATCTTTGGTAGTAACTCAATTAAATACACTTTCCAACCTCAATCCTAAATCCAAAATAAAAGAAAGCCAACAAATTCAAACTATTCTAAGTATGAATTAAAAGCAATGAGAATAGAGATGAAGTCTAGAACCATATATTTACTACACTGTTGACAAAGCGACCACCCTCAGCCAAACAAAAAATCTTAAATGTTTACATCTCAGCACCAACAAACCAAACAAAGAAAAATATTAAATGTTTCTTATTTATATTTCTGAGATCAAAGATTAAACCTATCAAATTTCCTGTCATGCATGGGCTAGAACTCAATTTCAAAAAATCATACACTCGAAACTGGTCCTTGCAGTAATAAAAATCTGATGGTGAAAGAACATTAGAAAATTCTATATGGAGCTCAACCATGAAGAAGTCCAATGCCTCAAGTAATCTCTTCCCTATCTTCAACACTACCAACCACTTCAATAACAACCATCAGATTGATAACCTCTAAATAATTGCTCTTTCCATGACCACCCTAAATCTCTTTCACACCATGTTGCTAGCACTGCAATAGTGCAATCATATCCAACACCCCTAACTCTATCACCACAGCTATTATCATTAATGTAATGCTTCTCTTATTTACATATGTGTTGAATAACTATGATTTGTTTTACGTCTTGAAACAAAAGGCAAACAAATAAATATTTGAAATAAATATAAAAAATAAAAACTTTCAAAAGGGTTAACTAACTGGTGGCTTCACATAATCTTACCTTTGTGTTGCCAAAAAAAAAAAAAGGGAACTGCAATAGTAACAGCCTGTAAAAGAGAACTAAACAAAGTAAGGCAAAATGACATTTCTCACCAAACAAATGACATTTTGTCATAAGAAGATTGCTTTTAGCTCATCCCATATAGGTGTCAGTACACTATTATTATTGTTATTGTTATTATTCCTAAATGATATCTACCAGAAACATCATTAGTTCCAGGAGAATTTCATGATCTTGGCTTTGTTTAAAAAAAAAAATCCAAAATCTTTATCACATAATTAGGTTTTGAATTGTGAAAGATAGATAAAGAATACAATATCGAAAACAGTTTCTCTTAAAACAATATTAGGATAACTCTGATAATCTTTTAAAACAACTTTTAAAAAAATCAAAACATAATGCAGCTAAAAAACTACAATTGGCAATATGGTATTTCTTTCATGGACTAATTGAGAACACTAATATACCATACACGAATGATACTTGTTTTTGATAAAGATGTTCACAAAGAACACAATTGAAGGATGATTCTTTCATATCCAAGTGAGAAGCATTTAAGAAACAAGGCACCAAATGTCCAGGACAATATTTCCTAACAACTACAGTGGAGTAATGAAACTGGTGCAATCAATCATATAATTTGCACCATGTTTCTCCGCATATTTTCAATGGATTTTAAAAAGGGATCATTCAAAAACAACAGAGACAAATTCAAAATCAAAGCAACCCAAATATGCAAAATCAATTCTAGATACCTAAAACCAATTTATGCCAAGCCAGCTAACCTAAACAAAATTTCTAACCAAAATCCTTTAATCAAAACTAAATCTAACCAATCTAGTTAAACTAATTAAAAAAATCCACAAATATTCACTCTGCAATTTGAAATCATTTCAGAAACATCAAACAAAATCTGTCATAGATCTAATTTAAAATAGATAAAAATTGAATAGAAAATTGTTAACAATTAGTCATATGGAATAGAAAATTTTAAGAACTTAACACAATTATTTTTTTCTTATAATTGTAGTAGTAAGTATATGAAAAATTGACAATCAAAATCAAATTATTAAAAAAAAATCAAACTTCTTCAATCTCCCTCACGCTCTCGGAGATCTGTTTTTCTGTCCTCTAAATTGTATTTAAGTGTGTGGTTTAAAGGGAAAAATAATAAAAAAGGAAGATAGATCTTGAATCAAAATCAATTCAATTAAATACCCAAACGACTAAATCAACTCAAACGTTTAAAGCAATATTAAAAAAAAAAAAATTACCGATAAAGGTTTCTGGCGTTCTGATAGGAAGATGTCTAATTTCTCTGGTTACCAATGCTCTTTTTGAATAACGAACTCACGTTCTCTCTTATTTCTCTGTCTTTGCCCTCTCCAAACCTAAATCATATATAACATCTGTTAGGTTCTAAGGTCTTAGGATTTTATGTATTTAGAACTCTAATTTGTAATGTTGGCAAACCATGATCAAAACAATGTATTTAGTCTTGTTTAGGCTTGCTCAAAGTTGGTTTAATATTGTAAAGTTGGAATCGAGAGACTGCAGAAGCATTGGGGCTTCTCGGCCTGGCTCGATCGATCGAAGGTAATTCTCGATCGATCGAAAGTCGGCCCAGATGCGTTTTTCTGCAGAATTCCAACTCAGCCCAAACTCTTTTAAACGTTTTAGGGTTTTCTGTTTTTGCCCTAGGTATATAAGGCAAAACCCTAGCCACGTTTTGAGAGTTGCACAAGTTGTATTGTTGCTCATACATTGCGGTTTTGTGTAAATCTCTTGTGAGATCTAGAGGAGCTTTCCTTTACACAAAGCTTAGGGTTTTCAAGATTGAGATTATTCAACATCTTGATGATCAACTTGGTTGCTGCCACTGAAGCTTAAAGATAAACAAGCGGGGAGCTTGTACCTGATTGAAGGAAGACAAAGAAAGAAGTAGTCCGTGGATTCGGAGCCTGCGCGTGGTCGTGTCAGGAAGTTTTACTGGTGGGTAGCATTAGGAAGTCAAGCGGGGAGCTTGTAAGTCCTTTTGTAAGAACTTCAATTCTTTCTTAGTGGATTCCGTTTTGCCTTGAGGATCGATGGGTAAAATCCTCCCCAGGTTTTTCCGTGTGGTTTCCTGGGTGATCATATCATGTGTTATTTATTTTCCGCTGCTTTATATGTTTTATATGCTTGATATGATTTTGTGATTGTTTTAACCTAGAATTGTTTAATTTGACTAAGTAAAAACTTGGCTAATTAATCTAGGCTACGCAATTTATTTGTGGTTTAAGGGGTCTAAACCCTTTACAACATCAAATCAAAACCTAATGTAACCCAAATACCTAAATTAAAATCAATCCAACCAAATTTCTCAAAACTAATTCATATTTCATACCCGTATCCAAATCTAAGAAAGAATGAAAAAAAAAAAAAAAAAAAAAAAAAAAAAAAAAACTTACCGGTGGTAGTTCTCTCTATGTCCGTATCTCAATTCCTACATGTACCTTTAGGTTACCGGTGCCAGTTCTGGTGATATAATTTTGGCAGGGGAACGGACGGTGGCGGGTACGAACTCTGTCTCCTTCTCATCTTTGTATCGCAAGGTTTTTTTTTTTTTTTTTTTTTTCCTCCTTCTCTATCTCCATATCGCAAGCATTGGTGTTAAGAAAATTCAAAAGGAAGCGAAAAGAGAGAGTATTCATAGGAGGAGAAACTGAAATTAGAGTGAGTTTGAACTTTTGATTGGGAATACGGTGATGGCAAAAGATCTGGGTGGCGCCCTTCTCTCTATCTCTGTCTCTCTATTTCTCTCTCTTTTCTGTTGATCTCTCTCTACTTTCTCCGTGTAGCAATCTTTGTTTTGTTTTTTTTTTTTTTTTTTTTTTTAAGCGGTTAGTTTCCTTTTATACCAAAAGAGCTCTAAACAAGAATTTTTTTTCCATTTAACTTTATTATTATTAGAATTTTGTTAATCGACCAGCCGGAAAAGAAAGTGGAAAACTAGCATCTCAAGTTTTAAGAATTCAAGTTCAATAGCAAATCGAGTTTTAAAAACTCGAGTTCCAGACTTCTGACTCAGTGATGTGGAACTCGAGTCTAGTTCCAGTCGCACATGAAAACAAACAGATACACGGAGAAAAATAAAAAACAGAAGAAGAAAAGTCTCTATTCTTGCTGCATTCTTGTCCTTGCTCTATTCTTGCTGCACCAAATCGCATCCGTTCTTTGTCTCTTTGTCTCTGTTCTTGCTCTGTTCTTGCTGCGTTCTTGTCCTTGCTCTGTTCTTGCTACGTTCTTGTCTCTGTTCTTGCTGCGTTCAAATCTAATAGAAATCGAGTTTGTGGGTTTTTTTATTTAGAACTCGAGTCTTATAGACTCGAGATCTATGTGGCACTTCAAGCCCAGTTAGCAATTCATAGCAAGTGCAAAGCGAGTTTCTAAAACTCGTTTTTTAATTGGATCTCGAGTTTCTAAAACTCGAGATGCTAGTTTTCTTAAATAGTTCAAACGTTGCCTAACTTACTACATACAACCCCCTCATACCGTTACTCTGCAAATTCGCCCCTCCAAATAGTGTTTTAACGTAGCAAAACATTATATTTTATGAATCCAAATCTTCTATCCCACTTTTATTACTCCATTATATACTCCACAAATAAAAATATGTCAATGCTAAATTTATGCCTTCTATTATTTCAATTTCCTAAAATAAATAAATAAATAAATAACCCATCATTTTTAGGTAATTGAAATAATAGAAGGCATAAATTTAACATTTAATAAATTAGATGGACATGTGGCATGTTTTTATTTGTGGAGTACATAGTGGAACAGGAAGTGTGGGACGGAAGACTTGGACTCATATTTTATAGCTTTTAAACGGTGTTATAGCATTACCAAACAATGTAATTTATCGTTTTTTAATTTAAACGTGTCTGGATTTTAGATAGCCACCTTTCCTACCTGACAACACCTCTTTAATTGTAGGAATCAACTTTCTCTCAGTTTCTACTATTATATATAGTATATAATATGATATAGATGAGATTATTTCCAAAGAAGTGGCATCATTTTTTCTCTCTTTTACAAATAATTCTCAGAAGCCATCCCATTGTTCTAGGATATTGATTGGCGTTCAAAAGTAGGGGTGTGTTATCGACTTGTGAACCTATCAACCCGCTAAAAGTAACCCAATCTAATCCAACTCACTGATTCGGGTCAGTTTTTAGAGGTTGGTGGGTTAGGTTGGATTGTGAGTTTTTTTTTTTTTTTTTTTTAATAATTATATATATATATATATATATATATTTTTAGAATGGATCGGGTTGGGTTCAGGTTATAATATTCACAATTTCGCTTAATCAACCCAACCCCCGCCTAAATAAAACGAAACCTTAAATTCTTCTTAAATAATTTGTGTTGGTTTGGTATTGTTCTAATGATCAATTTAATAATAATAATAGTAATTAAAAAAATTTATCCAATCCATGGATCCGATTTGATCCATGTGGGTTGTTTTGGGTTGGGTTTTTTTTAACCCACAATGGTGGGTTGGGTTGAAAAAACCCCTTAACCCAACTCAACCCAACCCGACTCATACAAATCCCTATTCAAAAGTATTAACTTACAAAAAAGATACATAGAAATTATTATGTAATGGAGATAATTATCTCATGCATCTGGTATATGCAGTTAGAGAGTTTCAGTGAAATATTGTCGATGATATGACATTGCCTATCAACAAGTACTCCATTTTGCTTGGTACGACGACATGCAGGTGGGAAAAGAATTGAAGCATAAATAACGGAATCATCTCACTTAAAATTATCTTTAAACCAAGATATTGTCTCAAACATTGCAATCCAAGAGTTCTTCAAGGTGTGCGATTGTCGACATTTTTTTCTTTTATTTATTTATTATGTTTATTTATTTATTCATAGATTTTTAAAGATTTTTTTTTTCTTTTATCTTTTTTTGGTAAAAAGTAGAATTACATTTTAACCAATTTTCAACAAACAAATTTTTAGCAAAAAATTGCAACCAAAGTCCAAATAGACATGATGTTACCATGTGTCGGGGGCGTTTTTGCGACAAGGGCCAAAAATGCGAGAATAGCCCAAATCTCCCTTTGAGTTCTTTAAAAGTGATTGTGGAGAGTATCAAG
Organism: Quercus gilva; assembly: GCA_023621385.1. Lineage (NCBI taxonomy): Eukaryota > Viridiplantae > Streptophyta > Magnoliopsida > Fagales > Fagaceae > Quercus > Quercus gilva. The sequence continues at coordinate 5,728,406 of CM042475.1, read as the reverse complement.
CCCAAAATTCCAATATTTAGTAAATAAAGTCTAATGGTGCTTTAACAAGAGCAAAATTAAAGTGACAATAAAAAAAATTCATAGAAATATAGCAGGTCTGAAACTTTGACCCATAGTCAGTGAGAAGAGAAATTGAGAGAGGTTGTGAATAAGAGAGGAAAGGTTCTCCTGTACACATGTTTTCGTCCCCAAGTTTTGAAATTGTGAGAATGTTAGTTGGCTGAATGAACTTTTACTTTAAAGTTTCAGCTTTAAGAGTAAAACGTGGTTGGCCTGTTTTGAATCTAAATAGGGGCTTTTATATTGAGTTTTGGGTGCACTTAGTGATTGGTTTTTTGGGCTAAAATATGAGGCTATGGACCTCTAAGGTGTCAAATTGATGGTTGGTTTAGATTTTCTTTAATTGGGTAAAAGAGTTGGCTTGCTTTATGCACAATTTGGGAAATATTTGACTAAACCCCCACTGACTCCTCATTTTCAATCATTTCAAATTCTTGGGAGGCTCACCTAAGTGAGGGCTAGTAGCTGGAGTTGGCCAATGTGAGCCAACTATGTTTTAAAGGCAAATATGGGTTAAGGCAAAAAATTTGGGCCACAGTTAGCTAAAGCATAAAAGCTCTTTTAGGGTGAAAATTTTGGGTATAAGACCTCCTCCATAAGCCTAAGGTGTTACCAGCTTCTCTTACCCAGTTGGTAGCACACTTGGGTTGGGCTCATGCAAAATATCCAAAAGGAACCGACTCATACCCTCCAAACTACACTCTCTCAATTTCTTCAATATGTTACATCAGCTTAGATCATGCTTAAAAGAATAAAATATAATACAATACATGAATTGGGCTTGTAAAAAAATGTGCGTGAAAATGGGTATCAATACCATGTCATCCACCCTGATAATTAGAAGCTCAAATATGAAATAAAACATTTTGCAATAATTTTTTTTTTCATATATGTATGTATGTATGTATTTTAAATGCAGATCTTGTATCAAAAAATCAAAAGTGTAATCCATGTTGATCATTATTTTTTTTTAATTCTCCTTTCTTTTAATTTCCACACAATTTTCCAGCATTTTTTTTTTCTTTTTTGGAAGTTAGACTTAGTGGTTAAGCCAATTTTGACTTTACTCACTTGAGGTAGTCTCTAATAGACAACCCTTACCAACCTCTCACCTTGTTATTAGAAAAATATATTTTAACATAAAAAACATAAAAGAAAACAGATCAAACATCTCTCAAGAAAAAAAATTTCTCATCATTTTTCGGGGATTCATTAACACAAAATGACAGAAAGAGAAGTCATGACGCAGTCACAAAAGTATGCTCTCATACAATTGCTTGCAGCGTGTGCTCACTCTCTCTTCTATCAATCTTCCATTTCCCTTTTTGTCTTTGATGAATAATTTGTGTGTGTCTTTGCGGATTAATTTATACACAACCAAAACAAAGAAGAAGTATTTTTTTTGTAGTAGTAATCTAATCCATCTACGTGACAAACACAATTAATTAATACCCATCACTCCCTCCTATCCATCAGAGCTAGCCTATGAACAACCCTAGGCCCAATGCCTTTCTCTGAAGGTAAATGTGTCTTGAGCTCGACATAGGTACAATTCCCCAAATGAGTTGCACGTGCTTTCCATTCATACCCCCAAATAGTCAAACACATTCAAATGGAGAAATAAATCAAGTGTCATGCTAACGAGGGCCAAAGCACTCGTTAATAATTTATTTTAAGAAAATTATGATATCACTTTTATGAAAAATGAAAAAAACTGTTAAAATATTAATTAAATTTTTTCATTTTCCATAAAAACATTCTTTAAATAAATTATTAACTAGTGCCCTAAAGGCACGCTTTAACATTTCTCATAAATCAAATCAGAAGATAATTACAGTATTAAAAATAATCAAATTACAAAAATACAAAGGCAAAATTACATTTTCAGTACATATGTTTTGGGGGAATTTTTTATTTTGCCATATATTTTGAAAATTTTCAATTTGGTCCTATAAAATTTCAAAACATAAGTTTTCAAATTGGTTGCCAAGAAAGTGAAAAAAAAGAAGTGGGCTGTTGGGCGTAATCTTAAGAAAAAATTTTGATTTCATCGCTATAGTTCCATCCAATATTTTTCTGTTGCCAAATTTTTTTTTTTGGGTAAATTTCAAAAACCTGGTATTACCAAATACATCCAAAGGTTTTAGAAAATGATCAATTCAGTCCTTAGTCACTAACACCGTCTGGGAACCGTCTATTATTTATTTTATCTTATTTTCATTTTCTTCTTCTCTCCCTTCGCACCAGAATTTTTATTTTTTCTTTGTCTCTAACCTCCAGCTCTCTCTCTCTCTCTAATCTCTAAAACTCTCATAGCCAACACAGACCCACACGCTACTAGACCTTTGTTCTCAGTGGATCCTTCATCTTCTCATCCTCCATACTGCCGATCCAGGTTTCACACGTCGTCTAGGACCCTTTAGCTTATAGATCGAAGAGTGGGTTTGGGGTTTTGAGGGAAGGGGAATCGGATAGGGAGTAGATGTTTGTTGGTCTAAGGTTTTAGAGAGAAAAGTGACATGAGGGATGAGAGACCATCGCTGTGGTGGTGTTGGCTGAGGTTCACCGGGGAGGACCATGGAGGCTCTACTCCATTTAGATCGGTGAGATCGAAGAGAGAAAAGAGTGATTTTCGGTGAGGAGAGCTGATGGTTGAGAAAGCTTAGACTTAGGCTAATCGGAGATAGAGTCATGGAGGCTCTGCCATGGTTGGTGTTTGGTTTCTAAAGAGAGCTCGAGATCGGAAAGACAGAAAGAAGGGAGAGCTCCGATCTGAGGGACAGAGAGAGAAGAGCACAGTGATAGTAGGGCGACGAGCGGAACCACTATCTGTGGTGGCAGTGATGTTCGAAGATGGAGTTACTTGAATGGTCGGCCATGGGAGTTGCAGAGATTAGAGAGAGAGAGCTGGAGGTTAGAGATAGAGAAAAAAAAAATTTCTGGCGTGAAGGTAAAGAAGAAGAAAATGAAAAAAATAATAATAATAATTAACGGTTCCCAAATGGTGTTAGTGACTAAGGGCCGAATTGGTCAGTTTGGTAATATCCCAAACCTCAGGTAGGTTTTTCAAATTTACCTTAAAAAAAAAAAAAAAAAAAAAAAAGCTGTTTTTTAAGTTTATGTTTATTTTAAGGCAAAACAGAATTATAATTAAAATAAAATAAAACCAACAAGTAGAACAACCAGATCTGGTGCGGAGAAAGGGAAAAAGAAGAACAAGAAAGATCAGAGGGGCAGGGGGGCCGGTAAAGGAGACAGACAAAATGCAGTCATTTCTCATTCTCTCTCAAAGAAAAAGTTTGTGGAAATCTTTTTTTTTTTTACTGCCTTGTTTTGATAGAAGAGTAGATGAAATCCAAGTCTCAGTCCGATGTTATTTTGCAAAAGACCCTTCAAACTAACTACTGAAAGGACATAAGTCAGTTTGTAAAAATTCCACAAACCTGGAGCTTTGTGCTGTTCTTGGCAGCTTCTATAGCTTGAAGGCATCTCTGGTGGCTTCTCCGACGCGTTTTTTGTTCTGCTCTAAGATTATTATCATTTTTAACAGAAAAAATTACATAGAATATTTAAGAAACACATTTAATGAGATTGTGCTTGTGTGTGAGTACTCTTAGTTGTGTCTATTGTTCTACTTGAAAAATATTTGTCTCGTCCTCTATATTTTGATTCGAGACCGTTCTCAAGATCCACTAGCTTCTTTTGCACTTTATTTCGCCTGTAGACTAATTTATCTTTTTCAACTTTAGCTTGATTGTACTTGAACCCGGTTCTAAGCAGGGAAAACAAGTTTTGTGCTGCAACTAATACAGATAATAAGAAGAGGAACCAACGGCCGAAGGACCACAGATCCGATGATGAACAGTTGCTAAGTAGTAAGAAGATAACTGCTTGGAATAAAAAGCAAAACGTCGCATGAGAGAAAGCATACCATAAAAAGAGATTAAAGACTATTGTTTTGCTCTGATATTGCTTCCTTCAATTCCGTTTTCTCCTTATCAAGCTTTTGCATCTCATTTTCAGGATCACAAAGGCCCATAGGAAGCAAGAGTAGGTTGTTCACGGGAGACGACTCTGAGGATAAATCCCTTCTCTCTCTCTTCTTTTTGTTTTTTTTTTTTTAAGTGGCAGAATAGATCGGCCTGATATTTGAAGGCCATACTACCTTGTTAATAAAGTTGTCTTATGAAGAGAACAACAATACTCGGGCCCACAAAAAGAAACTGACTTTGCTTTTTTTTTTTTGAAGATTTATCTCTACTAAATAGACGCAAAAATTATTTTTATCAATTTATTTTATTATTTAGTTTATTTTTGTTATTATTTATAAATTTTATTGTATTTTTTGATATTATTTATGATTTTAGTGTACTATTTTAATTAATTTTTATCTTTATTTATAATACTTTCAGCAAATAATTTTTAATTTCTACAAAATAAGCGGATCTCAAACAGACTCTTTTATATAAAAAGGGCTAAAACTAATAACTTTTTCGATAGTGTCTTGGTTTAGTCAAGTTTTGTTAGGCCAAAATGCACCATTTCATTGTTCACTTCAATTCCATCTTGGTGAAGCAAAACTATTTGTTTTGTTGATTTTTTTTTTTTTGGGTATGGAAGGGGTGGGAGAAAGTAGAAACAGAGATAGGTGTGGGCCTGACCTTAACAAAGAAATGTAGAAGTTTCAGGGTTTTGACTGGTACAAGTAAAACTGGTGCCGGGGTTGGTGGTGGGTTTTTATCCTTTCTTTCCAAGGAGGTTGATAAAAATCAAATATCCATTTGCTTGTACTTTGGCGAGGCTCCCTGGACAAGTATGTATTCTTTTTCCATACTACAATAAAGTTTTTCTATGTGAAGAAGCTAAAGGTTCCAAAATATTTTTCTGTACTTAGAATTGAGTTTTTAGTTTGTTAAGTGGGTTTCTCTTGGGTGGATTATCGATATTTGTCTTGATGGGTTTTGTCATATTAATTAAATGTGTTTTAAATCAAATATAAGTAATATAATAAGAGAATCCATAATAAAAGTTATTTTACTAAAATGAGCAGTTCAATGCCATGAAGAATAATTGTATTTCTACGTTCTTTGTAGTCGTTGATCTTCCAGAAATAGTCCAAAAGGAGTGTACCTTTGGCATGAAACACAATAACTTTTTTTCACCATATTGGAGATTTTCCAAAACTGAAATTGGATTGTCTTTTGACATTGAAGTGCTTTAGGATGAGTCTGGCTAATTGAATCTGAGCCCACATTGACTGACCTCAATTGATAATTCCCAAGTGTGTAGGTGAACAAAAAGTGTAATATTGACTCATTTTGGGTGTGTATTCACCTCAAATGAGCTAAAAGCAAGGTAATGTGACCAAAAAAAAATCTAAGTGGGTGTGCACTCCCCATCAGCTTGTATGGGTAATTAGAGGCAGTTCCTTGAAACTTGGTTCACCTGAATCTAAATGCAATGCTTAGCCACATTCAGGTTGGATGACGTTAGAAACTTTCATCATCTATTCATTCAAGCATGGATATTGGATAATAGACCAAGTATGCTACCATTTCTACATCTTCAAACAGTGATTTAATTGTCACTTGAATGCTTAGGGGAACTCTCTTTGTGTTGCACAAATATTTGCTCAAATTGTGTTACCAGTCTTCTTATTCATTTCTCATAGGGAAAGTATTGTTGCACATATGAAATAGACATACGGTGCACATAATGGCCTGGTGATCTTATTTAATGGAAACTTCGAATAACACATATCTTGACCCTGTTTTTTCCATAAAATTTAGACTTTCCTAGCTTCTTCTCTGGCTTTATCTGATTTTATTTCATTCTAGGTAAGAAGATTGACAGAAACTCAATTAGTTACAGTTTGCTTGTTTGGTATTTGTTGGGTGATGCCGCAAAGGGTAGTGGATTTGTTGGATTGTTGGTCATGCAATTTCAGGCGACATCGTAATATAGTTATATGGAGGATTGTGTAGCATTGTTTGATGTGGTGTATCTAGCGGGAACGGAATACTTGAAGCTTTGAGGGATGCAAACGGTCCATTCTTGAGTTTAAGTCTTTTTTCTTTTTTACTCTTCTCCAATGGTGTTTAGTTTTACCATCTTTTTCTTGTCTTTCCATTCCTGTTTTGCTTGATCATTGTAATCATGCTTCTTGATGTTTATGCCTCTTTAGTACATTTCCTATGTACTGGGCTGTGTTCTTTTTAATAAAATTTTTATGTTACTTATCAATATATATATATATATATATTTTAGGTGATGGAGTCATTTTGTATAGCAGCTTTCACTGCATGGTATGCAACAAAAGCAGTTTAGAAAGTAGAAATGAATCTTTGTGTTATCTTATTCTCCTTTTAAATTTTTTCTAGTGGATAATTATCAGCTTATTGCTCATATACTTTTGTATTTGTAGCCTGTAAGAACAATTAAAGTAAAAAAGGCAATAATTTGATCTGATTCCTGGTGTTAGCGTTATATTGGAGTAAAAACTGATGTACTTGCTTCCCTAATATCTCTCTATTTAAATATGGATGAGATAATGTGATTGATATTTGTGGGGAATTGGATGATTTCAACCCAGCTTAGGGACCCCCCTTTGTACTTATTTTAATTTTTACATGTGTGGAGCAATGTGAAACATATGAATTTTTTTTTCTCTGGGTATTTATGCACTAATTTGTTTTTTGATAAGTGATTCTTGCACTAATTTGTGCCTCTTGGTGTGTGTGTGTGTGTTTTTTTTTCTTTTTCTGATGGCATCTTGTGAGCGTCAAAGTCATTTCATTTGCATATCCTCAACGTTATCTACTTACTCTTAGACAATCTTTATTTGTGCAATTTCTCTTACCATGAAAAGTTCATGCAAATGATTCTCTTTTTTCTGCACTTTTGTTTATTGGTGAAATGGTTTATCTGGATAGTTTTTTTGAGAATAGGTTTATCTGGATAGTTGATTACTGGGATTGGAAGTGAAACTAAATTGGTAATTTTCATGTCTCTATCTTATGAGAGAGAGAGAGAGAGAGAGAGAGAGATATTATGTCTTATCCAGTGCTGATCTCAGTTAAGTGAGGTCTCTCTGAACTTGGGCAGGGTTTTACCCTTATGCATTATTTGCCCAAATTGGCTTCTATCAAGACTCGAGTCCATGCATTTGTGCTTAGCAATCATGCTAGAAATATAGTTAGTTCTGACCTTCATTTTTTGTTAATTTAATTATCATTGTGTTGCAATTTTTTAAATAAGATATTACAAGTTGTGTTCACAATATGGATAAGAACTTATCCTCTTGTCATTATTTTAAATGCTAGCTCATGGAACTTGAACTGAAGAAGATGTTTGCTACTGTTATTTCCATTCAGGAGGAAATGTTTTATCTCCGTGAAAGGTAAGAAAACTTATCGTATTTCTTTTACAGTTCATGAAAAGTGGGATATCCATCTCTTTTTAACCAATGCTGTTTATGATTTATATTTCAAAGAAGAAGACATGCAGGTGCTCAACAAAACAACTAACAACAGGATGGCCTGGTTGAGTTTTCTTTCCCTTATTGTTTGTTTATCAGTAGCAGGCTTGCAAGTATGGCACCTGAAGACCTTTTTTGAGAAAAAGAAGCTCATATAATTTTTTCTAGACAAGTTTCATAGTTTTCTCGGGTTTAAGTGATAGTTTAGTGGCAATAGCATCTTTTGTAATACCTCATGTATGTGGTTCAAACTTCAAACCCCATCTCCTCTTGTCCACTATCTGCCTTTCAAAAAAGTTTACAGTTTCTCGTCTATGATTTTGTAGCATATTTCAGAAACCATGTACTTCAAAACAGAATAATTCTCAGGACACATTGTTAGATCAAGCGGGGCAATAAAGTTTAGTTATCTGTTATTCAATTTCCATCGAATTGGAGATGCTAGAAGGTTCAAAAGATTAAAAAAAAAAAAAAAAAAAAGTGACGTGCTTGCAACAAAAGGAACGGAAGAAAACAAAAGGTTTCACAAAGGTTTTGATTGAAAAGGCTTTGGATTTGTGCTTTATGGTGGAATTAAATATGTAAGAAGTGGGCAGAGATAAGGTTGGGAATTATTTTAGATTTATTAGTATTTTAAAATTGATAAAAACTATTTTAAAATTGTAGGATAAATTAAGAAAATATGATGGAAATGACATGGCTACTGATGTGGCTTAACGTGAGCGTAGCAACATTAATTGCTACATTTCAACTTATAGTATTAAATAGATATAGATAATGCACATCTAAAACAGCAACACAAAACAAACTCCATCATAGATCAATACTATATCATCTATTGGAGCTTGGTCATATACAATCTTAGCATGTAAGGAATTCATGCAGCCTAAGCCAAAAGCCAATGCACATATAGGTATTCTCTTGATGGAACAAAGAACATATTAACCTTTGGTAAAAATATTGATGATTTTATAGTAATTCTAACTTGTTCTGCTTCTATTGGGATTGTTTTGGAGAATGACTGCAGAAAGGAAGAACGGTTTGATTAGAATATCAAAGAGTGAACAGTGAAATCTGAAGTTAGAAAAAGGAAACACTGATTTAAAAGGTAATACCACATTAAAAGAAAACCCTTAAAAGGTGTAGGGTCTAGATTTGTGGCCTAAGCCAAAAAACAATTAAATTTGTAGAGCGTGGGTGATAGAGCTATATTAACTATGGAGCTAACAACAATTGATTATGGCATGCAAGTATAAATCAGCATAAAAGTATATGCAAAGACTAAGCGAGTTTGAATCCGAAGAGACTTCTAATTACTTGAATACAAGTTACAGTTCTTAGGGTTACAAACCGACCTCCTTTCTTCTAGGAATCCTTCTTATTTATATAACATCCTCCATTCTCATCTCCATCGTCCACTTGTTCTTTATCTAGGTTCCTACTTGAGTGCATGTCATGTCATGTATCTTCTCCAGCTTTTTGTGAGTGACGGTAGATGAGGTTACCCTGTTCAGGGGTCTTCTCCATATAAATGCGCCCAGAAAAGTTGTTACAGTGCATTTAATACGGTGGTAGCAGCTTTTCCTTTAGATATTTTCTTATTCTTATCATCTCCAGATATACTCAGAGCTTATCTTGATCAGTAGGAATGCTCGGAAGATCATTCTGACCTTCTACACGTTCGATTGATCAATACTATTTGCGTCCGAGGAATAGAATCTCTTCGGACGGATGGCGATCTCTTCGGATTGTACCAATCTTTCTTTTCCGGGTATCCTTCTTCCAGATGGGCCTTGCCCTTACCACCTCATTCTCTTCGGACGCACAGTAATCCTCAAATGGGGCCCTAGGACCACTACATTAGATTGGGCCTTTCCCCCCACAATAGCCCCTCAAAATTTTAATTTTTTCCTCGCATCAGAGGAGAAAAAGTAAGATTTTGACCTGCCACGCAATGAAAAGAATGAAAAGTTTGAAAAGAGTACATAAATACCCAAGCTTGCACGTGCGCAGGCATAGATACAAGTGCTTCATCATTGCCGCTGTCATTTCCATATTCCCAAAATGCTATATTAATTACTCCAGGCAGCGTTTTGTCTTTTGCATCCAATGGTGGGTTATTGATCCAACGGACAGGGCTGTTCCTCGGGATTTGGACGGGATGAACTACATCCTTTCACCTGTCCCCGTATAGAAGCCCTCAGAGGAGGTTATTTTTCTTTACTTTACGCATCCTCAGAATACCCAGCGAACTCGTGCATTCAAAATCCTTCAAGTTTCTTCGATTTTCTATCTTATTTCTTCCCAGAATCTACTAAAAGTCCACTTCGAGTTCAGAGATCATTCTCCACTTCCGTCTGTGTAAGTTTCGGCATCCTTAATCCCTTATTTTCTTCTCGGCTGGGATTTTCAACCTTCGAAACCCCCATTTCCTGGTTACTGCTTCAATTATTCCTTAAAAATGAGTAGATTTCAATACCTCGTCGATAGTCCTGCGTTGATAGAGGAATTTAAGCAAACTTATGGTATACCGCGGGGGGTAAATCTGAGGTATTGCCCTCCGGAGCGAATGCTAACGGACTGAAGAGAGGAAGAGGTCATAATCCCAATGATTGCTTTCATTGAAGGGGGAATGACCCTCCCAATGGGTTCCATCACCCTGAACTACCTTCACAACCATAGACTCTCTCCTGAGCAATGCGCGCCCAATACCTTTAGGATCCTAGGAGCCATCGATGCCTTGAACCTACAATTAGGATTAGGGTTGACTTGGCGGGACCTGGTACATATGTACGAGTGTCATAGCCAAAAGGGGGCGGGATATTACCTTAAATCCCGATCCGACACCGTTAGACTTCTCTCTTGCCTTCCCAAGTCAAATAAAGGGATGAAAGACGACTATTTAATCGCCTCAGGCGCATGGCATGACGGTCTACACTGTCCAACCCAGCCAGGAGAGCCAGGTGTGACTTCATAAACTTAGGATCTCTAACAGTAGGCTTAGGATCTTCACTCTTCATAATCTGTTTTTTTCTTTATGTCGTCATCTTTCAGTTTTCTGACCAAGTTTTTTTTTTTTTTTTTTAATCTTTTTTACAGATAAAGAGCATACTTCTCCTCAACTTAGCCTCACCAACACCACCGCAATTAATTATCTATTACGCTCGAAGATATTTGTGAGCAAAGACGGACAACTCCGGTCTGTCCCCCTCATACTCGGCTACACACCAAAAGCAACTGACATTCAGCCGGTCGGCAACGCCATTACACAAGGTGATCACCAGCTTTGGCGAATAGACGTCGCTCAGCGTGGTTTCTTAGCGCCATACGATCTTGAGCCCGTTCCACACCCAAATCCACAGGGTGTTCCATTGCTGATCCAACCAGTTCAACAAGTCCCTCTTCAACCGGCGGTCGTAGGCGAGAGGGTCGGCTCTTTGTCCTCTTCACTAGATGAATAAATAGACAAGTTCAAATTCGAAGGAGAAGCTTCAGGGGAGGTTCAGTTGATACCCTCCTCAGATTTTGAAGAGGAGATTGACAGGCAATCCAGTGTCCATCCCCCAATTCTGATAACCACTCTTCCAGAGGACTCTTCGAAAGAAGAAGAAATGTCGGACTTAAAAGCTCTGCTGAAGACTAGAGGCAAGAAGGCTGAGCCCAAAGGGACTAGGACTTCCCGACCCGTGGTGAACTTGCCTCCACCACCACTTCAGGTTCCTGATCTCGGCTTAAAGCCAGTACCAGACTTGAAGAAAAAGAGACCTTTCGAACTTGAGGAGAGGGAGGTGGTGGTGCCACCAAAAACCACAAAGCAACAGAAGGTGGTGGGGGACCACAGGAGCAAGAGGGCCTCATTCGTAGAGAGTCGAGAGGAGCCTCCTGCGGCTGACGTGCACTGAGGGCAACGCTAATGGTCTCCCAGATTGGAGCTGGATGGCGCTCCTTTTTCTTGGGAGACCTCCATCATAAACTACGATGGGGGAAGAGCAGGGCTGGTAGCTGAAGCATTGGAGCAACCATTGCTCCTCCCCCGAGACATGGAGTCATACAGGCGTTTTAGCCAATATGAACTCTTCATGTCCCTGAAGACGGACCTAGCCATGGTAAGTGAGCTTATCCAGCTCTTCAGTTGGCATGCTAATTTTCTGCTAATTTTATGCTAACATTTTTACTTCGCTGTGCAAATTACCGAGCAAGTCTTCGTGGCCGAAGAGTGGAACAGAAAGGCCTATGTCAAAGCCCAAGCGGAGGCCCACTCTCAATCTAAAGCAGAAAAAACTTTGGGTAGCTTAAAAGAGGAGTTCACTCAAATCTCTGAGCAGCTCAAAGAGGTAACCCAGGAAAGGAATAGCCTCAATGCTGGCCTCTAAAACGCTGAGAGCCAGGCCGAAGCCCAACGCAAGCTGCTAAACGAGACTCAGACTAATTTCGCCTCTGAGAAAGCACTTGTGAAGGAACTTCGCGCCGAACTCCAAAAGGCCAGGGAGACTACCAAGCTGGCTCAGAGGAACGTTCAGCTAGCCAAGGAGGCAACTGAGGCCGAAAAGAAAGCGGCATACCAACTGGGAGTGGATGTGACCGCGAAAGGTTTAACGGAGCAGTTCGCCTCAGTCAGCCGAGATTACTGCGACATAACTTGGGGCAAAGCACTGGATGCTGCTGGGGTGCCTGCTGACTCAGAATTAAGGCTGCCTGGGAGCATATACTACGATCTTGACATCCGAGAGCTTTCAGAGTCTAATCCTCCTCCTCCAACACAACTTCCAGAGGCTTTGGAGCAATCTTTGGTCAGCCAAGTTCCTCCAACCACGCTTGAGGTCTCCAAGGAGTCTGGTTAGCCAGGTGATCAGAGTAAACCAGCTGAACCATCCAAGGACAAGGGCGAGAACTCGGAAAAAGAGAAGACTTCTTCAGAGCCCAAGGACCAGGCCTCAACAGCTGCTGTTACTCGGACAAGCTAGGCTGCCGACCCTGTGGTCCCTCAAACAAAGACTTAGATACTTAGGGTTTTTTTTTTGTACCATTATATATATATATTTTTTTTTTATCTGTTCTTGTTTGTTTGTGTTTTTTTTTTTTTTTTTTTTTTTTATGTAAGGGATTGTAAACTATCCTCTTTTGGTCAATGAAACGGTTTCTTTTTTACTTTTGCTGTATATCATATGACTTAATCTTGCTACAAATAACTGTACTTTATAATTATAGTAATGTAGATAAACATAATCACCCTATCATGCTGGTAATATACATAACTAAAATTGGGTCTGGAAAGAACAGTCTGCATAAGAACTTCTGCTAAGTAATGAATCCAACAAGTATTATAAAAGTTTCACAGATCTTTTCTCACATACACAAAGAAGGCTAGCATAGGTTAGAGTCGATTTTAAATACATTTGAAAATGTCAGGCAAGACTCATTTCAGAGTTAAGCTTCACTAGTAACAACAACATAGAAGTGTTAACTAACTCCAAATCATCTGGTCTGAGGACTATAGACATAATTGGACTTAAGCTTAAACACTAAGAGAATCGTTAAGGAGTGTTAACTAACTCAAATCATTTGGTCCGAGGACTACAGACATGATTGGATTTAAGTTTAAACACTTAGAGAACCGTTAAGGACGACAAATTATCATAGTGACTAAAGACATTATTCGATTAATAATAGTACCTTTTGAGGTTATTTACATTCCAAGGGTGCGGTATTACATGACTATCTAAGTCCTCCAGAAAATATGCCCCAATGCTAGCCCCTGAAGTGATACGATATGACCCTTCCCAATTTGGTCCTAGCTTCCCCCAGGTTGGATTTTTCGCAGTGCCCACAACTTTCCTGAGTACCAAATCACCAGGTTCTAGAGGCCTTAACTTTACGTTGGCATCATGGCCTTGCTTGAGCTTCTGCTGGTAATGTGCCAATCGAACCATTGCATTTTCTCTCCTTTCTTCGATCAAATCCAAACTCCTATCTAAAAGTTCATCATTGCTGGTCGGACTAAACAAACTGGTTTTCAGATTTGGGAACCTAATTTCGAGAGGAATGACAGCTTCAGCCTCATAAGTCATCGAAAAAGGGGTTTCTCCAGTAGATCTGCGAGGCGTAGTTTTGTAAGCCCAAAGTACATGTGGCAACTCTTCCACCCACTTACCTTTCGCATCGTCTAATATCTTCTTCAATTCATTAACTATGACTTTGTTAACCGCTTCTACTTATCCATTCCCCTGGGGATAGGTAAGGGTAGAGTATCTATTCGTGATTTCCAGTTCGCTACAATAACTCCGAAATGCCTTACTGTCAAACTGTAGGCCGTTGTCTGAGATGAGAGTATGAGGAACTCTGAAACGAGTAATAATATTCTTCCATACAAATCTTTGCACATCTACGTCTCGGATATTGGCCAGAGGTTCAGCTTTAACCCATTTGGTGAAATAGTCTGTGCTGACCAGAAGGTACTTCCTGTTTCCTACGGCCTTTGGAAATGGACCCACTATATCTAAGCCCCACTGAGCAAACGGCCATGGACTAGATAGTGGGTTGAGGACTCCACCTGGTTGGTGTATGTTCGGCGCAAATCGTTGACATTGATCGCACTTCTTAACATAGTCATGGGCTTCTTTTTGCATGTTCGGCTACCAATAACCTTGAGTAATGGCTCGGTGAGCCAAAGACCTACCTCCAGTGTGACTCCCACAAATTCCTTCATGCAACTCCTCTAATAGCAACTCAACCGCTTCAGGATCAATACATAACAGGTACGGTCCTGAATAGGATCGTTTGTATAATTTCTGGTCTTTAGACAGCCAAAATTTGGTCGCCTTCCTCTGAATTTTGTCAGCTTCCCCCCTTCTTCAGGCAGAGTATCTTCTTTCAAGAATTTGACTATAAGGTCCATCCAGCAGAGGCCAGTTCTGATCTGGTGAACTTGGACTGCATCTCTTCCTGCCTCGGTAGGCTCATGCAAGTCCTCGACGAGGATAACTCTCGGTAAATTTTGCGCCAAAGAGGTGGCGAGTGTGACCAGAGAATCAGCATGTGCGTTACTACTTCTAGGAATATGTAGCAAGCTGAAAAATTCGAATTCCGACTACAGACGTTTAACTCGACTCAAGTATCCCTGCATTCTTTCATCTTTCGCTTCAAACTCCCCCTGTACTGGGCCCATAACTAATCTTGAGTCCGAGAACAACTTTATTGCCTTTCCTCCCATTCTTTGGACCATAGACATTCCCATCAATAGGGCTTCGTACTCTACTTCATTATTTGTTGCACCGAAATCCAGCCTTAATGATTTTTCAATGATGATTCTCTTTGGAGATATCAATACTAGCCCTACTTCAGAACCTTTCTGGTTCGCAGCACCGTCCACATACACTTCCCAACGGGCAGGACCTCGTTGAGAAATCATGCCAACCGATTTTCCATCCATGTCCTTCTCTGTCGTTATTTCTTCTAAACTAGGTTCCGTGAACTTGGCCACCAAATCTGCAAGGATCTACCCCTTGACTAAAGTGCGAGGCATGTACTTGATATCGAAAGCCCTCAAGATAGTGTACCATTTGGCTATCCTCCCTGTGTAGTCGGCACTTCGAAGTACGGTTTTAAGCGGGAGTTGCGTGAGCACGACAACCGTATGTGCTTGGAAGTAATGGGGCACTTTTCGTGTTTTGAGTACTACTGCCAAAATAGCTTTTTCCAGTGGCAAGTATCTGATCTCGGCCTCATGTAGAGATTTACTCACACAGTAAACTGGTCTTTGTACACCTTGATCCACTCTTATTAACACTAGACTTACAGCATAGGGAACCACCGCAATATAGGCAAACAAGACCTCATCTGGTTCAGGGCTAGACATAATCGGTGGTTGAGCCAAGTAGTCTTTAAGTTGTTGAAAAGCTGAGGCATATTCTTCAGTCCATTCAAATCCTTTCCACTTGTTGATCAGTGAGAAGAAAGGTTTACACCTATCCGCGGACTTAGAGATGAATCGGTTCAGAGCAGCTGTCATCCTTGTTAACTTCTGAACCTCTTTTGGATTCCGAGGAGGCTGTAGATTTTGAATAGCCTTTATCTGATCGAGATTAACCTCAATTCCCCTGTGTGTTACCATGTAACCCAAAAATTTGCTTGACCCTACACCAAATGAGCATTTGGAGGCGTTCAAGCGCAACTTATGTCTTCTTAGGATTTCAAAAGTGTTGTCAAGGTCCTTCACATGCTCAGAAATAACTTTGCTTTTTACCACCATGTCATCTATATAGACCTCAATGCTTTTGCCTAACTGTGATTCAAACATCCTTGTCATCATTTGCTGATAAGTAGAACCTACATTTTTCAGACCGAATAGCATCACTTTATAGTGGTAATTACCAGTGGGGGTAACAAAAGCGATTTTCTCCTGGTCATCTAGGGCTAACGGTATTTGATGGTAACCTTGGAAAGCATCCAAGAAACTCATCCGAGGATGGTCGACAGTAGCATCTACTAACTGATCAATTTTCGGCATGGGGAAGGGATCCTTAGGACAAGCCTTATTTAAGTCCGTGAAGTCTACACAAACTCGCCACTTTCCGTTCTTCTTCTTCACCACCACAGTATTTGCCAACCACTCAGGATAAAAAACTTCTTTAATAGCTCCAGCCTGTTTAAGCTTCGTTACTTCTTCTTTGACTGCATCTGCATGCTCTTTGGATGGCTGCCGAGGAGGCTGCTTCTTGGGGACAATCAGTGGGTTGACCCTCAAATAGTGGCAAATGAACTCTGGATCTACTCCTGGGGCGTTATAAGCACTCCAGGCGAATACGTCAATATTTCTTTTAAGGAAATCAATTAGCTCTTCTTTCTCTGGTTGAGGTATCTGAAACCCGACTTGAAAGTACCTTTCAGGATTGTCCCCAATTAAAACTTTTACTAAATCCTCGCATCTAACGCCTTCATCAAGATCCTCGACGGGTGACACCCGATTTTTTAACTGCTATAAGTCTCCCTCAGTCCTAACCGAGGACTCAGTTTGAGGCTTGTGTTGGATGGCAGCCATCAAACATTGTCTGGCCGAGGATTAATCTCCATGGATTTCACAAACGCGCCCTTCGGATGGATATTTAACTTTTTGATGCAGAGTGGAGGAAACAGCCCCTAGCATATGTAGCCAAGGTCTGGCTATAATTGCCGTATAAGGGGAATAAACATCTACAACAATGAAGTCCACTTCCACTACTTCTGAGTCGGTCTGTACATGTAGCCGTATCTGGCCTTTCGGGGTGACAATTCTTCCCTCGAAGCTAACCAGGGGAGAACAGTATGGAGTTAAGTCATCAAGCTTGAGGTTCAGCCCCTTGTAGAGGTCAGGGTACATAATCTCCACCGCGCTACCCTGGTCTACCATTACCCTCTTCACATCATATCCTCCGATTCTGAGGGTGACTACTAAAGTATCGTCATGAAGTTGAATGGTTCCAACTTTATCTTCATTCGAAAAGCCTAAAACTGGCTGGACAGCCAGTCTAGCGCTCCTCGGATCTCGACCAGTGTCCCTTACTGGTAACCGAGCTACTGACATAACCTTAGACGGCCAGGACCCTGTTCTCCCTGGTGCTGTGAAAATGACATTAATAGTTCCTAATGGAGGTTCTGTAGAATTACTCCTCCCGGACTCCGAATTCATTTGACCTCCTCGGCTACTAGAGTGGTGCAAGAGATGCCTCAACCTGCCTTCGCGGACCAGTTGGTCCAAATGGTCCTACAAACTTCTGCAGTCTTCAGTGGTATGCCCATGGTCTTGGTGGTATTGACAATAGAGATTGTGATTGCACCTCTCCGGATTCCCTACCATCTTACTCGGCCACCTAAAGAATGGTTCATTCTTGCTCTTTTCCAAAACTTGGTAGATTGGCTCCTTGAACACTGTATTGACTGCTTGAGCATTTGTTGACCTCGACTGCCCAGCGAAATCTCTCCGTGGCTTATTGTTGTTGTAACGGTCCAACCTGAAATCCTTCCTCTCCTGGGGGATAACCTTATCCTTACCCTTCCCTTGCTGCTGATCTTCTTCAACCCTTTTATATTTTTCAATACAGTCCATAAGCTGATGCATGTTAGTAACAGGTTTACTGGACAAGGATGTCCTTAAACCATGGTTAGTAGGGAGGCCAAGTTTGAACGTGTCTAGGGCCATTGCATCAAAGTTGCCCTTCATATCATTAAACATCTCCCAATACCTATCTGAATAGGCCTTCAGGGTCTTACCCTCACACATGCTCAAGGATAGCAGAGAAGACAATGGCCTGGCCACTCTTCGACATGTGACAAAATGTGAACCAAAAGCTTAAGTGAGCTCTTGGTAGGAATTGATGGAATCTGCTTTCAGGTTGTCGAACCACCTCATTGCAACCGGTCCAAGACTAGAAGGGAATACCTTACACATCAGAGTTTCATCTCTGGAATAGACAGTCATCCTTTGATTAAAGTGGCTCACATGCTCCACAGGGTTCGTTTTACCATTATAAATAGTAAAGGTTGGCTGGTTAAAGTGCCAAAGAAGTCTCGCTCCTTCGATCCTGTGCGTGAAAGGTGACCTAGAAATTTGATTCAGAGCCTTGCTTATAGCATCATTTCCCACCCCTCCACGTGATGGACTTTGAGTTTGCTTCTTGCGACGGTGCTCCTCTTCGTATGAAAAGGATTCACTGATTGGTGTTCGAGACCTCTGCTCGTAAGTGACATATTGCTCGTCATCCCAATCCTCATCAGAATGCGAAGAAACACGTTTTCTTTTTGCATGGCGCAACTCCCTCCTTAACCTTTCAATTTCTATTTGCATGCTATTCTTCTCTGCATGAGACACGTGACTTCCTCCACGAGGTTGACTTCGCTCAGGGTGCGTAGTATGCACACTGCTTTCACGATCTTGTCTCTGTTCCAAATTGAGAAAAGGGTCTATGTGCTGGGACTCCCCAGATTCTGCCGGTTGTTGCCCTGGTTTCGCCATTACCGACTGCTGTTGCTTCCACTTATACTTAAGCTCTCCCCACAGACGGCGCCAATTGTAGGGTCTGGATTTGTGGCCCAAGCCCAAAAATAATTAAATTTGTAGAGCGTGGGTGATAGAGCTAGATTAACTATGGAGCTAACAACAATTGATTATGGCATGCAAGTATAAACCAATATAAAAGTATATGCAAAGACTAAGCGAGTTTGAATCCGAAGAGACTTCTAATTACTTGAATACAGGTTACAGTCCTTAGGGTTATAAATCGACCTCCTTTCTTCTAGGAATCCTTCTTATTTATATAACATCCTCCCCTTTCATCTCCATCATCCACTTGTTCTTCATCTAGGTTCCTACTTGAGTGCATGTCATGTCATGTATTTTCTCCAGCTTTTTGTGAGTGGCGATAGATGAGGTTACCCTGTTTAGGGGTCTTTTCCACATAAATGCAGACAGAAAAGTTGTTGCAGTGCATTTAATACGGTGGTAACAGCTTTTCCTTTAGATATTTCCTCATTCTTATCGTCTCCAGATATACTTAGAGCTTATCTTGATCAGTAGGAATGCTCGGAAGATCATTCTGACCTTCTACACATTCGATTGATCAATACTATTCGCGTCCGAGGAATAAAATCTCTTCGGACGGATGGTGATCTCTTCGGATTGTACCCATCTTTCTTTTCCAGGTATCCTTCTTCCAAATGGGTTTTGCCCTTACCACCTCCTTCTCTTCGGATGCACAATAATCCTCAAATGGGGCCCTAGGCCTACTACGTTAGATTGGGCCTTTCCCCCCACAAAAGGCATATGCAAAAAGATAATACCACATTAGAAGTATGTTGTTTTACATAAGAAAAGGAAATAAGCTCACCTCATTTTAGAGGGAAATTAACACTAATTTATATATCAAACATTGAAATGCTTCCACATGATACTACAAATCGGCTCAAATTTGAAAAATAGATGTTAGAAAAACTTAAACTTAGAAACATAGTTAGTACTTTGTATATAAAAAAGCAAGAAAAATGAAATTAAAAAAATAAAGTTAAAATATAAAATTTAAATATGATGTTTGAAATTTTTTTTTTTAATAAAAGAACTCACCTCATTTTTTTGGTTGATCTCATAATATTTTTGCACTCTTTTATAGGAATTTACCTAATTCCTGAATTTGTGAGAAACAAAAAAAAAAAAAAAAAATAGAAGAAAAATAACACACATATTTATTTGTTTTTGTTTTTATCCAATTCATTCATGTTTTGCTCTCTATCTTAGTTTTTGTCTAATTTATTCAACAAGCAGGAAAGCTACATCAACTACTAATACAAAGGTACGCAAGAGATTTGACTTTTTATTGATTTCAATATCATTTCATAATGTTTTTGCTTGAGTCCTAAGATGTAAAATTATATTCATCAGTAGTTGATCCTAGAAACTTTGAGTTGTACGAGAGCTATTCTCTGTTTCTCCTAGCAACCAAAGCACCCATTAAAATCTAATTGAACAAAACTGACACCACCCACCACCTAAAAACAAAAACGTCCCAACAAATCTAATTTTTCTTTTCCTGAATTTCTCCATACATATGGTGATTTGTTTTCTTTTGTCCTACTCAAGAAGACCAACACTCAAGAAGAGGCCAAAGTCTTTGGTTTGAATGTTGCTGTTCCTTATTTCATATGTAGTACTATCTTGGAAAATGTTTCGTTATGACTAGTCTATTGATACTAACAGCTTTGCATTAATTGAGAATACACAAACTCAAGAAAATTAAGGCCGAGGACTTTTGGGGCAATTGCTAGGCCATCCCTTGACTTTTCCCTCTTTTTTAAGACTTGGACTCAACTAAATGCCAAGAACTTAGGCCTCATCAGATCAACTACCTTTTATGAATTCATATCCTGTGCTTTCTTGGAAAGTGTTTCATAGTAAATGCTAGTCTATATCACTAATATTATGAACTTTGCACCTAGACCACGAGATTTGAAGACTTTGACGTACATTGTATCCTTACACCCACCCCCATGGAAATTGTTTTTCAACTAAAATAAAAGGTGGGAAAAAATTATTCATTTTCTTTGAGAAAAGAAAGAAAGACAAAGGATATGTGCTTTCACCAAAGAGGTGAAAATGCTATGAATATTATAAAAAGATGTAAGGATGTAGCTCCAACGTGAAAAAATAAAAAATATTGGCACAATGAGCCGGGCTGGCCCCTGGGCAAGGCCACTTAAGCCATTGCTTAGGGCAGCAAAAATTTTAAATTAATAATTATTTTTTATAATTTAAAAAAATTGAATTCCCTAACTTCAAGAAGGCCTCTAAAATGATGGGAATAATAAAAACCTAACTCATTTGAAATCCTAAACTTCTTGGAAAGTGTTTCATGGTGAATACTAGTCTATATCACAATTATTATGAACTTTGCAGTATTTGAGATAACCTAGAATGCGACAGTTGAATACTTTACATCCAATCATGTCTTTCCACCCACCCCTTGAGAGTTTTTATTTTTTTATCTTATTTTCAACCAAAATAAAATAAAAAGGTGAAAAAAAATTCCTTGTCAATGAAGAAAAAAATTACCTAAAGGTCGTCAATGGGCTAGGTCAGGCCGGCCCAACCCATTTTTACTTGGCCCATTGGCACAATGGGCTGGGCATAATGGGCTATTAACTAGTTAACGGGCCAGGTCAGGTTGGGCCGAAAGAGAAAATCTCAGCCCATAAGCCTACCCATGGGCAATGCCCATTTTGTCTTTAGCAAGCTGGGTTATCAGGTTGGGCCTAATGGGCTACTTATAGGCTTGTGTTAGCATATTATTTTATTATTTTTATAAGGAAATAATCAATTTTTATAAGGGAATAATCAATCTATTTTTTTAAAGGAAAGAATTAAAGAATTTAATACTTAATTACAAATTTTTTTACAGCCAAATCTATTTAATTTTTTAGTTTGTTGATGGAAACCTATTTAATTTTTTTTTTATTAAGGCTTTAAGTAGTTTTTTATTTTATCTTCAATAAAAAAAAATGTCAAATGTTTAATTCAAAGTTGCTAGACTACTAGAAAAATATATATTTAATAAACTATGTTTAGCATAATTACTTTGAGTATCTTAGTGGTTCAGGGAGTTCTCTTAAGAAATTCCTCTATAATATCTCAAGATCAATTCTTCATACACTTCCTATATATTGTTGTTATGAATTATGAGTTATTGGACTAGGCCAGTGGGTTAGGCCAACGGGCTGGGCAACTAATTGGGCTACTGGGCTAGCCCATTGGGTACCCATGGGCATAAAAACTAGCCCACGGCCTGACCCACTGGGCTAGTGGGCTACCCATGAGTCTCAATAACAACAGGTCGGGCCACCCATTAGCCCGGTGGGCTGTCGAGTTTCTAGGTCGGGCTATGGGCCGGGGGCTATTTGATGACCCTTAAAATTACCTTATAAAACAATCTTATGGATCATTCCTCTCATGGTTGATGGTCCCCACATACTTGAAGACTCACATGCTATAAGAGGGATGCACCATGAGATAATCTCATAAGAAAATTTTCCTATAGATAGAGATCATTACATTGTGCATCTCTCTCAAAAAGAAAATAACCACCATGAGACAATCTCATAAGATAATTTTCCTATAAATAGAGGTCACACATTGTGCATCAATTTCAAAAGGAAAATAGTCCTAGATTTTCAGCTTTTAAAATTACTAGCAAATGTGGCTTTAGTTTCTTCCTACAAGGAGTCTCTAAAAAAATCGTTTTTTAAATAATGAAACCTCTACATATTTGCTAAACAGGATTATTCCAAAGTTATTACTGTGAATGTGAATGTGACTTTTGCTAATGGTTTGAATTAGTGCCACGAATGTGACTGTTGCTATTGGTTTGAATGAAAATTTGCATGTTGAACTTAAGTCATATTTTGGAATGAGGTAGCTTGGAACTTAAGTCATACTATTTGTCTTATGTGTTTTGCATTATTTGTGAAGACCTGGACACAACAAAAGAACAAAGACTTGGAATAAACTATGCTTTCCCATGGGAAAATTTGATATGATTATTTTTTATTAGATAATTATTGAATTAATATATTAGATTGTATGTTTTTAAAAGTTCAATATGTGTTATTTGAAATTATGTTTGAAATTAGAAGTTTTTTGTAGTCAGGTATTATATATAGTGAGATATGTATGAAAACAAAATGCAATAATTTTTTTAAAAAATTGATAGTGTGAGAACTATTAGACCAAGTTGTAACTAAGTATACTTTGTTTATGACTATACAGATATATGATATTCAACTCTTATAGGTATATTTTTCTCCAAAACATAGGTACACATTTCTTTCTTCCCCACAATTGGGAAAAAGTAAATAAAGATAACTATACAATAGATTATTAATCAATAAATCATATATCATAAAGTGGAAATATAAATAAAATAAAATGCAAAAAGAAAAAATTCCTTAAGTATCTATACATAAAAACATTAATAGCTTAATGATGCTCTAGAGTAAATTATATTTTATCTTATTCTCTTTTTGGCATTTTCAGTAAAGATAATCAACTAAGTAAAATTAAAAGCTTACCAAGAAAGTTCAAATTAACTAAAAAATTGATGTTGGAGATACTAATTATTTGTAAAAAAATGACCAAAATAAAAATAAAGAAGTCAAGGAACTTATAGCAAAATGTTTTCTATACAAAATTCTAGTAGAAGGGAGACTAATAGGCCCTCCACTTTCTTCAAGACATAGGGGATTATAAAAGATCATACATCTTTTGCCTACTATTTTCTCTTTCTCAAATTCACATTACCAAAGAAGTATATGAAGCGAAAAATATTGTGAATACATCTCTATTCAGTGAAAGTACATTGGCAGGCACATTCAAATTTGTAGCCATGTATAAACTCAAATTTCTATTAAAAAAAAAAAAATACCCACATATTAACCCATACCAAAATTCAACCAAAGCTATAAGAGTGATTTGTGATGGGAAATTTGAAAAATACAACACAAAAAAATTAAATAAAAAACCATCAACCTAAATTAGAGTTATAAGTAAGAACAAAAATCGAGAGAGAGAGAGAGAGAGAAAGAGCGAGAGAAAGTACTCACAATTTTTGTGTAGAAAAAATCTGGATTGAATGGAATAAGTGATATCAAATTTATATAAAATAAGATGGGGAGAAGAAGAGTCAAAATATAAGAAAAAAGAAATGATGAAGGAAGTTTAACGATATGGTAAAGAGTAGTGGGGAGATAAAGAGGCAACGAGAGAGGGGAAAGGTTGGAGGAAGAGAAGAAGAGTTTTTTTTTTTTTTTTTTTAAAGAATAGGAAGATGAAAAGTTTAAATATTCAATTTTAACAATTACTTGAAATTAGAAAGAAGAAAACGAAAATTTGAAATCAATTTGGGTAGTTGAATATAATCAAACATTTGCATCTAATGAATAGTAATGTTTGTAATGAATAATCAAACATGTGCATATATCCACTAAAAGATAATAAATTATTTAATTTTAACAATTACTTGAAATTAGAAAGAAGAATATGAAAAGTTGAAATCAATTTGGGTAGCTAAATAGTCAAATATTTGCATTTAAAACAAATGAATAGTAACATGTTGAATAGTAATGGAGTGCATTAACAGGTTTGTCTATGAACTATATTGGATTATTTTATATAAAATAAAATAGAAAAATCATAGAGGAATTTTTTTTAAAGGATAACGTGGCTAATGAGATGGCTCAATAGGAGTATAGAAACATTAAATTCTACATTTCAGCTTTTAGATATATATAAACTAGTTGCAAACCCACGCGATGTGTGGGAATATATGATTACTTTGTAATTGTGGTATGATGTATCATTTGTTCTCTCTAAAAATCAAAAAAATTCTAAAATTATTTTTCATCTATCTATCTATCTATCTATCTATCTATCTATATGTATATATATATATATATATATCATTTTAGTATTTTAGGTGTGTTTGATTGAAATTATTTCTCTTTGAGGTAGTCCATATTTTTCTAAATTATATTATGGTATGTTGTGTTTTCCTTCTTCTTCTTCTTCTTTTTTTTTTTTTCTTTCTTACCACTAAACTCTTTATATTATTCAAATTTCTCATTTCTTAAATGAGATATCATAATAATCAAAACTCATCACAAAATTACAGTTGATATTACTTAAATAGTTGAGAAACACGTTCAAATACATAGCAAGATTGTATTTTGATATAAATTCTAATTTTCACTTTCAAAATAACTAAGTATTATGTCAATCAAAAATCAAACAAAAGCTATAAGATGGAGAGAAAATGCTTGTGATGGAAAACTCAAAAACACACACAAAATCATATATTAACCCAAAATAGTGTTATAAAAAAAAAGTAGAATGACTCATCAACCTAAAGTTAAGTTGCAAGAAAGAATAAATAATCGAGAAAGAGAATAATCACCTTTTCTTAGGAGTGACCTGAATTAGATAAATTTATAGAAAATAAGATGAGAAGAAGAATAGTCAAAATAAAAGATATAGTCACACCAAATTATCCAAGTCATGTTATGTAATTGAATAACATTATATTCTTATTTATTATCTTTATAATGCAATATGATAGCATTTGACAATCAAAGAAAAGAAAAGAAAAATAACAATTTAAAAATACAAAACCAAAAAGTTTGGAGCGTGAAATATAATTTAATCCTATTTATTTTTTGTAGGGGTATGCACAAACTTAAAGTAGAGTTCTAAAGAACACACAAATTCATAAACCTAAAGTAAAGATATAAAACATATAAAAAAAAAATTCCACACAAAAAGGGAAAAAAATTGAGAGAAAGAGAGAGGGAGAATAATAGTAGAGTTCTAAATAAGATTTGAAATTCATCAACATAAAGTGAAGATTAAAAAAATAAAAAAAAAATTGAGAAAGAGAGAGAGTAATAACCTTTTTATGTGATAAAATATGTATAGAGTGAGAGAGAATTGCAAATCTATAGTAAGAGGATAGGGATAAGAATAGTTAAAATGAAAGGAAGATGAAGGAATAAAGGAAGAGTGATATTAATATTGATAGTAGTGGAGAGATGAAAAAGTAAAAATGAAGGAGAAAAGTTAGAGAAAATTTAACAATAAACTACAAAATTAATAATTAAATAAAAAGAGTCAAAAAATAGGAGAGAAATAATTGAAAATAAGTAGGTGATATGGTTACAAATGTAGTTCAATTGAAGCGTAATAACAATAAATACTAGATTTTAACTTATATATATATATATATATATAGATGTATAATAGTGTGTAATGCAACAATAATTTACCTTAAGAAATGTGCGTGTTCATACGGACCAACACTGATTCTTTATGGCCTATCCTTCCTTACCCACCTGTCCCCCACTGCCACCACTTAACAGTATCATCGTATGCAAATACAAATACATTGCGTGAAAATTAAGAAGAGGAAGGCAGTCAAAAAGGAAAAAGAAAAAGAAGAAAAGAAAGTATAAAGAGAAAGGACGAAGGAAACAAAAATGAGTGCGGTGGTCAATAAGGAGAAAGGAAATTGTATCCTACTTTCTTTAAGATATATTTTATGGAAAAGTGTGAAAGTGAATCAATATTGTAATGTAAGCTACCCTCCAAGTCTCCATATCCATAATAGTATTTCACACTAAAGTGACGACCAATTTCCTCAGATTACGTGTTTGGGCTACACAACTGTGAAATTACATTCTCTAAAAAGTGAATCAGACTACAAGCAGTATGCTAGCATTTTCACAATAGACCATCGTTGTCATCTTGGCCTAACAACAACTAACAGTCCTCCCCCAAAAAAAAAACAACAACAACTAACAGTCAATTTCTTCAATCTGCCATTATCATTCTCTCTCAAAAATCCTTTTGAGACAAATCTCTCTTATTTTTTATTTTTCATTCACTTTCCTTTACCTAAGTTATCACATATTTCTTTCTTCTCTTCCTTTTAGATCATCTAACTGTCTATCCAAAACACAATGACTTTTCTTACTAGAAAAAAAGAGACTCCTTTTCTTCTTTCACACTATTATGCAAAGGAAAAAGTTAAATTACAAAACTGATTGTAGTTTTAGAATACAACTTTACTCAATATCTTTTTATTGAATGTGAGTTTTGATAAATCTACTATTATATTACATCTTCTTCTTATATCCTTCATGCTTACAAAATATATAGAAAATTAAAGATCAATAGCTATGTCATCAATAAATTGTTTAAATTGCAAATTTTTGTAATTTGAAATTATGCATAAAATATAAGTTTATCGATTATACAGTAAATAATATCTGATTGACATAAAATTTGACATGTGTGTTAAGAGTGTAAAGAACATGCAATTCAACAGTTAGATTTTCAAAATATGTAGCAATATTTATTTTATTAAGTAAGTTTGTAACTTTAGGCTATAACCAATTTTGTAGCTAAACTTTGTCCCTATGCAAATATTATATATTCTTGAGTTTTAGAGGTCAAAATACCTGCATGGATTTTACGAGCAATTAGAATGGGTTTTTGCATTTAAACATAGCTAAACTTATAGCAATCTTATAAAGTTTTCTCTTTAAATGTTGCAGATTTGTTTACATTGCATGCTTTTGTTGTTTACTAGGGAAAGCTAGATCTGACAATTGAAGCAATGAGAAAATACAATCCTAAGATTGCGTTTTCAATGCAAAAGTCATGAATAGATGAAGTGCTATGGGAAGCTTGTAAGGAATGGAGTTGAGGTTATTGAACACTTGATCAACAAGAATCTATTACGATAATCTAAATCTGACAGAAGAGCTGCATAACAGAACATCAAAAATAAAAAGAAAAAGAAAAATTGAAACAGAGTATTACACATCACACATTTCATTGAAATTTTACCAAACATATGGTAAATAACAAAAAAATTGCTACACTCAGTGAATCAGATATTGGGACTGCTGAAGCTAGTGTTTCCTAACATGATACCGGAGTCAAATTGTCAACAAGACCCTTAATTTTAAGGCATTGATAGATTTGGACACAACTTTACTAAATTTGCGAACATCATGAAACCATTCTTCCCATTAAAAAAAATTAGCATGTTCACACAGGCAGTGATTTACTACACTCTTTACAACTTGGAAATTACCATAGCAACCCAATGTAGAAATATCATAATATTATAAGAGTCATGTAACGGGTGTACACTGTACTTAGAACAATTTTTAATAAACCATATTAGAAAAATTTTAAACATCACTTTTATGAAAATTATAAAAAATTGTCAGAAAAATTAATTGTTTTATTATTTTCTCATAAAATATTTCTAAACTATCTAAATAAAATAAAATATTTCTAAAAATAATTCTTAAACCAATAACTTTAGGACATTCGTTAAAGTTACCGATATATATATATATATATATATTGACTTTTAAACGCATTATAATATACAAACACACAACAGCAAATACCTTTAATCAATTCAATTGGGCCAAATCAGTCATCATTAACTGTATGTATAACATAATGACATCACCAACCAATATAGACTCTAACGGTTTTTTTTTTTTTTTTTTCCTTCTTGGGTAGAAAGACTCAAAGATTTCAACATATGCATTTCATAAAGACAAAGTATAATTGATTGTTTATTGGGTCATACAGAATACAGATAAATTCAACCAGGTCTGAAAGTGAAATGCAGAGTATTTTACACCCGGCCCAGCAGATATTTTTTCGTACTTTCCTGAGTCCAAAATTTTGAAAGTTAATCAGAAAATGCACATCAGGTTCTAGCTACACTCCAAAGTCCAAACGCCAAAGATAAAATATTATTGGTTAGAATATAAAATATTATCTCTAACAACTCTGCCTGTCTGCTGATATGTTAGTCCTAGTCTCCCAGATATAATAAACTAATGAAATAGGTTCCATAAAGAGGAAATGGATCATTGAGACCCATTCAACACGTTTTAAATTTTTGGCCCACATTATTTTTATTTTTATTTTTATTTTTTTTTGGGTTAAATTTTGATACTGCAAAGAGATTTCTTTGAACTTTCCTGGATCAAAGAAAGCGCGTGTACCCAAAAATATCACTTACCAGTCATCAACCAAAACTCAATTCATTGACTCTCTCATTCTTAGCCAATTCTCGTTCTTTCTCAGAAAACAAACCATTGTGAAATATCTCTCATTTTTTATTTTTCATTCACTTCGCTTCTTAAACTCTTACAATTTTAATTTCGTCGCATCTTTATTTTCATTATCCTCGCCTCTTCCTTTTAGATTTTCTCAACTGTCTCTGCATCAAAATCACAATGGCCCTTTCGACCACCAGAGGAACCTCATCTTCCTTTTTCACCCAACGATGCAAATACGATGTGTTCTTGAGTTTCAGAGGAGAAGATACCCGCAATGGTTTTACCAGCCATTTGAATGGTATTTTGCGTTATAATGGTATTAACACTTTCATGGATGATGAGCTTCCAAAAGGAGAAAAAATTTCCGCTGAACTTCTTGAAGCTATTGAAAGTTCAGAGATTTCGATAATTGTATTCTCTAAAAATTATGCATCCTCCACTTGGTGTTTGGATGAACTTGTCAAGATTCTTGAGTGTAAAAATAATGGCCAAGTGGTGTTACCGGTTTTTTACGAGGTTGATCCATCAGATGTACGTAACCAACAGGAAAAGTTTGGAGAAGCACTCGCAAAGCATGAAAAAAAATTCAAGGATAATAAAGAGAAGGTGCAGAGATGGAGGGCAGCCCTAAATGAAGCCAGCCATATATCTGGTTGGCATTACAAAAATGAGTATGTGTTTAATCTCTACTTTGTTATCACCAATTAATTTTATTGCTAAACAAACAACAATCCCAAAAAAAAAAAAACCCTTCTTGTTTGCTTTTTTGTTAAAAAAAAAAAGATAAGAAAAGAGATTATAAAAAATTTATATTTTGATCATATCTTTTAGTAGTGAGCTAAATAGGATATAAGGTTCAGTGATAGAAAGGGAAGAATATATGATAGATACTCTTATCAATTAATTTGAAATTTCTCTCATGTCATGTTTAGAAAATTTCCCCTAAATTTTATAATAAATTCATTCAAGTGTTAGAAGTGGATATTCAATGAGTTTGTTTCCTTTCCAAAGCAGATATTCCATGCATCTTTGTGCTAAAAGCCTAAAGTTGATGTTTAACCTAAAAAAAAAGTTCGTAATGATAGTTCTCAAATCTATGAATTACGTGCCATTTAATTTGACTAACAAAATTTATGTTGTAGTTCACAAACTAAACGTTTTGAATTCAATTCAAGATCATATTTCTATTTTCTAACATTTTTTAAATGCTTTGTGATTGGCAGCTACCCTCAATTTAGATTTATCGAAGAAATTTTAGAAGAGATCTTAAGTGCTAAATTAAATCGTACACAGGTATTTGTTGTTAAATACCTAGTTGGAATAGACTCTCGCATAGAGGAAATAAGTTGTCTGTTAGATATAGAGTCAAACGATGTTCGCATGTTAGTGATCCATGGTCTTCCTGGAATAGGTAAGACAACAATTGCAAAAGCTATTTTTAACTTAATTGCATATCGTTTTGAAGGAAGTAGCTTTCTAGAGGATGTCAGAGAAAACTCAAAAACAAATGATGATGTACTCCAACTACAAAAGGCACTTTATTCTGAGATCTTAAGGGCTGGAAAATTGAAAGTGCATGGTATATCTAAAAGAATCAATGAGATAATGGAAAAGCTTCGGTACAAAAAAATTCTTTTAATTCTAGATGATGTGGACAAATTAAAACAAGTTGAAAATTTGCTTGGAAATTGCAATTGGTTTGCTTCTGGAAGTAGAATTATTATCACAACAAGAGAGAAAAAGTTGCTATCTACTCTGCGAGAAGATTGTCCTTTATTTTACTATGAGGTTAAGGAATTAGATGAATGTGAATCTCGTGAACTCTTTTGCCAACATGCACTCAAAAGAAACAAGCCTACAGAAGATTATTTAGAGCTCGTACACCAATTTATAGGTTATGCCAAAGGACTTCCATTAGTTTTAAAAATAATAGGTGCTGATTTATATGACAAAAATTTACGATGTTGGAAAAGTGCATTAGATAAGTACAAAAGAATTCCTAATTCGGATATTCAAGAAGTACTTAAAATAAGCTACGATGGATTGGACCAAATTCAACAGGATATTTTCCTTGATATTGCATGTTTTTTAAAAGGATTCTACAAGAATTTGGTTGTAGATATATTACAAAGTAGCAATTTTCGTGACCCATACTATGATATTGAAAAACTTATCGATAAATCTCTCATAGTCATTACAAAAAATGACAGATTATTGATGCATGACTTAATACAACAAATGGGTTTGGAAATTGCTCGGCAAGGATCAGAAGTGTCAAAAAAATATAGAAGGATATTGTGTTATGAGGATGCTCCTGAAGTACTAAATGAAGATATGGTATAAGTCCTTTTGATTTACCTTTTTCCTTTTCTCGCAATGCAAATATAAATAATTTTTTCTCATTGTGTTTGATTTATCATTTTCTTGTTGAAGATGATTTTTGTTTTAAATTTAATAATCATATATTTTGTTGTCTAATGTGATTCATGTGATTCTTTGTCCGATTAGGGATTAGATGAAATTCGAGGCATAACATTGTCCTTGCCACATCCAAGAAAGATGCAATTGAATCTTGGAAAGATGAAAAGCCTCAAATATTTGACAATTCGCAATGTAATTTGTGAAGACCTTAAATATCTTCCCAATGGGTTAAGGTTACTTGATTGGAATGAATTTCCTTTATCGTCCTTGCCGTCCACGTATGAACCAACAAAACTCGTTGTTCTTAACATGGCAAGGAGCCACATTGAATTGGATGAGCATTTCGAGGTATAATCATAGCATTTTTAAATTCTTATTAGGTAATTTTTTGTTAACGAGTACCTTTAGAGAATAAGTTAAGGTGCACTTTTTTTTTTTGTGCTAAAACAAAACCATGCATTTAATACTATATAAAATAAATTTTCTATAAATTTTTTTAATATATAAAATCAAATTGTGTACAAATATTTAAAAATGTACACGTAACCATAAAAAATTTATGGTGCAAATCAATGAACTATTGACAAATGTTTTTTTTTTTTTTTTTTTAAGAATAGTGCTATAGATATTACAAGTTTTACTACATTGAACATACAAACTGATATGTCACAAATTATAAAGAGACAATTCAAATATTCATTTATGAGATGGTTAAAACCGACCAATCATATTCATTGTCACATTAATTTGAAGGCTTTATGTTTGTAAAATTTTAGTACCTTTAACATTTTTATTTTAAAAGTGTGTATTTTATTTCATAATTGAACAGTTATTATTTCTGTTTCTGAAAATTAAAAAAAAATTATTATTTCCTAGTGATAATAACATTTTTTTTTTTTTTTTGAAATGAGCTCTCAGCCTTATTTTGTTTCTTTTTAATAATAAATTTCAAAAAAAAAAATTTCTTCTTTTGCAGAGGTGTCGATTTGAAACATTAAAATATATGGATTTTGCACATTGTAAAAATATTACAAAAGTACTTAACTTATCAGTGACTGCCCCAAACTTAAAGAAGTTGGAGCTTTATAGATGCATAAATTTAGTCAAGATTCATCAGTTGGTTGGTTGGACTTCATGTAATTTTCTTTTTTCTTTTTTTTTGTTTTTGGTAACCTGGAATTCAAATAAAACAAGAAAACTAAAGAACAAAGGCATCTAAAGAGCCTACCCTGTTCGTGTACAAACCACTCTTATCCGCCTCAATGAGAGGATTCAAGTCCACAGGCGGACTAGACCAAGAAACAAAGTCAACAGATTGCATGAGGCCTAATCTAGCTAACTTGTCTGCGCACATGTTGGCTTCTCGATAGATAAATCTTATACGACATTGAGGAATGCGAGCAACCAGCTGTTTACAGTCATCAAACAGCGGGGAGATTATAGTGTTGGCATAGACCGGGTTGTTAAGAGCTGTAACTAGAGCACAAGCATCCAATTCAACAATGACAGATTGATGATTTTCTCCACAAATAAAGTTAAAATTGTGCACAAATATTAAATAATGTTCACACAACCATGATGAGTCTATGGGTGCAAATCAATAAACCATTTGACACCAATCACATTCATTGCAATATGCACATTTTTTTCATGACGTCATAGATTGAAACTAATATATATATATATATATATTCATTGCTACATGAGTTTGTAAGATTTATGTAGTAAAACTTATTATACTTTTAACATTTTTATTTTTAAAAATATGTATTATATTTTTCTTTAAAGGGAAAAAAAATGTCTATTATAATTCATTATTGATCATTTATTAATCTATGCTCTTAGTCTATCATTTTAAAGTTTGTTTTCTTCTTACTAACAAATTTCAAAAACTTTCCTTCTTATACAGAGATGTCGGTTTGAAACATTGAAATATATGAATTTCCACCTTTGTAAAAATATTACAAAGGTACCTGACTTATCAATGATTTCTCCAAACGTAAAGGAGGTGGTACTTACTAGTTGCATAAATTTAGTTGGGGTTCATCAATCTAATGGACTTCTTGAAAAGCTGGAATTCTGGGATCTCCGTGGATGCCAAAATATTAGAATTTTTCTAAGAAACCTCTGGTTGAAATCTCTTAAAAGGTTTTATTTTTATTGGTGTGGAAGTCTTCTGCAAAGAACGGAAAGATTAGCGTTGCTCTCATCAATAGGGTATCTCATTAGCCTTCATAGCTTGAGTATAAGTTTAAAAAACGTGAAAGATTCAAGTAACATCTCTAATTTACAAAATCTTAGGAAGCTCATTTTGTATGATTGTGAAAATTTTCCAAAAGCCAGGGATACTTCTGGTTGCTTCCCTGAATTACAATATTTAGGTTTCCGTAGGAGCAACATCACTACCCTCCCTGAAATTGCACACAGATGTCCGAAATTAGAGGCCCTTTGCATTCACCATTGCCAGAACCTTCAGGAAATTCCAAGGCTTCCACCTTGTATAAGAAATGTATATGCAATATGGTGCAATTCGTTGAATTCAAGATGTAGAAGAAGATTATTTAGTCAGGTATCTCTCTAATTTATATTTAAAAAAAAAAAAAAAACAATTTTGGTTAACTTTCCTAACTAAATTTGTTGAACTGAAATTATGTTAATTGCAAGCAGCTTGGCTATGTGATAGGGCTTCCACGGAATTTAGTATGTGGTTATTCTAATATGGGATCATCACATCAGGAGTTTGGATCTGAATTGGGCTCTTCATCTGAATTGGGCTTTACTTCTAAGTGGTCTGGTTATGGCCTTGCACTTCCAGGAACTACAATTCCAAAGTGGTTCAACCATCGGAGTCATGGAAGTTCCATATCATTCTCAGTTGGTCAGAAATTTCCATCATTCGCTTTATGTGTTACTTTAAACGTAAAACACAAGGATAATGCGCCATCTATACTTCAAGGGTTTCATTGTTCTATCTACTTGTTCATTAATGGTTTTGAAGAAAGGCTCACGAGATATAAATTTCCACTTGATTCATTAAATTTTATGTGGTTTCTTTATGTAAGTGATAGACCTAACTTATTGAAACGCATAATTTTAGGCGATCGGAATGATGTTACTCTTCGGTGTGAAATTTCAAATAACTATAAAGGAGCAGCGGAAATTACAATAAGAAGGTGTGGGGTCCACGTGGCATGCATATGTCCCCCTCGGAATTCTACTGCAGATAAGGTATTAAAAGAAGCATCTTTTGATAAAAGATTAAAATTATTTTTATCCAGAGTGGCTGCAGAGGTTCTTCCCTTCGAGCAAGAGATGGTCGGACGCTCTGAAACCCAAAATGCCAATCTTTGCCCTCTTTGTGAAATAGCAAAAGATTCAGCCTTACATCTATTTCAACGTTGTCCCTATGCCAAAGGAATGTGGTATGGTGGTAGATGGGGTTTTCGCATTGAAACGATCCAAGCTAAATCTGTAAAGGAGTTCATTGAACAAATAGTTGACCCCCCAAAGGAATTATTAGCAGAAAGAGTCACCAAAGATGAATTCACACTCTATGCAGTAGTGGCGATGAAAATCCTTTGGGATGCACGGGTGAAAGCTCTGGCTTTAGAGACTAAAGAAAGCATAAATCAGCTAACCCATCGTCTTAACACACAGTATGACTCTAACTTGAGATCACTTGGGACTACGAGGGGAATTGAAGAGCAAAAAAGGGAAAGTGCTTGGACCAAACCACCTGATCAACTGGTGAAGCTTAACTTCGATGCGTCGTGTGATCAAAATAATGTAGGCTTGGCTGTGGTTGTCAGAAATCAAGCGGGGAATGGCAGAGCAATCAGACGTGGGATAAGCCTCTGCAGTAAGATGGGCAATGCCATTGGCAAATGAGGAGAGACTTGAACAAGTTGTGGTAAAGGGTATAAAGGTAAGCATCCCAAGTATTTGATAAAATGTTACTATGGATATATATAATGGTAAAATACAATACAGATTGCACAATTGGATTGCTATTTCTCTTCCTTTTTTTGTAGTCTAAATGAATCTGTGCTAGAGATAATCTTTATTTTGTTAGCTGGTTGTTGAGGATTTATCTTTTAAATTGCAGCTACTATCATCAACTTCATTGTAAATTCAGCTTGCAAGCTCGGCTGGGAATGGAGGAGCATAGTGAAGGATATTTTGGCTTTGGCTTGTTTTTTCAGGTAATAATGTACTGAACAGCCTCATAAAATGGGCACTGGGGTCTGATGACTCTAGTTTATTGTTGCCTGTAAATGTTCCCCCCACAGTAAGCAGATAGAAGTTTGTTACCTCTCTCTCCTCTTTCTAATATGTTGCTCACACAGTCACACATCTTGGTGGTCTTGCATTTGTTTTCGGTGCTTCTTCAACATGTGTATTTGGACTATGATTTATCAATTTATTAATACTTAGCACTAGTTCTGAAAGGTCACTCAAATGCTAATGAGATCTCTCTTGGAATCTTCGACCCTTTTGAAGGTACTAAGTTCACATTATATGTATACCAGGTAAGTAATTGTTGGAAATATAATTTGATTTTAATATAGGAGTAGTCATGAGGTTACTCTAGGCCTAGCTTGGACTGTTTTAATTTTAGTTAGCATGACTTAAGGCCTTCTGAATTATAGTTCTGTTAAATATGACAAAATATAAATAAGATCAAATGAATTGATATTCCAATTGGCCAAGTTTAGAATAAATTGTCTTATTGAATGAAATATGATTTTTATGTTGTTCTTCTCATACAAATAATGGTTATTTCTCCTTGTGGTCTTGAACATACCTCATGTTAGAGGGTAACTGGAACCTTTCTCCTGAATTGATATCCCTTAGCACTAAATTTAATATTCACTTCACCTAAAACAAAAATTCATGTATTAAAAATGATTTTGAACTATTGGCTGAATCTTAGATACTTTTCTTTTGTGGGGGTGAAGTTGGGGGACTATTGCAATGATTATCATTTACTATTTCAGGAAGCAGAGCATCTTTGCTTAGACAACTGCTTGCCAGAAACTGCACTACACTTGAAGAGCCAAAGCAGTCGACCAAGACAAAGTTGCAAGTCCAATGCAAGCACCCCACTGCCCCCAATCAGCCTCTTGATGCTGACAATTGACAAACCACTTCTCTAAGCCCACCATCACTAGCTGAAAAACTATGGTAAACCTTAGAATTATTAAAAACATCTTGTTCTTGAATAACCCCTAAATTTGTTCTTCTCCAATTGCCTAGGGTCAAACTTATTGAAGACTTGACAGAGGAAAAAGTGTTGAAAATGAGGGTTTCTTTCACTGTCTCACACACGCCAAAAATAGATCATGCCCTACATTGCAGCATTAGTAAGACTTCTATGGCTCTGGTTATAAATTGCTTTGATTGATGGATTTACTATGAAGTCATTGTGTGGCCATAGCTAAAGTTGATGTAAGGGCAGCAACATTCATTGTGGGCTAGAACTGAATGGACTTTTGACTGTTCTTAGATACACACCTTCTCTAACTCAAAACTATCACCGCAGAAGTAAATAACCAGGATGACAGTATTTGTGCTCTCCTTTGCCACTTCAGTGCCTTGGATTCCCATGGGAAGCCCAA
Organism: Quercus gilva; assembly: GCA_023621385.1. Lineage (NCBI taxonomy): Eukaryota > Viridiplantae > Streptophyta > Magnoliopsida > Fagales > Fagaceae > Quercus > Quercus gilva. The sequence goes on along the minus strand of CM042475.1, from coordinate 5,691,671 downwards.
TAATTTTCTTCTCTTAGAATAAATACATGATTCATACCGGCTGTTCTCTCTTTCGATGAGTATTTTTTTAAAATTCCTTGTTCTACTACAGCTTCATTGTTGAAATCCTCATCAAGATTGGGACTCCCACATTCCAAAGCTATCACTCTTGCTGCATGTTCATTGTCACCGATGATCATTTTGATGTTTACTCTAGAGAGTGCATATAGTCTTCTTACTCTTCCTCTTTTTGAAATCCCCACTTCTATTTTTCTTTGAATTGACGGCCTTGACTTAGATTATCTCAGAATTTTGCTTGATTTTATCAATATTGATACCCAAAATCGTAGATAGCCCAATAATGTAGTACTTTTGCTGTATGGCTTCCAAATCCTTCAAGTGGTGATGCAGAAATCCTGTTTGTAAATTGTACTAGCTGTGTTGAAACCAAAAACTTTTGCCTTATAACAAAAGCATTTTCTACTTTTTCTTAGGAAGTACATTCCCTCATTGCTTCTTTACCAAGCCAAGATTCTGTTAGCTTCATCTCATTAACTGTTAAGTGCCTGTTTCGTCAGTGAAGAATTTTTTTTTTTTTTTTTGTGGCTTAGTCCATTGTGTAACAAGCAGAAGGTTCTCGAACCATGGTGTAATCAGGCATCAAGCATTTCAAAGAATATGCCACATGTAAGAGTAGCTAATAGAGGCAGACCTTCTGAAGTTGCCACCACCATAACTGTGACTGCCGTGGCAAAAAGGCATGATCAATCATCGTGCACTATATCTCTAATACGTACTTTGAGTTTTAAATATTTGTATGAGTATTAAGATTTAGAGTATCAGAGCAACAAATGTTCTCTCAAGTCAGCTCTTAAAGTTGCATATTATGGGTTTGTTATTTTAATTTTCTGTTCACTTTTTTTTTAAACATAATGTCTGTGTTTTCAACCAACATCAATGTAGTGGTTATCTTTAACATAATATTTTTGCTTTAAATCAAGCTTCAGTATGACCAGGCTGCTTGTCTTGTGCAATTACTCTCAACAAAGAGGCCGCACCAGAGAATGATGCTTCCTATTGGTAGTTGAGGGAAGGTGATTGATTAAATTCATTTTTTTTCATTATTATGTTTCAATCTTCCATTCTTTTCATTGTAAATGCATACATATGTGAAATTTAGCATTCATAAATTATCATGTTAGATGTTGATTTCGTTTACTCTTTTTTCCCCTTCTGTTACTACATCACCAGCGAGTATTCTTTGGCTTTGCCTTTTATGGAGACCACTTAAGAAGATTGGCTTTTAATGTCTCTAGGAAGTTTCCTAAGTCCTACATGCAGCACATATAGTTGTGAGTCAATTTTTTGTCATTTACTTTCTGTTCAGCTGTGTTTGCCATTTACAACTCTTTTCCTATAGCAGACTGTGTTATCATCTTTATGAGTTATAAAGAGTACAAGGGAAATACACTTTATTTTAAATGCTTTATTTTCTTGTGATGAAATCCATCAATGTAGAAGTTATTTAATTTGTAGGGAATTTTTATATTGCAATCATAGGAATGGACCCTTTATGCATGTGCCTGATGTTTTTACTTGCATGAAGAATCTTTATGCTTAAGAACTTGTGATCTTGTTTGTAGAAAAGATGAATGCTCTTAACAAGTGAGTGAAAAGGCAAAGACGAAGTTGCAATTTCAATAAAAGTACCTGATTGCCCTCACTCCAGCCTTCCAGAATTTGCTTAGGTCATTGAGGTATGTTCATAAGCATTACTTTATGTGTTACTCTGCTTGGGATATCTTGAATTAAACTATTGAAAACTCTATCAAAATTTGATTAACCTTCTTGCAGATCGAACTAAAACTTACTTTGAGCTTTAGGTTGATAAAACAGTCACCTAAAACAAGCCCTGTCAGAGGTGATTTGTGCACAAGTTAGCTTGTAACTATATGTGGCCTGGTCATGAGATTGTTACTACCTTGGCCAGGGCATGTATAGCTTTGTGGAGGCCAGGTCACCCAAAATTAAAGGCATTAACTTATAAATTAGTACACTTGGCCCACAGCTTTTCATAGTCACCTTGTCACGAAATCAATCAACTTCTTTTTCTCTACATTGGAATATGATCATACATTTTTAAATACTCTCTCCTTAGTTAGCCACCTTGTTTAGGCCAATTTTATGTATATTTCTTCTCTCTAATGAACACACTTTTTTTTTCTTTATAATATAACCTAGGGTCTTTTTTTAAGGGGACAGTAACATATTCAGTTGAAGGAAAATATATGTATATTTCAAATAAGGTATGGCTAATAATAAAATTTTAATGCAAGCAAAAAAATCTCTTAGTAAGGACCAACAATTTTCCTAGTGTACCTGTAATGTTAACTTAATCCCATCAAAACCTCTTGCTTTCAAATGGAATTATGTGGTTTTGATATCTAAAACAGTGGAGGAATTGGCGCATACAGTACAAAGGTTTATCTCTCTCTCTCTCTCTCTCTCTCTCTCTCTCTCTCTCTCTCTCTCTCTCTCTCTCTCTCTCTATATATATATATATATAAACATATACATAAAAGAAATATTAAAAAAATCAATCCCATGGGAAGCAACAGCCACCCTGGCCTCCTTTTGCCTTGCATTTGATCATGGCCTACTTAATTCGTACCCATACTGCTTAATTCCTTTTGTGGTATTGTTGTTCTCTTGCCAAAGTTACCATTATACTTAGATGTACTATGACTTGAGCATTGTTGCAAAACCTTGGGAACTGAGTATTCTGATAATTTCTTTGGTGTTTTTCTCCTTATTGAAGCAAAAAATTTAAAGTCTGGTTTGTTGACAATCGATCATCTTTCTATACCAATTATCCAACTGAAGAAAAGATGGCATGCAATTTCCTTCTGTAAAATATTTATAAAAAAGTACTAGTATTTTTTTGTAACTTGTCAATGTGTGAATGTGTTTTTTTCTTTTTTCTTTTCTCTAACTTATAATAATTGTTGGTAATATAATTTGGTTTCAATACTAGAGTAGTCATGAGGTCACTTTGCTCTGAGTTCAGTTTGCATATGCTTCATTGTAATTTTAGTTAGTATGATTTAGGGCCTTCTACATTGCTGATTTGTTGAATATGACAAAAATATAACTGACATTAAAAGTGGTTTGATATTCTGGTTAGTCAAGTTTGGAGCAAGTTGTCTAATCCACTAAAGTTTGAGTTTTTTAATATGATTCTCAAAGTAATGGTGTTTGCTACGTCTTTGTCCATTTGAATGTATGAAATTCACCCTCAATGTCGTTGGTCATTTATTTCTTAACTGTATTCCTATGAAAATTCAGGGACAAATGACTTTTTTTTTTTTTTAATTTCATAGGAATTTTTGATACATAATAAAACTAATAATTAATTTGGAATAGTTATTGATTTGTAATAGGATTGGTCTTACTTACTGAATTGGCCTTTGGGGGGGGGGGGGGGGGGGGGGGAGCTTTTCTTTTTACCCTGATGTCCTGTTAAAGGTTGGCTAGAATGTGGTCTCTTGAATATATATCCCTTAGTCTTGGGGCCTTCCTTCTTGTGGGCGTGAACAACCTTCTCACTCTTCATCTTCACTGAAATTCCACTTCTGTTTTTCTTTGAATCAAAGTCTAACATGGATTATAGAATTTATTGATATTCATACTCATATCAAAGACAAGCCCAAGGAAGGGTCGCTTTCTTGGTAGGGCTCTAGAAATGTTTACAAGCGATTCAGAATCTACTTTGTAAATAGTATCGGTTGTGTTTAAACCAACTGCTTCTTGTTTTATATATCAAGAACATTTGATACTGTTCTGTGGGAATACCTTCCCTCATTGCTTCTTTTAAAGGCAAAATTATGTTACCTTCATCTCATTTAATGTACAAGTACCTGTTTTGTCAATGCAGACACTTATGTCGTACTCCAGTGTCTCACAATCAGAGATCCCTAGCCAAGGCCTGATCAACTATCATGTATTTCATGGAATAAGCCAAAGTTGTCTTCCAACCAAAGGCAGACCTTTTGCAATTGCCAACACCATGGTTATGACTAGCAGTGACAATACGAACAAGTGCATTGAAATATGTTGGTGCTGCCCATCTCTCAATACGTCCACCCTGATGTCTCCACTCTTTAGGGAGAACTTTTCAAATTGCCTGGATTGCTTGAAGTTACAGACAGCAGAAACAACAACAACCTGAACGACAGCAACAATAATACTCCTACCATAATAATCATATGTTGTTTGATTCCAAAGGCAGAGAGATTATAGCACAGGCCAAAAGTACAATAACAGTGGTTGCCTCAAATGCTTTAAAGACATAACTGAGTAAGCCTTTTGCTAGTTCTTTTTGGTACTTTTTGGCACCAAAAACATTCTTTCAATGAATAGGATCAGCCACATTACCACTAATAATTTGCTTTATGTAGGTTCCAAGAACCACAGCCAGTGCTTTTACTCCAGACTGACAGCCTCAAAGTTCTTATTCCTCATCATGTCATTGAGCCACTTCAGATCAACACTGAGAAAGGAAATGGATTTGTTATGCAATCAACCCTCATCAACAGGCTGCACATCAATGGTCTTGGTCAATTGGTGCTGTATATGTGAAAGATCAGTTGTAAATCAGTACACCATCTTTGGGTCATTGCTTAGTAGGTCTTGATTTGTGGTCCTTCCTTCTGTTGCTTTTGGGTTACATTGGTTGATGCCAAGAAGGTGATAGATGTTATTGCTTCTAGAAAGATACATATAATCATAACATAAGTAGCATCTGGCAGTTCCTCACTATCTTATGTGGAAAATTTGGAGGGTTTTGAATAACTGAACATTTGAAGGTATGGAAAAACCAATTAAGAGATCAAATCTAGTTTCCTGAATCTGCAAATTGAATGTTGTACAATGATTTTTTTGGGGACCTTTTAAATTTATGATTGTAATTCTTTAAGAGGCTCTACATTTTGAACACTACTCTTCTTTAATAAAACTCGTTAATTACTTATAAAAAATTAAGTGTTTGATTGTTTTACTTCCTTGGCCTATTCCTAGTTTATATTTTTGTTAAGATTGTCAATTAGTATGGCCATTGGTCTTTGTACCAATGGCTTCTCCTTTCCCTCTCATAAGCAAGGGGAAGATGTTGAAGTTGTGGGTTTAATCTGAAATGTGTAAATGATTAGTATTTACCAATCAAAACTGCAATGTGATCGTTGAGTTCTATTTGTGAAGAAAGGGATGGAGAAACTAAGATAGGAAGCTCTGTGTTTTGATGGCTCTCTCTTATGATGTTTAGCTCTGGAGTGACACTATTTAGGAAGAGTCATAGTATGCACACCTTGAATGCTTTAATACAAATGTAAGTTTGAAAATCTTACATAAGATACAATTATCTCTCCTTGGCCACTCTAGAGCCTTGAATTCCTGTAACCCAGTACCTAATTGTTTTAGGGAAGGCACATAATTGGAATGGCCTTTAAATATGGCTTTTTCTGCTTCAAGCATGTACCCATCATAGCCTTCTCTAAAATGTAGGATCTTGTCATCATAAGAATATCAACGTTTTCCATCTGCTCTCAGGCTAACAATTTTGAACATTACAATGTCCACTTCTGCTTTACCTACTAAATCCCTATTTGGCTTGAGATTTTAGACTCTGCACTAAATTAGCTATAGGTTTGGAGTTATTGTCTCTAGTGATCATCTTAACATTTAACTTTGGCAATTATGCCCTACTGTTCACACAAACCATTTATTTTGTCGCAGTCCACATTGTTTCTGCTGTTCTAGCACTAGTTGAGATCATTCAACACCGCTAGCCTTGATAGCCCGAATAAGATTAGAGGGTTTTCTTCAAGGTCAGCATGAACCTTCTCATTCTCTTCCTATTTGGTTGGACAGAGGTGTTGTATTCCAAGCTCATATCAGCTACATCACTATGATTGCAAAAATTGCATTATTTTCTTTTGATCCATATACCTCTTAGCTATCTTTCTTTGGACATAATATTTCAAATATATTCCTAGTATTTTCCGTGAAAGAGAGATGGCATCCCATGTTGCACTTAATGTTACTTTGTTTTGCTTGGCTGGGTGCTTAGTTACTAGAATATTCTAGCTATTGTTGATATGATTAACTTTCCTATACTGCATTGGTGGGTTTGGAGTAAGTTTTGTGGCTCAACTATACTCTGTATTGCATGCATTGGGTGTGTTCGATCTTTCTTGGTATTGCATTCTATAACTACATTTTCTAAATCAGCCAATCCTAAATGCAAAGAAAAGTGTTACTGCACTCCTTCAAAATTGAAAACTTGCACTCCTGGTTCAGCATTGGTGAGCTTGTTGCATATTTTAAAGATACTAGTCGCATACTCGCATGTCGTGCATGATAATTTTCTTAGGATGATCTCATTAAATATTTTATTACTACTATAATTTTAGTTATTAACCATTGCTTTTTCATTAGTTTTTAAGTTAATATAAACCTTAAATATTCTTTTTTTTTACCTTTACACACACGCACACATACATATATATAATGTGAATCTTTACACATACCTTTAAGAAAATTCTATATATTCTATTTCTTTGGCTGCGTAAAATTATAGACCACTACTCCATAATGATAGTGGCTAATTAATTTTATATATTTTTTTTAGTGATCTCATTTGCAACGCTTCTTACCATTATCGTATATTTACTAACTGATGATTTGCATAACAAAGACATTAAATGAGAAGTAACATTATTCATTAGATTCTCAAAAGTAATAGTGTATGAAAATTATATATATATATATATATGTGTGTGTGTGTGTGTGTGTGTGTGTGTTTTTGTGTGTGTGTGTGTTATAAATAAGGTTAGATGAAAGGTCAAAAAAGAAATTTTAAAATTTTCTAACTTTATTTCTCATGTAATTTCTACTACTACCAAAGAACATCTTTTTTTTTTTTTTTTTGGTTATGATTAATATGGTTTCCATAGTTAGAGTTTGATTAGTTTTAAATTTAAATTTAATATTATGATTGTATTTAATTATTGATTTAATTTTTAAGTGAATTTAACGGTTTATTTTACTACACAATAAAGTTTTTAATGTTCTCCACACGATAATCTCTATTTTATTTTTTACTTATCCTTACAACCTCTTTGTTTTCCAATCAACGGTTACTAATTGATGCTTGATTTTTTTTCTTTATCTACTCTTTATTACCTTGTATTGTTTTTTTTTTTCTTTACCATCTCTCTCTCTCTCTCTCTCTCTCTCTCTCTCTCTCTTGACAACCTATTGTTATCCAAAATTTGATGATGATCCTATGACATTAAATATGCATTATTAGTTTTTTATTTTATTTTTTATTTAGTGTTTCTAACTTGATTTATTTTGTATTTCATTTTTCCTTTGATGCATTGGGTGTGAGAATGAGTGGTTCCATAGCATTACTTCACTTAATAAGGACAATTTTATTTATTTAATTTAGGCAAAATATTTTATTTTAAATTTTTTAAAATTAAAAAGGAGAGGAAATATAAATAATTTAACGATATATATGGGGGATGTGACTGAATTTAAATGTTGAATAAAATTATATGAGAAAAAAAAGTAAAAAATAAAATATATAATAGTAAACACTAACTTATCCAAATCATTCTATGTAATATAATAATAATATATTCTTATATACTATCTTTAATTCTTTATAATGCAATATGATAACGTTTAACAATCAAACTAATTAAAAAAAAAAAAAAAAACTTAAAACACAAAACTAAATTTCATCAACCAAAATAGAATTCTAAAGAATACAACACTTTATCAAGCTAAAATAGAGATGCAAGAAAAATAAAAATAAAATCCACCAAAAAATTAAGGGAGAAAGAGTGGGAAATAACCCATTTGTTGTGAGAGAAAATTATATAAAGAATAGAAGAGTGAAGAGTGAAAATTATGTAAATAATATATTCTTATATACTAACTTTATAATGCAATATGATAACGTTTAACAATCAAAGTGATAAAAAAAATTTAAAAAAAAAACGAAATTTCATCAACCAGAATTGAGTTCTAAAGAATACAAAACTTTATCAAGCTAAAATAGAGATGCAAGAAAAATAAAAATAAAATCCACCAAAAAATTGAGGGAGAAAGAGTGGAAAATAATCCTTTTTTTGTGAGAGAAAATTATGTAAAGAATAGAAGAGTGAATGACAAATTTATACTAAGAGAATGATAATGAAAAGAAACAATATAAAGAAATATAAAAGGAAAGAGGAAGAGTGATATTAAGGTAGAATGTTGTGAGAGTGTCTTTTTCTTCTCAGCACAGTGGCCCAAAGATCCTGGGCCAAATAAATATTTTTGGTGGACTGGGCTCGGTTCACCGCAGCTAAAAGGGCTGTTTAAGAACCGAGTGATGCACAAAACAAGCTTCCTACAATACAAATAACTAACAAGCAAAAACATATGTATTGAATGACATTTTAACAGCAAAGGAATGCACAACAAGTGAAATACAATGCAAGAAAATGTTAGGGATCCTCGAATTAGTGAGGTGCATTTTATTAATTTTCTTTAGTTATTATTACAATGCTCACTAAGACGTGATACAAGGTTCAACTAAGTTCAAAAATTACAGACTTTGATAGCTATTTAGGCTTCCAAGACTTGCAAAGTTTGAATTTGTTGAATCCGAGCATGTGCTGTAGTGGCTGTCTCTGGGATACCGAGAGTGGCTCCTCTGTTTTCTTTTAATTTTACAGAGCTCTTTCTATAGTTCTATGAGACTTCAAAAAATGACCATGAATGCCTCAATGATCTAATCAAAAATGAATCTCTATCCCCCATCTGGATCCCTTTCAGCATGGACCCCCTCCTCCTTTTATAGCATAGATTGGGCTCCGAGGTACTGGTGATTTCTCCCTTTTGCCCCTTAGAGTTTGTGCCATGCCAGTTTTGCTCAGGGCTATGTCGTTTCCCTTTGTTCTCATAGCTTCTTACATTTGGTCCGACCAAACGAAAGTCCCTTAGTTGGTTTTCTATTTCTAGCTTCTCTGTTAGCTGATCTTCAGCTATTTGGCATTTTTCACTTCTTCAGCTTTTTCAGTTGTACTCTTCCTTGTCATTTTCTCCAAATGGTTGGAATCACGGCTCATGCATTTTTTGCTTCATACTTCCTGGTCCCACTACATGTCTGGAGCATGAGACCCGCATGCTTTTGTCTTTGATCCCTATTTTATTTCAATCCTCCTTCGCGTGCCCCAGGGATCCCTGGACTCTGGTGACTTCTGGGATCCCGGCCCAGTTTTTCTTACTGGACTCCCTTTGGTTTATTGGCCTTGATCGGTTTGCCCCTTTCTCTTGCTTTATGTCTTTTAAACTTTGTTCTTTCATGGGTCTTTGGATCTCAATCCTTTGGGCCTCTTGCCCTTTTCTTCTTTCTTTTTTTTCTTTTTTTTTCTTTATTATGTGAGCCCAACCCTCCTTTTTCTCTTAGCTTTATTATTATTATTTTTTTTTTTTTTTTTTGTGAACTGAGCCCAATGTTTTATTTCTTTGGGCCTTAGTCTGTGACCAATTTTTTTTGAACCTCAACAAATATTTAGGGAGATGAAAAGGTAAAGGGAATGAGAAAGGTTGGAAAAAGTGTAAATATTAAAAAAATGAGTACAATTTGATGAGCACAATTTTCTTTTATTTGAATTTAAGTAAAATATTACATTTTTTATTTTTTAAAAGAGAGAGAGAGAGAGAGAGAGAGAGAGAGAAATATCAATAATTTAATGATAAAAAGGATGTGGTTGAATTTGAATATTGAATAAAATAAGATGAGAAGAAAAAAAAAATTAAAAGATATAACAATAAAAACTAAATTATCCACATTATGCTATGTAATAGAATACTATTATATTTTTATCTACTATCTTTAATTTTTTATAACGTAATTGGATAAAATTTAACGATCAAAGAGAAATAATAATAATAATAATTTAAAACACAAAACTAATTCGTATCAACCTAAATTAGAGTTCTAAAAAATACAAAAATTTATCAACCTAAAGCGGAGATGCAATAAAAATTAAAATCCACCAAAACATTGAGAGAGAGAGAGAGAGAGAGAGAGAGAGATAACCTTTTTTGTGAGAGAGAACTATGCAAAAAATGGAAGAGAGAATGATAATTTTATAGTAAAAGTGAGTAAATAAGAAGAGACAAATAAAGGAAGATGAAGGGAAAGATGAATAGTGATATTAAAGTAGAGGAGAGTGGGAAGATGAAAAGGTAAGGGAAGATAAAAAGGTAAGGGAAGAAGAAAGATTTAAGAAAGTGTAAATATTTTTTTTTTAAAGTGTGTCAAAAAAAATTATAGGAAAATTGGAAATAAAAAGGAAATATGTATATATATATATATATAGATGTTAAAACCGACAAAGATGAATATGTAAAGTTAATAATTTATTTATATAATTTTTTTGGAGAAAAAAAAAGAATAATAATTATGTGGTAAATGATGTGGCAATGAGGTGGTGCAACAGGAGTTTAGCAGCAATAATGCTACGCTTTAGCTTTTAGTAATACTAGCGTATAACTTCGTACATATGCATGGGTACAATTAAAAATAATCGCGATTACACAGTTCAAATTATACACAGTATTAACTTATACATTTTTTAAACCATACATTTTTAAAAATATTTAATTGGATTTAAATTTTTCGATTTTTGTATCCAATAATTCCCTTACTACAAAATTTAAAAAATTAGATTGACACGTGGCACAAATTTGGACATCAATTGGATTTGGACTTTTCAATATTGGGTCATGCTAACGAGTGCCCTTAAGGCACTCATTAATAATTCATTTTAGGAAAGTTTTAATACCACTTTTATGATAAATGAAAAAAGCTGTCAAAATATTAATTACTTTTTTTTCATTTCCCATAAAAATTTTCTTTAAATGGATTATTAACTAGCGTCCTAAGGGCACTCGTTAGCATTTCCCTTCAATATTTACACTTTTTTTTTTTTTGAGAATCTTCGATATTTACACTTAATAATTCAATTGACCCAAAAATTAAAAATTAGATAAGACACATGACTCAAAATTAAGAATCTAATTAAATTTTTTCTAAGCTTAATTTAGATTAAATATTTTGTTTAGCTAATGTCATAAAATTTATAAATTAAAAAAAAAACACTTATTAAGAATATCATATTGAATATGTAACATACTATCACAATCAACTTTATAAATCATTGAATTATATATATATTTTTACGATATTTGATAACTAATAGGCTGAATATGTACATATATATTTTCAAAAAATTGTGGTTCTTTGGAAGAACTAAGTTGAATCATTTTTTTTTTTTTTTTTTGAGATATAATTCTACTCTGGCTATTGATAATAAGGAGATATGAAATAGAATTTTAATAACATTAATTAATTAGAGATTAATAATAAATAGTTTTAGAAGAGTCGTAAAATAACACATATAATTTCCATCACAATATGATTCTTACAAATAGATTTTTTTTAAGAATATTATAAGCAAATAAAGTGAATGGTAACTTTTTCTCAAATAAAAAAAAGTTAATGGTAACATCCCTTGTGATGGATACAAAATATTTCTAGCAATTAAGGTGAAAAAATATCCCAGCTAAAGGAGAATGCTGAGAATATCCTTGGAAGCAATTTGGTAGAGAATCATGGATCTAGTCGGTTTCATGTTCTTTGTCTTAATACTTCTTCATCTAAAGAATTTGATCAAATGAGGCTAAGTTAAAGCTGCAAAAGAGTAAAGAAATCAAATTTAGCACCAACATTGATAAGACAATAACAACAATAACAATTGTTATTGAAAAAAAAAATCATAATAATTATACCCATCGTCAAGAAAATTTCCTCAAGAGCAAAATTGTTTTAGAAACCACTTTAAAGAAACTGTAGAGAGCTTTAATTTCACAATGAAATATTTTAACTATATACGGTTTCATATTATCTAGGGGATAGGTGATTAGAGATGGCATCACAAAATTGTCTTTAACCACCATATATGAAAGAAAAGCCAATAGGCAATAACAAAATGCTATTCTAAAAGATAACCAAATAATAGCATCTGAAATCTACTAAATGAACAAATAGAAAAGATGAGAACAAATTTAAAAAGCAAAAATTATAATAATGATTAGAGCACAACTATCATTTAAAATCAATAGCCAAATGGTTCTTCTGAATTAGAACCTAATAGTAAATCTGGGTATCCTCAAATTCATCAAAAACACGAAATTTAAACTTTAATCAACCACCAATCTATCCAAACCTATTGCATCTGAAATTTCAACTAAAAATTTTCTCAAATTTGAATCACACAAACCAAAATTCAATAATATCAATCAAAAAAATCAATTGGTACATACAATTCAAAAGAAACCAATAATAAAAAAACTCATTCTCTGCTTCTTTTCGTTTTTCTTCATCATTCAACCTTAATCAAAACCAATAATCCAAATACCTAAATCAAATACACTCAACCCAAAATGACAAAACTTAAATCATATTTAACATCAATTTTTCTTTTTTAAAAATACCTGCACTATAGCAGTTCTAGCGGTCTATGGGTGGAGGCTGGGCTGGTGGGATGATGGTTTGACATGGTGGCAGCTCTCAAAGGTTTTAAGAAAGACAGAGAGAACAGCTGAACTTGTCGAAGGGGAAGGAGAATCAAAACGGAAGAGAGAGCGTCTAAAATCTGAATGCATAAGGTTCGCATAAAACTATAAGGGGAGTCAGGTAATAGGTCTGGAAAAAAAAAAATTTGAAAGACATTGATTCAGATTTAAAAAGTAGAGAAATAAATGTCGATGTGGAAATTTGTGGAGCTAACTAATGCAGCATCATATTATGAAGTTAACTGAAAGTCAGAGGCTTCGGTTTTATAATATATATATATATATATATAGATAAGATAAAATTATTGAACATCATGAAAGCTACACAATTTTGAGAAAAAAATTTGATGAATTGATAGCAAATTTGAATGTCATAGTTATAAAACTCAACATTTCCCAAAGTTCATCACCAACCAAATGGGCCATCTATACATACCTGACTTACATAACTGTCTTTATTGTCAACGACCACACATAGGTCTCTCTCACTCTCAAAATATACAATTCATTTATCATAATTCTAACAAAATGTTTTGAATGTTCTGTCCTATGGGGAGCATAAAAAAAAGTATCTCACTTCATAATATGAATTAAAATAACTCATCTTTGGTAGTAACTCAATTAAATACACTTTCCAACCTCAATCCTAAATCCAAAATAAAAGAAAGCCAACAAATTCAAACTATTCTAAGTATGAATTAAAAGCAACGAGAACAGAGCTGAAGCCTAGAACCACATATTTACTACACTGTTGACAAAGCGACCCCCCTCAGCCAAACAAAAAATCTTAAATGTTTACATCTCAGCACCAACAAACCAAACAAAGAAAAATATTAAATGTTTCTTATTTATATTTCTGAGATCAAAGATTAAACCCATCAAATTTCCTGTCATGCATGGGCTAGAACACAATTTCAAAAAATCATACACTCGAAACTGGTCCTTGCAGTAATAAAAATCTGATAGTGAAAGAACATTAGAAAATTCTATATGGAGCTCAACCATGAAGAAGTCCAATGCCTCAAGTAATCTCTTCCCTATCTTCAACACTACCAACCACTACAATAACAACCATCAGATTGATAACCTCTAAATAATTGCTCTCTCCATGACCACCCTAAATCTCTTTCACACCATGTTGCTAGCACTACAATAGTGCAATGATATCCAACACCCCTAACTCTATCACCACAGCTATTATCATTAATGTAATGCTTCTCTTATTTACATATGTGCTGAATAACTATGATTTGTTTTACGTATTGAAACAAAAGGCAAACAAATAAATATTTGAAATAAATATAAAAAATAAAAACTTTCAAAAGGGTTAACTAACTGGTGCCTTCACAAAATCTTACCTTTGTGATGCCAAAAAAAACAGGAAGTGCAATAGTAACACCCTGTAAAAGAGAACTGAACAAAGTAACGCAAAATGACATTTCTCACCAAACAAATGACATTTTGTCATAAGAAGATTGCTTTTAGCTCATCCCATATAGGTGTCAGTACACTATTATTATTGTTATTGTTATTATTCCTAAATAACATCTACAAGAAACATCATTAGTTCCAGGAGAATTTCATGATCTTGGCTTTGTTTTAAAAAAATCCAAAATCTTTATCACATAATTAGGTTTTGAATTGTGAAAGATAGATAAAGAATACAATATCAAAAATAGTTTCTCGTAAAACAATATTAGGATAACTCTGAAAATCTTTTAAAACAACTTTTAAAAAAATCAAAACATAATGCAGCTAAAAAACTACTTGGCAATATGGTATTTCTTTCATGGACTAATTGAGAACACTAATATACCATACATGAATGATACTTGTTTTTGATAAAGATGTTCACAAAGAACACAATTGAAGGATGATTCTTTCATATCCAAGTGAGAAGCATTTAAGAAACAAGGCACCAAATGTCCAGGACAATATTTCCTAACAACTACAGTGGAGTAATGAAACTAGTGAAATCAATCATATAATTTGCACCATGTTTCTCCACATATTTTCAATGGATTTTAAAAAGGGACCATTCAAAAACAACATAGACAAATTCAAAATCAAAGCAACCCAAATATGCAAAATTGATTCTAGATACCTAAAACCAATTTATGCCAAGCCAGCAAACCTAAACAAAATTTCTAACCAAAATCCCTTCATCAAAACTAAATCTAACCCATCTATTTAAACTAATTAAAAATCCACAAATATTCACTCTGCAATTTGAAATCATTTCAGAAACATCAAACAAAATCTGTCATAGAACTAATTTAAAATAGATAAAAATTGAATAGAAAATTGTTAACAATTAGTCATATGCAATAGAAAATTTAAGAACTTAACACAATTATTTTTTCCTATAATTGTAGCAGTAAATATATGAAAAATTGACAATCAAAATCAAATTAAAAAAAAAAAAATCAAACTTCTTCAATCTCCCTCACGCTCTCGGAGATCTGTTTTTCTGTCCTCTAAATTGTATTTAAGAGTGTGGTTTAGAGGGGAAAAAAAAGTAAAAAAGGAAGATAGATCTTGAATCAAAATCAATTCAATTAAATACCCAAACCTAAGACTAAATCAACTCAAACGTTTAAAGCAATATGAAAAAAAAAATTACAGGTTTCAGGCGTTCTAATAGGAAGATGTCTAATTTCTCTGGTTACCAATGCTCTTACGAACTCACGTTCTCTCTTATTTCTCTATCTTTGCCCTCTCCAAACCTAAATCATATATAACATCAAATCAAAACCTAATGTAACCCAAATACCTAAATTAAAATCAATACAACCAAATTTCTCAAAACTAATTCATATTTCATACCCATACCCATACCCAGACCTAAGAAAGAATGGAAAAAAGAAAAACTTACCGGTGGTAGTTCTCTCTATGTCCGTATCTCAATTCCTGCATGTACCTTTAGGTTACCGGTGCCGGTTCTGGTGGTATAATTTTGGCAAGGGAACGGACGGTGGCGGGTACGAACTCTGTCTCCTTCTCATCTTTGTATCGCAAGCTTTTTTTTTTTTTTTTCCTCCTTCTCTATCTCCATATCGCAAGTGTTGGTGTCAAGAAAATTCAAAAGGAAGCGAAAAGAGAGAGTATTCATAGGAGGAGAAACTAAAATTAGAGTGAGTTTGACCTTTTGATTGGGAATACGGTGATGGCAGAAGATCTTGGTGGCGCCCTTCTCTCTATCTCAGCTCTCTATTTCTCTCTCTTTTCTGTCGATCTCTCTCTACTTTCTTCGCGTAGCAATCTTTGTTTTTTGTTTTTTGTTTTTTTTTATGTTTTTTAAGCGGTTAGTTTCCTTTTTATATCAATAGGGCCAAAATAGCCAAATATCACCTCTTTTTTTTTTTTTTTTTTTTTTTTGAAATTTTTAGCAAAAAAACACTGTTTCAAAAATAAATAGCAAAGTACCATTTTTTCTAAAACTCGAGTTTCAGAAACTCGAGTTCCTCATCAATTCTGCCACCGTGGCATTGTTAAGCTGGAATTTGTGTGATTAAAAAAAATTATGTGATACTCGAGATTGGTAAACCCGAGTTCTATACAACACAATACTCGAGTATACCAGGCTCGAGTACGTTTTATAAATAAAATGCAAATAAAAAAATTTGTGTTCAGGTCATAATATTCACAATTCCGCTTAATCAACCCAACCCCCACCAAAATAAAACTCAAACCTTAAGTTCTTTTTAAATAATTTGTGTTGGTTTGGTATTGTTCTAATGATTAATTTAATAACAATAGTAATTAAAAAAATTTATCCAATCCACGAATCTGATCTGATCCATGTGGGTTGTTTTGGGTTGGGTTTTTTTTAACCCACAATGGTGGGTTGGGTTGAAAAAACCCCTTAACCCAACCCAACCCGACTCATACAAATCCCTATTCAAAAGTATTAACTTACAAAAAAGATACATAGAAATTCTTATGTAGTGGAGATAATTATCTCATGCATCTAGTATATGCAGTTAGAGAGTTTCAGTGAAATATTGTCGATGATAATGACATTGCCTATCAACAAGTACTCCATTTTGCTTGGTACGACGACATGCAGGTGGGAAAAGAATTGAAGCATAAATAATGGAATCATCTCACTTAAAATTATCTTTAAACCAAGATATTGTCCCAAACATTGCAATCCAAGAGTTCTTCAAGGTGTGCTATTGTCAACATTTTTTGCTTTTATTTATTTATTTATGTTTATTTATTTATTCATAGATTTTTAAAGCTTTTTTTTTCTTTTTCTTTTTTTGGCAAAAAGTAGAATTACATTTTAACCAATTTTCAACAAACAAATTTTTAGCAAAAAATTGCAACCAGAGTCCAAACAAACATGATGTTACCATGTGTGGGGGCGTTTTTACAACAAGGGCAAAAAATGCGAAAATAGCCCAAATCTCCCTTTGAGTTCTTTAAAAGTGATTGTGGAGAGTATCAAGCCCAAAATTCCAATATTTAGTAAATAAAAACTAATGGTGCTTTAACAAGAGAAAAATTAAAGTTCTAATAACAAAAATTCATTGAAACATAGCAGGTCTGAAACTTTGACCCATAGTTAGTGAAAAGAGAAACTGAAAGAAGTTGTGAGGAAGAGAGAGAATGTTCCCTTGTACACATGTTTTTGCCCCCAAGTTTTGAAATTGTGAGAATGTTAGTTGGCTGAATGGACTTTTGCTTTAAAGTTTCAGCTTTAAGAGTAAAATGTGGTTGGCCTGTTTTGAATCTAAATAGGGGCTTTTATATTGAGTTTTGGGTGCTCTTGGTGACTGGTTTTTGGGCTAAAATATGAGGCTATAGACCTCTAAGGTGTCAAATTGATGGTTGGTTTTGATTTGCTTTAATTGGGTAAAAAAGTTAGCTTGCTTTATGCACAGTTTGAAAAATATTTGACTAAGCCCCCATTGACTCCTCATTTTCAACCGTTTCAAATTCTTGGGAGGCTCACCTAAGTGAGGGCTAGTAGCTAGAGTTGGCCAATGCGAGCCAAGTATGTTTTAAAGGCAAAAATGGGTTAAGGCAAAAATTTTGGGTCGTAGTTAGCTAAAGCATAAAAGCTCTTTTGGGGTGAAAATTTTGGGTATAAAACCTCCTCCATGAGTTTGAGGTGTTACCAGCTTCTCTTACCTACTTGGTAGCACACTTGGGTTGGGCTCATGCAAAATGTCCAAAAAGAATCAACTCATACCCTCCAAACCACACTCTCTCAATTTCTCCAATATGTTACATGAGCTTAGACCATGCTTAAAAAAATAAAATATAATACAATACATGAATTGAGCTTGTAAAAAAACGTGCGTGAAAATGGGTATCAATACCATGTCATCCACCCTGATATTTAGAAGCTCAAATATGAAATGAAACATTTTGCAGTAAATTTTTTATTGATATATGTATGTATGTATTTTAAATTCAGATCTTGTATCAAAAAATCAAAAGTGTAATCCATCTTGGTCATTATTTTTTTTTTTTAATTCTCCTTTCTTTTAATTTCCACACAATTTTTCAGCCTTTTTTTTTTGGAAGTTAGACTTAGTGGTTAGACCAATTTTGACTTTACTCACTTGAGGTAGTCTCTGATAGACAACCGTTACCAACCTCTCACCTTGTTATTAGAAAAATATATTTTAACATAAAAAACATAAAAGAAAACAGATCAAACATCTCTCAAGAAAAAAAATTTCTCATCATTTTTCGGGGATTCATTAACACAAAATGACAGAAAGAGAAGTCATGAGCAAGTCGCAAAAGTATGCTCTCAATCTCTACAATTGCTTGCAACGTGTGCTCACTCTCTTCTATCAGTCTTCCATTTCCCTTTTTGTCTTTGATGAATAGCCTGTGTGTATTGGTGGATTAATTTATACACAACCAAAACAAAGAAGTATTTTTTTTTTGTAGTAGTAGTAGTAATCTAATCCATCTACATGACAAACACAATTAATTAATACCTATCACTCCCTCCTATCCATCAGAGCTAGCCTATGAACAACCCTAGGCCCAATGCCTTTCTCTTAGGGTAAATGTGTCTTGAGTTTGACATAGGTACAATTCCCCAAATGAGTTGCGCATGCTTTCCATTCATACCCCCAACTAGTCAAACACATTCAAATGGAGAAATAAATCAAATCAGAAAATAATTACAGTATTAAAAATAATCAAATTTCAAAAATACAAAGGCAAAATTACATTTCAGTACGTATGTTTGGGGGGAATTTTTTTTTGCCATATATTTTGAAAATTTTCAATTTGGTCCTATAAATTTTCAAAACATAAGTTTTCAAATTGGTTGCCAAGAAAGTGAAAAAAAAGAAGTGGGCTGTTGGGCGTAATCTTAAGAAATAATTTTGATTTCATCCCTATAGTTCCATCCAATATTTTTCTGTTGGCAAATTTTTTTTATTTTAAAAAGCTGTTTTTTAAGTTTATGTTTATTTTAAGGCAAAACAGAAATAGAATTAAAACAAAATAAAACCAACAAGGAGAACAACCAGATCTGGTGCGGAGAAAGGGAAAAAGAGGAACAAGAAAGATCAGAGGGGCAGGGGGGCCGGTAAAGGAGACAGACAAAATGTAGTCATTTCGCATTTTCTCTCAAAGAAAAAGTTTGTGGAAATCTTTCTTTTTTTTTACTGCCTTGTTTCGATAGAAGAGTAGATGAAATCCAAATCTCAGTCTAATGTTATTTTGCAAAACGCCCTTCAAACTAACTACTGAAAGGACATAAGTCAGTTTGTAAAAACTCCACAAACCTGGCGCTTTGTGCTGTTCTTGGCAGCTTCTATAGCTTGAAGGCATCTCCTGTGGCTTCTCCGACGCGTTTTTTGTTCTGCTCTAAGATTATTATAATTTTTAACAGAAAAAATTACATAGAATATTTAAGAAACACATTTAATGAGATTGTGATTGTGTGTTAGTACTCTTAGTAGTGTCTATTGTTCTACTCGAAAAATATTTGTGTTATCATTTTATTGGATGGGCAGAAAATGAGATTTACACATCCCTACTGAATTTAAACTCTTTTTTGAATGCTAAGATCAGTTATAAAGATGAACAGAAAAACCATTTTGAAAACGGAATCAAACATCGTGGACTCCTTTTAACACTCTTGAGTATCACAAAATCCAGAAAATGAGTATTTCAGCAACCTGCAATCACAATAACAGAAAAGGCCGAAGCAAAAAGCGTGCAAACAAATAAATAAGTATAACGTCGACACTCTTGAGGAAAATCTTTAAACTCCACCTCTGAATTATTGCTCGTCTCGTCCTCTATATTTTGATTCGAGACCGTTCTCAAGATCCACTAGCTTCTTTTGCACTTTATTTCGCCTGTAGACTAATTTATCTTTTTCAACTTTAGCTTGATTGTACTTGAACCCGGTTCTAAGCAGGGAAAACAAGTTTTGTGCTGCAACTAACACAGATAAATAAGAAGAGGAACCAACGGCCGAAGGACCACAGATCCGATGATGAACAGTTGCTAAGTAGTAAGAAGATAACTGCTTGGACTAAAAAGCAAAACGTCGCATGAGAGAAAGCATACCATAAAAGGAGATTAAAGACTATTGTTTTGCTCTGATATTGCTTCCTTCAATTCCGTTTTCTCCTTATCAAGTTTTTGCATCTCATTTTCAGGATCACAAAGGCCCATAGGAAGCGAGAGTAGGTTGTTCACGGGAGACGACTCTGAGGATAAATCCCTTCTCTCTCTCTTTTTTTTTTTTTTAATTGGTAGAATAGATCGGCCTGATATTTGAAGGCCATACTACCTTGTTAATAAAGTTGTCTTATGAAGAGAACAACAATACTCGGGCCCACAAAATGAAACTATGACTTTGTTTTTTTTTTTTAAGATTTATCTCTAGTAAATAGACGTAAAAATTATTTTTGTTAATTTATTTTATTATTTAGTTTATTTTTACTATTATTTATAAATTTTATTATATTTTTTGGTACTATTCATGATCTTGGTGTACTATTTTAACTAATTTTTACCTTTATCTATAGTATTTTTAACAAAAAATTTTTAATTTCTACAAAATAAGCTGTGGGGCCCTATTACATTAACTGCGCTGGCCCACCACATGCGGCCCAAGGCCCGCGCCGAGGATAGTGCTGAGGCCGAGGACAATGGGAAAGAACCCAGAACGTCCGAAGGGCCGCGCCGAAGATGACCTGTTCTCGGCGCACCGACTTCATTAAAGGGAAAATATCACGACTTCATTAAAGGGAAAATATCCCACCAACATTTTGGCCGTCTTAATGAAGACATGATCGGCGGACCCAGTCGCCTCGATTACCCAAACTAATAGAAAGTCTGTAAAGGCGGCTGAGAACTAACGTAAAGCCTGTAAACTGCAGATGATGTGACAAACTCCTGTACACAACGATCAGATAATTGACAAGTGGATGGTCAAGATCAACGAAAATAAGACTATATAACTAGCAAGATTCTAAACATATAAGAAAGGGAAAAAGGGGGAGATCCTCAGAGAGAGCCGAGGATCAATGGTCCTTACAAACACTTGGTCAAAATTACAACGGAGTGAGGATCTTTCTTACCATAAACTTCTAAGTCCAGTTCGTATAGGGGGATCCGCCCCAAAATTCGTTGTCTGCCCGTTTTATGCTTAGTCCTTCCTACCCATTCTCTACAAATTTTATTGTTTAGGGTCCATTACATTTTGAGCCCTTACAATTGGCGCCCACCGTGGGGCCGACTTGTGCATCAGCGGCGCAACGTTTGGGGAATGGAAAACAAAACGACAAATCAATCGAGAAAAGATGTCGATCCATGCAGTTTTTAGCAACAATATTCATCCGGCAGTCTACAACAACAAGAAACAAGTGCAAAAAAAAAAAAAAAAGAAAGAGAGACAACGTGTAAAATAAGTCTACTTCTTTTATTCATATATGGAAAAAGATTACATCTTTTACAAGTAATGCCCAGGGGGCTTGTTCTAAAGCTAACTACAAAGGCAGACGCTTGATAAAGCCGGCAGAGGAACAAAGTGGTAGAGAGCAACAATGGCAGAAGAACAAAAGGTGGAAGAGGAGAATAGAGGAAGAAATGAAGAAAAGAAGAGATGAAGAACAAATATTAAAAAAGAAGTGAAGGAGGAGAGGAGGAAAGAAAAAGGCTCGTAGAAGAGCAAAAGAGAGAAGAGAGAAGAAGGATTTGAAGATAGGAAAGCTACATTAAGGGGCGGAAGAGGTAGAGGCACAGGACGGCTCCGTTTCCGGGTTCCGCCTGATTTCCCTCCCACCCCCAATGCAGCCGACTTGGGGGGTCAATGACCCGTACCCAAGGGAAGGTGGTTACGTTCTCCCTAGATCTTCCTCCTGACGGCGAGGAGGGCTCCTCCTCTGGTTAGGTTGAAAAGAAGGAGAATCTTTGGATCTCCCCTACCTCCACACCAGCGTGGCGGCCAGAGTTGGAGTACCATCTTCGGCTCCTGATAGGGGCTGTGCATCCCCAAGATTGCCCTTTTTAAGGGCCCACTCATTCAAAGGGACTAAAACGGCTATGTTTGGCGGAGCCTTTTTGGAGATGTTTATGGGAGAAATTTGATATGGACTTTTGTCAAGTGTGAAGGAGAAGGTTGCCCTGGAAGCGTCTTATATAGATGGTGGGATATTTATGAGTGCCAATCTGCCATAAATCCCAGGGAGAGATTTCCGGAGGCAATAATGCCGCACCAAATTCCAAAGCGCCTAACAGCCGTTAGATCCTCGTAGATCCACGGCTAGCATTAATGGGGAGGCGCCCCATTAAATGAGAAAGCACCGAAGCGTCAGCGCGCGTTACCTGGACAACCCAAGAGACGCCTCGTAATCAGAAGAGTTCCATCAAAACGAAGAGGCAGAACACGGCAGGGTCTCATCCTTCACCAACCCCAGCTTGTATTTATTATTATTTCTGCTTGAAAAGTGTAATTATCTATGGCTTATTGTAAACTATAGCAATAAAGAACCAAACGGCTCCGGATAAATAGCTAAAATAAACGAAAAAAATGAGAAAACTAGGTACTGGACAGAACCAAGGCCTTGCATGGTCCTCGGACCCAAGCCTCAAGGTGAAACCAGATACTTCAGATGATTATTAAAAGAGAAAACTAGGTACTGGACAGAACCAAGGCCTTGCATGGTCCTCGGACCCAAGCCTCAAGGTGAAACCAGATACTTCAGATGATTATTAAAAGAGAAAACTAGGTACTGGACAGAATCAAGGCCTTGCATGGTCCTCGGACCCAAGCCTCAAGGTGAAACCAGATACTTCAGATGATTATTAAAAGAGAAAACTAGGTACTGGACAGAACCAAGGCCTTGCATGGTCCTCGGACCCAAGCCTCAAGGTGAAACCAAATACTTCAGATGATCAAAAAAATGAGAAAACTAGGTACTGGACAGAACCAAGGCCTTGCATGGTCCTCGGACCCAAGCCTCAAGGTGAAACCAGATACTTCAGATGATCAAAAAAATGAGAAAACTAGGTACTGGACAGAACCAAGGCCTTGCATGGTCCTCGGACCCAAGCCTCAAGGTGAAACCAGATACTTCAGATGATCAAAAAAATGAGAAAACTAGGTACTGGACAGAACCAAGGCCTTGCATGGTCCTCGGACCCAAGCCTCAAGGTGAAACCAGATACTTCAGATGATCAAAAAATAAGAAAACTAGGTACTGGACAGAACCAAGGCCTTGCATGGTCCTCGGACCCAAGCCTCAAGGTGAAACCAGACACTTCAGATGATCAAAAAATGAGAAAACTAGGTATGATTCAAAAATGAGAATACGAGTGCTGAAACGAGACCAAGGCTCCTATACGGATCACGAGTTCAAAACTAAGGCAAAGCCAACTCCCTTTCAGGCACTAAGTGAACGAGCCCCATCAGGGACAAAAACCATGAGAAATTGAATGTTATAGCACAAACAACTCAAGCCTAACCATCCTCGGATGGCACTTTGAGCAAAAAGAAAGCTGAAAAAACAACCGAAGTAAAGATAAACGCTGACGATAAGATAGAATCCACCAGGCCGAGAAAACATGCCGAGGTAGTCAAAATCCTCCTCCCCGCCCAAGGGGACGTGCAGCAGAATTTTGAGGGGCTATTGTGGGGCCCTATTACATTAACTGCGCTGACCCACCACATGCGGCCCAAGGCCCGCGCCGAGGATAGTGCTGAGGCCGAGGACAATGGGAAAGAACCCAGAACGTCCGAAGGGCCGCGCCGAGGATGACCTGTCCTCGGCGCACCGACTTCATTAAAGGGAAAATATCACGACTTTATTAAAGGGAAAATATTCCACCAACATTTTGGCCGTCTTAATGAAGACATGACCGGCGGACCCAGTCGCCTCGATTACCCCAACTAATAGAAAGTCTGTAAAGGCAGCTGAGAACTAATGTAAAGCCTGTAAACTGCAGATGATGTGACAAACTCCTGTACACAACGATCAGATAATTGACAAGTGGATGGTCAAGATCAACGAAAATAAGACTATATAACTAGCAAGATTCTAAACATATAAGAAAGGGAAAAAGGGGGAGATCCTCAGAGAGAGCCGAGGATCAATGGTCCTTACAAACACTTGGTCAAAATTAAAACGGAGTGAGGATCTTTCTTACCATAAACTTCTAAGTCCAGTTCGTATAGGGGGATCCGCCCCAAAATTCGTTGTCTGCCCGTTTTATGCTTAGTCCTTCCTACCCATTCTCTACAAATTTTATTGTTTAGGGTCCATTACATTTTGAGCCCTTACATAAGCAGATCTCAAACAAACTCTTTTATATAAAAAGAGCTATAAAGCTAATAGCTCCTTCGACAGTGTCTTGGTTTAGTCAAGTTTTGTTAGGACAAAACGCACCATTTCATTGTTCACTTCAATTCCATCTTGGTGAAGCAAAACTATTTGTTTTGTTGATTTTTTTTTTTTTTTTTGGGTATGGAAGGGGTTGGAGAAAGTAGAAACGGAGATTGATGTGGGTGAGAGAGGGAGAGACAGGGATTAGTAATAGCAGAGAATTCTGAGAGCATTCATATTTCAAAATTCTATCTCATTCTATTTTACCATCTCAAAAAATTATTTTATCAATTATATCATACTATTTTACAATACTATTAATATTAAAATTTTTATTTTACAATATAATACATTAAAATAATATTTAGATACAATAAAATAATATATCTCCAAATTCAAATAAAAACAAAAAAACCCAAAACCTAAAAAGCTGGTGAGAGAGAAAAATTGATAAAATAAGTGAATAAAATATTAATTTTTTTTAATTGGGCTACAGTATAATTCTAAAAATAGAATTTCACTGCAGTACTATGGCAAAATTTTTTTAATAGTTAGTTTTTACCAGTCCGAATATGCGGGAGGATGGAGGTTCAGCTTCTGCTTTACCATACAACTGATGGGTTCCAAAGTTCGAAAATCAACATCTTCAATCGCCACTTCAAACGCAAGCAGGTAATATCTATAATTATAAATCTCTAAAGGCTAAACCTACTATTTCGTTTACCTATTTCATTAGTCAATTTTTTAATCGAAATAATTCAGAAGGCATGCATTTTTCTTGTCTTTTCTCAATGAATCAGGGAAAAAAAAATCAGACCTTTTTTGCTAGATTTATGTGTTTTTCTTCTTTTTTTGAATCAAAATTTTCATTTTGATTAATCCCTTACAAAATTTCAGTTCTGATTCCATCCATCACATCTACTCATGCAGCGTTGGGATGGTATTCAAGACTCCCTGATACTGTATTGAAGGTATGACTCAAAGATATGACTCACTTTTTCTTCTACTTTTTATTTCTTTTGCTTCCAAAAAGTTACATAATATATTTTTTTTCTTTCTTAGCGTTCTAAAACGTGTTAGCTGTCAAGTTGGGGTTTCTGCCACCAGCAATGGGCCTGACCTTAACAAAGAAATGTAGAAGTTTCAGGGTTTTGACTGGTACAAGTAAAACTGGTGCCGGGGTTGGTGGTGGGTTTTTATCCTTTCTTTCCAAGGAGGTTGATAAAAATCAAATACCCATTTGCTTGTACTTTGGCGAGGCTCCCTGGACAAGTATGTATTCTTTTTCCACACTACAATAAAGTTTTCTATGTGAAGAAGCTAAAGGTACCAAAATATTTTTCTGTACTTAGAATTGAGTTTTTAGTTTGTTAGTGGGTTTCTCTTGGGTGGATTATCGATATTTGTCTTGATGGGTTTTGTCATATTAATTAAATGTGTTTTAAATCAAATATAAGTAATATAATAAGAGAATCCATAATAAAAGGTATTTTACTAAAATGAGCAGTTCAATGCCATGAAGAATAATTGTATTTTTACGTTCTCTATAGTCGTTGATCTTCAAGAAATAGTCCAAAAGGAGTGTACCTTTGGCATGAAACACAATAACTTTTTTTCACCATATTGGAGATTTTCCAATACTGAAATTGGATTGTCTTTTGACATTGAAGTGCTTTAGGATGAGTCTGGCTAATTGAATCTGAGCCCACATTGACTGACCTCAATTGATAATTCCCTAGTGAGTAGGTGAACAAAAAGTGTAATATTGACTCATTTTGGGTGTGTATTCACCTCAAATGAGCTAAAAGCAAGGTAATGTGACCAAAAAAAAGCTGAGTGGGTGTGCACTCCCCATCAGCTTGTATGGGTAATTAGAGGCAGTTCCTCGAAACTTGGTTCACCTGAATCTAAATGCAATGCTTAGCCACATTCAGGTTGGATGACATTAGAAACACTTTCATCATCTATTCATTCAAGCATGGATATTGGATAATAGACCAAGTATGCTACCATTTCTACATCTTCAATCAGTGATTTAATTATCACTTGAATGCTTAGGGGAACTCTCTATGTGTTGCACAAATATTTGGTCAAATTGTGTTACCAGTCTTCTTATTCATTTCTCATAGGGAAAGTATTGTTGCACATATGAAATAGACATACGGTGCACATAATGGCCTGGTAATCTTATTTAATGGAAACTTCGAATAACACATATCTTGACCCCTGTTTTTTCCATAAAATTTAGACTTTCCTAGCTTCTTCTCTGGCTTTATCTGATTTTATGTCATTCTAGGTAAAAAGATTGACAGAAACTCAATTAGTTACAGTTTGCTTGTTTGGTATTTGTTGGGTGATGCCGCAAAGGGTAGTGGATTTGTTGGATTGTTGGTCATGCAATTTCAGGCTACATCATAATATACTTATATGGAGGATTGTGCTGCATTGTTTGATGTGGTGTATTTGGAGGGAACGGAATACTAGAAGCTTTGAGGGATGCGAACGGTCCATTCTTGAGTTTAATTTTTTTTTTCTTTTTTACTCTTCTCAAATGGTGTTTAGTTTTACCATCTTTTTCTTGTCTTTCCCTTCCTGTTTTGCTTGATCATTGTAATCGTGCTTCTTGATGTTTTTGCCTCTTTAGTATATTTCCTATGTACTGGGTTGTGTTTTTTTAATAAAATTTTTATGTTACTTATCAAAAAAATATGTATATATATTTTAGATGATGGAATCATTTTTTATAGCAGCTTTCACTGCATGGTATGCCACAAAGCAGTTTAGAAAGTAGTAATGAATCTTTGTGTTATCTTATTCTTCTTTTAAATTTTTTCTAGTGGCTAATTATCAGCTTATTGCTCATATACTTTTGTATTTGTAGCCTGTAAGAACAATTAAAGTAAAAAAGGCAATAATTTGATTCTGATTCCTGGTGTTAGCGTTATATTGGAGTAAAACTGATGTAATTGCTTCCCTAATATCTCTCTATTTAAATATGGATGAGATCATGTGCTTGATATTTGTGGGGAATTGGATGATTTCAACCCAGCTTAGGGACCCCCCTTTGTACTTATTTTAATTTTTACATGTGTGGAGCAATGTGAAACATACGATTTTTTTTTTTCTCTGGGTATTTATGCACTAATTTGTTTTTTGATAAGTGATTCTTGCACTAATTTGTGCTTCTTGGTGTGTGTGTGTGTGTTTTTTTCTTTTTCTGATGGCATCTTGTTAGCGTCAAAGTCATTTCATTTGCTTATCCTCAACATTATCTACTTACTCTTAGACAATCTTTATTTGTGCAATTTCTCTTACCATGAAAAGTTCATGCGAATGATTTTCTTTTTTCTGCACTTTTGTTTATTGGTGAGATGGTTTATCTGGATAGTTGATTACTGGGATTGGAAGTGAAACTAAATTGGTAATTTTCATGTCTCTATCTTATGAGTGAGAGAGAGAGAGAGAGAGAGAGAGAGAGAGATTATGTCTTATCCAGTGCTGATCTCAGTTAAGTGAGGTCTCTCTGAACTTGGGCAGGGTTTAATCCTTATGCATTATTTGCCCAAATTGGCTGCTATCAAGACTCGAGTCCATGCATTTGTGCTTAGCAATCATGCTAGAAATATAGTTAGTTCTGACCTTCATATTTAGTTAATTTAATTATCATTGTGTTGCAATTTTTTAAATAAGATATTACAAGTTGTGTTCACAATATGGATAGGAACTTATCCTCTTGTCATTATTTTAAATGCCAGCTCATGGAACTTGAACGGAAGAAGATTTATGATACTGTTATTTCCATTCAAGAGGAAATGTTTTATCTCCGTGAAAGGTAAGAAAACTTATTGTATTTCTTTTACAGTTCATGAAAAGTGGGATATCCATCTCTTTTTAACCAATGCTGTTTATGATTTATATTTCAGAGAAGAAGAAATGCAGGTGCTCAACAAAACAACTAACAACAGGATGGCCTGGTTGAGTTTTCTTTCCCTTATTGTTTGTTTATCAGTAGCAGGCTTGCAAGTATGGCACCTGAAGACCTTTTTTGAGAAAAAGAAGCTCATATAATTTTTTCTGGACAAGTTCCATAGTTTTCTCGGGGTTAAGTGATAGTTTAGTGGCTATAGCATCTTTTGTAATACCCCATGTATGTGGTTCAAACTTCAAACACCATCTCCTCTTGTCCACTATCTGCCTTTCTAAAAAATTTACAGTTTCCCATCTATGATTTTGTAGCATATTTCAGAAACCATGTACTTCAAAATAGAATAATTCTCAGGTCACATTGTTAGATCAAGCGGGGCTTTCTATAACAGTGTGCAGAATCTCCTCGTGGGTATAGGTATCTCATATCAATGTAGGACGATATAGGGGCAATAAAGTTTAGTTATCTGTTATTCAATTTCTGTCAAATTGGAGATGCTAGAAGGTTTTAGTTTTTAAATTAAAACTAGTTGCAAACCCACGTGATACGTGAGAATATATGATTTCTTTGTAACTGTGGTATGATGTATAATTTGTGTTCTCTAAAAATCAAAAAATTTCTAAAATTATTTTTCATCTATATATATATATATATATCTCATTTTAGTATTTTAGGTGTGTTTGATTGAAATTATTTCTTTTTGAGGTAGTCCATATTTTTCTAAATTATGTTATGGTACTTTTTTATATTTTTTTTACAACTAAACTCTTTATATTAGTCAAAATTTTCGTTTCTTAAATGAGATATCGTAATAATCAAAACTCATCACAAAATTACATTTGATATTACTTAGATGGTTGAAAAACACGTTCAAATACATAGCAAGCTTGTATTTTGATATAAATTCTAATTTTCACTTTCAAAATAACTAAGTATTATGTCAATCAAAAATCAAACAAAAGATATAAGATGGAGAGAAAGGCATGTGATGGAAAACTCAAAAACACACAAAATTTTATATTAACCCAAAATAGTGTTATAAAAAAAGTAGAATGATTCATCAACCTAAAGTTAAGTTGCAAAGTTGCAAGAAAGAATAAATAATTGAAAAAGAGAATAATCACTTTTTTTTTATTTTTTTGGGAGAGACCTGAATTAGATAAATTAATAGAAAATAAGATAAGAAGAAGAATAGTCAAAATAAAAGATATAGTCACATCAAATTATCGAAGTCATGTTATGTAATTGAATAACATTATATTCTTACATATTATCTTTATAATGTAATATGATAGGATTTGAAAATCAAAGAAAAGAAAAGAAAAATAACAACTTAAAAACACAAAACCAAAAAGTTTGGAGCGTGAAATACAATTTAATCTTATTTATTTTTTGTAGGGGTATGCATCAACCTAAAGTAAAGTTCTAAAGAACACACAAATTCATCAACCTAAAGTAAAGATATAAAACATTAAAAAAAAATTCCACACAAAAAAGGGAAAAAAATTGTGACAGAGAGGGAGAATAATAGTAGAGTTCTAAATAGGCGTAAATGCACTTTTAGTCCCTACATTTTGATGTTTTTTCATTTTAGTCCCTACATTTTAATTTTACCACTTTTAGTCCCTAATTCAATTAACGCGTTCCATTTTAGTCCTTTCCGGTAAGCCACCAACGAAAATTGCTTAGGTGGCAAACTAATGCTGACGTGGTCAATTAAAAAATAATAAAAAAATTTAATTAGCATTTAAAAAATGTCGTGTCAGCTTTTAAATGTAAAAAAAATTTATTAATGAATTTTAACAAAATTAAAAAACAAAAAACAAAATTAAAAACAATAAAATAAATCAATTTAGATCTACAAGAACTCAATCACAAACACAAGAACATCAAGCACAAACAAACCCAGAACACTCATAAAAAAAATTAAAAAAAAAAAAAAAAAAAAACAAACAAACAAACAAACAAACCCAGAACAAAAAGATCCAACGAAACCCTTCCTCCAAATCTACACTCCTTCAAAACCCTGTTGAGGTTCAAAAAAGAAATTAGATAGCCCACTAATAGGCCCACGAAGAAAAGAGTGAAAAAGGGAATAATGGGCCGTCACAAAAAAGAAAGGGAAGAAAGAAGAAAGAAAAAGCCCAGAGGGCTGGGATCCAGAGAAAAAGAGCCCAACCAACGAACTAGGACAAAACTGAGAAAGGAAGAAGCTGGGCCGAATCCCAGAGGGCCTCCCAGAGGGATCCTAGGGCGCGCAGGGGGGTCATAACAGAAGGAAATTAAAGAAAAGAGGCATGCGGACCTTGTGACCCAGACGAGCAGAGAAGGTACAGAGCATGCAAAACTCAGAAAACTTGATTCAACCATTTGGAGAAAAGACAAGGAAGAGTACACTGTGAAAGGCTGGGACGCTGGGAAGAAGAAGCCAAAAGGGAGCCTCAGGCCAGCCAGCGGGGAAACCCGGAAATGGAAAGGAGCCGAGGGACTTTCACTTGGTCGGAACAAAAGCAAAGAAACTATGAAGAAAGAGGAAACGACACGATCCTGAAGCAGCCAGGCATGGTACAGGCTCCAGAGGGTAAAACAGGGGAATCACGGATTCACCAGGGAAGCCGAGGTTGTGCTATAAAAGGAGGAAGGGATCCATGCCACAGGGGAGGAGGATTTGAAGAACAACCGGACCGTTCTTAGGCATTCAACTTTGCCTTCCCAAAATCCCAGAAAACTCATGCAAAATACTCTGTAACTTAAGAGAAAAACGGAGGAACTGTCCCGGTGTCCTCAGTGCAGCCACTGTTGAACGAGCTCGGATTTAACAAGTTCACATTTTGCAAGACTTTGAAGCTTGAATAGCTATCAAAATCTGTAACTTATGAGCTTAGTTGAACCTTGCATCACGTCCTAGTGAGCATTGCAACCATAGCTTAATAAAATCAATGAAGTATACCTCACTTAATTAGAGGATTTTCAGCTTGTCCTTGTGTTATATTCTTTTCATTTTTGTCATTTGCATTAATCCTTTACTGCATAAATGTCGTTCAAATGCAAATATGCCAGCTTCTTTTCTTTGCTAACCATTTGTATTATGGAAAATATGTTCTGTGCACCAATTGATTCTTAAAACAGCCCTCTTAGCTGCGGAGAATCAATCCCAGTCCACCAAGAAACATCTTACACGGCCCAGAATCCTTGGGCCATAGTGCTGAAGAAAAAAACTCACTCTCACAAACCCTAATCCTCTTAATCCAATCTTCCGCACAGGTAAATTCAAACACTCAGTTTTCCCCAAATTCCTTCCCAAATTCCCAATTTCTCAATTCTAGGGTTTTTTTTTTTTTTGGGGCAGGATTTGAAGCCATCGCTCACCAAATCGATCTACTTTCTCCCGCTCCACACGTCGCTAAACGCACCGCTTCATCGCTCCGATTTCGAGTCCGTGCGAACCCTCTCAAACATTCTGTTCGAAGATCTCGATCGGCGGTTCAAGCAGTTCTTCTTCTCCGACCTGCGCGACGTTTTTCGGGGAACGAGGTCGAGTGCGAAGGTGTGGGCCAACGTGGAGCAGCTGATTTTGATCCCGAGGTGCTGTTTGGTTGTGTTGAATTTGTTGGAGTTCGATCCGAATTTGCTGTGGAAGAAAGTTAGGGTTTTGTTTCTGATTGTGAGGGTTTTGGTTTCTCTAGTGAGCGAGAGTGAGAAGAGTGAGAGTAGTGTTAAGTTTGAGAAGTTGTTTGGTGATGATGATGATGGTTGCACTGCCTCTATGGCTGAGGACTTTGTGTTTGTGATCTTTTTGTTCTGGGTTTGTTTGCGCTTGATGTTCTTGTGTTTGTGATTGTGTTCTTGTAAATCTGAATTGATTTATTTTATTGTTTTCAATTTTTTTTTTTGTTTTTTAATTTTGTTAAAATTCATTAATAAATTTTTTTATATTTAAAAGCTGATGTGGCATTTTTTAAATGCTAATTAAATTTTTTTATTATTTTTTAATTGGCCACGTCAGCATCAGTTTGCCACCTAAGCAATTTTCGTTGGTGGCTTACCAGAAAGGACTAAAATGGAACGCGTTAATTGAATTAGGGACTAAAAGTGGTAAAATTAAAATGTAGGGACTAAAATGGAAAAACGTCAAAATATAGGAACTAAAAGTGCATTTACGCCTTCTAAATAACATTGAAATTCATCAACATAAAGTAAAGATACCAAAAAAAAAAAAAACATGGGAAAAAGAGAGTAATAACTTTTTTATGTGATAAAATATGTATAGAGTGAGAGAGAATAACAAATTTATAGTAAGAGAATGGGGATAAGAATAGTTAAAATGAAAGAAAGATAAAAGGATAAAGGAAGAGTGATATTAATGTTGATATTTATGGGGAAATGAAAAAGTAATAAGGAATGAAAAAAGTTAAAGAAAATATAATAGTAAACTACAAAATTCATAAATAAATAAAAATAGTCAAAAAATAAGAGAGAAATAATTGAAAATAAATAGGTAATATGGTCACAAACGTAAGTCAACTAGAGTACAAAATCAATAAATATTACGTTTTAATTTATATATACATATGTATGTATTAATAGTGTTTAATTCAACAGATGCAACAATAATTTACCTTAAGAAATCTACGTGTTCATACAAGCCAACGCTAATTCTTTATGGCATATCCTTCCTTACCCACTTGTCCCCCACTGCCACCGCTTAACAGTATCATCGTATACAAATTACATTGAGGGTCCGTTTGGATGGAAGAGTAGAAAAGTGAGAGAATGAAAAATTGT
Source organism: Quercus gilva (assembly GCA_023621385.1). Lineage (NCBI taxonomy): Eukaryota > Viridiplantae > Streptophyta > Magnoliopsida > Fagales > Fagaceae > Quercus > Quercus gilva. The sequence goes on along the minus strand of CM042475.1, from coordinate 5,658,467 downwards.
GGGAGGATAGAAAAGTGGGAGGATGGAAAATTTTTAGTTTTTCCTCTTATGTGTTTGGTTGGAGGGGTGGAAAAGTGAGAGGGTGGAAAACTCTTTTGTTTGGTTAGAGAGAAAAATGGAATGATAGAAAATGTAATTTATATAAATTGACTATTATACCCTTATTACATAATATGTAATAAATAAATTTATTTATACTCATTAAATAAAACACTATCATTTTTACACTATTATTTTTACAAAACACTCATATCAATTTATCTATTGTACATATTTTTTATTAAAATAATATTTCCCTTTTCTTTATTATTTCCCAACTACCCCCACCTAACCCTTCCTCCTTTTTTCTGATTCATAAAAACACATCTCTATCTCCTCTTGTCTCTGTCTCCTTTTTGTCTCTTATCTCTATCTCCGCCTCTCTTTCTTCTCCTTCTTTCATTTTTTTTTTTTTTTTTTTTTTTTTTTTTTTTTGGTGAGGAGTTGGGGGTGGATGGCCAGATTTTGGACTAAAGTTTTTGGATGAACATGGGTTTGTCAAAAATAAAATGATAGATGATGATTTCGTTTTTTGGATGGGTTTTTGGATGAACACGGTAAAAATTTCGTTTTTTTTTTTTTTTTTTTTTAGAAATCTTTTTCTTTCCTCCTCTTCTTTTACAATTTGAGTTTTATGCTTTTATTATAGATGATGATTTTGGGTTGGGTTTGATTAAGGGCAGTGATTTTGAGTTTGATTTTCTAATTGTTTTTTCGTTAATTTTGGGTTAATTTTGTGTTGATTTTGAGTTAATTTTTTGTGCTAGATTGCAGCATTTGGTGGTGGTGCTGGGTTTGGTGGTTATTTCCTACTTCTTTCTTCTTATTCTGCCTCACCCACGCTGGGTTGTTGTAGACATTGGAGAGGACATTTTTGTAAAAGTGCAATGAGGCAGTTTTCTCTCATGGCTTTTCCTCCCGATTTGAGGAGACGAAATTTGTGGGCCCGGGAGAGAAAATTTTCTCCCGGTTTTTCACTCTCCCTATTTTCCTCTCTTTTACAAACAGTGAAAAATACTGTATTTCACTCAGTTTTCCACTCTATATTTTCCATCCCCCTAAAATCACCCCAACCAAACACATTGTGAGTGAAAAGAAGAGGAAGGCAGTAAAAAAAGAAAAAGAAAAAAAAGAAAAGAAAAGAAAAGAAAAGGAAGTATAAATAGAAAGGACGAAGGAAATAAAATGAGTGGGGTGGTCAAAAAAGAGAACGGAAATTGTATCCTACTTTCTTTAAGTTATATTTTATGGAAAAAGTGTGAAAGTGAATTTATCATTGTAGGATCCGTTTGGATAACACTTATTTTACTGAAAACTGAAAATACTGTAACAAAATAATTTTTAAATGTGTGAATAGTATCGTGAGATTCATTTTTAATATTTTTAAATGCGTGAACAGTATATGAACATTGCGTAAATAGTATTTTTTTATCTCTTGAATAGTAAATATATGAGATGTTACTGTTCATTCGCTGACCGAAAAGAAGAAAACGCATGGAACAAAACGTGCCACACTGAAAGGTGCTATCCAAACGGGCAAGTAATGTAAGCTACTCTCCAAGTCTCCATAACCATAATAGCATTTCACACTAAAGTGATGACCAGTTCTCTCAGATTACGCGTTTGGGCTGCATAACTGTAAAATTAGCTTAGGTTTGGGAGTCTTTTGGCTAAATATTGCGAATTGTGAAACATATTTGCGTTATAGGCACTGTTATAAGTTATTTGGGGATTTGAGGAGAGAGATTGAATTTCGGCAACAGTGTTGCCGAAATTCCAAGAAAAGTAGGAGAGAGAATGAGGGAAAAGATGGAAAGAGAATATGATGAATTACGGCAACACTGTTGCCGTAATTCACTGCCCAAATTTCTGCTCGAGTACTGTGAGCAGAAGTTCTTTGAGTGGTGCCCCAAACAAACTAATTGTGGCAATGGTATTGCTGAAATAGAGGTAAAAAAAATTTGTCCCTATTGTGGCAATACCATTGCCGAAAATGGGAGTGGAAAAAAAAAAAAAAGTGAATGCCGAAATCTAGGAAGAATTAAAAAATATATATATAATGTGCTATGTACACAATATTTTTACAATATTTTCACAACAAATCACAGGTAACTTGTTATTATTAATTCAATTTTAAATTTAACATTGATATTACTATTTTAATCCAACAATAACAATAAGTAACAACCTGACACTTAAAATTTGTTGTAAAAATATTGTAAAAATTGTGTGCACTTCATTTCTATAAAAAAAAAAAAAACTTTTTTTTTTTCAATTGTGGCAATGGTATTGCCGAAATTGTGGAGAAATGGAGTCACTAACCTTTTTTTTTTTTCTTTTTTGTCCTTATATAGGAGTAGAGATTCCCTCATTTTTTTTTTTTTTTTTTTGGTTTTTTTAAAAGGGCAATGCTAAGCTCCCATTACTTTTAAAACAAAAATATAATGAAAAAAGTTTTTCCATAACAAATTTTATAATATTTTTAAAGTGGTCAATCAGACCGGCACCCTACCCGTGGGTATAATATAACCATAAAAACCCCCATTTTTTATATACCAAAAAGTTCAATTATTCATGAAATTGAAAAGAAAAAAAAAAAGAATATACACACACACACACACACATATATGTATATATATAAAGTATATTACAAAACAAAAATGAAAAACTTTTGTTATATGTTGGGAAAAGTAAATATTAAAAGCAAAAAAATGAGATTGTTTGTAAACTTTTTTTTAGGCTAAAATGCAAAACTCATCCTTTAAATTTCTCAAGAATTTATTTCAGTCTTCTAATTTTTTTTTTCTTTCATTTCAATTCTCTAAATTTCAAATTTATTCAATTTTAAACTTTCCATCAAATTTAAAATTTTTTGAAAAAAAAATTGGAAAATATTCTTCATCATTAATTCAATTGAATTTTTTTAATTTAAAAAATTTGAACAAAAAATTAAAAAAATTGGAAAATTAATCACAACATATAACAAAAGTTGATGGAAAAGTCATAATTGAATAAACTTGAAAGTTAAAAGACTGAAATGAACGAAAGCAAAATTAAAGAATTGTAATGAATTTCGGTGAAACATAGAGAGTAAATTTTATATTTTAGCCTTTTTTTTTAATATGAAGAGGGGCAATTCTATTGAAGTTATAGAAATAAAGGGGAGAAATTAAAAAAGTCAAGGAGTTCACCCTTAGACAAAGCAAATATTCAATTCACATTCAAATTAGTATAACAAATTCAATTAGTATTTTATTTTATTTTTTCTCTTTTTATGTATATAGGCGTGCAAAGTTATTGAGTACTTGACTATTCCCTCAAATATGGGTGAGGCAGGCCAAAGGGTTAAGTGGGACGATTCCTAACCCCACACCCTTAAGGGTTCGTTTGGTTGGAGGGATGGAAAAGTGTGATAATAGAAAATGGGAAGAGGATAAAAAATTAAGAGGATAGAAAAAATTTTGTTTTCTCTCATAGATATTTGGTTGGGAGGATGAAAAAGTAGAGAGATGTAAAACTATAAAAAATGAAGTTGATATAAATTTACAATTATATCCCTATTAAATATAACAAAAGAAAACACAATTTTTTATACACTTATTTATTTAAAAAATTATATATGGACACTTCACTTTTGGATGATTCTGGCCTCCCCCTATGGCATCACTATTAGTTGTCCATTTGGATGATACTATGGAAGAAATTGATAAAAACAAAAGATAGAAGACAAAAGGTGAGATAAGCGCGTGCGAGCGCACACACACACACAAAACCAAAACAACAAAGTGTACAAACAGTGAATAGAAGAAATAGAAAAATAAAAAGATGTAAAAGACAAAAGGTGGGGCGAAAACAAGAAGAAGAAAAAGAAATTAAAAAAAAAAACACGAAAAAAAAAATTATGAACGTGAACCAAAAAAACAAGAAAATGTTATTACGTTGGTTGAAACATAGTCAAATGCCAACGATTACCTGAGATTTCCATGTTTAACATTACAAAAAGAGGGGAAAAGTGCAATTGATTGGGTTGAAATAAAACCCCCCAAGTTTTCTCTTAAAATTGGAGAGATAGGATTTTGGTGGGCCATGGGAAAAAACACCTGGGCCCTACCAAAATTTCATTTCACTCCCCCTCCTAATCAAACACCTCTCTCACCTATTTTCACTTTTTTTTTCCCATCCTCCCTGTTTCACCTCCAACCAAACGAGGCCTAAAAGTTTTTTTCTCAACCAAAAAACTTATTACAAGCATCTTCCAAACTTAGAATAAATACTCACCATTAGCCCACAAAAGGGGGATCACGTTTTTCTCTTAGACTTGAAACTTTGATACAAAATCCCAGTTAGCTAACAAGAATATTTATGATTCCAAAGCTTAAGGGTGGAAGTACTAGTATAGAGGAACTTTCTCTCTTTTCCTCACTACCTCTCTTAGTTTGCTCTTCTTAGTATCAGTGGGTCAAAATTTTGGACCTATGTATATTTTCTAAACTTTCTTGTATTTTAGTTTATTCTGATTTCTCTTTCCACAAAGCACCATTTTAAACCCCAAATGTCATTGACATAATTGGAAATGTTGTCAAAGTCGAAATCCTATGTAGGATTATGGGAGGTCGGTGGACTCATTGTTAATAAGATCATACATTTTTTAGAAAAAAAAAAAAAAAAATGCACTAGTAATGACTTTGCTTGTTAAATAATCACATAAATTATGAGTTCATTCATTAAAAAAAAAAAAAACAAACAAACAAACAAAGATTTGCATTAATAAGATTTAATTCCTATTCCATCAATTGATGCATCTATCCTAACGAAACAAATAGTAAATTTGATTGCTTATTTTATAGTGTCACACAATAGCTAAGCTCAAAAGAATACAATTATCTCATTTCTAACAACTATAGGGAATAAATTTGTAATTTAAAGTGAAATTTGTTTTTGATATTTTTAGTTTACATAGAGGTGTTTTCAACACTTCAACATTTTTTTAAGGCCCATTGGATTATTTTCAACACAACATTTTTAGTTTACATAGAGGTATTTTACTCCTTCACAAATCAATGAATTTTACTGTGAATAAAATTATTAATTATAATTAACTATAAATCTTTTATCATGTGTTTTGAGCTCGTTCATAGACATATTATTATGTTTGAGCTTAGCTCGTTTAATAGTCAAGCTTAAATTTGGCTTAATTTTGGTTTATTTGTTAAACAAATGAACATAAATAAGAGAAAATGCAAGATTCTTTTTCCTAGTTACAATTTAAAAACAAAGTAAAAGAAATATATAGGAAGGATGTAATCTAAGTCTTAGGTTGTGTCAAGTTCGAATTGATAATTTTTTCAATTTGTCTGACCCAAAGCAACCCACCATATTTTTAAGTTTATTTTGTTATCCTTATTTTAATTTTAAATTTGATTTATTTTTGAGAATTGGTTTTGATGAATCTAGAAATTTGGAATATATTTAGGCATATTATGTGAATTGTAATAATATATATTGAAAAAAGAGTGCTTAAATAGTTAATGGAATTCCAAGCTTTACAAGAGATTAAACATATATAAGTATAACCACTCAACCTGATCCAACTAGAGTCATATATGTTAATAAGAGATTAAATATATAAGTTTATTTTGAAAATTTTTTTTACTATGCCACTAATTTTATCTATGTATTCTTATTTTTTCTAGATAATTTTTTTAATGTTTCATCTCATGAATATTTGAATTTAGGAGTCCTATTTCTTTTTTAAAAAGCATAATAATAATACTAATAATAATAATAAATAAAATAAATAACAAATGGTTGACATTACCTTCGTATTTGCGCCTGACACACATGTTGTACTGTGTAGCAGTGTAGGAAAGGGGGAAAGATCTAAAGATATGGATGAATGAAGAAACCAAAGGATGCGGGAGAGATAAAAAAGAGATGATAAAAATGGTTGAAAGGGTATTTAAGTAAAAGCAGGCAACATTTGTTGTTTCATACCGGCTGACACACATCATTAAGGTGGTGTTGTTTTTCTTGATTTTCCAATTAAAGTAGGGTTATTTTAGTAAAATCATGTTGACTTAGATAGTGCCCATGCAGACTTAACGGGTGCTGGACACAAAAGCCTAGAAAAAAGATCAAGAATCAAGACTCCGCGTTGTCCTTGTCCTGTTAAGTAGATTAAAAAAATATAACTCAAAATGAATAACTAAGCTTATAGGAAAAGATTATATGTGATAAATATTATGACCACACACATATACATATATATATATATATATATATTTTTTTTTTTCAAGTTGAGCCTTGTTTTATTTGGGGCTTAAACAATTGTATTAATTATATCTATTATTCAGCCGGCCCTACAATCATTGTCTTCTTGGCCTAACAACAACTAACATTCAATTTCTTAAATCTACCATTCCCATTATCTCTCAAAAATCCTTTTGAGACAAATCTCTCTTATTTAATTATTTTTAATTTTTCATTCACTTTCCTTTACCTAAGTTATCACATATTTCTTTCTTCTCTTCCTTTTAGATCATCTAACCATCTATCCAAATCACAATGACTTTTTTTACCAGAAAAAAGAGATTCCTCTTCCTCTTTCACACTACTATGTAAAGGACAAAATTTAGTTGTAGCTTTAGAGTACTACTTTAATCTATATTTTTTTATTGAATATGAATTTTGATAAATCTACTATTAGATTACATTTTCTTCTTATATCCTCAATGCTTGCAAAATATATAAAGAATTAAAGATCAATACCTATGTCATCAACAAATTGTTTAAATTACAAGTTTTTGTAGTTTGAAATTATGCATAAAATATAAATTTATAGATTATACAATAAATAATATCCGATTGACATAAAATTTGACATATGTGTTAAGAGTGTAAAGAACATGCAATATAATAGTTAGATTTTCAAAATATGTAGTTATATTTATTTTATTAAATAAGTTTGTAACTATAGCCTACAACCAATTTTATAGCTAAACTTTGTCCCTATGCAAATACAATATTCTTGAGTTTTAGAGGTCAAAATACCCGAGTGGATTTTACAAGCAATTAGAATGGGTTTTTGCATTTAAACATAGCTAAACTTATAACAATCTTATAAAGTTTTCTTTTTAAATGTTGCAGATTTGTTTACATGGCATGCTTTCGTTGTTTACTAGGGAAAGCTAGATCTGACAATTGAAGCAATGAGAAAATACAACCCTAAGATTGCGTTTTCAATGCAAAAGTCATGTATAGATGCAATGCTATGGGAAGCTTGTAAGGAATGGAGTTGAGGTTATTGAACACTTGATCAACAAGAATCTATTAAGATAATCTAAATCTGACAGAAGAGCTGCATAACAGAACATCAAAAATAAAAGAAAAAGAAAAATTGAAACAGAGTATTACACATCACACGTCTCATTGAAATTTTACCAAACATATGGTAAATAACAAAAAAATTGCTATACTCAGTGAATTAGATATGGGGACTACCGAAGCTAGTGTTTCCTACCATGTTACTGGAGTCAATTTGTCAACAAGACCCTTAATTTTAAGACATTGACAAATTTGGACACAACCTTACTGAATCTACGAACATCATGAAACCATTTTTCCCATTAAAAAAAAAAAAAACTAGCATGTTCACACAGGCAATGATTTACCACACTCTTAACAACTTGGAAATTACCATAGCACCCCAATGTAGAAATATCATAATATTATAAGAATCATGTAACGGGTGTTCTTAGAGCAATTTTTAATAAACTATACTAGAAAATTTTTAAACATCACTTTCATGAGAATTATAAAAAACTGTCAGAAAAATTAATTGTTTTATTATTTTCTCATAAAATATTTCTAAACTATCTAAAAAAATAAAATATTTCTAAAAATAATTTTTAAATCAATGTCTTTAAAGCATTCGTTAACATTCTCATATAATTTTTTTTTTTTTTTTTACTTTTTAATGTATAATAATATACAAACACACGACAGCAAATCCCTTTAATCGAATTCAATTGGGCCAAATCAGTCATCATAACTGTATGCATAACATAATGACATCACCAACCAATATAGACTCAACGGTTTTTTTTTTTTTTTCCTGGGTAGAAAGACTCAAAGATTTCAACATATGCATTTCATAAAGACAAAGTATAATTGATTGTTTATTGGGTCATACAGAATACAGATAAATTCAACCAGGTCTGAAAGTGAAATGCAGAGTATTTTACACCCGGCCCAGCGGAAATTTCTTCGTACTTTCCTGAGTCCAAATTTTTGAAAGTTAATCAGAAAATTCACATCAGCTTCCAGCAACACTCCAAAGTCCAAACGCCAAAGACAAAATATTATTGGTTAACCATAAAAAAATATATATATATATTATTGGTTAGAATATTAAATATTATCTCTAACAACTCTGCCTGTCTGCTGATATGTTAGTCCTAGTCTCCCAGATATAATAAACTAATGAAATAGGTTCCATAGACAAAGGAAATGGATCATTGAGACCCATTCAACACGTTTTAAAATTTTGGCCCACATTATTTTTTTTATTTTATTTTATTTTAGGTTAAATTTTGATACTGCAAAGAGATTTCTTCGAACTTTCCTGGATCAAAGAAAGCGCGTGTACCCAAAAAAAAATCACTTACCAGTCATCAACCAAAACTCAATTCATTGACTCTCTCATTCTCAGCCAATTCTCATTCTTTCTCAAAAAACCATTGTGAAATATCTCTCATTTTTTATTTCTCATTCACTTCGCTTCTTAAACTCTTACAATTTTAATTTCGTCGCATCTTTAGTTTCTTTATCCTCTCCTCTTCCTTTTAGATTTTCTCAACTGTCTCTGCATCAAAATCACAATGGCCCTTTTGACCACCAGAGGAACCTCCTCTTCCTCTTTCACCCAACGATGCAGATACGATGTGTTCTTGAGTTTCAGAGGAGAAGATACCCGCAATGGTTTTACCAGCCATTTGAATGGTATTTTGCGTTATAATGGTATTAACACTTTCATGGATGATGAGCTTCCAAGAGGAGAAAAAATTTCCGCTAAACTTCTTGAAGTTATTGAAAGTTCAAAGATTTCGATAATTGTATTCTCTAAAAATTATGCATCCTCCACTTGGTGTTTGGATGAACTTGTCAAGATTCTTGAGTGTAAAAATAATGGCCAATTGGTGTTACCGGTTTTTTACAAGGTGGATCCATCAGATGTACGTAACCAACAGGAAAAGTTTGGAGAAGCACTCGCAAAGCAAGAAAAAAAATTCAAGGATAATAAAGAGAAGGTGCAGAGATGGAGGGCAGCCCTAAATGAAGCCAGCCATATATCTGGTTGGCATTACAAAAATGAGTATGTGTTTAATCCCTACTTTGTTATCACCAATTAATTTTATTGCTAAACAAACAACAATCCCAAAAAAAACCCTTCTTGTTTGCTTTTTTATTAAAAAAAAAAGATAAGAAAAGAGATTATAAAAAATTTATATTTTGATCATATCTTTTAGTAGTGAGCTAAATAGGATATAAGGTTCAGTGATAGAAAGGGAAGAATATATGATAGATACTCTTATCAATTAATTTGAAATTTCTCTCATGTCATGTTTAGAAAATTTCCCCTAAATTTTATAATAAATTCATTCAAGTGTTAGAAGTGGATATTCAATGAGTTTGTTTCCTTTCCAAAGCAGATATTCCATGCATCTTTCTGCTAAAAGCCTAAAGTTGATGTTTGACCTTAAAAAAAAAGTTCGTAATGATAGTTCTCAAATTTATGAATTACGTGCCATTTAATTTGACTAACAAAATTTTTGTTGTAGTTCACAAACTAAATGTTTTGAATTCAATTCAAGATCATATTTCTATTTTCTAACATGTTTTAAATGCGTTGTGATTGGCAGCTACCCTCAATTTAGATTTATCGAAGAAATTTTAGAAGGGATCTTAAGTGCTAAATTAAATCGTACACAAGTATTTGTTGTTAAATACCTAGTTGGAATAGACTCTCGCATAGAGGAAATAAGTTGTCTGTTAGATATAGAGTCAAACGATGTTCGCATGTTAGTGATCCATGGTCTTCCTGGAATAGGTAAGACAGCAATTGCAAAAGCTATTTTTAACTTAATTGCATATCGTTTTGAAGGAAGTAGCTTTCTAGAGGATGTCAGAGAAAACTCAAAAACAAATGATGATGTACTCCAACTACAAAAGGCACTTTATTCTGAGATCTTAAGGGCTGGAAAATTGAAAGTGCATGGTATATCTAAAAGAATCAACGAGATAATGGAAAATCTTCGGTACAAAAAAATTCTTTTAATTCTAGATGATGTGGACAAATTAAAACAAGTTGAAAATTTGCTTGGAAATTGCAATTGGTTTGCTTCTGGAAGTAGAATTATTATCACAACAAGAGAGAAAAAGTTGCTATCTACTCTGCGAGAAGATTGTCATTTATTTTACTATGAGGTTAAGGAATTAGATGAATGTGAATCTCGTGAACTCTTTTGCCAACATGCACTCAAAAGAAACAAGCCTACAGAAGATTATTCGGAGCTCGTACACCAATTTATAGGTTATGCCAAAGGACTTCCATTAGTTTTAAAAATAATAGGTGCTGATTTATATGACAAAAATTTACGATGTTGGAAAAGTGCATTAGATAAGTACAAAAGAATTCCTAATTCGGATATTCAAGAAGTACTTAAAATAAGCTATGATGGATTGGACCAAATTCAACGGGATATTTTCCTTGATATTGCATGTTTTTTAAAAGGATTCTACAAGAATTTGGTTGTAGATATATTACAAAGTAGCAATTTTCGTGACCCATACTATGATATTGAAAAACTTATCGATAAATCTCTCATAGTCATTACAAAAGACGACAGATTATTGATGCATGACTTAATACAACAAATGGGTTTGGAAATTGCTCGGCAAGGATCAGAAGTGTCAAAAAAATATAGAAGGATATTGTGTTATGAGGATGCTCCTGAAGTACTAAATGAAGATATGGTATAAGTCCTTTTGATTTACCTTTTTCCTTTTCTCACAATGCAAATATAAATAATTTTTTCTCATTGTGTTTGATTTATCATTTTAATGTTGAAGATGATTTTTGTTTTAAATTTAATAATCGTATGTTTTGTTGTCTAATGTGATTCATGTGATTCTTTGTCCGATTAGGGAGTAGATGAAATTCGAGGCATAACATTGTGCTTGCCACATCCAAGAAAGATGCAATTGAATCTTGGAAAGATGAAAAGCCTCAAATATTTGACAATTCGCAATGTAATTTGTGAAGACCTTAAATATCTTCCCAATGGGTTAAGGTTACTTGATTGGAATGAATTTCCTTTATCGTCCTTGCCGTCCACGTATGAACCTACAAAACTCGTTGTTCTTAACATGGCAAGGAGCCACATTGAATTGGATGAGCATTTCGAGGTATAATCATAGCATTTATAAATTCTTATTAGGTAATTTTTTGTTAACGAGTACCTTTAGAGAATAAGTTAGGGTGCACTTTTTTTTTTTTTTTTGCTAAAACAAAACCATGCATTTAATACTATATAAAATAAATTTTCTATAAATTTTTTTAATATATAAAATCAAATTGTGTACAAATATTTAAAAATGTACACGTAACCATAAAAAATTTATGGTGCAAATCAATAAACTATTGACAAATGTTTTTTTTTTTTTTTAAAAGTATAGTGCTATAGATATTACAAGTTTTACTACATTGAACATACAAACTGATGTGTCACAAATTATAAAGAGACAATTCAAATATTCATTTATGATGTGGTTAAAACCTACCAATCACATTCATTGTCATATTAATTTGAAGGCTTTATGTTTATAAAATTGTAGTACCTTTAACATTTTTATTTTAAAAGTGTGTATTATAATTCATAATTGAACAGTTATTATTTCTATTCCTCAAAAAAAAAAAGAAAAAAAAAAGAGTTATTATTTCCTAATCTATGCTCTTAGCCTTTTTTTTTTTTTTTTTAAATGAGCTCTTATCCTTATTTTGTTTCTTTTTAATAATAATAAATTTCAAAAAAAAATTCTTCTTTTGCAGAGGTGTCGGTTTGAAACATTAAAATATATGGATTTCGCACATTGTAAAAATATTACAAAAGTACTTGACTTATCAGTGACTGCCCCAAACATAAAGAAGTTGGAGCTTTATAGATGCATAAATTTAGTCGGGATTCATCAGTTGGTTGGTTGGACTTCATGTAATTTTCTCCACAAATAAAGTTAAAATTGTGCACAAATATTAAATAATGTTCACACAACCATGATGAGTCTATGGGTGCAAATCAATAAACTATTTGACACCAATCATATTCATTGCAATATGCACATTTTTTCATGATGTCATAGGTTGAAACTAAAATATATATATATATATATATATATATATTCATTGCTACATGAGTTTGTAAGATTTATGTAGTAAAACTTATTATACTTTTAACATTTTTATTTTAAAAAATGTGTATTATATTTTTTTTAAAGGAAAAAAAATGTCTATTGTAATTCATTATTGATCATTTATTAATATATGCTCTTAGTCTATCATTTTAAAGTTTGTTTTCTTCTTACTAATAAATTTCAAAAACTTTCCTTCTTATACAGAGGTGTCGGTTCAAAACATTGAAATATATGATTTTCGCCTTTTGTGAAAGTATTACAAAGCTACCTGACTTATCAGTGATTTCTCCAACCATAAAGGAGGTGGTACTTTATGGATGCATAAATTTAGTTGAGGTTCATCAATCTAATGGACTTCTTGAAGAGCTTGAATTCTGGGATCTCCGTGGATGCCAAAATATTAGAATATTTCCAAGAAACCTCCGGTTGAAATATCTTAAAAGTTTTTATCTTGATTGGTGTGGAAGTCTTCTGCAAAGAACGGAAAGATTAGCGTTGCTTTCATCACTAGAATATCTCATTAGCCTTCGTAGCTTGAGTATAAGTTTAAAAAACGTGAAAGATTCAAGTAACATCTCTAATTTACAAAATCTTAGGACGCTCGTTTTGTATGATTGTGAAAATTTTCCAAAAGCCAGGGATACTTCTGGTTGCTTCCCCAAATTAAAATATTTAGGTTTCCGTAACAGCAACATCACTACCCTCTCTGAAATTGCATGCAGATGTCCGAAATTAGAGACCCTTTGCATTAACCATTGCCGGAACCTTCAGGAAATTCCAAGGCTTCCACCTTGTATAAGAAATGTATTTGCAATAGGGTGCAATTCGTTGAATTCACGATGTAGAAGAAGATTATTTAGTCAGGTATCTCTCTAATTTATATTTAAAAAAAAAAAAAAAAAAAAAAAAAAAAAAAAAAACAGTTTTGGTTAACTTTCCTTACTAAATTTGTTGAACTGAAATTTTGTTAATTGCAAGCAGCTTGGAGATGTGACAGGGCTTCCACGGAATTTAGTATGTGGCTATTCTAATATGAGATCATCGCATCAGGAGTTTGGATCTGAATTGGGCTCTTCATCTGAATTGGACTTCACTTCTAAGTGGTCTTTTTATAGCCTTGCACTTCCAGGAACTACAATTCCAAAGTGGTTCAACCATCAGAGTCATGGAAGTTCCATATCATTCTCAGTTGGTCAGAAATTTCCATCATTTGCTTTATGTGTTGCTTTAAACGTAAAATGCAAGGATAATGTGCCATTTGCATCTCAAGCGTTTCGTTGTTCTATCTACTTGTTCATTAATGGTTTTGAAGAAAGGCTCACGAGATGTAAATTTCGACTTGATTCATTGAATTTTATGTGGTTTTATTATGTAAGTGTTAGAGATAATTTATTGAATCGCATAATTTTAGGCGATCGGAATGATGTTACTATTCGGTGTAAAATTTCAAATACCTATAGAGAAATAGCAGATATTACAATAAGAAGGTGTGGGGTCCATGTTGCATGCATATGTCCCCCTCGGAATTCTACTACAGATAAGGTATTAAAAGAAGCATCTTTTGATGAAAGATTAAAAGTTTTTTTATCCAGAGCAGCTGCAAATGATCTTCCCTTCAAGCGAAAGATGGTCAGACGCTCTGAAACCCAAAATGCCAATCGTTGCCCTCTTTGTGAAATAGCTGAAGATTCAGCCTTACATCTATTTCAATGTTGTTCCTATGCCAAAGGAATATGGTATGGTGGTAGATGGGGTTTTCGAGTTGAAATGATCCAAGCTAAATCTGTAAAGGAGTTCATTGAACAAATAGTTGACCCCCCAAAGGAATTATTAGCAGAAAGAGTCACCAAAGATGAATTCACACTGTATGCGGTAGTGGCGATGAAAATCCTTTGGGATGCACGGGTGAAAGCTCTGGTTTCAAAGACTAAAGAAAACATAAATCAGCTAGCCCATCGTCTGAACACACAGTATGACTCTAACTTGAAATCACTTGGGACTACGAGGAGAACAAAAGAGCAAAAAAGGGAAAGTGCTTGGACCAAACCACCTGATCAACTGGTGAAGCTTAACTTCGATGTGTCATGTGATCAAAATAATGTAGGCTTGGCTGTGGTTGTCAGAAATCAAGAGGGGAACGGCAGAGCAATCAGACGTGGGATAAGCCTTTGCAATAAGATGGGCAATGCCATTGGCAAATGAGGAGAGACTTGAACAAGTTGTGGTAGAGGGTATAAAGATAAGCACCCCAAGTATTTGATAAAATGTTACTATGGATATATAATGGTAAAATACAGTATAGATTGCACAATTGGATTGCTATTTCTCTTCCTTCTTTTGTAGTCCAATGAATCTGTGCTAGAGATAATCTTTATATTGTTAGCTGGTTGTTGAGGATTTATCTTTTAAATTGCAGCTACTATCATCAACTTCATTGTAAATTCAGCTTGCAAGCTCGGCTGGGAATGGAGGAGCATAGCGAAGGATATTTTGGCTTTGGCTTCTTTTTTCAGGTAATAATGTACTGAACAGCCTCATAAAATGGGCACTGGTGTCTGATGACTCTAGTTTATTGTTGCCTGTAAATGTTCCCCCAACAGTAAGCAGATAGAAGTTTGTTACCTCTCTCTCCTCTTTCTAATATGTTGCTCACACAGTCACACATCCTAGTGGACTTGCATTTGTTTTCTGCTCTTCTTCAACATGTGTATTTGGACTATGATTTATCAATTTATTAATACTTAGCACCAGTTCTGAAAGGTCACTCAGATGCTAATGAGGTCTCTCTTGGAATCTTTGACCCTTTTGAAGGTACTAAGTTCACATTATATGTATACCAGCTAAGTAATTGTTGGAAATATAATTTGATTTTAATATGGGAGAAGTCATGAGGTTACTCTAGGCCTAGCTTGGACTGTTTTAATTTTAGTTAGTATGACTTAAGGCCTTCTGTATTGTAGTTCTGTTAAATATGACAAAATATAAATAAGATCAAATGAATTGATATTCCAGTTGGCCAAGTTTAGAATAAATTGTCTTATTGAATGAAATATGATTTTTATGTTCTTCTTCTCATACAAATAATGGTTATTTCTCCTTGTGATCTTGAACATACCTCATGTTAGAGGCTAACTGGAACCTTTCTCCTGAATTGAGATCCCTTAGCACTAAATTTAATATTCACTTCACCTAAAACAAAAATTCATGTATTAAAAATGATTTGGAACTATTGGCTGAATCTTAGATACTTTTCTTTTGTAGGGGTGGAGTTGGGGGACTATTGCAATGATTATCATTTACTATTTCAGGAAGCAGAGCATCTTTGCTTAGAAAACTGCTTGCCAAAAACTGCACTACACTTGAAGAGCCAAAGCAGTCGACCAAGACAAAGTTGCAAGTCCAATCCAAGCACCCCACTGCCGCCAATCAGCCTCTCGGTACTAACAATTGACAAACCACTTCTCTAAGCCCACCATCACTAGCTGAAAAACTATGGTAAACCTTAGAATTATTAAAAACATCTTGTTCTTGAATAACCCCTAAATTTGTTCTTCTCCAGTTGCCTAGGGTCAAACTTATTGAGGACTTGACAGAGGAAAAAGTTTTGAAAATGAGGGTTTCTTTCACTATCTCACACACACCAAAAATTGATCATGCCTTACATTGCAGCATCAGTAAGACTTCTATGGCTCTGGTTATAAATTGCTTTGATTGATGGATTTACTATGAAGTCATTGTGTGGCCATAGCTAAAGTTGATGCAAGGGCAGCAACATTCATTGTGAGCTGGAACTGAATGAAGTTTTGACTGTTCTTAGATACACACCTTCTCCAACTCAAAACTGTCACCACAGAAGTAAATAACCAGGATGACAGTATTTGTGCTCTCCTTTGCCACTTTAGTGCCTTGGATTCCCATGGAAAGCCCAATAATTTTCTTCTCTTAGAATAAATACATGATTCATACCGGCAGTTCTCTCTTCCGGTGAGTATTTTTTGGAAATTCCCTGTTCTACTATATCTTCATTGTTGAAATCATCATCAAGATTGGGAATCCCACATTCCAAAGCTATCACTCTTGCTGCATGTTCATTGTCACCAGTGATCATTTTGATGTTTACTCTAGAGAGTGCATATAGTCTTCTTACTCTTCCTCTTTTCGAAATCCCCACTTTTATTTTTCTTTGAATTGAGGGCCTTGACTTAGATTATCTCAGAATTTTGCTTGATTTTATCGATATTGATACCTAAACTGTAGATAGCCCAATAATGTAGTACTGATGTTGTATGGCTTCCAAATCCTTCAACCAGTCATGTAGAAATCCTGTTTGTAAATTGTACTAGCTGTGTTGAAACCAAAAACTTGTTGCCTTATAACAAAAACATTTAATACTTTTTCTTAGGAAGTACATTCCCTTATTGTTTCTTTACCAAGCCAAGATTTTGTTAGCTTCATCTCATTAATTGTCAAGTGCCTATTTTGTCAGTGAAGATTTTTTTTTTTGTGGCTCAGTCCATTGTGTAACAAGCAGAAGGTTCTAGAACCATGGTGTAATCAGGCATCAAGCACTTCATAGAACATGCCACATGTAAGAGTAGCTGATAGAGGCAATCCTTTTGGAGTTGCCACCACCATAACTGTGACTGCCGTGGCAAAAAGGCATGATCAATCATCGTGCACTATATCTCTAATACTTGAGTTTTAAATATTTGTATGAGTATTAAGATTTAGAGTATTAGAGCAACAAATGTTCTCTCATGTCAACTCTTAAAGTTTTTAATTTTCTGTTCACGTTTTTTTTTTAACATAATGTCTATGTTTTCAACCAACGTCAATGTAGTGGTTATCTTTAACATAATATTTTTGCTTTAAATCAAGCTTCAGTATGACCAGGCTGCTTGTCTTGTGCTATTACTCTCAAGAAAGGGGCCGCACTAGAGAATGATGCTTCCTATTGGTAGTTGAGGAAAGGTGATTGGTTAAATTCATTTTTTTTCATGATTATGTTTCAATCTTCCATTCTTTTCATTGTAAATGCATACATATGTGAAATTTAGCATTCATATCATGTTAGATGTTGATTTCATTTACTCTTTTTTCCCCTTCTATTACTACTTCACCAGCGAGTATTCTTTGGCTTTGCCTTTTATGGAGACCGCTTAAGAAGATTGGCTTTTAATGTCTCTAGGAAGTTTCCTAAGTCCTACATGCAACACATATAGTTGTGAGTCAATTTTTTGTCATTTACTTTCTGTTCAGCTATGTTTGCCATTTACAACTTTTTCCCTATATCAGACTGTGTTATCATCTTAATGAGTTATAAAGAGTACAAGGGAAATACACTTTATTTTAAAGACTTTATTTTCTTGTGATGAAATCCATCAATGTAGAAGTTAATTAATTTGTAGGGAATTTTTATATTGCAATCATAGGAATGGACCCTTTATGCATGTGCCTGGTGTTTTTACTTGCATGAAGAATCTTTATGCTTAAGAACTTGTGATCTTGTTTGCAGAAAAGATGAATGCTCTTAACAAGTGAGTGAAAAGGCAAAGACCAAGTTACAATTTCAATAAAAGTACTTGATTGCCCTCACTCCAGCCTCCCAGAATTTGCTTAGGTCATTGAGGTATGTTCATAAGCATTACTTTGTGTGTTACTCTGCTTGGGATATCTTGAATTAAACTATTGAAAACTCTATCAAAGTTTGATTAACCTTTTTGCAGATCGAACTAAAACTTACTTTAAGCTTTAGGTTGATAAAACAGTCAACTAAAACAAGCCCTATCAGAGGTTATTTGTGCACAAGTTAGCTTATAACTATATGTGGCCTGGTCATGAGATTGTTACTGCCTGGGCCAGGGCATGTATAGCTTTGTAGAGGCCAGGTCACCCAAAATTAAAGGCATTAACTTATAAATTAGTACACTTGGCCCACAGCTTTTCATAGTCACCTTGTCACGAAATCAATCAACTTCTTTTTCTCTACGTTGGAATATGATCATACATTCTTAAATACTCTCTCCTTAGTTAGCCACCTTGTTTAGGCCAATTTTATGTATATTGCTTCTATCTAATGAACACACTTTTTTTTCTTTATAATATAACCTAAGGTCTTTTTTTAAGGGGACAGTAACATATTCAGTTGAAGGAAAATATATGTATATTTCAAATAAGGTATGGCTAATAATAAAATTTTAATGCAAGCAAAAAATTCTCTTAGTAAAGACCAATAATTTTCCTAGTGTACCTTTAATGTTAACTAAATCCCATCAAAACCTCTTGCTTTCAAATGGGATTATGTGGTTTTGATATCTGAAACAATGGAGGAATTGGGGCATATAGTACAAAGGTTTATCTCTCTCTCTCTCTCTCTCTCTCTCTCTCTCTCTCTATATATATATATATATATATATAATAAAATATTAAAAAACCAATGTGTATATATATATACACACATATACATAAAAGAAATATTAAAAAAATCAATCCCATGGGAACTAACAGCCACCCTGGCCTCCCTTTACTTTGCATTTGATCATGGCCTGCTTAATTCGTACCCGTATTGCTTAATTCCTTTTGTGGTATTGTTGTTCTCTTGCCAGATTTACCATTATACTTAGATGTACTATGACTTGAGCATTGTTGCAAAACCTTGGGAACTGATTATTTTGATAATTTCTTTGGTGTTTTTCTCCTTATTGAAGCAAAAAATTTAAAAGTCTAGTTTGTTGACAATCGATCATCTTTCTATACCAATCATCCAACTGATGAAAAGATGGCATACAATTTCCTTCTGTAAAGTATTTATAAAAAAGTACTAGTATTTTTTTGTAACTTGTCAATGTGTAAATGTGTTTTTTTCTTTTTTGCTTTTCTCTAACTTATAATAATTGTTGGTAATATAATTTGGTTTCAATACTAGAGTAGTCATGAGGTCACTTTGCTCTGAGTTCAGTTTGCATATGCTTCATTGTAATTTTAGTTATTATGATTTAGGGCCTTCTACATTGCTGATTTGTTGAATATGACAAAAATATAACTAACATTAAAAGTGGTCTAATATTCTAGTTAGTCAAGTTTGGAGCAAGTTGTCTGATCCACTAAAATTTGAGTTATTTAATATGATTCTCAAAGTAATGGTGTTTGTTACTTCTTTGTCCATTTGAATGTATGGAATTCACCCTCAATGTTGTTGGTCATTTATTTCTTAACTGTATTCCTATGAAAATTCAAGGACGAATGACTATATTTTTTTAATTTAAATTTCATAGGAATTTTTGATACTTAATAAAACTAATAATTACTTTGGAATAGCTATTGATTTGTCATAGGATTGGTCTTATTTACTGAATTGGCCTTGGGGGGGGGGGGGGTGGAGCTTTTCTTTTTACCCTGATGTCCTGTTAAAGGCTGGCTAGAATGTGGTCTCTTGAATATATATGCCTTAGTCTTGGGGGCTCCCTTCTTGTGGGCATGAACAACCTTCTCACTCTTCATCTTCACTGAAACTCCACTTCTGTTTTTCTCTGAATCAAAGTCTAACATGGATTATAGAATTAATTGATATTCATACTCATATCAAAGACAAGCCCAAGAAAGGGTCGCTTTCTTGCTAGGGCTCTAGAAATCTTTACAAGCGATTTAGAATCTACTTTGTAAATAGTATTGGTTGTGTTTAAACCAACTGCTTCGTGTTTTATATATCAAGAACATTTGATACTGTTTTGTGGGAGTACCTTCCCTCATTGCTTCTTTTAAAGGCAAAATTCTATTACCTCCTTCGCATTTAATGTACAAGTACCTGTTTTGTCAGTGCAGATACTTACGTCTTACTCCAGTGTCTCACAATCAGAGATCCCTAGCCAAGGCATCATCAACTATCATGTATTTCATAGAATAAGCCAAAGTTGTCTTCCAGCCAGAGGTAGACCTTTTGCAATTGCCAACACCATGATTATGACTATCAGTGACAATACGAACAAGTGCATTGAAATATGTTGGTGCTGCCCATCTGTCAATATGTCCACCCTGATGTCTCCACTCTTTAGGTAGAACTTTTCAAATTGCCTAGATTGCTTGAAGTTACAGACAGCAGAAACAGCAACAACCCGAACGATAGCAACAATAATACTCCCACCATGATAATCATATGTTGTTTGATTCCAAAGGTAGAGAGATTATAGCACAAGCTATAAGTACAATAACAGTGGTTGCCTCAAACACTTTAAAGACATAACTGAGTAAGCCTTTTGCTGGATTTTTTGGGTACTTCTTGGCACCAAAAACATTCTTTCAATGAATAAGATCAGCCACATTACCACTAATAACTTGCTTTATGTAGGTTCCAATAACCACAGCCAGTGCTTTTACTCCAGACTGACATGAAGCCTCAAAGTTCTTATTCCTCATCATGTCACTGAGCCACTTCAGATCAACACTGAGAAAGGAAATGGATTTGTTATGCGAGCAACCCTCATCAACAGGATGCACATCAATGGTCTTGGTCAATTGGTGCTGTATATGTGAAAGATCAGTTGTAAATCAGTACACAATCTTTGGTTCATTGCTTAGTAGGTCTTGATTTGTGGTCCTTCCTTCTGTTGCTTTTGGGTTACATTGGTTGATGCCAAGAAAGTGATAGATGTTATTGCTTCTGGAAAGGTACATATAATCAGAACATAAGTAGCATCTGGCTGAGACTTGAATAACTGAACATTTGAAGGCATGGAAAAACCAGTTAAGAGATCAAATCTAGTTTCCTGAATCTACAAATTGAATTTTGTACAATGAATTTTTTGGGGACCTTTTAAATTTATGATTGTAATTCTTTAAGAGGCTCTACATTTTGAACACTACTCTTCTTTAATAAAACTCATTAATTACTTATAAAAAAATAAGTGTTTGATTGTTTTACTTCCTTGGCCTATTCCTAGTTTATATTTCTGTTAAGATTGTCAATTAGTATGGCCATTGGTCTTTGTACCAATGGCTTCTCCTTTCCCTCTCATAAGCAAGGAGAAGATGTTGAAGTTGTGGGTTTAATCTGAAATGTGTAAATGATTTGTATTTACCAATCAAAACTATAATGTGATCGTTGAATTCTATTTGTGAAGAAAGGGATGGAGAAACTAAGATAGGAAGCTCTGTGTTTTGATGGCTCTCTCTTATGATGTTTAGCTCTGGAATGACACTATTTAGGAAGAGCCATAGTATGCACACCTTCAACGCTTTAATACAGATGTAAGTTTGAAAATCCTACATAAGATACAATTATCTCTCCTTGGCCACTCTAGAGCCTTGAATTCCTATAACCCAGTACCTAATGGTTTTAGGGAAGGCACATAATTGGAATGGCCTTTGAATATGGCTTTTTCTGCTTCAAGCATGTACCCATCATAGCCTTCTCTAAAATGTAGGATCTTGTCATCATAAAAATATCAACGTTTTCCATCTGCACTTCAGGCTAACAATTTTGAACATCACAATGTCCACTTCTGCTTTACCTACTAAATCCCTGTTTGGCTTGAGATTTTAGACTCTGCACTAAATTAGCTATAGGTTTGGAGTTATTGTCTCTAGTGATCATCTTAACATTTAACTTCGGCAATTATGCCCTACTGTTCACACAAACCATTTATTTTGTGGCAGTCCACATTGTTTCTGTTGTTCTAGCACTGGTTGAGATCATTCAACACCGCTAGCCTTGATAGCCCGAATAAGATCAGAGGGTTAACAGCATGAACCATCTCATTCTCCTCCTATTTTGTTGGATAGAGGTGTTGTATTCCAAGCTCATATCAGCTGTATCACTATGATTGCAAAAATTGCATTATTTTCTTTTGATCCATATACCTCTTAGCTATCTTTCTTTGGACATAATATTTCAAATATATTCCCAGTATTTTCCGTGAAAGAGAGATAGCATCCCATGTTGCACTTAATATTAATTTGTTTTGCTTGGCTGGGTGCTTAGTTACTAGAATTTTCTAGCTATTGATGATATGATTAACTTTCCTATACTACATTGGTGGGTCTAGAGAAAATTTTGTGGCTCAACTGTACTCTGTATGGCATGCATTGGGTGTGTTACGATCCGTCCTGGTATTGCATTCTATAACTACATGTTCTAAATCAGCCAATTCTAAATGCAAAGAAAAGTGTTACTGCACTTCTTCAAAACTGAAAACTTGCACTTCTGGTTCAGCATTGGTGAGCTTGTTGCATTTTTTTTTTTTTTTTGAAAGTAGATCTTGTTGCATATTTTAAAGATACTAGTCGCATACCCGCACGTTGTGTGTGATAATTTTTTTAGGATGATCTCATTAAATCTTTTATTGATATTATAATTTTAGTTATTAACCATTAGTTTTTCATTAGTTTTTAAGTTAATATAAACCTTAAATATTCCTTTTTTTTTACCTTTACGCGCGCGCGTACGCACACACACATATATATAATGTGAATCTTTACACGTACCTTTAAGAAAACTCTATATATTCCATTTCTTTGGATGCGTAAAATTATAAATCACTACTCCATAATGATAGTGACTAATTAATTTTATATATTTTTTTTAGTGATCTCATTTGCAACGCTTCTTACCATTATCGTATATTTACTAATCGATGATTTGCATAACAAAGACATTAAATAAAAGATAGCATTGTTCATTAGATTCTCAAAAGTAATAGTGTATGAAAATTATATATATATATATATATATTATATAAATAAGCTTAAATGAAAGGGAAAAAAAGAAATTTTAAAATTTTCTAACTTTATTTCTTATGTAATTTCTACATTCTACTACTACCAAAGAACATTTTTTTTTTTTTTTTTTGTTATGATTAATATGGTTTCCATAGTTAGAGTTTGATTAATTCTAAATTTAATTTAGTACTATGATTGTATTTAATTATTGATTTAATTTTTAAGTGAATTTAACGGTTTATTTTACTACACTGTAAAGTTTTTAATATTCTCCACATGATAATCTCTATTTTATTTTTTACTTATCCTTACAACCCTTTTGTTTTCCAATCAACGATTACTAATTTATGCTTGATTTTTTTTCTTTATCTACTCTTTATTACTTTGTATTGTTTTTTTTTTCTTTACCATCTCTCTCTCTCTCTCTCTCTCTCTCTCCATTGGCAACCTATCGTTATCCAAAATTTGATGATGATTCTATGACATTAAATATGCATTATTAGTTTTTTATTTTTTTAATTTAGTGTTTCTAACTTGATATGTTTTGTATTTCACTTTTCCTTTGATGCATTGGGTGTGAGAATGAGTGTTTCCCTAGCATTACTTCACTTAATAAGGACAATTTTATTTATTTAATTTAGGCAAAATATTATATTTTAAATTTTTAAAAATTAAAAAGGAGAGGAAATATAAATAATTTAATGATATATATGAGGGATGTGACTAAATTTAAATGTTGAGTAAAATTTTATGAGAAAAAAAGTAAAAATAAAATATATAACAGTAAACACTAACTTATCCAAATCATTCTATGTAATATAATAATAATATATTATTATATAATATCTTTGATTCTTTATAATGCAATATGGTAACATTTAACAATCAAAGTGATAAAAAAAAAATTAAAAAAAAAAAAAACTTAAAACACAAAACTAAATGTGATAACATTTAGTTTTGTGTTTTAAGTTTTTGTTTATACATCGATAGTTGAGAGATCTGAATCATGAATGTATCTATTGCAAATTGAAATGCCAACTAATTAAGTTACAAGATTCTTGATAAACTTATTGAAATGTTGGAGAAAACTAATAATAAATTGCATTGCACATCGTGTGGGAATTAGCTAATTACTCATAATCTATAATCTTTAGGGGATATTAGATTTAACCCATTTGTGGTTGGGCTTGTTTTGACTTTGTCACCTGTAGTTTGAAAATTGTCACTTTACCAACTTGAGGTAGTCTTTGTTAGAGAGTCATTACCCACCTCTCCTCTAGCTGTTAGAAAAACACATTTTAACACAAAAACATTATAAAAAAGAAAAAAATCAAACACATCTCAAGAAAATTTTCTCACACCATTTTCTTGGGATTCATTAACACAAAATTTAGAGCAAATCAATAGGCAAAATCTATGTTATTGGATCAACTTTTGCAAATTTGTATTATTTCTCATGTACACTTCTTAAATTTTAGCCATGTATCTAGTTAAATACCTAAGTATAAAAACACCAACTTTTCTTTCTTTATTTTTTCCTTGGCTCGTATTAAAAAAAAAAAAAAAAACAATGGTTTTACTACTTCAGATCTCTCCACAGTCCACATCTCACACTGAAGCATAAAGCCACCAACCGGAGGAAAAAACCATTGGAAGAAAAAATCTGAAGACAAAAATATAGTCCACGTCTCACATCATCTCTCTTGCTGAAGCGATTTATTCTTTTGAGATTGGACAAACTAATGGAGCTTGAAACAAATTATAAAGAGGACTCCTTTTTTTTTGGTGGTTAGAAATTCAGACAAATTTAGTGGGCCTGGGGTTGTTCTTAGGCTAGATTCGATGGATAGGAGAGATATGGGTATTAATTAACTGTGTTTGTCATGTAAATGGATTAGATTATTAACACTTCTTCTTCTTTGTTTTGTTTTTGTCTATAAATTAATCCACAAATGTTCATGTATGAGAGCATACTTTTGCAAGTGCATGAAAATTGTGTGAAAAAGCTTTTCTTGAGAGGTGTTTGATCCGTTTTCTTTTATGTTTTTGTGTTAAAATGTGTTTTTCTAACGGCAAGGAGAAAGGTTGGTAACGGTTGTCTATCGGGTACCACTATGTTAAGTCTAATTTCCCTTTTTCTTATAAAAAATATTAAATTTAAAATTATTTATTAATAGTTTTTGTTTTTTTTTTCTTTGTCATAACAAATAGGGTGGAGGGATTCCATTCAAAAACATATTCTCCCTCAGGTTGAGACCAAGTTGAGCCACAAGACTTTAAGCATCATTAAAGCCAATTAATAGAACTTGGTTAGAAACTTTAGTATCCATTTGAGAACAATTTATTTAGCTTTGTCTTGAAAATGTGCTAAAGTGTACTTTGAAAATATGAAGAAAAAAAAAAAAAAAGAGATTTTAAAAAGTTGTGTATAGAAGCTAAAAAACAAAAAATTAGCTTATAAGCTAGCCCCAAACACAAAGTTGTGCTTCACATCATCATGTAATCCAGACAACAGATAGGTCCACACTGTGTCCTAGCCCAGGATAACCAAGCCCCATTCCGCGTTTCAGTCTGTAACCATCACAATAATAGCTAGCTCTAGTACTACAAGCGTGACTAGCGCATCACATCGTCTTCGTCCTATGAAAGAAACAAACACTAGTACAACAATACATGTAGCAGTACCATCTTTATATGGTCCATATGTCCAGAAAAATAAACATCTTCACAATCTGCAAATCCATCCTTTACACAAATATCCAAGTAACTCTGAAAAAGGTTTAATCTAACTCTTGAAAGAGAACAATTAAAGAGCAGAAAAAAATTCTATGTTGCTCTTTTCTCAAATACACTTCGGGACCAGGATTACAAATGAAAGTCAAAATGAAGAAAATCCAGTCATAGGATGAAACATTCTTACATATACGTTAATTTGGATAAGACCCTTGGATAGGTTGGTTCAGATCAATATAAAACATGACGAGTCTTACAGTCTGAGAAAAGTAATCAACATTACCTGCTCTATTCATGATAAGAATTTGACCAGAATATTGGAAAACCAGTCAGAGCTATTACTCTCACAAATTGCCCACTTGAGGCCCTTCACAATCCCCATCTGCTCAATTGGGAGAGTACAGGGGCAGAAATGGTAAAAATATATCATCCACATACAGACCATGCCATTGGACTTGAATTTTTATGTGTTAAATATGTTCCAGTGATGGTCAGTCGGTAGATTTTCCTTTGTCTTCTCAAGCCTCTTGAGTATGTCTAAGAAAGGAGGTCTTTGGTTCATGTCATGGGCCCAACATTGCTCTGTTAATCTAAAACCATTGAATATGAAAAGAGATTAGCAATCTGATTGTTCAAGTTCTAGTGTATATCTAGGATAATATTTATGAAAGTTTTTTATTCATATAGCAGCAGTGCTTTTCTTCTAAACAATAACAGAGTATCCGATTGTAAATCAGCATCCTAGTGCATGTTGAACAACATGACATGGTTTTGGTTGAATAGATTACATAAATGCTGAATACAGGCAAATAAATCTACTGAGAACAGTGTCAGAGTCTAAGAAAAAGAAGATCAGAAATTGCAAATGCAAATTAATGAAAATATTATGAAGATAGTATAACTAATGACCATGAGATAACCAATTTGGCTAATTAGAATCCACAGTTATTTGCTATAATGGGTTTTATGAATTTCTTCAATCTACCAAAAAGTTATTTGCTCTAAATCATTATCTACGCCAAATGAGAGATCAAAGAGGCACAGTTCATACAAGTAGATGTCAAGAGAAAAGAATGAGCAATTGCACATAGCTAAAAGGCATATGACAAGTCAGAAATGGGAAAACTAGGACAATAAGATGCAAAAGCAATCAGGAATTAGTGATAGTACCAATACAATACAAGATCAGCAACAATGGTTTTCTCGTGGAACAAAATTAGCCAATGGACCAGTTAGAACTTAGAAGAGATTAGTACTGTTGAAGGTGTTGCAGGAACAACAGGGAGATGAAAAAGAACACAAGACAAGGCTGTAAAGAAGACAAAACAGCTGACAATTTTTTTTTGGCAAAAAGGTGGCTGATAATTTCAACAGTTCATGTACCTAACCCCAAGAAAAGTAGAGAAAGGAAAAGAGGAAATATGTGTACCTAGACAGAATAGAATGACGACAACAACAATTTGTGCAGCTAAAAATTAGTTTGGGTAATCAAATTATTAATGATTATCTCTCTCAAAAACAAAAAATTTATTAATGATTATACAACTGAAAAATCTTAGATTCATTTTATTAGGAAAAAAAATATGATTCATAGTTGGGCCATGCATGCATGACAAAAGAAGCAACTTTGTGGTTGATAAAATTTTCACAACAAACTTACTCTCTCAATTCAGGGATATATCCTTTTGAGCGAAATGTAGGCCTATTTCCCTCGCTCACATATTTTGCTGCTTCATAAGGCTCAAGGTTTGCAAGTGGTGGGTCCCCTTCAAGCATCTGGATTAGTTGGGAACATTATGAATTAGAACCAATTTCAAGTGTTTTGAGATCTTATCTCAAATCCTTACAGAAGCAAGCATTACCTCATAAAGTATCATTGCGAAAGAGAAGACATCAACCTTCTTATCATATCTCCGGTGCTTGAAAACTTCAGGAGCCATATACCGGTCTTTTGTTTCATTTCCACACCCATAAGAAGGGAAAAAAATAATTAAGTTTTCAGTATTATAAACCGTATTTCAATGTACAGAAGTTATCAGAGACACTCACAACTTCCAGTCTCTCCAGTCATTTGGTAAACATCATGAGTATTCTGAACCTTGATGAGCTTGCTTAGTCCAAAATCTCCAACTTTTAAATGGTCTGCACTGGAATTGACTAGAAGAACATTCCTGAAATTTATAAACATATTTCTTCAGGTAAAATAAAATTAAGGTACAGAGGCCAGCGACATGTTCTTGATGATGAAAACCAGAACAAAAGAAATAAAATGTAACCATTTCAATTGGGGAAAACAGCATTTCATCCTATGAATGAAGACTAATAATCTCCTAATTACAAGGATATGTTAGTATACTGATTAAAGCATGACATCAGTAGTTACCAGTAAAATATAAAGAAGTTAATATGCCCGCCAAAATCTGAAACAGAATAAACTCACCTTGGTTTTAGGTCCCGGTGAATTATGACATTTGGCTCATTGTGAAGATAAGCCATGCCTCTGCCCACATAAGATAATAGAAATCAGATTAGCATAACAATTGAACTCACTTGAGTTTGTAAATTCTTTTCTTTCTTCTTTTTTTTTTAATAACAAACAATATATTGAGTTTGTAAAATGATCTTTGTAAAACAACTTAAGCAATGTAATAGAGGGTTATGCAAATGCCATAGATTTTGTATAAACTCAAATTGCGGATTCAGCACTATGCAATTAATTTATTTTAATTGATGTCAAAATTAACCCATGGAGCCTAATGTTGATTCTTGAGGTAATACAAAAACAGATGTCCAAAAAAGAGGACAATATAAGCAGAAGCAGTACTCCAATCAATGCAACTAACACACACACATGTGCGCGCGTGCGCATGCGCATGCGCATGCATGTATAATTTTTTTCCACATTTCTTCCCTTCCCTTCAGTTGATGAGGATCCATAGCAGCCCAATTAATTGTGATTAACGAATGTAGTTCTGGATATGTATCTGTCTATACAAAATTAGTTCATACAACCCCAAAAAAAGAGTGAAACTAAAATGAACTTTTCTACTTAAGTACAGCAATTATTTACAAACACGGATGCAATAATTGTTAGGTATGCACATATGAGTGAAGTCCCACATTGAATAATGATGAGAAAAATGAGTGATTGATATAATATGTAGAGCTCATTCCCATTGGGCTCAAGCCTTTTGGATTAAGCGTGTCTCTATATGTTATATTAACTACTCAAGTACTCAAGGAGTCTCCCCAAGGAGTTTATCTCCCCAACAATAACCAAAAATCAATAACAATGGGGTTCAGGTAAGGGATTCTCCCAGAAGTAGTTAGAACTTGAAGTACCTAGCAATGTCCAATGCAAAGTTGATAGCTGTTGAAGGACTAAGTGAACCTTTTTCCTTGAGGCACTGATGGAGGTCACCCTAAAACAGCAGATGAATGCAACAATTAAGGAAGGTGTCTCTACAAGTACATTCTTTGAATCACTAGCAAGAACTTCAAACCACACAATTATGATTCTATTATCCTAACCCCTTTTTTTTTAATTTTTTTTAAAAAAAAAAATTATGGATAACACTATTTAAATCAATAAAAAGTGTATTATACATATTAACATTACATATGCATTGGTGGTGGAGCTAGAAATTAATAACACTTGTATTATACATCAATAATAACATATGACCTCAGTGGTTATAAAACGATATATAAAAATAAATAAAAATCCTATTAATTTTCAAGATTTGAGGAATATCAAGGTTACAATTTTATTTTCTATGTCTAACAATGTGTCATGTCGTTTAAAATTATGGATCTATTTCCAATTTTCAGAATCGGTCAAAGAAGAGACTTACTTAATGGACAGTGGAGAATGTGCAAATGGTGGGCCATATGCATCATCTGGTGGGAGGTCCTTCCTTGGGCACAAAAAAGGGAGTCTGAACCATGCCCAATATTGAACCAGTAGCAAGGCCCCACCAATCTGACTGGCACCATTGTCGGTTGCCCTGCATAACTTTCTGTACAACCATGCAAGGCAAGCGCTCCCCCAACTGTACTGAGGTGGATTGCGAAGGTCCGTCAACATCTGCAACCACATCATATGCACCCTATCACCAGACTTGTCCGCGAAAATTGTGTTTGCCAGCAGTGCTAGAATATAACACCGTGCATATTGATGCACAACCACCTCTGCTGCATCATTAGGCAACCCGCGGTCAATTTTGTCTAGTAGCTTCTTAACTAGGATCCTTTGTCTGTTAAGCACATTTCCATTAGGAGGAATTCCAAGCATACTCTGACATTCAGCTTTCCATTTCAAGTCAGTCATTCCAACGATTGCCTCACCATCGACTGGAATCCCAAAAATAACTTCCACATCTTGCAATGTGATTGTTGTCTCACCACATGGCAGGTGGAAGGTGTGGGTTTCAGGCCGCCATCGCTCAACCAAGGCTGTTATTAAGTTATTATCAATCTCTCTACATGGGGTCCTATGCAGCCCAATTAACCCAACTCTCTTGACAATGTCGATGACGCGATCATCCACCACTATGGGGCGTCGTTTTCGGAGCTCGTCATTACGACCACGGCATTTCAGTGGCCCCGGATCTTGCACATGATAGAACCATAGTGATGAGATGCAATATGCCATAACCTTTGTATATGCAATTGTAGCTATTGATCCCAAAAAAAAAAATAATAATAATAAAGCTATTATGAAGGGAAATTAAAATATCATCCCACAAAAAAAAAAAAAAAAAAAAAAAAAAAAAAAAAAAAAAAAAAGCAACAATGGAAGCAAAATAAAAGGCTGCAATGCACTTGATACATTTGATAGAATGCTAGTGCACAGTGCAGAGCTATCAAACATTTACTAAATTGATAATTAATAACCAAATATTATTCATGTAATATTTAATTATAAAAAGATCCATTTGAAATTATTATCTTACAATTTTATATCATACAAACAATTGTATGATAATTTTTTTTCTCCTCTAAAAAAAAAATTTAAAATAAAATAAAATAATTGACCACATATAGCCAACATTAATGGAGTTTTGAATGCTTAATTATCACTGGTCAGTGTTAGAACTTAGAACTTGGAAGGTTTTCAATGCTGGTTTTATTGTTGCCAGCTAGATTGAGAGCTTTTGTTTCAATTTTCTAAGTGGTGGTTAATATAATAATCTCAGAAGTAAATTTGGAAAAATGTTTTATGCTCGACTCTCTTGTCCCATACATACAAAAATTATATTAAAAGAGTTAATCTATTATAAGCACAATGCAATAAAATTTACAACTTCCTAAACACCGATTGCAAACATATAAAACCAAAATTTTCAAGGACAATTATGATAAAATATAATTAAACTAAATAAAAAAAATCATATGATACATTGTGTTTTTTTTCCCCCCATTTCAGTTAATATTTTCTGCACTAACAGATGAGTAGCAAAAAAAAAAAAAAAAAAAAAAAAAATCAGCCCCTCTCTGTCTTGCACTTTGTTGGCATCCTCATCTCGAAAGGTCCATTGTGCGTA
Organism: Quercus gilva; assembly: GCA_023621385.1. NCBI lineage: Eukaryota > Viridiplantae > Streptophyta > Magnoliopsida > Fagales > Fagaceae > Quercus > Quercus gilva. Next base: position 5,626,968 of record CM042475.1, on the reverse strand, counting down.
GAGTCATCAATTCAAATCAAAACTTAGCCTCACAGGTCACAACACCTTCTCTTGGGCCCAACCTTGAAATCCAGTACCACCTTTAAACCCAAAAACAATAAGACTAGCCCCACATTTGAAGCTCATACCAAAGCCCTTTTTGAAATAAAAAAATCTCAGCCCACATTCTAATTCTAGCCCAATTTGAAACTTCAAGTCCATTTACTTATAAACCTAGCAAGCCCACGTCTAATCTAACCCAACTGAAAACCTCTCCAATTTAGAGCCCAGGTCCAAAATTGAGAGAGGTTTATTTTGGGATCCATGAGAGGAAATGAACTTTATATAACTAGGTTCAATAGGGAAAATTAGGCTTTCCAATAGCAAAGAAGATTTTATACAATAAAAAGGAATTTGTTATGAAATTAGTATTTAAACAATTTTAGATGATTCTTGAAAGGCTATCAAAATATTTTTCAACAATGAATAGATAGGAGTTTCATTTTTTCATAAATTTGTTTAATCTTGAATCTTAGTATTTTTTTTCTTAATATAAAAAAAAAGTTCATATTTCATACATTGGCCCCCAAAGTTGAAATTTGGGTTCTAGTCTCTAATGAGTTGTTTGATTGTGGGGTATAAGATAATAGTTCTTTAGTCTCCTAACAAAAATCAAACCTAAGATGTTAATAGGTTGGATCAATTTTCTTAGCTTTGTTGGATATAAATTCATGGTTCTAGAAAGACATATGCATTTTGGGGTTAAGGGGCGTGATGTTAAGTTTTATTGGTATTTTAAATCAGGACAGAGTGGTGGAAATGTTGTAATTTCTTGGAGCCTATTGAGATATAATGAAAAGTGATGTATTTTTTTTTTCTTGGAAAATTGATGTAATTTCTTGTAATTCCAAGTAACTGGAGAGGATAAACAAGGTTGCAATCAATTTTTACAAGGCAAGTTTTGATGGTGCTATATTCAAAGATAAGTAAGCAGCAGGGATTAGAGTGATTATTAGAGACTCGGAAGGAAGGGTTATTGGGGCCTTATCACAAGAAATCCTACTACCACAAACAGTGGAGGAAGTGGAAGCTTTGTCTTGTCAATGTGCGATTATGTTTGCTGTTGGGATTGGTTTATATGAAGTCATCTTTGAGTAGATGATGCCATGGTCATCATCGACCAAGTCCAGCAAAGAGAGCCATGTAAAGCTCATTTTCGAAATGGACAAAGTTTACATCTAGATTTTCATAAATAGGGGGACAATATCTGAGCTATGTAGGGGATTAGAAATTTCGGGAAGTCTAAAATTTAGAATGTGATTGATAGATTAATTTGTTATGTGTTGATTCTTTCAGTTTTTACGGCAACTATAAAACAAGTTTTTTTAGCTATGAAACTAGTAAAAATAAGACTTTATAATAGAATAAATGATGAACTTTTTGGCAAATAATATGATAGTTTATATAGAAAATGAATTTTTTTTATTACATGAAAAATCGTCTTTATGCATGATTTTGCTGTGAAACGTTCTTTTTGGATATTTTTCTGTCTGTCTATAGTGAATTAAATAGCTTTTCTATGTTCATTAATGTTTAAGAATATGATGATATATTGAAGTTGATTATTTTGTATTTAATAGACTTATAAATTATGTTTATTATATCAATGTTACAAATCGGCCTTCTTAAATAAAAATTCATGGCTACGCTCTTGTTGTTACTCGTGGGGGACCTATGTAATTTTCAAAGTGGAGTTGCACTCCCCCTAAGACTACACCTGAGTTTAGGTCAATCTCTTCAACTACAGTTAATAAGTATTGCTTGCGCAGCTACATAATAGCATTTATAAAACTCAACTAGCTACCAACAAAGCAATAACAACTATATCTCCCAAATCTCAAATCTTTACAAATTTTACTACAAAAAGCTTACACATTGTTGTGGAAACAAAATTAAGAAACTAAAAAAAAAAATGTAACTTGGTGGCACTTCCACAACTACAATATAATAAATGAATATTTGAATTAGTTATTGTGATAGGTGACACAACAATTTTTAAGACTTAAAAATAAAATTTGTAAAATATCTAACATCACTTTTTCTTTTCTTTTTTTATACTTCTCAAAAGTTGAGATAAAAATATACGACTCACATGTTTTATTTTAAAATAAAAAATCAAGTTAAGCTTTGGGGGCTATAATATGTTAGGGACCCTACATGGGAATGTTTCTAAAGCTGAACCAAAATAACTTGGAGCTCATAGATAGGTTTCTTTCAGGCCACAAAATTAATATCTTGTCTTTAAACAATATTCAGAGAATAAACAATATTCTTAGTTTCTCACTGTATCTACTTACAAAGACTAGGGATGAAGTATGTTAATTATTATGTATGAGCTGTCAACTTATGCATCCAACTCCAAGTAACAAAGAATTATAACCTGTATCGATTATATATATCATCTCTCTCATCGCAAATAGGTCCCACTTTTATATATATCATCTCTCTCATAGCAATAGTCAACCAATCTAACTTAACCCAACTAATGGGCATGACTATGCATTCAAACCTAGTAATACCATTGACAAACTTAGAATTTTAGAAATGGAAATAAAAAAAAATCAACATAATGTAAAAGGACTCAGCACGTGGTCGGTTTTAATTTTACCTTGCCTTCCCAAATAGCGCACGATCGATGAGTTGTTAGAAACCTTAACACCGAATTCTCAATGGGACTAGGTCCGAACTCATCACGACTCTGAGCAGGAACAGCAGCCATACTGCATGAAGTTTAGGGAGTCAAGAGTAAATATAAGCACATGTTGAACATAAATTGGCAAGGATCAACAGGTCATGATCAATTAAAATGTGACTCAGCAGGTCATGATCAATACCAGCTAAAAGAGCTGAATTCTCCTTGTTTTTCAGTAAAAAGATAGGCATTTAAGGCAATGGAAGAATTAAAATGTACAAGCAAAATCTTTAGCTTACACATATTACATTTGACAGAATGAGAAACTTTTTGAATAAATAATACAAGTAAAGAACATTTAGTATATAAGTGTAAAAAAAAAGCTCGAGCACATTTTATTGAAGGCCAGCTAGATGACCATAATCAAAATCCTACATTTTCCTTGAATTGAACAAATCATTGGTTTTACCCTCACAATACTCCCACCCATTCACACTTAAGTCGAAAAACAACCACAATCCAACTTTTTGCCACAACCAACCAATCACATTCAAAACCTCCAAACCCAATTGCCCATAAACAACAGAGTCATTCAAATTCACTAAACCTTTTACCCTCAGTTTGGTACTCTGTATGGCATAGAATTTGATCCAAATTCAACATATATATATATATATATATATGTGTGTGTGTGGAATTGCAACAAAAAGCAAAAATACAAGGGGACCAAAAAAAAAAAAAAAAAAAACCACCTACAATCAACAATTGGCTTTGAAGTTAAAGAATTCGATAGACACCCAACACTCACCTCTGTTTGGTAGCATGGAAACTTCAAGAAAGTGAAAGAAAATGAAGCATTGAGAGGCAATAAGTATACCGCATTTTTGATATCTCAAAAACTGTTAAAAACTCACACTCAACTCAATAGAACTATATATGCTTGGATTAGACTCTTAGAAACCCAAGTTCCTATTTTTTTTTTCCTACGCTTTCTCGGTAACCAAACAGATACAAGCAAAATTACACAGATTACATTTGACAGAATGAAAAACTTTTTGAATAAATAATACAAGCAAAAAGAGAGTCCTTACTTTTGTGAGGTAGTCGGAGCGACGGAGCGAGAGGGGGGACGGCGACGGAGTGAGAGGGAATGAGAGTGAGACTGAGAGGGAATGAGAGTAAGAGTGTGAGAGAGGGACTTGTGAGAGTGAGAGTGAGAGAGAAGTGAGAGTGAGAGTGAGAGAGAAATTATGTGTGAGAGACTGAGAGAGCGAGGCGGAGAAGGACGACGGGAGCGAGAGGCCGACGGCGATGGAGCAACGGAGCGAGAGGAGAGTGACAGCGACGGTGATGGCGACAACTGAGAGTGTGAGAGAGAGAGAGACTGAGAGTGAGAGTGGGGAATGAGAGAACTGTGTGATGAGAGTGTGAGAGTGTGAAAGTGGGAACGAGAGAGGTGTTTTTTGAACTTAGACGTTTTTTTTTTTTTGAGCTGGATGATGGACGCGTGGAAAGGAAATCGAGTCCAGTGGACTCGGTTTCCTTTAAATTAAACTAAGTTCATTGAACTCGGTTTGTAAGCAAGCTTACAAACTGAGTTCTTTGAACTCGGTTTCTAAGCTTACAAACCGAGTTCAGTGAACTCGGTTTGCAAGCCCAGAAACTAAGTCCAATGAACTCGGTTTCTGGGCTTGCAAACCGAGTTCAATGAACTCGATTTCTGGTCTACGTGGACACTCTAGCCACGTCAGTTACTGGCAAAACAAAGCAAATCGAGTACAAATACTCGATTTTATAACCCAGAAATCGACCCCTTTGAACTCGAATTGTTAGAAACGAAATTAGTTTGAAACGTTTCCTAACTAATGATATTGTTTGGGTTTTATGATTATTTAAAAAAAAAATCTGTAAAAAAGCACCCAGAAGTGATAATGTAACAAGTCGTATTTATATATGTTGTAGTGAAGGGCAACGCAAAACAAAAAATGCATTAGATAGTGGTTTGAGTAGAGATGATGAAAACAAGGCCCGTAGAAGTTGCTCAAGTCTTAGAACTGGATGTGAAGCAATGCTTAGGGTCATGAGGAATAAGAAGTTGCAGAAATGGGTTGTGAAGGGATTTGACAACAACCACAATCATGGTATTATTAGTCCAAAAAGTGTGTCATACCTCCGATGCCACAAAAAAATGTCTACTACGACTAAAAGTCTAGTTGAAAAATTTGGTGAGGAAGGTCTTCCAATAGGAAAAGTTTCCATGATGTTCAATGTAGGGGACCAGACATTTACAAGTAGAGATTGTTGGAATCACTTGAGAGATGTTAGGGGAAAAAATCTAGATGCTAGAGATGCCTCAGCTGTCCTTAATTATTGCCAAAAACAACAAGCTCAAAACTCCAATTTCTTTTATGCAATTCAATGTGATGATGTTGGCCACATGGTTAATTTTTTTTGGGTGGATGTGCGATCAAGAATGGCTTATCAATACTTTGGGGATGTAGTGACATTTGACACAACTTACAAAACAAACAAGTATGATATGCCATTTGCTCCCTTTACGGGGTTAAACCATCATTGTCAATCAATTTTATTTGGTTGTGCATTGTTGCAAGATAAAACATAACAAACTTTTATGTGGCTGTTTGAAACCTGGCTTCAAGCAATGTGGGGGAAGGAACCAAAATCTATTATTACGGATCAAGATTTAGCCATGGGTGCAGCTATTGCGAAGGTATTCCCAAGAACTCGTCATCGTCTTTGTCTTTGGCATATTAAGAAGAAATTTCCAGAGAAACTTTCCCATATATATCATAAGAAGTCAATATTCAAACGTGAGTTGAGGAGATGCATATGTGAGTCACCTAGTGTGGAAAAATTTGAGGAGGCTTGGAAGAGCCTAATATTGACTTATGGCTTGGAGGGAAATGAATGGCTTGAAGGATTATATAATATTCGAGAGTCATGGGTACCGGTTTACAATAGAAATACTTTCTTTGCAGGAATGAACACTACCCAGAGAAGTGAAAGCATCAATGCGTTCTTTGACTCCTTTGTTAACTCAAGAACTACATTAAAGGATTTTGTGGTCAAATTTGCAAAGGCGGTGGACAGTCGTTATACGAAAGAAAGGAAGGAAGACTTTGATTCAAGACATAAAACACCTTCTTTGGTAATTGGCTCAAAAATAGAGCATCAAGCTGCTTCTATATACACGAGAACCATATTTAGCAAGTTCCAAAAAGAATTGGTGAGTAGTAATCACTTTACAAAGGAAAAGGTTGAGAAAAATGGAACTTTTTATAGGTACAAAGTAACAAGTTCCTTTGATCCAGATGAGGCATTTATTGTGAAGCTGAACTTGGAATCAAAAGCTTGTGAATGTGACTGCCAACTTTTTGAGTTTATGGGAATTGTTTGTAGGCACATGTTATTAATCTTCCAGGTTAAAAATATTTTTCAGATTCCTAGCCACTACATCCTACAACGTTGGACAAAAGAAGCAAATAAAGAACTCAAAAGTGTAGAATATAGTTCAAGCTTTGAGGATGAGCATCATATGTCAAGAGCCTTACGAAGCATCCATGTTTGTCAATGTGTAAGTCAATTGTCTAACCTTACTGAAAAATCTGAAGATATATATAAAATGATAATCTCAGACTTAGACCACATCCTTAAGAAAGCTTTTGGAATGGAAAATGAACTGCTTGAAGATGAGGAAGATGATGAAATGGATATGCATCACAAGAGTGGTGAATTAGCTGACATTGTTGAAGTGGAAGACTGCTCTGTCATTGTTCCTTTGAATATAAAAGATCCACATGTATCACAAACCAAAGGTCGAAAGAAAAGTACTGAGAAGCAAGGTCCTAGTAGGAGAATTAAAGGTGGGCTTGAAATATCCTTAGCTCGTGCAACGACAAAAAGACGATCTTGTCAACTTTGTGGGGGTTATGGTCATAATCATCGTATTTGTAAACAATATAATGGCGAAGGAAGTGATTACCAAGATGAAGAAAACATTACAGAGGTTGATGACAATGATATTGATGATTTAGCATAAAGTGAGTTCTTTCATTACATTTTTCGAGTCTTTTTTTTTTTTTTTTTGTAAAAGAATTTTTTATTGTAATAATATATATCTCATGTTTCAAATTTACTTATACCTTTTTTTGTTCTACTGTAGGTACATGTGGCTGAAAAGAATCACAAAATTATCATTCCTTGGTGGAATATATATATATATATATTGAGTCCAAGTAGCTAAAGGAACTATGTTTAAGGACTTATGTTGTTAATCATGATGAAATAGTTTTATTTGGTTTTTTGTTTTGTCTTTTTAAGGACTTGTGTTGGAATACTGTTTTTTTTAGATTTTCTACTATTCACCTCTTGTTTTGAGGAGGTACCTGCAGCTTTATGTTTGCTTTTTTAATAACAGTTTCTTTGGGATGATCTATCTTTGTTTGTGGTTCTAAATAACAGGTAGTATAGCTGCTTTAAGTTACTGCATTAGTGGTTCTACATTGTTTACTGCTCTGTTTACAGCACTTTATTGCACTGCATTAGTATAGCTGCACTGTTTACAGCACTTTACTGCACTGTTCTGTTTACTGCACTGCTTTAGTATAGCTGCATTGCACTGCACTTCACTGCCTCTGAATCCTCTTATGTTAGGTAATGCTACTTGAAGTTACAATTTAATATATGCTAATTAATATGCTCGTTATAGAAGTTACAATTGCCAATTCAACAATTTTCTCGGTACAATAGTGTGTAAATTCCAAGAATCTATGTCAAGTTATTTTTTATAAGTAATAGGCAACTTTTATTGATAAAAGTAGAGGCATAAGCATCCATGATGTATACAAAAGAATTCTTGAATACAATCAAAGTTAGTCAATGAAGTCCATACAAGAAGAATAAAAACACTCTTGAATCCAGTGGACCAATCTTATAGAGATCATAAAAAAACGTCAGCTCACCTACTGAAGTAGGCATCTCAACAATCCTAAAAATCCAATGATTTCTCTAGTAAAACTGCTTTGTGCTATCCAAAGACTCCAAACAATTGTTTCTAACAAAAATACACATCAGCCACTTTTCAAGTTTTCACCTATTTAACTCCAGCTGTTTAATTAATTTAGAATGAAAACTTGTTCAGTGTCAATAAAAAGTTTGGTCTAATGCCTCTTTTTTGGTAAACAATTTGGTTTGGTGTCATTGTGATGTAGGAGAGAAGCTTGAATGGACTCTGATTCAAATTTTGATGTAGTATCCTTAGGAACTCAGCACTAAATTAGATTTCTTGATGAAATTTTGAAGAATTTTTGAATAGGGTTTGATATTTAAGGATTTAGGTGAATAAAAATTTGATCTTGAATATCTTGAAGATGTTACCAAAAAGTATCTCCTAGATATTGCTTTTACAAGATGTCCATCCCATTGATACTTTTTTTTATTTTAACAATAACATAATAATCTTGCAATCCTTGGTTTTGAGATCAACTACCTCCTACTTGATAGACTTTATCCACTAACTGTGGGTGTGTGTGCTTCATAATCTGACTTTGATGAGAGAGAGAGAGAGAGAGAGAGAGAGAGAGAGAGAGAGAGAGAGAGAGAAATTCATTGGCTTAACTACTTTTACAATTTCATAAAGAAAGTTTTCTTAATCCTGATGCACTTCTTGCCTACATTAGGTATTAATGATTTACTACAAACGTGTGCTATACATGAACCATAACATGGAACAATAAGGCCACATGGCTGCACATTCATTTTAGTCTATGTAATGTTGTGTATGAATTAGACAAGTAGCAGTGAGCTGAACTCTTCATTTCCCATACTTCTTTCTCAATCTTTCTTTGACGAAATAATTCCGAGCTTTAGTTCAAGCTTGTTGAGGGGCAATTTTGACATAAGAGAGATGCACACCAGCAGCAAAAAGAGCAGCACTAGAGACGAAGCATGCCACAGTCATCAACAATTTCTTGGGAGTTGAAGGAAAGTTGAGCACCATTTGAATCCAATTCCTATGAAGTATAAAATAAGCTAATTAGAGCCACAACATCACATATCCTACCCAACCAATAGCTTAAAGGAAAAATAAAAAATCGTTTTATCTAAATTCTAAGTGTTCCTTCTGGTTTCATATATTGGGATCTCCATTCCAAACAAAGCATTCTAAAGACAAACCATAACTACAATCACATTAAAAATAAATTGTGCAACTTGTCTTATATAAGAAATTACAGAGAAATAAATAATCAGAACCACTAAAAAGATGTCAGAACAACTATAGTGATGTTGAATCTACTAAAGATGTCTAGATATGAGTTTCCTACACCACTTTATTTATGAAGCCCTCTGGCCTGTTATTGCATAGTTAAATATCCATGGACGTGTCAATATCCAACTGCAAAGTATCATCAAAATTCTGAATTTGTCAATGTATCTATAACTTGTAATTGAGACTTGAATGTCTATCAAACTATTACAGTGTTAAGTACACAAACACAAATTACATATACACGTGTACATGTAGTGAAAAGGTGCACATATATATAAACAATATGACTTAATATGCTCTCAGATTCTCATAGAGACCATTTTTATTTTTCCTTCTAATAAAGCTATTACTTATACCACTGGTATATATAATATTTCTTCCCCATATCTCATGATATTTTTGTTAACATTATCTGTCATTTCATTTGGTACTGAGAAGAAACAATCTGACAGCATATTCCTTTTATAAATTTTATACAAGATGAGCAACAGGATAACTATCCAACCTGAGAAATTTGTTGGAATCTCTATCTTACAATCATGAAATTTTCAGTCTTTCTCAAACACATGAATGGAGATTATAAAAAATTTTTGTTTCCTATCAATTCAAACCATAACTATTAATCTACACTTTCAATAATTCTGTTACAACTTGTGTTTTGCAAAGGTATTCCATTGCTTTTTCAAGAAACTGTCATAATCTATTTTATTAATGACTATCTAAACAATGTCATACCGTAAAAAACATAGACAACCCAATCATTACTAAATTGCAGAAAAACAATTGAAAACCAAAAGAACTAGACAACCACCAAACTTTACAATCACAAAGGGCACTAACGAGTTTTTTTGGTTCCCTAGAAACAGCAGGAACATCTTTTTAAAAAAATATTTAAAGTTTGAAACTTTTGTTTTTTCATATTATTTGAGACCCATTAAAACTAAAACTGAGCCTAATAAAATCACTTTACCTAGTACAATTGAATCTTTCAAGCTGATTTCTTTTGATACCAAAAGAGCTAAAAAACATAAAACCCAAAACAATCAATTTCTAGGATTCTACTTTCCAAGCAAACAAATGAATCAACAGAAAAGAAAGGAAAAATAGAAACGGAGTACCAAACAGATTAATAGAAACAGTTCGGCTTGATTTCTTTTGATACCAAACAGAGTACTCACAAAAAGAAAGGATTCTACTTTCTTAGCAAACAAATGAGTCGATAAAGCAAAACCCAGATAAAGAATTACATTAAAATAAATAAACAAAAAAAAAAAAAAAAAAACAGTTGACCTTGAGAGAGAAAGAACCAACCTCCAATTGCTATGAGCTAAAATAATGGTACCCAAGAAACAGAGTACTCACACACACCCACAGTTCGGCTTGGTTTTTTTTTTTTTTTTTTTTTTCTTGGAACAATGGTGGGGGAGCGATTTGTACTCACAATAGAAACAGAGCACTCACAACATGTTAATGTGCTTCTTGTTGTTGTTGTTGTTGTTGTTGTTGTTGTTGTTGTTTTTTTTTTTTTTTTTTTTTTTTTTTTTTTTTTTTCTTCTGGCGGCAACCTAGAACAATGGTGGAGGAGCAAGGTAGAGACTCAGACGGAGACAAACGGAGAGACAAAGGATTGAACACCAAACGTAGAGAGAGGGAGAGTTGACGTATTTTTGTTAGGTTTAGAGATACTATTGAATGCAATAAATAAGGGATAATTAATAAGATATTTGTAAGAATATTATCATTAATGAAGATTTTTTTTTATTATAAAATCTACTCAAATTTAATGGTTTAAAAAATGTGTAACTGAAACCCATCTCATATATATATATATATATATAGATGTATAATAGGGTGTAATTCAGCGGATGCGACGATAATTTACCTTAAGAAATGTACGTGTTCATACAGACTAACACTGATTCTTTATGGCCTATCCTTCCTTATCCACCTGTCCCCCACTGCCACCACTTAACAGTATCATCGAATGCAAATACAAGTACATTGCGTGAAAAGAAGAGGAAGGCAGTCAAAAAGGAAAAAGAAAAAGAAGAAAAGAAAGTATAAAGAGAAAGGACGAAGGAAACAAAAATGAGTGAGGTGGTCAAAAAAGAAAAAGGAAATTATATCCTAATTTCTTTAAGTTATATTTTATGGAAAAGTGTGAAAGTAAATCAAAGAAAGTATAAAGAGAAAGGACGAAGGAAACAAAGATGAGTGGGGTGGTCAAAAAAGAGAAAGGAAATCGTATCCTACTTTCTTTAAGTTATATTTTATGGAAAAGTGTGAAAGTGAATCAATATTGTAATGTAAGCTACTCTCTAAGTCTCCATAACCATGATAGTATTTCACACTAAAGTGACAACCAGTTTTCTCAAATTAAGCGTTTGGGTTACACAACTGTGAAATTACATTCTCTAAAAAGTAAATCAGACTACAAGCAGTATGCTAGTATTTTTACAAGGATTCGGCTAATGTGTATCTTAAGAGTATACATTAAACTATTTATTTTTGGAAATATTTTTTCAAAAATTGAAAAAGTTGTCAATATTTTTTCAATTTTTGAATTTTTTTTTTTATCAAAAATGAAAATTATTGTGTACCTTTAGGGCACACATTAGCAAAATCCTTTTCACAATAGACCATCGTTGTCTTCTTGGCCTCACAATAACCGACATTCAATTTCTTCAATCTACCATTCCTTTGAGACAAATCTCTCAAAAATCCTTTTGAGACAAATCTCTCTTATTTTTAATTTTTCATTCACTTTCCTTTACCTAAGTTATCACATATTTCTTTCTTCTCTTCCTTTTAGATCATCTAACCGTCTATCCAAATCACAATGACTTTTCTTACCAGAAAAAAGAGACTCCTCTTCCTATTTCATACTTCTATGCAAAAGATAAAATTTAGTTACAAAATTGATTGTAACTTTAAAGTATAACTTTACTCAATATCTTTTTATTGAATGTGAATTTTGATAAATCTACTATTAGATTACATATTCTTCTTATATCCTCCATGCATACAAAATATAGAGAGAATTAAAGATCAATAGCTATGTCATCAATAAATTGTTTAAATTGCAAGTTTTTGTAATTTGAAATTATGCATAAAATATAAGCTTATAAATTATAAAGTAAATAATATCTAATTGACATAAAATTTGACATATGTGTTAAGAGTGTAAAGAACATGCAATTCAACAGTTAGATTTTCAAAATATGTAGTACTATTTATTTTATTAAATAAGTTTGTAACTTTAGGCTACAACTAATTTTGTAACTAAACCCCTATGCAAATATAATATATTCTTGAGTTTTAGAGGTCAAAATACCCGCATGGATTTTATGAGCAATAAGAATGGGTTTTTGCATTTAAACATAGCTAAACTTATAGCAATCTTATAAAGTTTTCTCTTTAAATGTTGCAGATTTGTTTACATGTCATGCTTTCGTTGTTTTTCTAGGGAAAGCTAGATCTGACAATTGAAGCAATGAGAAAATACAATCCTAAGATTGCGTTTTCAATGCAAAAGTCATGTATAGATGCAATGCTATGGGAAGCTTGTAAGGAATGGAGTTGAGGTTATTGAACACTTGATCAACAATAATCTATTATGATAATCTAAATTTGACAGAAGAGCTGCATAACAGAACATCAAAAATAAAAGAAAAAGAAAAATTGAAACAGAGTATTACACATCACGTCTCATTGAAATTTTACCAAACATATGGTAAATAACAAAAAAATTGCTACACTCAATGAATCAGAAATTGGGACTGTCGAAACTAGTATTTCCTAACATGATACTGGAGTCAAACTGTCAACAAGACCCTTAATTTTAAGGCATTGATAGATTTGGACACAACCTTACTGAATCTACAAACATCATGAAACCATTTTTCCCATTAAAAAAAAAAAAAATTAGCATGTTCACACAGGCAGTGATTTACTACACTCTTTAGAACTTGGAAATTACCATGGCACTCCAATGTAGAAAAATCATAATATTATAAGAGTAATATGACGGGTGTCCTTAGAGAAATTTTTACTAAATCATATTAGGAAAATTTTAAACATCACTTTCATGAGAATTATGAAAAACTGACAGAAAAATTAATTATTTTATTATTTTCTCATAAAATATTTCTAAATTATCTAAAAAAATAAAATACTTTTAAAAATAATTTTTAAACCAATGCCTTTAGAGCATTCGTTAACGTTCTCATATATATATATATATATATATATTTGGACTTTTTAACGTATTATAATATACAAACACACGACAGCAAATCCCTTAAATCGAATTCAATTGGGCCAAAATCAGTCATCATAACTGTATGTATAACATAATGACATCACCAACCAATATAGACTCAACGGTTTTTTTTTTTTTTCCTGGGTAGAAAGACTCAAAGATTTCAACATATGCATTTCATAAAGACAAAGTATAATTGATTTTTTATTGGGTCATACAGAATACAGATAAATTCAACCAGGTCTGAAAGTGAGATGCAGATATTTCTTCGTACTTTCCCGAGTCCAAAATTTTGAAAGTTAATCAGAAAATGCACATCAGCTTCCAGCTACACCTACACTCCAAAGTCCAAATGCCAAAGATAAAATATTATTGTTTAACCATCAAAAAAAAAAATTTATTGGTTAGAATATAAAATATTATCTCTAACTACTCTGCCTGTCTGCTGATATGTTAGTCCTCTAGTCTCCCAGATATAATAAACTAATGAAATAGGTTCCACAAACAAAGGAAATGGATGATTGAGACCCATTCAGCATGTTTTAAATTTTTGACCCACATTATTTTTATTATTATTATTATTATTATTTTTTGGTTAAATTTTGATACGGCAAAGAGATTTCTTCGAACTTTCCTGCATCAAAGAAAGCGCGTGTAGCCAAAAAAATCACTTACCAGTCAAAAAAATACTACTTATTTTAGCCTGGCATCACAACAACTAAAACTCAATTCATTGACTCTCTCATTCTCAGCCAATTCTCGTTCTTTCTCAAAAAACCATTGTGAAATATCTCTCATTTTTTATTTCTCGTTCACTTTGCTTCTTAAACTCTTACAATTTTAATTTCGTCACATCTTTATTTTCTTTCTTCGCTCCTCTTCCTTTTAGATTTTCTCAACTGTCTCTGCATCAAAATCACAATGGCCCTTTCGACCACCAGAGGAACCTCCTCTTCCTCTTTCACCCAACGATGCAGATATGATGTGTTCTTGAGTTTCAGAGGAGATGATACCCGCAATGGTTTTACTAGCCATTTGAATGGTATTTTGCGTCATAATGGTATTAACACTTTCATGGATGATGAGCTTCAAAGAGGAGAAAAAATTTCCGCTGAACTTCTTGAAGCTATTGAAAGTTCAAAGATTTCGATAATTGTATTCTCCAAAAATTATGCATCCTCCACTTGGTGTTTGGATGAACTTGTCAAAATTCTTGAGTGTAAGAATAATGGCCAAGTGGTGTTACCAATTTTTTACAAGGTGAATCCATCAGATGTACGTAACCAACAGGAAAAGTTCGGAGAAGCACTCGCAAAGCATGAAAAAAAATTCAAGGATAATAAAAATAAGGTGCAGAGATGGAGGGCAGCGCTAAATGAAGCCAGCCATATATCTGGTTGGCATTACAAAAATGAGTATGTATTTAATCTCTACTTTGTTATCACCAATTAATTTTATTGCTAAACAAACAACAACCCAAAAAAAAAAAACCCTTCTTGTTTGCATTTTTATTTAAAAAAAGAAAAGAAAAAAAAAGAAAAGAGATTATAAAAAATTTATATTTTGATCATATCTTTTAGTAGTGAGATAAATAGGATATAAGGTTCAGTAATAGAAAGGGAAGAATATATGATAGATACTCTTATCAATTAATTTGAAACCTCTCTCATGTCATGTTTAGAAAATTTCTCCTAAATTTTATAATAAATTCATTCAAGTGTTAGAAGTGGATATTCAATGAGTTTGTTTCCTTTCCAAAGCAAATATTCCATGCATCTTTTTTCTAAAAGCCTAAAGTCGATGTTTGACCTAAAAAAAAAAGTTCGTAATGATAGTTCTCAAATCTATGAATTACGTGCCATTTAATTAGACTAACAAAATTTATGTTGTAGTTCACAAACTAAACGCTTTGAATTCAATTCAAGATCATATTTCAATTTTCTAACATGTTTTAAATGCTTTGTGATTGGCAGCCGCCCTCAATTTAGATTTATCGAAGAGATTTTAGAAGAGATCTTAAGTGCTAAATTAAATCGTACGCAAGTATTTGTTGTTAAATACCCAGTTGGAATAGACTCTCGCATAGAGGAAATAAGTTGTCTGTTAGATATTGAGTCAAACGATGTTCGCATGTTAGTGATTCATGGTCTTCCTGGAATAGGTAAGACAACAATTGCAAAAGCTATTTTTAACTTAATTGCATATCGTTTTGAAGGAAGTAGCTTTCTAGAGGATGTTAGAGAAAACTCAAAAACAAATGATGGTGTACTCCAACTACAAAAGGCACTTTATTATGAGATCTTAAGGGCTGGAAAATTGAAAGTGCATGGCATATCTAAAAGAATCAATGAGATAATGGAAAAGCTTCGGTACAAAAAAATTCTTTTAATTCTAGATGATGTGGACAAATTAGAACAAGTAGAAAATTTGCTTGGAAAATGCAATTGGTTTGCTTCTGGAAGTAGAATTATTATCACAACAAGAGAGAAAAAGTTGTTATCTACTCTGCGAGAAGATTGTCATTTATTTTACTATAAGGTTAAGGAATTAGATGAATGTGAATCTCGTGAACTCTTTTGTCAACATGCACTCAAAAGAAACAAGCCTATAGAAGATTATTCGGAGCTTGTACACCAATATATAGGTTATGCCAAAGGACTTCCATTAGTTTTAAAAATAATAGGTGCTGATTTATATGACAAAAATTTACAATGTTGGAAAAGTGCATTAGATAAGTACAAAAGAATTCCTAATTCGGATATTCAAGAAGTACTTAAAATAAGCTACGATGGATTGGACCAAATTCAACGGGATATTTTCCTTGATATTGCATGTTTTTTTAAAGGATTCTACAAGAATTTGGTTGTAGATATATTACAAAGTAGCAATTTTCATGACCCATACTATGATATTGAAAAACTTATCGATAAATCTCTCATAGTCATTACAAAAGATGACAAATTATTGATGCATGACTTAATACAACAAATGGGTTTGGAAATTGCTCGACAAGAATCAAAAGTGTCAAAAAAATATGGAAGGCTATTGTGTTATGAGGATGCTCCTGAAGTACTAAATGAAGATACGGTATAAGTCCTTTTGATTTACCTTTTTCCTTTTCTCACAATGCAAATATAAATAATTTTTTCTCATTGTGTTTGATTTATCATTTTAATGTTGAAGAGGATTTTGTTTTAAATTTAATAATCATATGTTTTGTTGTCTAATGTGATTCTTTGTCCAATTAGGGATTAGATGAAATTCGAGGCATAACATTGTCCTTGCCACATCCAAGAAAGATGCAATTGAATCTTGGAAAGATGAAAAGCCTCAAATATTTGACAATTCGCAATGTAATTT
Organism: Quercus gilva; assembly: GCA_023621385.1. Lineage (NCBI taxonomy): Eukaryota > Viridiplantae > Streptophyta > Magnoliopsida > Fagales > Fagaceae > Quercus > Quercus gilva. The sequence continues at coordinate 5,610,387 of CM042475.1, read as the reverse complement.
GTGAAGAACTTAAATATCTTCCCAATGGGTTAAGATTACTTGATTGGAATGAATTTCCTTTATCGTCCTTGCCATCCACCTATGAACCTAAAAAACTCGTTGTACTTAACATGCAAAGGAGCCACATTGAATTGGACGAGCATTTCGAGGTATAATCATAGCATTTATAAATTCTTATTAGGTTTTTTTTGTTAACGAGTACCTTTAGAGAATAAGTTAAGGTGCATTTTTTTTTTTTTTTTTTGCTAAAACAAACCATGCATTTAATACTATATAAAATAAATTTTCTAGAAATTTTTTTAATATATAAAATCAAATTGTGTACAAATATTTAAAAATGTATATGTAACCATAAAAAATTTATGGTGCAAATCAATGAACTATTGACAAATGTTTTTTTTTTTTTTTTTTTAAAAGAATAGTGCTATAGATATTACAAGTTTTACTACATTGAATATACAAACTGATGTGTCACAAATTATAAAGAGACAATTCAAATATTCATTTATGAGGTAGTTAAAACGTACCAATCATATTCATTGCCACATTAATTTGAAAGCTTTATGTTTATAAAATTGTAGTACCTTTAACATTTTTATTTTAAAAGTGTGTATTATAATTCATAATTGAACAGTTATTATTTATGTTTCTCAAAAAAAAAAAAAAAAAAAGAGTTATTATGTCTTAATCTATGCTCTTAGCCTCTTTTTTTTTTTTTTTTTTTTTTTTGGAAATGCGCTCTTAGACTTATTTTGTTTCTTTTTAATAATAAATTTCAATAAAAAAAATTTCTTCTTTTGCAGAGGTGTCAATTTGAAACATTAAAATATATGGATTTCGCACATTTTAAAAATATTACAAAAGTACTTGACTTATCAGTGATTGCCTCAAACATAAAGAAGTTGGAGCTTTATAGATGCATAAATTTAGTCAGGATTCATCAGTTGGTTGGTTGGACTTCATGTAATTTTCTCCATAAATAAAGTTAAAATTGTGCACAAATATTAAATAATGTTCACACAACCATGTTGAGTTTATGGGTGCAAATCAATAAACTATTGGACACCAATCACAATCATTGCAATATGCACATTTTTTTCATGACGTCATAGGTTGAAACTAAAATATATATATATATATATATTCATTGCTACAGGAGTTTGTAAGATTTATGTAGTAAAACTTATTATATTTTTAACATTTTTATTTTAAAAAATGTGTATTATATTTTTTTTAAAGGAAAAAAAATGTCTATTATAATTCATTATTGATCATTTATTAATCTATGCTCTTAGTCTATCATTTTAAAGTTTTTTTTTCTTCTTACTAATAAATTTCAAAATCTTTCCTTCTTATACAGAGATGTCGGTTCGAAACATTGAAATATATGAATTTCAACCATTGTAAAAATATTACAAAGGTACCTGACTTATCGGTGATTTCTCCAAACATAAAGGAGATGAAACTTTATAGATGCATAAATTTAGTTGAGGTTCATCAATCTAATGGACTTCTTGAAAAGCTTGAATTCTGGAATCTCCGTGGATGCCAAAATATTAGAATTTTTCCAAGAAACCTCCGGTTGAAATCTCTTAAAATGTTTTATTTTAATTGGTGTGGAAGTCTTCTGCAAAGAACGGAAAGATTAGCATTGCTTTCATCGATAGGATATCTCATTAGCCTTCATAGCTTGAGAATAAGTTTAAAAAACGTGAAATATTCAAGTAACATCTCTAATTTACAAAATCTTAGGGAGCTCGCTTTGTATGATTGTGAAAATTTTCCAAAAGCCAGGGATACTTCTGGTTGCTTCCCTGAATTACAATATTTAGGTTTCCTTAACAGCAGCATCACCACCCTCCATGAAATTGCACACAGATGTCCGAAATTAAAGACCCTTTGCATTCACCATTGCCAGAACCTTCAGGAAATTCCAAGGCTTCCACCTTGTATAAGAAATGTATCTACAATAGGGTGCAATTCGTTGAATTCACAATGTAGAAGAAGATTATTTAGTCAGGTATCTCTCTAATTTATATATATATATATATATATATATATATTTTGGTTAACTTTCCTTGCTAAATTTGTTGAACTAAAATTTTGTTAATTGCAAGCAGCTTGGAGATGTGATAGGGCTTCAACGAAATTTAGTATGTAGCTATTCTAATATGAGATCATCGCATCAGGAGTTTGGATCTGAATTGGGCTCTTCATCTGAATTGGGCTTCACTTCTAAGTGGTCTAGTTATAGCCTTGCACTTCCAGGAACTACAATTCCAAAGTGGTTCAACCATCAGAGTCATGGAAGTTCCATATCATTCTCAGTTGGTCAGAAATTTCCATCATTTGCTTTATGTGTTGCTTTAAACATAAAACGCAAGGATAATGTGCCATTAGTATCTCAAGTGTTTTGTGGTTCTATCTACTTGTTCATTAATGGTTTTGAAGAAAGGCTCACGAGATGTAAATTTCGACTTGATTCATTGAATTTTATGTGGTTTCATTATGTAAGTGTTAGACATAACTTATTGAAACGCATAATTTTAGGCGATCGGAATGATGTTACTCTTCAGTGTAAAATTTCAAATAGCCATAGAGGAATAGCAAAAATTACAATAAGAAGGTGTGGGGTCCATGTGGCATGCATATGTCCCCCTCGGAATTCTACTACAGATAAGGTATTAAAAGAAGCATCTTTTGATGAAAGATTAAAATTATTTTTATCCAGAGTGGCTGCAGAGGTTCTTCCCTTCGAGCAAGAGATGGTCGGACGCTCTGAAACCCAAAGTGCCAATCGTTGCCCTCTTTGTGAAATAGCAAAAGATTCAGCCTTGCATCTATTTCAACGTTGTCCCTATGCCAAAGGAATGTGGTATGGTGGTAGATGGGGTTTTCGCATTGAAGTGATCCAAGCTAAATCTGTAAAGGAGTTCATTGAACAAATAGTTGACCCCCCAAAGGAATTATTAGCAGAAAGAGTCACCAAAGATGAATTCACACTGTATGCAGTAGTGGCGATGAAAATCCTTTGGGATGCACGAGTGAAAGCTCTGGTTTCAGAGACTAAAGAAAGCATAAATCAGCTAGCCCATCGTCTTAACACACAGTATGACTCTAACTTGAAATCACTTGGGACTACGAGGGGAACTAGAGCAAAAAAGAGAAAGTGCTTGGACCAAGAGGGGAATGGCAGAGCAATCAAACGTGGGATAAGCCTTTGCAGTAAGATGGGCAATGTCATTGGCAAATGAGGAGAGACTTGAACAAGTTGTGGTAGAGGGTATAAAGGTAAGCACTCCAGGTATTTGATAAAATGTTACTATGGATATATAATGGTAAAATACAGTACATATTGCACAATTGGATTGCTATTTCTCTTCCTTTTTTTGTAGTCCAATGAATCTGTGCTAGAGATAATCTTTATATTGTTAGCTGATTGGTGAGGATTTATCTTTTAAACTGCAGCTACTATCATCAACTTCATTGCAAATTCAGCTTGCAAGCTCGGCTGGGAATGGAGGAGCATAATGAAGGATATTTTGGCTTTGGCTTCTTTTTTCAGATAATAATGTAGTGAACAACCTCATAAAATGGGCACTGGGGTCTAATGACTCTAGTTTATTGTTGCCTGTAAATGATCCTCCAATAGTAAGCAGATAGAAGTTTGTTACCTCTCTCTCCTCTTTCTAATATGTTGCTCACACAGTCACACATCCTGCTGGACTTGCATTCGTTTTCTGCTCTTCTTCAACATGTGTATTTGGACTATGATTTATCAATTTATTAATACTTAGCACTAGTTTTGAAAGGTCACTCAGATGCTATTGAGGTCTCTCTTGGAATCTTCGACCCTTTTGAAGGTACTAAGTTCACATTATATGTATACCAGCTAAGTAATTGTTGGAAATATAATTTGATTTTAATATGGGAATAGTCATGAGGTTACTCTAGGCCTAGCTTGGACTGTTTTAATTTTAGTTAGTATGACTTAAGGCCTTCTGTATTGTAGTTCTATTAAATATGACAAAATATAAATAAGATCAAATGAATTGATATTCCAGTTGGCCAAGTTTAAAATAAATTTTCTTATTGAGTGAAATATGATTTTTATGTTGTTCTTCTCATACAAATAATGGTTATTTCTCCTCGTGATCTTAAACATACCTCATGTTAGAGGCTAACTGGAACCTTTCTCCTAAATTGACATCCCTTAGCACTAAATTTAATATTCACTTCACCTAAAACAAAAATTCATGTATTAAAAATGATTTGGAACTATTGGCTGAATCTTAGATACTTATCTTTTATGTGGGTGGATTTGGGGGACTATTGCAATGATTATCATTTACTATTTCAGGAAGCAGAGCATCTTTACTTAGACAACTGCTTGCTAGAAACTGCAGTACACTTGAAGAGCCAAAGCAGTCGACCAAGACAAAGCTGCAAGTCCAATGCAAGCACCCCACTACCCCCAATCAACCTCTCGGTGCTAACAATTGACAAACCACTTCTCTAAGCCCACCATCACTAGCTGAAAAACTATGGTAAACCTTAGAATTATTAAAAACATCTTGTTCTTGAATAACCCCTAAATTTGTTCTTCTCCAGTTGCCTAAGGTCAAACTTATTGAAGACTTGACAAAGGAAAAAGTGTTGAAAATGATGGTTTCTTTCACTATCTCACACATGCCAAAAATAGATCATGCCCTACATTGCAGCATCAGTAAGACTGCTATGGCTCTGGTTATAAATTACTTTGATTGATGGATTTACTAAGAAGTCAATGTGTGGCCATAGCTAAAGTTGATGCAAGGGCAGCAACATTCAACGGTAGCAACATTCATTGTGAGCTGGAACTGAATGAACTTTTGACTGTTCTTAGATACACACCTTCTCCAACTCAAAACTGTCACCGCAAAAGTAAATAACTAGGATGACAGTATTTGTGCTCTCCTTTGCCACTTCAGTGCCTTGGATTCCCATGGAAAGCCCAATAATTTTCTTCTCTTAGAATAAATACATGATTCATATCGGCAGTTCTCTCTTCCGATGAGTATTTTTTGAAAATTCCCTGTTCTACTACAGCTTCATTATTGAAATCCTCATCAAGATTGGGAATCCCACATTCCAAAGCTATCACTCTTGCTGCATGTTCATTTGTCACCGGTGATCATTTTGATGTTTACTCTAGAGAGTGCATATAGTCTTCTTACTCTTCCTCTTTTCCCCACTTCTATTTTTCTTTGAATTGAGGGCCTTGACTTAGATTATCTCAGAATTATGCTTGATTTTATCGATATTGATACCTAAATTGTAGATAGCCCAATAATGTAGTACTTTTACTGTATGGCTTTCAAATCCTTCAACCGGTCATGCAGAAATCCTGTTTGTAAATTGTACTAGCTGTGTTGAAACCAAAAACTTGTTGCCTTATAACAAAAACATTTTTTACTTTTTCTTAGGAAGTACATTCCCTCGCCGTTTCTTTACCAAGCCAAGATTCTGTTAGCTTCATCTCATTAACTATTAAGTGCCTGTTTTGTCAGTGAAGATTTTTTATTTTTTTATTTTTTATTTTTTTTTTTATGTGGCTCAGTCCATTGTGTAACAAGCAGAAGGTTCTTGAACCATGGTGTAATCAGGCATCAAGCATTTCAAAGAATATGCCACATGTAAGAGTAGCTAATAGAGGCAGACCTTCCGAAGTAGCCACCACCATAACTATGACTGCCGTGGCAAAAAGGCATGATCAATCATCGTGCACTATATCTCTAATACTTTGAGTTTTAAATATTTGTATGAGTATTAAGATTTAGAGTATCAGAGCAACAAATGTTCTCTCATGTCAGCTCTTAAAGTTGCATATTATGGTTTTGTTATTTTAATTTTCTGTTCACTTTTTTTTTAAACATAATGTCTGTGTTTTCAACCAACATCAATGTAGTGGTTATCTTTAACATAATATTTTTGCTTTAAATCAAGCTTCAGTATGACCAGGCTGCTTGTCTTGTGCTATTACTCTCAAGAAAGAGGCCGCACTAGAGAATGATGCTTCCTATTGGTAGTTGAGGAAAGGTGATTGGTTAAATTCATTTTTTTTCATGATTATGTTTCAATCTTCCATTCTTTTCATTGTAAATGCATACATATGTGAAATTTAGCATTCATAAATTATCATGTTAGATGTTGATTTCGTTTACTCTTTTTTCCCCTTCTGTTACTACATCACTAGCGAGTATTCTTTGGCTTTGCCTTTTATGGAGACCACTTAAGAAGATTGGCTTTTAATGTCTCTAGGAAGTTTCCTAAGTCCTACATGTAGCACATATAGTTGTGAGTCAATTTTTTGTCATTTACTTTCTGTTCAGCTGTGTTTGCCATTTGCAACTCTTTTCCTATATCAGACTGTGTTATCATCTTTATGAGTTATAAAGAGTACAAGGGAAATACACTTTATTTTAAATGCTTTATTTTCTTGTGATGAAATCCATCAATGTAGAAGTTATTTAATTTGTAGGGAATTTTTATATTGCAATCAAAGGAATGGACCCTTTATGCATGTGCCTGATGTTTTTACTTGCATGAAGAATCTTTATGCTTAAGAACTTGTGATCTTGTTTGCAGAAAAGATGAATGCTCTTAACAAGTGAGTGAAAAGGCAAAGACGAAGTTGCAATTTCAATAAAAGTACCTGATTGCCCTCACTCCAGCCTTCTAGAATTTGCTTAGGTCATTGAGGTATGTTCATAAGCATTACTTTATGTGTTACTCTGCTTGGGATATCTTGAATTAAACTATTGAAAACTCTATCAAAGTTTGATTAACCTTCTTGCAAATCGAACTAAAACTTACTTTGAGCTTTAGGTTGATAAAACAGTCACCTAAAACAAGCCCTGTCAGAGGTGATTTGTGCACAAGTTAGCTTGTAAGTATATGTGGCTTGGTCATGAGATTGTTATTGCTTGGGCCAGGGCATGTATAGCTTTGTGGAGGCCAGGTCACCCAAAATTAAAGGCATTAACTTATAAATTAGTACACTTGGCCCACAGCTTTTCATAGTCACCTTGTCACGAAATCAATCAACTTCTTTTTCTCTACATTGAAATATGATCATACATTCTTAAATACTCTCTCCTTAGTTAGCCACCTTGTTTAGGCCAATTTTATGTATATTGCTTCTCTCTAATGAACACATTTTTTTTCTTTTTATAATATAACCTAGGGTCTTTTTTTAAGGGGACAGTAACATATTCAGTTGAAGGAAAATATATGTATATTTCAAATAAGGTATGGCTAATAATAAAATTTTAATGCAAGCAAAAAAATCTCTTAGTAAGGACCAACAATTTTCCTAGTGTACCTTTAATGTTAACTTAATCCCATCAAAACCTCTTGCTTTCAAATGGGATTATGTGGTTTTGATATCTGAAACAGTGGAGGAATTGGGGCATACAGTACAAAGGTTTCTCTCTCTCTCTCTCTCTCTCTCTCTCTTTATATATATATATATATATATAAACATATACATAAAAGAAATATTAAAAAAATCAATCCCATGGGAAGCAACAGCCACCCTGGCCTCCCTTTGCCTTGCATTTGATCATGGCCTACTTAATTCGTACCCGTACTGCTTAATTCCTTTTGTGGTATTGTTGTTCTCTTGCCAAAGTTACCATTATACTTAGATGTACTATGACTTGAGCATTGTTGCAAAACCTTGGAAACTGAGTATTCTGATAATTTCTTTGGTGTTTTTCTCCTTATTGAAGCAAAAAATTTAAAGTCTGGTTTGTTGACAATCGATCATCTTTCTATACCAATTATCCAACTGAAGAAAAGATGGCATACAATTTCCTTCTGTAAAATATTTATAAAAAAAGTACTAGTATTTTTTTGTAACTTGTCAATGTGTAAATGTGTTTTTTTCTTTTTTCTTTTCTCAAACTTATAATAATTGTTGGTAATATAATTTGGTTTCAATACTAGAATAGTCATGAGGTCACTTTGCTCTGAGTTCAGTTTGCATATGCTTCATTGTAATTTTAGTTAGTATGATTTAGGGCCTTCTACATTGCTGATTTGTTGAATATGACAAAAATATAACTAACATTAAAAGTGGTCTGATATTCTGGTTAGTCAAGTTTGGAGCAAGTTGTCTAATCCACTAAAGTTTGAGTTTTTTAATATGATTCTCAAAGTAATGGTGTTTGTTACTTCTTTGTCCATTTGAATGTATGAAATTCACCCTCAATGTTGTTGGTCATTTATTTCTTAACTGTATTCCTATGAAAATTCAGGGACGAATGACTTTTTTTTTTTTTTTTTTTTTTTTTTTTTAATTTCATAGGAATTTTTTATACATAATAAAACTAATAATTACTTTGGAATAGCTATTGATTTGTAATAGGATTGGTCTTACTTACTGAATTGGCCTTTGGGGGGGGGGGGGGGGGGGCTTTTCTTTTTATTCTGATGTCCTGTTAAAGGCTGGCTAGAATGTGGTCTCTTGAATACATATCCCTTAGTCTTGGGGGCTCCCTTCTTGTGGGCGTGAACAACCTTCTCACTCTTCATCTTCACTGAAACTCCACTTCTGTTTTTCTTTGAATCAAAGTCTAACATGGATTATAGAATTTATTGATATTCATACTCATATCAAAGACAAGCCCAAGAAAGGGTCGCTTTCTTGGTAGGGCTCTAGAAATCTTTACAAGCGATTCATAATCTACTTTGTAAATAGTATTTGTTGGGTTCTAAGAAATTAGGAATTAATGTATTAGAACTTCAATTTGTATTTTGTTGGCAAACCATGATCAAAACATTTAGTCTAGGTGTAGGCTTGCTCAAAGTATGTTTATTTGTAAAATTGGAATCGAGTGATTGCAGAATTTATTGGACTAAATCTGTAAGCCTCGATCGATCGAAAATTAGACTCGATCGATCGAACCACGTACAGATTTATTTTTCTGCAGACTTCTAGTTCAGCCCAAACACTATTTAAACGTATTGGGGTCCAAGTAAAACACTCCTATATATAAGGAAAACCCTAGAACGTTTTTTAGACTTTTGAGAGAGAGATTAGAGTGCCTCTTGTGCCTCCTTTTATTTTTAGGGTTTTGTACCCAAACCTCTCTAAGTCTTTGTTGCTCATATTTGCTGTTTATGTGAATTTCTTGTGAGATCTTTGAGGAGCTTTCCTTCACATAAACTTAGGGTTTTCAAGGTAGAGATTTTATCTACATATTGATGATCAACAAGGTTGTTGCCATTGGAGCTTAAAGAAACACAAGCGAGGAGCTTGTACTTGAAGGAGAATTCAAAGAAAGAAGTAGTCCGTGGATTCGGAGCCTGCGCGTGGTCGTGTCAGGAAGTTACTACTGGTGGGTAGCATTAGGAAGTCAAGCGGGGAGCTTGTAAGTCCTTTTGTAACAACTTCAATTCTTTCTTAGTGGATTCCGTTTTGCCTTGAGGATCGGTGGGTAAAATCCTCCCCAGGTTTTGTACCGGTTTGGTTTTCCTGGGTGATCATATCATGTGTTATTTATTTTCCGTTGCTTTATATATTCTTGATATGATTGTTTGATTGTTTTAACCTAGAATTGTTTAATTTGACTAAGTAACAACTTGGCTAATTAATCTAGGCTAACCAATCTAATTGTGGTTTAAGGGGTCTAAATTTCCAACAGTATTGGTTGTGTTTAAACCAACTGCTTCTTGTTTTATATATCAAGAACATTTGATACTGTTCTGTGGGAGTACCTTCCCTCATTGCTTCTTTTAAAGGAAAAATTATGTTACCTTCATCTCATTTAATGCACAAGTACCTGTTTTGTCAATGCAGATACTTATGTCGTACTCCAGTGTCTCACAATCAGAGATCCCTAGCCAAGGCATGATCAACTATCATGTATTTCATAGAATAAGCCAAAGTTGTCTTCCAGCCAGAGGCAGACCTTTTGCAATTGCCCACACCATGGTTATGACTAGCAGTGACAATACGAACAAGTGCATTGAAATATGTTGGTGTTGCCCATCTCTCAATACGTCCACCCTGATGTCTCCACTCTTTAGGGAGAACTTTTCAAATTGCCTGGATTGCTTGAAGTTACAGACAGCAGAAACAGCAACAACCCGAACGATAGCAACAATAATACTCCCACCATAATAATCATATGCTGTTTGATTCCAAAGGCAGAGACATTATAGCAAAGGCCAAAAGTACAATAATAGTGGTTGCCTCAAATGCTTTAAAGACATAACTGAGTAAGCCTTTTGCTGATTCTTTTTGGCACCAAAAACATTCTTTCAATGAATAGGATCAGCCACATTACCACTAATAACTTGCTTTATGTAGGTTCCAGGAACCACAGCCAGTGCTTTTACTCCAAATTGACATGAAGCCTCAAAGTTCTTATTCCTCATCATGTCATTGAGCCACTTCAGATCAATACTGAGAAAGGAAATGGATTTGTTATGCAAGCAACCCTCATCAACAGGCTGCACATCAATGGTCTTGGTCAATTGGTGCTGTATATGTGAAAGATCAGTTGTAAATCAGTACACCATCTTTGGTTCATTGCTTAGTAGGTCTTGATTTGTGGTCCTTCCTTCTGTTGCTTTTGGGTTGCATTGGTTGATGCCAAGAAGGTTATAGATGTTATTGCTCCTAGAAAGGTAGATATAATCAGAACATAAGTAGCATCTGGCAATTCCTCGCTATCTTATGTGGAAAATTTGGAGGGACTTGAATAACTGAACATTTGAAGGCATGGAAAAACCAGTTAAGAGATCAAATCTAGTTTCCTGAATCTGCAAATTGAATGTTGTACAATGAATTTTTTGGGGACCTTTTAAATTTATGATTGTAATTCTTTAAGAGGCTTTACATTTTGAACTCTACTCTTCTTTAATAAAACTCATCAATTACTTATAAAAAATTAAGTGTTTTATTGTTTTACTTCCTTGGCCTAGTCCTAGTTTATATTTCTGTTAAGATTGTCAATTGGTATGGCCATTGGTCTTTGTACCAATGGCTTCTCCTTTCCCCCTCATAAGCAAGGGGAAGATGTTGAAGTTGTGGGTTTAATCTTAAATGTGTAAATGATTAGTATTTACCAATCAAAACTGCAATGTGATCGTTGAGTTCTATTTGTGAAGAAAGGGATGGAGAAACTAAGATAGGAAGCTCTGTGTTTTGATGGCTCTCTCTTATGATGTTTAGCTCTGGAGTGACACTATTTTGGAAGAGTCATAGTATGCACACCTTCAACGCTTTAATACAAATGTAAGTTTGAAAATCTTACATAAGATACAATTATCTCTCCTTGGCCACTCTAGAGCCTTGAATTCCTGTAATCCAGTACCCAATGGTTTTAGGGAAGGCACATAATTGGAATGGCCTTTGAATATGGCTTTTTCTGCTTCAAGCATGTACCCATCATAGCCTTCTCTAAAATGTAGGATCTTGTCATCATAAAAATATCAACATTTTCCATCTGCTCTTCAGGCTAACAATTTTGAACATTACAATGTCCACTTCTACTTTACCTACTAAATCCCTGTTTGGCTTGAGATTTTAGACTCTGCACTAAATTAGCTATAGCTTTGGAGTTATTGTCTCTAGTGATCATCTTAACATTTAAATTTGGCAATTATGCCCTACTGTTCACACAAACCATTTATTTTGTCGCAGTCCACTTTGTTTCTGCTGTTCTAACACTGGTTGAGATCATTCAACACTGCTAGCCTTGATAGCCCGAATAAGATCAGAGGGTTTTCTTCAAGGTCAGCATGAACCTTCTCATTCTCTTCCTGTTTTGTTGGACAGAGGTGTTGTATTCCAAGCTCATATCAGCTGCATCACTATGATTGCAAAAATTGCATTATTTTCTTTTGATCCATATACCTCTTAGCTATCTTTCTTTGGACATAATATTTCAAATATATTCCCAGTATTTTCCGTGAAAGAGAGATGGCATCCCATGTTGCACTTAATATTACTTTGTTTTGCTTGGCTGGGTGCTTAGTTACTAGAATATTCTAGCTATTGATGATATGATTAACTTTCCTATACTGCATTAGTGGGTTTGGAGAAAGTTTTGTGGCTCAACTGTACTCTGTATTGCATGCATTGGGTGTGTTACGATCTGTCCTAGTATTGCATTCTATAACTTTATTTTCTAAATCAGCCAATCCTAAATGCAAAGAAAAGTGTTACTGCACTCCTTCAAAATTGAAAACTTGCACTCCTGGTTTAGCATTGGTGAGCTTGTTGCATATTTTAAAGATACTAGTCGCATACTCGCACGTTGTGCGTGATAATTTTCTTAGGACGATCTCATTAAATATTTTATTAATACTATAATTTTAGTTATTAACCATTGCTTTTTCATTAGTTTTTAAGTTAATATATACCTTAAATATTCTTTTTTTTTTTTTTACCTTTACACACACACACACACACACACACACACATATATATATATATAATGTGAATCTTTACACATACCTTTAAGAAAACTCTATATATTCTATTTCTTTGGATGCGTAAAATTATAGACCACTACTCCATAATGATAGTGGCTAATTAATTATATATATATTTTTTAGTGATCTCATTTGCAATGCTTTTTACCATTGTCGTATATTTACTAACTGATGATTTGCATAACAAAGACATTAAATGAGAGGTAATATTATTCATTAGATTCTCAAAAGTAATAGTGTATGAAAATTATATATATATATATATATATGTGTGTGTGTGTGTGTGTGTGTGTGTGTGCATATTATAAATAAGGTTAGATGAAAGGTCAAAAAAGAAATTTTAAAATTTTCTAACTTTATTTCTTATGTAATTTCTACTACTACCAAAGAACATTTTTTTTTTTTTTTTGGTTATGATTAATATGGTTTCCATAGTTAGAGTTTGATTAGTTTTAAATTTAAATTTAGTATTATGATTGTATTTGTATTTAATTATTGATTTAATTTTTAAGTGAATTTAACGGTTTATTTTACTACACAGTAAAGTTTTTAATGTTCTCTACACGATAATCTCTATTTTATTTTTTACTTATCCTTACAACCTCTTTGTTGTCCAATCAACGGTTACTAACTGACACTTGATTTTTTTTTCTTTATCTACTCTTTATTACTTTGTATTGTTTTTTTTTTCTTTACCATCTCTCTCTCTCTCTCTCTCTCTCTCTCTCTCTCTCTCTCTCTCCAACCTATCGTTATCCAAAATTTGATGATGATCCTATGACATTAAATATGCATTATTAGTTTTTTTATTTTTTTTATTTAGTGTTTCTAACTTGATTTATTTTGTATTTCATTTTTCCTTTGATGCATTGGGTGTGAGAATGAGTGGTTCCATAGCATTACTTCACTTAATAAGGACAATTTTATTTATTTAATTTAGGCAAAATATTTTATTTTAAATTTTTTAAAATTAAAAAGGAGAGGAAATATAAATAATTTAACGATATATATGGGGGATGTGACTGAATTTAAATGTTGAATAAAATTACATGAGAAAAAAAAAGTAAAAAATAAAATATATAACAATAAACACTAACTTATCCAAATCATTCTATGTAATATAATAATAATATATTCTTATATACTATCTTTAATTCTTTATAATGCAATATGATAACATTTAACAATCAAACTAATTAAAAAAAAAAAAAAAAACTTAAAACACAAAACTAAATTTCATCAACCAAAATAGAATTCTAAAGAATACAACACTTTATCAAGCTAAAATAGAGATGCAAGAAAAATAAAAATAAAATCCACCAAAAAATTAAGGGAGAAAGAGTGGGAAATAACCCATTTTTTGTGAGAGAAAATTATATAAAGAATAGAAGAGTGAAGAGTGAAAATTATGTAAATAATATATTCTTATATACTATCTTTATAATGCAATATGATAACGTTTAACAATCAAAGTGATAAAAAAATAAATAAAAAAAAACTTAAGACGCAAAACTAAATTTCATCAACCAGAATTGAGTTCTAAAGAATACAACACTTTATCAAGCTAAAATAGAGATGCAAGAAAAATAAAAACAAAATCCACCAAAAAATTGAGGGAGAAAGAGTGGAAAATAATCCTTTTTTTGTGAGAGAAAATTATGTAAAGAATAGAAGAGTGAATGACAAATTTATACTAAGAGAATGATAATGAAAAGAAACAATATAAAGAAAGATAAAAGGAAAGAGGAAGAGTGATATTAAGGTAGAATGTTTAGGGAGATGAAAAGGTAAAGGGAATGAGAAAGGTTGGAAAAAGTGTAAATGTTAAAAAAATGAGTACAATTTGATGAGCACAATTTTCTTTTATTTGAATTTAAGTAAAATATTACATTTTTTATTTTTTAAGAGAGAGAGAGAGAGAGAGAGAGAGAGAGAGAGAGAGAGAGAGAGATATCAATAATTTAATGATAAGAAGGATGCGGTTGAATTTGAATATTGAATAAAATAAGATGAGAAGAAAAAAAAAAGAAAAATTAAAAGATATAACAATAAAAACTAAATTATCCACATTATGCTATGTAATAGAATACTACTATATTTTTATCTACTATCTTTAATTTTTTATAACGTAATTGGATAAAATTTAACGATCAAAGAGAAATAATAATAATAATTTAAAATACAAAACTAAATCGTATCAACCTAAATTAGAGTTCTAAAAAACACAAAAATTTATCAACCTAAAGCGGAGATGCAATAAAAATTAAAATCGACCAAAACATTGAGAGAGAGAGAGAGAGAGAACTTTTTTTGTGAGAGAGAACTATGCAAAAAATGGAAGAGAGAATGACAATTTTATAGTAAGAAGGAGTGAATAAGAAGAGACAAATAAAGGAAGATGAAGGGAAAGATGAATAGTGATATTAAAGTAGAGGAAAGTGAGAAGATGAAAAGGTAAGGGAAGAAGAAAGATTGAAGAAAGTGTAAATATTTTTTTTTTTTTTAAGTGTGTCAAAAAAAATTATAGGAAAATTGAAAATAAAAAGGAAATATGTATATATATATATATATATATAGATGTTAAAACCGACAAAGATGAATATGTAAAGTTAATAATTTATTTATATATTTTTTTGGAAAAAAAAAGAATAATAATTATGTGGTAAATGATGTGGCAATGAGGTGGTGCAACAGGAGTTCAGCAGCAATAATGCTACACTTTAGCTTTTAGTAATACTGGTGTACAACTTCATACATATACATGGGTACAATTAAAAATAATCGCAATTACACGGTTCAAATTATACATAGTATTTACTTACACATTTTTTAAACCATACATTTAAAAAAATATTTAATTGGATTTAAATTTTTCGATTTTTGTATCCAATAATTCCCTTACTACAAAATTTAAAAAATTAGATGGACATGTGGCACAAATTTGGACATCAATTGGATTTGGACTTTTCGATATTTACACTTTTTTTTTTTTTTTTTTTTGAGAATCTTCGATATTTACACTTAATAATTCAATTGACCCAAAAATTAAAAATTAAATAAGACACATGACTCAAAATTAAGAATCTAATTGAATTTTTTCTAAGCTTAATTTAGATTAAATATTTTGTTTAGCTAATGTCATAAAATTTATAAATTAAAAAAAAAACACTTATTAAGAATATCATATTGAATATGTAAAATACTATCACAATCAAATTTATAAATCATTGAATTATATATATATATATATATATATATATATTTTATGAAATTTGATAACTAATAGGCTGAATATGTGCATATATATTTTCAAAAAATTGTGGTTCTTTGGAAGAACTAAGTTGAATCCTTTTTTTTTTTGGAGATATAATTCTACTTTGGCTATTGATAATGAGGAGATATGAAATAGAATTTTAATAACATTAATTAATTAGAGATTAATAATAAATAGTTTTAGAAGAGTCGTATAATAACACATATAATTTCCATCACAATATGATTCTTACAAATAGATTTTTTTTAAGAATATTATAAGCAAATAAAGTGAATGGTAACTTTTTCTCAAATAAAAAAAGTTAATGGTAACATCCCTTGTGATGGATACAAAATATTTCTAGCAATTAAGGTGAAAAAATATCCCAACTAAAGGAGAATGCTGAGAATATCCTTGGAAGCAATTTGGTAGAGAATCATGGATGTAGTCGGTTTCATGTTCTTTGTCTTAATACTTCTTCATCTAAAGAATTTGATCAAATGAGGCTAAGTTAAAGCTGCCAAAAAGTAAAGAAATCAAATTTAGCACCAACATTGATAAGACAATAACAATAATAACAATTGTTATTGAAAAAAAAAAAATCATAATAATTATAGCCCATCGTCAAGAAAATTTCCTCAAGAGCAAAATTGTTTTAGAAACCACTTTAAAGAAACTATAGAGAGTTTTAATTTCAAAATGAAATATTTTAACTATATACAGTTTCATATTATCTAGGGGATAGGTGATTAGAGATGGCATCACAAAATTGTCTCTAATCACCATATATGAAAGAAAAGCCAATAGGCAATAACAAAATGCTATTCTAAAAGATGACCAAATAATAGCATCTGAAATCTACTAAATGAACAAATAGAAAAGATGAGAACAAACTTAAAAAGCAAAAATTATAATAATGATTAGAGCACAACTATCATTTAAAATCAATAGCCAAATGGGTCTTCTGAATTACAACCTAATAGTAAATCTGGGTATCCCCAAATTCATCAAAAACACGAAATTTAAACTTTAATCAACCACCAATCTATCCGAACCTATTGCATCTGAAATTTCAACTAAAAATTTTCTCAAATTTGAATCACACACAAACCAAAATTCAATAATATCAATAAAAAATCAACTGGTACATACAATTCAAAAGAAACCAATACTAAAAAAACTCATTCTCTGCTTCTTTTCATTTTTCTTCGTCATTCAACCTTAATCAAAACCAATAATCCAAATACCTAAATCAAATACACTCAACCCAAAATGACAAAACTTAAATCATATTTAACATCAATTTTTCTTTTTTAAAAATACCTGCACTATAGCAGTTCTAGCGGTATATGGGTGGAGGCTGGGCTGGTGGGATGATGGTTTGACATGGTGGCAGCTCTCAAAGGTTTTAAGAAAGACAGAGAGAACAGCTGAACTTGTCGAAGGAGAAGGAGAATCAAAACGGAAGAGAGAGCGTCTGAAATCTGAATGCATAAGGTTCGCATAAAACTATAAAGGGAGTCAAGTAATAGGTCTGGAAAAAAAAAATTGAAAGACATTAATTCAGATTTAAAAAGTAGAGAAAAAAATGTCGATGTGGAAATTTGTGGAACTAACTAATGCAGCATTATATTATGAAGTTAACTAAAAGTCAGAGGCTTCGGTTTTATAATATATATATATATATATATAAGATAAAATTATTGAACATCATGAAAGCTACACAATTTTGAGAAAAAAAATTGATGAATTGATAGCAAATTTCAATGTCATAGTCATAAAACTCAACATTTCCCAAAGTTCATCACCAACCAAATGGGCCAACTATACATACCTGACTTACATAACTGTCTTTATTGTCGACGACCACACATAGGTCTCTCTCACTCTTAAAATATACTGAACGGTTTAAGACCCCTTAAAAACAACCAGATTGCGTAGCCTAGATTAATTAGCCAAGTTGTTACTTAGTCAAATTAAAAAATTCTAGGTTAAAACAATCAAATAATCATATCATGCATATAAAACATATAAAGCAGCGGAAATAATAAAGAACACAAGATATGATCACCCAGGAAACCACACGGAAAAAACCTGGGGAGGATTTGACCCAACGATCCTCAAGGCAAAACAGAATCCACTAAGAAAGAATTGAAGTTCTTACAAAAGGACTTACAAGCTCCCCGCTTGACTTCCTAATGCTACCCACCAGTAGAACTTACTGGCACGACCACGTGCAAGCTCCGAATTCACGGACTCCTTCTTTCTTTGAATTCCTCAATCAGCTACAAGCACCCACGCTTGATATTCTTTAAGCTTCAAAGGCAACAACCAAGTTGATCATCAAGATGTTGAAGTAATCTCAATCTTGAAAACCCTAAGTTTTGTGTAAAGGAAAGCTCCTTTAGATCTCACAAGAGATTTACACAAAACAGCAATGTATGAGCAACAATACAACTTATGCAACACTGAAAACGTGGCTAGGGTTTTGCCTTATATACCTAGGGCAAAAACATAAAACCCTAAACGTTTAAAGAGTTTGGGCTGAGTTGGAAATTTTGCAGAAAACACATCTGGGCCAATTTTCGATTGATCGAATCTATTCTTCGATCGATCGAGCCAGGCCGAAATGCCCAATGCATCTGCAGCCACTCGATTCCAACTTTTCAATATTTTATCAACTTTGAGCAAGCCTAAACAAGACTAAGTACATTGTTTTGATCATGGTTTGCCAACATTACAAATTAGAGTTCTAAATACATAAAATCCTAAGACCTTAGAACCTAACAAACTCCCCCTTTGGCAATCCGTGACAAAACACAAATTAAAAGCTCAAAGTTTTACAAGTAAAAAGCCCTTTACAAAATAAATGCTCATAAAGACTAGAATTCAATCCTAACTACCATCCATCGGTTGCAAGTGTAGACAGCAGCTCAAATTGAATCAACCTGTATATTCCTGAAATACTCAACAAACGCATAAACGCATGTGTGACAGAAAATAGTATATAAACAGGTATAACATTCTTGTAAGATTCACACAACACAAAATAAAGAAATATATCAATGAACAACTCATAAATATAAATCAATAAGCAGTGAATCATGAGACAACAAGAATCAAATAAAAATCATGTATATCAATATATCAATCAATGTTACTCCCCCTAACATGAATATCCCCAAAAATGATATACAAAGTGAAGCACCTAGATACAATCTAAAAAACTCCACAATCTCAAAAAAATATCTCATGCTAACAAAAAATCTCCCCCTAACTACAAAAACTCCTCTACAAGTCAAAATATCCACTTCCCCTTTTTGTGACGGAATGCCAAAGGGCAATCACAAGTCACCATCAAAAAGAAGTGGTGAAGGTGAATGAAGACGCGCAAGGTCGGCTCGCAGAGCACGCATCTCATCTAGCAAATCCACCAAAATCTGACCATGAGCCGCCTGAACGGTCATGATAGTCTCCAGGGTACGACGAACATCGAAGTCATCCGAAGGAGGTGGAGGAACAGCAGCAGCAGCCTCGTCAGGATCAGGAATATCCTCACCAGCAGGACCTGTAGAAGAAGAAGGTGGAGGAGGAGCACTACTAGACGGCTCAGACCTAGGGTGTTTAGAACCAGCTCGAAGATGAGCGGCCCTCTGTCTAAGAAAAGACGCACCTATAGGACCAATAACATGAACAGGCTCAGAGGAAGGGAAGCCACTAAGATCAAGATAAAGCAAAATTCTATTAATGAAAATAGGATGAACAAGGGCATGAGAAGTAGATGAACTCCTATAAACTTCGTTCAAAGAACGAAGAAAGAGATGAGGAAAACTAATAGGAGCATCAGTCACTAGAGCGTACAAAAATACACACCTCTCGAGAGGAATGGTGTGAACATGAGAGATGGGCCAGATGGAATGACAGGCTATCCTAAAGAACAAATAATGCAACCCGGAGAGCTCAGCAGAAGTGATTCGAGGATCAGAACCCCACTGGACAGTAGTCCCAGTGATGTAAGACAAAACATCGCTCAGCTCGGGAGACTCAGTATAAGGATAGACAGGATGACGAACCAATGGTACCCCTAGAGCATCAGCCACTACCTGAGGAGTAATGGAGTACTCTACGCCTCGTATCCAACTCTGAACAAGAGTGTTAGAATCATAGACGCGGATAGAGATGTTCGAGAAGGACTCTCTAATCAAGGTAGCCGGAGGAGGAGGGTCAGACACATCTAACAAAGGCAACCAGCCCCTACACTCAAAGTTTGCCCTAATGGCAGGATCAAGCTCATCTAGAATAACCGAATGCTTAGCCCAAATCTTCCTCTGAAGATTGAGCTTCTCATAGGTCTCTTGGTTTTTCTCCCTAGGAAACTTCTCTCGGTCAAAGGAAGGAGGGGAAGGAGAAGGGGAAGGAATAGTCCTACGGGCTCTAGTCTTCCTAGGCATGATGCTAAGGAAAGGACAGAGACACAAAGATATAAAAAAAAAAAAAAAAAAAAAAACACAAGCAAACAAAACCAAGGGCAAACTGCAAGTTAGCACAAAAAACAATAGAATGAAAAATCTATATGATGCATGAACAAATGCAATGCCATGATGCATGTACTAATGCAGTAAACAGGTTCAAATTAAGTTCAATTACACAAAATTGGCTTGAACATAGAGTTTCTAACAAAAACCCTAAAAAATTTGAAAACCACTTGAAAAATTTTGCAACAAATTGATGAATTAATCATTACACAATGTTGAAAATAGTTTATAATAACTTATTTCATCAATTCCACAAGCCAATTTCATCAATTAAACTCAATTTCACAAAAAGCCCCAATTCGGATCAAATAGGAACCCTATAATTTTCAATTTTTCATCAAACTCAAAATTGATCAAATTAATCATCAAGGATCATGTTTATGATGTGTCCCCACAAAAACCCAATGATCAATTACAGGAAAAAGAAGCTTAGATCAACAGAAAATCCTATTTATGCAAAGTCCGAAATTCTCCCTTAAAATGCATGAAAAATGCATGAAAACTTGAAAATAAATTGAAAAGGAAGGGCAAAAGAGTCTTACCGGCTTGAGGAAAGAGAGATTTTGCAAAAAATCCGGAGGAAAACGACAAAAAATTGACAAGGAAGCTTGCCTCGTCGGAGAGAGAAAGAAAAAGTTTGAAAACTATTTGAAAAGTGAGTTGAAAAAGTCAGATTTTAACTTTTAAAAAAGCTTCTCCACGATCTTCGATCGATCGAAAATTACATTCGATCGATCGAATGAGACAGTCGTTTTAAAACAATCTAGGGCACTTTTTCGATCGATCGAAAATCACAATGGATCGATCGAAATGGGCAAAAACTCACAAAAATTTTGAGAAAAATCACAGTTTTGAAAAATGCAAGCCCAATTTTGAAAACAACTCCTCAAAGCATTTGATCAATGAAAACAAAATGCATGAGTATGAGATGGAATGCTTTTTCAAAAAACCAAATTTTTAAACCCAATTTTCTCAAAAAAAGTTTCAATCATCCTCCATTGATTTTCCTTAAGCAGCAAATATGATTTTCACAATTCTCAAGATAATTTCAAGCTTGGTTGGTCAGACCAAAAACACACACACACTAGCATGTACAGTGTTTAACAAGGAGTAACTTGTGAAGTGTGTGATACTAGCAAAAACTTGAGATACATGTGAGGTGATATGTGAATAGCAATCAAACACAAAGTCTACACAATTCATCACATAGAATTTTAAAAGAGACTATCACCTAAAGAGTTACATCCTATAACTCCCACATCTCCTAGAACAAAAGCTTGCAATCATGTAAGTTTCTTGCATTTTTGCCTTTTATTTATATGAATTGGCATTCAGCCTAATAGTACACACCGGTTTGAATTAAGTGAATTGGCATCAAGCCTAATAGTACACATCAGTTTTAATTTTAATTGAGGCTACACCTTATGTTCTTTTTGTGCATGTGCTACACTTTCTCGAGCACAAAATCTTATGATATGCACTAAGGTGTTCATGATTGGCTAGTGAATAGTGGTGAGATGGTTATTTATGCCTTTCTCAAAAGGATCAAGTCCGACAGTCAAAGAACATGTGACTTCATGATTAAGGCAAAGTGATACAAAACCACACACATCTCTCCCACACAACATGCACAACAGAGTTTCAACTAGTCAAGTGCAGTAAATAAGCTCATCAAAGTTAAACAAGGTACACAAGACATGACATGTGTAAAAAGATTGACCAACCTTGTTTTCAAAAATCAAGACAAATAGTGTCAAATATAGTTTTTGCTTTCCCCCTTTTTTTTTTTATTAAAAGAGAAAAACAAATAAATTCTAAAATGAAATGCATGTATGTGATGCAATGCAAGTCCTAGAACAAAAAAAAGCACAAAAAACCAAAGAACAATGGTCACAAAAGAATAGAGCAATGAAGCACAAGGACCATGTCAGAAAGACTCAGTTAGTTCGAGTCTTTTGCATCCAAAACTTTTTAGATGCACCACGAGCATTGGAGTTCTTATTCACATTAGAGTGATTCCCAACTCCAGAATTGGAATAAAGGTTTAACGCCTTTACTAATTCACCAATTAGTGCTATAGGATCTTGTGCTTGAGGCACAGGTACTTTTGGTTTGCTTGCTCTCTTAGCAGCTTGAAACTTGTAACAGTTAGGACGAATGTGTCCAGACTTACCACAGTAATGACAAACCCAAGCAAGTTTACCATGCATCTTGTCCTTAGATTTGGTAGGCTCCTTAGGTTTAGATTCTCTTAAGTCTACCCTAATCTTCTTAGGTGGTGAAACTTCTAAGGGTTTGACAACCTCACTCACAAGGGGTTTAATGGTTTCACTCACAACCTTACTCACAGAAGGAACAGAAGAAGAAGAAGGAACAAAATTTGTGGAATGTGGTCCAGAATCAAAGATGCTTTCAACATATCCTAACCCAGATTTATCAGAAGGATACTTTTGAACATTCAACATGTGATCAAGTTTAGCACTAGCAAATCTAGCAACAGATAAATCATGTTCCAAAGATTTGACTTTATCAAGCAAAAGCATGTTCTCAGATTTAACATTGTTCAAAAGATCATTAGCATCAAACAGTTTGACAAGCAAATTCTTCTTTTCAAGCTCAAGAGCATCAATTTTCTTTAGGCCAAGTTCAACATTCATGGCATCCTTTGCAGCAACTTTGAAAAGTTTGTTATAGGCCTCTTGAAGATCTGCATCTTCAGAGAGTTCCCCATCAGAAGGGTTATCCTCAGCAGATATGTTTTCATTGACTACAGTAGTAGCAGTGAAAACAATGAAGTTTCCATCCTCGTCACAACCGGACTCATCATCAGAAACCTCATTATCACTAAGGGTTACAGCCATAGCTTTACCCTTATTTCTCAAGAAAGTAGGACATTCAGATTTGACATGACCATACCCTTGACAACCAAAACACTGAGGACCCAAAGAATTATTAGAAGATTGACCTACTTTTTCTCTAGGTTTTTCAAAGTTATTCACTTTAGTGGGATCATTCTTCCTAGGGTTTCTAGGTTCAACAGTGTTGGTATTCCTTACCCTCCTATTAGTGTTTCTAAGAAAATTTCTAAAGTTCTTGGTAAGGTAAGCTATCTCTGTAGCAGAAAGCTCATCATCAAATCCACCAGCCTCAACATCATCAACAGACTTCAGAGCCATTGATTTGGATTTGGTAGTTTTGGGTAAGTCTAGCTCATAGGACTGAAGGGATCCTACAAGCTCATCCACAGGGATGGAGTCCACATCCTTACTTTCAGTAATGGCTATCACCTTGGGTCTAAAGTCTTCAGTTAAGGATCTAAGTATCTTCCTAACAATTTTAGGTTGATCATAGATTTCTCCCAAGTTATAAGCAGAATTAACAATATCATTAAGTTTAGCATAAAACTCATCAAAGGTTTCATCATCAGACATTCTAATGCTATCAAACCTAGAAGTTAATTGCTGCAATTTGTTTATCTTAACAGCCTTTGTGCCTTCATGCACAGTTTGGAGGATTTTCCAAGCAGTATGAGCAACCTCAACATTTGAGATCCTCTTAAATTCCTCCATAGAAACAGCATTAAAGATGGCATTTATAGCTTTGCTATTAAATGCAGCTGCTTCTTTCTGAGAAGTTTGCCACTCACTCACAGGAGTAGTGGGCTTCTCCTATTCGTATTCAACGGAGTTCCATACCCTTTCATCAATAGATTTCAGGAATGCTTTCATCCTTACTTTCCAATAAGCATAGTTGTTTCCATCAAAGTGAGGAGAAACAACAAGAGAGTGTCCATGCTCCATGACAACTGGGGTCAAGGATCAGCTCAGAGATAAAAAAAATCTCTAACAAAAGAGCAACCTGCTCTGATACCACTTGAACGGTTTAAGACCCCTTAAAAACAACCAGATTGCGTAGCCTAGATTAATTAGCCAAGTTGTTACTTAGTCAAATTAAACAATTCTAGGTTAAAACAATCAAATAATCATATCATGCATATAAAACATATAAAGCAGCGGAAATAATAAAGAACACAAGATATGATCACCCAGGAAACCACACGGAAAAAACCTGGGGAGGATTTGACCCACCGATCCTCAAGGAAAAACAAAATCCACTAAGAAAGAATTGAAGTTCTTACAAAAGGACTTACAAGCTCCCCGCTTGACTTCCTAATGCTACCCACCAGTAGAACTTACTGACACGACCACGTGCAAGCTCCGAATCCACGGACTCCTTCTTTCTTTGAATTCCTCAATCAGCTACAAGCACCCACGCTTGATATTCTTTAAGCTTCAAAGGCAGCAACCAAGTTGATCATCAAGATGTTGAAGTAATCTCAATCTTGAAAACCCTAAGCTTTGTGTAAAGGAAAGCTCCTCTAGATCTCACAAGAGATTTACACAAAACAGCAATGTATGAGCAACAATACAACTTGTGCAACACTGAAAACGTGGTTAGGGTTTTGCCTTATATACCTAGGGCAAAAACATAAAACCCTAAACGTTTAAAGAGTTTGGGCTGAGTTGGAAATTCTGCAGAAAACGCATCTGGGCCGATTTTCGATCGATCGAATCTATTCTTTGATCGATCGAGCCAGGCCGAAATGCCCCAATGCATCTGCAGCCACTCGATTCCAACTTTACAATATTTTATCAACTTTGAGCAAGCCTAAACAAGACTAAGTACATTGTTTTGATCATGGTTTGCCAACATTACAAATTAGAGTTCTAAATACATAAAATCCTAAGACCTTAGAACCTAACATATACAATTCATTTATCATAATTCTAACAAAATGCTTTGAATGTTCTGTCCTATGGGGAGCATAAAAAAAAAGTATCTCACTTCATAATATGAATTAAAATAACTCATCTTTGGTAGTAACTCAATTAAATACACTTTCCAACCTCAATCCTAAATCCAAAATAAAAGAAAGCCAACAAATTCAAACTATTC
Organism: Quercus gilva; assembly: GCA_023621385.1. Lineage (NCBI taxonomy): Eukaryota > Viridiplantae > Streptophyta > Magnoliopsida > Fagales > Fagaceae > Quercus > Quercus gilva. The sequence continues at coordinate 5,585,154 of CM042475.1, read as the reverse complement.
TAAGTATGAATTAAAAGCAATGAGAACAGAGCTGAAGTCTAGAACCACATATTTACTACACTGTTGACAAAGCGACCCCCCTCAGCCAAACAAAAAATCTTAAATGTTTACATCTCAGCACAAACAAACCAAACAAAGAAAAATATTAAATGTTTCTTATTTATATTTCTGAGATCAAAGATTAAACCCATCAAATTTCCTGTCATGCATGGGCTAGAACACAATTTCAAAAAATCATACACTCGAAGCTGGTCCTTGCAGTAATAAAAATCTGATAGTGAAAGAACATTAGAAAATTCTATATGGAGCTCAACCATGAAGAAGTCCAATGCCTCGAGTAATCTCTTCCCTATCTTCAACACTACCAACCACTACAATAACAACCATCAGATTGATAACCTCTAAATAATTGCTCTCTCCATGACCACCCTAAATCTCTTTCACACCATGTTGCTAGCACTGCAATAGTGCAATGATATCCAACACCCCTAACTCTATCACCACAGCTATTATCATTAATGTAATGCTTCTCTTATTTACATATGTGCTGAATAGCTATGATTTGTTTTACGTCTTGAAACAAAAGGCAAACCAATAAATATTTGAAATAAATATAAAAAATAAAAACTTTCAAAAGGGTTAACTAACTGGTGCCTTCACAGAATCTTACCTCTGTGTTGCCAAAAAAAAAAACAGAGGAAGTGCAATAGTAACACCCTGTAAAAGAGAACTGAACAAGTAAGGCAAAATGACATTTCTCACCAAACAAATGACATTTTGTCATAAGAAGATTGCTTTTAGCTCATCCCATATAGGTGTCAGTACACTATTATTATTGTTATTGTTATTATTCCTAAATAATATCTACCAGAAACATCATTAGTTCCAGGATAATTTCATGATCTTGGCTTTGTTTAAAAAAAAATCCAAAATCTATATCACATAATTAGGTTTGAATTGTGAAAGATAGATAAAGAATACTGTAAGGACTCAAATTTAATTGGACCTAAACAATAAAATTTGTAGAGCGTGGGTAGAAGAGCTAAGTACCAGCAAAGCAAACAATGATCGACGTGAGATTCATAGGAATAATAATAAAGGAATTTGACTAAGTGTTTGTGAGGATAATAACAATGACTTTGGCTAAATGTTTGTGAAGAAAATTCATTCTTGGCCCAGTCCGAGGATCCCGTCCGAGGATCTCTTTCCTTAGAACTGACATATGCAAGGGTTGTCCTCAGTCACCCTAAAGATCCCTTTTTCATTTCTTCTCCTCTGGGGTCCTCCCCCTGTTTTTTGGCGTGGGTTCTATCTATTATATAGTCTTGTTTAGTTGATCTCTGCCGTCCACTTGTTGATCATCCAAGCCTATACTTGAGTGCCTGTCCCATCAGCCGCCTTTTCAAGCCTCCTGTGAGTTGCAGCAGCCAAGACAACACTGTTCAGAGGTCATTTCCTCATTAATGTGGTCAGGGTGTCAATCGTGGGCATTTAATGAGCGAGTGACAGCTTCCATCCTTCAACGTCGGCATGCCGAGGACGTGGGCCTCCTTGGAGAGGTCCCTTGACGACTTGGGCCTCGTCCGATTATCCTCGGATTCTGCCTTCTCCTCGGCGTGGACCTTGGGCCCGATATGGAGTGGGCCAGGGTTGCTAAATATTCGGGGCCCCACAATAGCCCCTCAAAATTCTGCTGTCCGACCTCTTGGGCGGGGAGGAGGATTTTGACGTTCTCGGGCCTACGTCTTGGGCTGTCGGACCTTGCCTTTCTGTCAGTGTTAACATCCTTTCAACTGCCCCTGCAACTTTCTTTAGCACAAAGGGCCCGCCGGAGGAGTTTTTCTTTATTTCTGTAAGCCTTCTTCTCTTTCTAATCTATACTTTATAGCCTGAGTTCCTTGCCAGTTCTTCTAGGATGGGTAGGTTTAAGTTGTTGTGCTTTAGCACTCAGCTTTACTTGGTTTTCGTTCCTAGCAGGACTCATTACTTAGCACCAAAGGGGTTGGCTTTGCCGTAGGTTTGGGCCTACGGTCAGTACAAAACCCTGGTTCTGTCCAGTGCTTAGATCGTCCTATAGTGACTAGTTTCCCAATAGGTTTGAGCCCAAGGACCATGCAAGGCCTAGGTTCTGTCTAACGCTTGTCTTCCTTTGAAGTAGCTGGTTTCCCCAGAGGCTTGAGTTCGAGGACCATGCAAGGCCTTGGTTCTGTCCAGTACCTAGTTTTCTGATTTTTAAGTAGTTTTCTTTCTTTAAGTAGTTAGTTTCCCCAGAGGCTAGGGTCCGAGGACCATGCAATGCCTAGGTTCTGTCTAACCCTTAGTTCTCAGTCTAAAGTAGCTGGTTTCCCCAGAGGCTTGAGTCCGAGGATCATGAAAGGCCTTCGTTCTGTCCAGTACCTAGTTTTTTTTTATTTTTAAGTAGTTTTCTTTCCTTAAGTAGTTAGTTTCCCCAGAGGCAAGGGTCCGACGACCATGCAATGCCTAGGTTCTGTCTAACCCCTAGTTCTCAGTCTGAAGTACCTGGTTTCCCCAGAGGCTAGAGTCTGAGGACCATCCAAGGCCTTGGTTCTGTCCAGTACCTAGTTTTCTGATTTTTAAGTAGTTTTCTTTCTTTAAGTAGTTAGTTTTCTTAGAGGCTAGGGTCCGAGTACCATGCAATGCCTAGGTTCTGTCTAACCCTTAGTTCTTAGTTTGAAGAAGCTGGTTTCCCAGAGGCTTGAGTCCGAGGACCATGTAAGGCCTTGGTTCTGTCCAGTACCTAGTTTTCTGATTTTTAAGAAGTTTTCTTTCTTTCAGTAGTTAGTTTCCCCAGAGGCTAGGGTCCGAGGACCATGCAATGCCTAGGTTCTGTCTAACCCTTAGTTCTCAGTCTAAAGTAGCTGGTTTTCCCAGAGGCTTGAGTCCGAGGACCATGCAAGGCCTTGGTTCTGTCCAGCACCTAGTTTTCTGATTTTTAAGTAGTTTTCTTTCTTTTAAGTAGTTAGTTTCCCCAGAGGCTAGGGTCCGAGGCCTAGGTTCTGTCTAACCCTTAGTTATCAGTCTAAAGTAGCTGGTTTCCCAGAGGCTTGAGTCTGAGAACCATGCAAGGCCTTGGTTCTGTCCAGTACCTAGTTTTCAGATTTTTAAGTTGTTTTCTTTCTTTAAGTAGTTAGTTTCTCCAGTGGCTAGGGCCCGAGGACCATGCAATGCCTAGGTTCTGTCTAACCCTTAGTTCTCAGTCTGAAGTAGCTGGTTTCCCCAGAGGCTTGAGTCCGAGGACCATGTAAGGCCTTGGTTCTGTCCAGTACCAAGTTTTCTGATTTTTAAGTAGTTTTCTTTCTTTAAGTAGTTAGTTTCCCCAGAGGCTAGGGTCCGAGGACCATGTAATGCCTAAGTTCCGTCTAACCCTTAGTTCTCAGTCTGAAGTAGCTGGTTTCCCAGAGGCTTGAGTCCGAGGACCATGCAAGGCCCTGGTTCTGTCCAGTACCTAGTTTTCTGATTTTTAAGTAGTTTTCTTTCTTTAAGTAGTTAGTTTCCCCAGAGGCTAGGGTCCGAGGACTATGCAATGCCTAGGTTCTGTCTAACCCTTAGTTCTCAATATAAAGTAGCTGGTTTCGCAGAGGCTTGAGTCCTAGGACCATGCAAGGCCTTGGTTCTGTCCAGTACCTAGTTTTCTGATTTTTAAGTAGTTTTCTTTCTTTAAGTAGTTAGTTTCCCCAGAGGCTAGGGTTCGAGGCCTAGGTTCTGTCTAACCCTTAGTTCTCAGTCTAAAGTAGCCGGTTACCCAAAGGCTTGAGTCTGAGGACCATGCAAGGCCTTGGTTTTGTCCAGTACCTAGTTTTCTGATTTTTAAGTAGTTTTCATTCTTTAAGTAGTTAGTTTCCCCAGAGGCTAGGGTCCGAGGACCATGCAATGCCTAGGTTCCGTCTAACCCTTATGTTAGGTTTTAAGGTCTTAGGATTTTATGTATTTAGAACCTAATTTGTAATGTTGGCAAACCATGATCAAAACAATGTGTTTAGTCTTGTTTAGGCTTGCTCAAAGTTGGTTTAATTTTGTAAAGTTGGAATCGAGAGACTGCAGAAGCATTGGAGCTTCTCGGCCTGGCTCGATCGATCGAATGTAATTCTCGATCGATCGAAAATCGGCCCAGATGCGTTTTTCTGCAGAATTCCAACTCAGCCCTAACTCTTTAAACGTCTAGGTTTTTATGTTTTTGCCCTAGGTATATAAGGCAAACCCTAGCTACGTTTTTCAGAGTTGCACAAGTTGTGTTGTTGCTCATACATTGCTGTTTTGTGTAAATCTCTTGTGAGATCGAGAGGAGCTTTCCTTTACACATAACTTAGGGTTTTCAAGATTAAGATTCTTCTACATCTTGATGATCAACTTGGTTGCTGCCATTGGAACTTAAAGATTAACAAGTGAGGAGCTTGTACCAGATTGAAGGAAGACAAAAGAAAGAAATAGTCCGTGGATTCGGAGCCTGCGCGTGGTCGTGTCAGGAAGTTACTACTGGTGGGTAGCATTAGGAAGTCAAGCGGGGTTGCTTGTAAGTCCTCTTGTAACAACTTCAATTCTTTCTTAGTGGATTCCGTTTTGCCTTGAGGATCGGTGGGTAAAATCCTCCCCAGGTTTTTTACCGGTTTGGTTTTCCTGGATGATCATATCACTGTGTTATTTACTTTCCGCTGCTTTATATGTTTACATGCATGATATGATTTTGTAATTGTTTTAACCTAGAATTGCTTAATTTGACTAAGTAAAAACTTGGCTAATTAATCTAGGCAACGCAATTTGTTTGTGGTTTAAGGGGTCTAAACCCTGTCACCTTAGTTCTCGGTCTGAAGTAGCTGGTTTCCCAGAAGCTTGAGTCCGAGGACCATGCAAGGCCTTGGTTCTGTCCAGTACCTAGTTTTCTGATTTTTAAGTAGTTTTCTTTCTTTAAGTAGTTACTTTCCCCAGAGGCTAGGGTCCGAGGACCATGTAATGCCTAGGTTCCGTCTAACCCTCAGTTTTCAGTCTGAAGTAGCTGGTTTCCCCAGAGGCTTGAGTCCGAGGACCATGCAAGGCCTTGGTTTTGTCCAGTACCTAGTTTTCTGATTTTTAAGTAGTTTTCTTACTTTAAGTAGTTAGTTTCCCCAGAGGCTAGGGTCCGAGGCCTAGGTTCTATCTAACCCTTAGTTCTTAGTTTGAAGTAGCTGGTTTCCCCAGAGGCATGAGTCTGAGGACCATGCAAGGCCTTGGTTCTGTCCAGTACCTAGTTTTCTGATTTTTAAGTAGTTTTCTTTCTTTAAGTAGTTAGTTTCCCCAGAGCCTAGGGTCCGAGGACCATGCAATGCTTAGGTTCTATCTAACCCTTAGTTCTCAGTCTGAAATAGCTGGTTTCCCCAAAGGCTTGAGTCCGAGGACCATGCAAGGCCTTAGTTCTGTCCAGTACCTAGTATTCTGATTTTTAAGTAGTTTTCTTTCTTTTAAGTAGTTAGTTTCCCCAGAGGCTAGGGTCTGAGGACCATGCAATGCCTAGGTTCTGTCTAACCTTTAGTTCTCAGTCTAAAGTAGCTGGTTTCCCCAGAGGCTTGAGTCCGAGGATCATGAAAGGCCTTCGTTCTATCCAGTACTTAGTTTTTTTTTTATTTTTAAGTAGTTTTCTTTCCTTAAGTAGTTAGTTTCCCCAGAGGCTAGGGTCCGACGACCATGCAATGCCTAGGTTCTGTCTAACCCCTAGTTCTCAGTCTGAAGTACCTGGTTTCCCCAGAGGCTTGAGTCTGAGGACCATCCAAGGCCATGGTTCTGTCCAGTACCTAGTTTTCTGATTTTTAAGTAGTTTTCTTTCTTTTAAGTAGTTAGTTTCCCAGAGGCTAGGGTCCGAGGCCTAGGTTCTGTCAAACCCTTAGTTATCAGTCTGAAGTAGCTGGTTTCCCCAGAGGCTTGAGTCTGAGGACCATGCAAGGCCTTGGTTCTGTCCAGTACCTAGTTTTTAGATTTTTAAGTTGTTTTCTTTCTTTAAGTAGTTAGTTTCTCCGGAGGCTAGGGCCCGAGGACCATGCAATGCCTAGGTTCTGTCTAACCCTTAGTTCTCAGTCTGAAGTAGCTGGTTTCCCAGAGGCTTGAGTCCGAGGACCATGCAAGGCCTTGGTTCTGTCCAGTACCTAGTTTTCTGATTTTTAAGTAGTTTTCTTTCTTTAAGTAGTTAGTTTCCCCAGAGCCTAGGGTCCGATGACCATGCAATGCTTAGGTTCTATCTAACCCTTAGTTCTCAGTCTGAAATAGCTGGTTTCCCCAAAGGCTTGAGTCCGAGGACCATGCAAGGCTTTAGTTCTGTCCAGTACCTAGTTTTCTGATTTTTAAGTAGTTTTCTTTCTTTTAAGTAGTTAGTTTCCCCAGAGGCTAGGGTCCGAGGACCATGCAATGCCTAGGTTCTGTCTAACCCTTAGTTCTCAGTCTAAAGTAGCTGGTTTCCCCAGGGCCTTGAGTCTGAGGACCATGCAAGGCCTTGGTTCTGTCCAGTACCTAGTTTTCAGATTTTTAAGTTGTTTTCTTTCATTATGTAGTTAGTTTCTCCAGAGGCTGGGGCCCGAGGACCATGCAATGCCTAGGTTCTGTCTAACCCTTAGTTCTCAGCCTGAAGTAGCTTGTTTCCCAGAGGCTTGAGTCCGAGGCCCACGCAAGGCCTTGGTTCTGTCCAGTACCAAGTTTTCTGATTTTTAAGAAGTTTTCTTTCTTTAAGTAGTTAGTTTCTCCAGAGGCTAGGGTCCGAGGACCATGTAATGCCTAAGTTCCGTCTAACCCTTAGTTCTCAGTCTGGAGTAGCTGGTTTCCCAGAGGCTTGAGTCCGAGAACCATGCAAGGCCTTGGTTCTGTCCAGTACCTAGTTTTCTGATTTTTAAGTAGTTTTCTTTCTTTAAGTAGTTAGTTTCCCCAGAGGCTAGGGTCCGAGGACTATGCAATGCCTAGGTTCTGTCTAACCCTTAGTTCTCAATCTAAAGTAGCTGGTTTCCAAGAGGCTTGAGTCCTAGGACCATGCAAGGCCTTGGTTCTGTCCAGTACCTAGTTTTCTGGTTTTTAAGTAGTTTTCTTTCTTTAAGTAGTTAGTTTCCCCAGAGGCTAGGGTCCGAGGCCTAGGTTCTCTCTAACCCTTAGTTCTCAATCTGAAGTAGCCGGTTTCCTAGAGGCTTGAATCTGAGGACCATGCAAGGCCTTGGTTCTGTCCAGTACCTAGTTTTTAGATTTTTTAAGTTGTTTTCTTTCTTTAAGTAGTTAGTTTCTCCAGAGGCTAGGGCCCGAGGACCATGCAATGCCTAGGTTCTGTCTAACCCTTAGTTCTCAGTCTGAAGTAGCTGGTTTCCCAGAGGCCTGAGTCCGAGGACCATGCATGGCCTTGGTTCTGTCCAGTACCAAGTTTTCTGATTTTTAAGTAGTTTTCTTTCTTTAAGTAGTTAGTTTCCCCGGAGGCTAAGTTCCGAGGACCGTGCAATGCCTAGGTTCTATCTAACACTTAGTTCTCAGTCAGAAGTAGCTGGTTTCCCCAAAGGCTTGAGTCCGAGGACCATGCAAGGCCTTGGTTCTGTCCAGTACCTAGTTTCCTGATTTTTAAGTAGTTTTCTTTCTTTTAGGTAGTTAGTTTCCCCAGAGGCTAGGGTTTGAGGACCATGCAATGCCAAGGTTCTGTCTAACCCTTAGTTCTCAGTCTAAAGTAGCTGGTTTCCCCAGAGGCTTGAGTCCGATGATCATGAAAGGCCTTCGTTCTGTCCAGTACCAAGTTTTTTTTATTTTTAAGTAGTTTTCTTCCTTTAAGTAGTTAGTTTCTCCAGAGGCTAGGGTCCGAGGACCATGTAATGCCTATGTTCCGTCTAACCCTTAGTTCTCAGTCTGAAGTAGCTGGTTTCCCAGAGGCTTGAGTCCGAGAACCATGCAAGGCCTTGGTTCTGTCCAGTACCTAGTTTTCTGATTTTTAAGTAGTTTTCATTCTTTAAGTAGTTAGTTTCCCTAGAGGCTAGGGTCCGAGTACCATGCAATGCCTAGATTCTGTCTAACCCTTAGTTCTTAGTCTGAAGTAGCTGGTTTCCCAGAGGTCTGAGTCCGAGGACCATGCAAGGCCTTGGTTCTGTCCAGTACCTAGTTTTCTGATTTTTCAGTAGTTTTCTTTCTTTAAGTAGTTAGTTTCCCTAGAGGCTAGGGTCCGAGGCCTAGGTTCTCTCTAACCCTTAGTTCTCAATCTGAAGTAGCTGGTTTCCCCAGAGGCTTGAGTCCGAGGACCATGCAAGGCCTTGGTTCTGTCCAGTACCTAGTTTTCTGATTTTTAAGTAGTTTTCTTTCTTTAAGTAGTTAGTTTCCCCACAGGCTAGGGCCCGAGGACCATGCAATGCCTAGGTTCTGTCTAACCCTTAGTTCTCAGTCTGAAGTAGCTGGTTTCCCAGAGGCTTGAGTCCGAGGACCTTGCAAGGCCTTGGTTCTGTCCAGTACCAAGTTTTCTGATTTTTAAGTAGTTTTCTTTCTTTAAGTAGTTAGTTTCCCCGGAGGCTAAGTTCCGAGGACCGTGCAATGCCTAGGTTCTATCTAACCCTTAGTTCTCAGTCTGAAGTAGCTGGTTTCCCCAGAGGCTTGAGTCTGAGGACCATGCAAGGCCTTGGTTCTGTCCAGTACCTAGTTTTCATATTTTTAAGTTGTTTTCTTTCTTTATGTAGTTAGTTTCTCCAGAAGCTGGGGCCCGAGGACCATGCGATGCCTAGGTTCTGTCTAACCCTTAGTTCTCAGCCTGAAGTAGCTGGTTTCCCAGAGGCTTGAGTCCGAGGCGCATGCAAGGCCTTGGTTCTGTCCAGTACCAAGTTTTTTGATTTTTAAGTAGTTTTCTTTCTTTAAGTAGTTAGTTTCTCAAGAGGCTAGGGTCCGAGGACCATGTAATGCCTAAGTTCCGTCTAACCCTTAGTTCTTAGTCTGAAGTAGCTGGTTTCCCCAGAGGCTTGAGTCCGAGGACCATGCAAGGCCTTGGTTTTGTCCAGTACCTAGTTTTCTGATTTTTAAGTAGTTTTCTTTCTTTAAGTAGTTAGTTTCCCCAGAGGCTAGGGTCCGAGGACTATGCAATGCCTAGGTTCTGTCTAACCCTTAGTTCTCAATCTAAAGTAGCTGGTTTCCCAGAGGCTTGATTCCTAGGACCATGCAAGGCCTTGGTTCTGTCCAGTACCTAGTTTTCTGATTTTTAAGTAGTTTTCTTTCTTTAAGTAGTTAGTTTCCCCAGAGGCTAGGGTCCGAGGCCTAGGATCTGTCTAACACTTAGTTCTTAGTCTGAAGTAGCCAGGTTTCCCAGAGGCTTGAATCTGAGGACCATGCAAGGCCTTGGTTCTGTCCAGTACCAAGTTTTTAGATTTTTAAGTTGTTTTCTTTCTTTAAGTAGTTAGTTTCTCCAGAGGCTAGGGCCCGAGGACCATGCAATGCCTAGGTTCTGTCTAACCCTTAGTTCTCAGTCTGAAGTAGCTGGTTTCCCAGAGGCTTGAGTCCGAGGACCATGCAAGGCCTTGGTTCTGTCCAGTACCAAGCTTTCTGATTTTTAAGTAGTTTTCTTTCTTTAAGTAGTTAGTTTCCCCGAAGGCTAGGGTCCGAGGACCGTGCAATGCCTAGGTTCTATCCAACCTTTAGTTCTCAGTCTGAAGTAGCTGGTTTCCCCAAAGGCCTGAGTCCGAGGACCTTGCATGGCCTTGGTTCTGTCCAGTACCTAGTTTCCTGATTTTTAAGTAGTTTTCTTTCTTTTAGGTAGTTAGTTTCCCTAGAGGCTAGGGTTCGAGGACCATGCAATGCCTAGGTTCTGTCTAACCCTTAGTTCTCAGTCTAAAGTAGCTGGTTTCCCCAGAGGCTTGAGTCCGAGGATCATGAAAGGCCTTCGTTCTGTCCAGTACCTAGTTTTTTTATTTTTAAGTAGTTTTCTTTTCTTAAGTAGTTAGTTTCCCCAGAGGCTAGGGTCCGACAACAATGCAATGCCTAGGTTCTATCTAACCCCTAGTTCTCTGTCTGAAGTACCTGGTTTCCCAGAGGCTTGAGTCTGAGGACCATCCAAGGCCTTGGTTCTGTTCAGTACCTAGTTTTCTGATTTTTAAGTATGTTTTCATTCTTTAAGTAGTTAGTTTCCCTAGAGGCTAGGGTCCGAGTACCATGCAATGCCTAGATTCTGTCTAACCCTTAGTTCTTAGTCTGAAGTAGCTGGTTTCCCAGAGGCTTGAGTCCGAGCACCATGCAAGGCCTTGGTTCTTTCTAGTACCTAGTTTTCTGATTTTTAAGAAGTTTTCTTTCTTTAAGTAGTTAGTTTCGGCAGAGGCTAGGGTCCGAGGACCATGCAATGCCTAGGTTCTATCTAACCCTTAGTTCTCAGTTTGAAGTAGCTGGTTTTCCTAGAGGCTTGAGTCCGAGGAACATGCAAGGCCTTGGTTCTGTCCATTACCTAGTTTTCTGATTTTTAAGTAGTTTTCTTTCTTTTAAGTAGTTAGTTTCCCCAGAGGCTAGGGTCCGAGGCCTAGGTTCTGTCTAACCCTTAGTTATCTGTCTGAAGTAGCTGGTTTCCCCAGAGGCTTGAGTTTGAGGACCATGCAAGGCCTTGGTTCTGTCCAGTACCTAGTTTTCAGATTTTTAAGTTGTTTTCTTTCTTTATGTAGTTAGTTTCTCCAGAGGCTGGGGCCCGAGGACCATGCAATGCCTAGGTTCTGTCTAACCCTTAGTTTTCAGCCTGAAGTAGCTAGTTTCCCAGAGGCTTGAGTCCGAGGCCCATGCAAGGCCTTGGTTCTATCCAATACCAAGTTTTCTGATTTTTAAGTAGTTTTCTTTCTTTAAGTAGTTAGTTTCTCCAGAGGCTAGGGTCCGAAGACCATGTAATGCCTAAGTTCCGTCTAAGCCTTAGTTCTCAGTCTGAAGTAGCTGGTTTCCCAGAGGCTTAAGCCCGAGGACCATGCAATGCCTAGGTTCTGTCTAACCCTTAGTTCTCAGCCTGAAGTAGCTAGTTTCCCAGAGGCTTGAGTCCGAGGCCCATGCAAGGCCTTGGTTCTGTCCAGTACCTAGTTTTCTGATTTTTAAGTAGTTTTCTTTCTTTAAGTAGTTAGTTTCCCCAGAGGCTAGGGTCCGAGGACTATGCAATGCCTAGGTTCTGTCTAACCCTTAGTTCTCAATCTAAAGTAGCTGGTTTCCCAGAGGCTTGAGTCCTAGGACCATGCAAGGCCTTGGTTCTGTCCGGTACCTAGTTTTCTGATTTTTAAGTAGTTTTCTTTCTTTAAGTAGTTAGTTTCCCCAGAGGCTAGGGTCCGAGGCCTAGGGTCTGTCTAACCTTTAGTTCTCAGTCTGAGGTAGCCGGTTTCCCAGAGGCTTGAATCTGAGGACCATGCAAGGCCTTGGTTCTGTCCAGTACCTAGTTTACTGATTTTTAAGTAGTTTTCATTCTTTAAGTAGTTTTCATTCTTTAAGTAGTTAGTTTCCCCAGAGGCTAGGGTCCGAGGACCATGCAATGCCTAGTTTCCGTCTAACCCTTAGTTCTCACTCTGAAGTAGCTGGTTTCCCAGAGGCTTGAGTCCGAGGACCATGCAAGGCCTTGGTTCTCTCCTGTACCTAGTTTTCTGATTTTTAAGTAGTTTTCTTTCTTTAAGAAGTTACTTTCCCCAGAGGCTAGGGTCCGAGGACCATGTAATGCCTAGGTTCCGTCTAACCCTTAGTTCTTAGTCTGAAGTAGCTGGTTTCCCCGGAGGCTTGAGTCCGAGGACCATGCAAGGCCTTGGTTCTGACTAGTATCTAGATTTCTGATTTTTAAGTAGTTTTCTTACTTTAAGTAGTTTGTTTCCCCAGAGGCTAGGGGCCGAGGCCTAGGTTCTATCTAACCCATAGTTCTCAGTTTGAAGTAGCTGGTTTCCCCAGAGGCATGAGTCTGAGGACCATGCAAGGCCATGGTTCTGTCCAGTACCTAGATTTCAGATTTTTAAGTAGTTTTCTTTCTTTAAGTAGTTAGTTTCCCCAGAGGCTGGGGTCCGAGGACCATGCAATGCCTAGGTTCTATCTAACCCTTAGTTCTCAGTCTGAAGTAGCTGGTTTCCCCAAAGGCTTGAATCCGAGGACCGTGCAAGGCCTTGGTTCTGTCCAGTACCTGGTTTTCTGATTTTTAAGTAGTTTTCTTTCTTTTAAGTAGTTAGTTTCCCCAGAGGCTAGGGTCCGAGGCCTAGGTTCTGTCTAACCCTTAGTTCTCACTCTGAAGTAGCTGATTTCCCAGAGGCTTGAGTCTGAGGACCATGCAAGGCTTTGGTTCTGTCCAGTACCTAGTTTTCTGATTTTTAAGTAGTTTTCTTTATTTAAGTAGTTAGTTTCGCCAGAGGCTAGGGTCCGAGGACCATGCAATGCCTAGGTTCCGTCTAACACTTAGTTTTCAGTCTGAAGTAGCTGGTTTCCCCAGACGCTTGAGTCCGAGGACCATGCAAGGCCTTGGTTCCCTCAAGTACCTAGTTTTCTGATTTTTAAGTAGTTTTCTTTCTTTAAGTAGTTAGTTTCCCAAGAGGCTTGAGTCTGAGGACCATGCAAGGCCTTGGTTCTGTCCAGTACTTAGTTTTCTGATTTTTAAGTTGTTTTCTTTCTTTAAGTGGTTAGTTTCTCCAGAGGCTAGGGCCCGAGGACCAAGCAATGCCTAGGTTCTGTCTAACCCTTAGTTCTCAGTCTGAAGTAGCGGTTTCCCAGAGGCTTGAGTCCGAGGACCACGCAAGGCCTTGGTTCTGTCCAGTACCTAATTTTCTGATTTTTAAGTAGTTTTCTTTCTTTAAATAGTTAGTTTCCCCAGAGGCTAGGGTCTGAGGCCTAGGTTCTGTCTAACCCTTAGTTCTCAGTCTGAAGTAGCTGGTTTCCCAGAGGCTTGAGTCTGAGGACCATGCAAGGCCTTGGTTCTGTCCAGTACCTAGTTTTCTGATTTTTAAGTAGTTTTCTTTCTTTAAGTAGTTAATTTCCCCAGAGGCTAGGGTTCGAGGACCATGTAATGCCTAGGTTCCGTCTAACCCTTAGTTCTCAGTCTAAAGTAGCTGGTTTCCCAAAGGCTTGAGTCTGAGGACCATGCAAGGCCTTGGTTCTGTCCAGTACCTAGTTTTCTGATTTTTAAGTAGTTTCCCTTCTTTAAGTAGTTAATTTCCCCAGAGGTTAGGGTACAAGGACCATGTAATGCCTAGGTTCCGTCTAACCCTTAGTTCTCAGTGTAGAGCAGCTTGTTTCCCAGAGGCTTGAGTCCGACGACCATGCAAGGCCTTTGTTCTCTCCAGTACCTAGTTTTCTGATTTTTAAGTAGTTTTCTTTCTTTAAGTTGTTAGTTTCCCCAGAGGCTAGGGTCCGAGGACGATGGAATGCCTAAGTTCTGTCTAACCCTTAGTTCTTAGTCCGAAGTAGCTGGTTTAACTGAGGCTTTAGTCTGAGGACCATGCAAGGCCTTGGTTCTGGCCAGAACCTAGTTTTCTGATTTTTAAGTAGTTTTCTTTATTTAAGTAGTTAGTTTCCCCAGAGGCTAGGGTCCGAGGACCATGCAATGCCTAAGTTCTGTCTAACCCTTAGTTGTTAGTCTGAAGTAGCTGGTTTCCCCAGAGGCTTGAGTCCGAGGACCATGCAAAGCATTGGTTCTGTCCAGTACCTAGTTTTCTGATTTTTAAGTAGTTTTCTTAATTTAAGTAGTTAGTTTCCCCAGAGTCTAGGTTCCGAGGCCTAGGTTCTGTCTAACCATTAGTTCTCAGTCTGAAGTAGCTGGTTTCCCAGAGGCTTGAGTCCGAGGACCATGCAAGGCCTTGTTTCTGTCCAGTACCTAGTTTTCTGATTTTTAAGTAGTTTTCTTAATTTAAGTAGTTAGTTTCCCCAGAGTCTAGGTTCCGAGGCCTAGGTTTTGTCTAACCATTAGTTCTCAGTCTGAAGTAGCTGGTTTCCCCAGAGGCTTGAGTCCGAGGACCATGCAAGGCCTTGGTTCCGTCCAGTACCTAGTTTTCTGATTTTTAAGTAGTTTTCTGATTTTTAATCAGTTTTCTTTCTTTAAGTAGTTAGTTTCCCCAGAGGCTAGGATCCGAGGACCATGTAATGCCTAGGTTCTGTCTAACCCTTAGTTCTTTGTCTGAAGTAGCTGGTTTCCCAGAGGCTTGAGTCCGAGGACCATGCAAGGCCTTGGTTCTGTCCAGTACCTAGTTTTCTGATTTTTAAGTAGTTTTCTTTCTTTAAGTAGTTAGTTTCCCAAGAGGCTTGAGTCTGAGGACCATGCAAGGCCTTGGTTCTGTCCAGTACTTAGTTTTCTGATTTTTAAGTTGTTTTCTTTCTTTAAGTGGTTAGTTTCTCCAGAGGCTAGGGCCCGAGGACCATGCAATGCCTAGGTTCTGTCTAACCCTTAGTTCTCAGTCTGAAGTAGCGGTTTCCCAGAGGCTTGAGTCCGAGGACCACGCAAGGCCTTGGTTCTGTCCAGTACCTAATTTTCTGATTTTTAAGTAGTTTTCTTTCTTTAAATAGTTAGTTTCCCCAGAGGCTAGGGTCTGAGGCCTAGGTTCTGTCTAACCCTTAGTTCTCAGTCTGAAGTAGCTGGTTTCCCAGAGGCTTGAGTCTGAGGACCATGCAAGGCCTTGGTTCTGTCCAGTACCTAGTTTTCTGATTTTTAAGTAGTTTTCTTTCTTTAAGTAGTTAATTTCCCCAGAGGCTAGGGTTCGAGGACCATGTAATGCCTAGGTTCCGTCTAACCCTTAGTTCTCAGTCTAAAGTAGCTGGTTTCCCAAAGGCTTGAGTCTGAGGACCATGCAAGGCCTTGGTTCTGTCCAGTACCTAGTTTTCTGATTTTTAAGTAGTTTCCCTTCTTTAAGTAGTTAATTTCCCCAGAGGTTAGGGTACATGGACCATGTAATGCCTAGGTTCCGTCTAACCCTTAGTTCTCAGTCTAGAGCAGCTTGTTTCCCAGAGGCTTGAGTCTGACGACCATGCAAGGCCTTTGTTCTCTCCAGTACCTAGTTTTCTGATTTTTAAGTAGTTTTCTTTCTTTAAGTTGTTAGTTTCCCCAGAGGCTAGGGTCCGAGGACGATGGAATGCCTAAGTTCTGTCTAACCCTTAGTTCTTAGTCCGAAGTAGCTGGTTTAACTGAGGCTTTAGTCTGAGGACCATGCAAGGCCTTGGTTCTGGCCAGAACCTAGTTTTCTGATTTTTAAGTAGTTTTCTTTATTTAAGTAGTTAGTTTCCCCAGAGGCTAGGGTCCGAGGACCATGCAATGCCTAAGTTCTGTCTAACCCTTAGTTGTTAGTCTGAAGTAGCTGGTTTCCCCAGAGGCTTGAGTCCGAGGACCATGCAAGGCATTGGTTCTGTCCAGTACCTAGTTTTCTGATTTTTAAGTAGTTTTCTTAATTTAAGTAGTTAGTTTCCCCAGAGTCTAGGTTCCGAGGCCTAGGTTCTGTCTAACCATTAGTTCTCAGTCTGAAGTAGCTGGTTTCCCAGAGGCTTGAGTCCGAGGACCATGCAAGGCCTTGTTTCTGTCCAGTACCTAGTTTTCTGATTTTTAAGTAGTTTTCTTAATTTAAGTAGTTAGTTTCCCCAGAGTCTAGGTTCCGAGGCCTAGGTTTTGTCTAACCATTAGTTCTCAGTCTGAAGTAGCTGGTTTCCCCAGAGGCTTGAGTCCGAGGACCATGCAAGGCCTTGGTTCCGTCCAGTACCTAGTTTTCTGATTTTTAAGTAGTTTTCTGATTTTTAAGTAGTTTTCTTTCTTTAAGTAGTTAGTTTCCCCAGAGGCTAGGATCCGAGGACCATGTAATGCCTAGGTTCTGTCTAACCCTTAGTTCTTTGTCTGAAGTAGCTGGTTTCCCAGAGGCTTGAGTCCGAGGACCATGCAAGGCCTTGGTTCTGTCCAGTACCTAGTTTTCTGATTTTTAAGTAGTTTTCTTTCTTCAAGTAGTTAGTTTCCCCAGAGGCTAAGGTCTGAGGACCTTGCAATGCCTAGGTTTTGTCTAACCCTTAGTTCTTAGTCTGAAGCAGCTGGTTTCCCCCGAGGCTTGGGTCCGAGGACCATGCAAGGCCTTGGTTCTGTCCAGCACCTAGTTTTCTTATTTTTAAGTCGTTTTCTTTCTTTAAGTAGTTATGTTCCCCGGAGGCTAGGGTTTGAGGACCATGCAATGCCTAGGTTCTGTCTAACCCTTAGTTCTCAATCTGAAGTAGCTGGTTTCCCCAGACGCTTGAGTTCGAGGACCATGCAAGGCCTTGGATCTGTCCAGTACCTAGTTTTCTGATTTTTAAGTAGTTTTCTTTCTTTCAGTAGTTAGTTTCCCAGAGGCTAGGTTTCAAGGACCATGCAATGCCTATGTTCTGTATAACCCTTTGTTCTCAGTCTGAAGTAGCTGGTTTCCCCAAAGGCTTGAGTCCGAGGACCATGCAAGGCCTTGGTTCTGTCCAGTACCTAGTTTTCTGATTTTTAAGTAGTTTTCTTTCTTTAAGTAGTTAGTTTCCCAGAGGCTAGGGTCCGAGGACCATGCAATGCCTAGGTTCCGCCTAACCCTTAGTTCTCAGTCTGAAGTTGCTGGTTTCCCAAGAGGCTACATTCCGAGGACCATGCAAGGCCTTGGTTCTCTCCAGTACCTAGTTTTCTGATTTTTAAGTAGTTTTCTTTCTTTAAGTAGTTAGCTTCCCCAGAGGCTAGGCTCCGAGGACCATGCAATGCCTAGGCTCTGTCTCACCCTTAGTTCTCAGTCTGAAGTAGCTGGTTTCCCCAGAGGCATGAGTCCGAGGACCATGCAAGGCCTTGGTTCTGTCCAGTAGCTAGTTTTCTGATTTTTAATTAGTTTTCATTCTTTAAGTAGTTAGTTTCCCAGAGGCTAGGGTTCGAGGACCATGCAATGCCTAGGTTCTGTCTAACCCTTAGTTCTCAGTCTGAAGTAGCTAGTTTCCCTAAAGGCTTGAGTCCGAGGACCATGCAAGGCCTTGGTTCTGTCCTGTACCTAGTTTTCTGATTTTTAAGTAGTTTTCTTTCTTTAAGTAGTTAGTTTCCCCAAGGGCTAGGGTCCGAGGACCATGCAATGCCTACGTTCTGTCTAACCCTTAGTTCTTAGTCTGAAGTAGCTGGTTTCCCCAAAGGCTTGAGTCCGAGGACCATGCAAGGCATTGGTTCTGTCCAGTACCTAGTTTTCTGATTTTTAAGTAGTTTTCTTTCTTTAAGTAGTTAGTTTCCCCTAAGGCTAGGGTTCGAGGACCATGCAATGCTTAGGTTCTGTGTAACTCTTAGTTCTCAATCCGAAGTAGCTGGTTTCCCAGAGGCTTGAGTCCGAGGACCATGCAAGGCCTTGGTTCTGTTCAGTAGCTAGTTTTCTAATTTTTAATTAGTTCTCTTTCTGTAAGTAGTTACTTTCCCCAGAGGCTAGCGTCCGAGGACCATGCAATGCCTAGGTTCTGCCTAACCTTTAGTTCTCAGTATGAAGTTGCTGGTTTCCCAAGAGGCTAAATTCCGAGGACCGTGCAAGGCCTTCGTTCTATCCAGTACCTAGTTTTCTGATTTTTTAGTAGTTTTCTTTCTTTAAGTAGCTTGTTTCCCCAGAGGCTAGGGTTCGAGGACCATGCAATGACTAGGTTCGGTGTAACTCTTAGTTCTCAATCTGAAGTAGCTGGTTTCCCAGAGGGTTGAGTCCGAGGACTGTGCAAGGCCTTGGTTCTGTCCAGTAGCTAGTTTTCTGATTTTTAATTAGTTTTCTTTCTTTAAGTAGTTAGTTTCCCCAGAGGCTTGAGTCTGAGGACCATGCAAGGCCTTGGTTTTGTCCAGTACTTATTTTTCTGATTTTTAAGTTGTTTTCTTTCTTTAAGTAGTTAGTTTCCCCAGAGGCTAGCGTCCGAGGACCATGCAATTCCTAGGTTCTGTCTAACCCTTAGTTCTCAGTTTGATGTAGCCGGTTTCCCAAGAGGATTGAGTCCGAGGACCATGCAAGGCCTTGGTTCTCTCCAGTACCTAGTTTTCTGATTTTTAAGTAGTTTTCTTTCTTTAAGTAGTTTTTTTCCCCAGAGGCTAGGGTCCGAGGACCATGCAATGCCTAGGTTCTGTCTAACCCTTAGTTCTCAGTCTGAAGTAGCTGGTTTCCCCAAAGGCTTGAGTCCGAGGACCATGCAATGCCTTGGTTCTGTCCAGTACCTAGTTTTCTGATTTTCAAGTAGTTTTCTTTCTTTAAGTAGTTAGTTTCCCCAGAGGCTAGGGTCCGAGGACTAGGTTCTGTCAAACCCTTAGTTCTCAGTCTGAAGTAGCTGGTTGCCCCAGAGGCTTGAGTCTGACGACCATGCAAGGCCTTGGTTCTGTCCAGTACCTAGTTTTCTGATTTTTAAGTAGTTTTCTATCTTTAGGTAGTTAGTTTCCCCAGAGGCTAGGGTACAAGGACTATGCAATGCCTAGGTTCTGTCTAACCCATAGTTCTCAATCTGAAGTAGCTGGTTTCCCCAGAGGCTTGAGTCCGAGGACCATGCAAGGCCTTGGTTCTGTCCAGTACCTAATTTTCTTATTTTTATGTCGTTTTCTTTCTTTAAGTAGTTAGTTTCCCCAGAGGCTAGGGTCCGAGGCCTAGGTTCTGTCTAACCCTTAGTTCTTAGTCTGAAGTAACTGGTTTACCAGAGGCCTGAGTCTAAGGACCATGCAAGGCCTTGGTTCTGTCCAGTACCTAGTTTTCTGATTTTTAAGTAGTTTTCTTTCTTTAACTAGTTAGTTTCCCCAGAGGCTGGGGTGCGAGGACCATGTAATGCCTAGGTTCCGTCTACCCCTTAGCTCTCAGTCTGAAGTAGCTGGTTTCCCCAGAGGCTTGAGTCAGAGGACCATGCAAGGCCTTGGTTCTGTCCAGTACCTAGTTTTCTGATTTTTAAGTAGTTTTCTTTCTTTAAGTAGTTAGTTTCCCCAGACTCTAGGGTCCGAGGACCATGCAATGCCTAGGTTCTGTCTCGCCCTTAGTTCTCAGTCTGAAGTAGCTGGTTTTCCTAGAGGCATGAGTCCGAGGACCATGCAAGGCCTTGGTTCTGTCCAGTACCTAGTTTTCTGATTTTTAAGTAGTTTTCTTTCTTTAAGTAGTTAGTTTCCCCAGACTCTAGGGTCCGAGGACCATGCAATGCCTAGGTTCTGTCTCGCCCTTAGTTCTCAGTCTGAAGTAGCTGGTTTTCCAGAGGCATGAGTCCGAGGACCATGCAAGGCCTTGGTTCTGTCCAGTACCTAGTTTTCTGATTTTTAAGTAGTTTTCTTTCTTTAAGTAGTTAGTTTCCCAGAGGTTAGGGTCCGAGGACCATGCAATGCCTAGCTTCCGCCTAACCCTTAGTTCTCAGTCTGAAGTTGCTGGTTTCCCAAGAGGCTAAATTCCGAGGACCGTGCAAGGCCTTCGTTCTATCCAGTACCTAGTTTTCTGATTTTTTAGTAGTTTTCTTTCTTTAAGTAGCTTGTTTCCCCAGAGGCTAGGGTTCGAGGACCATGCAATGACTAGGTTCGGTGTAACTCTTAGTTCTCAATCTGAAGTAGCTGGTTTCCCAGAGGGTTGAGTCCGAGGACTGTGCAAGGCCTTGGTTCTGTCCAGTAGCTAGTTTTCTGATTTTTAATTAGTTTTCTTTCTTTAAGTAGTTAGTTTCCCCAGAGGCTTGAGTCTGAGGACCATGCAAGGCCTTGGTTCTGTCCAGTACTTATTTTTCTGATTTTTAAGTTGTTTTCTTTCTTTAAGTAGTTAGTTTCCCCAGAGGCTAGCGTCCGAGGACCATGCAATGCCTAGGTTCTGTCTAACCCTTAGTTCTCAGTTTGAAGTAGCCGGTTTCCCAAGAGGATTGAGTTCGAGGACCATGCAAGGCCTTGGTTCTCTCCAGTACCTAGTTTTCTGATTTTTAAGTAGTTTTCTTTCTTTAAGTAGTTAGTTTCCCCAGAGGCTAGGGTCCGAGGACCATGCAATGCCTAGGTTCTGTCTAACCCTTAGTTCTCAGTCTGAAGTAGCTGGTTTCCCCAAAGGCTTGAGTCCGAGGACCATGCAATGCCTTGGTTCTGTCCAGTACCTAGTTTTCTGATTTTCAAGTAGTTTTCTTTCTTTAAGTAGTTAGTTTCCCCAGAGGCTAGGGTCCGAGGACTAGGTTCTGTCAAACCCTTAGTTCTCAGTCTGAAGTAGCTGGTTGCCCCAGAGGCTTGAGTCTGACGACCATGCAAGGCCTTGGTTCTGTCCAGTACCTAGTTTTCTGATTTTTAAGTAGTTTTCTATCTTTAGGTAGTTAGTTTCCCCAGAGGCTAGGGTCCAAGGACTATGTAATGCCTAGGTTCTGTCTAACCCATAGTTCTCAATCTGAAGTAGCTGGTTTCCCCAGAGGCTTGAGTCCGAGGACCATGCAAGGCCTTGGTTCTGTCCAGTACCTAATTTTCTTATTTTTATGTCGTTTTCTTTCTTTAAGTAGTTAGTTTCCCCAGAGGCTAGGGTCCGAGGCCTAGGTTCTGTCTAACCCTTAGTTCTTAGTCTGAAGTAACTGGTTTACCAGAGGCCTGAGTCTAAGGACCATGCAAGGCCTTGGTTCTGTCCAGTACCTAGTTTTCTGATTTTTAAGTAGTTTTCTTTCTTTAACTAGTTAGTTTCCCCAGAGGCTGGGGTCCGAGGACCATGTAATGCCTAGGTTCCGTCTACCCCTTAGCTCTCAGTCTGAAGTAGCTGGTTTCCCCAGAGGCTTGAGTCAGAGGACCATGCAAGGCCTTGGTTCTGTCCAGTACCTAGTTTTCTTATTTTTAAGTAGTTTTCTTTCTTTAAGTAGTTAGTTTCCCCAGACTCTAGGGTCCGAGGACCATGCAATGCCTAGGTTCTGTCTCGCCCTTAGTTCTCAGTCTGAAGTAGCTGGTTTTCCTAGAGGCATGAGTCCGAGGACCATGCAAGGCCTTGGTTCTGTCCAGTACCTAGTTTACTGATTTTTAAGTAGTTTTCATTCTTTAAGTAGTTAGTTTCCCCAGAGGCTAGGGTCCGAGGACCATGCAATGCCTAGTTTCCGTCTAACCCTTAGTTCTCACTCTGAAGTAGCTGGTTTCCCAGAGGCTTGAGTCCGAGGACCATGCAAGGCCTTGGTTCTCTCCTGTACCTAGTTTTCTGATTTTTAAGTAGTTTTCTTTCTTTAAGAAGTTACTTTCCCCAGAGGCTAGGGTCCGAGGACCATGTAATGTCTAGGTTCCGTCTAACCCTTAGTTCTTAGTCTGAAGTAGCTGGTTTCCCCGGAGGCTTGAGTCCGAGGACCATGCAAGGCCTTGGTTCTGACTAGTACCTAGATTTCTGATTTTTAAGTAGTTTTCTTACTTTAAGTAGTTTGTTTCCCCAGAGGCTAGGGGCCGAGGCCTAGGTTCTATCTAACCCATAGTTCTCAGTTTGAAGTAGCTGGTTTCCCCAGAGGCATGAGTCTGAGGACCATGCAAGGCCATGGTTCTGTCCAGTACCTAGATTTCAGATTTTTAAGTAGTTTTCTTTCTTTAAGTAGTTAGTTTCCCCAGAGGCTGGGGTCCGAGGACCATGCAATGCCTAGGTTCTATCTAACCCTTAGTTCTCAGTCTGAAGTAGCTGGTTTCCCCAAAGGCTTGAATCCGAGGACCGTGCAAGCCCTTGGTTCTGTCCAGTACCTAGTTTTCTGATTTTTAAGTAGTTTTCTTTCTTTTAAGTAGTTAGTTTCCCCAGAGGCTAGGGTCCGAGGCCTAGGTTCTGTCTAACCCTTAGTTCTCACTCTGAAGTAGCTGATTTCCCAGAGGCTTGAGTCTGACGACCATGCAAGGCTTTGGTTCTGTCCAGTACCTAGTTTTCTGATTTTTAAGTAGTTTTCTTTCTTTAAGTAGTTAGTTTCGCCAGAGGCTAGGGTCCGAGGACCATGCAATGCCTAGGTTCCGTCTAACACTTAGTTTTCAGTCTGAAGTAGCTGGTTTCCCCAGACGCTTGAGTCCGAGGACCATGCAAGGCCTTGGTTCTCTCAAGTACCTAGTTTTCTGATTTTTAAGTAGTTTTCTTTCTTTAAGTAGTTAGTTTCCCAAGAGGCTTGAGTCTGAGGACCATGCAAGGCCTTGGTTCTGTCCAGTACTTAGTTTTCTGATTTTTAAGTTGTTTTCTTTCTTTAAGTGGTTAGTTTCTCCAGAGGCTAGGGCCCGAGGACCATGCAATGCCTAGGTTCTGTCTAACCCTTAGTTCTCAGTCTGAAGTAGCGGTTTCCCAGAGGCTTGAGTCCGAGGACCACGCAAGGCCTTGGTTCTGTCCAGTACCTAATTTTCTGATTTTTAAGTAGTTTTCTTTCTTTAAATAGTTAGTTTCCCCAGAGGCTAGGGTCTGAGGCCTAGGTTCTGTCTAACCCTTAGTTCTCAGTCTGAAGTAGCTGGTTTCCCAGAGGCTTGAGTCTGAGGACCATGCAAGGCCTTGGTTCTGTCCAGTACCTAGTTTTCTGATTTTTAAGTAGTTTTCTTTCTTTAAGTAGTTAATTTCCCCAGAGGCTAGGGTTCGAGGACCATGTAATGCCTAGGTTCCGTCTAACCCTTAGTTCTCAGTCTAAAGTAGCTGGTTTCCCAAAGGCTTGAGTCTGAGGACCATGCAAGGCCTTGGTTCTGTCCAGTACCTAGTTTTCTGATTTTTAAGTAGTTTCCCTTCTTTAAGTAGTTAATTTCCCCAGAGGCTAGGGTACAAGGACCATGTAATGCCTAGGTTCCGTCTAACCCTTAGTTCTCAGTCTAGAGCAGCTTGTTTCCCAGAGGCTTGAGTCCGACGACCATGCAAGGCCTTTGTTCTCTCCAGTACCTAGTTTTCTGATTTTTAAGTAGTTTTCTTTCTTTAAGTTGTTAGTTTCCCCAGAGGCTAGGGTCCGAGGACGATGGAATGCCTAAGTTCTGTCTAACCCTTAGTTCTTAGTCCGAAGTAGCTGGTTTAACTGAGGCTTTAGTCTGAGGACCATGCAAGGCCTTGGTTCTGGCCAGAACCTAGTTTTCTGATTTTTAAGTAGTTTTCTTTATTTAAGTAGTTAGTTTCCCCAGAGGCTAGGGTCCGAGGACCATGCAATGCCTAAGTTCTGTCTAACCCTTAGTTGTTAGTCTGAAGTAGCTGGTTTCCCCAGAGGCTTGAGTCCGAGGACCATGCAAGGCATTGGTTCTGTCCAGTACCTAGTTTTCTGATTTTTAAGTAGTTTTCTTAATTTAAGTAGTTAGTTTCCCCAGAGTCTAGGTTCCGAGGCCTAGGTTCTGTCTAACCATTAGTTCTCAGTCTGAAGTAGCTGGTTTCCCCAGAGGCTTGAGTCCGAGGACCATGCAAGGCCTTGTTTCTGTCCAGTACCTAGTTTTCT
The DNA here is from genome assembly GCA_023621385.1 of Quercus gilva. Lineage (NCBI taxonomy): Eukaryota > Viridiplantae > Streptophyta > Magnoliopsida > Fagales > Fagaceae > Quercus > Quercus gilva. The sequence continues at coordinate 5,561,913 of CM042475.1, read as the reverse complement.
GATTTTTAAGTAGTTTTCTTAATTTAAGTAGTTAGTTTCCCCAGAGTCTAGGTTCCGAGGCCTAGGTTTTGTCTAACCATTAGTTCTCAGTCTGAAGTAGCTGGTTTCCCCAGAGGCTTGAGTCCGAGGACCATGCAAGGCCTTGGTTCCGTCCAGTACCTAGTTTTCTGATTTTTAAGTAGTTTTCTGATTTTTAAGTAGTTTTCTTTCTTTAAGTAGTTAGTTTCCCCAGAGGCTAGGATCCGAGGACCATGTAATGCCTAGGTTCTGTCTAACCCTTAGTTCTTTGTCTGAAGTAGCTGGTTTCCCAGAGGCTTGAGTCCGAGGACCATGCAAGGCCTTGGTTCTGTCCAGTACCTAGTTTTCTGATTTTTAAGTAGTTTTCTTTCTTCAAGTAGTTAGTTTCCCCAGAGGCTAAGGTCTGAGGACCTTGCAATGCCTAGGTTTTGTCTAACCCTTAGTTGTTAGTCTGAAGCAGCTGGTTTCCCCCGAGGCTTGGGTCCGAGGACCATGCAAGGCCTTGGTTCTGTCCAGCACCTAGTTTTCTTATTTTGAAGTCGTTTCCTTTCTTTAAGTAGTTATGTTCCCCGGAGGCTAGGGTTTGAGGACCATGCAATGCCTAGGTTCTGTCTAACCCTTAGTTCTCAATCTGAAGTAGCTGGTTTCCCCAGACGCTTGAGTTCGAGGACCATGCAAGGCCTTGGATCTGTCCAGTACCTAGTTTTCTGATTTTTAAGTAGTTTTCTTTCTTTCAGTAGTTAGTTTCCCAGAGGCTAGGTTTCAAGGACCATGCAATGCCTATGTTCTGTATAACCCTTTGTTCTCAGTCTGAAGTAGCTGGTTTCCCCAAAGGCTTGAGTCCGAGGACCATGCAAGGCCTTGGTTCTGTCCAGTACCTAGTTTTCTGATTTTTAAGTAGTTTTCTTTCTTTAAGTAGTTTGTTTCCCAGAGGCTAGGGTCCGAGGACCATGCAATGCCTAGGTTCCGCCTAACCCTTAGTTCTCAGTCTGAAGTTGCTGGTTTCCCAAGAGGCTACATTCCGAGGACCATGCAAGGCCTTGGTTCTCTCCAGTACCTAGTTTTCTGATTTTTAAGTAGTTTTCTTTCTTTAAGTAGTTAGTTTCCCCAGAGGCTAGGCTCCGAGGACCATGCAATGCCTAGGCTCTGTCTCACCCTTAGTTCTCAGTCTGAAGTAGCTGGTTTCCCCAGAGGCATGAGTCCGAGGACCATGCAAGGCCTTGGTTCTGTCCAGTAGCTAGTTTTCTGATTTTTAATTAGTTTTCATTCTTTAAGTAGTTAGTTTCCCAGAGGCTAGGGTTCGAGGACCATGCAATGCCTAGGTTCTGTCTAACCCTTAGTTCTCAGTCTGAAGTAGCTAGTTTCCCTAAAGGCTTGAGTCCGAGGACCATGCAAGGCCTTGGTTCTGTCCTGTACCTAGTTTTCTGATTTTTAAGTAGTTTTCTTTCTTTAAGTAGTTAGTTTCCCCAAGGGCTAGGGTCCGAGGACCATGCAATGCCTACGTTCTGTCTAACCCTTAGTTCTTAGTCTGAAGTAGCTGGTTTCCCCAAAGGCTTGAGTCCGAGGACCATGCAAGGCATTGGTTCTGTCCAGTACCTAGTTTTCTGATTTTTAAGTAGTTTTCTTTCTTTAAGTAGTTAGTTTCCCCTAAGGCTAGGGTTCGAGGACCATGCAATGCTTAGGTTCTGTGTAACTCTTAGTTCTCAATCCGAAGTAGCTGGTTTCCCAGAGGCTTGAGTCCGAGGACCATGCAAGGCCTTGGTTCTGTTCAGTAGCTAGTTTTCTAATTTTTAATTAGTTCTCTTTCTGTAAGTAGTTACTTTCCCCAGAGGCTAGCGTCCGAGGACCATGCAATGCCTAGGTTCTGCCTAACCCTTAGTTCTCAGTCTGAAGTTGCTGGTTTCCCAAGAGGCTAAATTCCGAGGACCGTGCAAGGCCTTCGTTCTATCCAGTACCTAGTTTTCTGATTTTTTAGTAGTTTTCTTTCTTTAAGTAGCTTGTTTCCCCAGAGGCTAGGGTTCGAGGACCATGCAATGACTAGGTTCGGTGTAACTCTTAGTTCTCAATCTGAAGTAGCTGGTTTCCCAGAGGGTTGAGTCCGAGGACTGTGCAAGGCCTTGGTTCTGTCCAGTAGCTAGTTTTCTGATTTTTAATTAGTTTTCTTTCTTTAAGTAGTTAGTTTCCCCAGAGGCTTGAGTCTGAGGACCATGCAAGGCCTTGGTTTTGTCCAGTACTTATTTTTCTGATTTTTAAGTTGTTTTCTTTCTTTAAGTAGTTAGTTTCCCCAGAGGCTAGCGTCCGAGGACCATGCAATTCCTAGGTTCTGTCTAACCCTTAGTTCTCAGATTGATGTAGCCGGTTTCCCAAGAGGATTGAGTCCGAGGACCATGCAAGGCCTTGGTTCTCTCCAGTACCTAGTTTTCTGATTTTTAAGTAGTTTTCTTTCTTTAAGTAGTTTGTTTCCCCAGAGGCTAGGGTCCGAGGACCATGCAATGCCTAGGTTCTGTCTAACCCTTAGTTCTCAGTCTGAAGTAGCTGGTTTCCCCAAAGGCTTGAGTCCGAGGACCATGCAATGCCTTGGTTCTGTCCAGTACCTAGTTTTCTGATTTTCAAGTAGTTTTCTTTCTTTAAATAGTTAGTTTCCCCAGAGGCTAGGGTCCGAGGACTAGGTTCTGTCAAACCCTTAGTTCTCAGTCTGAAGTAGCTGGTTGCCCCAGAGGCTTGAGTCTGACGACCATGCAAGGCCTTGGTTCTGTCCAGTACCTAGTTTTCTGATTTTTAAGTAGTTTTCTATCTTTAGGTAGTTAGTTTCCCCAGAGGCTAGGGTCCAAGGACTATGCAATGCCTAGGTTCTGTCTAACCCATAGTTCTCAATCTGAAGTAGCTGGTTTCCCCAGAGGCTTGAGTCCGAGGACCATGCAAGGCCTTGGTTCTGTCCAGTACCTAATTTTCTTATTTTTATGTCGTTTTCTTTCTTTAAGTAGTTAGTTTCCCCAGAGGCTAGGGTCCGAGGCCTAGGTTCTGTCTAACCCTTAGTTCTTAGTCTGAAGTAACTGGTTTACCAGAGGCCTGAGTCTAAGGACCATGCAAGGCCTTGGTTCTGTCCAGTACCTAGTTTTCTGATTTTTAAGTAGTTTTCTTTCTTTAACTAGTTAGTTTCCCCAGAGGCTGGGGTGCGAGGACCATGTAATGCCTAGGTTCCGTCTACCCCTTAGCTCTCAGTCTGAAGTAGCTGGTTTCCCCAGAGGCTTGAGTCAGAGGACCATGCAAGGCCTTGGTTCTGTCCAGTACCTAGTTTTCTGATTTTTAAGTAGTTTTCTTTCTTTAAGTAGTTAGTTTCCCCAGACTCTAGGGTCCGAGGACCATGCAATGCCTAGGTTCTGTCTCGCCCTTAGTTCTCAGTCTGAAGTAGCTGGTTTTCCTAGAGGCATGAGTCCGAGGACCATGCAAGGCCTTGGTTCTGTCCAGTACCTAGTTTTCTGATTTTTAAGTAGTTTTCTTTCTTTAAGTAGTTAGTTTCCCCAGACTCTAGGGTCCGAGGACCATGCAATGCCTAGGTTCTGTCTCGCCCTTAGTTCTCAGTCTGAAGTAGCTGGTTTTCCAGAGGCATGAGTCCGAGGACCATGCAAGGCCTTGGTTCTGTCCAGTACCTAGTTTTCTGATTTTTAAGTAGTTTTCTTTCTTTAAGTAGTTAGTTTCCCAGAGGCTAGGGTCCGAGGACCATGCAATGCCTAGCTTCCGCCTAACCCTTAGTTCTCAGTCTGAAGTTGCTGGTTTCCTAAGAGGCTAAATTCCGAGGACCGTGCAAGGCCTTCGTTCTATCCAGTACCTAGTTTTCTGATTTTTTAGTAGTTTTCTTTCTTTAAGTAGCTTGTTTCCCCAGAGGCTAGGGTTCGAGGACCATGCAATGACTAGGTTCGGTGTAACTCTTAGTTCTCAATCTGAAGTAGCTGGTTTCCCAGAGGGTTGAGTCCGAGGACTGTGCAAGGCCTTGGTTCTGTCCAGTAGCTAGTTTTCTGATTTTTAATTAGTTTTCTTTCTTTAAGTAGTTAGTTTCCCCAGAGGCTTGAGTCTGAGGACCATGCAAGGCCTTGGTTCTGTCCAGTACTTATTTTTCTGATTTTTAAGTTGTTTTCTTTCTTTAAGTAGTTAGTTTCCCCAGAGGCTAGCGTCCGAGGACCATGCAATGCCTAGGTTCTGTCTAACCCTTAGTTCTCAGTTTGAAGTAGCCGGTTTCCCAAGAGGATTGAGTCCGAGGACCATGCAAGGCCTTGGTTCTCTCCAGTACCTAGTTTTCTGATTTTTAAGTAGTTTTCTTTCTTTAAGTAGTTTGTTTCCCCAGAGGCTAGGGTCCGAGGACCATGCAATGCCTAGGTTCTGTCTAACCCTTAGTTCTCAGTCTGAAGTAGCTGGTTTCCCCAAAGGCTTGAGTCCGAGGACCATGCAATGCCTTGGTTCTGTCCAGTACCTAGTTTTCTGATTTTCAAGTAGTTTTCTTTCTTTAAGTAGTTAGTTTCCCCAGAGGCTAGGGTCCGAGGACTAGGTTCTGTCAAACCCTTAGTTCTCAGTCTGAAGTAGCTGGTTGCCCCAGAGGCTTGAGTCTGACGACCATGCAAGGCCTTGGTTCTGTCCAGTACCTAGTTTTCTGATTTTTAAGTAGTTTTCTATCTTTAGGTAGTTAGTTTCCCCAGAGGCTAGGGTCCAAGGACTATGCAATGCCTAGGTTCTGTCTAACCCATAGTTCTCAATCTGAAGTAGCTGGTTTCCCCAGAGGCTTGAGTCCGAGGACCATGCAAGGCCTTGGTTCTGTCCAGTACCTAATTTTCTTATTTTTATGTCGTTTTCTTTCTTTAAGTAGTTAGTTTCCCCAGAGGCTAGGGTCAAAGGCCTAGGTTCTGTCTAACCCTTAGTTCTTAGTCTGAAGTAACTGGTTTACCAGAGGCCTGAGTCTAAGGACCATGCAAGGCCTTGGTTCTGTCCAGTACCTAGTTTTCTGATTTTTAAGTAGTTTTCTTTCTTTAACTAGTTAGTTTCCCCAGAGGCTGGGGTGCGAGGACCATGTAATGCCTAGGTTCCGTCTACCCCTTAGCTCTCAGTCTGAAGTAGCTGGTTTCCCAGAGGCTTGAGTCAGAGGACCATGCAAGGCCTTGGTTCTGTCCAGTACCTAGTTTTCTTATTTTTAAGTAGTTTTCTTTCTTTAAGTAGTTAGTTTCCCCGGACTCTAGGGTCCGAGGAACATGCAATGCCTAGGTTCTGTCTCGCCCTTAGTTCTCAGTCTGAAGTAGCTGGTTTTCCCAGAGGCATGAGTCCGAGGACCATGCAAGGCCTTGGTTCTGTCCAGTACCTAGTTTTCTGATTTTTAAGTAGTTTTCTTTCTTTAAGTAGTTAGTTTCCCAGAGGCTAGGGTCCGAGGACCATGCAATGCCTAGCTTCCGCCTAACCCTTAGTTCTCAGTCTGAAGTTGCTGGTTTCCCAAGAGGCTAAATTCCGAGGACCATGCAAGGCCTTGGTTCTCTCCAGTACCTAGTTTTCTGATTTTTAAGTAGTTTTCTTTCTTTAAGTACTTAGTTTCCCCAGAGGCTAGGGTTCGAGGACCATGCAATGACTAGGTTCGGTGTAACTCTTAGTTCTCACTCTGAAGTAGCTGGTTTCCCAGAGGCTTGAGTCCGAGGACCGTGCAAGGCCTTGGTTCTGTCCAGTAGCTAGTTTTCTGATTTTTAATTAGTTTTCTTTCTTTAAGTAGTTAGTTTGCCAGAGGCTAGGGTTCGAGGACCATGCAACACCTAGGTTCTGTCTAACCCTTAGTTCTCAATCTGAAGTAGCTGGTTTCCCCAGAGGCATGAGTCCGAGGACCATGCAAGGCCTTGGTTCTGTCCAGTACCTAGTTTTCTGATTTTTAAGTAGTTTTCTTTCTTTAAGTAGTTAGTTTCCCAAAGGCTAGGGTCCGAGGACCATGCATTGCCTAGGTTCCGCCTAACCCTTAGTTCTCAGTCTGAAGTTGCTGGTTTCCCAAAAGGCTAAATTCCGAGGACCATCTAAGGCCTTGGTTCTCTCCAATACCTAGTTTTCTGATTTTTAAGTAGTTTTCTTTCTTTAAGTAGTTAGTTTCCCCAGAGGCTAGGGTCTGAGGACCATGCAATGCCTAGGTTCTTACTAACCCTTAGTTCTCAGTCTGAAGTAGCTGGTTTCCCCAGAGGCTTGAGTCCGAGGACCATGCAAGGCCTTGGTTCCGTCCAGTACCTAGTTTTCTGATTTTTAAGTAGTTTTCTGATTTTTAAGTAGTTTTCTGATTTTTAAGTAGTTTTCTTTCTTTAAGTAGTTAGTTTCCCCAGAGGCTAGGATTCGAGGACCATGTAATGCCTAGGTTCTGTCTGACCCTTAGTTCTTTGTCTGAAGTAGCTGGTTTCCCAGAGGCTTGAGTCCGAGGACCATGCAAGGCCTTGGTTCTGTCCAGTACCTAGTTTTCTGATTTTTAAGTAGTTTTCTTTCTACAAGTAGTTAGTTTCCCCAGAGGCTAAGGTCTGAGGACCTTGCAATGCCTAGGTTTTGTCTAACCCTTAGTTCATAGTCTGAAGCAGCTGGTTTCCCCCGAGGCTTGGGTCCGAGGACCATGCAAGGCCTTGGTTCTGTCCAGTACCTAGTTTTCTTATTTTTAAGTCGTTTTCTTTCTTTAAGTAGTTATGTTCCCCGGTGGCTAGGGTTTGAGGACCATGCAATGCCTAGGTTCTGTCTAACCCTTAGTTCTCAATCTGAAGTAGCTGGTTTCCCCAGACGCTTGAGTTCGAGGACCATGCAAGGCCTTGGATCTGTCCAGTACCTAGTTTTCTGATTTTTAAGTAGTTTTCTTTCTTTCAGTAGTTAGTTTCCCAGAGGCTAGGTTTCAAGGACCATGCAATGCCTATGTTCTGTATAACCCTTAGTTCTCAGTCTGAAGTAGCTGGTTTCCCCAAAGGCTTGAGTCCGAGGACCATGCAAGGCCTTGGTTCTGTCCAGTACCTAGTTTTCTGATTTTTAAGTAGTTTTCTTTCTTTAAGTAGTTAGTTTCCCAGAGGCTAGGGTCCGAGGACCATGCAATGCCTAGGTTCCGCCTAACCCTTAGTTCTCAGTCTGAAGTTGCTGGTTTCCCAAGAGGCTACATTCCGAGGACCATGCAAGGCCTTGGTTCTCTCCAGTACCTAGTTTTCTGATTTTTAAGTAGTTTTCTTTCTTTAAGTAGTTAGTTTCCCCAGAGGCTAGGCTCCGAGGACCATGCAATGCCTAGGCTCTGTCTCACCCTTAGTTCTCAGTCTGAAGTAGCTGGTTTCCCCAGAGGCATGAGTCCGAGGACCATGCAAGGCCTTGGTTCTGTCCAGTAGCTAGTTTTCTGATTTTTAATTAGTTTTCATTCTTTAAGTAGTTAGTTTCCCAGAGGCTAGGGTTCGAGGACCATGCAATGCCTAGGTTCTGTCTAACCCTTAGTTCTCAGTCTGAAGTAGCTAGTTTCCCTAAAGGCTTGAGTCCGAGGACCATGCAAGGCCTTGGTTTTGTCCTGTACCTAGTTTTCTGATTTTTAAGTAGTTTTCTTTCTTTAAGTAGTTAGTTTCCCCAAGGGCTAGGGTCCGAGGACCATGCAATGCCTACGTTCTGTCTAACCCTTAGTTCTTAGTCTGAAGTAGCTGGTTTCCCCAAAGGCTTGAGTCCGAGGACCATACAAGGCATTGGTTCTGTCCAGTACCTAGTTTTCTGATTTTTAAGTAGTTTTCTTTCTTCAAGTAGTTAGTTTCCCCTGAGGCTAGGGTTCGAGGACCATGCAATGCTTAGGTTCTGTGTAACTCTTAGTTCTCAATCCGAAGTAGCTGGTTTCCCAGAGGCTTGAGTCCGAGGACTATGCAAGGCCTTGGTTCTGTTCAGTAGCTAGTTTTCTAATTTTTAATTAGTTCTCTTTCTGTAAGTAGTTACTTTCCCCAGAGGCTAGCGTCCGAGGACCATGCAATGCCTAGGTTCTGTCAAACCCTTAGTTCTCACTCTGAAGTAGCTGGTTGCCCCAGAGGCTTGAGTCTGACGACCATGCAAGGCCTTGGTTCTGTCCAGTACCTAGTTTTCTGATTTTTAAGTAGTTTTCTTTCTTTAAGTAGTTAGTTTCCCAAAGGCTAGGGTCCGAGGACCATGCAATGCCTAGGTTCCACCTAACCCTTAGTTCTCAGTCTGAAGTTGCTGGTTTCCCAAAAGGCTAAATTCCGAGGACCATGTAAGGCCTTGGTTCTCTCCAGTACCTAGTTTTCTGATTTTTAAGTAGTTTTCTTTCTTTAAGTAGTTTGTTTCCCCAGAGGCTAGGGTCCGAGGACCATGCAATGCCTAGGTTCTTACTCACCCTTAGTTCTCAGTCTGAAGTAGCTGGTTCCCCAAAGGCTTGAGTCCGAGGACCATACAAGGCCTTGGTTCTGTCCAGTACCTAGTTTTCTTATTTTTAAGTAGTTTTCTTTCTTTAAGTAGTTAGTTTCCCCAATGGCTAGGGTCCGAGGACCATGCAATGCCTAGGTTCCGCCTAACCCTTAGTTCTCAGTCTGAAGTTGCTGGTTTCCAAAGAGGCTAAATTCCGAGGACCATGCAAGGCCTTGGTTCTATCCAGTACCTAGTTTTCTGATTTTTACTTAGTTTTCTTTCTTTAAGTAGTTCGTTTCCCCAGAGGCTAGGGTTCGAGGACCATGCAATGCCCAGGTTCTGTGTAACTCTTAGTTCTCAATCTGAAGTAGCTGGTTTCCCAGAGGCTTAAGTCCGAGGACCATGCAAGGCCTTGGTTCTGTCCAGTAGCTTTTTTTCTGATTTTTAATTAGTTTTCTTTCTTTAAGTTGTTAGTTTCCCAGAGGCTGGGGTTCGAGGACCATGCAATGCCTAGGTTCTGTCTAACCCTTAGTTCTCAGTCTGAAGTAGCTGGTTTCCCCAAAGGCTTGAGTCCGAGGACCATGCAAGGCCTTGGTTTTGTCCAGTACATAGTTTTCTGATTTTTAAGTAGTTTTCTTTCTTTTAAGTAGTTAGTTTCCCCAGAAGCTAGGGTCCGAGGCCTAGGTTCTGTCTAACCCTTAGTTCTCAGTCTGAAGTAACTGGTTTCCAAAGAGGCTTGAGTCTGAGGACCATGCAAGGCCTTGGTTCTATCCGGTACCTAGTTTTCTGATTTTTAACTAGTTTTCTTTCTTTAAGTAGTTAGTTTCCCCAGAGGCTAGGGTCCGAGAACCATGCAATGCCTGGGTTCCGTCTAACACTTAGTTCTCAGTCTAAAGTAGCTGGTTTCCCAAGAGGCTAAATTCCGAGGACCATGCAAGGCCTTGGCTCTCTCCAGTACCTAGTTTTCTGATTCTTAAGTAGTTTTCTTTCTTTAAGTAGTTACTTTCTCCAGAGGCTAGGGTCCGAGGCCTAGGTTCTGTCTAACCCTTAGTTCTCAGTCTGAAGTAACTGGCTTCCCAGACGCTTGAATCTGAGGACCATGCAAGGCCTTGGTTCTGTCCAGTACCTAGTTTTCTGATTTTTAAGTAGTTTTCTTTCTTTAAGTAGTTAGTTTCCCCAGAGGCTAGGGTACGAAGACCATGCAGTGCCTAGGTTCCGTCTAACACTTAGTTCTCAGTCTGAAGTAGCTGGTTTCCCAAGAGGCTAAATTCCGAGGACCATGCAAGGCCTTGGTTCTCTCCAGTACCTAGTTTTCTGATTTTTAAGTAGTTTTCTTTCTTTAAGTAGTTAGTTTCCCCAGAGGCTTGGGTTCGAGGACCATGCAATGCCTAGGTTCTGTCTAACTCTTAGTTCTCAATCTGATGTAGATGGTTTACCCAAAGGCTTGTGTCCGAGGACCATGCAAGGCCTTGGTTCTGTCCAGTACCTAGTTTTCTGATTTTTAAGTAGTTTTCTTTCTTTAAGTAGTTAGTTTCACCAGAGGCTAGGATCCGAGGACCATGTAATGCCTAGGTTCCGTCTAACCCTTAGTTCTCAGTCTGAAGTAGATGGTTTCCCAAGAGGCTTGAGTCCGAGGACCAAGCAAGGCCTTGGTTCTGTCCAGTACCTAGTTTTCTGATTTTTAAGTAGTTTTCTTTCTTTAAGTAGTTAGTTACCCCAGAGGCTAGGGTCCGAGGACCATGCAATGCCTAGGTTCTGTCTAACCCTTAGTTCTCAGTCTCAAGTAGCTGGTTTCCCCAAAGGCTTGAGTCCGAGGACCATGCAAGGCCTTGGTTCTGTCCAGTACCTAATTTTCTGATTTTTAAGTAGTTTTCTTTCTTTAAGTATTTTTCTTTCTTTAAGTAGTTAGTTTCCCCAGAGGCTAGGGTCCGAGGCCTAGGTTCTGTCTAACCCTTAGTTCTCAGTCTGAAGTAACTGGTTTCCCAAGAGGCTTGAGTCTGAGGACCATGCAAGGCCTTGGTTCTATCCAGTACCTAGTTTTCTGATTTTTAAGTAGTTTTCTTTCTCTAAGTAGTTAGTTTCCCCAGAGGCTAGGGTCCGAGAACCATGCAATGCCTGGGTTCCGTCTAACACTTAGTTCTCAGTCTGAAGTAGCTGGTTTCCCAAGAGGCTAAATTCCGAGGACCATGCAAGGCCTTGGCTCTCTCCAGTACCTAGTTTTCTGATTCTCAAGTAGTTTTCTTTCTTTAAGTAGTTAGTTTCTCCAGAGGCTAGGGTCCGAGGCCTAGGTTCTGTCTAACACTTAGTTCTCAATCTGAAGTAACTGGTTTCCCAGACGCTTGAGTCTGAGGACCATGCAAGGCCTTGGTTCTGTCCAGTACCTAGTTTTCCGATTTTTAAGTAGTTTTCTTTCTTTAAGTAGTTAGTTTCCCCAGAGGCTAGGGTACGAGGACCATCCAATGCCTAGGTTCCGACTAACACTTAGTTCTCAGTCTGAAGTAGCTGGTTTCCCAAGAGGCTAAATTCCGAGGACCATGCAAGGCCTTGGTTCTCTCCAGTACCTAGTTTTCTGATTTTTAAGTAGTTTTCTTTCTTTAAGTAGTTAGTTTCCCCAGAGGCTTGGGTTCGAGGACCATGCAATGCCTAGGTTCTGTCTAACTCTTATTTCTAAATCTGATGTAGATGGTTTACCCAAAGGCTTGTGTCCGAGGACCATGCAAGGCCTTGGTTCTGTCCAGTACCTAGTTTTCTGATTTTTAAGTAGTTTTCTTTCTTTAAGTAGTTAGTTTCCCCAGAGGCTAGGATCCGAGGACCATGTAATGCCTAGGTTCCGTCTAACCCTTAGTTCTCAGTCTGAAGTAGCTGGTTTCCCAAGAGGCTTGAGTCCGAGGACCAAGCAAGGCCTTGGTTCTGTCCAGTACCTAGTTTTCTGATTTTTAAGTAGTTTTCTTTCTTTAAGTAGTTAGTTACCCCAGAGGCTAGGGTCCGAGGACCATGCAATGCCTAGGTTCTGTCTAACCCTTAGTTCTCAGTCTCAAGTAGCTGGTTTCCCCAAAGGCTTGAGTCCGAGGACCATGCAAGGCCTTGGTTCTGTCTAGTACCTAATTTTCTGATTTTTAAGTAGTTTTCTTTCTTTAAGTATTTTTGTTTCTTTAAGTAGTTAGTTTCCCCAGAGGCTAGGGTCCGAGGCGTAGGTTCTGTCTAACCCTTAGTTCTCAGTCTGAAGTAACTGGTTTCCCAAGAGGCTTGAGTCTGAGGACCATGCAAGGCCTTGGTTCTATCCAGTACCTAGTTTTCTGATTTTTAAGTAGTTTTCTTTCTCTAAGTAGTTAGTTTCCCCAGAGGCTAGGGTCCGAGAACCATGCAATGCCTGGGTTCCGTCTAACACTTAGTTCTCAGTCTGAAGTAGCTGGTTTCCCAAGAGGCTAAATTCCGAGGACCATGCAAGGCCTTGGCTCTCTCCAGTACCTAGTTTTCTGATTCTCAAGTAGTTTTCTTTCTTTAAGTAGTTAGTTTCTCCAGAGGCTAGGATCCGAGGCCTAGGTTCTGTCTAACAGTTAGTTCTCAATCTGAAGTAACTGGTTTCCCAGACGCTTGAGTCTGAGGACCATGCAAGGCCTTGGTTCTGTCCAGTACCTAGTTTTCCGATTTTTAAGTAGTTTTCTTTCTTTAAGTAGTTAGTTTCCCCAGAGGCTTTGGTTCGAGGACCATGCAATGCCTAGGTTCTGTCTAACTCTTAGTTCTCAATCTGATGTAGATGGTTTACCCAAAGGCTTGAGTCCGAGGACCATGCAAGGCCTTGGTTCTGTCCAGTACCTAGTTTTCTGATTTTTAAGTAGTTTTCTTTCTTTAAGTAGTTAGTTTCCCCAGTGGCTAGGGTCCGAGGACCATGCAATGCCTAGGTTCTGTCTAACCCTTAGTTCTCAGTCTGAAGTAGCTGGTTCCCCAAAGGCTTGAGTCCGAGGACCATACAAGGCCTTGGTTCTGTCCAGTACCTAGTTTTCTTATTTTTAAGTAGTTTTCTTTCTTTAAGTAGTTAGTTTCCCCAATGGCTAGGGTCCGACGACCATGCAATGCCTAGGTTCCGCCTAACCCTTAGTTCTCAGTCTGAAGTTGCTGGTTTCCAAAGAGGCTAAATTCCGAGGACCATGCAAGGCCTTGGTTCTATCCAGTACCTAGTTTTCTGATTTTTACTTAGTTTTCTTTCTTTAAGTAGTTCGTTTCCCCAGAGGCTAGGGTTCGAGGACCATGCAATGCCCAGGTTCTGTGTAACTCTTAGTTCTCAATCTGAAGTAGCTGGTTTCCCAGAGGCTTAAGTCCGAGGACCATGCAAGGCCTTGGTTCTGTCCAGTAGCTTTTTTTCTGATTTTTAATTAGTTTTCTTTCTTTAAGTTGTTAGTTTCCCAGAGGCTGGGGTTCGAGGACCATGCAATGCCTAGGTTCTGTCTAACCCTTAGTTCTCAGTCTGAAGTAGCTGGTTTCCCAAGAGGCTTGAGTCCGAGGACCAAGCAAGGCCTTGGTTCTGTCCAGTACCTAGTTTTCTGATTTTTAAGTAGTTTTCTTTCTTTAAGTAGTTAGTTACCCCAGAGGCTAGGGTCCGAGGACCATGCAATGCCTAGGTTCTGTCTAACCCTTAGTTCTCAGTCTCAAGTAGCTGGTTTCCCCAAAGGCTTGAGTCCGAGGACCATGCAAGGCCTTGGTTCTGTCCAGTACCTAATTTTCTGATTTTTAAGTAGTTTTCTTTCTTTAAGTATTTTTCTTTCTTTAAGTAGTTAGTTTCCCCAGAGGCTAGGGTCCGAGGCCAAGGTTCTGTCTAACCCTTAGTTCTCAGTCTGAAGTAACTGGTTTCCCAAGAGGCTTGAGTCTGAGGACCATGCAAGGCCTTGGTTCTATCCAGTACCTAGTTTTCTGATTTTTAAGTAGTTTTCTTTCTCTAAGTAGTTAGTTTCCCCAGAGGCTAGGGTCCGAGAACCATGCAATGCCTAGGTTCCGTCTAACACTTAGTTCTCAGTCTGAAGTAGCTGGTTTCCGAAGAGGCTAAAGTCCGAGGACCATGCAAGGCCTTGGTTCTCTCCAGGACCTAGTTTTCTGATTTTTAAGTAGTTTTCTTTCTTTAAGTAGTTACTTTCCCAGAGGCTAGGGTCCGAGGACCATGCAATGCCTAGGTTCCGCCTAACCCTTAGTTCTCAGTCTGAAGTTGCTGGTTTCCCAAGAGGCTACATTCCGAGGACCATGCAAGGCCTTGGTTCTCTCCAGTACCTAGTTTTCTGATTTTTAAGTAGTTTTCTTTCTTTAAGTAGTTAGTTTCCCAGAGGCTAGGCTCCGAGGACCATGCAATGCCTAGGCTCTGTCTCACCCTTAGTTCTCAGTCTGAAGTTGCTGGTTTCCCCAGAGGCATGAGTCCGAGGACCATGCAAGGCCTTGGTTCTGTCCAGTAGCTAGTTTTCTGATTTTTAATTAGTTTTCATTCTTTAAGTAGTTAGTTTCCCAGAGGCTAGGGTTCGAGGACCATGCAATGCCTAGGTTCTGTCTAACCCTTAGTTCTCAGTCTGAAGTAGCTAGTTTCCCTAAAGGCTTGAGTCCGAGGACCATGCAAGGCCTTGGTTCTGTCCTGTACCTAGTTTTCTGATTTTTAAGTAGTTTTCTTTCTTTAAGTAGTTAGTTTCCCCAAGGGCTAGGGTCTGAGGACCATGCAATGCCTGCGTTCTCTCTAACCCTTAGTTCTCTGTCTGAAGTAGCTGGTTTCCCCAAAGGCTTGAGTCCGAGGACCATACAAGGCATTGGTTCTGTCCAGTACCTAGTTTTCTGATTTTTAAGTAGTTTTCTTTCTTTAAGTAGTTAGTTTCCCCTGAGGCTAGGGTTCGAGGACCATGCAATGCTTAGGTTCTGTGTAACTCTTAGTTCTCAATCCGAAGTAGCTGGTTTCCCAGAGGCTTGAGTCCGAGGACCATGCAAGGCCTTGGTTCTGTTCAGTAGCTAGTTTTCTAATTTTTAATTAGTTCTCTTTCTGTAAGTAGTTACTTTCCCCAGAGGCTAGCGTCCGAGGACCATGCAATGCCTAGGTTCTGCCTAACCCTTAGTTCTCAGTCTGAAGTTGCTGGTTTCCCAAGAGGCTAAATTCCGAGGACCGTGCAAGGCCTTCGTTCTATCCAGTACCTAGTTTTCTGATTTTTTAGTAGTTTTCTTTCTTTAAGTAGTTTGTTTCCCCAGAGGCTAGGGTTCGAGGACCATGCAATGACTAGGTTCGGTGTAACTCTTAGTTCTCAATCTGAAGTAGCTGGTTTCCCAGAGGGTTGAGTCCGAGGACTGTGCAAGGCCTTGGTTCTGTCCAGTAGCTAGTTTTCTGATTTTTAATTAGTTTTCTTTCTTTAAGTAGTTAGTTTCCCCAGAGGCTTGAGTCTGAGGACCATGCAAGGCCTTGGTTCTGTCCAGTACTTATTTTTCTAATTTTTAAGTTGTTTTCTTTCTTTAAGTAGTTAGTTTCCCCAGAGGCTAGCGTCCGAGGACCATGCAATGCCTAGGTTCTGTCTAACCCTTAGTTCTCAGTTTGAAGTAGCCGGTTTCCCAAGAGGATTGAGTCCGAGGACCATGCAAGGCCTTGGTTCTCTCCAGTACCTAGTTTTCTGATTTTTAAGTAGTTTTCTTTCTTTAAGTAGTTTGTTTCCCCAGAGGCTAGGGTCCGAGGACCATGCAATGCCTAGGTTCTGTCTAACCCTTAGTTCTCAGTCTGAAGTAGCTAGTTTCCCCAAAGGCTTGAGTCCGAGGACCATGCAATGCCTTGGTTCTGTCCAGTACCTAGTTTTCTGATTTTCAAGTAGTTTTCTTTCTTTAAGTAGTTAGTTTCCCCAGAGGCTAGGGTCCGAGGACTAGGTTCTGTCAAACCCTTAGTTCTCAGTCTGAAGTAGCTGGTTGCCCCAGAGGCTTGAGTCTGACGACCACGCAAGGCCTTGGTTCTGTCCAGTACCTAGTTTTCTGATTTTTAAGTAGTTTTCTTTCTTTAAGTAGTTAGTTTCCCAAAGGCTAGGGTCCGAGGACCATGCAATGCCTAGGTTCCGCCTAACCCTTAGTTCTCAGTCTGAAGTTGCTGGTTTCCCAAAAGGCTAAATTCCGAGGACCATGTAACGCCTTGGTTCTCTCCAGTACCTAGTTTTCTGATTTTTAAGTAGTTTTCTTTCTTTAAGTAGTTTGTTTCCCCAGAGGCTAGGGTCCGAGGACCATGCAATGCCTAGGTTCTTACTCACCCTTAGTTCTCAGTCTGAAGTAGCTGGTTTCCCCAAAGGCTTGAGTCCGAGGACCATGCAAGGCCTTGGTTCTGTCCAGTACCTAGTTTTCTGATTTTTAAGTAGTTTTCTTTCTTTAAGTAGTTAGTTTCCCCAGTGGCTAGGGTCCGAGGACCATGCAATGCCTAGGTTCTGTCTAACCCTTAGTTCTTAGTCTGAAGTAGCTGGTTCCCCAAAGGCTTGAGTCCGAGGACCATACAAGGCCTTGGTTCTGTCCAGTACCTAGTTTTCTTATTTTTAAGTAGTTTTCTTTCTTTAAGTAGTTAGTTTCCCCAATGGCTAGGGTCCGACGACCATGCAATGCCTAGGTTCCGCCTAACCCTTAGTTCTCAGTCTAAAGTTGCTGGTTTCCAAAGAGGCTAAATTCCGAGGACCATGCAAGGCCTTGGTTCTATCCAGTACCTAGTTTTCTGATTTTTACTTAGTTTTCTTTCTTTAAGTAGTTCGTTTCCCCAGAGGCTAGGGTTCGAGGACCATGCAATGCCCAGGTTCTGTGTAACTCTTAGTTCTCAATCTGAAGTAGCTGGTTTCCCAGAGGCTTAAGTCCGAGGACCATGCAAGGCCTTGGTTCTGTCCAGTAGCTTTTTTTCTGATTTTTAATTAGTTTTCTTTCTTTAAGTTGTTAGTTTCCCAGAGGCTGGGGTTCGAGGACCATGCAATGCCTAGGTTCTGTCTAACCCTTAGTTCTCAGTCTGAAGTAGCTGGTTTCCCCAAAGGCTTGAGTCCGAGGACCATGCAAGGCCTTGGTTTTGTCCAGTACATAGTTTTCTGATTTTTAAGTAGTTTTCTTTCTTTTAAGTAGTTAGTTTCCCCAGAGGCTAGGGTCCGAGGCCTAGGTTCTGTCTAACCCTCAGTTCTCAGTCTGAAGTAACTGGTTTCCAAAGAGGCTTGAGTCTGAGGACCATGCAAGGCCTTGGTTCTATCCGGTACCTAGTTTTCTGATTTTTAAGTAGTTTTCTTTCTTTAAGTAGTTAGTTTCCCCAGAGGCTAGGGTCCGAGAACCATGCAATGCCTGGGTTCCGTCTAACACTTAGTTCTCAGTCTAAAGTAGCTGGTTTCCCAAGAGGCTAAATTCCGAGGACCATGCAAGGCCTTGGCTCTCTCCAGTACCTAGTTTTCTGATTCTTAAGTAGTTTTCTTTCTTTAAGTAGTTACTTTCTCCAGAGGCTAGGGTCCGAGGCCTAGGTTCTGCCTAACCCTTAGTTCTCAGTCTGAAGTAACTGGCTTCCCAGACGCTTGAGTCTGAGGACCATGCAAGGCCTTGGTTCTGTCCAGTACCTAGTTTTCTGATTTTTAAGTAGTTTTCTTTCTTTAAGTAGTTTTCTTTCTTTAAGTAGTTAGTTTCCCCAGAGGCTAGGGTACGAAGACCATGCAGTGCCTAGGTTCCGTCTAACACTTAGTTCTCAGTCTGAAGTAGCTGGTTTCCCAAGAGGCTAAATTCCGAGGACCATGCAAGGCCTTGGTTCTCTCCAGTACCTAGTTTTCTGATTTTTAAGTAGTTTTCTTTCTTTAAGTAGTTAGTTTCCCCAGAGGCTTGGGTTCGAGGACCATGCAATGCCTAGGTTCTGTCTAACTCTTAGTTCTCAATCTGATGTAGATGGTTTACCCAAAGGCTTGTGTCCGAGGACCATGCAAGGCCTTGGTTCTGTCCAGTACCTAGTTTTCTGATTTTTAAGTAGTTTTCTTTCTTTAAGTAGTTAGTTTCCCCTGAGGCTAGGGTCCAAGGACCATGCAATGCCTAGGTTCTGTCTAACCCTTAGTTCTTAGTCTCAAGTAGCTGGTTTCCCCAAAGGCTTGAGTCCGAGGACCATGCAAGGCCTTGGTTCTGTCCAGTACCTAATTTTCTGATTTTTAAGTAGTTTTCTTTCTTTAAGTATTTTTCTTTCTTTAAGTAGTTAGTTTCCCCAGAGGCTAGGGTCCGAGGCCTAGGTTCTGTCTAACCCTTAGTTCTCAGTCTGAAGTAACTGGTTTCCCAAGAGGCTTGAGTCTGAGGACCATGCAAGGCCTTGGTTCTATCCAGTACCTAGTTTTCTGATTTTTAAGTAGTTTTCTTTCTCTAAGTAGTTAGTTTCCCCAGAGGCTAGGGTCCGAGAACCATGCAATGCCTGGGTTCCGTCTAACACTTAGTTCTCAGTCTGAAGTAGCTGGTTTCCCAAGAGGCTAAATTCCGAGGACCATGCAAGGCCTTGGCTCTCTCCAGTACCTAGTTTTCTGATTCTCAAGTAGTTTTCTTTCTTTAAGTAGTTAGTTTCTCCAGAGGCTAGGGTCCGAGGCCTAGGTTCTGTCTAACACTTAGTTCTCAATCTGAAGTAACTGGTTTCCCAGACGCTTGAGTCTGATGACCATGCAAGGCCTTGGTTCTGTCCAGTACCTAGTTTTCCGATTTTTAAGTAGTTTTCTTTCTTTAAGTAGTTAGTTTCCCCAGAGGCTAGGGTACGAGGACCATCCAATGCCTAGGTTCCGTCTAACACTTAGTTCTCAGTCTGAAGTAGCTGGTTTCCCAAGAGGCTAAATTCCGAGGACCATGCAAGGCCTTGGTTCTCTCCAGTACCTAGTTTTCTGATTTTTAAGTAGTTTTCTTTCTTTAAGTAGTTAGTTTCCCCAGAGGCTTTGGTTCGAGGACCATGCAATGCCTAGGTTCTGTCTAACTCTTAGTTCTCAATCTGATGTAGATGGTTTACCCAAAGGCTTGAGTCCGAGGACCATGCAAGGCCTTGGTTCTGTCCAGTACCTAGTTTTTTGATTTTTAAGTAGTTTTCTTTCTTTAAGTAGTTAGTTTCCCCAGAGGCTAGGATCCGAGGACCATGTAATGCCTAGGTTCCGTCTAACCCTTAGTTCTTAGTCTGAAGTAGCTGGTTTCCCCAGAGGCTTGAGTCCGAGGACCATGCAAGGCCTTGGTTCTGTCCAGTACCTAGTTTTCTGATTTTTAAGTAGTTTTCTTTCTTTAAGTAGTTAGTTTCCCCAGAGGCTAGGGTCCGAGGACCATGCAATGCCTAGGTTCTGTCTAACCCATAGTTCTCAGTCTCAAGTAGCTGGTTTCCCCAAAGGCTTGAGTCCGAGGACCACGCAAGGCCTTGGTTCTGTCCAGTACCTAATTTTCTGATTTTTAAGTAGTTTTCTTTCTTTAAGTAGTTTTCTTTCTTTAAGTAGTTTGTTTCCCCAGAGGCTAGGGTCCAAGGACTAGGTTCCGTCTAACCCTTAGTTCTCAGTCTGAAGTAACTGGTTTCCCAGAGGCTTGAGTCTGAGGACCATGCAAGAACTTGGTTCTGTCCAGTACCTAGTTTTCTGATTTTTAAGTAGTTTTCTTTCTTTAAGTAGTTAGTTTCCCCAGAGGCTAGGGTCCGAGGACCATGCAATGCCTAGGTTCCGTCTAACACTTAGTTCTCAGTCTGAAGTAGCTGGTTTCCGAGGAGGCTAAAGTCCGAGGACCATGCAAGGCCTTGGTTTTCTCCAGGACCTAGTTTTCTGATTTTTAAGTAGTTTTCTTTCTTTAAGTAGTTACTTTCCCAGAGGCTAGGGTCCGAGGACCATGCAATGCCTAGGTTCCGCCTAACCCTTAGTTCTCAGTCTGAAGTTCCTGGTTTCCCAAGAGGCTACATTCCGAGGACCATGCAAGGCCTTGGTTCTCTCCAGTACCTAGTTTTCTGATTTTTAAGTAGTTTTCTTTCTTTAAGTAGTTAGTTTCCCCAGAGGCTAGGCTCCGAGGACCATGCAATGCCTAGGCTCTGTCTCACCCTTAGTTCTCAGTCTGAAGTAGCTGGTTTCCCCAGAGGCATGAGTCCGAGGACCATGCAAGGCCTTGGTTCTGTCCAGTAGCTAGTTTTCCGATTTTTAATTAGTTTTCATTCTTTAAGTAGTTAGTTTCCCAGAGGCTAGGGTTCGTGGACCATGCAATGCCTTGGTTCTGTCTAACCCTTAGTTCTCAGTCTGAAGTAGCTAGTTTCCCTAAAGGCTTGAGTCCGAGGACCATGCAAGGCCTTGGTTCTGTCCTGTACCTAGTTTTCTGATTTTTAAGTAGTTTTCTTTCTTTAAGTAGTTAGTTTCCCCAAGGGCTAGGGTCCGAGGACCATGCAATGCCTGCGTTCTGTCTAACCCTTAGTTCTTAGTCTGAAGTAGCTGGTTTCCCCAAAGGCTTGAGTCCGAGGACCATACAAGGCATTGGTTCTGTCCAGTACCTAGTTTTCTGATTTTTAAGTAGTTTTCTTTCTTTAAGTAGTTAGTTTCCCCTGAGGCTAGGGTTCGAGGACCATGCAATGCTTAGGTTCTGTGTAACTCTTAGTTCTCAATCCGAAGAAGCTGGTTTCCCAGAGGCTTGAGTCCGAGGACCATGCAAGGCCTTGGTTCTGTTCAGTAGCTAGTTTTCTAATTTTTAATTAGTTCTCTTTCTGTAAGTAGTTACTTTCCCCAGAGGCTAGCGTCCGAGGACCATGCAATGCCTAGGTTCTGCCTAACCCTTAGTTCTCAGTCTGAAGTTGCTGGTTTCCCAAGAGGCTAAATTCCGAGGACTGTGCAAGGCCTTCGTTCTATCCAGTACCTAGTTTTCTGATTTTTTAGTAGTTTTCTTTCTTTAAGTAGTTTGTTTCCCCAGAGGCTAGGGTTCGAGGACCATGCAATGACTAGGTTCGGTGTAACTCTTAGTTCTCAATCTGAAGTAGCTGGTTTCCCCAGAGGCTTGAGTCCGAGGACCATGCAAGGCCTTGGTTCTGTCCAGTACCTAGATTTCTGATTTTTAAGTAGTTTTCTTTCTTTAAGTAGTTAGTTTCCCCAGAGGCTAGGATCCGAGGACCATGTAATGCCTAGGTTCCGTCTAACCCTTAGTTCTTAGTCTGAAGTAGCTGGTTTCCCCAGAGGCTTGAGTCCGAGGACCATGCAAGGCCTTGGTTCTGTCCAGTACCTAGTTTTCTGATTTTTAAGTAGTTTTCTTTCTTTAAGTAGTTAGTTTCCCGAGAGGCTAGGGTCCGAGGACCATGCAATGCCTAGGTTCTGTCTAACCCATAGTTCTCAGTCTCAAGTAGCTGGTTTCCCCAAAGGCTTGAGTCCGAGGACCACGCAAGGCCTTGGTTCTGTCCAGTACCTAATTTTCTGATTTTTAAGTAGTTTTCTTTCTTTAAGTAGTTTTCTTTCTTTAAGTAGTTTGTTTCCCCAGAGGCTAGGGTCCAAGGACTAGGTTCCGTCTAACCCTTAGTTCTCAGTCTGAAGTAACTGGTTTCCCAGAGGCTTGAGTCTGAGGACCATGCAAGAACTTGGTTCTGTCCAGTACCTAGTTTTCTGATTTTTAAGTAGTTTTCTTTCTTTAAGTAGTTAGTTTCCCCAGAGGCTAGGGTCCGGGGACCATGCAATGCCTAGGTTCCGTCTAACACTTAGTTCTCAGTCTGAAGTAGCTGGTTTCCGAAGAGGCTAAAGTCCGAGGACCATGCAAGGCCTTGGTTCTCTCCAGGACCTAGTTTTCTGATTTTTAAGTAGTTTTCTTTCTTTAAGTAGTTACTTTCCCAGAGGCTAGGGTCCGAGGACCATGCAATGCCTAGGTTCCGCCTAACCCTTAGTTCTCAGTCTGAAGTTCCTGGTTTCCCAAGAGGCTACATTCCGAGGACCATGCAAGGCCTTGGTTCTCTCCAGTACCTAGTTTTCTGATTTTTAAGTAGTTTTCTTTCTTTAAGTAGTTAGTTTCCCCAGAGGCTAGGCTCCGAGGACCATGCAATGCCTAGGCTCTGTCTCACCCTTAGTTCTCAATCTGAAGTAGCTGGTTTCCCCAGAGGCATGAGTCCGAGGACCATGCAAGGCCTTGGTTCTGTCCAGTAGCTAGTTTTCCGATTTTTAATTAGTTTTCATTCTTTAAGTAGTTAGTTTCCCAGAGGCTAGGGTTCGTGGACCATGCAATGCCTAGGTTCTGTCTAACCCTTAGTTCTCAGTCTGAAGTAGCTAGTTTCCCTAAAGGCTTGAGTCCGAGGACCATGCAAGGCCTTGGTTCTGTCCTGTACCTAGTTTTCTGATTTTTAAGTAGTTTTCTTTCTTTAAGTAGTTAGTTTCCCCAAGGGCTAGGGTCCGAGGACCATGCAATGCCTGCGTTCTGTCTAACCCTTAGTTCTTAGTCTGAAGTAGCTGGTTTCCCCAAAGGCTTGAGTCCGAGGACCATACAAGGCATTGGTTCTGTCCAGTACCTAGTTTTCTGATTTTTAAGTAGTTTTCTTTCTTTAAGTAGTTAGTTTCCCCTGAGGCTAGGGTTCGAGGACCATGCAATGCTTAGGTTCTGTGTAACTCTTAGTTCTCAATCCGAAGAAGCTGGTTTCCCAGAGGCTTGAGTCCGAGGACCATGCAAGGCCTTGGTTCTGTTCAGTAGCTAGTTTTCTAATTTTTAATTAGTTCTCTTTCTGTAAGTAGTTACTTTCCCCAGAGGCTAGCGTCCGAGGACCATGCAATGCCTAGGTTCTGCCTAACCCTTAGTTCTCAGTCTGAAGTTGCTGGTTTCCCAAGAGGCTAAATTCCGAGGACCGTGCAAGGCCTTCGTTCTATCCAGTACCTAGTTTTCTGATTTTTTAGTAGTTTTCTTTCTTTAAGTAGTTTGTTTCCCCAGAGGCTAGGGTTCGAGGACCATGCAATGACTAGGTTCGGTGTAACTCTTAGTTCTCAATCTGAAGTAGCTGGTTTCCCCAGAGGCTTGAGTCCGAGGACCATGCAAGGCCTTGGTTCTGTCCAGTACCTAGATTTCTGATTTTTAAGTAGTTTTCTTTCTTTAAGTAGTTAGTTTCCCCACAGGCTAGGATCCGAGGACCATGTAATGCCTAGGTTCCGTCTAACCCTTAGTTCTTAGTCTGAAGTAGCTGGTTTCCCCAGAGGCTTGAGTCCGAGGACCATGCAAGGCCTTGGTTCTGTCCAGTACCTAGTTTTCTGATTTTTAAGTAGTTTTCTTTCTTTAAGTAGTTAGTTTCCCCAGAGGCTAGGGTCCGAGGACCATGCAATGCCTAGGTTCTGTCTAACCCATAGTTCTCAGTCTCAAGTAGCTGGTTTCCCCAAAGGCTTGAGTCCGAGGACCACGCAAGGCCTTGGTTCTGTCCAGTACCTAATTTTCTGATTTTTAAGTAGTTTTCTTTCTTTAAGTAGTTTTCTTTCTTTAAGTAGTTTGTTTCCCCAGAGGCTAGGGTCCAAGGACTAGGTTCCGTCTAACCCTTAGTTCTCAGTCTGAAGTAACTGGTTTCCCAGAGGCTTGAGTCTGAGGACCATGCAAGAACTTGGTTCTGTCCAGTACCTAGTTTTCTGATTTTTAAGTAGTTTTCTTTCTTTAAGTAGTTAGTTTCCCCAGAGGCTAGGGTCCGAGGACCATGCAATGCCTAGGTTCCGTCTAACACTTAGTTCTCAGTCTGAAGTAGCTGGTTTCCGAAGAGGCTAAAGTCCGAGGACCATGTAAGGCCTTGGTTCTCTCCAGGACCTAGTTTTCTGATTTTTAAGTAGTTTTCTTTCTTTAAGTAGTTACTTTCCCAGAGGCTAGGGTCCGAGGACCATGCAATGCCTAGGTTCCGCCTAACCCTTAGTTCTCAGTCTGAAGTTCCTGGTTTCCCAAGAGGCTACATTCCGAGGACCATGCAAGGCCTTGGTTCTCTCCAGTACCTAGTTTTCGGATTTTTAAGTAGTTTTCTTTCTTTAAGTAGTTAGTTTCCCCAGAGGCTAGGCTCCGAGGACCATGCAATGCCTAGGCTCTGTCTCACCCTTAGTTCTCAGTCTGAAGTAGCTGGTTTCCCCAGAGGCATGAGTCCGAGGACCATGCAAGGCCTTGGTTCTGTCCAGTAGCTAGTTTTCCGATTTTTAATTAGTTTTCATTCTTTAAGTAGTTAGTTTCCCAGAGGCTAGGGTTCGTGGACCATGCAATGCCTAGGTTCTGTCTAACCCTTAGTTCTCAGTCTGAAGTAGCTAGTTTCCCTAAAGGCTTGAGTCCGAGGACCATGCAAGGCCTTGGTTCTGTCCTGTACCTAGTTTTCTGATTTTTAAGTAGTTTTCTTTCTTTAAGTAGTTAGTTTCCCCAAGGGCTAGGGTCCGAGGACCATGCAATGCCTGCGTTCTGTCTAACCCTTAGTTCTTAGTCTGAAGTAGCTGGTTTCCCCAAAGGCTTGAGTCCGAGGACCATACAAGGCATTGGTTCTGTCCAGTACCTAGTTTTCTGATTTTTAAGTAGTTTTCTTTCTTTAAGTAGTTAGTTTCCCCTGAGGCTAGGGTTCGAGGACCATGCAATGCTTAGGTTCTGTGTAACTCTTAGTTCTCAATCCGAAGAAGCTGGTTTCCCAGAGGCTTGAGTCCGAGGACCATGCAAGGCCTTGGTTCTATTCAGTAGCTAGTTTTCTAATTTTTAATTAGTTCTCTTTCTGTAAGTAGTTACTTTCCCCAGAGGCTAGCGTCCGAGGACCATGCAATGCCTAGGTTCTGCCTAACCCTTAGTTCTCAGTCTGAAGTTGCTGGTTTCCCAAGAGGCTAAATTCCGAGGACCGTGCAAGGCCTTCGTTCTATCCAGTACCTAGTTTTCTGATTTTTTAGTAGTTTTCTTTCTTTAAGTAGTTTGTTTCCCCAGAGGCTAGGGTTCGAGGACCATGCAATGACTAGGTTCGGTGTAACTCTTAGTTCTCAATCTGAAATAGCTGGTTTCCCAGAGGGTTGAGTCCGAGGACTGTGCAAGGCCTTGGTTCTGTCCAGTAGCTAGTTTTCTGATTTTTAATTAGTTTTCTTTCTTTAAGTAGTTAGTTTCCCCAGAGGCTTGAGTCTGAGGACCATGCAAGGCCTTGGTTCTGTCCAGCGCTTATTTTTCTAATTTTTAAGTTGTTTTCTTTCTTTAAGTAGTTAGTTTCCCCAGAGGCTAGCGTCCGAGGACCATGCAATGCCTAGGTTCTGTCTAACCCTTAGTTCTCAGTTTGAAGTAGCCGGTTTCCCAAGAGGATTGAGTCCGAGGACCATGCAAGGCCTTGGTTCTCTCCAGTACCTAGTTTTCTGATTTTTAAGTAGTTTTCTTTCTTTAAGTAGTTTGTTTCCCCAGAGGCTAGGGTCCGAGGACCATGCAATGCCTAGGTTCTGTCTAACCCTTAGTTCTCAGTCTGAAGTAGCTAGTTTCCCCAAAGGCTTGAGTCCGAGGACCATGCAATGCCTTGGTTCTGTCCAGTACCTAGTTTTCTGATTTTCAAGTAGTTTTCTTTCTTTAAGTAGTTAGTTTCCCCAGAGGCTAGGGTCCGAGGACTAGGTTCTGTCAAACCCTTAGTTCTCAGTCTGAAGTAGCTGGTTGCCCCAGAGGTTTGAGTCTGACGACCATGCAAGGCCTTGGTTCTGTCCAGTACCTAGTTTTCTGATTTTTAAGCAGTTTTCTTTCTTTAAGTAGTTTGTTTCCCCAGAGGCTAGGGTTCGAGGACCATGCAATGACTAGGTTCGGTGTAACTCTTAGTTCTCAATCTGAAGTAGCTGGTTTCCCCAGAGGCTTGAGTCCGAGGACCATGCAAGGCCTTGGTTCTGTCCAGTACCTAGTTTTCTGATTTTTAAGTAGTTTTCTTTCTTTAAGTAGTTAGTTTCCCCAGAGGCTAGGATCCGAGGACCATGTAATGCCTTGGTTCCGTCTAACCCTTAGTTCTTAGTCTGAAGTAGCTGGTTTCTCCAGAGGCTTGAGTCCGAGGACCATGCAAGGCCTTGGTTCTGTCCAGTACCTAGTTTTCTGATTTTTAAGTAGTTTTCTTTCTTTAAGTAGTTAGTTTCCCCAGAGGCTAGGGTCCGAGGACCATGCAATGCCTAGGTTCTGTCTAACCCATAGTTCTCAGTCTCAAGTAGCTGGTTTCCCCAAAGGCTTGAGTCCGAGGACCACGCAAGGCCTTGGTTCTGTCCAGTACCTAATTTTCTGATTTTTAAGTAGTTTTCTTTCTTTAAGTAGTTTTCTTTCTTTAAGTAGTTTGTTTCCCCAGAGGCTAGGGTCCAAGGACTAGGTTCCGTCTAACCCTTAGTTCTCAGTCTGAAGTAACTGGTTTCCCAGAGGCTTGAGTCTGAGGACCATGCAAGAACTTGGTTCTGTCCAGTACCTAGTTTTCTGATTTTTAAGTAGTTTTCTTTCTTTAAGTAGTTAGTTTCCCCAGAGGCTAGGGTCCGAGGACCATGCAATGCCTAGGTTCCGTCTAACACTTAGTTCTCAGTCTGAAGTAGCTGGTTTCCGAAGAGGCTAAAGTCCGAGGACCATGCAAGGCCTTGGTTCTCTCCAGGACCTAGTTTTCTGATTTTTAAGTAGTTTTCTTTCTTTAAGTAGTTACTTTCCCAGAGGCTAGGGTCCGAGGACCATGCAATGCCTAGGTTCCGCCTAACCCTTAGTTCTCAGTCTGAAGTTCCTGGTTTCCCAAGAGGTACATTCCGAGGACCATGCAAGGCCTTGGTTCTCTCCAGTACCTAGTTTTCTGATTTTTAAGTAGTTTTCTTTCTTTAAGTAGTTAGTTTCCCCAGAGGCTAGGCTCCGAGGACCATGCAATGCCTAGGCTCTGTCTCACCCTTAGTTCTCAGTCTGAAGTAGCTGGTTTCCCCAGAGGCATGAGTCCGAGGACCATGCAAGGCCTTGGTTCTGTCCAGTAGCTAGTTTTCCGATTTTTAATTAGTTTTCATTCTTTAAGTAGTTAGTTTCCCAGAGGCTAGGGTTCGTGGACCATGCAATGCCTAGGTTCTGTCTAACCCTTAGTTCTCAGTCTGAAGTAGCTAGTTTCCCTAAAGGCTTGAGTCCGAGGACCATGCAAGGCCTTGGTTCTGTCCTGTACCTAGTTTTCTGATTTTTAAGTAGTTTTCTTTCTTTAAGTAGTTAGTTTCCCCAAGGGCTAGGGTCCGAGGACCATGCAATGCCTGCGTTCTGTCTAACCCTTAGTTCTTAGTCTGAAGTAGCTGGTTTCCCCAAAGGCTTGAGTCCGAGGACCATACAAGGCATTGGTTCTGTCCAGTACCTAGTTTTCTGATTTTTAAGTAGTTTTCTTTCTTTAAGTAGTTAGTTTCCCCTGAGGCTAGGGTTCGAGGACCATGCAATGCTTAGGTTCTGTGTAACTCTTAGTTCTCAATCCGAAGAAGCTGGTTTCCCAGAGGCTTGAGTCCGAGGACCATGCAAGGCCTTGGTTCTGTTCAGTTGCTAGTTTTCTAATTTTTAATTAGTTCTCTTTCTGTAAGTAGTTACTTTCCCCAGAGGCTAGCGTCCGAGGACCATGCAATGCCTAGGTTCTGCCTAACCCTTAGTTCTCAGTCTGAAGTTGCTGGTTTCCCAAGAGGCTAAATTCCGAGGACCGTGCAAGGCCTTCGTTCTATCCAGTACCTAGTTTTCTGATTTTTTAGTAGTTTTCTTTCTTTAAGTAGTTTGTTTCCCCAGAGGCTAGGGTTCGAGGACCATGCAATGACTAGGTTCGGTGTAACTCTTAGTTCTCAATCTGAAGTAGCTGGTTTCCCCAGAGGCTTGAGTCCGAGGACCATGCAAGGCCTTGGTTCTGTCCAGTACCTAGTTTTCTGATTTTTAAGTAGTTTTCTTTCTTTAAGTAGTTAGATTCCCCACAGGCTAGGATCCGAGGACCATGTAATGCCTAGGTTCCGTCTAACCCTTAGTTCTTAGTCTGAAGTAGCTGGTTTCCCCAGAGGCTTGAGTCCGAGGACCATGCAAGGCCTTGGTTCTGTCCAGTACCTAGTTTTCTGATTTTTAAGTAGTTTTCTTTCTTTAAGTAGTTAGTTTCCCCAGAGGCTAGGGTCCGAGGACCATGCAATGCCTAGGTTCTGTCTAACCCATAGTTCTCAGTCTCAAGTAGCTGGTTTCCCCAAAGGCTTGAGTCCGAGGACCACGCAAGGCCTTGGTTCTGTCCAGTACCTAATTTTCTGATTTTTAAGTAGTTTTCTTTCTTTAAGTAGTTTTCTTTCTTTAAGTAGTTTGTTTCCCCAGAGGCTAGGGTCCAAGGACTAGGTTCCGTCTAACCCTTAGTTCTCAGTCTGAAGTAACTGGTTTCCCAGAGGCTTGAGTCTGAGGACCATGCAAGAACTTGGTTCTGTCCAGTACCTAGTTTTCTGATTTTTAAGTAGTTTTCTTTCTATAAGTAGTTAGTTTCCCCAGAGGCTAGGGTCCGAGGACCATGCAATGCCTAGGTTCCGTCTAACACTTAGTTCTCAGTCTGAAGTAGCTGGT
The DNA here is from genome assembly GCA_023621385.1 of Quercus gilva. Classification (NCBI taxonomy): domain Eukaryota; kingdom Viridiplantae; phylum Streptophyta; class Magnoliopsida; order Fagales; family Fagaceae; genus Quercus; species Quercus gilva. The sequence continues at coordinate 5,534,112 of CM042475.1, read as the reverse complement.
TTCCGAAGAGGCTAAAGTCCGAGGACCATGTAAGGCCTTGGTTCTCTCCAGGACCTAGTTTTCTGATTTTTAAGTAGTTTTCTTTCTTTAAGTAGTTACTTTCCCAGAGGCTAGGGTCCGAGGACCATGCAATGCCTAGGTTCCGCCTAACGCTTAGTTCTCAGTCTGAAGTTCCTGGTTTCCCAAGAGGCTACATTCCGAGGACCATGCAAGGCCTTGGTTCTCTCCAGTACCTAGTTTTCGGATTTTTAAGTAGTTTTCTTTCTATAAGTAGTTAGTTTCCCCAGAGGCTAGGGTCCGAGGACCATGCAATGCCTAGGTTCCGTCTAACACTTAGTTCTCAGTCTGAAGTAGCTGGTTTCCGAAGAGGCTAAAGTCCGAGGACCATGTAAGGCCTTGGTTCTCTCCAGGACCTAGTTTTCTGATTTTTAAGTAGTTTTCTTTCTTTAAGTAGTTACTTTCCCAGAGGCTAGGGTCCGAGGACCATGCAATGCCTAGGTTCCGCCTAACGCTTAGTTCTCAGTCTGAAGTTCCTGGTTTCCCAAGAGGCTACATTCCGAGGACCATGCAAGGCCTTGGTTCTCTCCAGTACCTAGTTTTCGGATTTTTAAGTAGTTTTCTTTCTTTAAGTAGTTAGTTTCCCCAGAGGCTAGGCTCCGAGGACCATGCAATGCCTAGGCTCTGTCTCACCCTTAGTTCTCAGTCTGAAGTAGCTGGTTTCCCCAGAGGCATGAGTCCGAGGACCATGCAAGGCCTTGGTTCTGTCCAGTAGCTAGTTTTCCGATTTTTAATTAGTTTTCATTCTTTAAGTAGTTAGTTTCCCAGAGGCTAGGGTTCGTGGACCATGCAATGCCTAGGTTCTGTCTAACCCTTAGTTCTCAGTCTGAAGTAGCTAGTTTCCCTAAAGGCTTGAGTCCGAGGACCATGCAAGGCCTTGGTTCTGTCCTGTACCTAGTTTTCTGATTTTTAAGTAGTTTTCTTTCTTTAAGTAGTTAGTTTCCCCAAGGGCTAGGGTCCGAGGACCATGCAATGCCTGCGTTCTGTCTAACCCTTAGTTCTTAGTCTGAAGTAGCTGGTTTCCCCAACGGCTTGAGTCCGAGGACCATACAAGGCATTGGTTCTGTCCAGTACCTAGTTTTCTGATTTTTAAGTAGTTTTCTTTCTTTAAGTAGTTAGTTTCCCCTGAGGCTAGGGTTCGAGGACCATGCAATGCTTAGGTTCTGTGTAACTCTTAGTTCTCAATCCGAAGAAGCTGGTTTCCCAGAGGCTTGAGTCCGAGGACCATGCAAGGCCTTGGTTCTGTTCAGTAGCTAGTTTTCTAATTTTTAATTAGTTCTCTTTCTGTAAGTAGTTACTTTCCCCAGAGGCTAGCGTCCGAGGACCATGCAATGCCTAGGTTCTGCCTAACCCTTAGTTCTCAGTCTGAAGTTGCTGGTTTCCCAAGAGGCTAAATTCCGAGGACCGTGCAAGGCCTTCGTTCTATCCAGTACCTAGTTTTCTGATTTTTTAGTAGTTTTCTTTCTTTAAGTAGTTTGTTTCCCCAGAGGCTAGGGTTCGAGGACCATGCAATGACTAGGTTCGGTGTAACTCTTAGTTCTCAATCTGAAGTAGCTGGTTTCCCAGAGGGTTGAGTCCGAGGACTGTGCAAGGCCTTGGTTCTGTCCAGTAGCTAGTTTTCTGATTTTTAATTAGTTTTCTTTCTTTAAGTAGTTAGTTTCCCCAGAGGCTTGAGTCTGAGGACCATGCAAGGCCTTGGTTCTGTCCAGCGCTTATTTTTCTAATTTTTAAGTTGTTTTCTTTCTTTAAGTAGTTAGTTTCCCCAGAGGCTAGCGTCCGTGGACCATGCAATGCGTAGGTTCTGTCTAACCCTTAGTTCTCAGTTTGAAGTAGCCGGTTTCCCAAGAGGATTGAGTCCGAGGACCATGCAAGGCCTTGGTTCTCTCCAGTACCTAGTTTTCTGATTTTTAAGTAGTTTTCTTTCTTTAAGTAGTTTGTTTCCCCAGAGGCTAGGGTCCGAGGACCATGCAATGCCTAGGTTCTGTCTAACCCTTAGTTCTCAGTCTGAAGTAGCTAGTTTCCCCAAAGGCTTGAGTCCGAGGACCATGCAATGCCTTGGTTCTGTCCAGTACCTAGTTTTCTGATTTTCAAGTAGTTTTCTTTCTTTAAGTAGTTAGTTTCCCCAGAGGCTAGGGTCCGAGGACTAGGTTCTGTCAAACCCTTAGTTCTCAGTCTGAAGTAGCTGGTTGCCCCAGAGGCTTGAGTCTGACGACCATGCAAGGCCTTGGTTCTGTCCAGTACCTAGTTTTCTGATTTTTAAGTAGTTTTCTTTCTTTAAGTAGTTAGTTTCCCAAAGGCTAGGGTCCGAGGACCATGCAATGCCTAGGTTCCGCCTAACCCCTAGTTCTCAGTCTGAAGTTGCTGGTTTCCCAAAAGGCTAAATTCCGAGGACCATGTAAGGCCTTGGTTCTCTCCAGTACCTAGTTTTCTGATTTTTAAGTAGTTTTCTTTCTTTAAGTAGTTAGTTTCCCCACAGGCTAGGATCCGAGGACCATGTAATGCCTACGTTCCGTGTAACCCTTAGTTCTTAGTCTGAAGTAGCTGGTTTCCCCAGAGGCTTGAGTCCGAGGACCATGCAAGGCCTTGGTTCTGTCCAGTACCTAGTTTTCTGATTTTTAAGTAGTTTTCTTTCTTTAAGTAGTTAGTTTCCCCAGAGGCTAGGGTCCGAGGACCATGCAATGCCTAGGTTCTGTCTAACCCATAGTTCTCAGTCTCAAGTAGCTGGTTTCCCCAAAGGCTTGAGTCCGAGGACCACGCAAGGCCTTGGTTCTGTCCAGTACCTAATTTTCTGATTTTTAAGTAGTTTTCTTTCTTTAAGTAGTTTTCTTTCTTTAAGTAGTTTGTTTCCCCAGAGGCTAGGGTCCAAGGACTAGGTTCCGTCTAACCCTTAGTTCTCAGTCTGAAGTAACTGGTTTCCCAGAGGCTTGAGTCTGATGACCATGCAAGAACTTGGTTCTGTCCAGTACCTAGTTTTCTGATTTTTAAGTAGTTTTCTTTCTTTAAGTAGTTAGTTTCCCCAGAGGCTAGGGTCCGAGGACCATGCAATGCCTAGGTTCCGTCTAACACATAGTTCTCAGTCTGAAGTAGCTGGTTTCCGAAGAGGCTAAAGTCCGAGGACCATGCAAGGCCTTGGTTCTCTCCAGGACCTAGTTTTCTGATTTTTAAGTAGTTTTCTTTCTTTAAGTAGTTACTTTCCCAGAGGCTAGGGTCCGAGGACCATGCAATGCCTAGGTTCCGCCTAACCCTTAGTTCTCAGTCTGAAGTTCCTGGTTTCCCAAGAGGCTACATTCCGAGGACCATGCAAGGCCTTGGTTCTCTCCAGTACCTAGTTTTCTGATTTTTAAGTAGTTTTCTTTCTTTAAGTAGTTAGTTTCCCCAGAGGCTAGGCTCCGAGGACCATGCAATGCCTAGGCTCTGTCTCACCCTTAGTTCTCAGTCTGAAGTAGCTGGTTTCCCCAGAGGCATGAGTCCGAGGACCATGCAAGGCCTTGGTTCTGTCCAGTAGCTAGTTTTCCGATTTTTAATTAGTTTTCATTCTTTAAGTAGTTAGTTTCCCAGAGGCTAGGGTTCGTGGACCATGCAATGCCTAGGTTCTGTCTAACCCTTAGTTCTCAGTCTGAAGTAGCTAGTTTCCCTAAAGGCTTGAGTCCGAGGACCATGCAAGGCCTTGGTTCTGTCCTGTACCTAGTTTTCTGATTTTTAAGTAGTTTTCTTTCTTTAAGTAGTTAGTTTCCCCAAGGGCTAGGGTCCGAGGACCATGCAATGCCTGCGTTCTGTCTAACCCTTAGTTCTTAGTCTGAAGTAGCTGGTTTCCCCAAAGGCTTGAGTCCGAGGACCATACAAGGCATTGGTTCTGTCCAGTACCTAGTTTTCTGATTTTTAAGTAGTTTTCTTTCTTTAAGTAGTTAGTTTCCCCTGAGGCTAGGGTTCGAGGACCATGCAATGCTTAGGTTCTGTGTAACTCTTAGTTCTCAATCCGAAGAAGCTGGTTTCCCAGAGGCTTGAGTCCGAGGACCATGCAAGGCCTTGGTTCTGTTCAGTAGCTAGTTTTCTAATTTTTAATTAGTTCTCTTTCTGTAAGTAGTTACTTTCCCCAGAGGCTAGCGTCCGAGGACCATGCAATGCCTAGGTTCTGCCTAACCCTTAGTTCTCAGTCTGAAGTTGCTGGTTTCCCAAGAGGCTAAATTCCGAGGACCGTGCAAGGCCTTCGTTCTATCCAGTACCTAGTTTTCTGATTTTTTAGTTGTTTTCTTTCTTTAAGTAGTTTGTTTCCCCAGAGGCTAGGGTTCGAGGACCATGCAATGACTAGGTTCGGTGTAACTCTTAGTTCTCAATCTGAAGTAGCTGGTTTCCCCAGAGGCTTGAGTCCGAGGACCATGCAAGGCCTTGGTTCTGTCCAGTACCTAGTTTTCTGATTTTTAAGTAGTTTTCTTTCTATAAGTAGTTAGTTTCCCCACAGGCTAGGATCCGAGGACCATGTAATGCCTAGGTTCCGTCTAACCCTTAGTTCTTAGTCTGAAGTAGCTGGTTTCCCCAGAGGCTTGAGTCCGAGGACCATGCAAGGCCTTGGTTCTGTCCAGTACCTAGTTTTCTGATTTTTAAGTAGTTTTCTTTCTTTAAGTAGTTAGTTTCCCCAGAGGCTAGGGTCCGAGGACCATGCAATGCCTAGGTTCTGTCTAACCCATAGTTCTCAGTCTCAAGTAGCTGGTTTCCCCAAAGGCTTGAGTCCGAGGACCACGCAAGGCCTTGGTTCTGTCCAGTACCTAATTTTCTGATTTTTAAGTAGTTTTCTTTCTTTAAGTAGTTTTCTTTCTTTAAGTAGTTTGTTTCCCCAGAGGCTAGGGTCCAAGGACTAGGTTCCGTCTAACCCTTAGTTCTCAGTCTGAAGTAACTGGTTTCCCAGAGGCTTGAGTCTGAGGACCATGCAAGAACTTGGTTCTGTCCAGTACCTAGTTTTCTGATTTTTAAGTAGTTTTCTTTCTTTAAGTAGTTAGTTTCCCCAGAGGCTAGGGTCCGAGGACCATGCAATGCCTAGGTTCCGTCTAACACTTAGTTCTCAGTCTGAAGTAGCTGGTTTCCGAAGAGGCTAAAGTCCGAGGACCATGTAAGGCCTTGGTTCTCTCCAGGACCTAGTTTTCTGATTTTTAAGTAGTTTTCTTTCTTTAAGTAGTTACTTTCCCAGAGGCTAGGGTCCGAGGACCATGCAATGCCTAGGTTCCGCCTAACCCTTAGTTCTCAGTCTGAAGTTCCTGGTTTCCCAAGAGGCTACATTCCGAGGACCATGCAAGGCCTTGGTTCTCTCCAGTACCTAGTTTTCGGATTTTTAAGTAGTTTTCTTTCTTTAAGTAGTTAGTTTCCCCAGAGGCTAGGCTCCGAGGACCATGCAATGCCTAGGCTCTGTCTCACCCTTAGTTCTCAGTCTGAAGTAGCTGGTTTCCCCAGAGGCATGAGTCCGAGGACCATGCAAGGCCTTGGTTCTGTCCAGTAGCTAGTTTTCCGATTTTTAATTAGTTTTCATTCTTTAAGTAGTTAGTTTCCCAGAGGCTAGGGTTCGTGGACCATGCAATGCCTAGGTTCTGTCTAACCCTTAGTTCTCAGTCTGAAGTAGCTAGTTTCCCTAAAGGCTTGAGTCCGAGGACCATGCAAGGCCTTGGTTCTCTCCAGTACCTAGTTTCGGATTTTTAAGTAGTTTTCTTTCTTTAAGTAGTTAGTTTCCCCAGAGGCTAGGCTCCGAGGACCATGCAATGCCTAGGCTCTGTCTCACCCTTAGTTCTCAGTCTGAAGCAGCTGGTTTCCCCAGAGGCATGAGTCCGAGGACCATGCAAGGCCTTGGTTCTGTCCAGTAGCTAGTTTTCCGATTTTTAATTAGTTTTCATTCTTTAAGTAGTTAGTTTCCCAGAGGCTAGGGTTCGTGGACCATGCAATGCCTAGGTTCTGTCTAACCCTTAGTTCTCAGTCTGAAGTAGCTAGTTACCCTAAAGGCTTGAGTCCGAGGACCATGCAAGGCCTTGGTTCTGTCCTGTACCTAGTTTTCTGATTTTTAAGTAGTTTTCTTTCTTTAAGTAGTTAGTTTCCCCAAGGGCTAGGGTCCGAGGACCATGCAATGCCTGCGTTCTGTCTAACCCTTAGTTCTTAGTCTGAAGTAGCTGGTTTCCCCAAAGGCTTGAGTCCGAGGACCATACAAGGCATTGGTTCTGTCCAGTACCTAGTTTTCTGATTTTTAAGTAGTTTTCTTTCTTTAAGTAGTTAGTTTCCCCTGAGGCTAGGGTTTGAGGACCATGCAATGCTTAGGTTCTGTGTAACTCTTAGTTCTCAATCCGAAGAAGCTGGTTTCCCAGAGGCTTGAGTCTGAGGACCATGCAAGGCCTTGGTTCTGTTCAGTAGCTAGTTTTCTAATTTTTAATTAGTTCTCTTTCTGTAAGTAGTTACTTTCCCCAGAGGCTAGCGTCCGAGGACCATGCAATGCCTAGGTTCTGCCTAACCCTTAGTTCTCAGTCTGAAGTTGCTGGTTTCCCAAGAGGCTAAATTCCGAGGACCGTGCAAGGCCTTCGTTCTATCCAGTACCTAGTTTTCTGATTTTTTAGTAGTTTTCTTTCTTTAAGTAGTTTGTTTCCCCAGAGGCTAGGGTTCGAGGACCATGCAATGACTAGGTTCGGTGTAACTCTTAGTTCTCAATCTGAAGTAGCTGGTTTCCCAGAGGGTTGAGTCCGAGGACTGTGCAAGGCCTTGGTTCTGTCCAATAGCTAGTTTTCTGATTTTTAATTAGTTTTCTTTCTTTAAGTAGTTAGTTTCCCCAGAGGCTTGAGTCTGAGGACCATGCAAGGCCTTGGTTCTGTCCAGCGCTTATTTTTCTAATTTTTAAGTTGTTTTCTTTCTTTAAGTAGTTAGTTTCCCCAGAGGCTAGCGTCCGAGGACCATGCAATGCCTAGGTTCTGTCTAACCCTTAGTTCTCAGTTTGAAGTAGCCGGTTTCCCAAGAGGATTGAGTCCGAGGACCATGCAAGGCCTTGGTTCTCTCCAGTACCTAGTTTTCTGATTTTGAAGTAGTTTTCTTTCTTTAAGTAGTTTGTTTCCCCAGAGGCTAGGGTCCGAGGACCATGCAATGCCTAGGTTCTGTCTAACCCTTAGTTCTCAGTCTGAAGTAGCTAGTTTCCCCAAAGGCTTGAGTCCGAGGACCATGCAATGCCTTGGTTCTGTCCAGTACCTAGTTTTCTGATTTTCAAGTAGTTTTCTTTCTTTAAGTAGTTAGTTTCCCCAGAGGCTAGGGTCCGAGGACTAGGTTCTGTCAAACCCTTAGTTCTCAGTCTGAAGTAGCTGGTTGCCCCAGAGGCTTGAGTCTGACGACCATGCAAGGCCTTGGTTCTGTCCAGTACCTAGTTTTCTGATTTTTAAGTAGTTTTCTTTCTTTAAGTAGTTAGTTTCCCAAAGGCTAGGGTCCGAGGACCATGCAATGCCTAGGTTCCGCCTAACCCTTAGTTCTCAGTCTGAAGTTGCTGGTTTCCCAAAAGGCTAAATTCCGAGGACCATGTAAGGCCTTGGTTCTCTCCAGTACCTAGTTTTCTGATTTTTAAGTAGTTTTCTTTCTTTAAGTAGTTTGTTTCCCCAGAGGCTAGGGTCCGAGGACCATGCAATGCCTAGGTTCTTACTCACCCTTAGTTCTCAGTCTGAAGTAGCTGGTTTCCCCAAAGGCTTGAGTCCGAGGACCATGCAAGGCCTTGGTTCTGTCCAGTACCTAGTTTTCTGATTTTTAAGTAGTTTTCTTTCTTTAAGTAGTTAGTTTCCCCAGTGGCTAGGGTCCGAGGACCATGCAATGCCTAGGTTCTGTCTAACCCTTAGTTCTCAGTCTGAAGTAGCTGGTTCCCCAAAGGCTTGAGTCCGAGGACCATACAAGGCCTTGGTTCTGTCCAGTACCTAGTTTTCTTATTTTTAAGTAGTTTTCTTTCTTTAAGTAGTTAGTTTCCCCAATGGCTAGGGTCCGACGACCATGCAATGCCTAGGTTCCGCCTAACCCTTAGTTCTCAGTCTGAAGTTGCTGGTTTCCAAAGAGGCTAAATTCCGAGGACCATGCAAGGCCTTGGTTCTATCCAGTACCTAGTTTTCTGATTTTTACTTAGTTTTCTTTCTTTAAGTAGTTCGTTTCCCCAGAGGCTAGGGTTCGAGGACCATGCAATGCCCAGGTTCTGTGTAACTCTTAGTTCTCAATCTGAAGTAGCTGGTTTCCCAGAGGCTTAAGTCCGAGGACCATGCAAGGCCTTGGTTCTGTCCAGTAGCTTTTTTTCTGATTTTTAATTAGTTTTCTTTCTTTAAGTTGTTAGTTTCCCAGAGGCTGGGGTTCGAGGACCATGCAATGCCTAGGTTCTGTCTAACCCTTAGTTCTCAGTCTGAAGTAGCTGGTTTCCCCAAAGGCTTGAGTCCGAGGACCATGCAAGGCCTTGGTTTTGTCCAGTACATAGTTTTCTGATTTTTAAGTAGTTTTCTTTCTTTTAAGTAGTTAGTTTCCCCAGAGGCTAGGTTCCGAGGACTAGGTTCTGTCTAACCCTCAGTTCTCAGTCTGAAGTAACTGGTTTCCAAAGAGGCTTGAGTCTGAGGACCATGCAAGGCCTTGGTTCTATCCGGTACCTAGTTTTCTGATTTTTAAGTAGTTTTCTTTCTTTAAGTAGTTAGATTCCCCAGAGGCTAGGGTCCGAGAACCATGCAATGCCTGGGTTCCGTCTAACACTTAGTTCTCAGTCTAAAGTAGCTGGTTTCCCAAGAGGCTAAATTCCGAGGACCATGCAAGGCCTTGGCTCTCTCCAGTACCTAGTTTTCTGATTCTTAAGTAGTTTTCTTTCTTTAAGTAGTTACTTTCTCCAGAGGCTAGGGTCCGAGGCCTAGGTTCTGTCTAACCCTTAGTTCTTAGTCTGAAGTAACTGGCTTCCCAGACGCTTGAGTCTGAGGACCATGCAAGGCCTTGGTTCTGTCCAGTACCTAGTTTTCTGATTTTTAAGTAGTTTTCTTTCTTTAAGTAGTTAGTTTCCCCAGAGGCTAGGGTACGAAGACCATGCAGTGCCTAGGTTCCGTCTAACACTTAGTTCTCAGTCTGAAGTAGCTGGTTTCCCAAGAGGCTAAATTCCGAGGACCATGCAAGGCCTTGGTTCTCTCCAGTACCTAGTTTTCTGATTTTTAAGTAGTTTTCTTTCTTTACGTAGTTAGTTTCCCCAAAGGCTTGGGTTCGAGGACCATGCAATGCCTAGGTTCTGTCTAACTCTTAGTTCTCAATCTGATGTAGATGGTTTACCCAAAGGCTTGTGTCCGAGGACCATGCAAGGCCTTGGTTCTGTCCAGTACCTAGTTTTTTGATTTTTAAGTAGTTTTCTTTCTTTAAATAGTTAGTTTCCCCAGAGGCTAGGATCCGAGGACCATGTAATGCCTAGGTTCCGTCTAACCCTTAGTTCTCAGTCTGAAGTAGCTGGTTTCCCAAGAGGCTTGAGTCCGAGGACCAAGCAAGGCCTTGGTTCTGTCCAGTACCTAGTTTTCTGATTTTTAAGTAGTTTTCTTTCTTTAAGTAGTTAGTTACCCCAGAGGCTAGGGTCCGAGGACCATGCAATGCCTAGGTTCTGTCTAACCTTTAGTTCTCAGTCTCAAGTAGCTGGTTTCCCCAAAGGCTTGAGTCCGAGGACCATGCAAGGCCTTGGTTCTGTCCAGTACCTAATTTTCTGATTTTTAAGTAGTTTTCTTTCTTTAAGTATTTTTGTTTCTTTAAGTAGTTAGTTTCCCCAGAGGCTAGGGTCCGAGGCCTAGGTTCTGTCTAACCCTTAGTTCTCAGTCTGAAGTAACTGGCTTCCCAGACGCTTGAGTCTGAGGACCATGCAAGGCCTTGGTTCTGTCCAGTACCTAGTTTTCTGATTTTTAAGTAGTTTTCTTTCTTTAAGTAGTTAGTTTCCCCAGAGGCTAGGGTACGAAGACCATGCAGTGCCTAGGTTCCGTCTAACACTTAGTTCTCAGTCTGAAGTAGCTGGTTTCCCAAGAGGCTAAATTCCGAGGACCATGCAAGGCCTTGGTTCTCTCCAGTACCTAGTTTTCTGATTTTTAAGTAGTTTTCTTTCTTTAAGTAGTTAGTTTCCCCAGAGGCTAGGGTACGAAGACCATGCAGTGCCTAGGTTCCGCCTAACACTTAGTTCTCAGTCTGAAGTAGCTGGTTTCCCTAGAGGCTAAATTCCGAGGACCATGCAAGGCCTTGGTTCTCTCCAGTACCTAGTTTTCTGATTTTTAAGTAGTTTTCTTTCTTTAAGTAGTTAGTTTCCCCAGAGGCTAGGGTACGAAGACCATGCAGTGCCTAGGTTCCGCCTAACACTTAGTTCTCAGTCTGAAGTAGCTGGTTTCCCTAGAGGCTAAATTCCGAGGACCATGCAAGGCCTTGGTTCTCTCCAGTACCTAGTTTTCTGATTTTTAAGTAGTTTTCTTTCTTTAAGTAGTTAGTTTCCCCAAAGGCTTGGGTTCGAGGACCATGCAATGCCTAGGTTCTGTCTAACTCTTAGTTCTCAATCTGATGTAGATGGTTTACCCAAAGGCTTGTGTCCGAGGACCATGCAAGGCCTTGGTTCTGTCCAGTACCTAGTTTTCTGATTTTTAAGTAGTTTTCTTTCTTTAAGTAGTTAGTTTCCCCAGAGGCTAGGATCCGAGGACCATGTAATGCCTAGGTTCCGTCTAACCCTTAGTTCTCAGTCTGAAGTAGCTGGTTTCCCAAGAGGCTTGAGTCCGAGGACCAAGCAAGGCCTTGGTTCTGTCCAGTACCTAGTTTTCTGATTTTTAAGTAGTTTTCTTTCTTTAAGTAGTTAGTTACCCCAGAGGCTAGGGTCCGAGGACCATGCAATGCCTAGGTTCTGTCTAACCCTTAGTTCTCAGTCTCAAGTAGCTGGTTTCCCCAAAGGCTTGAGTCCGAGGACCATGCAAGGCCTTGGTTCTGTCCAGTACCTAATTTTCTGATTTTTAAGTAGTTTTCTTTCTTTAAGTATTTTTGTTTCTTTAAGTAGTTAGTTTCCCCAGAGGCTAGGGTCCGAGGCCTAGGTTCTGTCTAACCCTTAGTTCTCAGTCTGAAGTAACTGGTTTCCCAAGAGGCTTGAGTCTGAGGACCATGCAAGGCCTTGGTTCTATCCAGTACCTAGTTTTCTGATTTTTAAGTAGTTTTCTTTCTCTAAGTAGTTAGTTTCCCCAGAGGCTAGGGTCCGAGAACCATGCAATGCCTGGGTTCCGTCTAACACTTAGTTCTCAGTCTGAAGTAGCTGGTTTCCCAAGAGGCTAAATTCCGAGGACCATGCAAGGCCTTGGCTCTCTCCAGTACCTAGTTTTCTGATTCTCAAGTAGTTTTCTTTCTTTAAGTAGTTAGTTTCTCCTGAGGCTAGGGTCCGAGGCCTAGGTTCTGTCTAACACTTAGTTCTCAATCTGAAGTAACTGGTTTCCCAGACGCTTGAGTCTGAGGACCATGCAAGGCCTAGGTTCTGTCCAGTACCTAGTTTTCCGATTTTTAAGTAGTTTTCTTTCTTTAAGTAGTTAGTTTCCCCAGAGGCTAGGGTACGAGGACCATCCAATGCCTAGGTTCCGTCTAACACTTAGTTCTCAGTCTGAAGTAGCTGGTTTCCCAAGAGGCTAAATTCCGAGGACCATGCAAGGCCTTGGTTCTCTCCAGTACCTAGTTTTCTGATTTTTAAGTAGTTTTCTTTCTTTAAGTAGTTAGTTACCCCAGAGGCTAGGGTCCGAGGACCATGCAATGCCTAGGTTCTGTCTAACCCTTAGTTCTCAGTCTCAAGTAGCTGGTTTCCCCAAAGGCTTGAGTCCGAGGACCATGCAAGGCCTTGGTTCTGTCCAGTACCTAGTTTTCTGATTTTTAAGTAGTTTTCTTTCTTTAAGTAGTTAGTTACCCCAGAGGCTAGGGTCCGAGGACCATGCAATGCCTAGGTTCTGTCTAACCCTTAGTTCTCAGTCTCAAGTAGCTGGTTTCCCCAAAGGCTTGAGTCTGAGGACCATGCAAGGCCTTGGTTCTGTCCAGTACCTAATTTTCTGATTTTTAAGTAGTTTTCTTTCTTTAAGTATTTTTGTTTCTTTAAGTAGTTAGTTTCCCCAGAGGCTAGGGTCCGAGGCCTAGGTTCTGTCTAACCCTTAGTTCTCAGTCTGAAGTAACTGGTTTCCCAAGAGGCTTGAGTCTGAGGACCATGCAAGGCCTTGGTTCTATCCAGTACCTAGTTTTCTGATTTTTAAGTAGTTTTCTTTGTCTAAGTATTTAGTTTCCCCAGAGGCTAGGGTCCGAGAACCATGCAATGCCTGGGTTCCGTCTAACACTTAGTTCTCAGTCTGAAGTAGCTGGTTTCCCAAGAGGCTAAATTCCGAGGACCATGCAAGGCCTTGGCTCTCTCCAGTACCTAGTTTTCTGATTCTCAAGTAGTTTTCTTTCTTTAAGTAGTTAGTTTCTCCAGAGGCTAGGGTCCGAGGCCTAGGTTCTGTCTAACACTTAGTTCTCAATCTGAAGTAACTGGTTTCCCAGACGCTTGAGTCTGAGGACCATGCAAGGCCTTGGTTCTGTCCAGTACCTAGTTTTCCGATTTTTAAGTAGTTTTCTTTCTTTAAGTAGTTAGTTTCCCCAGAGGCTAGGGTACGAGGACCATCCAATGCCTAGGTTCCGTCTAACACTTAGTTCTCAGTCTGAAGTAGCTGGTTTCCCAAGAGGCTAAATTCCGAGGACCATGCAAGGCCTTGGTTCTCTCCAGTACCTAGTTTTCTGATTTTTAAGTAGTTTTCTTTCTTTAAGTAGTTAGTTACCCCAGAGGCTAGGGTCCGAGGACCATGCAATGCCTAGGTTCTGTCTAACCCTTAGTTCTCAGTCTCAAGTAGCTGGTTTCCCCAAAGGCTTGAGTCCGAGGACCATGCAAGGCCTTGGTTCTGTCCAGTACCTAATTTTCTGATTTTTAAGTAGTTTTCTTTCTTTAAGTATTTTTGTTTCTTTAAGTAGTTAGTTTCCCCAGAGGCTAGGGTCCGAGGCCTAGGTTCTGTCTAACCCTTAGTTCTCAGTCTGAAGTAACTGGCTTCCCAGACGCTTGAGTCTGAGGACCATGCAAGGCCTTGGTTCTGTCCAGTACCTAGTTTTCTGATTTTTAAGTAGTTTTCTTTCTTTAAGTAGTTAGTTTCCCCAGAGGCTAGGGTACGAAGACCATGCAGTGCCTAGGTTCCGTCTAACACTTAGTTCTCAGTCTGAAGTAGCTGGTTTCCCAAGAGGCTAAATTCCGAGGACCATGCAAGGCCTTGGTTCTCTCCAGTACCTAGTTTTCTGATTTTTAAGTAGTTTTCTTTCTTTAAGTAGTTAGTTTCCCCAAAGGCTTGGGTTCGAGGACCATGCAATGCCTAGGTTCTGTCTAACTCTTAGTTCTCAATCTGATGTAGATGGTTTACCCAAAGGCTTGTGTCCGAGGACCATGCAAGGCCTTGGTTCTGTCCAGTACCTAGTTTTCTGATTTTTAAGTAGTTTTCTTTCTTTAAGTAGTTAGTTTCCCCAGAGGCTAGGATCCGAGGACCATGTAATGCCTAGGTTCCGTCTAACCCTTAGTTCTCAGTCTGAAGTAGCTGGTTTCCCAAGAGGCTTGAGTCCGAGGACCAAGCAAGGCCTTGGTTCTGTCCAGTACCTAGTTTTCTGATTTTTAAGTAGTTTTCTTTCTTTAAGTAGTTAGTTACCCCAGAGGCTAGGGTCCGAGGACCATGCAATGCCTAGGTTCTGTCTAACCCTTAGTTCTCAGTCTCAAGTAGCTGGTTTCCCCAAAGGCTTGAGTCCGAGGACCATGCAAGGCCTTGGTTCTGTCCAGTACCTAATTTTCTGATTTTTAAGTAGTTTTCTTTCTTTAAGTATTTTTGTTTCTTTAAGTAGTTAGTTTCCCCAGAGGCTAGGGTCCGAGGCCTAGGTTCTGTCTAACCCTTAGTTCTCAGTCTGAAGTAACTGGTTTCCCAAGAGGCTTGAGTCTGAGGACCATGCAAGGCCTTGGTTCTATCCAGTACCTAGTTTTCTGATTTTTAAGTAGTTTTCTTTCTCTAAGTAGTTAGTTTCCCCAGAGGCTAGGGTCCGAGAACCATGCAATGCCTGGGTTCCGTCTAACACTTAGTTCTCAGTCTGAAGTAGCTGGTTTCCCAAGAGGCTAAATTCCGAGGACCATGCAAGGCCTTGGCTCTCTCCAGTACCTAGTTTTCTGATTCTCAAGTAGTTTTCTTTCTTTAAGTAGTTAGTTTCTCCAGAGGCTAGGGTCCGAGGCCTAGGTTCTGTCTAACACTTAGTTCTCAATCTGAAGTAACTGGTTTCCCAGACGCTTGAGTCTGAGGACCATGCAAGGCCTTGGTTCTGTACAGTACCTAGTTTTCCGATTTTTAAGTAGTTTTCTTTCTTTAAGTAGTTAGTTTCCCCAGAGGCTAGGGTACGAGGACCATCCAATGCCTAGGTTCCGTCTAACACTTAGTTCTCAGTCTGAAGTAGCTGGTTTCCCAAGAGGCTAAATTCCGAGGACCATGCAAGGCCTTGGTTCTCTCCAGTACCTAGTTTTCTGATTTTTAAGTAGTTTTCTTTCTTTAAGTAGTTAGTTTCCCCAGAGGCTTTGGTTCGAGGACCATGCAATGCCTAGGTTCTATCTAACTCTTAGTTCTCAATCTGATGTAGATGGTTTACCCAAAGGCTTGAGTCCGAGGACCATGCAAGGCCTTGGTTCTGTCCAGTACCTAGTTTTCTGATTTTTAAGTAGTTTTCTTTCTTTAAGTAGTTAGTTTCCCCAGAGGCTAGGATCCGAGGACCATGTAATGCCTAGGTTTCGTCTAACCCTTAGTTCTTAGTCTGAAGTAGCTGGTTTCCCCAGAGGCTTGAGTCCGAGGACCATGCAAGGCCTTGGTTCTGTCCAGTACCTAGTTTTCTGATTTTTAAGTAGTTTTCTTTCTTTAAGTAGTTAGTTTCCCCAGAGGCTAGGGTCCGAGGACCATGCAATGCCTAGGTTCTGTCTAACCCATAGTTCTCAGTCTCAAGTAGCTGGTTTCCCCAAAGGCTTGAGTCCGAGGACCACGCAAGGCCTTGGTTCTGTCCAGTACCTAATTTTCTGATTTTTAAGTAGTTTTCTTTCTTTAAGTAGTTTTCTTTCTTTAAGTAGTTTGTTTCCCCAGAGGCTAGGGTCCAAGGACTAGGTTCCGTCTAACCCTTAGTTCTCAGTCTGAAGTAACTGGTTTCCCAGAGGCTTGAGTCTGAGGACCATGCAAGAACTTGGTTCTGTCCAGTACCTAGTTTTCTGATTTTTAAGTAGTTTTCTTTCTCTAAGTAGTTAGTTTCCCCAGAGGCTAGGGTCCGAGGACCATGCAATGCCTAGGTTCCGTCTAACACTTAGTTCTCAGTCTGAAGTAGCTGGTTTCCGAAGAGGCTAAAGTCCGAGGACCATGCAAGGCCTTGGTTCTCTCCAGGACCTAGTTTTCTGATTTTTAAGTAGTTTTCTTTCTTTAAGTAGTTAGTTTCCCCAGAGGCTAGGATCCGAGGACCATGTAATGCCTAGGTTCCGTCTAACCCTTAGTTCTCAGTCTGAAGTAGCTGGTTTCCCAAGAGGCTTGAGTCCGAGGACCAAGCAAGGCCTTGGTTCTGTCCAGTACCTAGTTTTCTGATTTTTAAGTAGTTTTCTTTCTTTAAGTAGTTAGTTACCCCAGAGGCTAGGGTCCGAGGACCATGCAATGCCTAGGTTCTGTCTAACCCTTAGTTCTCAGTCTCAAGTAGCTGGTTTCCCCAAAGGCTTGAGTCCGAGGACCATGCAAGGCCTTGGTTCTGTCCAGTACCTAATTTTCTGATTTTTAAGTAGTTTTCTTTCTTTAAGTATTTTTGTTTCTTTAAGTAGTTAGTTTCCCCAGAGGCTAGGGTCCGAGGCCTAGGTTCTGTCTAACCCTTAGTTCTCAGTCTGAAGTAACTGGTTTCCCAAGAGGCTTGAGTCTGAGGACCATGCAAGGCCTTGGTTCTATCCAGTACCTAGTTTTCTGATTTTTAAGTAGTTTTCTTTCTCTAAGTAGTTAGTTTCCCCAGAGGCTAGGGTCCGAGAACCATGCAATGCCTGGGTTCCGTCTAACACTTAGTTCTCAGTCTGAAGTAGCTGGTTTCCCAAGAGGCTAAATTCCGAGGACCATGCAAGGCCTTGGCTCTCTCCAGTACCTAGTTTTCTGATTCTCAAGTAGTTTTCTTTCTCTAAGTAGTTAGTTTCCCCAGAGGCTAGGGTCCGAGAACCATGCAATGCCTGGGTTCCGTCTAACACTTAGTTCTCAGTCTGAAGTAGCTGGTTTCCCAAGAGGCTAAATTCCGAGGACCATGCAAGGCCTTGGCTCTCTCCAGTACCTAGTTTTCTGATTCTCAAGTAGTTTTCTTTCTTTAAGTAGTTAGTTTCTCCAGAGGCTAGGGTCCGAGGCCTAGGTTCTGTCTAACACTTAGTTCTCAATCTGAAGTAACTGGTTTCCCAGACGCTTGAGTCTGAGGACCATGCAAGGCCTTGGTTCTGTCCAGTACCTAGTTTTCCGATTTTTAAGTAGTTTTCTTTCTTTAAGTAGTTAGTTTCCCCAGAGGCTAGGGTACGAGGACCATCCAATGCCTAGGTTCCGTCTAACACTTAGTTCTCAGTCTGAAGTAGCTGGTTTCCCAAGAGGCTAAATTCCGAGGACCATGCAAGGCCTTGGTTCTCTCCAGTACCTAGTTTTCTGATTTTTAAGTAGTTTTCTTTCTTTAAGTAGTTAGTTTCCCCAGAGGCTTTGGTTCGAGGACCATGCAATGCCTAGGTTCTATCTAACTCTTAGTTCTCAATCTGATGTAGATGGTTTACCCAAAGGCTTGAGTCCGAGGACCATGCAAGGCCTTGGTTCTGTCCAGTACCTAGTTTTCTGATTTTTAAGTAGTTTTCTTTCTTTAAGTAGTTAGTTTCCCCAGAGGCTAGGATCCGAGGACCATGTAATGCCTAGGTTCCGTCTAACCCTTAGTTCTTAGTCTGAAGTAGCTGGTTTCCCCAGAGGCTTGAGTCCGAGGACCATGCAAGGCCTTGGTTCTGTCCAGTACCTAGTTTTCTGATTTTTAAGTAGTTTTCTTTCTTTAAGTAGTTAGTTTCCCCAGAGGCTAGGGTCCGAGGACCATGCAATGCCTAGGTTCTGTCTAACCCATAGTTCTCAGTCTCAAGTAGCTGGTTTCCCCAAAGGCTTGAGTCCGAGGACCACGCAAGGCCTTGGTTCTGTCCAGTACCTAATTTTCTGATTTTTAAGTAGTTTTCTTTCTTTAAGTAGTTTTCTTTCTTTAAGTAGTTTGTTTCCCCAGAGGCTAGGGTCCAAGGACTAGGTTCCGTCTAACCCTTAGTTCTCAGTCTGAAGTAACTGGTTTCCTAGAGGCTTGAGTCTGAGGACCATGCAAGAACTTGGTTCTGTCCAGTACCTAGTTTTCTGATTTTTAAGTAGTTTTCTTTCTCTAAGTAGTTAGTTTCCCCAGAGGCTAGGGTCCGAGGACCATGCAATGCCTAGGTTCCGTCTAACACTTAGTTCTCAGTCTGAAGTAGCTGGTTTCCGAAGAGGCTAAAGTCCGAGGACCATGCAAGGCCTTGGTTCTCTCCAGGACCTAGTTTTCTGATTTTTAAGTAGTTTTCTTTCTTTAAGTAGTTAGATTCCCCAGAGGCTAGGGTCCGAGGACCTTGCAATGCCTAGGTTCTGTCTAACCCTTCGATCTCAGTCTAAAGTAGCTGGTTTCCCCAAAGGCTTGAGTCTGAGGACCATGCAATGCCTTGGTTCTGTCCAGTACCTAGTTTTCTGATTTTTAAGATGTTTTCTTTCTTTTAAGTAGTTAGTTTGCCCAGAGGCTAGGGTCCGAGGCCTAGGTTCTGTCTAACCCTTAGTTCTCAGTCTCAAGTAGTTGGTTTCCCCAGAGGCTTGAGTCCGAGGACCATGCAAGGCCTTGATTCTCTCCAGTGCCTAGTTTTCTGATTTTTAAGTAGTTTTCTTTCTTTAAGTAGTTAGTTTCCCCAGAGGCTAGGGTCCGACGACCATGTAATGCCTAGGTTCCGTCTAACACTTAGTTCTTAGTCTGAAGTAGCTGGTTTCCCAAGAGGCTAAATTCCGAGGACCATGCAAGGCCTTGGCTTTCTCTAGTACCTAGTTTTCTGATTCTTAAGTAGTTTTCTTTCTTTAAGTAGTTAGTTTCTCCAGAGGCTAGGGTCCGAGGCCTAGGTTCTGTCTAACACTTAGTTCTCAGTCTGAAGTAACTGGTTTACCAGACGCTTGAGTCTGAGGACCATGCAAGGACTTGGTTCTGTCCAGTACCTAGTTTTCTAATTTTAAAGTAGTTTTCTTTCTTTAAGTAGTTAGTTTCCCCAGAGGCTAGGGTACGAGGACCATGCAGTGCCTAGGTTCCGTCTAACACTTAGTTCTCAGTCTGAAGTAGCTGGTTTCCCAAAAGGCTAAATTCCGAGGACCATGCAAGGCCTTGGTTCTGTCCAGTACCTAGTTTTCTGATTTTTAAGTAGTTTTCTTTCTTTAAGTAGTTAGTTTCCCCAGAGGCAAGGGTCCGAGGACCATGCAATGCCTAGGTTCTGTCTAACCCTTAGTTCTCAGTCTGAAGTTGCTGGTTTCCCCAAAGGCTTGAGTCCGAGGACCATGCAAGGCCTTGGTTTTGTCCAGTACATAGTTTTCTGATTTTTAAGTAGTTTTCTTTCTTTTAAGTAATTAGTTTCCCCAGAGGCTAGGGTCCGAGGCCTAGGTTCTGTCTAACCCTTAGTTCTCAGTCTGAAGTAACTGGTTTCCAAAGAGGCTTGAGTCTGAGGACCATGCAAGGCCTTGGTTCTATCCGGTACGTAGTTTTCTGATTTTTAAGTAGTTTTCTTTCTTTAGGTAGTTAGTTTCCCCAGAGGCTAGGGTCCGAGAACCATGCAATGCCTGGGTTCCGTCTAACACTTAGTTCTCAGTCTGAAGTAGCTGGTTTCCCAAGAGGCTAAATTCCGAGGACCATGCAAGGCCTTGGCTCTCTCCAGTACCTAGTTTTCTGATTCTTAAGTAGTTTTCTTTCTTCAAGTAGTTACTTTCTCCAGATGCTAGGGTCCGAGGCCTAGGTTCTGTCTAACACCTAATTTTCAGTCTGAAGTAACTGGCTTCCCAGACGCTTGTGTTTGAGGACCATGCAAGGCCTTGGTTCTGTCCAGTACCTAGTTTTCTGATTTTTAAGTAGTTTTCTTTCTTTAAGTAGTTAGTTTCCCCAGAGGCTAGGGTACGAGGACCATGCAGTGCCTAGGTTCCGTCTAACACTTAGTTCTCAGTCTGAAGTAGCTGGTTTCCCAAGAGGCTAAATTCCGAGGACCATGCAAGGCCTTGGTTCTGTCCAGTACCTAGTTTTCTGATTTTTAAGTAGTTTTCTTTCTTTAAGTAGTTAGTTTCCCCAGAGGCTTGGGTTCGAGGACCATGCAATGCCTAGGTTCTGTCTAACTCTTAGTTCTCAATCTGATGTAGATGGTTTACCCAAAGGCTTGTGTCCGAGGACCATGCAAGGCCTTGGTTCTGTCCAGTACCTAGTTTTCTGTTTTTAAGTAGTTTTCCTTCTTTAAGTAGTTAGTTTCCCCAGAGGCTTGGATCCGAGGACCATGTAATGCCTAGGTTCCGTCTAACCCTTAGTTCTCAGTCTGAAGTAGCTGGTTTCCCAAGAGGCTTGAGTCCGAGGACCATGCAAGGCCTTGGTTCTGTCCAGTACATAGTTTTCTGATTTTTAAGTAGTTTTCTTTCTTTAAGTAGTTAGTTTCCCCAGAGGCTAGGGTCCGAGGACCATGCAATGCCTAGGTTCTGTCTAACCCATAGTTCTCAGTCTCAAGTAGCTGGTTTCCCCAAAGGCTTGAGTCCGAGGACCACGCAAGGCCTTGGTTCTGTCCAGTACCTAATTTTCTGATTTTTAAGTAGTTTTCTTTCTTTAAGTAGTTTTCTTTCTTTAAGTAGTTAGTTTCCCCAGAGGCTAGGGTCCAAGGACTAGGTTCCGTCTAACCCTTAGTTCTCAGTCTGAAGTAACTGGTTTCCCAGAGGCTTGAGTCTGAGGACCATGCAAGAACTTGGTTCTGTCCAGTACCTAGTTTTCTGATTTTTAAGTAGTTTTCTTTCTTTAAGTAGTTAGTTTCCCCAGAGGCTAGGGTCCGAGGACCATGCAATGCCTAGGTTCCGTCTAACACTTAGTTCTCAGTCTGAAGTAGCTGGTTTCCGAAGAGGCTAAAGTCCGAGGACCATGCAAGGCCTTGGTTCTCTCCAGGACCTAGTTTTCTGATTTTTAAGTAGTTTTCTTTCTTTAAGTAGTTAGATTCCCCAGAGGCTAGGGTCCGAGGACCTTGCAATGCCTAGGTTCTGTCTAACCCTTCGATCTCAGTCTAAAGTAGCTGGTTTCCCCAAAGGCTTGAGTCTGAGGACCATGCAATGCCTTGGTTCTGTCCAGTACCTAGTTTTCTGATTTTTAAGATGTTTTCTTTCTTTTAAGTAGTTAGTTTGCCCAGAGGCTAGGGTCCGAGGCCTAGGTTCTGTCTAACCTTTAGTTCTCAGTCTCAAGTAGCTGGTTTCCCCAGAGGCTTGAGTCCGAGGACCATGCAAGGCCTTGGTTCTGTCCAGTACCTAGTTTTCTGATTTTTAAGTAGTTTTCTTTTTTTAAGTAGTTAGTTTCCGCAGAGGCTAGGGTCCGAGGACCATGCAATGCCTAGGTTCTGTCTAACCCATAGTTCTCAGTCTCAAGTAGCTGGTTTCCCCAAAGGCTTAAGTCCGAGGACCATGCAAGGCCTTGGTTCTGTCCAGTACCTAATTTTCTGATTTTTAAGTAGTTTTCTTTCTTTAAGTAGTTTTCTTTCTTTAAGTAGTTAGTTTCCCCAGAGGCTAGGGTCCGAGGCCTAGGTTCCGTCTAACCCTTAGTTCTCAGTCTGAAGTAACTGGTTTCCCAGAGGCTTGAGTCTGAGGACCATGCAAGAACTTGGTTCTGTCCAGTACCTAGTTTTCTGATTTTTAAGTGGTTTTCTTTCTTTAAGTAGTTAGTTTCCCCAGAGGCTAGGGTCCGAGGACCATGCAATGCCTAGGTTCCGTCTAACACTTAGTTCTCAGTCTGAAGTAGCTGGTTTCCAAAGAGGCTAAAGTCCGAGGACCATGCAAGGCATTGGTTCTGTCCAGTAACTAGTTTTCTGTTTTTTAAGTAGTTTTCTTTCTTTAAGTAGTTAGATTCCCCAGAGGCTAGGGTCCGAGGACCTTGCAATGCCTAGGTTCTGTCTAACCCTTCGATCTCAGTCTAAAGTAGCTGGTTTCCCCAAAGGCTTGAGTCTGAGGACCATGCAATGCCTTGGTTCTGTCCAGTACCTAGTTTTCTGATTTTTAAGATGTTTTCTTTCTTTTAAGCAGTTAGTTTGCCCAGAGGCTAGGGTCCGAGGCCTAGGTTCTGTCTAACCCTTAGTTCTCAGTCTAAAGTAGCTGGTTTCCCCAGAGGCTTGAGTCCGAGGACCATGCAAGGCCTTGATTCTCTCCAGTGCCTAGTTTTCTGATTTTTAAGTAGTTTTCTTTCTTTAAGTAGTTAGTTTCCCCAGAGGCTAGGGTCCGACGACCATGTAATGCCTAGGTTCCGTCTAACACTTAGTTCTCAGTCTGAAGTAGCTGGTTTCCCAAAAGGCTAAATTCCGAGGACCATGCAAGGCCTTGGCTTTCTCCAGTACCTAGTTTTCTGATTCTTAAGTAGTTTTCTTTCTTTAAGTAGTTAGTTTCTCCAGAGGCTAGGGTCCGAGGCCTAGGTTCTGTCTAACACTTAGTTCTCAGTCTGAAGTAACTGGTTTACCAGACGCTTGAGTCTGAGGACCATGCAAGGACTTGGTTCTGTCCAGTACCTAGTTTTCTAATTTATAAGTAGTTTTCTTTCTTTAAGTAGTTAGTTTCCCCGGAGGCTAGGGTACGAGGACCATGCAGTACCTAGATTCCGTCTAACACTTAGTTCTCAGTCTGAAGTAGCTGGTTTCCCAAAAGGCTAAATTCCGAGGACCATGCAAGGCCTTGGTTCTGTCCAGTACATAGTTTTCTGATTTTTAAGTAGTTTTCTTTCTTTAAGTAGTTAGTTTCCCCAGAGGCTAGGGTCCGAGGACCATGCAATGCCTAGGTTCTGTCTAACCCATAGTTCTCAGTCTCAAGTAGCTGGTTTCCCCAAAGGCTTGAGTCCGAGGACCACGCAAGGCCTTGGTTCTGTCCAGTACCTAATTTTCTGATTTTTAAGTAGTTTTCTTTCTTTAAGTAGTTTTCTTTCTTTAAGTAGTTAGTTTCCCCAGAGGCTAGGGTCCAAGGACTAGGTTCCGTCTAACCCTTAGTTCTCAGTCTGAAGTAACTGGTTTCCCAGAGGCTTGAGTCTGAGGACCATGCAAGAACTTGGTTCTGTCCAGTACCTAGTTTTCTGATTTTTAAGTAGTTTTCTTTCTTTAAGTAGTTAGTTTCCCCAGAGGCTAGGGTCCGAGGACCATGCAATGCCTAGGTTCCGTCTAACACTTAGTTCTCAGTCTGAAGTAGCTGGTTTCCGAAGAGGCTAAAGTCCGAGGACCATGCAAGGCCTTGGTTCTCTCCAGGACCTAGTTTTCTGATTTTTAAGTAGTTTTCTTTCTTTAAGTAGTTAGATTCCCCAGAGGCTAGGGTCCGAGGACCTTGCAATGCCTAGGTTCTGTCTAACCCTTCGATCTCAGTCTAAAGTAGCTGGTTTCCCCAAAGGCTTGAGTCTGAGGACCATGCAATGCCTTGGTTCTGTCCAGTACCTAGTTTTCTGATTTTTAAGATGTTTTCTTTCTTTTAAGTAGTTAGTTTGCCCAGAGGCTAGGGTCCGAGGCCTAGGTTCTGTCTAACCTTTAGTTCTCAGTCTCAAGTAGCTGGTTTCCCCAGAGGCTTGAGTCCGAGGACCATGCAAGGCCTTGGTTCTGTCCAGTACCTAGTTTTCTGATTTTTAAGTAGTTTTCTTTTTTTAAGTAGTTAGTTTCCGCAGAGGCTAGGGTCCGAGGACCATGCAATGCCTAGGTTCTGTCTAACCCATAGTTCTCAGTCTCAAGTAGCTGGTTTCCCCAAAGGCTTAAGTCCGAGGACCATGCAAGGCCTTGGTTCTGTCCAGTACCTAATTTTCTGATTTTTAAGTAGTTTTCTTTCTTTAAGTAGTTTTCTTTCTTTAAGTAGTTAGTTTCCCCAGAGGCTAGGGTCCGAGGCCTAGGTTCCGTCTAACCCTTAGTTCTCAGTCTGAAGTAACTGGTTTCCCAGAGGCTTGAGTCTGAGGACCATGCAAGAACTTGGTTCTGTCCAGTACCTAGTTTTCTGATTTTTAAGTGGTTTTCTTTCTTTAAGTAGTTAGTTTCCCCAGAGGCTAGGGTCCGAGGACCATGCAATGCCTAGGTTCCGTCTAACACTTAGTTCTCAGTCTGAAGTAGCTGGTTTCCAAAGAGGCTAAAGTCCGAGGACCATGCAAGGCATTGGTTCTGTCCAGTAACTAGTTTTCTGTTTTTTAAGTAGTTTTCTTTCTTTAAGTAGTTAGATTCCCCAGAGGCTAGGGTCCGAGGACCTTGCAATGCCTAGGTTCTGTCTAACCCTTCGATCTCAGTCTAAAGTAGCTGGTTTCCCCAAAGGCTTGAGTCTGAGGACCATGCAATGCCTTGGTTCTGTCCAGTACCTAGTTTTCTGATTTTTAAGATGTTTTCTTTCTTTTAAGCAGTTAGTTTGCCCAGAGGCTAGGGTCCGAGGCCTAGGTTCTGTCTAACCCTTAGTTCTCAGTCTAAAGTAGCTGGTTTCCCCAGAGGCTTGAGTCCGAGAACCATGCAAGGCCTTGATTCTCTCCAGTGCCTAGTTTTCTGATTTTTAAGTAGTTTTCTTTCTTTAAGTAGTTAGTTTCCCCAGAGGCTAGGGTCCGACGACCATGTAATGCCTAGGTTCCGTCTAACACTTAGTTCTCAGTCTGAAGTAGCTGGTTTCCCAAAAGGCTAAATTCCGAGGACCATGCAAGGCCTTGGCTTTCTCCAGTACCTAGTTTTCTGATTCTTAAGTAGTTTTCTTTCTTTAAGTAGTTAGTTTCTCCAGAGGCTAGGGTCCGAGGCCTAGGTTCTGTCTAACACTTAGTTCTCAGTCTGAAGTAACTGGTTTACCAGACGCTTGAGTCTGAGGACCATGCAAGGACTTGGTTCTGTCCAGTACCTAGTTTTCTAATTTATAAGTAGTTTTCTTTCTTTAAGTAGTTAGTTTCCCCGGAGGCTAGGGTACGAGGACCATGCAGTACCTAGATTCCGTCTAACACTTAGTTCTCAGTCTGAAGTAGCTGGTTTCCCAAAAGGCTAAATTCCGAGGACTATGCAAGGCCTTGGTTCTGTCCAGTACCTAGTTTTCTGATTTTTAAGTAGTTTTCTTTCTTTAAGTAGTTAGTTTCCCTAGAGGCTGGGGTCCGAGGACCATGCAATGCCTAGGTTCTGTCTAACCCTTAGTTCTCAGTCTGAAGTTGCTGGTTTCCCCAAAGGCTTGAGTCCGAGGACCATGCAAGGCCTTGGCTTTGTCCTGTACATAGTTTTCTGATTTTTAAGTAGTTTTCTTTCTTTTAAGTAGTTAGTTTCCCCAGAGGCTAGGGTCCGAGGCCTAGGTTCTGTCTAACCCTTAGATCTCAGTCTGAAGTAACTGGTTTCCAAAGAGGCTTGAGTCTGAGGACCATGCAAGGCCTTGGTTCTATCTAGTACCTAGTTTTCTGATTTTTAAGTAGTTTTCTTTCTCTAAGTAGTTAGTTTCCCCAGAGGCTAGGGTCCGAGAACAATGCAATGCCTGGGTTCCGTCTAACACTTAGTTCTCAGTCTGAAGTAGCTGGTTTCCCAAGAGGCTAAATTCCGAGGACCATGCAAGGCCTTGGCTCTTTCCAGTACCTAGTTTTCTGATTCTTAAGTAGTTTTCCTTCTTTAAGTAGTTAGTTTCTCCAGAGGCTAGGGTTCGAGGCCTAGGTTCTGTCTAACACTTAGTCCTCAGTCTGAAGTAACTGGTTTCCCAGACGCTTGAGTCTGAGGACCATGCAAGGCCTTTGTTCAGTCCAGTACCTAGTTTTCCGATTTTTAAGTAGTTTTCTTTCTTTAAGTAGTTAGTTTCTCCAGAGGCTAGGGTACGAGGACCATGCAATGCCTAGGTTCCGTCTAACACTTAGTTCTCAGTCTGAACTAGCTGGTTTCCCAAGAGGCTAAATTCCGAGGACCATGCAAGGCCTTGGTTCTCTCCAGTACCTAGTTTTCTGATTTTTAAGTAGTTTTCTTTCTTTAAGTAGTTAGTTTCCCCAGAGGCTTGGGTTCGAGGACCATGCAATGCCTAGGTTCTGTCTAACTCTTAGTTCTCAATCTGATGTAGATGGTTTACCCAAAGGCTTGAGTCCGAGGACCATGCAAGGCCTTGGTTCTGTCCAGTACCTAGTTTTCTGATTTTTAAGTAGTTTTCTTTCTTTAAGTAGTTAGTTTCCCCAGAGGCTAGGATTCGAGGACCATGTAATGCCTAGGTTCCGTCTAACCCTTAGTTCTTAGTCTGAAGTAGCTGGTTTCCCCAGAGGCTTGAGTCCGAGGACCATGCAAGGCCTTGGTTCTGTCCAGTACCTAGTTTTCTGATTTTTAAGTAGTTTTCTTTTTTTAAGTAGTTAGTTTCCGCAGAGGCTAGGGTCCGAGGACCATGCAATGCCTAGGTTCTGTCTAACCCATAGTTCTCAGTCTCAAGTAGCTGGTTTCCCCAAAGGCTTGAGTCCGAGGACCATGCAAGGCCTTGGTTCTGTCCAGTACCTAATTTTCTGATTTTTAAGTAGTTTTCTTGCTTTAAGTAGTTTTCTTTCTTTAAGTAGTTAGTTTCCCCAGAGGCTAGGGTCCGAGGCCTAGGTTCCGTCTAACCCTTAGTTCTCAGTCTGAAGTAACTGGTTTCCCAGAGGCTTGAGTCTGAGGACCATGCAAGAACTTGGTTCTGTCCAGTACCTAGTTTTCTGATTTTTAAGTGGTTTTCTTTCTTTAAGTAGTTAGTTTCCCCAGAGGCTAGGGTCCGAGGACCATGCAATGCCTAGGTTCCGTCTAACACTTAGTTCTCAGTCTGAAGTAGCTGGTTTCCAAAGAGGCTAAAGTCCGAGGACCATGCAAGGCATTGGTTCTCTCCAGTAACTAGTTTTCTGTTTTTTAAGTAGTTTTCTTTCTTTAAGTAGTTAGATTCCCCAGAGGCTAGGGTCCGAGGACCTTGCAATGCCTAGGTTCTGTCTAACCCTTCGATCTCAGTCTAAAGTAGCTGGTTTCCCCAAAGGCTTGAGTCTGAGGACCATGCAATGCCTTGGTTCTGTCCAGTACCTAGTTTTCTGATTTTTAAGATGTTTTCTTTCTTTTAAGCAGTTAGTTTGCCCAGAGGCTAGGGTCCGAGGCCTAGGTTCTGTCTAACCCTTAGTTCTCAGTCTAAAGTAGCTGGTTTCCCAGAGGCTTGAGTCCGAGGACCATGCAAGGCCTTGATTCTCTCCAGTGCCTAGTTTTCTGATTTTTAAGTAGTTTTCTTTCTTTAAGTAGTTAGTTTCCCCCGAGGCTAGGGTCCGACGACCATGTAATGCCTAGGTTCCGTCTAACACTTAGTTCTCAGTCTGAAGTAGCTGGTTTCCCAAGAGGCTAAATTCCGAGGACCATGCAAGGCCTTGGCTTTCTCCAGTACCTAGTTTTCTGATTCTTAAGTAGTTTTCTTTCTTTAAGTAGTTAGTTTCTCCAGAGGCTAGGGTCCGAGGCCTAGGTTCTGTCTAACACTTAGTTCTCAGTCTGAAGTAACTGGTTTACCAGACGCTTGAGTCTGAGGACCATGCAAGGACTTGGTTCTGTCCAGTACCTAGTTTTCTAATTTTTAAGTAGTTTTCTTTCTTTAAGTAGTTAGTTTCCCCGGAGGCTAGGGTACGAGGACCATGCAGTGCCTAGGTTCCGTCTAACACTTAGTTCTCAGTCTGAAGTAGCTGGTTTCCCAAAAGGCTAAATTCCGAGGACCATGCAAGGCCTTGGTTCTGTCCAGTACCTAGTTTTCTGATTTTTAAGTAGTTTTCTTTCTTTAAGTAGTTAGTTTCCCCAGAGGCTAGGGTCCGAGGACCATGCAATGCCTAGGTTCTGTCTAACCCTTAGTTCTCAGTCTGAAGTTGCTGGTTTCCCCAAAGGCTTGAGTCCGAGGACCATGCAAGGCCTTCGCTTTGTCCAGTACATAGTTTTCTGATTTTTAAGTAGTTTTCTTTCTTTTAAGTAGTTAGTTTCCCCAGAGGCTAGGGTCCGAGGCCTAGGTTCTGTCTAACCCTTAGTTCTCAGTCTGAAGTAACTGGTTTCCAAAGAGGCTTGAGTCTGAGGACCATGCAAGGCCTTGGTTCTATCCAGTACCTAGTTTTCTGATTTTTAAGTAGTTTTCTTTCTCTAAGTAGTTAGTTTCCCCAGAGGCTAGGGTCCGAGAACAATGCAATGCCTGGGTTCCGTCTAACACTTAGTTCTCAGTCTGAAGTAGCTGGTTTCCCAAGAGGCTAAATTCCGAGGACCATGCAAGGCCTTGGCTCTTTCCAGTACCTAGTTTTCTGATTCTTAAGTAGTTTTCTTTCTTTAAGTAGTTAGTTTCTCCAGAGGCTAGGGTTCGAGGCCTAGGTTCTGTCTAACACTTAGTCCTCAGTCTGAAGTAACTGGTTTCCCAGACGCTTGAGTCTGAGGACCATGCAAGGCCTTTGTTCAGTCCAGTACCTAGTTTTCTGATTTTTAAGTAGTTTTCTTTCTTTAAGTAGTTAGTTTCTCCAGAGGCTAGGGTACGAGGACCATGCAATGCCTAGGTTCCGTCTAACACTTAGTTCTCAGTCTGAAGTAGCTGGTTTCCCAAGAGGCTAAATTCCGAGGACCATGCAAGGCCCTGGTTCTCTCCAGTACCTAGTTTTCTGATTTTTAAGTAGTTTTCTTTCTTTAAGTAGTTAGTTTCCCCAGAGGCTTGGGTTCGAGGACCATGCAATGCCTAGGTTCTGTCTAACTCTTAGTTCTCAATCTGATGTAGATGGTTTACCCAAAGGCTTGAGTCCGAGGACCATGCAAGGCCTTGGTTCTGTCCAGTACCTAGTTTTCTGATTTTTAAGTAGTTTTCTTTCTTTAAGTAGTTAGTTTCCCCAGAGGCTAGGATCCGAGGACCATGTAATGCCTAGGTTCCGTCTAACCCTTAGTTCTCAGTCTGAAGTAGCTGGTTTCCCCAGAGGCTTGAGTCCGAGGACCATGCAAGGCCTTGGTTCTGTCCAATACCTAGTTTTCTGATTTTTAAGTAGTTTTCTTTCTTTAAGTAGTTAGTTTCCCCAGAGGCTAGGGTCCGAGGACCATGCAATGCCCAGGTTCTGTCTAACCCTTAGTTCTCAGTCTCAAGTAGCTGGTTTCCCCAAAGGCTTGAGTCCGAGGACCATGCAAGGCCTTGGTTCTGTCCAGTACCTAATTTTCTGATTTTTAAGTAGTTTTCTTTCTTTAAGTAGTTTTCTTTCTTTAAGTAGTTAGTTTCCCCAGAGGCTAGGGTCCGAGGCCTAGGTTCTGTCTAACCCTTAGTTCTCAGTCTGAAGTAACTGGTTTCCCAGAGGCTTGAGTCTGAGGACCATGCAAGAACTTGGTTCTGTCCAGTACCTAGTTTTCTGATTTTTAAGTAGTTTTCTTTCTTTAAGTAGTTAGTTTCCCCAGAGGCTAGGGTCCGAGGACCATGCAATGCCTAGGTTCCGTCTAACACTTAGTTCTCAGTCTGAAGTGGCTGGTTTCCAAAGAGGCTAAAGTCCGAGGACCATGCAAGGCCTTGGTTCTCTCCAGTACCTAGTTTTCTGATTTTTAAGTAGTTTTCTTTCTTTAAGTAGTTAGATTCCCCAGAGGCTAGGGTCCGAGGACCTTGCAATGCCTAGGTTCTGTCTAACCCTTCGATCTCAGTCTAAAGTAGCTGGTTTCCCCAAAGGCTTGAGTCCGAGGACCATGCAATGCCTTGGTTCTGTCCAGTACCTAGTTTTATAATTTTTAAGATGTTTTCTTTCTTCTAAGTAGTTAGTTTGCCCAAAGGCTAGGGTCCGAGGCCTAGGTTCTGTCTAACCCTTAGTTCTCAGTCTAAAGTAGCTGGTTTCCCCAGAGGCTTGAGTCCGAGGACCATGCAAGGCCTTGATTCTCTCCAGTGCCTAGTTTTCGGATTTTTAAGTAGTTTTCGTTTTTTAAGTAGTTAGTTTCCCCAGAGGCTAGGGTCCGAGGACCATGTAATGCCTAGGTTCCGTCTAACCCTTAGTTCTCAGTCTGAAGTAGCTGGTTTCCCCAGAGGCATGAGTCCGAGGACCATGCAAGGCCTTGGTTCTGTCCAGTACCTAGTTTTCTGATTTTTAAGTAGTTTTCTTTCTTTAAGTAGTTAGTTTCCCCAGAGGCTAGGGTCCGAGGACCATGCAATGCCTAGGTTCTGTCTAACCCTTAGTTCTTTGTCTGAAGTAGCTGGTTTCCCAGAGGCTTGAGTCCGAGGACCATGCAAGGCCTTGGTTCTGTCCAGTACCTAGTTTTCTGATTTTTAAGTAGTTTTCTTTCTTCAAGTAGTTAGTTTCCCCAGAGGCTAAGGTCTGAGGACCTTGCAATGCCTAGGTTTTGTCTAACCCTTAGTTCTTAGTCTGAAGCAGCTGGTTTCCCCCGAGGCTTGGGTCCGAAGACCATGCAAGGCCTTGGTTCTGTCCAGTACCTAGTTTTCTTATTTTTAAGTCGTTTTCTTTCTTTAAGTAGTTATGTTCCTCGGAGGCTAGGGTTTGAGGACCATGCAATGCCTAGGTTCTGTCTAACCCTTAGTTCTCAATCTGAAGTAGCTGGTTTCCCCAGACGCTTGAGTTCGAGGACCATGCAAGGCCTTGGTTCTGTCCAGTACCTAGTTTTCTGATTTTTAAGTAGTTTCTTTCTTTAAGTAGTTAGTTTCCCCAGAGGCTAGGGTCCGAGGCCTAGGTTCTGTCTAACCCTTAGTTCTCAGTCTGAAGTAGATGGTTTCCCAGAGACTTGAGTCTGAGGACCATGCAAGGCCTTGGTTTTGTCCAATACCTAGTTTTCTGATTTTTAAGTAGTTTTCTTTCTTTAAGTAGTTAGTTTCCCCAGAGGCTAGGGTCCGAGGACCGTGCAATGCCTAGGTTCCGTCTAACCCTTAGTTCTCAGTCTGAAGTAGCTGGTTTCCCCAGAGGCTTGAGTCCGAGGACCATGCAAGGCCTTGGTTCTCTCCAGTACCTAGTTCTCTGATTTTTAAGTAGTTTTCTTTCTTTAAGTAGTTAGTTTCCCCAGAGGCTCGGGTCCGGGGACCATGTAATGCCTAGGTTCCGTCTAACCCTTAGTTCTCAGTCTGAAGTAGCTGGTTTCCCCAAAGGCTTGAGTCCGAGGACCATGCATGGCCTTGGTTCTGGCCAGTACCTAGTTTTCTGATTTTTAAGTAGTTTTCTTTCTTTAAGTAGTTAGTTTCCCCAGGGGCTAGGGTCCGAGGACCATGCAATGCCTAGGTTCTGTCTAACCCTTAGTTCTTAGTCTGAAGTAACTGGTTTCCCCAGAGGCTTGAGGCCGAGGACCATGCAAGGCCTTGGTTCTGTCCAGTACCTAGTTTTCTGATTTTTAAGTCGTTTTCTTTCTTTAAGTAGTTAGTTTCCCCAGAGCCTAGGGTTTGAGGACCATGCAATGCCTAGGTTCTGTCTAACCCTTAGTTCTCAGTCTGAAGTAGCTAGTTTCCCAGAGGCTTGAGTCCGAGGACCATGCAAGGCCTTGGTTCTGTCCAGTACCTAGTTTTCTGATTTTTAAGTAGTTTTCTTTCTTTAAGTAGTTAGTTTCCCCCGAGGCTAGGGTCCGAGGACCATGCAATGCCTAGGTTCTGTCTAACCCTTAGTTCTCAGTCTGAAGTAGCTGGTGTCCAGAGGCTTGAGTCCGAGGACCATGCAAGGCCTTGGTTTTGTCCAGTACCTAGTTTTCTGATTTTTAAGTAGTTTTCTTTCTTTAAGTAGTTTGTTTCCCCAGAGGCTAGGGTCCGAGGCCTAGGTTCTGTCTAACCCTTAGTTCTCAGTCTGAAGTAGCTGGTTTCCCAGAGGCTTTAGTCTGAGGACCATGCAAGGCCTTGGTTCTGTCCAGTACCTAGTTTTCTGATTTTTAAGTTGTTTTTTTTCTTTAAGTAGTTAGTTTCCCAGAGGCTAGGGTCCGAGGACCATGCAATGGCTAGGTTCCGTCTAATCCTTAGTTCTCAGTCTGAAGTAGCTGGTTTCCCAAGAGGCTTGAGTCCGAGGACCATGCAAGGCCTTTGTTCTCTCCAGTACCTAGTTTTCTGATTTTTAAGTAGTTTTCTTTCTTTAAGTAGTTAGTTTCCCCAGAGGCTAGGGTCCGAGGACCATGCAATGCCTAGGTTCTGTCTAACCCTTAGTTCTCAATCTGAAGTAGCTGGTTTCCCTTGTGGCTTGAGTCCGAGGACCATGCAAGGCCTTGGTTCTGTCCAGTACCTAGTTTTCTTACTTGCTCTGCCGAGGAGGGGACCCTGCTCTGTTCTTGCCTCTTCGTTTGGCGTGCTTTTTCTGATTACAAGGTGTCCCTTGGGCTGTTCGAGTAACGTGCTTTGACGCTTCGGTGCCTCCGTATTAATGAGGCGCCTCCTCATTAATGTCCTTGCGGATTTACGAGGATCTAGCGGCGGATAAGCCCCTTGGAAATTGGGCGAGTTTATTGCCTCCGGTAATCTCTCCCTAGGATTTTGTGCGGGTTGGCTCTCATTAATTTTTTCCTTCTATAAAAGGCATTTCTGGGACAACCCTTTTCTTCAAACTTCCCAAAAACCTGAATTCAAATTTCACCAAAACACTGTTCAGGGGCTCTGTAAAAATAGCAGTTTGTGCCCCATAAAATGAATTGGCCCTTGGCAAGGGTGGTTACGAGGAAGCCTAGCCCCTTTCAGGAGCCGAGGATGGCACCCCGACCCTGGATGTCATGTTGGGGTTGGGGTAGGAGGAGGCCGAAGATTCTTCTTCTTTTCAACCTAACCAGAGGTGGAACCCTTCTTGCTGTCTGGAGGGGGATCCAGAAAGAACGTAACCTCCCTCCCTCAGATTTGGATCCGTCAGCCCCTCCAAGCTAGCAGTGATGGGTTTGGGAGGGAAACCAGGTGGAACCGAGAGGTGGAACCGTCCGGTGCCACGGCCCTTCTTCCCTCAACGTTGCCTTCCTTCCTCCCTTTCCTCTTCTCTTGCTTCTCCGCCAGCCTTGTTAGGCGTCTTTCTTTGTAGTTAGCTTTAGAACAAGCCTGCATGGGCATCAATTGCAAGATGTAGCTTTTTCTTCATATATTAATAAAGAAGTAGATGCACTTCATCTCTTTTATTTTTCGTATCTTTTTGTTTCTTGCGATTGTTGCCTTCTGAGTGAATGTTGTTGCTGCACGCTATATTATTTTTTGTTGGTTTTTTTTTTTTTGGAAGTGTTGCTCTTAATCTTTTCACACCAACCATCGCACTTGCTAGTGCACAAGTCCTCCCCACAGATGGCGCCAATTGTAAGGACTCAAATTTAATTGGACCTAAACAATAAAATTTGTAGAGCGTTGGTAGAGAGGCTAAGTACCAGCAAAGCAAACAATGATCGACGTGAGATTCATAGGAATAATAATAAAGGAATTTGACTAAGTGTTTGTGAGGATAATAACAATGACTTTGGCTAAATGTTCGTGAAGAAAATTCGTTCTCGGCCCAGTCCGAGGATCCCGTCCGAGGATCTCTTTCCTTAGAACTGACATATGCAAGGGTTGTCTTCGGTCACCCTAAAGATCCCTTTTTCATTTCTTCTCCTCTAGGGTCCTCCCCCTGTTTTTTGGCGGGGGTTCTATCTATTTTATAGTCTTGTTTAGTTGATCTGTGCCGTCCACTTGTTGATCATCCAAGCCTATACTTGAGTGCCTGTCCCATCAGCCGCGTTTTCAAGCCTCCTGTGAGTTGCAGCAACCAAGACAATACTGTTCAGAGGTCATTTCCTCATTAATGCGATCAGGGTGTCAATTGCGGGCATTTAATGAGCGAGTGACAGCTTCCATCCTTCAACGTCGGCTTGCCGAGGACATGGGCCTCCTCGGCGAGGTCCCTTGACGACTTGGGCCTCGTCCACTTATCCTTAGATTCTGCCCTCTCCTCGGCATGGACCTTGGGCCCGATGTGGAGTGGGCCAGGGTTGCTAAATATTTGGGGCCCCACAAATACAATATCAAAAATAGTTTCTCTTAAAACAATATTAGGATAACTCTGATAATTTTTAAAACAACTTTTAAAAAAATCAAAACATAATGCAGCTAAAAAACTACTTGGCAATATGGTATTTCTTTCATGGACTAATTGAGAACACTAATATACCATACACGAATGATACTTGTTTTTGATAAAGATGTTCACAAAGAACACAATTGAAGGATGATTCTTTCATATCCAAGTGAGAAGCATTTAAGAAACAAGGCACCAAATGTCCAGGACAATATTTCCTAACAACTACAGTGGAGTAATGAAATTGGTGCAATCAATCATATAATTTGCACCATGTTTCTCCTCATATTTTCAATGGATTTTAAAAAGGGATCATTCAAAAACAACAGAGACAAATTCAAAATCAAAGCAACCCAAATATGCAAAATCAATTCTACATACCTAAAACCAATTTATGCCAAGCCAGCTAACCTAAACAAAATTTCTAACCAAAATCCTTTAATCAAAACTAAATCTAACCAATCTATTTAAACTAATTAAAAAAATCCATAAATATTCACTCCGCAATTTGAAATCATTTCAGAAACATCAAACAAAATCTGTCATAGATCTAATTTAAAATAGATAAAAATTGAATAGAAAATTGTTAACAATTAGTCATATGCAATAGAAAATTTTAAGAACTTAACACAACTATTTTTTCTTATAATTGTAGCAGTAAGTATATGAAAAATTGACAATCAAAATCAAATTAAAAAAAAAAAAAAATCAAACTTCTTCAATCTCCCTTACGCTCTCGGAGATCTGTTTTTCTGTCCTCTAAATTGTGTTTAAGAGTGTGGTTTAGAGGGAAAAATAAATAAAAAAGGAAGATAGATCTTGAATCAAAATCAATTCAATTAAATACCCAAACGACTAAATCAACTCAAACGTTTAAAGCAATATTAAAATTAAAAAAAATTACCAATAAAGGTTTCTGGCGTTCTGATAGGAAGATGTCTGATTTCTCTGGTTACCAATGCTCTTTCTGAATAACGAACTCACGTTCTCTTTTATTTCTCTGTCTTTGCCCTCTCTAAACCTAAATCATATATAACATCAAATCAAAACCTAATGTAACCCAAATACCTAAATTAAAATCAATCCAACCAAATTTCTCAAAACTAATTCATATTTCATACCCATACCTAGATCTAAGAAAGAATGAAAAAAAAAAAGAAAAACTTACCGGTGGTAGTTCTCTCTATGTCCGTATCTCAATTCCTACATGTACCTTTAGGTTACCGGTGTCGGTTCTGGTGATATAATTTTGGCAGGGGAATGGACGGTGGCGGGTACGAACTCTGTCTCCTTCTCATCTTTGTATCACAAGGTTTTTTGTTTCCTCCTTCTCTATCTTTGTATCGCAAGCGTTGGTGTTAAGAAAATTCAAAAGGAAGCGAAAAGAGAGAGTATTCATAGGAGGAGAAACTGAAATTAGAGTGAGTTTGAACTTTTGATTGGGAATACGGTGATGGCAGAAGATATGGGTGGCGCCCTTGTCTCTATCTCTGTCTCTCTATTTCTCTCTCTTTTCTGTCGATCTCTCTCTACTTTCTCCGTGTAGCAATCTTTGTTTTTTGTTTTGTTTTGTCTTTGTTTTATTTATTTATTTTTTTTTTAAGCGGTTAGTTTCCTTTTATACCAAAAGAGCTCCAAACAGGAATTTTTTTTCCATTTAACTTTATTATTATAAGAATTTTGTTAATCCACTAGCCGGAAAAGAAAGTGAAAAACTAGCATCTCGAGTTTTAAGAACTCAAGTTCAATAGCAAATCGAGTTTTAAAAACTTGAGTTCCAGACTCGAGTTCCAATCGCACATGAAAACAAATTGATACACAGAGAAAAAGAAAAAACAAAAGAAGAAAAGTCTCTGTTCTTGCTACGTTCTTGTCCTTGCTCTGTTCTTGCTACACCAGATCGCGTCCTTTCTTCGTCTCTTCATCTCTATTCTTGCTCTGTTCTTGCTGCGTTCTTGTCCTTGCTCTGTTCTTGCTGCGTTCTTGTCCACGCTCTGTTCTTGCTGCGTTCTTGTCCTTGCTCTGTTCTTGCTGCGTTCTTGTCTCTGTTCTTGCTGCATTCAAGTCCGACAGAAATCGAGTTTGTGGGTTTTTTTATTTAGAACTCGAGTCTTATAGACTCGAGATCTATGTGGCACTTCAAGCCCAGTCAACAATTCACAGCAAGTGCAAAGCAAGTTTCTAAAACTCGTTTTTTAATTGGATCTCGAGTTTCTAAAACTCGAGATGCTAGTTTTCTTAAATAGTTCAAACCTTGCCTAACTTACTACATATAACCCCCTCACACCGTTACTCTGCAAATTCCCCCCTCCAAACAGTGTTTTAACGTAGCGAAACATTATATTTTATGAATCCAAATCTTCTATCCCACTTTTATTACTCCACTATATATTCCACAAATAAAAATATGTCACATGTCCTTCTAATTTATTAAATGCTAAATTTATGCCTTCTATTATTTCAATTTCCTAAAATAAATAAATAACCCATCATTTTTAGGTAATTGAAATAATAGAAGGCATAAATTTAACATTTAATAAATTAGATGGACATGTGGCATGTTTTTATTTGTGGAGTACATAGTGGAACAGGAAGTGTGGAATAGAAGATTTGGACTCATATTTTATAGCTTTTAAACGCTGTTATAGCATTACCAAACAATGTAATTTATTGTTTTTTAATTTAAACGTGTTTGGATTTTAGATAGCCACTTTTCCTACCTGACAACACCTCCTTAATTGTAGGAATCAACTTTCTCTCAGTTTCTACTATTATATATAGTATATAATATGATATAGATGAGATTATTTCCAAAGAAGTGGCATCATTTTTTCTCTCTTTTACAAATAATTCTCAGAAGCCATCCCATTGTTCTAGGATATTGATTGGCGTTCAAAAGTAGGGGTGTGTTACCGACTCGCAAACCTATCAACCCGCTAAAAGTAACCCAATCTAATCCAACTCATTGATTTGGGTCAGTTTTAAGAGGTTGGTGGGTTAGGTTGGATTGTGAGTTTTTTTTTTTTTTTTAAATAATTATATATATATATATATATATATATATATATTTAGAATCGATCGGGTTGGGTTCAGGTCATAATATTCACAATTCTGCTTAATCAACCCAACCCCCGCCTAAATAAAACTCAAACCTTAAATTCTTCTTAAATAATTTGTGTTGGTTTGGTATTGTTCTAATGATCAATTTAATAATAATAATAGTAATTAAAAAAATTTATCCAATCCATGGATCCGATTTGATCTATGTGGGTTGTTTTGGGTTGGGTTTTTTTTAACCCACAATGGTGGGTTGGGTTGAAAAAACCCCTTAACCCAACTCAACCCAACCCGACTCATACAAATCCCTATTCAAAAGTATTAACTTACAAAAAAGATAAATAGAAATTCTTATGTAATGGAGATAATTATCTCATGCATCTGGTATATGCAGTTAGAGAGTTTCAATGAAATATTGTC
This sequence comes from Quercus gilva, assembly GCA_023621385.1. Lineage (NCBI taxonomy): Eukaryota > Viridiplantae > Streptophyta > Magnoliopsida > Fagales > Fagaceae > Quercus > Quercus gilva. The sequence goes on along the minus strand of CM042475.1, from coordinate 5,497,311 downwards.
GATGATAATGACATTGCCTATCAACAAGTACTCCATTTTGCTTGGTACGACGACATGCAGGTGGGAAAAGAATTGAAGCATAAATAACGGAATCATCTCACTTAAAATTATCTTTAAACCAAGATATTGTCTCAAACATTGCAATCCAAGAGTTCTTCAAGGTGTGCGATTGTCAACATTTTTTTCTTTTATTTATTTATTATGTTTATTTATTTATTCATAGATTTTTAAAGATTTTTTTTTTCTTTTTATCTTTTTTTGGTAAAAAGTAGAATTACATTTTAACCAATTTTCAACAAACAAATTTTTAGCAAAAAATTGCAACCAAAGTCCAAACAGACATGATGTTACCATGTGTCGGGGGGCGTTTTTGCAACAAGGGCCAAAAATGCGAGAATAGCCCAAATCTCCCTTTGAGTTCTTTAAAAGTGATTGTGGAGAGTATCAAGCCCAAAATTCCAATATTTAGTAAATAAAGGCTAATGGTGCTTTAACAAGAGAAAAATTAAAGTGACAATAACAAAAATTCATAGAAATATAGCAGGTCTGAAACTTTGACCCATAGTCAGTGAGAAGAGAAATTGAGAGAGGTTGTGAGTAAGAGAAGGAAGGTTCTCCTGGACACATGTTTTCGCCCCCAAGTTTTGAAATTGTGAGAATGTTAGTTGGCTGAATGGACTTTTACTTTAAAGTTTCAGTTTTAAGAGTAAAACGTGGTTGGCCTGTTTTGAATCTAAATAGGGGCTTTTATATTGAGTTTTGGGTGCTCTTAGTGACTGGTTTTTTGGGCTAAAACATGAGGCTATGGACCTCTAAGGTGTCAAATTGATGGTTGGTTTAGATTTGCTTTAATTGGGTAAAAGAGTTAGCTTGCTTTATGCACAATTTGGAAAATATTTGACTAAAGCCCCATTGACTCCTCATTTTCAATCGTTTCAAATTCTTGGGAGGCTCACCTAAGTGAGGGCTAGTAGCTGGAGTTGGCCAATGCGAGCCAACTATGTTTTAAAGGCAAAAATGGGTTAAGGCAAAAAATTTGGGCCACAGTTAGCTAGAGCATAAAAGCTCTTTTAGGGTGAAAATTTTGGGTATAAGACCTCCTCCATAAGCCTAAGGTGTTACCAACTTCTCTTACACACTTGGTAGCACACTTGGGTTGGGCTCATGCAAAATGTCCAAAAGGAACCGACTCATACCCTCCAAACCACTCTCTCAATTTCTTCAATATGTTACATGAGCTTAGATCATGCTTAAAAGAATAAACTATAATACAATACATGAATTGGGCTTGTAAAAAAATGTGCGTGAAAATGGGTATCAATACCATGTCATCCACCCCGATATTTAGAATCTCAAATATGAAATAAAACATTTTGCAGTAATTTTTTTTTCATATATGTATGTATGTATGTATTTTAAATGCAGATCTTGTATCAAAAAATCAAAAGTGTAATCCATGTTGATCATTATTTATTTTTTTAATTCTCCTTTCTTTTAATTCCACACAATTTTCCAGCATTTTTTTTCTTTTTTGGAAGTTAGACTTAGTGGTTAGGCCAATTTTGACTTTACTCACTTGAGGTAGTCTCTAATAGACAACCCTTACCAACCTCTTACCTTGTTATTAGAAAAATATATTTTAACATAAAAAACATAAAAGAAAACAGATCAAACATCTCTCAAGAAAAAAAATTTCTCATCATTTTTCGGGGATTCATTAACATAAAATGACAGAAAGAGAAGTCATGACGCAGTCGCAAAAGTACGCTCTCATACAATTGCTTGCAACGTGTGCTCACTCTCTTTTATCAGTCTTCCATTTCCCTTTTTGTCTTTGATGAATAATCTGTGTGTGTCTTTGTGGATTAATTTATACACAACCAAAACAAAGAAGAAGTATTTTTTTTGTAGTAGTAATCTAATCCATCTACGTGACAAACACAATTAATTAATACCCATCACTCCCTCCTATCCATCAGAGCTAGCCTATGAACAACCCTAGGCCCAATGCCTTTCTCTGAGGGTAAATGTGTCTTGAGCTCGACATAGGTACAATTCCCCCAAATGAATTGCACGTGCTTTCCGTTCATACCCCCAACTAGTCAAACATATTCAAATGGAGAAATAAATAAAAGGTAATGTTAACAAGTGCCCTTAAGACATTCGTTAATAATTCATTTTAAGAAAGTTTTAATACTACTTTTATGAAAAATGAAAAAAACTGTCAAAATATTAATTACTTTTTTTTTCATTCTCATAAAAACTTTCTTTAAATGGATTATTAACCAGTGTCCTAAGGGCACTCTTTAGCATTTTTCATAAATCAAATCAGAAAATAATTACAGTATTAAAAATAATCAAATTACAAAAATATAAAGGCAAAATTACATTTTCATTACATATGTTTTGGGGGAATTTTTTATTTTGCCATATATTTTGAAAATTTTCAATTTGGTCCTATAAAATTTCAAAACATAAGTTTTCAAATCGGTTGCCAAGAAAGTGAAAAAAAAGAAGTGGGCTGTTGGGCGTAATCTTAAGAAAAAATTTTGATTTCATCGCTATAGTTCCATCCAATATTTTTCTGTTGCCAAATTTTTTTTTTTTTTTAAAAAGCTGTTTTTTAAGTTTATGTTTATTTTAAGGCAAAACAGAATTAGAATTAAAATAAAATAAAACCAACAAGGAGAACAACCAGATCTGGTGTGGAGAAAGGGAAAAAGAAGAACAAGAAAGATCAGAGGGGCAGGGGGGCCGGTAAAGGAGACAGACAAAATGCAGTCATTTCTCATTTTCTCTCAAAGAAAAAGTTTGTGGAAATCCTTTCTTTCTTTTTTTTACTGCCTTGTTTTGATAGAAGAATAGATGAAATCCAAGTCTCGGTCCAATGTTATTTTGCAAAAGACCCTTCAAACTAACTACTGAAAGGACATAAGTCAGTTTGTAAAAATTCCACAAACCTGGAGCTTTGTGCTGTTCTTGGAGCTTCTATAGCTCGAAGGCATCCCCTGTGGCTTCTCCGACGCGTTTTTTGTTCTGCTCTAAGATTCTTATCATTTTTAACAGAAAAAATTACATAGAATATTTAAGAAACACATTTAATGAGATTGTGATTGTGTGTTAGCACTCTTAGTAGTGTCTATTGTTCTACTTGAAAAATATTTGTGTTATCATTTTATTGGATGGGTAGAAAATGAGATTTACACATCCCTACTGAATTTAAACTCTTTTTTGAATGCTAAGATCAGTTATAAAGATGAACAGAAAAACCATTTTGAAAACGGAATCAAACACCGTGGATTCCTTTTAACACTCTTGAGTATCACAAAATCCAGAATCTGATCGACCATACTAAAATTTATGTGGAAGCAGAGGTGCCCAATGTTGAAACAAATTCATTGCTTAGGCATGATGGTGCCGTGAACATAATAGAAGCAGACATGATGACTACAGAAAGCCAAGTCCGAGAAGATGTCGAATATATACCGTATCCTTACCTACGGTGTCTGGCTTAGGAAATAAGGCCAGAAAATAGGCAAATAAATGGCTTAATTAGGTACTTCGGACCTTCTCAGGAAATTATATCGAAAATAATTCTGATGATTTGATTCAAAATACCTTACAATGATAGCAACGTTCAAAAAACTAATATGAGGGTGATTAATAAACAATAATAGTCTAACTGCTAAAAATAAGCTTGCAAAGTAAATACAGAATACAGTTTACACAAACTTTTAGCTTCTTCTTTTCCATTGAAATACAAACACACAAAAATGAATACTTTTAATTATACATGAATCAGTACTCTTGGGGTGATCCACGTATGCAGCTGACACCACCCTCTCATACCTTTGTCATCTGAGGGCATCTATCGCGAAAAAGAGTATTCCAGCAACCTGCAATCACAATGACAGAAAAGGCCGAAGCAAAAAGCGTGCAAACAAAAAAAATAAGTATAACGTCGACACTCTTGAGGAAAATCTTTAAACTCCACCTCTGAATTATTGCTCGTCTCGTCTTCTATATTTGATTCCAGACCGTTCTCAAGATCCACTAGCTTCTTTTGCACTTATTTCGCCTGTAGACTAATTTATCTTTTTCAACTTTAGCTTGATTGTACTTGAACCCGTTTCTAAGCAGGGAAAACAAGTTTTGTGCTGCAACTAATACAGATAATACGAAGAGGAACCAACGGCCGAAGGACCACAGATCCGATGATGAACAGTTGCTAAGTAGTAAGAAGATAACTGCTTGGAATAAAAAGCAAAACGTCGCAAGAGAGAAAGCATACCATAAAAGGAGATTAAAGACTATTGTTTTGCTCTGATATTGCTTCCTTCAATTCCGTTTTCTCCTTATCAAGTTTTTGCATCTCATTTTCAGGATCACAAAGGCCCATAGGAAGCGAGAGTAGGTTGTTCACGGGAGACGATTCTGAGGATAAATCCCTTTTCTCTCTCTTTTTTTTATTTTTATTTTTTAATTGCAAGAATAGGTCGGCCTGATATTTGAAGGCCATACTACATTGTTAATAAAGTTGTCTTATGAAGAGAACAACAATACTCGACGTCGAGCGAAAATGCGTCCTCTCCCTCGTAGGAGCCCTTCTCTCTCGCTACAGCCCGAGTGCTTTCTCCATCACGGGATCCACCTGGGTCTTGGTAACCCAAATTCACAAAATCTCTTCACAATCATGGATCAAGAAGTCTTAGACGGCATCCAACATCTCAAACTCACCAAGGATGAAGAAGAAGACATCGCCATCTCAGCAATCAACAGATCGGACCTGCTTGAAGAACGTGCATTAAGTTTATTTGGTAGACTACTAGCTGAACGACACCAGAACCTGCGAGCCCTGAAAAGCACACTCCGGTCAGCCTGGAAAATGGGTTCTGATCTACGAATTGTGAAAGTTGGGCAGAACATCCTTCAGTTCAAGTTTAACTCACTGTGCCAAATGGAGTGGGTTGAGCGGAATGGCCCTTGGAATTTTGATAACAATCTCTTGCTTCTTACCAGATGGAGAAAAGGGCTGTCTGTGGCCACCATTTCCTTCACCCATTCTCCATTTTGGGTCCAAGTTTGGGGTCTTCCCTTTGATTGCATGTCAGAGGAAGTGGGAAGAGAACTGGGCAGCAAATTGGGTAAGTACATCGAGTCAGACAAGCGATCCTGGCTTTCGGAGCAAGCTAAGTTTATTAGAATTCGTGTGGATCTGCCCATTGATAAACCACTGCGAAGGGGTGGTAACATAGTCAACGCAGAGGGTGAAAAATTTTGGGTTTCTTTCAAATATGAAAGATTACCCAACTTTTGCTCCCACTGTGGTCTTCTTGGACATGATGAGAAACACTGTCAGGCGCCACCAATGGACTCAGGCAACACAAAGCAATATGGGGACTGGCTACGGACAAACGGTCGGAAAAATCAAAAGTCACCTTCAGTGGTAGACACGAAGGAAGAAAGGAAGACAGTTCAGATGGTAAGCATAATTTAGCTCAGGTAGCCTCCAACTCTACGAACATGGAGTCAGAACAAGTTGAGCTTCCAACTACTCCGAGAAGCTACACGCTACCCAATGACAACACAGTGCCAGGAAACTCTAACACGTCAAATCATCTTACTGCGGATAAATAGCTGAAAAACGGGAAAGTAAGTCCCTTGAACCTTGCGCCTCAATCTATGAAATCTCAATTTGAATTTCAAAATTGCTTAGAAACGGGAAAGGAAATTGGCGATGTCTCCTCCACTATGGGCTTTCTTAAACCCTCCCCACCCGAAGCCCAAGAAGTATCAAGTCCCTTAAGACCCCCCAAAGAGGCCCACCACACTAGCAAATCACCATGCACCCCATGAGGCCCAAGTAAAGGGAATTTGAAGGCAGCAAGCCCCAAATCCCAACACTTACGCACAAAACCTTCGTGGGCTCTCAAGTTCTAAAAGACCATGCAAGCTGGTTTTATCAGACAAAGATGAAGGAAAGCCCCACAAGAAAATCCGTGACACACCCCTCTCAAGTGCAAACAGCGCTCAATCTGGATCGGCGGTGATTGCAAAGCAGCATCGCCAAGAGCCATGAATTCACTATGTTGGAACTGCCGGGGAATTGGTAACCCCCGGATAGTTTTCGTGCTCCGTGATTACGTGAAGCGCTGAAATCCCAAACTGGTCTTCCTGCTGGAGACTAAGCTAAAGAATAAGCGTATGGAGAAGGTGAAGTACAAACTGGGCTTCTTAAATGGCCTAATAGTTCCTAGTAGAGGCCGAAGTGGTGACCTGGCTCTTTTGTGGTCTAGTGATATAAATCTAGAAATCAAAAGCTATTCTAATTTCCATATTGATGCCATAATTACAGAACCAGAAAATGGCTTTTCTTGGAGGTACACTGGATTTTATGGGCACCCTGAAACTTACCTCAGGGAAGAATCTTGGAAACTCATTTCCTTTCTTAATAGTCAATATTGTTTGCCTTGGTTTTGTTGTGGTGACTTTAATGAAATTCTTTCTATGAATGAAAAAGCATGTGGTACTCTACGATCCCAACGCCAAATGGAGGGGTTCCGTCAGGTGGTAAATAATTGTTACTTTCAAGATTTGGGATATTGTGGGCCAGACTTCACCTGGAGTAACATGAAGGAAGGCAATCAAAGAATTTCTCTCTGTCTTGACAGGGCTTTTGCCACGCCAGAGTGGCTGGAATTTTTCAGGAACCCAAAAGTCCACCATCTTGCTGAATCAACCTCTGACCACTGCATCCTTGCAATTTCTTATTCTTTCTCACAAGCTCACAGGGGAAAACACAGAGTTCATTTTGAGGCAATGTGGGCCAAAAGAGATGATTGTCGGGAAATCATTGATTCGGCCTGGAACTCGGGCTCTCTTTCCACCACCCCGGAGGACATATCATCCAATCTTCAAAAATGTGCTATGGCTTTAACCAGCTGGAACCAAAGAGTGGTGGGCAACATCACAAAGAAAATTCAGGAGAAAAGGAAACTACTCAATGCTTTCACTTCTAATGATCAACAAGGAAAATTGAGAGCTGAGATCAATCAGCTCAGGAAGGTAATTAATGATCTTCTTGATAGTGAAGAAACCATGTGGCATCAACGCAGCAAAGTGCACTGGTACAGAGAGGGAGACAAAAACACCAAATTCTTTCATGCTCGGGCGTCTAACAGAAAGAAAAAGAACACTATCCTTGGTCTTTGGAATGATGAGGGTCTGTGGCGTTATGACAAAGCTGATATTGCAGCCACTGCTGTGGCTTACTTTGAGAAAATCTACACCACAACTAATCCCACTAGAATAAATGAAGTCATTGGCTCTATCCCCAGGCGCGTGACAGATGACATGAACTCTGAGCTCACTAAGACCTTCACAAGAGAGGAGGTTCTCAAAGCTTTGCAGCAAATTCATCCGACAAAAGCCCCAGGACCTGACGGTATGTCTGCTGTTTTTTTCCATAATTACTGGGATATAGTGGGCACTAATATTACAAATATGGTTCTGAATGTGCTAAATTCAAATGCTCCCATGGCTGAGATTAATAAAACTAATATTTCCCTAATCCCAAAAACCAACCACCCCACAAGAATGACAGAACTCTGCCCTATTAGCCTATGTAATGTAACTTACAAACTCATATCAAAAGTCTTGGCTAATAGACTCAAAACGATCATGCCGAGCATCATCTCTGAAAACCAAAGTGCCTTCACTGCTGAATGTCTAATTTCTGACAATGTCCTAGTAGCTTATGAGTTTATGCACTATCTAAAAAATAAAAAGGGGGGCAAAGAAAGTTTTATGTCAATTAAACTAGATATGAGTAAAGCCTTTGACCGGGTTAAATGGGATTTTATTAAGGGGATAATGATGAAATTGGGTTTCAATAATAAGTGGACTGATCTTATTATGCATTGTGTCTCCTTTGTATCTTATTCAGTGATCATAAATGGTGAAACTTTTGGCCACATCACCCCAACCCGGGGCATCCGGCAGGGCAACCCCCTCTCCCCATATCTATTCCTTCTTTGTGTAGAAGGTTTATCGGCTCTTATTAATGAAGCAACCCGAAATCAGCAAATCTCAAGGGTCTCCATATGCAGGGGCTACCCTGTAATCACCCATCTCTTCTTTGCCGATGACAGCCTCCTTTTTTGCAAAGCAAATGTGCAAGAATGTCAAAAACTTGTCAGCATTCTCCAAAGCTATGAGGCGGCTTTTAATCAAAAAATTAATGCAGACAAGTCCTCAGTGTTTTTCAGCTCGAATACACCTCAAGATACAAAAGAGAGCATTCTGAGATTACTTAAGCCGATGCAAGACACGAGGCATAACAAGTATTTAGGGCTTCCCTCCATCATTGGGAAATCAAAAACCCAAGTTTTTGCTGAAATCAAAGAACGAGTTGCAAAAAAGCTGGCTTGGAAAGGTAAACTCCTTTCAATTGGTGGGGGGAGATTCTCATTAAGGCAGTCACACAAGCAGTCCCGACCTATACCATGAGCTGTTTTCAGCTCCCTAAGACTCTTTGTACTCATTTGGAAAATATGATGCGCAATTTTTGGTGGGGGCAAAAAGATAAAGAGCACAAAATTGCTTAGGTTAGTTGGAAGAAACTGTGCAAGTCAAAACTTCATGGTGGGATGGGTTTCCGGGACTTACAAGCTTTTAATCTAGCCATGTTAGCCAAACAAGGTTGGCGAATCCTAACCAACCCCGACTCTTTGGTGGCTCGAGTTTACAAAGCTAGGTACTTCCCATTTGATTATATTCTCAACTCCAAAAAAGGCTGTAGCCCGTCCTATGCCTGGAGAAGTATTCACAATAGTCTTGAGGTGATCCAGAAAGGAACTAGATGGAGAGTGGGAAATGGTCGTAAAATCCATATATGGGAAGATAAGTGGCTACCAACACCAACAACGTTCAAAGTAATCTCCCCACCTTTCGACTTTGGAAACTTCCCAATGGTATCATCTCTTATTGATGAGGACACTAAGTGGTGGAAAGTTGATGTAGTCCACTCACTCTTCCTACCCTTCGAAGCCAGCACAATTTTTTCAATCCCATTGAGCTACAATCTTCCCGAAGACAGTCTAATTTGGATTGGTAATAAACATGGGACCTTCACAGTTAAAAGTGCCTATCACATTGCCTTAAGCATGGTGATACCTCCAGATGAAGGTGAATGCTCTTCAAACAGCTCTAACTCTCTGATTTGGAAAAGAATATGGCACCAAAAAGTCCCCCCAAAGCTCAAAGTTTTTGCTTGGAGATTCTGCGTTAATGGCCTCCCCACCATGGAAAACTTAAGTCATAGAGGTATAGCGTGTTCTTGCTTCTGCCCCATTTGTGACAAAGCAATAGAGACTACGGCCCATGCTCTTTTTCACTGTGATCATGCCAAGCTAACATGGGCTCTTTGGTCTGGCTGCCCTATAGACCTCTCACGCCCAATCCATGATCCTATTGATATTGTTCTTGACATCATTAAGAGGGGCACCTTGCATGACATGGAGATTTTCTTTGCTACTGCTTGGTCTATTTGGTGGAACCGAAACCAAGTTGTGCATGAGGACTCGGGTTCTCCCCCAAGCCAAAGTTAGGAATTGGCCAATAGAACCCTCACTGATTTTAAGGATGCTTGCTCTCACCCCCCACTGCCCCATTCCCCTCTTGTCCTAAATTGGAAAGCTCCTCCCTCTGGCTTCTTCAAAATAAATGTTGATGGAGCCGCCTCTAATGATGGTACCAACTCTTGCATTGGGGTGATTGTCCGCGACTGCCATGGCCTTTCTATTGCAGCTTCTAGTGAAGTTCTTCAGTCCTCCTACTCGGCAGAAATTACTGAAGCCTTTGCTCTTCTACATGGTGTGTTACTTGCTTTGGAGCTGAAAATTTCCCATGTTATCTTTGAGTCTGATGCCCTCTCTATTATTCAAGCTCTTAATTGTGGAGATGCTGTTGGTGAGATTAGTCTCATCCTCCAAGACATTAGAAGCTGTTCGGCCTCATTCAGTTGGTGCTCATTCCAACACTTGAAAATGGAAGGCAATAGAGTTGCCCATGAACTTGCAAAAGCTGCTAAATTATCAGGTTTTTCTCAATTTTGGAAGGGAGTTAATCCCAGTTGTGTAGAACACTTAATCCTAGATGATATTTGACCAGTTTTTAGCTTCTGTAATTTCCTTTCTCTGTTGTATTCCAATTTCAGCTTGATGAATGAAAGTTTATCTGATTTCCCACCAAAAAAAAGAAAAACAACAATACTCGGGCCCACAAAATGGAACTATGACTTGTTTTTTTTTTTTGAAGATTTATCTCCACTAGATGTCTATTTGACAAAAATTATTTTGTCAAATTATTTTATTATTCAGTTTATTTTTGCTATTATTTGTAAGTCTTGTGGTACTTTTTGATACTATTCATAATCTTAGTATACTATTTCAGCTAATTTTTATCTTTATCTATAGTACTTTCAGCAAAAAAAATTTCAATTTCTACAAAATAAGCTAATCCCAAACGGACTCATCTGTAAAAAAAGAGCTAAAGCTAATAGCTCTTTCTACAATGTCTTGGCTTAGTCAAGTTTTGTTAGGCCAAAACCCACCATTTCATTGTTCACTTCAATTCCATGTTGGTGAAGCAAAATTGTTTGTTTTGTTGATTTTTTATTTTTTGGGTATGGAAGGGGTGGGAGAAAGTAGAAAGGGAGATAAGTGTGGGTGAGAGAGGGAGAGACAGGGATTAGTAACAGTAGAGAACTCGGAGAGCATTCATATTCCAAAATTTTATCACATTCTATTTTACCATCTCAAAAAATTACTTTATCAATTATACTATACTATTTTACAATACTCTTAACATCCTAACTTTTTTATTTTACAATATAACACGTTAAAATAATATTTCTACACAATAAAATAATATATCTCAAAACCCAAATAAAAACAAAAACTCAAAACCCAAAAATCCGAAGAGAAAGAGGAATTGACAAAGTAAGTGAATAAAAATAAAATTGCAAAATTATTGCAAATTTTTTTCAATAGTTAGTTTTGACTAGTCTAGGAGGTTTTGAGATTTTATTCTAAACTAGTCGCTAACCCGTGCGATGCACGGTATAATTATTGATAATATCTAAAGAAACATTGGATTATTTTCTTATTCAACACAAATCTAAAGAAACATTAGGTTATTTTCGTTTTCAATTGAATATGTAAATCTTTTCCATTGTAGTTTTACAAGTTGTCAATAGAACCTATTGAGGAGAAATGTATTAAGAAATTAGAATACAAAATACTGTGGACAAAGTTTGGTTATAATCACTTGAAATGATTGTATGGTTTGTCTTCTCAAAAAATAATTTAAGTATGGTTTAATAAGTCGTGCATTATACTTGACAACAATACTTGTCATTTTCCTATTGTTAATTGTAGCCTTAAGGTAAAATAATTTTTAGGGGCTTTAAGTACCGTTGGGTTGTATAAAGGAACTTGTGAAGTTTCTATTTTGATATTCACCTAGATGTCAGGCTAAACTCTTCTTCTCCATAGATTCTATAATTAAACTCATGTTTTGCAGTAAATTACATTATACCCTTGTACACTTCACTGGAGGAACATTCAGTTCAATCTGATGGTTGTATCCCAATTTGAGAAATGAGAGGCATCCTGTAAGATTCGGCTCAGGCTTTGTACCCAACAACCACAATCTTAAGAAAGTATATATATATATATATATATATGTATATAACATTAGCCAAAGGAATCACAAATTATAAAAAAATAAAAAAATAAAAAGTGTTTTTTATGTTTTTGCATTTGAAGAAGCTTTATTGAAAAAACAAAGTTGGAATCTTGAAGAAACAAATCTCTCTTTCTAACCTTTTGAGAAATTAATAACTAAAACAATAAGTGGATATAAGCTTTCAAAATTAATTATTTCATTTCAAAATGTAGAACTTATTCAAATTTCTTTGATCATGAAAACACCATGAATAAAACCTAATATCTTTTCCTAACTCTTCCTCATAAAATATCTGTTTAATTGCTAAAATGAGAAAATTTCACTACATCCTAAAAAACTTCGGAAGTTAATCAAGATTGATTTTGTCTGCTTTCTTAATTTATCTTAACGTCCAAATGTGGTATATAACCTCTAAGCTAAATAGAAACAAAAGAAGATAAGTTTAGATGAGTACAAGGAATCAAAATACATATTTAGGCCTTTTATTTAACACCTAGCATCTATAATCATTTGTTGTAACATTTGATCAAGATAAACGGCCATTTGTTCTTCTTGATTTGGAAGGGAAAAAAAAAATAGAAAACTCAAAGCATGACAAAGATGCAATGGAAGAATTATGCATTAGCATTGTTAAAAGCATATAGTATGCACAGCAATTAATTATTTGAAGTTTTCATTAATAAAATGAAGTGTATTTTTCTAAAGATTATCTAAAGCATATATTGCAGCCCTTAAATTGTAGTCCATTGTTGAGCAACAATGAATCCTCCATCATAATAAGCATGCGTTAGGTAAGATTGAGTAATCAATATAGAAGCAAAATTATTTTAAAAAGAAAAGTTCTATTCACTATAGATAACTTTGAAAATGCATATACCACACTCATTGTTCATCAAGCAAATGTATAGCTCAGAATTTATGAGAAGCACATAAATTCTGGCTAAAATCCTAAACTTATGTAATCAATTATTTTCTTTAAACTACACCTCAATATAGATTCAACCTATACAAAAGTCACGCAATATTGATCTCATTTAAAAAATTCTCGTGACCAACAAATCCAATTGTGTGTGAATGTATATATGAAGTTATGGATTTTCACTCAATTACAAATTTATAAAGAGATTCACCCTTTACAAAGCTACACAGTGTTGTTAATTTAATAATTACTCTCCTTACAATTAAATTTCAATCGTGTGAATCTATACATCCAAAGTTATGGATCATCATAAGAGCAACTAAGTTCTAGATGTTAATTATAAGGAAGGTGCATCTCACATATTAAAAACATCAAAATTAAAATTCACTTAAGATACCACCAACAACAAAAGTAAGAAAGAAGTGTACAATCAAAACCATTCAGACCTCACAACCATTAGTAAGTAAATAATGCTTCCATAGCCCAAAATTCAAATACCCACAAACAGAAGCAAATATGGAATGTATGTACCAGCATAAATCTGACAAAATAACCCATCTGCTACATTTGGTTATGAATGATTATATACCATGAAGGAAATGACCGCAAAAAGAAAAATAAAACATAGGACTCAAATTAAATTCATCTCCTTTTTGTCCATTTTCAAAACAACCAAACAGAATTTGAAGCTACAAATTTTCAGACAATCTTGCATTTGTAACCAAAAAACACAAGATTGAGAAGATAAGCCACAATTCAAAAGATTTAACATAAGTTAGATAATCATGTAGGTTACAAATTTTTTGAAAGATTTAACTTTTAACACCAAAATAAAACAAAAAAAGAAAAAAGAAAACTAAAATCTCAGATATTAGAAATTCCAAAGGGCCAAAAAATTTAATAATCAAACTCAGAAATTATTGAAACTAAGCAAAAAAAAGGAAAAAAAAAGAAAAAAAAGAAAAGGTATGACTGCAAAACAGAGGAAAAAAAAAAGAAGAAGAAGAAGATAAGAGCAGGTACCCTTAGAAGAATAATCAATAGTCATTGATTGCAGATCAGCCAATCAGTTTCAGAAGTGACATGTTCCACGAAAAAGAAATCCATGGTTGCACCAGAAGACATAATAGTAGAGCATGGACTGATAATGACAATGCACTCATGTCTTACCCTGCATAAGAGTGTATAGAGGAATATCTATTGTTAGATAGATTGCCAAAACGGGGAACAATGACTGCAAAAATCCATTACAAAGAGGAAGGAGGAAAGACATAAACAATGCTAAAGTGTGATTCAAACTACTCCAGTTTGCTATTTAACATAAACAATGCTTGGGACTCACTTTGTAGTTAAGATATCATTGGTGGATTTAGTGAAGTTTAGATACAAAATAACTTTAAGAAAGGATAGAAAACTATAAGATTTTTTCCCTTATAATTCCTAAATGACAGAAAGTTTTGCCTAGGCATTTCCACGAACACTTAGGGAGTAGATAACACAAACCTCTAAAGTAAATTTTCAACATTTGAAAAAAGGAAAAAAAGAAAAAAGAAAAAACGGTTAGTTTCAAATTTGGAAGTTGAAAGACAATCTCTTCAAAAAAAAAAAAAAAAATTAGAATAAGCCTGGAGTTTTGTCTATAGCCGTTAGGCACTAAAGTTGGCTGCCTAGAAAACCTTTTTATAGTCTAATTACATATTTTCACTCAGTTTTTGACATAGTACAACATAATGTGATCCATTCTGTGCTTACAACAAAGTAGCACAAAATGCAAAGAATTTGAATTTAATTTTCATATTAAATTCAGGTTTTGAATAATCAAGTACAGTAGTTTTAAAATATTTTCTGACCTTTTCATCAAGGAGATAGAAGGTCGATATCCTTCTTCCTTTTCACTATCTTTCTCTTCTAAATCAAGATTTAGGGATTGAGACTTGATAGTATATATGTACAATCAAAGAATACCTGTACCAATTGCGGTTGTGGGATGTCAGCCTGAACGGGGTGCTTACTTTACAGTAGTAGCGCCCTCAAATTTCTCATTCTCTTTCTTTCTCTTCCTACGCCATACGCATGTTTTCTCCAGGCAGTTTTTTGTTTTGATGTTTATAAAGAGGAAGGAGGGAAGACAGAGAGATTGCCATTACAGGCTTGCGCTAGCAAGTTAAAGGGTTGCCGTTGAAGAATTGTAACCGTTGGAAAATTGAAACGCTGATGAAGGGTTGTTTTTCTCAAACCATAAACACGGTAGACCAAAACGTGGGGAGACAGAAAGCTTTGCCGATTAAATTTGAAACTGTGAAACACAAAAGTCAGGCTTGGGTTTATGTTGTAACCGTGAAAAAAATTAGGTTTGACAAAGGGATTTAGTTGGAAAGGATTTGGGTTTGGGCTTGGGCTTTATAGAGGAATTAAATGTATTAGAAGTGGACTTTAAAGTGGGGATAAGGCTGTAAATAATTTTAGTTTTAGTAGTATTTTAAAATTGGTAAAAACTATTTTAAAATTGAATGAAAAATTTAAAAAAGAGGTTGGAAATAACATGACTGCTGACGTGGCTCAATGTAAGCGTAGCAATATTAATTACTACGTTTCAGCTTTTAGTAATATATAGATTTCCTACATATGGCACATGCCATTCCAATGTGAATGCTCTCAGTTTCTCTCACTGATCAGCACTCTGTTTGCTGAAAGAGCAGACAGTACTTTACCTACTTGGAGGATCGAGGTTCAGCTTTTGCTTTACCATACCACTGATGGGTTCCAAAGTTCGAAAATCAACATCTTCAATCGTCACTTCAAACGCAAGCAGGTAATATCTATAATTATAAATCTCTAAAGGCTAAACCCACTATTTCTTTTACCTATTTCATTAATCAATTTTTTAATCGAAATAATTCAGAAGGCATGCATTTTTCTTGTCTTTTCTCAATGAATCAGGGGGAAAAAAAATCAGACCTTTTTGCTAGATTTATGTGTTTTTCTTCTTTTTTTGAATCAAAAATTTCATTTTGATTAATCCCTTACAAAATTTCAGTTCTGATTACATCCATCACATCTACTTATGGAGCGTTGGGATGGTATTCAAGACTCCCTGATGATGTATTGAAGGTATGACTCAAAGATATGACTCACTTTCTCTTCTACTTTTTATTTCTTGGCGTAAATGTACTTTTAGTCCCTATATTTTGACCATATTTTTATTTTGGTCCCTACATTTTATTTTTACCACTTTTAGTCTCTAAACCAATTAACGTGTTTCATTTTAGTCCTTTCTGTCAGTCAATCGACGGAAATAGCTGAGGTGGCAGCTAGAGCAATTAAAATATAACAAAAATGCCATGTCATCCATGACACATCAGCATATAAATTTAAAAAATTAATTTATTAATTTTAACTAAATAAAAAAATAAAAACAGAATTAAAAATCAAAATTTATTAATTTTTCTTTAAAAACAGAATCAAAATTCATTAATCAAAATCAAAATTCAAAAAATAATGCCTCCCATTCCTTTCATTAATTTTTCTTATTATTATTTTGCTGGAAGATCATGCCTTTGTCATATTCTTTGTGTTCTTTCCATAACTGTTCATGTTCTTTCTTACTTCTCTAGAATTGTTCATGTTCTTCCTCAAATAACTCGTTGCCCAGAACACAACTGTGCCCTTTGAATCTTTGATTGGCTTGATCTACAAAAAAAACATGACAAAGGCATGAAAACCTAATCATTTGTAGATCTTCCTCAAAGGGCACAGATCTACAAAATACAAAAACCTTCAAAGATTCAAAACACAAAGAACACAAACCCAAACCCAAACCCAACCCTCAATCTCTAGCAAACCCAGAACATCACATGAAAAATCAAACCCTCCATACCAACATCAAACCCACAAAACTCAAATCATCCCTTTTTCAGATCTAGGGGTAGAGGAAAGGAATCGAGCTCGCGATCGGAGCCTTCTTCGGAGACGGAATCATCGTAGGGCGGCGGAGGCCTTGGCGAATTGGAGTTGACGATATCTGCGGCTCCGGCTCCGGCTTCGGAACCTGCGGTTGCAGCGGCGGCGGCATCGTAAGGTGCTTCGTGATAACATCCAAGGAATCACCAAGCCCGCTATTCGCCGATTGGCTCGCAGGGGTGGAGTGAAGTGTATCAGCGGTCTGATCTACGAGGAGACACGTGGCGTTCTCAAGATCTTCTTGGAGAGCATGATTCGCGACGCCGTGACCTACACTGAGCACGCAAGGAGGAAGACTGTGACGGCCATGGACATCGTCTATGCCTTGAAGAGGCAAGGAAGGACTCTCTACGGGTTTGGGTTTTTGCGTTTTGTGTTTGGTATGGGACTTTGGGAACAAGTCTGATGGTGGTGGTGTTTTTTGTTTTGTAATTAGGGGTGTTTTTTTCTTCTTGTTTTCATTTATGTCCCAATGATCTGGGTTTGAGTTCTTGGGTTACTGAGTTTGTGTTCTTGTGATGGGTTTAAGTTCTTGGTTGCTGGGATTGATTAGGCAAGAATATGAAGAATAAGTTGTAAAATGAAGAACAATTTGAAGAACATGAAGAACAATCTTAATTTATGTGAATTTTAATTTTTAATTCTGTTTTTATTTTTATTATTTAGTTAAAATTAATAAATTAATTTTTAAAATTTATATGCTGATGTGTCATGGATGATGTGGCATTTTTGTAATATTTTAATTGCTCCGGCTGCCACCTCAGCTATTTCCATCGGTTGACTGATGGAAAAGACTAAAATAGAATGCGTTAATTGGTTTAAGAACTAAAAGTGGTAAAAATAAAATATAGGGACCAAAATAGAAATAGGGTCAAAACATAAAGACTAAAAGTGCATTTACACCTTATTTCTTTTGCTTCCAAAAAGTTACATAATATATTTTATGTCACCTATACTAGTGAGATCTTTGTCACAAAGTCAGTGAGGTTTTTCTTAGTTTTCAACGCTTGTATTCTTGGATGATCATGGAAGACTTGTCGGTGATGTGGAAAAAACTCTCGCTATCAGAGGAGAAGAAGAGTGAGTATAGCGGTCAGATATTTGAAATGACAGGGGGGAAGGTTTTAGCAAAAAAATTCTTTACTCGTAGAGTTTTGAATATGGAAGCCATAGCCCGAACCTTCAAATAGTTGTGGCAGACGAAGAAGAGTTTCAAAATCAAAGATATGGGAAGTCATGTGGTACTCTTTGTGTTTACGGACAAGATGGATGCAAATAGGGTCCTCTTGGGAGAACCATGGAGCTATGATAAACATTTAGTTTCTCTGCGTCGGATGGAGAAGAATGTTACGATTAAGGAATTGGTTTTCGACAGAACTTTTTTCTAGGTTCAGTTCCATGACTTACCAGTGGGGAATATGAATCCAGATGTGGTAGCTGAGATCAGTAAAGTCTGTGGAGAGGTACAACAAGGACTTAGAGAGTGGGGCAACCAGGAGGGAAGCACTTTTATGCATATTAGAGTAGAGGTTGACGTATCAAAACCTCTTTGCCGAGGGCGCAAAATCCGTCATGCAGATGGGGAGACTGGTTGGGTTCGATTTAAATACGAGCGTCTGCCAAATCTGTGCTATTGGTGTGGCCGGCTTACCCATAGTGACAAGGAGTGTGACCTTTGGGTGAGTAGTAAAGGTTCTTTGACTGAAAATGATAGGCAGTATGGTGCGTGGCTTCGTGCCCCAACTTTTAATACAAGAAAGTGTGCAACGATCAGGGTGGGTGGCGTAGAGGATGAGGCAAGTGGTGGTAAGGCGAATGGTGGTGTGGCGAATGGTGGTGAGCCTCATGGAGCAGTCGAAACAGAGGTGAGACGGGAGACCGCTACAGGTCTGAGAGGGGTGAACGGATCACATTGGGTTCATGGTTCGGACTAGAGGGAGGAGGAAGGTGGTGCGAGGGCGGTTACGCCGGCTAAGCCACCACAACATGTATCGGATAGCGTGATCCCAGGAGGGGCAGAAATCTCGGGAAACACAGCAAGTGGCAAGCCGGATTTCCAGGAGATATTGAGCGAGATTGACGCCGAGATTTCAAAATTTGACCCTACAGTAATGGGTTCCTGTCAGCTTGGGCCTAAGGTAGATTTAGTGCAGTCTGAGGGCCAACCCATTAGCAATAAAACAGAGGGCATGGGCTTCACTTCAGAGCTGGTTTTGATGGATGCCATACAAGGCAGCCCACTTGATAACAATGGTAAAACCCGTAGTTGGAGGAGATTGGTACAAAACAGAACACCAACTGATACCCAGCCCATGACCATTATGAAGAAAAGATTTCTACGTGAAAATGAGGATAGCTGTGAAGTAATGCATGCAGGAAAAAAACTTTGCGCTCCTAATACAAACCCATTACCAACGGTGGAGGCTGCTAGGTAGCCCCGCTGAAAGCCATGAGTTGCCTCGCCTGGAATTGCCGTGGGCTTGGGAACCCACGGGCAAAGGATGAGCTTGAAGAAATTATTCGAGCACAAGATCCCCTAAATTTTTTTTTGTCAGAAACTTGGTGTGGGAAGAAACAGTTAGAAAAAATAAAACGCAAGGTTAAATACACTGGTTTGTTTACGGTTCCTAGTAGTGGTAGAGGAGGTGGTTTGGCCCTCTTGTGGAAGTCAAAGGATGCCCTGTGGGTCGACAGCTTTTCAAAACCATATTGATGCGGTTGTAAACGGTGGTACAGTGGATGTGTGGAGGTTTACCAGTTTTTACGAAGAGTCGGAAGCAAGTAATAGCGAGGAAGGATGGAGTATGCTACGCATGATGAAATCAAAACCACACTTACCATGGTGTTGCATGGGTGACTTTAATGAACTCCTACATATGGAAGAGAAGAGGGGTGGACGTCTTAGACCACATGCACAGATGCAAGCTTTCCGAGACACGTTGGATTTTTGTGGCTTCATGGATCTTGGCTTTACAAGTCCGAAATTTACCTGGCATGGTAGAAGGTATGGGCATTTGATTTGGGAGCGTCTTGACAGGGGAGTGGCCAACTATGATTGTTATCAAAGTTTCCAGCTGCCACAGTCTGCCACGTCCATTGTATTTCTTCTGATCATCGGCCTATCAAGCTCACTTTTAACCCAAATAATGAAACTCAGTGTTGGTGCAGACGTCCGTTCCGGTTTGAAGAAATGTGGTTGACCGATACTGGGTGTAGTGATACAGTGATGAGAGCGTGGCAGGTTGAACACCAAGGGACCCCTATGTTCAAACTAACGAAGAAGCTTAAGAAGTGCAAGAAAATGTTGAAGTCTTGGAGTAAAGAGAACTTTGGAAGTGTTAAGTCCCAGATTGCGAAGAAGAAGGAATTACTATGGAAAGCAGAAGAAACGGCTGCCAGAGGTGGAGAATATGAACCAATTGTTACTCTTAGACGTGAACTCAATATTTTGCTTGACAAGGAAAGCCAGATGTGGAGACAAAGAGCGAGAACTCAATGGTTGGCAAAAGGGGATAAGAATACAAAGTATTTTCATGCAGTGGCAACCCAAAGAAAAAGAAGAAATTTTATAAAAGGTATCCGAGATGAGGACGGGGTATGGCAATTAGAGGAGGAGGTGGTGTCCTCAATATTTGTTGATTTCTACACTAGGCTCTTTACTTCATCAAATGCCCATGATATTGACCGAATCTTGGAGGGAGTGGATAAGGTTGTTTCTGACAATACGAATGCTGAATTGTTGAAGCCTTACTGCAAAGAAGAGGTGGATGCAGCTATCAAACAAATGACACCTTTAAAAGCACCAGGGCCAGATGGGATGCAACCTATTTTTTATCAGTCCTTTTGGCAGAATGTGGGCTTAGAAGTTACCAAAGCTGTCCTATCCTGTTTGAATTCTGGTACTCTTCTCAAATCCATTAACCACACTTTTATTACATTAATTCCCAAGGTATGCAATCCTGAAAGTGTTACCAAATTTAGACCCATTAGTCTATGCAATGTGCTTTATAAAATCATTAGTAAAGTTATTGCAAATAGACTAAAACCCATTTTAAACTCTATAATCTTAGAGGCTCAAAGTGCTTTCATTGCTGATAGACTCATCAATGATAATATTTTGATTGCTTTTGAATCTTTGCATTATATGAATACACAATGTTCAAGAAGAGAGGGGTATATGGCCATGAAGCTCGATATGAGTAAGGCTTATGCTAGGGTGGAGTGGTGTTTCTTGGAGAAAATTTTATTACATATGGGTTTTGCAGAACCGTGGGTTGCAATGATAATGCAGTGTGTATCAACAGTGACATATTCCATACTCATTAATGGAGAACCCAAAGGTTTAATTCAACATTCACGTGGTTTGAGACAGGGTGATCCTCTTTCTCCCTATCTTTTTTTGTTTTGTGCAAATGGTTTTAATGCTCTCCTATGCAAAGCAGCAAAAGATAAGGAAATAACGAGTCTATCTCTTTGCCGACAGGGCCCAAGGATTACTCACTTGTTCTTTGCAAACGATTGCCTTTTGTTCTGTAGGTCAAATGTAACTGAATGCCAAAAAATTCAGCTCCTTCTTGATTGGTACGAAGCTGCTTCGGGCCAACAGGTGAACAAGGCCAAGACCACCTTATTTTTCAGCCGAAATACTCCTGAGGAGGCTCAACAGGAGATTAAGGATCTATTAGGAGTGCCGGCCATAAAGCACTATGACAAATATCTGGGTCTGCCATCTTTTGTGGGGAGGCAGAAGAAAGCATGTTTCAATCAGATTAAGGAAAGAATATGGACCAAGATGCAAGGATGGAAAGAAAGACTGTTTTCTCAAGCAGGAAAGGAAGTAATGATTAAGGCCGTGATCCAATCCATCCTCACCTACTCCATGAATGTGTTTCGCTTGCCACTTGGTTTGATAAAAGATATAGAGTCTATGATCCGCAAATTTTGGTGGGGGAATCAAGACAATACAAGGAAAATGCAACGGGTGAAGTGGAGGACACTCTGTTCCCCAAAATCTCTTGGAGGTATGGGGTTTCGTGATCTTCGACAATTTAATGATGCACTCCTTGGTAAGCAGGTGTGGAGACTTTTCCATGAAAAAGACACTTTGCTGCACAAAGTGTTCAAGCCAAAATATTTTCCTTCGGGTTGCATCCTTGATGCTGAAATTAACCCACAAAGCTCTTTTGCATGGAAAAGTATAATGCAGGCAAAGGATGTAATCTGTAAGGGTGCTAGATGGCGTATTGGGGATGGCTCTTCAATAGATATATGGAAGCATAGGTGGCTGGACTCTTCAGGGGGTGGAAAAATCCTTTCTCCTAGGCTGGATCTTTCTCTGGCTGTAGTGAAGGATTTGTTTATCACCGGAACGAAGATGTGGAACTCGGACCTTATTGATCAGAATTTTTATCTTTGGGAGGCAGCAAGTATAAAGAGCATACCTGTTAGTTTTCACACTGACAGGGATATGCTAATATGGCCGTGGACCCCGGATGGAGTATACTCGGTCAAGAGTGCTTACCGGTTTATGGCAAATGAATCGCTCTTCTCCCAGGCTGGTTCGTCTAACCCAGAAGCTTCAAAAACCTTGTGGAATGGTATCTGGAACCTCAACGTTCCTAATAAAGTCAAGCACTTCATGTGGCAGGCGTCGAATGAGTCTCTACCTACAAAGTCCAATCTCTGTGCACGGCATATCCTACAAGAAAATAGCTGCGGCTTTTGCGAAGAGTTCCCTGGAGATGTCATCCATTGCTTATGGTCATGTGACCATGCAAAGTGTATTTGGTTCTCGGATCGGGCTTTTCACTACCCACGTACAAGGAAGTTTAGATGCTTTGGTGATTTGGTGTCCTTTGTGCTCTCGGAACTATCTTCAGGCATTGCTGCGCTTTTTTCCATGGTGGCTTGGTGTATATGGACTCGGCGTAATAAGTTGAGAGAAAGGCAAAAAGTGTGGGGTGTAGGAGAGACTGTGCAGAAAGCGAGGGAGCTGATGCAGGAATTTAAGGACGTGCAAGATACTCCTACAAGGTTGGTTCTTCCATGGGTGGAGGCGAGATGGAAGCCACCTGATGCTGGGTTATTCTAGATCAACTTCGATGGGTCTGTGTTTGAAGACAGGTCGCTTGCTGGGCTGGGCATTGTTATCCGCGATGAATATGGGCTGGTCATTGCGGCCCTTAGTCAGAAAATACCTTGGCCAAGCTCCGTGGACATGGTTGAAGCTCTGGCAGCAAGGAGAGCTCTTATTTTCGCCCAAGAGATAAGCATCTTCAAGGCTGACGTGGAAGGTGATTCTCTGAAAATCATTCAGGCTATAAATAATCCAAAGCCTAATAGAACTCAGCTGGGTCACATTATTAATGATATCCAAAGATTAAAGGAAAGCATGCAGTTTTGTAACTTCAGTCATACACGTAGGGGTGTAATAGGTTGGCCCACTCCCTTGCGAAGAGAGCAGTTTTAGCTGCTGATACAGATGTGTGGTTAAAAGAACTACCACAAGATTTGGTCGATGTATATCAGTTTGATTTATCTTAATAAAAGTTGACTTACCTTTTCCTCAAAAAAAAAAAATTTTTTTCTTTCTTTTTGTTCTAAAACGTGTTAGCTGTCAAGTTGGGGTTTCTGCCACCAGCAATGGGCCTGACCTTAACAAAGAAATGTAGAAGTTTCAGGGTTTTGACTGGTACAAGTAAAACTGGTGCCGGGGTTGGTGGTGGGTTTTTATCCTTTCTTTCCAAGGAGGTTGATAAAAATCAAATATCCATTTGCTTGTACTTTGGCGAGGCTCCCTGGACAAGTATGTATTCTTTTTCCATAATACAATAAAGTTTTCTATGTGAAGAAGCTAAAGGTACCAAAATATTTTTCTGTACTTCGAATTGAGTTTTTAGTTTGTTAGTGGGTTTCTCTTGGGTGGATTATCAATATTTGTCTTGATGGGTTTTGTCATATTAATTAAATGTGTTTTAAATCAAATATAAGTAATATAATAAGAGAATCCATAATAAAAGTTATTTTACTAAAATGAGCAGTTCAATGCCATGAAGAATAATTGTATTTTTACGTTCTTTATAGTCGTTGATCTTCAAGAAATAGTCCAAAAGGAGTGTACCTTTGGCATGAAACACAATAACCTTTTTTCACCATATTGGAGATTTTCCAATACTGAAATTGGATTGTCTTTTGACATTGAAGTGCTTTAGGATGAGTCTGGCTAATTGAATCTGAGCCCACATTGACTGACCTCAATTGATAATTCCCAAGTGAGTAGGTGAACAAAAAGTGTAATATTGACTCATTTTGGGTGTGTATTCACCTCAAATGAGCTAAAAGCAAGGTAATGTGACCAAAAAAAATCTAAGTGGGTGTGCACTCCCCATCAGCTTGTATGGGTAATTAGAGGCAGTTCCTCGAAACTTGGTTCACCTGAATCTAAATGCAATGCTTAGCCACATTCAGGTTGGATGACGTTAGAAACTTTCATCATCTATTCATGCAAGCATGGATATTGGATAATAGACCAAGTATGCTACCATTTCTACATCTTCAATCAGTGATTTAATTGTCACTTGAATGCTTAGGGGAACTCTCTTTGTGTTGCACAAATATTTGCTCAAATTGTGTTACCAGTCTTCTTATTCATTTCTCATAGGGAAAGTATTGTTGCACATATGAAATAGACATACGGTGCACATAATGGCCTGGTAATCTTATTTAATGGAAACTTCGAATAACACATATCTTGACCCTGTTTTTTCCATAAAATTTAGACTTTCCTAGCTCCTTCTCTGGCTTTATCTGATTTTATGTCATTCTAGGTAAGAAGATTGACAGAAACTCAATTAGTTACAGTTTGCTTGTTTGGTATTTGTTGGGTGATGCCGCAAAGGGTAGCGGATTTGTTGGATTGTTGGTTATGCAATTTCAGGCGACATCGTAATATAGTTATATGGAGGATTGTGTCGCATTGTTTGATGTGGTGTATCTGGCAGGAACGGAATACTTGAAGCTTTGAGGGACGCGAACGGTCCATTCTTGAGTTTAAGTCTTTTTTCTTTTTTACTCTTCTCGAATGGTGTTTAGTTTTACCATCTTTTTCTTGTCTTTCCATTCCTGTTTTGCTTGATCATTGTAATCGTGCTTCTTGATGTTTATGCCTCTTTAGTACATTTCCTATGTACTGGGCTGTGTTCTTTTTAATAAAATTTTTATGTTACTTATCAAAATATATATATATATATATATATATTTTAGGTGATGGAGTCATTTTGTATAGCAGCTTTCACTGCATGGTATGCCACAAAAGCAGTTTAGAAAGTAGTAATGAATCTTTGTGTTATCTTATTCTCCTTTTAAATTTTTTCTAGTGGATAATTATCAGCTTATTGCTCATATACTTTTGTATTTGTAGCTTGTAAGAACAATTAAAGTAAAAAAGGCAATAATTTGATCTGATTCCCGGTGTTAGCGTTATATTGGAGTAAAAACTGATGTACTTGATTCCCTAATATCTCTCTATTTAAATATGGATGAGATAATGTGATTGATATTTGTGGGGAATTGGATGATTTCAACCCAGCTTAGGGACCCCCCTTTGTACTTATTTTAATTTTTACATGTGTGGAGCAATGTGAAACACATGAATTTTTTTTCTCTGGGTATTTATGCACTAATTTTTTTTTTATAAGTGATTCTTGCACTAATTTGTGCCTCTTGGTGTGTGTGTGTGTGTGTTTTTTCTTTTTCTGATGGCATCTTGTTAGCGTCAAAGTCATTTCATTTGCATATCCTCAACGTTATCTACTTACTCTTAGACAATCTTTATTTGTGCAATTTCTCTTACCATGAGAAGTTCATGCAAATGATTCTCTTTTTTCTGCACTTTTGTTTATTGGTGAAATGGTTTATCTGGATAGTTTTTTTGAGAATAGGTTTATCTGGATAGTTGATTACTGGGATTGGAAGTGAAACTAAATTGGTAATTTTCATGTCTCTATCTTATGAGAGAGAGATATTATGTCTTATCCAGTGCTGATCTCAGTTAAGTGAGGTCTCTCTGAACTTGGGCAGGGTTTTACCCTCATGCATTATTTGCCCAAATTGGCTGCTATCAAGACTCGAGTCCATGCATTTGTGCTTAGCAATCATGCTAGAAATATAGTTAGTTCTGACCTCCATTTTTTGTTAATTTAATTATCATTGTGTTGCAATTTTTTAAATAAGATATTACAAGTTGTGTTCACAATATGGATAAGAACTTATCCTCTTGTCATTATTTTAAATGCTAGCTCATGGAACTTGAACTGAAGAAGATGTTTGATACTGTTATTTCCATTCAGGAGGAAATGTTTTATCTCCGTGAAAGGTAAGAAAACTTATCGTATTTCTTTCACAGTTCATGAAAAGTGGGATATCCATCACTTTTTAACCAATGCTGTTTATGATTTATATTTCAGAAAAGAAGACATGCAGGTGCTCAACAAAACAACTAACAACAAGATGGCCTGGTTGAGTTTTCTTTCCCTTATTGTTTGTTTATCAGTAGCAGGCTTGCAAGTATGGCACCTGAAGACCATTTTTGAGAAAAAGAAGCTCATATAATTTTTTCTGGACAAGTTTCATAGTTTTCTCGGGTTTAAGTGATAGTTTAGTGGCAATAGCATCTTTTGTAATACCTCATGTATGTGGTTCAAACTTCGAACCCCATCTCCTCTTGTCCACTATCTGCCTTTCAAAAAAGTTTACAATTTCTCATCTATGATTTTGTAGCATATTTCAAAAACCATGTACTTCAAAACAGAATAATTCTCAGGTCACATTGTTAGATCAAGCGGGGAAATAAAGTTTAGTTATCTGTTATTCAATTTCCATCGAATTGGAGATGCTAGAAGGTTCAAAAGATTAAAAAAAAAAAAAAAAAGTGACGTGCTTGCAACAGAAGGAACGGAAGAAAACAAAAGGTTTCACAAAGGTTTTGATTGAAAAGGCTTTGGATTTGGCTTTATGGTGGAATTAAATATGTAAGAAATGGGCTTTATGATAGAAATAAGGCTGGGAATTATTTTAGATTTATTAGTATTTTAAAATTGATAAAAACTATTTTAAAATTGTAGGATGAATTAAGAAAATATGATAGAAATGACATGGCTGCTGATGTGGCTTAACGTGAGCGTAGCAACATTAATTGCTACATTTCAGCTTTTATTATTAAATAGATATAGATAATGCATGTAGGGACAGAGTTTGAGTATTTCTACTGTTGAGAGAGTGGACTCAAGCCCAGTTAGCCCATTACAATGAATTTGTAGAGAGCGGGTTCAAGAACTAGGCCCTAGTGAGGGATGCAACGGCCAGGCATGGTTGCATGTGGATTGGATAGCATGAACATGGGTTAAAATGCGCAATGGTGCTCCTCGGCCCTTCTCTCAGGAGCTTACGGTTCTTATTACTTCCGTTGTGATTGGTTACAAGAGTTTCTGGGAGAATACAGGTTGCTACAATATTCTTTCTTTTAGATTTTTCCTCCCTCTTCCCAGAGGGATTCTTCCCATTATATATCCCCCCCTCAATTGATCTTAGCCCTACATTTGTTGATCAGCTAGACCGTTACTTGAGTGCTTGTCCCATCAGCTGCCTTTCCATTCTTCTTGTGAGTTGTAGCAACCAAGGCAGCGCTGTTCATGGGTCATCTCCTCATTAATGTGGCCAGGACGTTAGTTGGGCATTTAATGTGGAGGTGACAGTTCACCCTGGACTTGCCTCTCCATCATGTTTCCATGGCTGACATGTTGTACTTGCCCTTTCTCTTTGGATGCTCAGGAAGGCTGCTCCTGGTGGCTCATTACTTCTCCTTTCAACGGTCTCGGCTGGTCGAGGACGACATCGTCCTTGGCGACGTTTCTTAGCAGCTTAGGCTACTTGTGTCCCTTCTCGAACGTTTCTTGATCCTCAGCATGGGCCTTGAGCCGGAAATAAGATGGGCCGGGGCTGTCAGATTATCAGGCCCCACAATAGCCCCTCGAAATCCTGCTGTCCAACTCCTCGGACGGGGAGGAGGATTTTCATGTCCCCGGGCCCTAGTTACGGCCTGCCACGTCGTGTCTTCTGTCAGCGCTAAAGTCCTTTCATTTGCCTAAGGCACATTCCTGGCACCTCGGTACGCAAAGCGTGCCCTCATTAAATTCTGGCGGCTCTGTGCTCCCCACATTCAAAGGTGTGATGCTAATCTAACGGCTGGGCTTTTTCCAGCTTTATGGGCTGGAAAACTCGCACGGTTACTTTTAGTTGGGGATATAAATACCCATTCAGACCGATTGGCCTTTCCACCTTGGCATTCAAGAGCTCTCGCACGCGTTCACTGAATTCGGTCAAATCTCCAACTACACCCACGTCTTTTCCAACACAAAAAGGCCTGTTCGAGGAGCTTTTCCTTATTTCTGTAAGTCTTCTTCTCTCTAGCTCAAAACTATTTCTCTGACTCCTTTCTTTCCCTAGCCCTTTCTTGAGCCTTGTAGTCGTCATTAGGGATGGGTAGATTTAAGAAATTGGTTGAGTCTGAAGAAGCGATGGAGAAATTCATCGCCGATTATAGGATACCTAGTAACGTGGACTTGAGGTACCGTGCAGAAGGGGAATGGTGCACCCGGAGGAAGGAGGGGGAGGTCGTCATTCCCATGATCGCCTTTCTTGAAGGCGGTATGAGGATCCCCATAGGGTCGGTAATGAGAGGCTACCTTAGGTACTTTAGATTAGACCCCACTCAGTGCGCCACCAACGTGTTCAGGATCCTGGGCTATGTGGATGCCTTAAATGAAAAGATGGGGTTGAGGTTGACCTATTATGATGTAAATTGGTGCTACAACCTTCAACAGCTAAAGGGTAAGTCTTATTACATGAAGACGCGGGACGATAAAGTCCGGCTTATCCAGTGTCTTCCTGAGTCCAGCAAGGGTCAGAACAAGAACTTTCTCATCGTGTCCGAGGAGTGGCACAATGGCCTTCACTGTCCGATGGAGGAGGGGACACTAGGTGGGGTATTCAGAATAGGAGACGGTTTAGCTTTTTTCTTCTTCTTTTTTTTTTTTTGAATCTGCTTTGTTTGGTTGATAACCGAAGTTTGCTTCTCTTTCTGCAGATCCGCACGCCTTTGAACGTCGTTTTAACCTGGTTAACAAGAAGGACTTAGAAGCTGTTCTCAGGGCGGAGATCTTTTTGAACGAGGCCAATAACCAAGTTAAAGCCGCCCACAAGATCCTCGGGTATAAGCAGCTCCAGAAATCGTTTCCGATCCCGAAGCACGTGATCAAGGCCGGCAATCCACGACTTCGCGAGATAACTGTAGCGGAGCAAGGGTTTTTGTTTCCTGAAGGTACTCCGTTGGCAGGACCCTCTACTTCCACCCAAGCTGCGGAAGCCGAGGGAGAAGAGCTAGGACGAGAGGAAGAATTCGCTGATTCGGGTCCATCCGAAGACGAATTTGGCATATTTGACCAAATCCTCCAGTTTGAGGACCCCTCTGGTGACCTGGGCGACCCTAATTTGACCGAGGCGGACCTTTTCTCTGCGAGGACATCTCCCCAGGCCGAGATGGGTTTCAAGAGGCAGCCCCAAACCAGCTTACTTGATCTGCTTGAGGGTCAACCAAGAGGGACGAGCCGCGGAAGTCCCAACCCAAGCTTCCTCCCTCGCCGTCCAAATCTCAGTCTGTTCAGACTAGGTCGTCTTCTGCCCAGTCCAAGCTTCCACCTACTCCACCTCAGCCGAGTTTGCCGCCAAAGCCCGAGCTTGCTGATCCCAAGCGTAAGAAGGACCCTAAGGGTAAAGGGCCTATGGTAGTTGAGAGGACCCACTCATCCCCCGAGAAGGCTGAGGCTCGTCGCCCTCTTGAGCAGCAGAAAACTGGGCATCAGGGCCAAAGAAGAGAGGTGGTTGATCAGTCTGAGGCCCAAGCATGGCTCCCTGCCCCCATACTCTATGGGGAGCCTTTAATGGATGATACCTCCCTCAGGACTTCAAAGGGGGTGAAGGCGCATATGTGGCTAATGCGCTAGAGAGATCCCTACTGCTTCCTACCGATATGGCTCAATTGGAGGGCCTAAAGAGGCAGGAGGTCATCCTCAGCATGAAAAGGTAGTTGGGCATGGTAAGTCACCTGCCACTTGAGAGTTTGCGGACTTTACCCCTCGGTTCCCATACTTATGGTTTGTTTGTTTCAATTCGCAGGCTGTCCAGGCCACTTACAGGCTAGAGGAGGAGGCCAATAAGTAGAGTAGGGCCTTGGAGTAGGAGCGTGACAACTGCTTGGATGCCTTGCGAGTCCTTAGCAAGATCGAGGGCGACCTCAAGAAGGCGAGGGGGGCTCTAAAGAAGGCAACGAAGGCCAGGGATAGTGCAGCGGTAGGCCTGGCTGGCGCTCAAAAGTAGGCCGCTGACCAAACAAGGCGCCTTCTAGATACTGAAGGCCAACTGCAAATTGCCAAGGAGCACCTTGCTGACTTAAAGCAGAGGTTGGCCGAGGCAGTGGCGGCCAGAGGCGTTGCTGAGCGCGCCAGGGATGAGGCTATAAGAGCCAAAGCAGATGCTGAGTCTGCGCGGACAAAGGCTGAAAGTTCTAAGAAGCAAGCTGAGGAAGAGGCCTTTACTGAGGGGGTTACTAAAACCGAGGCTACCTTTAAGGCTCAAGTGCCTGAAGCCAGACTTAGGAAGAAGCCCTCAACCAAGCGGGGGTCGAGGCCTCGTCTGACCTTAAGAGGGCCGAAAGGGTGTACTACCCTCCCGCTATTCGAGAGGTTACCTCCACTACCTCTGAGACCGACACTGGGCCCGAAGCGGAAAACAGGGGCCAGGTTAGTGCCGCTGAGGACCCCACTTCC
The DNA here is from genome assembly GCA_023621385.1 of Quercus gilva. Lineage (NCBI taxonomy): Eukaryota > Viridiplantae > Streptophyta > Magnoliopsida > Fagales > Fagaceae > Quercus > Quercus gilva. The sequence goes on along the minus strand of CM042475.1, from coordinate 5,466,804 downwards.
ATTGACAGGCCTGCCAAGGGGGCTAAGCGTCAGAAGGCGCCAAAGGAAGGGGAAGCTGGTAGTTCGAAAGCGCCCCCTGTTGGCCCTCAACTCCCTACTGTTGACTCTACGGCTCTTCCTGCTGAAGGAGACCTTCCCAGAATTGCCCCTCCAGCCAAAGAGACAGCTCTCGTGATGATGCCTCTACAGGTGGTTCCCCTAGGTCAAAGCTCTGAGGACCCCGAGGACACCTTCGGACAACCTCCCATGGGGGAGTAAAGCTCAAGTTGAAGAGTTAGGCTGCCTTAGCTAGCTTTCATCTTTTGTTCCCTACTTTTGTTGTTGATGTTTCTCCTTTCTCTTTTCTTTTTTCTTTTTCTTTTTTTAAGCATTGTACTACTACTTCTAAGTTGAATGTATGAATCATCTCCTTTTTTTACTTTGTGCGTTAATTATCATTGTGATGAGTTTTACTACAGACACAACTTGGGCTCTAACTATTAATTTCACAACCTTAGAAACTTAACATGCTTTCCACTCTGAATTGGCAGCCAGAAAATGTAAAAGCCATAATGACAGTTTTCACTTAGGCCTCAGTCAATAGTTGGACCGTCTTAATTCCAGGCCCTATCTTTATCAAGTTGAGTACCGAGGGAATAACTATACCATATCGGTTCTACGTGACATGAATTAGATACTGTAAATAGTAAAAAATGCTTAGGGGAGCCATTAATTACTAGCTGTGATAAGGGGTTAGGTTCTAATATGCCTCAAAATGCTTTAAGTGACGCTCATGGGCTTGTGTTTGTTTATGCCTTTGTCGAGAGTAGCCGGTTTTGTCAGAGGTTTGAGTTCGAGGACCAAACCAAACTTCAGCTCCGTCTAACACTTAGATTTCTCTGTAAGTAACTAGCTTCCCCATAGGTTTGAGTCTAAGGATCGTTTAAGACCTCGGTTTTGCCTAACACTTAGATCCCTCTGTAAGTAGCTAGTTTCCCCATAGGTTTGAGTCCGTGGACCATGCAAGACCTTAGTTCAGTCTAGTACTCAGGTTTGTCTTGAAGTGGTTAGTTTCCTCATAGGTTTGAGTCCGAGGATCATGCAAGACCTTGGTTCAGTCTAGTACCTAGGTTTTTCCCGAAGTGGTTCGGTCTAGTACTTTAGGCGGACGCCAAAACATGAGATATATAATCGTAATAGACTTGAAATTCTAATCACAAGGAAAAGGATGCTTTTATTAATAATAATACCTCATCAGGTTGTTTATATTCCACGGACGAGGTACAAGTTTTTCATCTAGGTCTTCTAAGTAGTATGCGCCTATCCCCGCTACCGAGGTAATTCGATATGGTCCCTCCTAGTTGGGCCCCAGCTTTCCCCAGGAAGGGTTCTTGGCATCCCCTACAACTTTCCTCAGCACGAGGTCCCCCGGTGCCAGAGATCTGAGCTTTACATTGGCATTATATCCCCGTTTGAGCTTTTGGTGGTAATAGGCCAGCTGGATCATTGCTCGTTCCCTTCGTTCATCAATCAGATCTAGGCTCCTCCCCAGCAGTTCATCATTACTGCCTGGAGTGAAAAGGCTCGTCCTTAGCATTGGGAAGTTCGTCTCTAGGGGGGTAATAGCCTCGGCCCCATAAGTCATGGCAAAAGGTGTCTCCCCCATTGACCACCGTGGTGTGGTTCGGTATGTCCATAGAACGTGTGGTAGTTCCTCTACCTACCTTCCCTTGGCGTCATCCAGTCTCTTCTTAAGCCCATTGACGATGGTCTTGTTGACAGCCTCGACCTATTCATTTCCCTGAGGGTAGGCTAGGGTTGAGTACCTGTTTGTGATTCCAAGTTTATAACAGTATCTTCTGAAGGCCTTACTGTCGAATTGGAACCCATTATCTGAAATGAGGGTATGAGGGACCCCGAATCGTGTGACAATATTTCTCCAAAGGAATTTCTTTACATCCACATCTCTAATGTTGGCCAATGGCTCGACTTCGACCCATTTGGTGAAGTAGTCCGTGGCAACTAACAAATACCTCTTATTCCCTGGTGCTTTGGGGAAAGGGCCTACAATGTCCAAGCCCTACTAGGCAAACGGCCATGGGCAAGACAAAGGGTTAAGGACCCCCCCAGGCTTATGAATATTTGGGGCGAACCTTTGGCACTGGTCACATTTCTTAACATACTCTAGGGCCTCCTTCTGCATTCCCGGCCACCAATATCCTTGTGTGACGGCTCGGTGAGACAGGAATCTTCCTCCTGTGTGGCTCCCACAGATTCCCTCGTGCAGCTCCTCGAGCAGTAACTCTGCTGCTTCGGGGTGAACACACAGAAGGTATGGTCCAAAGTAGGAGCACCTATACAACTTATGGTCCTCGGACAACCAGAACCGAGAAGCATTCCTTCATATCTTTTCAGCCTCTGACCTCTCTTTGGGCAGAACATCATCTTTAAGGAACCTCACTATGGGGTCCATCTAGTTAGGACCCACCCCAACTTAGTGGATGTGGACCGTGTCTTCTGCCACCTCACTCGCTTTTTCCAAATGCTCTACAAGTATGGTCCGAGACAGACCCCCCTGCCAAGGATGTGGCAAGTGTGGCTAATGAATCGGCATGGGTGTTTTCACTTTTGGGGATATGAGACAAGCTAAAAAGATCAAATTTCGACTGCAACCGCCTGACCTGGCTCAGGTACTGTTGCATTCTTGAATCTCTGGCCTCTAACCCTCCCTCTACTTGGCCTACCACTAATCTCGAATTTGAGAACATCTCCACCGACTTTCCTCCCAACTTCTGTACCATGACCATCCCTTACAGTAATGCCTCATACTCGACTTCGTTGTTTGTGGCCAAGAACCCGAGCCTCAGGGATTTTTCAATGATATGCTCTTCAGGGGATACTAAGACTAGCCCTACTCCAGACCCCCTTTGGTTTGTCGCACCGTCAACATATACTTTCCAACATGGTGACCCTAGGATAGAGACTGCCCCAACTGATTTTTCATCAAGGCTTCTCTCCTCGGCTGCCACCTCTACCGTTGGTTCAGCGAACTCGGCCATCAAATCGGCCAGAACCTGGCCCTTTATAGAGGTCCAAGGCATGTATTTCACGTCGAAAGCCCCTAGAATTGTGTTCCACTTGGCGATCCTTCCTGTGTAATCAGCGGTCTAGAGTACAGACTTCAAGGATAGTCGGGTTAGGACAACCACTGTGTGAGCCTGGAAGTAATAGGGGAGCTTTCGTGTAGCATGGACCACAGCCAGTATGGCTTTCTCTAAGGGCAGGTACTTGACCTCGGCCTCATGCAACGACTTGCTAACGTAGTAGACTAGCTTTTGAACGCCATCGTCGACCTGTATCAGCACTAGGCTCACAGCATGGAGCGCTACAACGATGTATGCGTAGAGGATTTCGTCGGCCTCAGGATTGGACATGATAGGCGGCCGGGATAGGTACTCCTTGAGTTGCTAGAAGGCCACGACACAGTCCTCGGACCACTCAAATCCCTTCCACTTGTTGATCAGGAGGTAGAAAGGCCTGCACTTGTCAGCCAACCTGGAAATAAATCGATTCAAGGCTGCGATCATTCTGATAAGTTTCTGGACCTCCTTGGGGTTTTGCAGAGGCTTTAGATTATGAATAGCCTTGATTTGGTCAGGATCGACCTGAATTCCCCTGTGGGTAATCATGTACCCCAGAAACTTACCAGAGCCCACGCCAAACAAGCATTTGGAAGCATTTAGGCGTAGCATGTGCTTTCTCAAGACGTCAAAGGTGCGGCCGAGGTCCCCCAAATGTTCGGATACCACTTTACATTTTTCCACCATATCATCAACATAGACCTTGATGCTCTTGCCCAGCATCAGTTCGAACATTCTCGTCATCATCCTTTGATAGGTGGACCCTGTGTTCTTCAGACCGAATGGCATTACTTTGTAGTGGTAGTTCCCGATGGGCGTCACAAAGGTTGTCTTCTCCTGATCTTCCAGGACTAGTGGTATTTGATGATAACCCTAGAAGGCGTCTAGGAAGCTCATCTGAGGATGTCCTGTGGTTGCATCCACCAGTTGGTCGATCCGAGGCATGGGGAACAGGTCTTTTGGACATGCTTTATATAGTTCGGTGAAGTCCACACAGACTCTCCACTTTCCGCTTTTCTTCTTGACCACCACAGTGTTGGCCAACCATTCAGGGTAAAAGACCTCTTTTATAGCCCCTGCATGCTTAAGCTTATTCACCTCTTCCCTAATTGCATCAGCGTGCTCCCTCAATGGGCGTCGGGGCAGCTGTTTCTTGGGCACTATGGACGGATTGACGTTGAGAGGGTGACAGATGAAGGATGGATAAATCCCTGGGGCATTGCAGGCATCCAATGCAAACACGTCAATATTACTTTTGAGGAACTCAACTAGCCCTTCCTGCTCCTTCAAAGGCAGCCGAGCTCCGACCTGAAAGAACTTCTCCGGATCGTCACCAATTACCACTTTCTCCAGATCCTCACATCTTGCCTCCCCAGCAGCTGCATCAGGGGGCGCTGCTGGGGTCTTTGATTGCTATAAGCCTTCCCCAGTAATAGCTAAGGGTTGTGCATCAAGCCGATGTGATACAGCAGACACCATGCACTGCCTTGCGATGGGCTGACAACCACAGATCTCGAGAACCTAATCCCCTGATGGGAATTTCACTTTCTGGTGCCAGGAGGAGGCTACGCCCCCCAAGGTGTGGAGCTAAGACCTACCTACGATGGCCGTGTAGGGGAAGTAGGTGTCCACTACTATAAAGTTCACCTCCACCACCTTTAGGCCGGTCTGAATGGGCAGCCTAATCATGTCCTTTGGGATGACGAGTTTCCCATCGAAGCTCATCAAAGGAGAGCTATAGGGCGTCAAGTCCTCCAGCTTTAGCCCCAGCCCCTTATAGAGGTCTGGGTACATGACCTCGGCCACGCTGCCACCATCCACCATCACCCTTCTCACATCGTAGTCCCCAATTATGAGTGTGATCACCAAGGCATCATCATGGGGCTGGGTGGTCCCAACCTTGTCTTCCTCCGAGAAGCTCAAAGTCAGGTGAAAATTTCTCTTGGTCTTTTTCGGCTCTAGCTGGGACTCCTCGGCCGGTAACTGGGCTATAGACAACACTCGTGAAGGGCGCGTGCCTGTTCTTCCTGGTGCAGCCAAGATTACATTGATCGTCCCTGTGGGCGCCCTGTAGGCGTTATCTCTCTGGGGCTCCTAATGGGTCCAGCCTTGATGGTCACCGGGGTGATGCAGAAGGTGCTTCAGCCTTCCTTCTCAAACCAGCTAGTCCAGATGGCTCCAGAGATTCCTGCAGTTCTCCGTGGTATGTCCGTGGTCCCTATGGTATTGGCAATAAAGGTTCTGGTTGCACTTTGTGGATTCTCCCACCATCTTGTTCGGCCACCTGAATATGGCTTGTTCTCGATTTTCTCCAACACCCTATGTACTGGCTCTCGGAATGCGACGTGGACAGCCTGTGTGTCGGCCGCTCCAGATTGCCCCGCAAAGTCCCTCCTCAGGCGGGTGCTGCTATATCGGTCCGACCTGGAATCCCTGCTCTCTTGAAGGGCGGCCTTCTCCTTTCCTCTGCCCTATAGCTGGTCTTCCTCTACTTGCTTATACTTGTTGATCCGATCCATCAATTGGCGCACACTGGTGGCAAGCTTGCCTGTCAGGGACTTCCTTAGGCCATGTCCGGCTGGGAGACCATTTTTGAAGGTGCTGATGGCGACATCATCGAAATGCCTTCCAGTTCATTGTACACCTCCCAGTATCGACCCGAGTAGGCCTTTAGAGTCTCTCCATCATGCATGGTCAGAGACAGTAATGCGCTCAAGGGTCGAGGCTCTACGCTGTTTGTAACAAAACAGAAGCCAAAGGCTTAGTTCAGCTGTCTGTATGAACTTATAGAATCCGCCCTCAAGCCATTGAACCACTTCATCACCATTGGACCTAAGCTAGAGGGGAAGACCTTGCACATCAATGCTTCATTCTTAGAATGGACGGCCATCCTCTAGTTGAACTGGCTCACGTGCTCCACGGGGTCCGTTTTGCCGTTATAGATGAAGAAGATTGGTTGCTGGAATCGCCGAGGAAGTGCAACCCCTTCTATATGGCATGTGAAGGGTGATTTGGACAGTTGATCCAATGCCCTGCTCATGGCATCGTACCCCAAGCCCCTAGGGGATGGGCTTTTACGCTTGCGCTTTTGATAGTGCTCCTCTTCATGAGAGAAGGTCTCGCTTGGAGGAGTTCTCAATCTTTGGCGATAATCACCGTCGCTCTCATCGTCAGAGGGCAAGTCGGGGCTAGGTTGAGATCACCTTCGTTGCACATGCCGCAGCCTCCTCTTCAAATCATCTATCTCTCGCTGCATGGCCTGCTTATTGTTCTGCCCTTTAGTTACGTGGCTCCCCTCCCTCTTTGGTCGTATGACCCGGTTGTTGTTTTGTCTCTGTGGCACATGACTGTCCCCCCGCGAGTAGTTGCTGCTTGTTTGAGTGGCATGTACACTTCCCTCTTGGAATCTCCCATTCTCTTCATTTTGATCGTGCTCAGGGTTGGCGAAGTTACCCTGGTGCTGGGGCTTGACCGACCCAAACTGATGGGGGCCTGCTTGATGAGGGCCGGATCCTACCATGCTTGATCGTTACCCTTACTAATGCACAAGTTCTTCCCACAGACGGTGCCAATTGTAGGGACCGAGTTTAAGCATTTCTACTGTTAAGAGAGTGGACTCAAGCAAAGTTAGCCCATTACAATGAATTTGTAGAGAGCGGGTTCAAGAACTAGGCCCTAGCGAGAGATGCAATGGCCAGGCATAGTTGCATGTGGATTGGATAGCATGAACATGGGTTAAAATGCGCAATGGTGCTCCTCGACCCTTCTCTCAAGAGCTTGCGGTTCTTATTACTTCCGTCGTGATTGGTTACAAGAGTTTCTGGGAGAATACAAGTTGCTACAATATTCTTTCTTTTAGATTTTTCCTCCCTCTTCCCAGAGGGATTCTTCCCATTATATATCCCCCCTCAATTGATCTTAGCCCTACATTTGTTGATCAGTCAGGCTGTTACTTGAGTGCTTGTCCCATCAGCCACCTTTCCATTCTTCTTGTGGGTTGCAGCAACCAAGGCAACGCTGTTCAGGGGTCATCTCCTCATTAATGCGGCCAGGACGTTAGTTGTGAGCATTTAATGTGGAGGTGACAGTTCACCCTGGACTTGCCTCTCTACCATGTTTTCATGGCTGACATGTTGTACTTGCCCTTTCTCTTTGGATTCTCAGGAAGGCTGCTCCTGGTGGCTCATTACTTCTCCTTTCAACGGTTTCGGCTGGCCGAGGACGACATCGTCCTTGGCGACATTTCCTGGCAGCTTAGGCTACCTGTGTCCCTTCTTGGACGTTTCTTGATCCTCAGCATGGGCCTTGGGCCGGATATAAGATGGGCCGGAGTTGTCAGATTATCAGGCCCCACAATGCACATATAAAACAGCAACACAAAACAAACTCCATCATAGATCAATACTATATCATCTATTGGAGCTTGGTCATATACAATCTTAGCATGTAAGGAATTCATGTAGCCTAAGCCAAAAGCCAATGCACATATAGGTATTCTCTTGATGGAACAAAGAACATATTAACCTTTGGTAAAAATATTGATGATTTGATAGTAATTCTAACTTGTTCTGCTTCTATTGGGATTGTTGTGGAGAATGACTGCAGAAAGGAAGAACTGTTTGATTAGTATATCAAAGAGTGAACAGTGAAATCTGAAGTTGTATGCTTGAAAAAAAATCCTATCAAACTTAGAAAAAGGAAACACTGATTTAAAAGATAATACCACATTAAAAGAAAACCCTTAAAAGGCATATGCAAAAAGATAACACCACATTAAAAGCATGTTGTTTTACATAAGAAAAGGAAATAAACTCACCTCATTTTAGAGGGAAATTAACACTAATTTATATATCAAACATTGAAATGCTTCCACATGATACTACAAATTGGCTCAAATTTAAAAAATAGATGTTAGAAAAACTTAAACTTAGAAACATAGTTAGTAATTTTGTATATAAAAAAGCAAGAAAAATGAAATTAAAAAAAATAAAGTTACAATATAAAATTTAAATATGATGTTTGATTTTTTTTTTTTTTTTTAATAAAAGAACTCACCTCATTTTTTTGGTTGATCTCATAATATTTTTGCACTCTTTTATAGGAATTTACCTAATTCCTGAATTTGTGAGAAAAAAAATAAAAAATAACACACATATTTATTTGTTTATTTGTTTTGTTTTTATCCAATTCATTCACGTTTTGCTCTCTATCTTAGTTTTTGTCTAATCCATTCAACAAGCAGGAAAGCTACATCTACTACTAATACAAAGGTACGCAAGAGATTTGACTTTTTATTGATTTCAATATCATTTCATAATGTTTTTGCTTGAGTCCTAAGATGTAAAATTATATTCATCAGTAGTTGATCCTAGAAACTTTGAGTTGTACGAGAGCTATTCTCTGTTTCTCCTAGCAACCAAAGCACCCATTAAAATCTAATTGAACAAAACTGACACCACCCACTACCTAAAAACAAAAACGTCCCAACGAATCTAATTTTTCTTTTCCTGAATTTCTCCATACATATGGTGATTTGTTTTCTTTCGTCCTACTCAAGAAGACCAACACTTAAGAAGAGGCCAAAGTCTTTGGTTTGAATGTTGCTGTTCCTAATTTCGTATGTAGTACTATCTTGGAAAATGTTTCGTTATGACTAGTCTATTGATACTAACAGCTTTGCATTAATTGAGAATACCCAAACTCAAGAAAATTAAGGCCGAGGATTTTTGGGGCAATTGCTAGGCCATCCCTTGACTTTTCCCTCTTTTTTAAGACTTGGAGTCAACTAAATGCCGAGAACTTAGGCCTCATCAGATCAACTACCTTTTATGAATTCATATCATGTGCTTTCTTTGACGTACATTGTCTCCTTACACCCACCCCCATGGAAATTGTTTTTCAACTAAAATAAAAGGTGGGAAAAAATTAGTCATTTTCTTTGAGAAAAGAAAAAAAGACAAAGGATATGTGCTTTCACCAAAGAGGTGAAAATGCTATGAATATTATAAAAAGATGTAAGGATGTAGCTCCAACGTGAAAAAATAAAAAATATTGGCACAATGACCCGGGCTGGCCCTTGGGCAAGGCCACTTAAGCCATTGCTTAGGGCAGCAAAAATTTTAAATTAATAATTATTTTTTATAATTTAAAAAAATTGAATTCCCTAACTTCAAGAAGGCCTCTAAAATGATGGGAATAATAAAAACCCAACTCATTTGAAATCCTAAACTTCTTGGAAAGTGTTTCATGGTGAATACTAGTCTATATCACAAGTATTATGAACTTTGCAGTATTTGAGATAACCTAGAATGCGACAGTTGAATACTTTACATCCAATCATATCTTTCCACCCACCCCTTGAGAGTTTTTATTTTTTATCTTATTTTCAACCAAAATAAAATAAAAAGGTGAAAAAAAATTTCCTTGTCAATGAAGAAAAAAATTACCTAAAGGTCGTCAATGGGCTGGGTCAGGCTGGCCCGGCCCATTTTTACTTGGCCCATGGGCACAATGGGCTGGGCATAATGGGCTATTAACTAGTTAACGGGCCGGGTCAGGTTGGGCTAAAAGAGAAAACCTCAGCCCATAAGTCTACCCATGGGCAATGCCCATTTTGTCTTTAGCAAGCTGGGCTATCAGGTTGGGCCCAATGGGCTACTCATAGGCTTGTATTAGCATATTATTTTATTATTTTTATAAGGAAAGAATCAATTTTTATAAGGGAATAATCAATCTATTTTTTTAAAGGAAAGAATTAAAGAATTTAATATTTAATTATAAATTTTTTTATAGCCAAATCTATTTAATTTTTTGTTTTGTTGATGGAAACCTATTTAATTTTTTTTTTTATTAAGGCTTTAAATAGTTTTTTTTTTATCTTCAATAAAAAAAAATGTCAAATGTTTAATTCAAATTTGCTAGACTACTAGAAAAATATATATTTAATAAACTATGTTTAGCATAATTACTTTGAGTATCTTAGTGGTTCAGAGAGTTCTCTTAAGAAATTCCTCTATAATATCTCAAGATCAATTCTTCATACACTTCCTATATATTTTTGTTATGAATTATAAGTTATTGGACTAGGCTAGTGGGTTAGGCCAACGAGCTGGGCAACTGGTTGGGTTACTGGGCTAGCCCATTGGGTACCCATGGGCATAAAAACTAGCCCACGGCCTGACCCACTGGGCTAGTGGGCTACCCATGAGTCTCAATAACAACGAGTTAGGCCACCCATTAGCCCGGTGGGCTGTCGGGTTTCTGGGTCGAGCTATGGGCCGTGGGCTATTTGATGACCCTTAAAATTACCTTATAAAACAATCTCATGGATCATTCCTCTCATGGTTGATGGTCCCCACATACTTGAAGACTCACATGCTATAAGAGGGATGCACCATGAGATAATCTCATAAGAAAATTTTCCTATAGATAGAGATCATTACATTGTGCATCTCTCTCTAAAAGAAAATAATCACCATGAGACAATCTCATAAGATAATTTTCCTATAAATAGAGGTCACACATTACGCATCAATTTCAAAAGGAAAATAACCCTAGATTTTCAGCTTTTAAAATTACTAGCAAATGTGGCTTTAGTTTCTTCCTACAAGGAGTCTCTAAAAAAATTGTTTTTTAAATAATGAAACCTCTTCATATTTGCTAAACAGGATTATTCCAAATTTATTATTGTGAATGTGAATGTGACTTTTGCTAATGGTTTGAATTAGTGCCACGAATGTGACTGTTGCTATTGGTTTGAATGAAAATTTGCATGTTGAACTTAAGTCATATTTTGGAATGAGATAGCTTGGAACTTAAGTCATACTATTTGTATTATGTGTTTTGCATTATTTGTGAAGACCTGGACACAACAAAAGAACAAAGACTTGGAATAAACTATGCTTTCCCACGGGAAAATTTGATATGATTATTTTTTATTAGATAATTATTGAATTAATATATTAGATTGTATGTTTTTAAAAGTTCAATATGTGTTATTTGAAATTATGTTTGAAATTAGAAGTTTTTTGTAGTCAGGTATTATATATAGTGAGATATGTATGAAAACAACATGCAATAATTTTTTTTTTTAAATTGATAGTGTGAGAACTATTAGACCAAATTGTAACTAAGTATACTTTGTTTTTGACTATACAGATGTATGATATTCAACTCTTATAGGTATATTTTTCTCCAAAACATAGATACATCTCTTTCTTCCCCACAATTGTGAAAAAGTAAATAAAGATAACTATACAATAGATCATTAATCAATAAATCATATATCATAAAGTGGAAATATAAAATAAAATAAAATGAAAAAAGAAAAAATTCCTTAAGTATCTATACATAAAAACATTAATAGCTTGATGATGCTCTAGAGTAAATTATATTTTATCTTATTCTCTTTTTGGCGTTTTCAGTAAAGATAATCAACTAAGTAAAATTAAAAGCTTACCAAGAAAGTTCAAATTAACTAAAAATTTGATGGTGGAGATACTAATTATTTGTAAAAAAATGACCAAAATAAAAATAAAGAAGTCAAGGAACTTATAGCAAAATGTTTTCTATACAAAATTCCAGTAGAAGGGAGACTAATAGGCCCTCCACTTTCTTCAAGACATAGGGGATTATAAAAGACCATACATCTTTTGCCTACTATTTTTTCTTTCTCAAATTCACATTACCAAAGAAGTATATGAAGCAAAAAATATTGTAAATACATCTCTATTCAATGAAAGTACATTGGTAGGCACATTCAAATTCGTAGCCATGTATAAACTCAAATTTCTATTAAAAAAAAAACCCCACATATTAACCCATACCAAAATTCAACCAAAGCTATAAGAGTGATTTGTGATGGGAAATTGAAAAATACAACACAAAAAAATTAAATAAAAAACCATCAACCTAAATTAGAGTTATAAGTAAGAACAAAAATCAAGAGAGAGAAAGAGCGAGAGAGAGTACTCACAATTTTTGTGTAGAAAAAATCTGGATTGAATGGAATAAGTTATATCAAATTTATTCAAAATAAGATGGGGAGAAGAAGAGCCAAAATATAAGAAAAAAGAAATGATGAAGGAAGTTTAACGATATAGTAAAGAGTAGTGAGGAGATAAAGAGGCAACGAGAGAGGGGAAAGGTTGGAGGAAAAGAAGAAGAGTTTTTTTTTTTTTTTTTAGAATAGGAAGATGAAAAGTTTAAATATTCAATTTTAACAATTACTTGAAATTAGAAAGAAGAAAACGAAAATTTGAAATCAATTTGGGTAGTTGAATATAATCAAACATTTGCATCTAATGAATAGTAATGTTTGTAATGAATAATCAAACATGTGCATATATCCACTAAAAGATAATAAATTATTTAATTTTAACAATTACTTGAAATTAGAAAGAAGAATATGAAAAGTTGAAATCAATTTGGGTAGCTGAATAGTCAAATATTTGCATTTAAAACAAATGAATAGTAACATGTTGAATAGTAATGGAGTGCATTAACAGGTTTTTCTATGAACTATATTGGATTATTTTATATAAAATAAAATAGAAAAATCATAAAGGAATTTTTTTTTTTTAAAGGATAACGTGGCTAATGAGGTGGCTCAATAAGAGTATAGAAACATTAAATTATACGTTTCAGCTTTTAGATATATATAAACTAGTTGCAAACCCACGCGATGCGTGGGAATATATGATTACTTTGTAATTGTGGTATGATGTATAATTTGTTCTCTCTAAAAATCAAAAAAATTCTAAAATTATTTTTCATCTATATATATATATATATATATATCATTTTAGTATTTTAGGTGTGTTTGATTGAAATTATTTCTCTTTGAGGTAGTCCATATTTTTCTAAAATATATTATGGTACGTTGTGTTTTCCTTCTTCTTCTTCTTTTTTTTTTTTTTTTTTTTCTTTCTTTCTTACAACTAAACTCTTTATATTATTCAAATTTCTCATTTCTTAAATGAGATATCGTAATAATCAAAACTCATCACAAAATTACAGTTGATATTACTTAAATAGTTGAGAAACACGTTCAAATACATAGCAAGATTGAATTTTGATATAAATTCTAATTTTCACTTTCAAAATAACTAAGTATTATGTCAATCAAAAATCAAACAAAAGCTATAAGATGGAGAGAAAAGGCTTGTGATGGGAAACTCAAAAACACACACAAAATCGTATATTAACCAAAAATAGTGTTATAAAAAAAAGTAGAATGACTTATCAACCTAAAGTTAAGTTGCAAGAAAGAATAAATAATCGAGAAAGAGAATAATCACCTTTTTTTTGGAGTGACCTGAATTAGATAAATTTATAGAAAATAAGATGAGAAGAAGAATAGTCAAAATAAAAGATATAGTCACACCAAATTATCCAAGTCATGTTATGTAATTGAATAACATTATATTCTTATTTATTATCTTTATAATGCAATATGATAGCATTTGACAATCAAAGAAAAGAAAAGAAAAATAACAACTTAAAAATACAAAACCAAAAAGTTAGGAGCGTGAAATATAATTTAATCCTATTTATTTTTTGTAGGGGTATGCATCAACTTAAAGTAGAGTTCTAAAGAACACACAAATTCATAAACCTAAAGTAAAGATATAAAACATATATAAAAAAAAATGCACACAAAAAAGGGAAAAAATTGAGAGAGAGAGAGAGAGAGAGAGAGAGGGAGAATAATAGTAGAGTTCTAAATAAGATTTGAAATTCATCAACATAAAGTAAAAATAAAAAAAAAAAATTGAGAAAGAGAGAGAGTAATAACCTTTTTATGTGATAAAATATGTATAGAGTGAGAGAGAATTGCAAATCTATAGTAAGAGGATAGGGATAAAAATAGTCAAAATGAAAGGAAGATGAAGGGATAAAGGGAGAGTGATATTAATGTTGATAGTAGTGGGGAGATGAAAAAGTAAAATGAAAGGGAAAAGTTAGAGAAAATGTAACTACAAAATTAATAAATAAATAAAAAGAGTCAAAAAATAGGAGAGAAATAATTGAAAATAAGTAGGTGATATGGTTACAAATGTAGTTCAACTGAAGCCTAATAACAATAAATACTAGATTTTAACTTTTATATATATATATATATAGAGAGAGAGAGAGAGAGAGAGAGAGAGAGAGAGAGAGAGAGAGAGAGAGATGTATAATAGTGTGTAATGCAACAATAATTTACCTTAAGAAATGTGCGTGTTCATACGGACCAACACTGATTCTTTATGGCCTATCCTTCCTTACCCACCTGTCCCCCACTACCACCACTTAACAGTATCATCGTATGCAAATACAAATACATTGCGTGAAAATTAAGAAGAGGAAGGCAGTCAAAAAGGAAAAAGAAAAAGAAGAAAAGAAAGTATAAAGAGAAAGGACGAAGGAAACAAAAATGAGTGCGGTGGTCAATAAGGAGAAAGGAAATTGTATCCTACTTTCTTTAAGTTATATTTTATGGAAAAGTGTGAAAGTGAATCAATATTGTAATGTAAGCTACCCTCCAAGTCTCCTTAACCATAATAGTATTTCACACTAAAGTGACGACCAATTTCCTCAGATTACGTGTTTGGGCTACACAATTGTGAAATTACATTCTCTAAAAAGTGAATCAGACTACAAGCAGTATGCTAGTATTTTCACAATAGACCATCGTTGTCATCTTGGCCTAACAACAACTAACAGTCCTCCCAAAAAAAAAAAAAAAAAAAAACAACTAACAGTCAATTTCTTCAATCTGCCATTATCATTCTCTCTCAAAAATCCTTTTGAGATAAATCTCTCTTATTTTTTATTTTTCATTCACTTTCCTTTACCTAAGTTATCACATATTTCTTTCTTCTCTTCCTTTTAGATCATCTAACCGTCTATCCAAAACACAATGACTTTTCTTATTAGAAAAAAGAGACTCCTTTTCTTCTTTCACACTATTATGCAAAGGAAAAAGTTAAATTACAAAATTGGTTGTAGTTTTAGAGTACAACTTTACTCAATATCTTTTTATTGAATGTGAATTTTGATAAATCTATCTTTAGATTACATCTTCTTCTTATATCCTTCATACTTACAAAATATATAGAAAATTAAAGATCAATAGCTATGTCATCAATAAATTGTTTATATAGTAAATAATATCTAATTGACATAAAATTTGACATGTGTGTTAAGAGTGTAAAGAACATGTAATTCAACAGTTAGATTTTCAAAATATGTAGTAATATTTATTTTATTAAGTAAGTTTGTAACTTTAAGCTATAACCAATTTTGTAACTTTAGGCTATAACCAATTTTGTAACTAAACTTTGTTCCTATGCAAATATAATATATTCTTGAGTTTTAGAGGTCAAAATACCTGTGTGGATTTTACGAGCAATTAGAATGGGTTTTTGCATTTAAACATAGCTAAACTTATAGCAATCTTATAAAGTTTTCTCTTTAAATGTTGCAGATTTGTTTACATTGCATGCTTTTGTTGTTTACTAGGGAAAGCTAGATCTGACAATTGAAGCAATGAGAAAATACAATCCTAAGATTGCGTTTTCAATGCAAAAGTCATGAATAGATGACGTGCTATGGGAAGCTTGTAACGAATGGAGTTGAGGTTATTGAACACTTGATCAACAAGAATCTATTACGATAATCTAAATCAGACAGAAGAGCTACATAACAGAACATCAAAAATAAAAAGAAAAAGAAAAATTGAAACAGAGTATTACACATCACACATCTCATTGAAATTTTACCAAACATATGGTAAATAACAAAAAAATTGCTACACTCAGTGAATCAGATATTGGGACTGCTGAAGCTAGTGTTTCCTAACGTGATACCGGAGTCAAATTGTCAACAAGACCCTTAATTTTAAGGCATTGATAGATTTGGATACAACTTTACTGAATTTGCGAACATCATGAAACCATTCTTCCCATTAAAAAAAAATTAGCACGTTCACACGGAGTGATTTACTACACTCTTTACAACTTGGAAATTACCATAGCAACCCAATGTAGAAATATCATAATATTATAAGAGTCATGTAACGGGTGTCCTTAGAGCAATTTTTAATAAATCATATTAGAAAAATTTTAAACATCACTTTTATGAAAATTATAAAAAATTGTTAGAAAAATTAATTGTTTTATTATTTTCTCATAAAATATTTTCAAACTATCTAAATAAAATAAAATATTTTTTAAAATAATTCTTAAACCAATACCTTTAAAACATTTGTTAAGGTTACCAATATATATATATATATATATTTTTTTTTTTTGACTTTTTAACGTATTATAATATACAAACACACAACAGCAAATACCTTTAATCAATTCAATTGGGCCAAATCAGTCATCATTAACTGTATGTATAACATAATGACATCCTGGGTAGAAAGACTCAACGGTTTTTTTTTTTTTTTTTTTTTTTTCCCTTCCTGGGTAGAAAGACTCAAAGATTTCAACATATGCATTTCATAAAGACAAAGTATAATTGATTGTTTATTGGGTCATACAGAATACAGACAAATTCAACCAGGTCTGAAACTGAAATGCAGAGTATTTTACACCCGGCCCAGCAGATATTTCTTCGTACTTTCCTGAGTCCAAAATTTTGAAAGTTAATCAGAAAATGCACATCAGCTTCCAGCTACACTCCAAAGTCCAAACGCCAAAGATAAAATATTATTGGTTAGAATATAAAATATTATCTCTAACTACTCTGCCTGTCTGCTGATATGTTAGTCCTAGTCTCCCAGATATAATAAACTAATGAAATAGGTTCCAGATATAAATTTTTGGCCCACATTATTTTTATTTTTATTTTTTTTTGGGGTTAAATTTTGATACTGCAAAGAGATTTCTTTGAACTTTCCTGGATCAAAGAAAGCGCGTGTACCCAAAAAAATCACTTACCAGTCAAAAAAATACTACTTATTTTAGCCTGACATCACAACAAATGAAACTCAATTCATTGACTCTCTCATTCTCAGCCAATTCTCGTTCTTTCTCAAAAAACCATTGTGAAATATCTCTCATTTTTTATTTCTCATTCACTTCACTTCTTAAATCCTTAAAATTTTAATTTCATCACATCTTGATTTTCTTTCTCCTCTCCTCTTCCTTTTAGATTTTCTCAACTGTCTCTGCATCAAAATCACAATGGCCCTTTCAACCACCAGAGGAACCTCCTCTTCCTCTTTCACCCAACGATGCAAATATGATGTGTTCTTGAGTTTCAGAGGAGAAGATACCCGCAATGGTTTTACCAGCCATTTGAATGGTATTTTGCGTTATAATAGTATTAACACTTTCATGGATGATGAGCTTCCAAGAGGAGGAAAAATTTCCGCTGAACTTCTTGAAGCTATTGAAAGTTCAAAGATTTCGATAATTGTATTCTCTAAAAATTATGCATCCTCCACTTGGTGTTTGGATGAACTTGTCAAGATTCTTGAGTGTAAGAATAATGGCCAAGTGGTGTTACCGGTTTTTTACAAGGTGGATCCATCAGATGTACGTAACCAACAGGAACAGTTTGGAGAAGCACTCACAAAGCATGAAAAAAAATTCAAGGATAATAAAGAGAAGGTGCAAAGATGGAGGGCAGCCCTAAATGAAGCCAGCCATATATCTGGTTGGCATTACAAAAATGAGTATGTGTTTAATCTCTACTTTGTCATCACCAATTAATTTTATTGCTAAACAAACAACAACCCCCAAAAAAACCCTTCTTGTTTGCTTTTTTATTTTAAAAAAAAAAAAAAAAGAAAAGAAAAGAGATTATAAAAAATTTATATTTTGATCATATCTTTTAGTAGTGAGCTAAATAGGATATAAGGTTCAGTGATAGAAAGGGAAAAATATATGATAGATACTCTTATCAATTAATTTGAAACTTCTCTCATGTCATGTTTAAAAAATTTCCCCTAAATTTTATAATAAATTCATTCAAGTGTTAGAAGTGGATATTCAATGAGTTTGTTTCCTTTCCAAAGCAGATATTCCATGCATCTTTGTGCTAAAAGCCTAAAGTCGATGTTTGACCTAAAAAAAAAAGTTCACAATGATAGTTCTCAAATCTATGAATTACGTGCCATTTAATTTGACTAACAAAATTTATGTTGTAGTTCACAAACTAAAAGTTTTGAATTCAATTCAAGATCATATTTCTATTTTCTAACATGTTTTAAATGCTTTGTGATTGGCAGCTACCCTCAATTTAGATTTATCGAAGAAATTTTAGAAGAGATCTTAAGTGCTAAATCAAATCGTACACAAGTATTTGTTGTTAAATACCTAGTTGGAATAGACTCTCGCATAGAGGAAATAAGTTGTCTGTTAGATATAGAGTCAAACGATGTTCGCATGTTAGTGATCCATGGTCTTCCTGGAATAGGTAAGACAACAATTGCAAAAGCTATTTTTAACTTAATTGCATATCGTTTTGAAGGAAGTAGCTTTCTAGAGGATGTTAGAGAAAACTCAAAAACAAATGATGGTGTACTCCAACTACAAAAGGCACTTTATTCTGAGATCTTAAGGGCTGGAAAATTGAAAGTGCATGATATATGTAAAAGAATCAATGAGATAATGGAAAAGCTTCGGTACAAAAAAATTCTTTTAATTCTAGATGATGTGGACAAATTAGAACAAGTAGAAAATTTGCTTGGAAATTGCAATTGGTTTGCTTCTGGAAGTAGAATTATTATCACAACAACAGAGAAAAAGTTTCTATCTACTCTGCGAGAAGATTGTCATTTATTTTACTATGAGGTTAAGGAATTAGATGAATGTGAATCTCGTGAACTCTTTTGTCAACATGCACTCAAAAGAAACAAGCCTACAGAAGATTATTCAGAGCTCGTACACCAATTTATAGGATATGCCAAAGGACTTCCATTAGTTTTAAAAATAATAGGTGCTGATTTATATGACAAAAATTTACGATGTTGGAAAAGTGCATTAGATAAGTACAAAAGAATTCCTAATTCGGATATTCAAGAAGTACTTAAAATAAGCTACGATGGATTGGACCAAATTCAACGGGATATTTTCCTTGATATTGCATGTTTTTTTAAAGGATTCTACAAGAATTTGGTTGTAGATATATTACAAAGTAGCAATTTTTGTGACCCATACTATGATATTGAAAAACTCATTGATAAATCTCTCATAGTCATTTCAAAAGATGACAAATTATTGATGCATGACTTAATACAACAAATGGGTTTGGAAATTGCTTGACAAGAATCAGAAGTGTCAAAAAAATATAGAAGGCTATTGTGTTATGAGGATGCTCCTGAAGTACTAAACGAAGATACGGTATAAGTCCTTTTGATTTACCTTTTTCCTTTTCTCGCAATGCAAATATAAATAATTTTTTCTCATTGTGTTTGGTTTATCATTTTAATGTTGAAGATGATTTTTGTTTTAAATTTAATAATCATATGTTTTGTTGTCGAATGTGATTCATGTGATTCTTTGTCCAATTAGGGATTAGATGAAATTCGAGGCATAACATTGTCCTTGCCACATCCAAGAAAGATGCAATTGAATCTTGGAAAGATGAAAAGCCTCAAATATTTGACAATTCGCAATGTAATTTGTGAAGAACTTAAATATCTTCCCAATGGGTTAAGGTTACTTGATTGGAATGAATTTCCTTTATCGTCCTTGCCGTCCACCTATGAACCTACAAAACTTGTTGTACTTAACATGCAAAGGAGCCACATTGAACTGGACGAGCATTTCAAGGTATAATCATAGCATTTATAAATTCTTATTCGGTTTTTTTTTTGTTAACGAGTACCTTTAGAGAATAAGTTAAGGTGCATTTTTTTTTTTTTTTTTTTGGTTGCTAAAACAAAACCATGCATTTAATACTATATAAAATAAATTTTCTATAAATATTTTTAATATATAAATCAAATTGTGTACAAATATTTAAAAATGTACACGTAACCATAAAAAATTTATGGTGCAAATCAATGAACTATTGACAATTTTTTTTTTTTTTTTTTTTTGAAATGAGCTCTTAGCCTTATTTTGTTTCTTTTTAATAATAAATTTTTTTTTAAAAAAAATTCTTCTTTTGTAGAGGTGTCGGTTTGAAACATTAAAATATATGGATTTCGCACATTGTAAAAATATTACAAAAGTACTTGACTTATTAGTGACTGACCCAAGCATAAAGAAGTTGAAGCTTTATAGATGCATAAATTTAGTCAGGATTCATCAGTTGGTTGGTTGGACTTCATCTAATTTTCTCCACAAATAAAGTTAAAATTGTGCACAAATATTAAATAATGTTCACACAACCATAATGAGTCTATGGTTGCAAATCAATGAACTATTGGACACCAATCACATTCATTGCAATATGCACATTTTTTCATGACGTCATAGGTTGAAACTAAAATATATATATATATATATATTGATTGCTACATGAGTTTGTAAGATTTATGTAATAAAACTTATTATACTTTTAACATTTTTATTTTAAAAAATGTGTACTATATTTTTTTTAAAGGAAAAAAAAATGTCTATTATAATTCATTATTGATCATTTATTAATCTATGCTCTTAGTCTATCATTTTAAAGTTTGTTTTCTTCTTACTAATAAATTTCAAAAACTTTCCTTCTTATACAGAGATGTCGGTTCGAAACATTGAAATATATGAATTTCAACCGTTGTAAAAATATTACAAAGGTACCTGACTTGTCAGTGATTTCTCCAAACATAAAGGAGGTGAAACTTTATATGTGCATAAATTTAGTTGAGGTTCATCAATCTAATGGACTTCTTGAGAAGCTTGAATTCTGGGATCTCAGTGGATGCCAAAATATTAGAATTTTTCCAAGAAACCTCCGGTTGAAATCTCTTAAAAGGTTTTATTTTAATTGGTGTGGAAATCTTCTGCAAAGAACGGAAATATTAGCGTTGCTTTCATCAATAGGATATCTCACTAGCCTTCATAGCTTGAGTATAAGTTTAAAAAACGTGAAATATTCAAGTAACATCTCTAATTTACAAAAGCTTAGGGAGCTCTTTTTGTATGATTGTGAAAATTTTCCAAAAGCCAAGGATACTTTTGGTTGCTTCCCCAAATTACAATATTTAGGTTTCCGTAACAGCAACATCACTACCCTCCCTGAAATTGCACATAGATGTCCGAAATTAGAGACCCTTTGCATTAACCATTGCCGGAACCTTCAGGAA
This sequence comes from Quercus gilva, assembly GCA_023621385.1. Taxonomy (NCBI): domain Eukaryota; kingdom Viridiplantae; phylum Streptophyta; class Magnoliopsida; order Fagales; family Fagaceae; genus Quercus; species Quercus gilva. The sequence continues at coordinate 5,445,444 of CM042475.1, read as the reverse complement.
ATTCCAAGGCTTCCACCTTGTATAAGAAATGTATTTGCAATAGGGTGCAATTCGTTGAATTCACGATATAGAAGAAGATTATTTAGTCAGGTATCTCTCTAATCTATATTAAAAAAAAAAAAAAAACAATTTTGGTTAACTTTCCTTACTAAATTTGTTAAACTAAAATTTTGTTAATTGCAAGCAGCTTGGAGATGTGACAGGGCTTCCACTAAATTTAATATGTGGTTATTCTAATATGGGATCATCACATCAAGAGTTTGGATCTGAATTGGGCTCTTCATCTGAATTGGGCTTCGCTTCTAAGTGCTCTTGGTATAGCCTTGCACTTCCAGGAACTACAATTCCAAAGTGGTTCAACCATCAGAGTCATGAAAGTTCCATATCATTCTCAGTTGGTCAGAAATTTCCATCATTTGCTTTATGTGTTGCTTTAAACATAAAACACAAGGATAATGTGCTATTGTTATCTCAAGCATTTGATTGTTCTATCTACTTGCTCATTAATGGTTTTGAAGAATGGCTCACGGCATGTACATTTCGACTTGATTCATCAAATTTTACGTGGTTTCATTATGTAAGTGTTAGACATAATTTATTGAAACACATAATTTTAGGCGATCGGAATGATGTTACTCTTCGGTGTGAAATTTCAAATAACCATAGAGGAATAGCAGAAATTACAATAAGAAGGTGTGGGGTCCATGTGGCATGCGTATGCCCCCCTCGGAATTCTTCTGCAGATAAGGTATTAAGAGAAGCATCTTTTGATGAAAGATTAAAATTATTTTTATCCAGCGTGGTTGCTGAGGTTCTTCCCTTCGAGCAAGAGATGGTCGGACGCTCTGAAACCCAAAGTGCCAATCGTTGCCCTCTTTGTGAAATAACAAAAGATTCAGCCTTACATTTATTTCAACATTGTCCCTATGCCAAAGGAATGTGGTATGGTGGTAGATGGGGTTTTCGAGTTGAAATGATCCAAGCTAAATCTGTAAAGGAGTTCATTGAACAAATAGTTGACCCCCCAAAGGAATTATTAGCAGAAAGAGTCACCAAAGATGAATTCACACTATATGCGGTAGTGGGGATGAAAATCCTTTGGGATGCACGGGTGAAAGCTCTGGTTTCAAAGACTAAAGAAAGCATAAATCAGCTAGCCCATCGTCTTAACACACAGTATGACTCTAACTTGAAATCACTTAGGACTACGAGGGGAACTAGAGCAAAAAAGAGAAAGTGCGTGGACCAAAAGGGGAATGGCAGAGCAATCAAATGTGGGAAAAGCCTCCGCAGTAAGATGGGCAATGCCATTGGCAAATGAGGAGAGACTTGAACAGGTTGTGGTAGAGGGTATAAAGGTAAGCACTCCAAGTATTTGATAAAATGTTACTATGGATATATATAATGGTAAAATACAATACAGATTGCACAATTGGATTGCTATTTCTCTTCCTTTTTTTGTAGTCTAATGAATCTGTGCTAGAGATAATCTTTATTTTGTTAGCTGGTTGTTGAGGATTTACCTTTTAAATTGCAGCTACTATCATCAACTTCATTGTAAATTCAGCTTGCAAGCTTGGCTAGGAATGGAGGAGCATAGCGAAGGATATTTTGGCTTTGGCTTCTTTTTTCAGGTAATAATGTACTGAACAGCCTCATAAAATGGGCACTGGGGTCTGATGACTCTAGTTTATTGTTGCCTGTAAATGTTCCCCCAACAGTAAGCAGATAGAGTTTGTTACCTCTCTCTCCTCTTTCTAATATGTTGCTCACACAATCACACATCCTGGTGGACTTGCATTCGTTTTCTGCTCTTCTTCAACATGTGTATTTGGACTATGATTTATCAATTTATTAATACTTAGCACCACTTCTGAAAGGTCACTCAGATGCTAATGAGGTCTCTCTTGGAATCTTTGACCCTTTTGAAGGTACTAAGTTCACATTATATGTATACCAGCTAAGTAATTGTTGGAAATATAATTTGATTTTAATATGGGAGAAGTCATGAGGTTACTCTAGGCCTAGCTTGGACTGTTTTAATTTTAGTTAGTATGACTTAAGGCCTTCTGTATTGTAGTTCTGTTAAATATGACAAAATATAAATAAGATCAAATGAATTGATATTCCAGTTGGCCAAGTTTAGAATAAATTGTCTTATTGAATGAAATATGATTTTTATGTTCTTCTTCTCATACAAATAATGGTTATTTCTCCTTGTGATCTTGAACATACCTCATGTTAGAGGCTAACTGGAACCTTTCTCCTGAATTGATATCCCTTAGCACTAAATTTAATATTCACTTCACCTAAACAAAAATTCATGTATTAAAAATGATTTGGAACTATTGGCTGAATCTTGGATACTTTTCTTTTGTAGGGGTGGAGTTGGGGGACTATTGCAATGATTATCATTTACTATTTCAGGAAGCAGAGCATCTTTGCTTAGAAAACTGCTTGCCAGAAACTGCACTACACTTGAAGAGCCAAAGCAGTCGACCAAGACAAAGTTGCAAGTCCAATCCAAGCACCCCACTGCCGCCAATCAGCCTCTCGGTACTAACAATTGACATACCACTTCTCTAAGCCCACCATCACTAGCTGAAAACCTATGGTAAACCTTAGAATTATTAAAAACATCTTGTTCTTGAATAACCTCTAAATTTGTTCTTCTCCAGTTGCCTAGGGTCAAACTTATTGAGGACTTGACAGAGGAAAAAGTTTTGAAAATGAGGGTTTCTTTCACTATCGATCATGCCTTACATTGTAGCATCAGCAAGACTTCTATGGCTCTGGTTATAAATTGCTTTGATTGATGGATTTACTATGAAGTCATTGTGTGGCCATAGCTAAAGTTGATGCAAGGGCAGCAACATTCATTGTGAGCTAGAACTGAATGAAGTTTTGACTGTTCTTAGATACACACCTTCTCCAACTCAAAACTGTCACCACAGAAGTAAATAACCAGGATGACAGTATTTATGCTCTCCTTTGCCACTTTAGTGCCTTGGATTCCCATTGAAAGCCCAATAATATTCTTCTCTTAGAATAAATACATGATTCATACCGACAGTTCTCTCTTCCGGTGAGTATTTTTTGAAAATTCCCTGTTCTACTATATCTTCATTGTTGAAATCATCATCAACATTGGGAATCCCACATTCCAAAGCTATCATTCTTGCTGCATGTTCATTGTCACCAGTGATCATTTTGATGTTTACTCTAGAGAGTGCATATAGTCTTCTTACTCTTCCTCTTTTCGAAATCCCCACTTTTATTTTTCTTTGAATTGAGGGCCTTGACTTAGATTATCTATGAATTTTGCTTGATTTTATCGATATTGATACCTAAATTGTAGATAGCCCAATAATGTAGTATTGATGCTGTATGGCTTCCAAATCCTTCAACCGGTCATGCAGAAATCTTGTTTGTAAATTGTACTGGCTGTGTTGAAACCAAAAACTTGTTGCCTTATAACAAAAACATTTAATACTTTTTCTTAGGAAGTACATTCCCTCATTGTTTCTTTACCAAGCCAAGATTTTGTTAGCTTCATTTCATTAATTGTCAAGTGCCTATTTTGTCAGTGAAGATTTTTTTTTTTTTTTTTTTTTTTTTTTTGTGGCTCAGTCCATTGTGTAACAAGCAGAAGGTTCTCGAACCATGGTGTAATCAGGCATCAAGCACTTCATAGAACATGCCACATGTATGAGTAGCTGATAGAGGCAGTCCTTCTGGAGTTGCCACCACCATAACTGTGACTGCCGTGGCAAAAAGGCATGATCAATCATCGTGCACTATATCTCTAATACTTTGAGTTTTAAATATTTGTATGAGTATTAAGATTTGGAGTATTAGAGCAACAAATGTTCTCTCATGTCAACTCTTAAAGTTTTTAATTTTCTGTTCACGTTTTTTTTTTTTAAACATAATGTTTGTGTTTTCAACCAACGTCAATGTAGTGGTTATCTTTAACATAATATTTTTGCTTTAAATCAAGCTTCAGCATGACCAGGCTGCTTGTCTTGTGCTATTACTCTCAAGAAAGGGGCCGCACTAGAGAATGATGCTTCCTATTGGTAGTTGAGGAAAGGTGATTGGTTAAATTCATTTTTTTTCATGATTATGTTTCAATCTTCCATTCTTTTCATTGTAAATGAATACATATGTGAAATTTAGCATTCATAAATTATCATGTTAGATGTTGATTTCGTTTACTCTTTTTTCCCCCTTCTATTACTACTTCACCAGCGAGTATTCTTTGGCTTTGCCTTTTATGGAGACCGCTTAAGAAGATTGGCTTTTAATGTCTCTAGGAAGTTTCCTAAGTCCTACATGCAGCACATATAGTTATGAGTCAATTTTTTGTCATTTACTTTCTGTTCAGCTATGTTTGCCATTTACAACTTTTTCCCTATATCAGACTGTGTTATCATCTTAATGAGTTATAAAGAGTACAAGGGAAATACACTTTATTTTAAAGGCTTTATTTTCTTGTGATGAAATCCATCAATGTAGAAGTTAATTAATTTGTAGGGAATTTTTATATTGCAATCATAGGAATGGACCCTTTATGCATGTGCCTGGTGTTTTTACTTGCATGAAGAATCTTTATGCTTAAGAACTTGTGATCTTGTTTGCAGAAAAGATGAATGCTCTTAACAAGTGAGTGAAAAGGCAAAGACCAAGTTACAATTTCAATAAAAGTACTTGATTACCCTCATTCCAGCCTCCCAGAATTTGCTTAGGTCATTGAGGTATGTTCATAAGCATTACTTTGTGTGTTACTCTGCTTAGGATATCTTGAATTAAACTATTGAAAACTCTATCAAAGTTTGATTAACCTTCTTGCAGATCGAACTAAAACTTACTTTAAGCTTTAGGTTGATAAAACAATCACCTAAAACAAGCCCTATCAGAGGTTATTTATGCACAAGTTAGCTTGTAACTATATGTGGCCTAGTCATGAGATTGTTATTGCCTGGGCCAAGGCATGTATAGCTTTGTAGAGGCCAGGTCACCCAAAATTAAAGGCATTAACTTATAAATTAGTACACTTGGCTCACAACTTTTCATAGTCACCTTGTCACGAAATCAATCAACTTCTTTTTCTCTACATTGGAATATGATCATACATTCTTAAATACTCTCTCCTTAGTTAGCCACCTTGTTTAGGCCAATTTTATGTATATTGCTTCTCTCTAATGAACACACTTTTTTTTCTTTATAATATAACCTAGGGTCTTTTTTTAAGGGGACAGTAGCATATTCAGTTGAAGGAAAATATAGGTATATTTCAAATAAGGTATGGCTAATAATAAAATTTTAATGCAAGCAAAAAATTCTCTTAGTAAAGACCAATAATTTTCCTAGTGTACCTTTAATGTTAACTTAATCCCATCAAAACCTCTTGCTTTCAAATGGGATTATGTGGTTTTGATATCTGAAACAATGGAGGAATTGGGGCATACAGTACAAAGGTTTATCTCTCTCTCTCTCTCTCTCTCTCTCTCTCTCTCTCTCTATCTATATATATATATATAAAATAAAATATTAAAAAACCAATGTGTATATATTACACACACATATACATAAAAGAAATATTAAAAAAATCAATCCCATGGGAACTAACAGCCCCTTTGCTTTGCATTTGATCCTGGCCTGCTTAATTCGTACCCGTACTGCTTAATTCCTTTTGTGGTACTGTTGTTCTCTTGCCAGATTTACCATTATACTTAGATGTATTATGACTTGAGCATTGTTGCAAAACCTTGGGAACTGATTATTCTGATAATTTCTTTGGTGTTTTTCTCCTTATTGAAGCAAAAAATTTAAAGTCTGGTTTGTTGACAATCGATCATCTTTCTATACCAATTATCCAACTGATGAAAAGATGGCATACAATTTCCTTCTGTAAAGTATTTATAAAAAAGTACTAGTATTTTTTTGTAACTTGTCAATGTGTAAATGTGTTTTTTTCTTTTTTCTTTTCTCTAACTTATAATAATTGTTGGTAATATAATTTGGTTTCAATACTAAAGTAGTCATGAGGTCACTTTGCTCTGAGTTCAGTTTGCATATGCTTCATTGTAATTTTAGTTATTATGATTTAGGGCCTTCTACATTGCTGCTTTGTTGAATATGACAAAAATATAACTAACATTAAAAGTGGTCTAATATTCTAGTTAGTCAAGTTTGGAGCAAGTTGTCTGATCCACTAAAATTTGAGTTTTTTAATATGATTCTCAAAGTAATGGTGTTTGTTACTTCTTTGTCCATTTGAATGTATGAAATTCACCCTCAATGTTGTTGGTCATTTATTTCTTAACTGTATTCCTATGAAAATTCAAGGACGAATGACTATATTTTTTTAATTTAAATTTCATAGGAATTTTTGATACTTAATAAAACTAATAATTACTTTGGAATAGCTATTGATTTGTCATAGGATTGGTCTTATTTACTGAATTGGCCTTGGGGGGGGGGGGGGGGTGAGCTTTTCTTTTTACCCTGATGTCCTGTTAAAGGCTGGCTAGAATGTGGTCTCTTTAATATATATGCCTTAGTCTTGGGGGCTCCCTTCTTGTGGGCGTGAACAACCTTCTCACTCCTCATCTTCATTGAAACTCCACTTTTGTTTTTCTTTGAATCAAAGTCTAACATGGATTATAGAATTTATTGATATTCATACTCATATCAAAGACAAGCCCAAGAAAGGGTTGCTTTCTTGGTAGGGCTCTAGAAATCTTTACAAGAGATTTAGAATCTACTTTGTAAATAGTATTGGTTGTGTTTAAACCAACTGCTTCATGTTTTATATATCAAGAACATTTGATACTGTTTTGTGGGAGTACCTTCCCTCATTGCTTCTTTTAAAGGCAAAATTATGTTACCTCCATCGCATTTAATGTACAAGTACCTGTTTTGTCAGTGCAGATACTTAAGTCTTACTCCAGTGTCTCACAATCAGAGATCCCTAGCCAAGGCATGATCAACTATCATGTATTTCATAGAATAAGCCAAAGTTGTCTTCCAGCCAGAGGTAGACCTTTTGTAATTTCCAACACCATGATTATGACTAGCAGTGACAATACGAACAAGTGCATTGAAATATGTTGGTGCTGCCCATCTGTCAATATGTCCACCCTGATGTCTCCACTCTTTAGGGAGAACTTTTCAAATTGCCTAGATTGCTTGAAGTTACAAACAGCAGAAACAGCAACAACCCAAACGACAGCAGCAATAATACTCCCACCATGATAATCATATGCTGTTTGATTGCAAAGGCAGAGAGATTATAGCACAGGCTATAAGTACAATAACAGTGGTTGCCCCAAACACTTTAAAGACATAACTGAGTAAGCCTTTTGCTGGTTTTTTTGGGTACTTCTTGGCACCAAAAACATTCTTTCAATGAATAAGATCAGCCACATTACCACTAATAACTTGCTTTATGTAGGTTCCAAGAACCACAGCCAGTGCTTTTACTCCAGACTGACATGAAGCCTCAAAGTTCTTATTCCTCATCATGTCACTAAGCCACTTCAGATCAACACTGAGAAAGGAAATGGATTTGTTATGCAAGCAACCCTCATCAACAGGATGCACATCAATGGTCTTGGTCAATTGGTGCTGTATATGTGAAAGATCAGTTGTAAATCAGTACACAATCTTTGGTTCATTGTTTAGTAGGTCTTGATTTGTGGTCCTTCCTTCTGTTGCTTTTGGGTCACATTGGTTGATGCCAAGAAAGTGATAGATGTTATTACTTCTGGAAAGGTACATATAATCAGAACATAAGTAGCATATGGCTGAGACTTGAATAACTGAACATTTGAAGGCATGGAAAAACCAGTTAAGAGATCAAATCTAGGTTCCTAAATTTGCAAATTGAATGTTGTACAATGAATTTTTTGGGGACCTTTTAAATTTATGATTGTAATTCTTTAAGAGGCTCTACATTTTGAACACTACTCTTCTTTAATAAAACTCATTAATTACTTATAAAAAAATAAGTGTTTGATTGTTTTACTTCCTTGGCCTATTCCTAGTTTATATTTCTGTTAAGATTGTCAATTAGTATGGCCATTGGTCTTTGTACCAATGGCTTCTCCTTTCCCTCTCATAAGCAAGGAGAAGATGTTGAAGTTGTGGGTTTAATCTGAAATGTGTAAATGATTTGTATTTACCAATCAAAACTATAATGTGATCGTTGAATTCTATTTGTGAAGAAAGGGTTGGAGAAACTAAGATAGGAAGCTCTGTGTTTTGATGGCTCTCTCTTATGATGTTTAGCTCTAGAATGACACTATTTAGGAAGAGTCATAGTATGCACACCTTCAACGCTTTAATACAAATGTAAGTTTGAAAATCCTACAAAAGATACAATTATCTCTCCTTGGCCACTCTAGAGCCTTGAATTCCTATAACCCAGTACCTAATGGTTTTAGGGAAGGCACATAATTGGAATGGCCTTTGAATATGGCTTTTTCTGCTTCAAGCATGTACCCATCATAGCCTTCTCTAAAATGTAGGATCTTGTCATCATAAAAATATCAACGTTTTCCATCTGCACTTCAGGCTAACAATTTTGAACATCACAATGTCCACTTCTGCTTTACCTACTAAATCCCTGTTTGGCTTGAGATTTTAAACTCTGCACTAAATTAGCTATAGGTTTGGAGTTATTGTCTCTAGTGATCATCTTAACATTTAACTTTGGCAATTATGCCCTACTGTTCACACAAACCATTTATTTTGTCGCAGTCCACATTGTTTCTGCTGTTCTATCACTGGTTGAGATCATTCAACACCGCTAGCCTTGATAGCCCGAATAAGATCAGAGGGCTAACAGCATGAACCATCTCATTCTCCTCCTATTTTGTTGGATAGAGGTGTTGTATTCCAAGCTCATATCAGCTGTATCACTATGATTGCAAAAATTGCATTATTTTCTTTTGATCCATATACCTCTTAGCTATCTTTCTTTGGACATAATATTTCAAATATATTCCCAGTATTTTCCGCGAAAGAGAGATAACATCCCATGTTGCACTTAATATTAATTTGTTTTGCTTGGCTAGGTGCTTAGTTACTAGAATATTCTAGCTATTGATGATATGATTAACTTTCCTATACTACATTGGTGGGTCTAGAGAAAATTTTGTGGCTCAACTGTACTCTGTATGGCATGCATTGGGTGTGTTACGATCCGTCCTAGTATTGCATTCTATAACTACATTTTCTAAATCAGCCAATTCTAAATGCAAAGAAAAGTGTTACTGCACTTCTTCAAAACTGAAAACTTGCACTCCTGGTTCAGCATTGGTGAGCTTGTTGCATTTTTTTTTTTTTTTGCGTAAATGCACTTTTGGTCCCTACGTTTTGGGATCATTTCTATTTTGGTCCCTACATTTCTATTTTACCACTTTTAGTCCCTAAATCAATTAACGCTTGTTATTTCAGTCCTTTCCGTTAGCCAACAGACGGAAACAGCTGACGTGGCTAACAGATTGATATTATTAAAAATCCAGCGTGGCACTCATCACCCATGCCACGTCAGAATTTTAAATATTAAAAAAAATCTTGTCAGAAAAATAATTAAAATAAAATTCTAAACTGGATTTTAAAAAATAAAATAAAATAATTAAAATAAAATTTTCTTTTCTTTTCATTAATATTTCGGAAATGTTCATGTTCTTCTTCCCAAAACGTGATTGTTCATGTTCTTCATTTTCTTAGCAAATTAATCCTTGTTTTATTTTCTTTTCTCTGTTTTTCTTGTATTTTCTTTAGAATTAAAATTATTTTCTCTGTTTTTCTTGTATTTTCTTATTCTTTATGTTCGCACATTAAAATTCAAAATTCAGTTCAAACAATAATCAACCAATATCAATGGATCTATATATCTGAAATTGAACCTAGAAATTTGAACCCAACGGACACCAATCAAAATCAACAGACCTGCATCCTCTTTGTTCACAAACCCAGAAAATCAAACACTCAAAAAGGCAGAAATAACCTACAAACAACAATCCACATTCCACACTAACAATAAACCCAGAATCTTAAAAGAAACCAGCTGACCACAATTATCCTCACCAACACAAAACCCAGAAAGTTCAAGTACAGACCCAGAAAATCAAATACAAGAACACAAGAAAATCAAACCCAGAACACACTAGCACAAACCTAGAAAATCAAACACAACTCCCACCCAAATTTGAACAAAATACCCACAAAACCTTTAACCCAACACACCTCAAAGTCTTTCTGTCAGAAAATCCCCTTGATCGAACCTTAAGCCGTGGCATCTCTTCCGATTTCAACCCATCTCCTCCTCTTCTCTCCCCTCCTCCTACTTCCACTCATCTTCTTCACCATCACAAACAACCCTAACCCTCTTTTCTTCACCAATCTCTGTCTCAACAACAATTGTTCTTACAACAACAAATACAACAACAACAACAACAACAACAACAACAACAACAAATACAACATTAGCATCATCAAAAGAAAAATGGCCCTCTTGCCCCTCCGTCTCCATCTCCATCTTCTTCCTCGTCTTCCACGCCGTACAAGCGAGCAACCCATGTGACCCACTCGTCCTCTCTCTCCAAATCTCCCACCATTTACCAATTCCACTCGAACCCACCTCCGCAATTCGCCGACTCGCAAAACCCATCTTTTTTTTCTCTCTCTCTCTCTCTCGCCGTAAAAACGATTTCATCGGTTAATGGAAGGGTTGGGTACTTTCATTGGATCTGACAAGGACACTTACCGCGGGTCGTGGAGCTCCGATCGGAAGCATGGAAGGCCTGTCATGGAGCTCCAACCTGACGGCATGTTCTAGTGAAGAACACGAGCAATCCAGTGAAGAACACATCTTCCAAAAATATAATAAAAAGAAAAGAATTTTTTTTTTTAAATCCTCGTAAGTTTATTTTAATTATTTTAATTTTATTTTTTCTGATGTGATTTCTGACGTGGCATGGGTGATGAGTGCCACGCTAGATTTTTAATAATATTTTAATCAGTCCGTTAGCCACGTCAGCTATTTCCGTCTGTTGGCTGACGGAAAGAACTAAAATAACAAGTGTTAATTGGTTTAGGGACTAAAAGTGATAAAATAGAAATGTAGGGACTAAAATAGAAATGACCCCAAAACATAAGGACCAAAAGTGCATTTACGCCTTTTTTTTTTTTTGAAAGTAGATTTTGTTGCATATTTTAAAGATACTAGTCGCATACCCGCACGTTGTGTGTGATAATTTTTTTAGGATGATATCATTAAATCTTTTATTGATATTATAATTTTAGTTATTAACCATTGGTTTTTCATTAGTTTTTAAGTTAATATAAACCTTAAATATTCCTTTTTTTTACCTTTACGCGCGCGCGCATGCACACACACATATATATAATGTGAATCTTTACACGTACCTTTAAGAAAACTCTATATATTCCATTTCTTTGGATGCGTAAAATTATAAACCACTACTCCATAATGATAGTGACTAATTAATTTTATATATTTTTTTTTAGTGATCTCATTTGCAACGCTTCTTACCATTATCGTATATTTACTAACCGATGATTTGCATAACAAAGACATTAAATAAGAGATAGCATTGTTCATTAGATTCTCAAAAGTAATAGTGTATGAAAATTATATATATATATATATATATATATTATAAATAAGCTTAAATGAAAGCGAAAAAAAGAAATTTTAAAATTTTCTAACTTTATTTCTGATGTAATTTCTACATTCTACTACTACCAAAGAACATCTTTTTTTTTTTTTTTTTTTGTTATGATTAATATGGTTTCCATAGTTAGAGTTTGATTAATTTTAAATTTAATTTAGTACTATGATTGTATTTAATTATTGATTTAATTTTTAAGTGAATTTAACGGTTTATTTTACTACACTGTAAAGTTTTTAATGTTCTCCACATGATAATCTCTATTTTATTTTTTACTTATCCTTACAACCCTTTTGTTTTCCAATCAACGATTACTAATTTATGCTTGATTTTTTTTCTTTATCTACTCTTTATTACTTTGTATTGTTTTTTTTTTCTTTACCATCTCTCTCTCTCTCTCTCCATTGGCAACCTATCGTTATCCAAAATTTGATGATGATTCTATGACATTAAATATGCATTATTAGTTTTTTTATTTTTTTAATTTAGTGTTTCTAACTTGATATGTTTTGTATTTCATTTTTCTTTTGATGCATTGGGTGTGAGAATGAGTGTTTCCCTAGCATTACTTCACTTAATAGGGACAATTTTATTTATTTAATTTAGGCAAAATATTATATTTTAAATTTTTAAAAATTAAAAAGGAGAGAAAATATAAATAATTTAATGATATATATGAGGGATGTGATTAAATTTAAATGTTGAGTAAAATTATATGAGAAAAAAAGTAAAAATAAAATATATAACAGTAAACACTAACTTATCCAAATCATTCTATGTAATATAATAATAATATATTCTTATATACTATCTTTGATTCTTTATAATGCAATATGATAACATTTAACATTCAAGTGATAAAAAAAAAAATTTTAAAAAAAAACTTAAAACACAAAACTAAATGTGATAACATTTAGTTTTGTGTTTTAAGTTTTTGTTTATACATCGATAGTTGAGAGATCTGAATCATGAATGTATCTATTGCAAATTGAAATGCCAACTAATTAAGTTACAAGATTCTTGATAAACTTATTGAAATATTGGAGAAAACTAATAATAAGTTGCATTGCACATCGTGTGGGAATTTAGCTAATTACTCATAATCTATAATCTTTAGGGGATATTAGATTTAACCCACTTGTGGTTGGGCTTGTTTTGACTTTGTCACCTGTAGTTCGAAAATTGTCACTTTACCAACTTGAGGTAGTCTTTGTTAGAGAGTCATTACTCACCTCTCCTCTAGCTGTTAGAAAAACACATTTTAACACAAAAACATTATAAAAAAGAAAAAAATCAAACACATCTCAAGAAAATTTTCTCACACCATTTTCTTGGGATTCATTAACACAAAATTTAGAGCAAATCAATAGGCAAAATCTATGTTATTGGATCAACTTTTGCAAATTTGTATTATTTCTCATGTACACTTCTTAAATTTTAGCCATGTATCTAGTTAAATACCTAAGTATAAAAACACCAACTTTTCTTTCTTTATTTTTTCCTTGGCTCGTATTAAAAAAAAAAAAAAAAAAAAAAAAAAAAAAAAAAAAAAACAATGGTTTTACTGCTTCAGATCTCTCCACAGTCCACATCTCACACTGAAGCATAAAGCCACCAACCGGAGGAAAAAACCATTGGAAGAAAAAATCTGAAGACAAAAATATAGTCCACGTCTCGCATCAACTCTCTTGCTGAAGCGATTTATTCTTTTGAGATTGGACAAACTAATGGAGCTTGAAACAAATTATAAAGGGGACTCCTTTTTTTTTTTGGTGGTTAGAAATTCAGACAAATTTAGTGGGCCTGGGGTTGTTCTTAGGCTAGATTCGATGGATAGGAGAGATATGGGTATTAATTTTTTTTTTTTGAAATTATTGATAAATTAATAATAAAAGGATTATATGAAGAATTTGGATTGTAATCAAATTAAAATTCTTATTAACTTAGAAATTATAGGAGAAAAAGATAAGAACAAAAAAATATATATCTATTTTTTGATTTTAGGGTTTGTTGATAACATTTTAGATAGACACAACTGTTATAGTTGTAAATCAAATGCTATATCCTTTCATTACTTGATTTGTCATTGATGAAGCATAAGCTCGTCAGTAAATGTTTGTCAGATGGAGATGATTCTTCAGCTTTTAAAGATGGTCACCGGTGTGGTGCCTGCCACAACGTCTTTGATGCCAAAGTTAGTATATGAAATTCTCTTCAAAGTAAAACAATGTGAAATGAATAGAATGAAAGAAAATCTCTTGTTACTTGTATATCCTCTTCCTTCTTGGCAATGTGTGGGACTTATATATGTTCTTATGGCCTCTAGCCGTTGGAGTAGTTATGGAGGTCTTAATGCTCCTTTTGGTAACGTCTGGGGCTGTATAATGTGTCATCAATGTCCTCCAACGGATTGTACAGTTGTCCCTGTTAGGTTTTAAGGTCTTAGGATTTTATGTATTTAGAACCTAATTTGTAATGTTGGCAAACCATGATCAAAACAATGTATTTAGTCTTGTTTAGGCTTGCTCAAAGTTGGTTTAATTTTGTAAAGTTGGAATCGAGAGACTGCAGAAGTATTGGAGCTTCTCGGCCTGGCTCGATCGATCGAATGTAATTCTCGATCGATCGAAAATCGGCCCAGATGTGTTTTTCTGCAGAATTCCAACTCAGCCCTAACTCTTTAAACGTCTAGGTTTTTATGTTTTTACCCTAGGTATATAAGGCAAACCCTAGCTACGTTTTTCAGAGTTGCACAAGTTGTGTTGTTGCTCATACATTGCGGTTTTGTGTAAATCTCTTGTGAGATCTAGAGGAGCTTTCCTTTACACATAACTTAGGGTTTTCAAGATTAAGATTCTTCTACATCTTGATGATCAACTTGGTTGCAGCCATTGGAATTTAAAGATAAACAAGCGAGGAGCTTGTACCTAATTGAAGGAAGACAAAAGAAAGAAGTAGTCCGTGGATTCGGAGCCTGCGCGTGGTCGTGTCAGGAAGTTACTACTGGTGGGTAGCATTAGGAAGTCAAGCGGGGAGCTTGTAAGTCCTTTTGTAACAACTTCAATTCTTTCTTAGTGGATTCCGTTTTGCCTTGAGGATCGGTGGGTAAAATCCTCCCCAGGTTTTTTACCGGTTTGGTTTTCCTGGGTGATCATATCACTGTGTTATTTACTTTCCGCTGCTTTATATGTTTTACATGCATGATATGATTTTGTGATTGTTTTAACCTAGAATTGCTTAATTTGACTAAGTAAAAACTTGGCTAATTAATCTAGGCTATGCAATCTTTTTGTGGTTTAAAGGGGTCTAAACCCTGTCAAGTGGTATCAGAGCGGGTTGCTCTTTTGTTTGAGATTTTCATCTTTGAGCTGATCCTTGACCCCTGCTGTCATGGAGCATGGACACTCTTTGTTTGTTCCTCCACACTTTGATGGGAACAATTATGCCTACTGGAAAGTAATGATGAAAGCATTCCTGAAATCCATTGATGAGAGAGTTTGGAACTCTGTGGAATATGGTTGGGAGAAGCCCACTACTCCTGTGAGTGAGTGGCAAACTTCTCAAAAAGAAGCAGCTGCATTTAATAGCAAAGCTATGAATGCCATTTTTAATGCTGTTTCAATGGAGGAATTTAAGAGGATCTCTAATGTTGAGGTTGCTCATACTGCTTGGAAAATCCTCCAAACTGTGCATGAGGGCACAAAGGCTGTTAAAATAAATAAATTGCAGCAATTAACTTCTAGGTTTGAAAGCATTAGAATGTCTGATGATGAAACCTTTGATGAGTTTTATGCTAAACTCAATGACATTGTTAATTCTGCTTATAATTTGGGTGAAGTCTATGATCAACCTAAAGTTGTTAGGAAGATACTTAGATCCTTAACTAAAGACTTTAGACCCAAAGTGACAGCCATTACTGAAAGTAAGGATGTTGACTCCATCTCTGTGGATGAGCTTGTAGGATCTCTTCAGTCCTATGAGTCTGACCTTCCCAAGACTGCCAAATCCAAATCAATGGCTCTTAAGTCTGTTGATGATGTTGAAGCTGGTGGATTTGATGATGAGCTCTCTCCCACGGAGATAGCTTACCTTGCCAAGAACTTTAGAAATTTTCTTAGAAATACAAACAGGAAGGCAAGGAATACCAACACTGCTGAACCTAGAAACTTTAGGAAGAATGATCCCACTAAGGTTAATAATTTTGAAAAACCTAGAGAACAAGTAGGTCAATCTTCTAATAACTCTTTGGGTCCTCAGTGTTATGGTTGTCAAGGGTATGGTCATGTCAAATCTGAATGTCCTACTTTCTTGAGGAATAAGGGTAAAGCTATGGCTGTAACCCTTAGTGATAATGAGGTTTCTGATGATGAGTCCGGTTGTGACGAGGATGGAAACTTCATTGCTTTCACTGCTATTGCTGAAGTTGATGAAAGCTTATCTGCTGAGGAGAACCCTGTTGATGGGGAACTCTCTGAAGATGCAGATCTTCAAGAGGCCTATAACAAACTTTGCAAAATTGCTGCAAAGGATGCTATGAAAGTTGATCTTGGCCTGAAGAAAATTGATGCTCTTGAGCTTGAAAAGAAGAACTTGCTTGTAAAACTTTTTGATGCTAATGATCTTTTGAATAATGTTAAATCTGAAAATATGCTTTTGCTTGATAAAGTTAGAACTTTGGAACATGATTTATCTGTTGCTAGATCTGCTAGTTCTAAACTTGATCACATGCTGAATGTTCAAAAGTATCCTTCTGATAAAGCTGGGTTAGGATATGTTGAAAGCATCTTTAATTCTGGACCCCATTCTACTGTCTTTGTTCCTTCTTCTTCTTCTTCTGAACCTCTTGTGAGTGAGGTTGTGAGTGAAACCATTAAACCCCCTGTGTGTGAGGTTGTTAAACCTGTAGGAGTTTCACCACCAAAGAAGATTAGGGTAGACTTAAAAGAATCCAAACCTAAGGAGCCTACCAAACCTAAGGACAAGATGCATGGTAAACCTGCTTGGGTTTGTCATTATTGTGGTAAGTCTGGACATATTCGTCCTAACTGTTACAAGCTTCAAGCTGATAAGAGAGCAAAAAGACCAAAAGTGCCTGTGCCTCAAGCACAAGATCCTATGGCACTAATTGGTGAATTGGTAAAGGCGTTAAACCTTTATTCCAATTCTGGAGTTGGGAATCACTCTAATGTGAATAAGAACTCCAATGCTCGGGGTGTATCTAAAAAGTTTTGGATGCAAAAGACTCGAACTAACTGAGTCTTTCTGACATGGTCCTTGTGCTTCATTGCTCTATTCTGTTGTGACCATTGTTATTTGGTTTTTGTGTTTTTCTTTTGTTCTAGGACTTGCATTGCATTACATACATGCATTTCATTCTAGGATTTATTTGTTTTCTCTTTAAAAAAAAAAAAAAAAAAGGGAAAGCAAAATCTTTGTTGAACACTATTTTTCTTGATTTCTTGAAAACAAGGTTGGTCATTCTTTTTACACATGTCATGTCTAGTGTACCTTGTTTAACTTGGATGAGCTTATTTACTGCACTTAACTAGTTGAAACTTTGTAGTGCATGTTGTGTGGGAAAGATGTGTGTGGTTTTTAATCACTTTGTCTTGATCTTGAAGTCATATGTTACTTGACTGTCAGACTTGATCCTTTTAAGAAAGGCATAAATAACCATCTCACCACTGTTCACTAGCCAATCATGAACACCTTAGTGCATACCATAAGATTTGGTGCTCGAGAAAGTGTAGCACATGCACAAAAAGATCATAAGGTGTAGCCTCAAATTAAATTAAAAACTGGTGTGTACTATTAGGCTTGATGCCAATTCACTTAATTCAAACCGGTGTGTACTATTAGGCTGAATGCCAATTCATATAAGAGGCAATAATGCAAGAAACTTACATGATTGCAAGCTTTTGTTCTAGGAGATGTGGGAGTTATAGGATGTAACTCTTTAGGTGATAGTCTCTTTTAATTCTATGTGATGAATTGTGTAGACTTTGTGCTTGATTGCCATTCACATATCACCTCACATGTATCTCAAGTCTTTGCTAGTTTTGACACACTTCACAAGTTACTCTTTGTTAAACACTGTACATGTTAGTGTGTGTGTCCTTGGTCTGACCAACCAAGTTTAAAAATATCTTGAGATTTGTGCACAACATACTTGCTGCTTGAGAAAATTAATTTGGAAGAAAATTAAAACTTGTGTTTGAGAGATTTGGGTTTAAATTTTGGGTTTTTGAAAAAAAAAAAAAGGGCATTCCATTTCATACTCATGCATTTTGTTCTCATTGTTCAAGTGCTTTGAGGAGTGGTTTTCAAAATTGGGTTTGCAATTTTTCAAAAGTATGTTTTTCCCCAAAATTTAGTGTGCCTCTGCCTATTTCGATCGATCGAATGTATTCTTCGATCAATCGAAAAAGTGCTTCAGAATGTGCAAAATTGACTGTCACATTCGATCGATCGAATGTAATTTTCGATCGATCGAACATCGTGAATAAGCTTTTTAAAAAGAGGAATTCTGACTTTTTCAAAGAACTATTCAAAATCTTTTTCAAAGCTTTTTTCTCTCTCCGACAAGGCAGCCCAAAATTCTTCAAGTTTTTGTCGTTTTCCTCCGAACTTTTTGCATAATCTCTCTCTTCTCAAGCAGGTATGTCCTTTTTACCCTTCCTTTTCAAATTATTTTCAAGTTTTCATGCATTTTTCATGCATTTTTTAGGGAGATTTTCGGAACTTTTCTTTTTGGGATTTTTGTTGATTCGGACCATTTTGTTTGCAATTGATCATTGGGTTTTGTTGGGGACACCCTCTAGACCTGTTCTTGAGTGATTAATTTGATCAATTTTGTGTTTTGTGAAAAACTTAAATTTCTAGGGCTTATAATTGATCCGAATTGGGGCTTTTTGTGCAATTGGGTTTAATTGATGAAATTGGCTTGTGTAATTGATGCAATTGGTTATTATAAATTGTTTGCAATAGTTTATAATGATTGGTTCATCAATTTGGTACAAAAATTTTCAATTGTTCTCAAATTTTTAGGGTTTTTGTTAAGAAACTCTATGTTCAAGCCAATTTTATGAATTTGAACTTAAATTGATCCTGATTACTGCATTAGTTCATGCATCATAACATTGTTAATGTTCATGCATCATATAGAATTTCAATTTTATATTTTTTTGTGTGCTAACTTGCAGTCTGCCCTTGGTTTTTGTGTTTATTCTTTTTGGTTTTCTCTTTATGTCTCTGTCCTTTTCCTTAGCACCATGCCTAGGAAGACTAGAGCTCGTAGGACTCTTCCCACTCCTACTCCTTCCCCTCCCTCCTTTGATAGTAAGCGGTTCCCTAGTGAGAAAAACCAAGAACTTTATGACACTTTAAACATTAAGAGGAAGATATGGGCTGAGCGGTCTGTCTCTTTAGATGAGCTTGATCCTGCCATTAGGGCAAATTTTGAGCGTAGGGGTTGGCTTCCCTTGTTTGCTGTGTCTGACCCTCCTCCTCCTGCTACCTTGATTCGAGAGTTCTACTCGAACATCTCGATCCGCGTCTATGATTCCAACACCCTTGTTCGGAGTTGGATACGAGGCGTAGAGTACTCCATTACTCCTCAGGTAGTGGCTGATGCTCTTGAGGTACCTTTAGTTAGGGATCCTGTCTATCCCTATGATGAGTCACCCGAGTTGAGTGATGTCATATCTTACATCACTGGGTCATCTATCCAGTGGGGTTCTGATCCTCGGATCACTTCTGCTGAGCTTCCTGAGACTACCTATCTTTTCTCTAGGATAGCATGTCACTCACTCTGGCCCATTTCTCATCTGCACACCATTCCTCTTGAGAGGTGTGTTTTTCTGTACGCCCTTGTTACAGATGCTCCTATAAGTTTTCCTCATCTTTTTCTTCGTTCTTTGAACGAAGTTTATAGGAGTTCATCTACTGCTCATGCTCTCGTCCATCCTATTTTCATTCATAGGATTTTATTGTATCTAGGTTTAGAGGATTTCCCTACTTCTGAGCTTGTTCATGTCATCGGTCCTATTGGTGCGTCTTTCCTTAGACAAAGGGCTGCTCATCTTCGAG
Organism: Quercus gilva; assembly: GCA_023621385.1. NCBI lineage: Eukaryota > Viridiplantae > Streptophyta > Magnoliopsida > Fagales > Fagaceae > Quercus > Quercus gilva. Next base: position 5,425,648 of record CM042475.1, on the reverse strand, counting down.
CTGGTTCTAAACACCCTAGGTCTGATCCCTCTTCTAGCGCTCCTCCTCCTCCTTCATCTTCTACAGGTCTTGCTGGTGAGGATACTCCTGATCCAGTTGGTGCTGATGTTGATGCTGCTGCTGCTGCTGTTCCTCCACCTCCTGCGGCCGACTTTGATGTTCGTCGTACTTTGGAGACTGTCATGACCGTTCAGGCGGCTCATGGTCAGATTTTGGTGGACTTGCTGGACGAGATGCGTGCTCTGCGAGCTAATCTTGCACGTCTTCATTCACCTTCACCACCACCTTTTGATGGCGACTTTTGATTGCCCTTTGGCATTCCGTCACAAAAAGGGGGAGATATTTTGACTTGTAGAGGAGTTTTGTACTTTTTGAGGAGATTTTGAGTTAGGGGGAGACATATAGTTAGGGGGAGACATATGTTTAGCATGGGATATTTTTTGTGGAGTTTAGTAGATTGTATCTAGGTGCTTCACTTTGTATATCATTTTTTTGAGGATATTCATGTTAGGGGGAGTAACATTGATTGATATATTGATATACATGTTTTCTTTTTATTCTTGTTGACTTATGATTCATTGCTTATTGATTTATATTTATGAGTTGATTCATTGATATATATCTTTATTTTGAGTTGTGTGAATCTTACAAGAATATTATACCTGTTTATATACTATTTTCTGCCACACATGCGTTTATGTGTTTGTTGAGTATTTCAGGAATATACAGGTTGATTCAACAAAGCCGCTGTCTACACTTGCAACCGATGGATAGTAGTTAGGTTGAACTGAGCATTATTTTGTAAAGGGCTTTTATACTTGTAAACTTTGAGCTTTTGATTTGTGTTTTGTCACGGATTGCCAAAGGGGGAGTTTGTTAGGTTTTAAGGTCTTAGGATTTTATGTATTTAGAACCTAATTTGTAATGTTGGCAAACCATGATCAAAACAATGTATTTAGTCTTGTTTAGGCTTGCTCAAAGTTGGTTTAATTTTGTAAAGTTGGAATCGAGAGACTGCAGAAGTATTGGAGCTTCTCGGCCTGGCTCGATCGATCGAATGTAATTCTCGATCGATCGAAAATCGGCCCAGATGTGTTTTTCTGCAGAATTCCAACTCAGCCCTAACTCTTTAAACGTCTAGGTTTTTATGTTTTTACCCTAGGTATATAAGGCAAACCCTAGCTACGTTTTTCAGAGTTGCACAAGTTGTGTTGTTGCTCATACATTGCGGTTTTGTGTAAATCTCTTGTGAGATCTAGAGGAGCTTTCCTTTACACATAACTTAGGGTTTTCAAGATTAAGATTCTTCTACATCTTGATGATCAACTTGGTTGCAGCCATTGGAACTTAAAGATAAACAAGCGAGGAGCTTGTACCTAATTGAAGGAAGACAAAAGAAAGAAGTAGTCCGTGGATTCGGAGCCTGCGCGTGGTCGTGTCAGGAAGTTACTACTGGTGGGTAGCATTAGGAAGTCAAGCGGGGAGCTTGTAAGTCCTTTTGTAACAACTTCAATTCTTTCTTAGTGGATTCTGTTTTGCCTTGAGGATCGGTGGGTAAAATCCTCCCCAGGTTTTTTACCGGTTTGGTTTTCCTGGGTGATCATATCACTGTGTTATTTACTTTCCGCTGCTTTATATGTTTTACATGCATGATATGATTTTGTGATTGTTTTAACCTAGAATTGCTTAATTTGACTAAGTAAAAACTTGGCTAATTAATCTAGGCTACGCAATCTTTTTGTGGTTTAAAGGGGTCTAAACCCAACAGTCCCTGTAACCGTTTTAGGTTTGATTGCCTGCATTGAATGGCTCGGATATCTTCGTCAGTAAAGCATATAATTGACTCACCTAGCCAGAGTTTGGCTTCGTCCGTATTGATGGGATCGTCCATGCATAAACAAACTCGTCAGTTCCGTCAGTTGCCCCCCGATTCTGTGTTCGTTATTTAAATGACGACCATAGAATGTGAAGAGCTTACAGGTTACGGGTGTCGTTTGGGATTTCGCTCTGCATTAAATGCAAAGTGGCAGCGTTTCCCAAATCGTGGCATACGTGGCACGTGCCAGTGGGTGGAGTTAATGCTTCGATTGGTGGGACTATTGGGCTTCCCGCTGGTTTTTTCAGTTTCCCAAAACCTTAGTTTAAAACTTTTTCTTGTTTATTTTTTTCAAAAATCCTTCAATCATTTGCTCTGATCATTCTCTCAGACGACCTCTCTCTGCAACCTTTCTTCGAACTGGCAAACGGCGTGGCGGTGCTCCCCCTTCTGATCGCTTCCTTAAGGTACGCCTATTCTTTTTTCATTCCTGTGTTAATCTTCCTCGCCTCGTTATACTTTGCATCTGATTTTTTTCTCCTTTTTCCTTTTTGTTTGTTCTAAATTTCATGGGGGTTTAGTTCACTGTTGCGTCCTTTCTTTGGATTTCATGGTTAATAGCTCTGAGGTTAGGATAGCTTGTCCTTCAATTTCATTCCTTTTCGCTCGCCTAGGAGGGTCTTTAGGGGTTCCCTCTAATATTGAGGACTTTGTTTTTGAGGGTAACTGTCTGAGTGTTGCATTGGTTGATTTATTGCCTTTGCTTCGTCAGTCTTTGGATTGGTTTGTGAACGAGGTTGGAGAGCGAATAGGCATGTCTGAAGTTAGGTTGAGCGAGATTGAAACTGGATTATCGTCCAACGGTGGTCTCGTGGAAGGGGATACCGCCGTCTCTAGCCCTCGGGAGGTTAGGGCTTTCTATGCTTTAGGGGAGGAGTGTGGGTTGGAGGCCGATACCCTTGGGAGATTTAAGGATAGGTTTCAATTTCCAGATCGGGTTAGGGTTCGTCTACCCAGTGAGGAGGATCGGGCATGCCACTTCTTCCCAGGCGAAGTATGCTTTTACGAGTCTGCTTTCACCTATGGGTTGAGGTTTCCAGTCCATCCCTTCCTGATGGAGCTGTTAGACCATTTCAGTATTGCTCCTGGGCAGCTTATGCCTAATTCATGGAGGATATTGATCAGTTGCATGGGGATATGGCTGGCTGCTACTGACGGGGATATGCTCAGGGTTGATGAGCTTATCTATTTGTACCGTCTAAAGGCGTCCAAGGAGCATGGGTATTATGAACTGGTTCCTTGGGAGAGAAGAACTAGGATCGTCAAAAAGTTACCCTTGTCATTCAAGTACTAGAAGTCCAGATTCTTTTTTGTGTCTGGGGACGATTTTGAGACTCCCTCAGGCGAGGTTTGGGGTGATCTCCCGAGGTTGCATCGTCGGTGGGGAACCCCGACCTTAGGTGCGTCCATGCTCCATTTTTTTTTTTTTTTTTTTTAGTTTCGTCGTGCTTGACTTTATTGATTGTTGATTCTCTTGCTTTTTTTTTTTTTTTTTTTTTTTTTTTCCCGTAGCCAAGAGACGACCAAAGCTAAAGAACAGGTATAAGGAACGAGTGGAGAAAGCAATTGAATACGCGCAGACGATTGAGAGTTGGGACGACCTTGTGGATCCTCGAACTCTTGCCTTCTACTGTCTCGGTCCAGAACCCTCTAGCTTCGTTCTGCGGAATCTAGAGATTGAAGGAAAAAAGAGTAAGTATTGAGTTCATTTATGCATACCCCCTTTTTTTTTTTTAACAAGTGTTTTCTTCTTGCAGAGATGACGACCAAGTTCAACAAGGGCATGTATGCCAAGATGAGGTCCAGGAAGGACGAGCCCCTATCGAACTTGGGGAAAAAATCAGTTCGTGTCATTGAAAAGGGGGGCCCCGTCCCTCTAGCTTCCTCCGTCAGCCCCATCGTGTCTGGGGCCTTAGTTACAAGGACAGCTTCCCCACGACTTTGGTGGAGGAAATTGGGGGCACTCTGGTCTCCAAGAGGCCGAGGCTGACGGAGAAGGAGAAGGAGAAGGGTGATCCTCGTCCATCCACGATCTGAGTGACGAGAGGCTAGCAGTGGACCAGGCTCATGAGGTTGTGTCTGCTGCAGATTTAAAGGTCCTTTCTGGCGTCCCCTTTAATGACGTGGCTGCTCAACACGTCCAGAAGCTTATACAAGCGAGGCGGCATCTTTGAAGGAGAAGGTGAAAAAGTTGACTGATGATCTCAGGGTGGAGCACCAACTGACGATTGAGAAGGACAAGCAGATCCTTACAGCCAAGGAAAGTCTCAAGACCATCGCCACTAGATCTGTGGAGGCCTTTCAAACCACTGACGAGTACAATACAGTGCTCTTCAGCTGGTATTTTAAGGGTTTTGAGCTCTTAAGGAGATACCTCGTCAAGTACCCATCTAGAGTAAATATGGAAGAGCTAGATCTGGAGGAGGTGGATCAAGAGATGGCTGCGGATGAGGCTGCTCAATCGTCTGCCACTAAGCCCGACGCTTCTGCTAACGCCCCTACTGATGTTGCTCCCCCTCAGGATGCTCCTGGTGATGATGCCGCTGGACGGACCTAATACTTTACCAAAAATTCCCTTCTTTTTTTTTTTTTTGTGATGCCTTTATGTCTTGGGCAGTAAATTTATTTTTAGAACAATTTTATTTTCCATCTATTTTTAGAACAATATTTTTCAGCCCAGTGTTTATGGGCTTTTAATTGCGAAGGCAGTAGTGATTAGTTTTTGATTTAACTTTTCTGCACTTACTTGCATTTGTAGTTTGCACATACTTTAGTTTGGCATATGCTTGTCGTGTATTCCATGATTGGTACCTTTGCTGCATCCTGGTCGTCAATAACTTGCGTCCGTTAGTGCGAAGTCTTGTTACTTAGCAACTTTTGACTCTTTAGCCCTTTTAGTGATATCATCGTCGAAGCGTAATTTTGGCGCTTTTAGCCATTTTTGGCTTTTTAATCACTCTTAGTGATATTATCTTTGTCAGTAACGTACATCCGTCAAGGCGGAATTTTGTTACTTAGCCATTTTTGTCTTTTTAATCACTCTTAGTGACATTATATATTCGTCAATAACGTACATCTGTCAAGGCGGAATCTTGTTACTTAACCGTTTTTTGCTCTTTAATCACTCTTAGTGATGTTATCTTCATCAGTAACGTACATCCATCAAGGCGGAATCTTGTTACTTAGCCGTTTTTGGCTTTTTAATCACTCTTAGTGATGTTATCTTCGTCAGTAACGTACATCCGTCAAGGCGGAATTTTGTTACTTAGCCATTTTTGGCTTCTTAATCACTCTTAGTGATATTATATTTGTCAGTAACGTACATCCGTCAAGGCGGAATCTTGTTACTTAGCCGTTTTTGGCTTTTTAATCACTTTTAGTGATGTTATCTTCGTCAGTAACGTACATCCGTCAAGGCGGAATTTTGTTACTTAGCCATTTTTAAAAATAAAATATTTTTAAAAATAATTTTTAAACCAATGTCTTTAAAGGATTCGTTAACATTTTCATATAAATTTTTTTTTTTTTTTAACTTTTTAACGTATTATAATATACAAACACACGACAGCAAATCCCTTTAATTGAATTCAATTGGGCCAAATCAGTCATCATAATTGTATGTATAACATAATGACATTACCAACCAATATAGACTCAACGGTTTTTTTTTTTTTCTTGGGTAGAAAGACTCAAAGATTTCAACATATGCATTTCATAAAGACAAAGTATAATTGATTGTTTATTGGGTCATACAGAATACAGATAAATTCAACCAGGTCTGAGAGTGAAATGCAGAGTATTTTACAACCGGCCCAGCGGATATTTCTTCGTACTTTCCTGAGTCCAAATTTTTGAAAGTTAATCAGAAAATTCACATCAGCTTCCAGCAACACTCCAAAGTCCAAACGCCAAAGACAAAATATTATTGGTTAACCATCAAAATATATATATATATATATATTATTGGTTAGAATATTAAATATTATCTCTAACAACTCTGCCTGTCTGCTGATATGTTAGTCCTAGTCTCCCAGATATAATAAACTAATGAAATAGGTTCCATAGACAAAGGAAATGGATCACTGAGACCCATTCAACACGTTTTAAAACTTCGGCCCACATTATTTTTTTATTTTATTTTATTTTTGGTTAAATTTTGATACTGCAAAGAGATTTCTTCGAACTTTCCTGGATCAAAGAAAGCGCGTGTACCCAAAAAAATCACTTACCAGTCATCAACCAAAACTCAATTCATTGACTCTCTCATTCTCAGCCAATTCTCGTTCTTTCTCAAAAAACCATTGTGAAATATCTCTCATTTTTTCTTTCTCATTCACTTTGCTTCTTAAACTCTTACAATTTTAATTTCGTCGCATCTTTATTTTCTTTATCCTCTCCTCTTCCTTTTAGATTTTCTCAACTGTCTCTGCATCAAAATCACAATGGCCCTTTCGACCACCAGAGGAACCTCCTCTTCCTCTTTCACCCAACGATGCAGATACGATGTGTTCTTGAGTTTCAGAGGAGAAGATACCCGCAATGGTTTTACCAGCCATTTGAATGGTATTTTGCGTTATAATGGTATTAACACTTTCATGGATGCTGAGCTTCCAAGAGGAGAAAAAATTTCCGCTGAACTTCTTGAACCTATGGAAAGTTCAAAGATTTCGATAATTGTATTCTCTAAAAATTATGCATCCTCCACTTGGTGTCTAGATGAACTTGTCAAGATTCTTGAGTGTAAAAATAATGGCCAATTGGTGTTACCGGTTTTTTACAAGGTGGATCCATCAGATGTACGTAACCAACAAGAAAAGTTTGGAGAAGCACTCGCAAAGCATGAAAAAAAATTCAAGGATAATAAAGAGAAGGTGCAGAGATGGAGGGCAGCCCTAAATGAAGCCAGCCATATATCTGGTTGGCATTACAAAAATGCGTATGTGTTTAATCTCTACTTTGTTATCACCAATTAATTTTATTGCTAAACAAACAACAATCCCAAAAAAAAACCCTTCTTGTTTGCTTTTTTATTAAAAAAAAAAAAGATAAGAAAAGAGATTATAAAAAATTTATATTTTGATCATATCTTTTAGTAGTGAGCTAAATAGGATATAAGGTTCAGTGATAGAAAGGGAAGAATATATGATAGATACTCTTATCAATTAATTTGAAATTTCTCTCATGTCATGTTTAGAAAATTTCCCCTAAATTTTATAATAAATTTATTCAAGTGTTAGAAGTGGATATTCAATGAGTTTGTTTCCTTTCCAAAGCAGATATTCCATGCATCTTTGTGCTAAAAGCCTAAAGTTGATGTTTGACCTAAAAAAAAAAAGTTTGTAATGATAGTTCTCAAATCTATGAATTATGTGCCATTTAATTTGACTAACAAAATTTATGTTGTAGTTCACAAACTAAATGTTTTGAATTCAATTCAAGATCATATTTCTATTTTCTAACATGTTTTAAATGCTTTGTGATTGGCAGCTACCCTCAATTTAGATTTATCGAAGAAATTTTAGAAGAGATCTTAAGTGCTAAATTAAATCGTACACAAGTATTTGTTGTTAAATACCTAGTTGGAATAGACTCTCGCATAGAGGAAATAAGTTGTTTGTTAGATATAGAGTCAAATGATGTTCGCGTGTTAGTGATCCATGGTCTTCCTGGAATAGGTAAGACAACAATTGCAAAAGCTATTTTTAACTTAATTGCATATCGTTTTGAAGGAAGTAGCTTTCTAGAGGATGTCAGAGAAAACTCAAAAACAAATGATGATGTACTCCAACTACAAAAGGCACTTTATTCTGAGATCTTAAGGGCTGGAAAATTGAAAGTGCATGGTATATCTAAAAGAATCAATGAGATAATGGAAAAGCTTCGGTACAAAAAAATTCTTTTAATTCTAGATGATGTGGACAAATTAAAACAAGTTGAAAATTTGCTTGGAAATTGCAATTGGTTTGCTTCTGGAAGTAGAATTATTATCACAACAAGAGAGAAAAAGTTGCTATCTACTCTGCGAGAAGATTGTCATTTATTTTACTATGAGGTTAAGGAATTAGATGAATGTGAATCTCGTGAACTCTTTTGCCAACATGCACTCAAAAGAAACAAGCCTACAGAAGATTATTCGGAGCTCGTACACCAATTTATAGGTTATGCCAAAGGACTTCCATTAGTTTTAAAAATAATAGGTGCTGATTTATATGACAAAAATTTACGATGTTGGAAAAGTGCATTAGATAAGTACAAAAGAATTCCTAATTCGGATATTCAAGAAGTACTTAAAATAAGCTACGATGGATTGGACCAAATTCAACAGGATATTTTCTTTGATATTGCATGTTTTTTAAAAGGATTCTACAAGAATTTGGTTGTAGATATATTACAAAGTAGCAATTTTCATGACCCATACTATGATATTGAAAAACTTATCGATAAATCTCTCATAGTCATTACAAAAGGTGACAGATTATTGATGCATGACTTAATACAACAAATGGGTTTGGAAATTTCTCGACAAGGATCAGAAGTGTCAAAAAAATATAGAAGGATATTGTGTTATGAGGATGCTCCTGAAGTACTAAATGAAGATACGGTATAAGTCCTTTTGATTTACCTTTTTCCTTTTCTCGCAATGCAAATATAAATAATTTTTTCTCATTGTGTTTGATTTATCATTTTAATGTTGAAGATGATTTTTGTTTTAAATTTAATAATCATATGTTTTGTTGTCTAATGTGATTCTTTGTCCAATTAGGGATTAGATGAAATTCGAGGCATAACATTGTCCTTGCCACATCCAAGAAAGATGCAATTGAATCTTGGAAAGATGGAAAGCCTCAAATATTTGACAATTCGCAATGTAATTTGTGAAGACCTTAAATATCTTCCCAATGGGTTAAGGTTACTTGATTGGAATGAATTTCCTTTATCGTCCTTGCCGTCCACGTATGAACCTACAAAACTCGTTGTTCTTAACATGGAAAGGAGCCACATTGAATTGGATGAGCATTTCGAGGTATAATCATAGCATTTATAAATTCTTATTAGGTAATTCTTTGTTAACGAGTACCTTTAGAGAATAAGTTAAGGTGCACCTTTTTTTTTTGCTAAAACAAAACCATGCATTTAATACTATATAAAATAAATTTTCTATAAATTTTTTTAATATATAAAATCAAATTGTGTACAAATATTTAAATATGTACACGTAACCATAAAAAATTTATGGTGCAAATCAATGAACTATTGACAAAAGTTTTTTTTTTTTTTTTTTTAAGAATAGTGCTATAGATATTACAAGTTTTACTACATTGAACATACAAACTAATGTGTCACAAATTATAAAGAGACAATTCAAATATTCATTTATGAGGTGGTTAAAACCGACCAATTACATTCATTGTCACATTAATTTGAAGGCTTTATGTTTGTAAAATTTTAGTACCTTTAACCTTTTTATTTTAAAAGTGTGTATTTTATTTCATAATTGAACAGTTATTATTTCTGTTTCTGAAAATTAAAAAAAAAAAATTTATTATTTCCTAGTGATAATAACATTTTTTTTTTTAAATGAGCTCTCAGCCTTATTTTGTTTCTTTTTAATAATAAATTTCAAAAAAAAAAATTCTTCTTTTGCAGAGGTGTCGATTTGAAACATTAAAATATATGGATTTTGCACATTGTAAAAATATTACAAAAGTACTTGACTTATCAGTGACTGCCCCAAACATAAAGAATTTAGAGCTTTATAGATGTGTTAGGTTTTAAGGTCTTAGGATTTTATGTATTTAGAACCTAATTTGTACTGTTGGCAAACCATGATCAAAACAATGTATTTAGTCTTGTTTAGGCTTGCTCAAAGTTGGTTTAATTTTGTAAAGTTGGAATCGAGAGACTGCAGAAGTATTGGAGCTTCTCGGCCTGGCTCGATCGATCGAATGTAATTCTCGATCGATCGAAAATCGGCCCAGATGCGTTTTTCTGCAGAATTCCAACTCAACCCTAACTCTTTAAACGTTTAGGTTTTTATGTTTTTGCCCTAGGTATATAAGGCAAACCCTAGCTACGTTTTTCAGAGTTGCACAAGTTGTGTTGTTGCTCATACATTGCGGTTTTGTGTAAATCTCTTGTGAGATCTAGAGGAGCTTTCCTTTACACATAACTTAGGGTTTTCAAGATTAAGATTCTTCTACATCTTGATGATCAACTTGGTTGCTGCCTTTGGAACTTAAAGATTAACAAGTGAGGAGCTTGTACCTGATTGAAGGAAGACAAAAGAAAGAAGTAGTCCGTGGATTCGGAGCCTGCGCGTGGTCGTGTCAGGAAGTTACTACTGGTGGGTAGCATTAGGAAGTCAAGCGGGGTTGCTTGTAAGTCCTTTTGTAACAACTTCAATTCTTTCTTAGTGGATTCCGTTTTGCCTTGAGGATCGGTGGGTAAAATCCTCCCCAGGCTTTTTACCGGTTTGGTTTTCCTGGGTGATCATATCACTGTGTTATTTACTTTCCGCTGCTTTATATGTTTACATGCATGATATGATTTTGTAATTGTTTTAACCTAGAATTGCTTAATTTGACTAAGTAAAAACTTGGCTAATTAATCTAGGCTACGCAATTTGTTTGTGGTTTAAGGGGTCTAAACCCTGTCAAGTGGTATCAGAGCGGGTTGCTCTTTTGTTTGAGATTTTCATCTCTGAGCTGATCCTTGACCCCTGCTGTCATGGAGCATGGACACTCTTTGTTTGTTCCTCCACACTTTGATGGGAACAATTATGCCTACTGGAAAGTAATGATGAAAGAATTCCTGAAATCCATTGATGAGAGAGTTTGGAACTCTGTGGAATATGGTTGGGAGAAGCCCACTACTCCTGTGAGTGAGTGGCAAACTTCTCAAAAAGAAGCAGCTGCATTTCATAGCAAAGCTATGAATGCCATTTTTAATGCTGTTTCAATGGAGGAATTTAAGAGGATCTCTAATGTTGAGGTTGCTCATACTGCTTGGAAAATCCTCCAAACTGTGCATGAGGGCACAAAGGCTGTTAAAATAAATAAATTGCAGCAATTAACTTCTAGGTTTGAAAGCATTAGAATGTCTGATGATGAAACCTTTGATGAGTTTTATGCTAAACTCAATGACATTGTTAATTCTGCTTATAATTTGGGTGAAGTCTATGATCAACCTAAAGTTGTTAGGAAGATACTTAGATCCTTAACTGAAGACTTTAGACCCAAAGTGACAGCCATTACTGAAAGTAAGGATGTTGACTCCATCCCTGTGGATGAGCTTGTAGGATCTCTTCAGTCCTATGAGTCTGACCTTCCCAAGACTGCCAAATCCAAATCAATGGCTCTTAAGTCTGTTGATGATGTTGAAGCTGGTGGATTTGATGATGAGCTCTCTCCCACGGAGATAGCTTACCTTGCCAAGAACTTTAGAAATTTTCTTAGAAATACAAACAGGAAGGCAAGGAATACCAACACTGCTGAACCTAGAAACTTTAGGAAGAATGATCCCACTAAGGTTAATAATTTTGAAAAACCTAGAGAACAAGTAGGTCAATCTTCTAATAACTCTTTGGGTCCTCAGTGTTATGGTTGTCAAGGGTATGGTCATGTCAAATCTGAATGTCCTACTTTCTTGAGGAATAAGGGTAAAGCTATGGCTGTAACCCTTAGTGATAATGAGGTTTCTGATGATGAGTCCGGTTGTGACGAGGATGGAAACTTCATTGCTTTCACTGCTATTGCTGAAGTTGATGAAAGCTTATCTGCTGAGGAGAACCCTGCTGATGGGGAACTCTCTGAAGATGCAGATCTTCAAGAGGCCTATAACAAACTTTGCAAAATTGCTGCAAAGGATGCTATGAAAGTTGATCTTGGCCTGAAGAAAATTGATGCTCTTGAGCTTGAAAAGAAGAACTTGCTTGTAAAACTTTTTGATGCTAATGATCTTTTGAATAATGTTAAATCTGAAAATATGCTTTTGCTTGATAAAGTTAGAACTTTGGAACATGATTTATCTGTTGCTAGATCTGCTAGTTCTAAACTTGATCACATGCTGAATGTTCAAAAGTATCCTTCTGATAAAGCTGGGTTAGGATATGTTGAAAGCATCTTTAATTCTGGACCCCATTCTACTGTCTTTGTTCCTTCTTCTTCTTCTTCTGAACCTCTTGTGAGTGAGGTTGTGAGTGAAACCATTAAACCCCCTGTGTGTGAGGTTGTTAAACCTGTAGGAGTTTCACCACCAAAGAAGATTAGGGTAGACTTAAAAGAATCCAAACCTAAGGAGCCTACCAAACCTAAGGACAAGATGCATGGTAAACCTGCTTGGGTTTGTCATTATTGTGGTAAGTCTGGACATATTCGTCCTAACTGTTACAAGCTTCAAGCTGATAAGAGAGCAAAAAGACCAAAAGTGCCTGTGCCTCAAGCACAAGATCCTATGGCACTAATTGGTGAATTGGTAAAGGCGTTAAACCTTTATTCCAATTCTGGAGTTGGGAATCACTCTAATGTGAATAAGAACTCCAATGCTCGGGGTGCATCTAAAAAGTTTTGGATGCAAAAGACTCGAACTAACTGAGTCTTTCTGACATGGTCCTTGTGCTTCATTGCTCTACTATGTTGTGACCATTGTTATTTGGTTTTTGTGTTTTTCTTTTGTTCTAGGACTTGCATTGCATTACATACATGCATTTCATTCTAGGATTTATTTGTTTTCTCTTTAAAAAAAAAAAAAAAAAAAAAAAAAGGGAAAGCAAAATCTTTGTTGAACACTATTTTTCTTGATTTCTTGAAAACAAGGTTGGTCATTCTTTTTACACATGTCATGTCTAGTGTACCTTGTTTAACTTGGATGAGCTTATTTACTGCACTTAACTAGTTGAAACTTTGTAGTGCATGTTGTGTGGGAAAGATGTGTGTGGTTTTTATTCACTTTGTCTTGATCTTGAAGTCATATGTTACTTGACTGTCGGACTTGATCCTTTTGAGAAAGGCATAAATAACCATCTCACCACTGTTCACTAGCCAATCATGAACACCTTAGTGCATATCATAAGATTTGGTGTTCGAGAAAGTGTAGCACATGCACAAAAAGATCATAAGGTGTAGCCTCAAATTAAATTAAAAACTGGTGTGTACTATTAGGCTTGATGCCAATTCACTTAATTCAAACCGGTGTGTACTATTAGGCTGAATGCCAATTCATATAAGAGGCAATAATGCAAGAAACTTACATGATTGCAAGCTTTTGTTCTAGGAGATGTGGGAGTTATAGGATGTAACTCTTTAGGTGATAGTCTCTTTTAATTCTATGTGATGAATTGTGTAGACTTTGTGCTTGATTGCCATTCACATATCACCTCACATGTATCTCAAGTCTTTGCTAGTTTCACACACTTCACAAGTTACTCTTTGTTAAACACTGTACATGTTAGTGTGTGTGTCCTTGGTCTGACCAACCAAGTTTAAAAATATCTTGAGATTTGTGCACAACATACTTGCTGCTTGAGAAAATTAATTTGGAAGAAAATTAAAACTTGTGTTTGAGAGATTTGGGTTTAAATTTTGGGTTTTTGAAAAAAAAAAAAGGGCATTCCATTTCATACTCATGCATTTTGTTCTCATTGTTCAAGTGCTTTGAGGAGTGGTTTTCAAAATTGGGTTTGTAATTTTTCAAAAGTATGTTTTTCCCCAAAATTTAGTGTGCCTCTGCCTATTTCGATCGATCGAATGTATTCTTCGATCAATCGAAAAAGTGCTTCAGAATGTGCAAAATTGACTGTCACATTCGATCGAACGAATGTAATTTTCGATCGATCGAACATCGTGAATAAGCTTTTTAAAAAGAGGAATTCTGACTTTTTCAAAGAACTATTCAAAATCTTTTTCAAAGCTTTTTTCTCTCTCCGACAAGGCAGCCCAAAATTCTTCAAGTTTTTGTCGTTTTCCTCCGAACTTTTTGCATAATCTCTCTCTTCTCAAGCAGGTATGTCCTTTTTACCCTTCCTTTTCAAATTATTTTCAAGTTTTCATGCATTTTTCATGCATTTTTTAGGGAGATTTTCGGAACTTTTCTTTTTGGGATTTTTGTTGATTCGGACCATTTTGTTTGCAATTGATCATTGGGTTTTGTTTGCAATTGATCATACAAGGTCGAAACCTTGAAATATATGAATTTCGACTATTGTAAAAAAATTACAAAGGTCCCTGACTTATCAGTGATTTCTCCAAACATAAAGGAGGTAAAACTTTATGGATGCATAAATTTAGTTGAGGTTCATCAATCTAATGGACTTCTTGAAGAGCTTGTATTGTGGGATCTCGGTGGATGCCAAAATATTAGAATTTTTCCCAGAAACCTCCGGTTGAAATCTCTTAAATGGTTTCATTTTAATTGGTGTGGAAGTCTTCTGCAAAGAACGGAAAGATTAGCGTTGCTTACATCAATAGGATATCTCATTAGCCTTCATAGCTTGAGAATAAGTTTAAAAAACGTGAAAGATTCAAGTAACATCTCTAATTTACAAAATCTTAGGGAGCTCATTTTGTATGATTGTGAAAATTTTCCAAAAGCCAGGGATACTTCTGGTTGCTTCCCCGAATTACAATATTTAGGTTTTCGTAACAGCAACATCACTACCCTCCCTGAAATTGCACACAAATGTCCCAAATTAGAGACCCTTTGCATTCACCACTGCTGGAATCTTCGGGAAATTCCAAGGCTTCCACCTTGTATAAGAAGTGTATTTGCAATAGGGTGCAATTCGTTGAATTCAAGATGTAGAAGAAGATTATTTAGTCAGGTATCTCTCTAATTTATATTTTATAAAAAAAAAAAAAAAAAAAAAAAAAACAATTTTGGTTAACTTTCCTAACTAAATTTGTTGAACTAAAATTTTGTTAATTGCAAGCAGCTTGGAGATGTGATAGGGCTTCCACGGAATTTAGTATGTGGTTATTCTAATATGGGATCATCACATCAGGAGTTTGGATCTGAATTAGGCTCTTCATCTGAATTGGGCTTCGCTTCTAAGCGGTCTCATTATAGCCTTTCACTTCCAGGAACTACAATTCCAAAGTGGTTCAACCATCGGAATCATGGAAGTTCCATATCATTCTCAGTTGGTCAGAAATTTCCATCATTTGCTTTATGTGTTGCTTTAAACATAAAACACAAGGATAATGTGCCATTACTATCTTGAATGTTTCTTTGTTCTATCTACTTGTTCATTAATGGTTTTGAAGAAAGGCTCGCGAGATGTACATTTCCACTTGATTCATCAAATTTTATGTGGTTTCGTTATGTAAGTGATAGAAATAACTTATTGAAACGCATAATTTTAGGCGATCGGAATGATGTTACTATTCGGTGTGAAATTTCAAATGACTATAGAGAAGCAGCAGAAGTTACAATAAGAAGGTGTGGGGTCCATGTGGCATGCATAGTCCCTTTCGGAATTCTACTGTAGATAAGGTATTAAAAGAAGCATCTTTTGATGAAAGATTAAAATTATTTTTATCCAGAGTGGCTGCAAAGGTTCTTCCCTTCGAGCAAGAGATGGTCGGACGCTCTGAAACCCAAAATGCCGATCGTTGCCCTCTTTGTGAAATAGCAGAAGATTCAGCCTTACATCTATTTCAATGTTGTCCCTATGCCAAAGGAATGTGGTATGGTGGTAGATGGGGTTTTCGCATTGAAATGATCCAAGCTAAATTTGTAAAGGAGTTCATTGAACAAATAGTTGACCCCCCAAAGGAATTATTAGCAAAAAGAGTCACCAAAGATGAATTCACACTGTATGCAGTAGTGGCGATGAAAATCCTTTGGGATGCACGGGTGAAAGCTTTGGTTTTAGAGACTAAAGAAAGCATAAATCAGCTAGCCCATCGTCTTAACGCACAGTATGACTCTAACTTGAGATCACTTGGGACTAAGAGGGGAACTGAAGAGCAAAAAAGGGAAAGTGCTTGGACCAAACCACCTGATCAACTGGTGAAGCTTAACTTCGATGCGTCCTGTGATCAAAATAATGTAGGCTTGGCTGTGGTTGTTAGAAATCAAGAGGGGAATGGCAGAGCGATCAAACGTGGGATAAGCCTCTGTAGTAAGATGGGCAATGCCATTGGCAAAATGAGGAGAGACTTGAACAAGTTGTGGTAGAGGGTATAAAGGTAAGCACACCAAGTATTTGATAAAATGTTGCTATGGATATATAATGGTAAAATACAGTACAGATTGCACAATTAGATTGCTATTTCTCTTCCTTTTTTTGTAGTCTAATGAATCTGTGCTAGAGATAATCTTTATTTTGTGAGCTGGTTGTTGAGGATTTATCTTTTAAATTGCAGCTACTATCATCAACTTCATTGTAAATTCAGCTTGCAAGCTCGGCTGGGAATGGAGGAGCATAGTGAAGGATATTTTGGCTTTGGCTTCTTTTTCAGGTAATAATGTACTGAACAGCCTCATAAAATGGGCACTGGGGTCTGATGACTCTAGTTTATTGTTGCCTGTAAATGTTCCCCCAACAGTAAGCAGATAGAAGTTTGTTACCTCTCTCTCCTCTTTCTAATATGTTGTTCACACAGTCACACATCCTGGTGGACTTGCATTCATTTTCTGCTCTTCTTTAACATGTGTATTTGGACTATGATTTATCAATTTATTAATACTTAGCACCAGTTCTGAAAGGTCACTCAGATGCTAATAAGGTCTCTCTTGGAATCTTCGACCCTTTTGAAGGTACTAAGTTCACATTATATGTATACCAACTAAGTAATTGTTGGAAATATAATTTGATTTTAATATAGGAGTAGTCATGAGGTTACTCTAGGCCTAGCTTGGACTGTTTTAATTTTAGTTAGTATGACTTAAGGCCTTCTGTATTATAGTTCTGTTAAATATGACAAAATATAAATAAGATCAAATGAATTGATATTCCAGTTGGCCAAGTTTAGAATAAATTGTCTTATTGAATGAAATATGATTTTTATGTTGTTCTTTTCATGCAAATAATGGTTATTTCTCCTTGTGATCTTGAACATACCTCATGTTAGAGGGTAACTGGAACCTTTCTCCTGAATTGATATCCCTTAGCACTAAATTTAATATTCACTTCACCTAAAACAAAAATTCATGTATTAAAAATGATTTTGAACTATTGTGTTAAAGACATATTTTTATGTAGTTGGCTAATCCTTTGACAAAACGCACTTTACTTGTAATTGGATAGATCTAGGATGTGTTTAATACTTCAAGAAACCATGTTTCAAGATCAAGTGTTGAAGTCATCAAGTCTGTCCAAGAAAAAGCAAGCTGAAGTGCATAGATTTTAAATCTCGACACCTTCTCGATAGCTACCTCGACACCTGGCTATCTGTCGAGATCTTAAGGTGTTTTCTTATCGCAATCTCGACACCTTCTCGATACCTGGTGGATCGATCGAGAAAGTTTCTGTCTCCTCGATACCTTCTCGATACCTGGTCAATCGATCTAGCTTCTATTCTAATTCAAGATTCATTAAATCTCGACACCTCCTCGACACCTCCTCGACACCTGCTATCTGTCGAGGTTACGGGAAATCAGAATTTTCAGCTTTTTGATTTTTGGGCCAGGCTTATGTATTTGAGTAGGGTTTCTTTTCTCACAACCCTAGACCTATATAAGGCTTATTTTGGAGGCCGTATCACAAGAGAATAAGAGAATACAAGGTTTTAAACATATGAAAAAGATTATTCTCTCTGAAAGAAGCTACTGCGTTTTTGCGCCTTAGGGTTTTGTAACCAAGTGCTTCTTGATCTTCATTCTTGATGAAGTGAAGAACTTTGCAACCAACATCTTCTTCTAGTTGGTGATTGAAGTCGCGTATTGGGATCCGCGCAATTGGTTAGTCACGTACTTGGGATTCGTGCATTAAAGAGTGGCGTTCATATATTGAAGAGTTCAGAGGTTCTGAAGCGGTAGAAGGTTTCTGCTGTGAGTTCATCTACGGGGATTGTAGAGTCTAGGGACAAAGGTTTTGTACTAGATCTGAAACTTCTCTTTACTATAGTGGATTACTTTTCGGGAAGGTTTCCCCCCAGGTTTTTTACTGTGAAACTGGTTGGTTTCATTGGTTTTCCTGGGTCATCATATCTTGTCTTATTTACTTTTCCGCTGCATTCATTATTGACATGATATTGATGTTTATTTGTTTTAACAAGTTTTATTGATAATAAATCTAATTAACAACTTGGATTTAAAACTTGTTAATTCTATCAACCGGGGTCTAAATTTCCCAACAAGTGGTATCAGAGCGGGTTCACTCTGATTGGATTAATTTCCTGAGTGTGATCCATTGACCCATGTTGTCATGGATAGAGGACAATCTTTATTTATTCCTCCTTTATTTGATGGAACTAATTATGCGTACTGGAAAGTTCGTATGAAAGTGTTCTTGCAGGCTCTAGGTGAACAGGTATGGCAAGCTGTTGAAGTTGGCTGGATTAAGCCAAAGGAAGCACTTGTGGATTGGGATGATGCTACAATCATAGCGGCAAATTTCAACAGTAGGGCCCTGAATGCTCTGTTTTGTGGGGTGACCAATGAGGAATTCAAGAAAATATCATCCACAGAAGTTGCCAAAGAAGCTTGGACAATTCTTGAGACCACCTATGAAGGTACCAAGGCAGTAAAGACTGTGAAGCTTCAACAACTCACTAGTAGTTTTGAAGAAATAAGGATGGAGGAGGATGAGACCTTTGATGAGTTCTATGCTAAACTCAAGGATATTGTGAATTCTACTTTCAACCTTGGAGAATTTATAGTAGAATCCAAAATTGTTAGAAAAATCCTTAGGTCTTTACCTGAAAGATTCCATGCCAAGATCACTGCCATTGAAGAAGCAAAGGACATTGATCAAATTCCTTTGACTGAGCTTGTAGGGAACCTTCAAACCTATGAGATGGGATTAGGCTCAATGGGAAAAGGTGGAAAGAGTAAAAACTTGGCTCTTAAGGGTATAGAGGAAGAGATTGAGGACTCTGAAGATGAAGATGAAAGTGAAGATGAGGATGAGGATCTAACTTTCATAACTGATAAGATTATCAAGCTTCTTCAATTTAGGAAAAAGGATAAGGGTAAATCTCCTAGGAAACCTAAATCCTCTAGGAAGGGCAAGAATGAGAAACCCCTCATCCAATGCCATGAGTGCAAAGGTTTTGGTCATATGAGGATAGAGTGTCCAAACTACCTCATGAAGGAAAAGACCAATAAGCCAAAAGAGAAAGGGTTGATTGCTACTTGGAGTGATACTGATGATGACTCTTCTGATGAGTATGTGGATGAATGTCGTCATGTTATGGCCTTTGCTGCCTCAACCGATAAGGTGATTGTGGAGAGTGCTAGTGACAGTGGGGATTCTTCTAATGATGAAGTACCCAAGAAGATGACCCTTCAAGAAGCCTATGAAAAGCTATGCACTGAATTCATAAAATCTGAAAAGACTTCTCATCTTTGTAGAAAAGAGCTTAATGAGGTAAATACTGAAAAAGCTGATTTGTTAGTCAAGCTAGATGAGACTACAAGATTAGTTGAGACTCTTGTTATGGAGAACACCTCATTAGAAGAGAAGGTCAAGAATCTTAAGGATGAGCTTAGTCAAGCTAGAACTCAAATAGAGAGGATGTCTAGTGCAAAGCTTGATGAGGTTTTGAGTGCTCAAAAGCCTAGTTCTGATAAAACTGGCTTAGGATATGCTGTTTCCTCCGGCCCCTCCTCTTCCATGGCTTCTGGATCAAGGACTGTCTTTGTGCCCCAATCTGAGAAAGGTAATAAAGGTATGAAATCTAAATCCTTTGTTAAACCTCATGTTTGTCACCATTGTGGTGTTTCTGGACATATTCGTCCTAATTGCTTTAGGTTGTATCCTCATAAGCAATTGTCCAAACGGTCACAGGTTTCCTCTCAAGGACCTACACCTTTGTTTGGAGAGTTATTAAAAGTCTTGAGCTTTTTAACTCAATTTCAGGAGAATTCCAATTCTTCTATGTCCTTTAGTAGACATACTAGGACACGTGCCTTTTCATCTTCACGGCCAAAGACTCATGCTGTGTGGGTGAGAAAGGAGCCTAAGACTTAATTGTCTTTTCTGTTTGTCCTCTGCTTTAATTCTTTCTATCTAAAGTAGGACTTTCTGTGCTTGATTTCTTATCTGTTTTTGAAATCATGCTTTCATGCATCTGCATTTTTCTATCATGCCTTCATGCATATGCATCTTTCTTTCATGCTTTCATCTTGGTTGTCTTTTTTTTTTTGGTTGTTTAGTTTTATTTTATTTTGTTTTCAAAATAAAAATAAAAAGGAAAAATTGAAAAATACAAAAACAATGTGTGTTTTGTGTACTTTGGTACTTGTGTACCTTGGATGGCCAATGAAACAAAGTTTTCTAAACTTTGTATCTCTTGTAGCTTAGATGAGCATCTCTATGCACAACTAAGCAAGTGAGCTTTGTGGCTTGTGTTTGTGATGAGTAAGATTAGGTTATTTCTTAAACTTAACACTCATATCACTCTTTTTGACGGGTAGGACTAGAAAATCCTAAGAGAAAGGCATTAATGACCATCTCACCACTGTTGCCCGCCAATCATTAATGACATCTGTATGTTTCGGCATAGCAAAAGTGTGATGTCAATGACATTTGTGTGCTTAGGCATAGCAAAATTGAAATGTCAAATATCAATGGGTATTTCTTTTCTTTCTCATAAGCCCATGTATGATATGCTTAAAAAGAAAATATGCAAAGAAATAAAAAGCAAAAAGATTAAAAATGCTTTTAAAATGGTTGCAAGCGTGTATTCTAGGAGATGTGGGAGTTATAGGATGTACCTCGAAGGTGATAGTCCCCATCAAACAGTTATGATTATGTGTGAGTTAAAAGTTATTTTCTCATATCTCAGATCGTCATAACATGTATACACATATGCAATCTTGCGATGTTTTTCACACACAACACGCAATATTCTTTACTACTCTTGATACATGTACAGGTACAATGTAATTTGGCCATCACAAAGGTTTTACATGTGCTTTTGTATGCTCACTAAACTGTCATGACTTATTTTTGAAATATAAAATTAGTTAGACTTGTTTAGTGTGTGTGTGTGTTTTGCATCTTTCTTTTGTCATCCATAGCATTTTGTTTCATTACATTCATGCATTCATATGGATTTCTTGTGCCCCCATGATCATCTTTATGTTTCTCGGGTGAAGCTTTCTAGCTTCTTGTACCCTTTGTCAATCATGACAAAAAGGGGGAGAATTTGTGGAGTTTGAGATTCTACAAGTTAGGGGGAGAAATACATTCCTTTGTAAGGGGGAGTTGTGTTTCATTTTGTTAGGGGGAGTGTTTACTTCTTTCTTCTTGTACCTTGGGTCTTGTGACCATGTTTACATACATTGTGCTTATCTTCTTTATATGCTGATGTATGTTTCTTTCACCTATCTCTACATGTGTTGTTTCTTTTCTATCTTTATACACATGTTTCTTTATTTTGTATGCAATCTTTTATTTCTGTCTCACACTAAGATGCCTTGATGAGTTTTGTTTAAAAGTGTCTCAGAAATACAGGTTGTCAAAGTCTACTTGTCATAAACTCTCTTCTTGCAAAGTTTTTCAAGAGTTTGTGTTAGGATAGATTTTATTGTATTCAACAAGTGAGTATGAGTTGAGTGATTTATGACTTTTCTCATATGTTCATTTGTTTGTTGTGATTTTGTCACGGATTGCCAAAGGGGGAGATTGTTAAAGACATATTTTTATGTAGTTGGCTAATCCTTTGACAAAACGCACTTTACATGTAATTGGGTAGATCTAGGATGTGTTTAATACTTCAAGAAACCATGTTTCAAGATCAAGTGTTGAAGTCATCAAGTCTGTCCAAGAAAAAGCAAGCTGAAGTGCATAGATTTTAAATCTCGACACCTTCTCGATAGCTACCTTGACACCTGGCTATCTGTCGAGATCTTAAGGTGTTTTCTTATCGCAATCTCGACACCTTCTCGATACCTGGTGGATCGATCGAGAAAGTTTCTGTCTCCTCGATACCTTCTCGATACCTGGTCAATCGATCTAGCTTCTATTCTAATTCAAGATTCATTAAATCTCGACACCTCCTCGACACCTCCTCGACACCTGCTATCTGTCGAGGTTACGGGAAATCAGAATTTTCAGCTTTTTGATTTTTGGGCCAGGCTTATGTATTTGAGTAGGGTTTCTTTTCTCACAACCCTAGACCTATATAAGGCTTATTTTGGAGGCCGTATCACAAGAGAATAAGAGAATACAAGGTTTTAAACATATGAAAAAGATTATTCTCTCTGAAAGAAGCTACTGCGTTTTTGCGCCTTAGGGTTTTGTAACCAAGTGCTTCTTGATCTTCATTCTTGATGAAGTGAAGAACTTTGCAACCAACATCTTCTTCTAGTTGGTGATTGAAGTCGCGTATTGGGATCCGCGCAATTGGTTAGTCACGTACTTGGGATTCGTGCATTAAAGAGTGGCGTTCATATATTGAAGAGTTCAGAGGTTCTGAAGCGGTAGAAGGTTTCTGCTGTGAGTTCATCTACGGGGATTGTAGAGTCTAGGGACAAAGGTTTTGTACTAGATCTGAAACTTCTCTTTACTATAGTGGATTACTTTTCGGGAAGGTTTCCCCCTAGGTTTTTTACTGTGAAACTGGTTGGTTTCATTGGTTTTCCTGGGTCATCATATCTTGTCTTATTTACTTTTCCGCTGCATTCATTATTGACATGATATTGATGTTTATTTGTTTTAACAAGTTTTATTGATAATAAATCTAATTAACAACTTGGATTTAAAACTTGTTAATTCTATCAACCGGGGTCTAAATTTCCCAACATATTGGCTGAATCTTAGATACTTTTCTTTTGTGGGGGTGAAGTTGGGGGACTATTGCAATGATTATCATTCACTATTTCAGGAAGCAGAGCATTTTTGCTTAGACAACTGCTTGCCAGAAACTGCACTACACTTGAAGAGCCAAAGCAATCAACCAAGACAAAGTTGCAAGTCCAATGCAAGCACCCCACTGCCCCCAATCAGCCTCTCGATGCTGACAATTGACAAACCACTTCTCTAAGCCCACCATCACTAGCTGAAAAACTATGGTAAACCTTAGAATTATTAAAAACATCTTGTTCTTGAATAACCCCTAAATTTGTTCTTCTCCAATTGCCTAGGATCAAACTTATTGAAGACTTGACAGAGGAAAAAGTGTTGAAAATGAGGGTTTCTTTCAGTATCTCACACACGCCAAAAATAGATCATGCCCTACGTTGCAGCATCAATAAGACTTCTATGGCTCTGGTTATAAATTGCTTTGATTGATGGATTTACTATGAAGTCATTGTGTGGCCATAGCTAAAGTTGATGTAAGGGCAGCAACATTCATTGTGAGCTGGAACTGAATGGACTTTTGACTGTTCTTAGATACACACCTTCTCTAACTCAAAACTATCATCGCAGAAGTAAATAACCAGGATGACAGTAATTGTGCTCTCCTTTGCCACTTCAGTGCCTTGGATTCCCATGGAAAGCCCAATAATTTTCTTCTCTTAGAATAAATACATGATTCATACTGGCAGTTCTCTCTTCCGGTGAGTATCTTTTGAAAATTCCTTGTTCTACTACAGCTTCATTGTTGAAATCCTCATCAAGATTGGGACTCCCACATTCCAAAGCTATCACTCTTGCTGCATGTTCATTGTCACCGGTGATCATTTGGATGTTTACTCTAGAGAGTCTTCTTACTCTTCCTCTTTTTGAAATCCCCACTTCTATTTTTCTTTGAATTGAGGGCCTTGACTTAGATTATCTCATAATTTTGCTTGATTTTATCAATATTGATACCCAAAATCTTAGATAGCCCAATAATGTAGTACTTTTGCTGTATGGCTTCCAAATCCTTCAACCAGTGATGCAGAAATCCTGTTTGTAAATTGTACTAGCAGTGTTGAAACCAAAAACTTGTTGCCTTATAACAAAAGCATTTTCTACTTTTTCTTAGGAAGTACATTCCCTCATTGCTTCTTTACCAAGCCAAGATTCTGTTAGCTTCATCTCATTAATTGTCAAGTGCCAGTTTTGTCAGTGAAGATTTTTTTTTTTTTTTTTGTGGCTTAGTCCATTGTGTAACAAGCAGAAGGTTCTCATACCATGGTGTAATCAGGCATCAAGCATTTCATAGAATATGCCACATGTAAAAGTAGCTGATAGAGGCAGACCTTCCGGAGTTGCAACCACCATATCCGTGACTGCTGTGGCAAAAAGTCATGATCAATCATCATGCACTATATCTCTAATACTTTGAGTTTTAAATATTTGTATGAGTATTAAGATTTAGAGCATCAGAGCAACAAATGTTCTCTCACATCAGCTCTTAAAGTTGCATACTATGTTTTTGTTATTTTAATTTTCTGTTCACTTTTTTTTTTAACATAATGTCTATGTTTTCAACCAACATCAATGTAGTGGTTATCTTTAACATAATATTTTTGCTTTAAATGAAGCTTCAATATGACCAGGCTGCTTGTCTTGTGCTATTACTCTCAAGAAAGAGGCCGCACCAGAGAATGATGCTTCCTATTGGTAGTTGAGGAAAGGTGATTGGTTAAATTCATTTTTTTTCATGATTATGTTTCAATCTTCCATTATTTTCATTGTAAATGCACGCATATGTGAAATTTAGCATTCATAAATTATCATGTTAGATGTTGATTTTGTTTACTATTTTTTCCCCTTCTGTTACTACATCACTAGCGAGTATTCTTTGGCTTTGCCTTTTATGGACACTACTTAAGAAGATTGGCTTTTAATGTCTCTAGTAAGTTTCCTAAGTCCTACATGCAGCACATATAGTTGTGAGTCAATTTTTTGTCATTTACTTTCTATTCAGCTGTGTTTGCCATTTACAACTCTTTCCCTATATCAAACTGTGTTATCATCTTTATGAGTTATAAAGAGTACAAGGAAAATACACTTTATTTTAAATGCTTTATTTTCTTGTGATGAAATCCATCAATGTAGAAGTTAATTAATTTGTAGGGAATTTTTATATTGCAATCATAGGAATGGACCCTTTATGCATGTGCCTGGTGTTTTTACTTGCATGAAGAATCTTTATGCTTAAGAACTTGCGATCTTGTTTGCAGAAAAGATGAATGCTCTTAACAAGTGAATGAAAAGGCAAAGACCAAGACCAAGTTGCAATTTCAATAAAAGTACCTGATTGCCCTCACTCCAGCCTCCCAAAATTTGCTTAGGTCATTGAGGTATGTTCATAAGCATTACTTTGTGTGTTACTCTGCTTAGGATGTCTTGAATTAAACTATTGAAAACTCTATCAAAGTTTGATTAACCTTCTTGCAGATCGAACTAAAACTTACTTTAAGCTTTAGGTTGATAAAATAGTCACCTAAAACAAGCCCTATCAAAGGTGATTTGTGCACAAGTTAGCTTGTAACTATATGTGGCTTGGTCATGAGATTGTTACTGCCTGGGCCAGGGCATGTATAGCTTTGTGGAGGCCAGGTCACCCAAAATTAAAGGCATTAAATTATAAATTAGTACACTTGGCCCACATCTTTTCATAGTCACCTTGTCACGAAATCAATCAACTTCTTTTTCTCTACATTGGAATATGATCATACAGTCTTAAATACTTTCTCCTTAGTTAGCCACCTTGTTTAGGCCAATTTTATGTATATTGCATCTCTCTAATGAACACACTTTTATTTTTCTTTATAATATAACCTAGGGTCTTTTTTTAAGGGGATAGTAACATATTCAGTTGAAGGAAAATATATGTATATTTCAAATAAGGTGTAGGTAATAATAAAATTTTAATGCAAGCAAAAAATTCTCTTAGTAAGGAGCAATAATTTTCCTGGTGTACCTTTAATGTTAACTTAATCCCATCAAAACCTCTTGCTTTCAAATGGGATTATGTGGTTTTGATATCTGAAACAATGGAGGAATTGGGGCATACAGTACAAAGGTTTATCTCTCTCTCTCTCTCTCTCTCTCTCTCTCTCTCTCTCTCTCTCTCTCTCTCTCTATATATATATATATATATACACACACATATACATAAAAGAAATATTAAAAAAATCAATCCCATGGGAACCAACAGCCATCCTGGCCTCCCTTTGCTTTGCATTTGATCATGGTTTGCTTAATTCGTATCCATACTACTTAATTCCTTTTGTGGTATTGTTGTTCTCTTGCCAGAGTTACCATTATACTTAGATGTACTATGACTTGAGCATTGTTGCAAAACCTTGGGAACTGATTATTCTGATAATTTCTTTGGTATTTTTCTCCTTATCGAAGCTAAAAAATTTAAAGTCTGGTTTGTTGACAATCGATCATCTTTCTATACCAATTATCCAACTGATGAAAAGATGGCATACAATTTCCTTTCGTAAAATATTTATAAAAAAGTACTAGTATTTTTTTGTAACTAGTCAATGTGTAAATGTGTTTTTTTCTTTTTTCTTTTCTCTAACTTATAATAATTGTTGGTAATATAATTTGGTTTCAATACTAGAGTCTCTTTGCCCTGAGTTTAGTTTGCATATGCTTCATTGTAATTTTAGTTAGTATGATTTAGGGCCTTCTACATTGTTGATTTGTTGAATATGACAAAAATATAACTAACATTAAAAGTGGTTTGATATTCTAGTTAGTCAAGTTTGGAGCAAGTTGTTTGATCCACTAAAGTTTGAGTTTGTTAATATGATTCTCAAAGTAATGGTGTTTGTTACTTCTTTGTCCATTTGAATGTATGAAATTCACCCTCAATGTTGTTGGTCATTTATTTCTTAATTGTATTCCTATGAAAATTCAAGGACGAATGACTTTTTTTTTTTTATATTTAAATTTCATAGGAATTTTTTATAATAAAACTAATAATTACTTTGGAATAGCCATTGATTTGTCATAGGATTGGTCTTATTTACTGAATTGGCCTTAGGGGGGGAGGGGAGGGGGAGAGCTTTTCTTTTTACCTTGATGTCCTGTTAAAGGCTAGCTAGAATGTGGTCTCTTGAATATATATCCCTTAGTCTTGGGGGCTCCCTTCTTGTGGGCGTGAACAACCTCCTCACTCTTCATCTTCACTGAAACTCCACTTCTATTTTTCTCTGAATCAAAGTCTAACATGGATTATAGAATTTATTGACATTCATACTCATATCAAAGACAAGCCCAAGAAAGGGTTGCTTTCTTGGTAGGGATCCAGAAATCTTTACAAGCGATTCAGAATCTACTTTGTAAATACTATTGGTTGTGTTTAAACCAACTGCTTCTCTTTTTATATATCAAGAACATTTGATACTGTTCTGTGGGAGTACCTTCCCTCATTGCTTCTTTTAAAGGCAAAATTCTGTTACCTTCATCTCATGTACTGTACCTGTTTTGTCAGTGCAGATACTTACGTCTTACTCCAGTGTCTCACAATCAGAGATCCCTAGCCAAGGCATGATCAATTATCATGTATTTCATAGAATAAGCCAAAGTTGTCTTCCAGCCAGAGGCAGACCTTTTGCAATTGCCAACACCATGATTATGACTAGCAGTGACAATAAGAACAAGTGCATTGAAATATGTTGGTGCTGCCCATCTCTCAATACGTCCACTCTGATGTCTCCACTCTTTAGGGAGAACTTTTCAAATTGCCTGGATTGCTTAAAGTTACAGACAGCAGAAACAGCAACAACCTGAACGACAGCAACAATAATGCTCCCACCATGATAATCGTATGCTGTTTGATTCCAAAGGCGGAGAGATTATAGCACAGGCCAAAGGTACAATAATAGTGGTTGCCTGAAACGCTTTAAAGACATAACTGAGTAAGCCTTTTGTTGGTTCTTTTTGGTACTTTTTGGCACCAAAAACATTCTTTCAATGAATAAGATCAGCCACATTACCACTAATAACTTGCTTTATGTAGGTTCCAAGAACCACAGCCAGTGCTTTTACTCCAGACTGACATGCAGCCTCAAAGTTCTTATTCCTCATCATGTCACTGAGCCACTTCAGATCAACACTGAGAAAGGAAATGGATTTGTTATGCAAGCAACCCTCATCAACAGGCTGCACATCAATGGTCTTGGTCAATTGGTGTTGTATATGTGCAAGATCAGTTGTAAATCAGTACACCATCTTTGGTTCATTGCTTAGTAGGTCTTGATTTGTGGACCTTCCTTCTATTGCTTTTGGGTTACATTGGTGGATGCCAAGAAGGTGATAGATGTTATTGCTTCTGGAAAGGTACATATAATCAGAACATAAGTAGCATCTGGCAGTTCCTCACTGTCTTATGTGGACAATTTGGAGGGACTTGAATAACTGAACATTTGAAGGCATGGAAAAACTAGTTAAGAGATCAAATCTAGTTTCCTGAATCTGCAAATTGAATGTTGTACAATGAATTTTTTGGAGACCTTTTAAATTTATGATTGTAATTCTTTAAGAGGCTCTACATTTTGAACACTACTCTTCTTTAATAAAACTCATTAATTACTTAAAAAAAAATAAATGTTTGATTGTTTACTTCCTTGGCCTATTCCTAGTTTATATTTCTGTTAAGATTGTCAATTAGTATGGCCATTGGTCTTTGTACCAATGGCTTCTCCTTTCCCTCTCATAAGCAAGGGGAAGATGTTGAAGTTGTGGGTTTAATCTAAAATGTGTAAATGATTAGTATTTACCAATCAAAACTGCAATGTGATCGTTGAATTCTATTTGTGAAGAATCTCACTTTCCTATTTTTAACACTGTGAGAATCATGAATAGAATTACTAACATAGGTTGATATTGGGCATCAGATTTAATAAGCAAAATACCATTGCCAACAACAATCTGCAAGATTTAAAAAAATCAGCAAAATGTGAGCTCATCCAAATAGGTAACCTACTGATATGAAATCATGCTCTTGTTGCATATGGTCTCCTAGTCAATTTTCACAATCTTATTTTTCTACAATGCCTAATGACAAAAGTCACATGTCCTGCAAACCTATCCCATCCTACATTTTTGTTTCTCCAAACATTGCAATTGCTAAATCCAATGTCAATTGTCCCTAACCTCCCCATTCTTTATTCAAGAAACTCACTTCCAAAGGTGATTTCTTTCCTGCTCGAATCTCCACAATTGCTTACCCAACAAAATTGGGTTAAAAGTATCCAACTTTCTCACCCATAATCTTTCATTCCGAGCAATCTCAATGACTATAATTACAAAAAAAAAAAAAAATGATAAATAGCACCAACATATAGAATAACTTAGAAATCGTCAAAAATTAATAACTCAACATAAGAAACATTCAGCCTTTTGAGAGAGAAAGTAACAATTAGACAGCAAGGACCCAAGGTCATACACAAACCCAATTGGCAAAAACAAATTAAATATACCAATATGAATATGTATGTTGAGCATACATAGGCCAATAACACATACATATACTTAAATAAAACCACAATATTTAAAAAGAAAACCAAATTTCCTAAGAACTAATCTATAAAAATTATTAATCTTAACCAAATATTGATATCACAATTCACAACAAAATTTAAAAGAAATCTGTAAATAGCATTATACATGCATAAACAATTGGGTTCCACACATCCAATCCAAAGTTCTATTTAAGCATTTCTTCAAACACCGGTGTTCCAACAATAATCTGCCAGAATTGAAAACCCAAAAGGAAAAAAAAAAAAAAATGAAACAATGGTATTCCAATACCGAAAAGAGAGGGAGAAAGATTAGGTACTGTTGTCTATGATGCATCTTTCTTAATATTCATCTGGCCAATCTGATTGCTAAAGAGGACAATGTCAACACTGTTGAAGCTCTTTGTGATGAGCTCTTCAATTGTGTAGTCGTGGCACTACAAGGTTGAAAGATAAGTGGAATGGAAAAATTAAAAACAAAACTAAAAGATACATGGTGACCATATCATTTATCTCAAAATCTTTAATTCATACCTGGAGTTTTATGAGTTCATTTGAACAATGGTGTAGCTGTTAACATCACCGCAAAAGATTGATTCATAATCTATGTCCATTGCAGCTTTGGTTGTTTCCATTTACCCAAAACTGCTATTGAACTTCTATCTTAGAAGACCCAAAATATCAAACATTCCCCAAGCTGCCAATGACTAAGATACATTAGTAAAAACTATTTAATCTACAATATATTAAACACATACTGATATTAATAGAAAAGGATGAAAAATAGAGATAGAAATATGTGTTCATAACACCCAAACAAACTCACTAAAAGTTGTTCAAACACAAACCCAATGAAAGAATGACCTAATATACAAACCCATGACCCACATCTACATATGTAAACATATTACTTCAGAATATTTAGAATTGAAGTTTATTTGAGTTGAGGCCAAAAACAATAACAAATCTTATGAAATTCGCAGGTTTAGCTATGAACAATTTAGGTTTAGAAAATATAGAGATCAATTTTTGAGTCCCATATTGTTATTTTTAATGATTTGAAAAAAAAAAAAAAAAAAAGCTAGTTTATCCACCTTTCTAAGACTCCAATAACAATGATTTTTGTATTGGGTTTAAAAAAACAACTAATTTAACAGATTTAGGTCTTTAATTGTAATTTAGAAATAACATCAATTTTTGTTAGGTTTCTGTAACTAGATAATATAGCCCATCTTTGGTAGTAACTCAATTAAATACACTTTCCAACCTCAATCCTAAATCCCAAATAAAAGAAAGCCAACAAATTCAAACTATTCTAAGTATGAATTAAAAGCAATGAGAACAGAGTTAAAGTCTAGAACCACATATTTACTACACTCTTGATAAAGTGACCCCCCTTAGCCAAACAAAAAATCTTAAATGTTTACATCTCAGCACCAACAAACCAAACAAAGAAAAATATTAAATGTTTCTTATTTATATTTCTGAGATCAAAGATTAAACCCATCAAATTTCCTGTCATGCATAGGCTAGAACACAATTTCAAAAAATCATACACTCGAAATTGGTCCTTGCAGTAATAAAAATCTGATAGGGAAAGAACATTAGAAAATTCTATATGGAGCTCAACCATGAAGAACATCTCCTCCAATGCCTCAAGCAATCTCTTCCCTATCTTCAACACTACCAACCACTACAATAACAACCATCAGATTGATAACCTCTAAATAATTGCTCTCTCTATGACCATCCTAAATCTCTTTCACACCATGTTGCTTGCACTACAATGATATCCAACACCCCTAACTCTATCACCGCAGCTATTATCATTAACGTATCACTTCTCTTATTTACATATGTGTTGAATAACTATGATTTGTTTTACACATTGAAACAAAAGGCAAACAAACAAATATTTTAAATAAATATAAAAAATAAAAACTTTAAAAAGGGTTAACTAACTGGTGCCTTCACAGAATCTTACCTTTGTGTTGCCAACAAAAACAATAAGTGCAATAGTAACACCCTGTAAAAGAGAACTGAAGAAAGTAAGGCAAAATGACATATCTCACCATACAAATGACATTTTGTCATAAGAATATTGCTTTTAGCTCATCCCATATACGTGTCAGTACACTATTATTAATATTGTTATTGTTATTATTCCTAAATAATATCTACCAGAAACATCATTAGTTCCAGCTAGAATTTCATGATCTTGGCCTTGTTTTAAAAAAAAAAAAAAAAAATCCACAATCTTTAAAGCAATATTAAAAAAAAAAAATTACCGATAAAGGTTTCTGGAGTTCTGATAGGAAGATGTCTAATTTCTTCTTCTTTTTTTTTTTTTTTTTGAGAAACGATGTCTAATTTCTAATTTCTTTGGTTACCAATGCTCTTTCTGAATAACGAACTCACGTTCTCTCTTATTTCTCTATCTTTGCCCTCTCCAAACCTAAATCATATATAACCCCAAATTTCAAAAAATCAAATCAAAACCTAATGTAACCTAAATACCTAAATAAAAATCAATCCAAACAAATTTCTCAAAACTAATTCATATTTCATACCCATACCCAGATCTAAGAAAGAATGAAAAAAAGAAAAACTTACCGGTGGTAGTTCTCTCTATGTCCGTATCTTAATTCCTGCATGTACCTTTAGGTTACTGGTGCCAGTTCTAGTGGTATAATTTTGGTAGGGGAACGGACGGTGGTGGGTACGAACTCTGTCTCCTTCTCATCTTTGTATTGCAAGGTTTTTTTTTTTTTTTTTTCCTCCTTCTCTATCTCCGTATCGCAAGCGCTGGTGTTAAGAAAATTCAAAAGGAAGCGAAAAGAAAGAGTATTCATAGGAGGAGAAACTGAAATTAGAGTGAGTTTGAACTTTTGATTGGGAATATGGTGATGGCAGAAGATCTGGGTGTCGCCCTTCTCTCTATCTCTGTCTCTCTATTTCTCTCTCTTTTCTGTCGATCTCTCTCTACTTTCTCCATGTAGCAATCTTTGTTTTTTTTTTTTTTTTTTTTTTTTTTTTTTTTTAAGCGGTTAGTTTCCTTCTATACCAGACGGGCTCCAAACAGTGTTTTAACGTAGTGAAACATTATATTTTATCGCTTTTAAACGGTGTTATAGCATTACCAAACAATGTAATTTATCGTTTTTTAATTTAAATGTGTCTAGATTTTAGATAGCCACTTTTCCTACATGACAGCACCTCTTTAATTGTAGGAATCAACTTTCTCTCAACTTCTGCTATTATATATAGTATATGATATGATATAGATGAGATTATTTCCAAAGAAGTGGCATCATTTTTTCTGTCTTTTACAAATAATTCTCAAAAGTCATCGGATATTGATTGGCGTTCAAAAGTAGGGGTGTGTCACCGACTCACGAACCTATCAACCCACTAAAAGTGACCCAATCTAATCCAACTCAATGATTTGGGTCAGTTTTTAGAGGTTGGTGCGTTAGGTTGGATTGTGAGTTTTTTTTTTTTTTTTTTAATAATATTATATATATATATATATATATATTTTTTTTTTTTTTTTTTTACAATGGATTGGGTTGGGTTAAGGTCATAATATTCACAGTCCGCTTAATCAACCCAACCCCCGTCTAAATAAAACTCAAACCTTAAATTCTTCTTAAATAATTTGTGTTGGTTTGGTATTGTTCTAATGATCAATTTAATAATAATAGTAATTAAAAAAATTTATCCAATCCATAGATCTGATCTAATCCATGTGGGTTGTTTTGGGTTGGGTTTTTTTAAACCCACAATGGTGGGTTGGGTTGAAAAAACCCCTTAACCCAACCCAACCCAACCCGACTCATATAAATCCTTATTCAAAAGTATTAACTTACAAAAAAGATACATATAAATTCTTATGTAGTGGAGATAATTATCTCATGCATCTGGTATATGTAGTTAGAGAGTTTCAATGAAATATTGTCGATGATAATGACATTGCCTATCAACAAGTACTCCATTTTGCTTGGTACGATGACATGCAGGTGGGAAAAGAATTGAAACATAAATAACAGAATCATCTCACTTAAAAGTATCTTTAAACCAAGATATTGTCTCAAACATTGCAATCCAAGAGTTCTTCAAGGTGTGCGATTGTCAACATTTTTTTATTTTATTTATTTATTTATGTTTATTTATTTATTCATAGATTTTTAAAGCTTTTTTTTTTCTTTTTTTCTTTTTTTGGTAAAAAGTAGAATTATATTTTAACCAATTTTCAACAAACAAATTTTTAGCAAAAAATTGCAACCAAAGTCCAAATATACATGATGTTACCATGTGTTGGAGGCGTTTTTGCGACAAGGGCCAAAAATGCGAGAATAGCCCAAATCTCCCTTTGAGTTCTTTAGAAGTGATTGTGGAGAGTATCAAGCCTAAAATTCCAATATTTAGTAAATAAAAGCTAATGGTACTTTAACAAGAGAAAAATTAAAGTGACAATAACAAAAATTCATAGAAACATAGCAGGTCTGAAACTTTGACTCATAGTCAGTGAGAAGAGAAATTGAGAGAGGTTTGAGGAAGAGAGGGAAGGTTCCCTTGTACACATGTTTTCTACCCCAAGTTTTGAAATTGTGAGAATATTAGTTGGCTGAATGAACTTTTGCTTTAAAGTTTTAGCTTTAAGAGTAAAATGTGGTTGGCCTGTTTTGAATCTAAATAGGGGCTTTTATATTGAGTTTTAGGTGCTCCTAGTGACTGGTTAAAATATGAGGCTATGGACCTCTAAGGTGTCAAATTGATGGTTGGTTTAGATTTGCTTTAATTGGGTAAAAGAGTTAGCTTGCTTTATGCACAATTTGGGAAATATTTGACTAAGCCCCCATTGACTCCTCATTTTCAATCGTTTCAAATTCTTGGGAGGCTCACCTAAGTGAGGGCTAGTAGCTGGAGTTGGCCAATGCGAGCCAACTATGTTTTAAAGGCAAAAATGGGTTAAGGCAAAAATTTTGGGCCACAATTAGCTAAAGCATAAAAGCTCTTTTGGAATGAAAATTTTGGATATAAGACCTCCTCCATGAGTCTGAGGTGTTACTAGCTTCTCTTACCCACTTGGTAGCACACTTGGGTTGGGCTCATGCAAAATGTCTAAAAAGAATCGACTCATACCCTCCAAACCACACTCTCTCAATTTCTCCAATATGTTACATGAGCTTAGACCATGCTTAAAAGAATAAAATATAATACAATACATGAATTGGGCTTGTAAAAAAATGTGCGTGAAAATGAGTACGTATTAATACCATGTCATCCACCCTGATATTTAGAAGCTCAAATATGAAATAAAACATTTTGCAGTAATTTTTTTTTTCATATATGTACAATTCCCCAAATGAGTTGGACGTGCTTTCCATTCATACCCCCAACTAGTCAAACACATTCAAATGGAGAAATAAATCAAATCAGAAAATAATTACAGTATTAAAAATAATCAAATTACAAAAATACAAAGGCAAAATTACATTTTCAGTACATATTTTTTGGGGGAATTTTTTTTTTTTTGCCATATATTTTGAAAATTTTCAATTTGGTCCTATAAAATTTCAAAACATAAGTTTTCAAATTGGTTACCAAGAAAGTGAAAAAAAAAAAAAAAAAAAAAAAAAAAGAAGTGGGCTGTTGGGCGTAATCTTAAGGAATAATTTTGATTTCATTCCTATAGTTCCATCCAATATTTTTCTGTTGCCAATTTTTTTTTTTTTTTTTTAAAAGCTGTTTTTTAAGTTTATGTTTATTTTAAGGCAAAACAAAATTAGAATTAAAATAAAATAAAACCAACAAGGAGAACAACCAGATCCGGTGCGGAGAAAGGGAAAAAGAGGAACAAGAAAGATCAGAGGGGCAGGAGGGCCGGTAAAGGAGACAGACAAAATGCAGTCATTTCTCATTTTCTCTCAAAGAAAAAGTTTGTGGAAATCTTTTTTTTTTTTTACTGCCTTGTTTTGATAGAAGAATAGATGAAATCCAAGTCTCAGTCCAATGTTATTTTGCAAAAGACCCTTCAAACTAACTACTGAAAGGACATAAGTCAGTTTGTAAAAATTCCACAAACCTGGAGCTTTGTGCTGTTCTTGGCAGCTTCTATAGCTTGAAGGCATCTCCAGTGGCTTCTCCGACGCGTTTTTTGTTCTGCTCTAAGATTATTATCATTTTTAACAGAAAAAATTACATAGAATATTTAAGAAACACATTTAATGAGACTGTGATTGTGTGCTAGTACTCTTAGTAGTGTCTATTGTTCTACTTGAAAAATATTTGTGTTATCATTTTATTGGATGGGTAGAAAATGAGATTTACACATCCCTACTGAATTTAAACTCTTTTTTGAATGCTAAGATCAGTTATAAAGATGAACAGAAAAACCATTTTGAAAACGGAATCAAACATCGTGGATTCCTTTTAACACTCTTGAGTATCACAAAATCCAGAATTTGATCGACCATACTAAAATTTATGTGGAAGCAGAGGTGCCCAATGTTGAAACAAATCCATTGCTTAGGCATGATGGTGCCGTGAACATAACAGAAGCAGATATGACTACAGAGGTGGGCAATGTTGAAACAAATCCACTACTTAGGCACGATGGTGACGTGTACATGATAGAAGCAGACATGATGACTACAGAAAGCCAAGTCCGAGAAGATGTCGAATATATACCGTATCCTTACCTACGGTGTCTGGCTTAGGAAATAAGGCCAGAAAATAGGCAAATAAATGGCTTAATTAGGTACTTCGGACCTTCTCAGGAAATTATATCGATAATAATTCTGATGATTTAATTCAAAATACCTTACAATGATAGCAACGTTCAAAAAACTAATATAAGGGTGATTAATAAACAATAACAGTCTTTTTTTTTTTTTTTTTTTAGATAGGATTTCTACTCTAACTTAATTTAAGGGTATATATATGTATATATATATATATATATGTGTGTGTGTAAAACTCCTTCTTAACTACTTGAACTCGGCCCTTTCGCCCAACATCTTACAAGCATTTATACTTGTAAATGTGGAGTGACCACCGCACCCAATAAGCTTGCAAAGTAAATACAGAATACAATTTACACAAACTTCTAGCTTCTTCTTTTCCGTTGAAATACAAACACGCAAAAATGAATACTTTTAATTATACATGAATCGGAACTCTTGGGGTGATCCAAGTATGCAGCTGACACCACCCTCTCATACCTTTGTCATCTGAGGGCATCTATCGCGAAAAAGAGTATTCCAGCAACCTGCAATCACAATAACAGAAAAGGCCGAAGCAAAAAGCGTGCAAACAAATAAATAAGTATAACGTCGACACTCTTGAGGAAAATCTTTAAACTCCACCTCTGAATTATTGCTCGTCTCGTCCTCTATATTTGATTCCAGACCGTTCTCAAGATCCACTAGCTTCTTTTGCACTTTATTTCGCCTGTAGACTAATTTATCTTTTTCAACTTTAGCTTGATTGTAGCTTGAACCCGGTTCTAAGCAAGGAAAACAAGTTTTGTGCTGCAACTAATACAGATAATACGAAGAGGAACCAACGGCCGAAGGACCACAGATCCGATGATGAACAGTTGCTAAGTAGTAAGAAGATAACTGCTTGGAATAAAAAGCAAAACGTCGCATGAGAGAAAGCATACCATAAAAGGAGATTAAAGACTATTGTTTTGCTCTGATATTGCTTCCTTCAATTCCGTTTTCTCCTTATCAAGTTTTTGCATCTCATTTTCAGGTTCACAAAGGCCCATAGGAAGCGAGAGTAGGTTGTTCACGGGAGACGACTCTGAGGATAAATCCCTTCTCTCTCTCTTTTTTTATTTTTTTTTTAATTGCAAGAATAGATCGGCCTGATATTTGAAGGCCATACTACCTTGTTAATAAAGTTGTCTTAGAGCACTCACAGCAGTGATGCTATATTGCTATATTTCTATATTTTTAGCTCCTCAGACATCAAAAGCTTGCTGCAGCAGTGGAGCTAAATCTAAAAAATTTAGCTCCATTGCTACAGTGCACATCTATTACATCTATCAATAGATGTGCACTGTTCATGAAAGCTAAAAAAAATATTAATTTTTTATTTTGCGTTCACATTACGTTTTTATTTTTTATTCCTTCTGCCTTTCATTCTCCGTGTTTCTATCCTCATTGCCTCTCCATCTCTTCTTTCTTCCTCCACAGACCATTCTCTCCATCGCCGATCTCACAAGCCCAGCTGCCACAGACACTTTTCTCCATCGCCGATCTCGCTGATCTCACAAGCCCAGCCGCCACAGACCCTTTTCTCCATTGCCGATCTCGCCAATCTCACAAGCGTAGCCGCCACAGACCCTTTTCTCCATCGCCAATCTCACAAGCGCAGCCGCCACAGATCCCTTTCTCCATCGCCGATCTCACAAGCCCAGCCGCCACAGACCTTCCGTTTCGCTTTGCACTCATTCCGTTTCGATCGAGAAGGACCAAGTCACGCCGTTGGCGGCGAAATCGGGTGGTCGGTATCAGTTAGGGCTTGATTCTTTGGTGAAGACCGTGAAATCGTGCCCCTTGGCGCAGGTCTCGTCGGCCGGTACCGAAACGGACAGGGTATCGAGCATGGGTTTCGGTTTGGCTGTGTTGATTTTTCTGGGTTTCTATTTTGTTCTTCTTCACTGGTTTTGATGGGCACGACAGGGACGTGGTTGTGCAGTATTTTTTATGGGTTTGACGGTGGTTGTGGTTATGTGTTGGTGGTTAAATTAAATATTATTTTATTGTAGTGTTTATATTATTTTATTGCGTTAAAAGCTAAAATAGATTCACTGCTGTAACATTTATGTAGGTAAAATAGATAAAGTGACTTTTTGTGTAGCTAAATAGCTAAAATTTTAGATTCACTGCTGTGAATGCTCTTACGAAGAGAACAACAATACTCGGGCCCACAAAATGGAACCATGACTTTTTTTTTTTTTTTGAAGATTTATCTCCACTGTTTATTAGACAAAAATTATTTTTGTCAAATTATTTTATTATTCAGTTTATTTTTCCTATTATTTGTAAGTCTTGTAGTACTTTTTGGTACTATTCATAATTTTAGTATACTATTTCAACTAATTTTTATCTTTATTTATAGTACTTTCAGCAAAAAAATTTCAATTTTTACAAAATAAACTGATCTCAAACAGACTCATATGTGAAAAAAAAGAGCTAAAGCTAATAGCTCTTTCTACAGTGTCTTGGTTTAGTCAAGTTTTGTTAGGCCAAAATGCACCATTTCATTGTTCACTTCAATTCCATGTTGGTGAAGCAAAACTGTTTGTTTTGTTGATTTTTTTTTTTTTTTTGGGTATGGATGGGGTGGGAGAAAGTAGAAAGGGAGATAAGTGTGGGTGAGAGAGGGAGAGACAGGGATTAGTAACAGTAGAGAACTCGGAGAGCGTTCATATTCCAAAATTCTATCACATTCTATTTTACCATCTCAAAAAGTTACTTTATCAATTATACTATACTATTTTACAATACTCTTAACATCCTAACTTTTATTTTACAATATAACACGTTAAAATAATATTCCTATATAATAAAATAATATATCTCACAACCTAAATAAAAACAAAAACTCAAAATCCAAAAATCCAAAGAGAGAGAGGAATTGACAAAGTAAGTGAATAAAAATAAAATTGCAGAATTATTGCAAATTTTTTTCAATAGTTAGTTTTGAGTCTTTGACTAGTCTGGGAGGTTTTGAGATTTTATTCTAAATTTCCTACATATGGTACATGCCATTCCAATGTGAATGCTCTCAGTTTCTCTCACTGATCAGCACTCTGTTTGCTGAAAGAGCAGACAGTACTTTACCTACTTGGAGGATGGAGGTTCTGCTTCTGATTTACCATACCACTGATGGGTTCCAAAGTTCGAAAATCAACATCTTCAATCGTCACTTCGAACGCAAGCAGGTAATATCTATAATTATAAATCTCTAAAGGCTAAACCCACTATTTCGTTTACCTATTTCATTAGTCAATTTTTTAATCGAAATAATTCAGAAGGCATGCATTTTTCTTGTCTTTTCTCAATGAATCAGGGGGAAAAAAAATCAGACCTTTTTGCTAGATTTATGTGTTTTTCTTCTTTTTTTTAATCAAAAATTTCATTTTGATTAATCCCTTACAAAATTTCAGTTCTGATTATGATGTCGCGGAA
Organism: Quercus gilva; assembly: GCA_023621385.1. NCBI lineage: Eukaryota > Viridiplantae > Streptophyta > Magnoliopsida > Fagales > Fagaceae > Quercus > Quercus gilva. Next base: position 5,386,039 of record CM042475.1, on the reverse strand, counting down.
GCCTGAAGAAAGCACACACGATGCTCTCTTGATGGAACAGAAACTAAACTGTTAGTTTCTGGGTAGTAAACCTCGAATCCACGAGGGGTTTCCCTGAATCCACAAGGAGATAAAACTGGAATCCACCAGAAGAAAATTTGACAAATGTCTGAAATTTTATTGATAATCAACTATGAAAAACGTTTACAGACTTAGGGGCCTATTTAAGGGCTCCTTAAAACTTGACAGACAAGAAAATATAATCTAAAATAACTCCTAATTGATACCAAACCATAACAGGAATAAAATTTGACCTAAAAAGCATTAAATGCACCTAAAAACAAGGAAATAAACCACCTAAACCTAAAAGAACGAAAATTACATAAAAATACCAAATATAAAAGATTACAGAAATTAATTAGAATATTCTGTCCTACATCAGACCCCTCCACTTGAAATAAACTCGTCCTCGAGTTCATTCTTGAAATCTGAAATCTTCCACTCCAAATAAACAAATACTTTGAATGTTTTAATAACTTGATCCGGTTCTGAAACTTGAATCTGTTATAAAGTGTAGCATAAAATCTCTTCTCATCAATCTTCAATTTATTTGCAACATCAATCAACAAAGGGTTGATAATGAAATTAAAATTTTCTACTCCAAGAAAATCAACATATTGTGTAGTCATCTTCAATAAATCAACCGGAACCTGGGGGTTGTGGGTGATGGACTCGTCCTCACCTTGGACCTCAAGTGGATCTTCCACAATATTCTCAATATTTACTATCTCTTGATTTCTGTGATCTTCCACAATCAACTCAATCTTCTTTTCAAGTTTCAATTTAACAACTTGTTGTAAGTCTTGACCTTTTTTAACCACTTCAAAAGTTTCTCTAGAAATAGGTTGCTTCTCCTCAACCCTCAAACTCTTTCCTTTACTTGATACATGGACTTGGCTATGATAATTTTGGTTTTGACCCTTCATGTTGTGAACATATTGATTTTCATATGAATATACAGATTTATAATCAACACTTGTATAATCTAGTATATCACAATAGTCATTAGGAAACCATAAGTCAATTAGTACTTTTTTCATTCTTTGCCAAGAGCAGATTGGATGCTTACCTCGCCGCTTTCTATCGATTTGAATGTCTTCCCACCATTCCTCTGCTTCATCGTCTAATTTATTAGATGCAAGCCGCACCTTTTCTTCATCACAAATCTTCCAAAAATTAAAATACTCTTCTAAATCAAGAAGCCAATCAATAAAGTCCATCTTACACATATCTCCATCGAAGAATGGAATTTTTTTGTAGTTAGGAGTGCGTCTTTGAATATATTGAACATTGTTGTTGTGAGATGATTTCCTAGCAAGAAGAGTAGCAATCTTTTGCTGGATTTCACCCATAATTTTTTGACACTTTTCATGAAATCGTCGCTCATCACGAGCCTCTTCACGAAACTTGAGGAACTCAGCCCTAGTGAGGACTGGGTTGTTGACGTCGTCACCGCCGTCATTGTTGTGGTGGTTACCGTCTCGCCGGTTAGCCATCAGACCAGGGTAAGTCAAGGCTCTGATACCAACTGATGTCGCGGAAGCCTGAAGAAAGCACACACGATGCTCTCTTGATGGAACAGAAACTAAACTGTTAGTTTCTGGGTAGTAAACCTCGAATCCACGAGGGGTTTCCCTGAATCCACAAGGAGATAAAACTGGAATCCACCAGAAGAAAATTTGACAAATGTCTGAAATTTTATTGATAATCAACTATGAAAAACGTTTACAGACTTAGGGGCCTATTTAAGGGCTCCTTAAAACTTGACAGACAAGAAAATATAATCTAAAATAACTCCTAATTGATACCTAACCATAACAGGAATAAAATTTGACCTAAAAAGCATTAAATGCACCTAAAAACAAGGAAATAAACCACCTAAACCTAAAAGAACGAAAATTACATAAAAATACCAAATATAAAAGATTACAAAAATTAATTAGAATATTCTGTCCTACATCAGATTACATCCATCACATCTACTCGTGGAGCGTTGGAATGGTATTCAAGACTCCCTGATGCTGTATTGAAGGTATGACTCAAAGATATGACTCACTTTTTCTTCTACTTTTTATTTCTTTTGCTTCCAAAAAGTTACATAATATATTTTTTTTCTTTCTTTTTGTTCTAAAACGTGTTAGCTGTCAAGTTGGGGTTCCTGCCACCAGCAATGGGCCTGACCTTAACAAAGAAATGTAGAAGTTTCAGGGTTTTGACTGGTACAAGTAAAACTGGTGCCGGGGTTGGTGGTGGGTTTTTATCCTTTCTTTCCAAGGAGGTTGATAAAAATCAAATATCCATTTGCTTGTACTTTGGCGAGGCTCCCTGGACAAGTATGTATTCTTTTTCCATACTACAATAAAGTTTTCTATGTGAAGAAGCTAAAGGTACCAAAATATTTTTCTGTGCTTAGAATTGAGTTTTTAGTTTGTTAGTGGGTTTCTCTTGGGTGGATTATCGATATTTGTCTTGATGGGTTTTGTCATATTAATTAAATGTGTTTTAAATCAAATATAAGTAATATAATAAGAGAATCCATAATAAAAGTTATTTTACTAAAATGAGCAGTTCAATGCCATGAAGAATAATTGTATTTTTACGTTCTCTATAGTCGTTGATCTTCAAGAAATAGTCCAAAAGGAGTGTACCTTTGGCATGAAACACTTGGAGATTTTCCAATACTGAAATTGGATTGTCTTTTGACATTGAAGTGCTTTAGGATGAGTCTGGCTAATTGAATCTGAGCCCACATTGACCGAGCTCAATTGATAATTCCCAAGTGAGTAGGTGAGCAAAAAGTGTAATATTGACTCATTTTGGGTGTGTATTCACCTCAAATGAGCTAAAAGCAAGGTAATGTGACCAAAAAAAATCTGAGTGGGTGTGCACTCCCCATCAGCTTGTATGGGTAATTAGAGGCAGTTCCTCGAAACTTGGTTCACCTGAATCTAAATGCAATGCTTAGCCACATTCAGGTTGGACGACTGATGTCGCGGAAGCCTGAAGAAAGCACACACGATGCTCTCTTGATGGAACAGAAACTAAACTGTTAATTTCTGGGTAGTAAACCTCGAATCCACGAGGGGTTTCCCTGAATCCACAAGGAGATAAAACTGGAATCCACCAGAAGAAAATTTGACAAAACGTCTGAATTTTTATTGATAATCAATTATCAAAAACGTTTACAGACTTAAGGGCCTATTTAAGGGCTCCTTATAACTTGATTGACAAGAAAATAAAATCTAAAATAACTCCTAATTGATACCTAGCCATAACAAGAATCAAATTTGACCTAAAAAGCATTAAATGCACCTAAAAAGAAGGAAATAAATCACCTAAACCTAAAATAACGTTTTTTTACATAAAAATACTAAAAAATAATAAATTACAATAATTAAATAGTAAATTGTGTCCTACATCAGACCCCTCCACTTGAAACAAACTCGTCCTCGAGTTCATCTTTGAAATCTGGAATCTCCCATGCCAAGAGAACAAATACTTTGAATACTTCATCTTCATTGTCTTCTTGCCAAACTTGAAAGTCATTAATTGGGCAACTTGAACTTCTTCTCCCTTGATCTTCATGTAATTGACAATATTCACCAAATAGGAGTCAATGATCAAATCAAATCTTTCCACCCCAATAAAATCAATAAACTTTGTTTCAGTGTCTCCCAATAAAATAATAGGAGTTTGAATGTTGCAATCATCTAACTGGATTTCATCGAGATCGTTGACAACTTCCTCCATAATTTCTTCTTTAATGGTCTCTACTATCTCAACCTCAAGATCTTTCTCTATAATGGGGTCTTCATTAATCTCCTCCACAATCTTAATTTTAGGTTCTTCTTCCATAACAAGGCCTTCATTAATTTCCTCATAAATCTCTATATTTTCTTCTACATTCAATTCTTCCTTTAACGGTGGAATATTTGGCTCTTCAAAATAATTCAAGTATGAACTTCTTGGCCAATAATAATCTTGTATTGTATACGACAAGATTTCTTCACAATCCAAAGGATAAAATTTGATAGCAAGCATCTTTTTCATCCTTGGCCATGAACGAATTTTGTCTTTACCTAGTCGGATTCTATCAGATTGTACTCGTTCCCACCAACATAAGGCATACTTACTAAGTTTATACAAAGCAAGTCCAACTTTTCTCTCATAACAAATATTCTCATAGTCAAATAAATCCTCTAGATCAAGTAACCAATCAAGAAAATCTTCTTTTAAAAAATAACCATTAAAACTTGCAATTTTCTTATAAGGTCTATATGAAATTTGCTTACCAATAGGTTGCCCGTGAGTTATGTCTCCGCTGCAGTTATCCCTATTGTTTCCATTCTTCAACGGCGCCATCCTAGCATAGATATTTGTGAGTGCTTGTTGTACGTCACGTAATACTCGCTAAGTTATTCGTTGTTGTTGTGGTGGTGGTTACCGTCTCGCCGGTTAGCAATCAGACCAGGGTAAGTCAAGGCTCTGATACCAACTGATGTCGCGGAAGCCTGAAGAAAGCACACACGATGCTCTCTTGATGGAACAGAAACTAAACTGTTAGTTTCTGGGTAGTAAACCTCGAATCCACGAGGGGTTTCCCTGAATCCACAAGGAGATAAAACTGGAATCCACCAGAAGAAAATTTGACAAAACGTCTGAATTTTTATTGATAATCAATTATCAAAAACGTTTACAGACTTAAGGGCCTATTTAAGGGCTCCTTATAACTTGATTGACAAGAAAATAAAATCTAAAATAACTCCTAATTGATACCTAGCCATAACAAGAATCAAATTTGACCTAAAAAGCATTAAATGCACCTAAAAAGAAGGAAATAAATCACCTAAACCTAAAATAACGTTTTTTTACATAAAAATACTAAAAAATAATAAATTACAATAATTAAATAGTAAATTGTGTCCTACATCAACGACATTAGAAACTTTCATCATCTATTCATTCAAGCATGGATATTGGATAATAGACCAAGTAAGCTACCATTTCTACATCTTCAATCAGTGATTTAATTGTCACTTGAATGCTTAGGGGAACTCTCCTTGTGTTGCACAAATATTTGCTCAAATTGTGTTACCAGTCTTCTTATTCATTTCTCATAGGGAAAGTATTGTTGCACATATGAAATAGACATACGGTGCACATAATGGCCTGGTAATCTTATTTAATGGAAACTTCGAATAACACATATCTTGACCCCTGTTTTTTCCATAAAATTTAGACTTTCCTGGCTTCTTCTTTGGCTTTATCTGATTTTATGTCATTCTAGGTAAGAAGATTGACAGAAACTCAATTAGTTACAGTTTGCTTGTTTGGTATTTGTTGGGTGATGCCGCAAAGGGTAGTGGATTTGTTGGATTATTGGTCATGCAATTTCAGGCGACATCGTAATATAGTTATATGGAGGATTGTGCCGCAATGTTTGATGTGGTGTATCTGGCGGGAACGAAATACTAGAAGCTTTGAGGGACGCAAACGGTCCATTCTTGAGTTTAAGTCTTTTTTCTTTTTTACTGTTCTCGAATGGTGTTTAGTTTTACCATCTTTTTCTTGTCTTTCCCTTCCTGTTTTGCTTGATCATTGTAATCGTGTTTCTTGATGTTTTTGCCTCTTTAGTACATTTCCTATGTACTGGGCTGTGTTCTTTTTAATAAAATTTTTATGTTACTTATCAAATATATATTATATATATATATATATATATTTTAGGTGATGGAGTCATTTTGTATAGCAGCTTTCACTGCATGGTATGCCACAAAAGCAGTTTAGAAAGTAGTAATGAATCTTTGTGGTATCTTTTTCTTCTTTTAAATTTTTTCTAGTGGATAATATTAGCTTATTGCTCATATGCTTTTGTATTTGTAGCCTGTAAGAACAATTAAAGTAAAAAAGGCAATAATTTGATTCTGATTCCTGGTTTTAGCATTATATTGGAGTAAAAACTGATGTACTTGCTTCCCTAATATCTCTCTATTTAAATATGGATGAGATACTGTGCTTGATATTTGTGGGGAATTGGGTGATTTCAACCCAGCTTAGGGACCCCCCTTTGTACTTATTTTAATTTTTACATGTGTGGAGCAATGTGAAACATATGAATTTTTTTTTTCTCTCGGTATTTATGCACTAATTTGTTTTTGATAAGTGATTCTTGCACTAATTTGTGCCTCTTGGCGTGTGAGTGTGTTTTTTTTTTCTTTTTCTGATGGCGTCTTGTTAGCGTCAAAGTCATTTCATTTGCATATCCTCAACGTTATCTACTTACTCTTAGACAATCTTTATTTGTGCAATTTCTCTTACCATGAAAAGTTCATTCAAATGATTCTCTTTTTTCTGCACTTTTGTTTATTGGTGAAATGGTTTATCTGGATAGTTTTTTTGAGAATAGGTTTATCTGGATAGTTGATTACTGGGATTGGAAGTGAAACTAAATTGGTAATTTTCATGTCTCTATCTTATGAGAGAGAGAGAGAGAGAGAGAGAGAGAGAGAGAGAGAGTATGTCTTATCCAGTGCTGATCTCAGTTAAGTGAGGTCTCTCTGAACTTGGGCAAGGTTTTTCCCTTATGCATTATTTGCCCAAATTGGCTGCTATCAAGACTCGAGTCCATGCATTTGTGCTTAGCAATCATGCTAGAAATATAGTTAGTTCTGACCTTCATTTTTAGTTAATTTAATTATCATTGTGTTGCAATTTTTTAAATATGATATTACAAGTTGTGTTCACAATATGGATAGGAACTTATCCTCTTGTCATTATTTTAAATGCCAGCTCATGGAACATGAACTGAAGAAGATGTATGATACTGTTATTTCCATTCAGGAGGAAATGTTTTATCTTCATGAAAGGTAAGAAAATTTATCATATTTCTTTTACAGTTCATGAAAAGTTGGATATCCATCTCCTTTTAACCAATGCTGTTTATGATTTATATTTCAGAGAAGAAGAAATGTAGGTGCTCAACAAAACAACTAACAACAGGATGGCCTGGTTGAGTTTTCTTTCCCTTATTGTTTGTTTGTCAGTAGCAGGCTTGCAAGTATGGCATTTGAAGACCTTTTTTGAGAAAAAGAAGCTCATTTAATTTTTTCTGGACAAGTTCCATAGTTTTCTCGGGTTTAAGTGATAGTTTAGTGGCAATAGCATCTTTTGTAATACCTCATGTATGTGGTTCAAACTTCAAACCCCATCTCCTCTTGTCCACTATCTGCCTTTCAAAAAAAACTTATAGTTTCTCATCTATGATTTTGTAGCATATTTCAGAAACCATGTACATCAAAATAGAATAATTCTCAGGTCACGTTGTTAGATCAAGCGGGGCTTTCTATAACAGTGTGCAGATTCTCCTCGGAGTTATAGGTATCTCATATCAATGTAGGACGATATAGGGGCAATAAAATTTAGTTATCTGTTATTCAATTTCTGTCGAATTGGAGATGCTAGAAGGTTTTAGTTTTTAAATTAAAGTGAGATTATTTCCAAAGAAGTGGCATAATTTTTTTGTCTTTTACAAATAATTCTCAGAAATCATCCCATTGGGTTAGCAAAAAAAAACAGAAATCATCCCATTGTTCTAGGATAATGATTGGCGTTCAAAAGTAGGGGGTGTCTCACCAACTCATGAACCTATCAACCCACTAAAAGTGACCCAATCTAATCCAACTCGCTGATTTGGGTCAGTTTTTAGAGGTGGGTGGGTTGGGTTGGATTGTGAGTGTTTTTTTTTTTTTTTAATTTATTATTATTATTTTTTTATTTTTAATATATATATATATATATATATTTTTTTTTTTTTTTTACAATAGGTCAGGTTGGGTTCAGGCCATAATATTCACAATTCTGCCTGCTCAACCCAACCCCCACCTAAATAAAACTTAAATCTTAAGTTCTTCTCAAATAGTTTGTGGTGGTTTGGTATTGTTATAATGCTCAATTTAATAATAATAGTAGTTAAAAAAAATTTATCCAATCCATGGATCCAATTTGATCCATGTGGGTTGTTTTGGGTTTGGTTTTTTTTTTTTTTTTTAACCCACAATGGTGGGTTGGGTTGAAAAAGCCCCTTAACACAACCCAACTCGACTTGTACAAATCCCTATTCAAGATTATTAACTTACAAAAAAGATACATAGAAATTCTTATGTAGTGGAGATAATTATCTCATGCATCTAGTATATGTAGTTAGAGAGTTTCAGTGAAATATTGTGGATGATAATGACATTGCCTATCAACAAGTACTCCATTTTGCTGGGTATGACGACATGCAATTGGGAAAAGAATTGAAGCATAAATAACAGAATCATCTCACTTAAAATTATCTTTAAACCAAGATATTGTCTCGAACATTGCAATCCAAGAGTTCTTCAAGGTGTGTGATTGTCAACATTTTTTTCTTTTATTTATTTATTTATGTTTATTTATTTATTCATAGATTTTTAAAGTCTTTTTTTTTTTTTTTTTTGGTAAAAAGTAGAATTACATATTAACCAATTTTCAACAAACAAATTTTTAGCAAAAAATTGCAGACAAAGTCCAAATAGACATGATGTTACCATGTGTTGGGGGCATTTTTGCAACAAGGGCAAAAAATGCGAGAATAGTCCAAATCTGCCTTAGTTCTTTAGAAGTGATTGTGGAGAGTATCAAGCCCAAAATTCTAATATTTAGTAAATAAAGGTTAATGGTGTTTTAACAAGAGAGAAATCAAAGTGCCAATAACAAAAATTCATAGAAACATAGTAGGTCCGAAACTTCGACTCACAGTCAGTGAGAAGAGAAATTGAGAGAGGTTGTGAGGAAGAGAGGGAAGGTTCCCTATACTCATGTTTTCACCCCAAGTTTCAAAATTGTGAGAATGTTAGTTGGCTGAATGGACTTTTGCTCTAAAGTTTTAGCTTTAAGAGTAAAACATGGTAGGCCTGTTTTGAATCTAAATAGGGGCTTTTATAATGAGTTTTATGTGCTCTTAGTGACTGGTTTTTGGGCTAAAATATGAGGCTATGGACCTTGAAGGTGTCAAACTGATGGTTGGTTTAGATTTGCTTTAATTGGGTAAAAGAGTTAGCTTGCTTTATGCATAATTTGGGAAATATTTGACTAAGCCCCTATTGACTCCTCATTTTCAATCGTTTCAAATTCTTGGGAGGCTCACCTAAGGGAGGGTTAGTAGCTGGAGTTTGGTTTTAAACGCAAAAATGGGTTAAGGTAGAAATTTTGGGCCACAGTCAACTAAAGTATAAAAGCTCTTTTAGAGTGAAAATTTCGGGTATAAAACCTTCTCCATGAGCCTAAGGTGTTACCAGCTTCTTTTGCCCACTTGGTAGCAGACTTGGTTTGGGCTCATACAAAATGTCCAAAAAGAACCAACTTATACCTTCCAAACTACACTCCTTCAATTTCTCCAATATGTTACATGAGCTTAGACCATGTTTAAAAGAATAAAATATAATACAATCCATGAATTGGGCTTGTAAAAAACATGAGCGTGAAAATGGTATCAACACCATGTCATCCACCTTGATATTTAGAAGCTCAAATATGAAATTCTAAATAAAACATTTTGCAGTATTTTTTTTCATATGTGTATGTATGTATTTTAAATTCAGATCTTGTATCAAAAAAATCAAAAGTGTAATCCATCTTGGTCATTATTATTTTTTTTAATTCTCATTTCTTTTAATTTCTACACATTTTTCAGCTTATTTTTTTTGGAAGTTAGACTTAGTGGTTAGGTCCATTTTGACTTTACTCACTTGAGGTAGTCTCTGCTAAACAACTGTTACTTACCTCTCACCTTGTCATTAGAAAAATATATTTTAACATAAAAACATAAAAGAAAACAGATCAAACATCTCTCAAGAAAAAAAAATTTCACATAATTTTTTGGGGATTCATTAACACAATATGACAGAGAGAAGTCACGAGCACGCACTCGCAAAAGTATGCTCTCATACAATTGCCTGCAACGTGTGCTCACTCTCTTCTATCAGTCTTCCATGTCCCTTTTTGTCTTTGATGAATAGTCTGTGTGCGTCTTTGTGGATTAATTTATACACAAAACCAAAACAAAGAAGGAAGTATTTTTTTTGTAGTAGTAATCTAATCCATCTACATGACAAACACAATTAATTAATACCCATCACTCCCTCCTATCCATCAGAGCTAGCCTAAGAACAACCCCAGGTCCAATGCCTTTCTCTGAGTTTCTAACCACCAAAAGAAAGGAGTCCCTTTATAATTTGTTTCAAGCTCCATTATTTTGTCCAATCTCAAAAGAAGAAATTGGTGGTTTTTTACTTCAGTGTGAGATGTGGGCTGTGGAGAGATTTGAAGCAGTGAAACTATTGTTTTTTTCTACTAGCCAAGGAAAAAGAAAGATTGTATTTTTATACATAGGTATATAACTATACACATGGCTGAAATTTAAGAAGACTACATAAGGAATAGTACAAATCTGCAAAAGTTGATCCAGTATCATAGAATTTTCCCCTTGATTTGCTCTAAGTCTTGTGTTAATGAATTCCAGGAAAATGGTATGAGAAAGTTTTCTTGAGAGGTGTTTGATCCGTTTTCTTTTAGGCTTTTATGTTAAAATGTGTTTTTCTAATGGCAAGTGAAGAGGTGAGTGATGACTCTCCAATAGAGACTACCTCAAATGGGTAAAGTGACAATTTTCAAACTATAGATGACAAAGTCAAAATAGGTCTAACCACAAGTGGATTAAGTCTAATTTCCCCCAAGTTATAACATCTTCAACCAATAAGCTCTCAGCTTCGAGCCAGTAAGAAGGGTTTCAAGAGCAATTGTAATACAAAACAAATCTGGTGAAATCTTCACAACCTTTTTTTGGTTATAGGTGTAGATCTCACTTTTGATAGTTCAATAGAAATGACCTCCCTGGATCTCTTGTTTAATGTCTTGGGACAGGAGGGATTATGCGCTTGTAGCCTGATAATATTTTAGGTGATGGAGTCATTTTGTATAGCAGCTTTCAATGCATGGTATGCCACAAAAGCAGTTTAGAAAGTAGTAATGAATCTTTGTGGTATCTTATTCTTCTTTTAATTTTTTTTTAGTGGATAATTATCAGCTTATTGCTCATATACTTTTGTATTTGTAGCCTGTAAGAACATTTAAAGTAAAAAAGGCAAAATTTTGATTCTGATTCCTGGTGTTAGCATTATATTGGAGTAAAAACTGATGTACTTGCTTCCCTAATATCTCTCTATTTAAATATGGATGAGATAATGTGCTTGATATTTATGGGGAATTGGGTGATTTCAACCCAGCTTAGGGACCCCCCTTGTACGTATTTTAATTTTTACATGTGTGGAGCAATGTGAAGCATATGAATTTTTTTTTTTCTCTGGGTATTTATGCACTAATTTGTTTTCTGATTAGTGATTCTTGCACTAATTTGTGCCTCTTGGTGTGTGTGTGTGTTTTTTCTTTTTCTGATGGCGTCTTGTTAGCGTCAATGTCATTTCATTTGCATATCCTCAACATTATCTACTTACTCTTAGACAATCTTTATTTGTGCATTTAAATAAGATATTACAAGTTGTGTTAACAATATGGATAGGAACTTATCCTCTTGTCATTATTTTAAATGCCAACTCATGGAACTTGAACTGAAGAAGATGTATGATACTGTTATTTCCATTCAGGAGGAAATGTTTTATCTCCATGAAAGGTAAGAAAACTTATCATATTTCTTTTACAGTTAATGAAAAGTGGGATATCCATCTCTTTTTTACCAATGCTGCTTATGATTTATATTTCAGAGAAGAAGAAATGCAGGTGCTCAACAAAACAACTAACAACAGGATGGCCTGGTTGAGTTTTCTTTCCCTTATTGTTTGTTTATCAGTAGCAGGCTTGCAAGTATGGCACCTGAAGACCTTTTTCGAGAAGAAGAAGCTCATTTATTTTTTCTGGACAAGTTCCATAGTTTTCTCAGGTTTAAGTGATAGTTTAGTGGCAATAGCATCTTTTGTAATACCTCATGTATGTGGTTCAAACTTCAAACCCCATCTCCTCTTGTCCACTATCTGCCTTACAAAAAAAATTTACAGTTTCTCATCTATGATTTTGTAGCATATTTCAGAAACCATGTACTTCAAAATAGAATAATTCTCAGGTCACATTGTTAGATCAAGCGGGGCTTTCTATAACAGTGTGCAGAATCTCCTCATGGGTATAGGTATCTCATATCAATGTAGGACGATATAGGGGCAATAAAGTTTAGTTATCTGTTATTCAATTTCTGTCGAATTGGAGATGCTAGAAGGTTTTAGTTTTTAAATTAAAACTAGTCGCGGACCCGCGCGTTGCGCGTGGTTATTTTTTTTTTTATGATCATGTTATTATTTGAAATATTTTTGAATGTATTACTACTTAAGTTGCATTATATATGTATAAAAAATATATTGTAGGATTCATAATGATAGAAGGTATTGTTTTGGAATTAGATGTTACTACTCATCTAAGAGGGAGTTTAATATTTCATGAGCAGCATACATTATTAACATGAGTATTTTAATAATGTATGCTGTATTGCTAGGGTTTAATGTTTTGATATTGAGGGAGTTTAATAATGTATGCTCACAAACACATCAATGGCATGCCAAGGATGCTCATCTAATATAAACACAAACACAAACAAAAGAAAAAAAAAAGCGTCTCATATTAATATAAACAAAGCATAAAAGTTTTGCACCAAAAAAAAAATTGAAATAGGAGTGGTTTGCTGTGACTTTGCTGTGACTTTTGATTCTCACCGACACACATATCATGTGTTAGCATAGGATCATAGTTGGCTGATGCTTTTGGTCAGATGTGAAGACAAATGCATCATATATTTGATATGCACCCTAAACTATTTCAACATCAACAAAATTAATAATTGGATTCATATCTTATAATTGGGATTTAGAAGTCATGTAGATGTGGGGTACATATATGATTAATGCATTAATAACAATCAGGGTTTTTTTTTCCCCTCAAAAAATCAGGCCCAAAACTTGATTTAAATTAAAGACATTTCAATGTACCACTACCAAACTCCAACATACCAATTGATCAAGCCAAAATCCGGCCATACCCACTCCTAACAACCACTCAAACTCCAATATACCACTGCCAAACTACTTTCCTCAGTCATGGAATATAAATAATTGAGAGAGATGAAAACTCACCTTTAAATCCCCTTGGAATGGATGAGCCGTGCCACCAACACTTTATACTTCACTACTTTAGAGTTTTACATTCTTCCAATAAGCCACAACACATTAAAAAAAATGACACCTGAGATATTTCCAAATAAACCAGGGTAAAATAAAATAGTTTTTTTGGCAGTAAAATTGTAGCACTATTGAAACATCATTCAGGCAATCTCACAAACACATTAATGGCATGCCAAGAATGCTCATCTAATATAAACACAAACACAAACAAAAGAAAAAAAAAAAGCGTCTCATATTAATATAAACAAAGCATAAAAGTTTTGCACCAAAAAAAAAAAATTGAAACAGAGAAAAAAAATTTTGCACCAAAAAAAAAAGAATTGAGATGTAGAGATACCTCAACCAAAGCAGGGAGATTCTATCAGTATTTATAAATCGTGTGAAAAGGAATAAAGGGAGGAAGGAAATCAGATAGGCAGCCGTTACTGAGAAACAGTAGAGCAGGAAGATGAGTAGCTTTCAAACTCTTTGTTTTCTCACACAATACCTGAACAAACTCTCTGTTTTCTCACACAATACCTAAACGCTTCAATGTTTTTTTTTTTCTTTTTCTTTTTCTTTTTCCTCCCTTTAAGCTTCCCTCTACGTTGCATATTACAAGACCCTGAACTCAATATTTCAAAACCTTAAATGCAAAACCTAAACGCTTCCCCTTTTTTTATTTTTTTTTCCTTTTTTCTTTCTTCCAAACGGCCTTGAACGTACCTTTTTTTTTTTTTTTTTTTTTTCGTTTTTTTTTTTTTTTCCTTTTTCAGCCCTTTAAGCTTCCCTCTACGTTACCCAATTCTTACGTTCAAAGATGTTTAAGTCTATTGATGACTGTGCAATTACCATACCAACATTTTTAAGTCTTTTTTTCCTTTTTCATTTTTTCTTTTGTTTTTTTTTCTTTTCTCTTGTGGAACTAAATAAATATAAGGTAGGCTGAATTAAATAGATAGTGGAATTAAATAAATAGATAGTGGGAGTAAATAAATAAGTAGTGGGCTGTAATTATAGGGCTAGGATTTATAGGGCTGCAAATTGTAAAAACGAATTAAAAATTGAAGGAAAAATTATTTTTTTTAATAAAAAAAATGACGTGGCAGCTGATGTGGCGCAACGTGAGAGCAGCAAAATTAAATTCTACGCTTCAGCTTTTAGTAATATATAGATTAGTTGTAGACCCACACAATGCGTGGAAATATATGATTACTTTGTAATTATGGTATGATGTATGATTTGTTCTCTCTAACAATCAAAAAATTTCTAAAATTATTTTTCATCTATATATATATATATATATATATTTATATATATCATTTTGGTATTTTAGGTGTGTTTGATTGAAATTATTTCTTTTTGACGTAGTCCATATTTTTCTAAATTATATTATGTTATGTTGTGTTTTCGTTTTTCTTCTTTTTTTTTTTTTCTAACAACTAAACTCTTTATATTATTCAAATTTCTCATTTCTTAAATGAGATAGCATAATAATCAAAATTCATCACAAAATTACACTTGATATTTTAAATTGTTGAGAAACACGTTCAAGTACATAGCAAGATTGTATTTTGATATAAATTATAATTTTCACTTTCAAAATAACAAAGTATTATGTCAATAAAAAATCAAACAAAAGCTATAAGATGGAGAGAAAAGGCTTGTGATGGAAAACTCATAAACACACACAAAATCGTATATTAACCCAAAATAGTGTTATAAAAAAAGTAGGATGATTCATCAACCTAAAGTTAAGTTGCAAGAAAGAATAAATAATCGAGAAAGAGAATATTCACATTTTTTCGGGAGAGACCTGAATTAAATAAATTTATAGAAAATAAGATGAGAAGAAGAATAGTCAAAATAAAAGATATAGTCACACCAAATTATCCAAGTCATGTTATATAATTGAATAACATTTGTAGGGGTAAGGGCCCAACTTCGTATATTGGGCTTTGGGCTTTATCATAGGACGCAATGTGTCCGAGGAGGAGTAAATGATTGGGAGAGGCCCTTAAGTTGAGAATCATGTAAGGAAAGAAGGGAGGAATGTAGTCCAAGGAGTTTCTCATTCTCGGATACGATAAGTTTCGGTTAGAGCTGTACTTAGGCAGTGTAGGCGACCTTCCATGAAGTTCCAACGATAAAGACGAACCTCAGGTGCGTGCGGAGGTGATAATAACCCATAAATATCTAAGAGAAAAGCTGCTATTACCACATTTAATGCACTACAGCTACTTTTCTGGCCGCATTTATGTGGAGAAGACCCCTGAACAGTGAAAACCTAACCACTACAACTTATAGAAAGTTAGGGAAGGTGTTTGATTAGACGTATACTCAAGTGAAGGCTTGGATAGTGGACAAGTGTATGATCAAGGTGGTCTATAACGAACTATATAATGTAAAAGACCTCCCATGAGAAAAGGGGGAGAGAAAAAGAATAGAACAATCAAAATTGTACCCAAAGTTGTAAGCATTGATATTGATATTGATTTATACAAAGAATGTCCTCCTCGGATCAAACATTTATCCAGCCTTGCATGTATAGTTCTTACGTGAGCGTTTATTAAACCCTTACTAACCGTTAGCAACCTTGTTTGAACCTAACTCCCTAACCCACTCTATATAAATTTTTTGTATTGGGCTCATTGGGCCATCACCCAATTTGTTTTTGGGTCTGGGCTTCAAACTGTGACCCTACAATTGGCGCCATCTGTGGGAAGAGCTTGTGGGAGAACGAAAGCAACAATTAACCATGGCAGAACCAAGTCCACATCAAGCAAAGTCAAGAGGCTCTAAACACGGTGATCCTTTCCTTAACCTTGAGCGGGGAGGCGACCGCGAAGGAAGTGTCCACACCGTACACCCTGATGGGAGTCACCCTCTAAGGGAGGACCGTATTTCCCATGCAAATAACAGTAAGAACATGCAGCTAGAGATTGATCAGTTAAAAAGAAAGTTACGCCATGCAAAAAGGAGAAAGGCTTTCCCGGATTCAGACTTCTCTTCAAACGACAAAAGAGATGTTGATTACAGGCGAAGGTCTCGAACCCCACCCAATGAATCCTTCACCTATGAGGAAGAGCGTCATCGTCAACGGCGGGTTTGAAGCCCATCACATCGAGGCGTAGGAAATGACGCTATGAATAAGGCCCTGAATCAAATCTCCAGGTCGCCTTTCACGCGTAATATTGAAGATGCAAAACTCCCTCGGTGCTTCCATCAGCCAATGTTCACCATCTCTGATGGTCGAACAGACCCGGTGGAACACGTGAGCCATTTCAACCAGAGGATGGCTGTCCATTCTAGAAATGAAGCCTTTATGTGCAAAGTTTTCCCATTCAGCCTAGAACTAGTCGCAATGAGATGGTTTGACAGCTTGAGAGCAGATTCTATAAGATCTTTCCAAGAGCTCACTCAAGCATTTGGTTCCCGTTTTGTCACATGTCGCAGGGTTCCTTGGTCCTTGGCTTCCTTACTATCCTTAAGCATGCGAGAGGGAGAAACCCTGAAAACATATTTAGATAGGTATTGGGAAATGTTCAATGAGATGGATGGTAACTTTGACGAAGTGGCCATCAGCTCCTTTAAACTCGACCTTCCAGCTGAGCACGGTCTAAGAAAATCCCTGACTGGTAAATCGGTTACTAGTGTGCGCCAACTAATGGACAGAATTGATAAGTATAAAAGAGTCGAGGAGGACCAGTAGCAAGGTAAGGGAAAGGATAAGGTTATCCCTCAAGAGAGGAGGGATTTCAGGTCAGACCAGCACTGCAATAATAGGCCCCGGAGAGATTTGGTTGGACAATCAGGATTAGCAAATCTTCAGGCAGTTAATGTCGTGTTCCAAGAGCCGGTGCATTAAGTTTTGGAGAAGATTAAGAATAAGCCCTTCTTCAAATGGCCAAACAAAACGGTGGGAAACCCTGAAAGGCACAACCACAATCTCTATTGCCAATACCATCAGGATCATGGACATACCACCAAGGAGTGCAGGAGTCTGTCGAACCACCTGGACCAGCTCGTCCGCGAAGGCAAGCTTAAACAATTCTTGTACTATGCCCACAGTCAGGGAAGCCAGACAAACTCAGGATCTAGGACAGATGATTCTTCAAGACCTCCCTTGGGTATGATAAACGTTATCTTCGCTACACCAGGGAGAACTGGGTCTTGTCCAGAATAATGTCTGTGGCTTGGCTATCTACCAAAGATGTTAACCGAGAGTCGAAGAGGGCTAGAAGGGAAATTCAATCAGTTTTGGGCTTCTCGGACGAAGACAAAATCGGAACTATACAACCCCACAACGATGCTCTGGTGATCACCCTCAGGATAGGGGGTACGATGTGAAGAGTGTGATAGTGGACCAAGGTAGCAGTGCTGAAATAATGTACCCAACCTTTATAAAAGGCTGAACTTAACACCCGAGGACTTGACACCCTACAACTCTCCTCTGGTGAGTTTCGATGGGAAGGTGGTCATCCCAAAGAGCCAAATCAGGTTGCCTGTGCAAACTAGTCCAGAAGTAGTAAAGGTAGATTTTATTGTGATGGACGCTTACTCACCCTACACCGCAATCGTGGCCAAACCTAGGCTTCATACACTAGGAGTCGTTTCTTCTACTTTGCACTAGAAGGTCAAATATCCATCCGAATGACAGGTTAAGGAGATTTTGGGAGACCAATCTGTGGCCAGACAATGCTTGGTGGCTGCAATTCGACATAGACCTGAAATCGAGTCCTCGGCCCATAACAAAAGTGACTTATAGCAGTTAAAACCCTCGATGTCGACTACCAAAGACTCAGCCAAGGGAGTAGAATGTGAGAATCTGATAAAGGTCGTTATCAGAGATGATCTAAAAAAGTTCTTTCAGGTCGGATCCCAACTGCCTCCTCAAGAGAAGGAAGAGCTAATAGAATTCCTCAAAACAAACATTGATGTGTTTGCATGGGACTCCATTGAGGCCCCAAGGGTGAATCTAGAGTTTATTTGCCATCATCTAAACGTTAACCCAGCCATCATTCCCAAAAAGCAGCCACTCCGAAGACCATCTAAAGAACATGCAGACTCTGTCAGAGAAGAGGTGATGAAACTTAAATGAGCCAGAGCAATCAAAGAGGTATTCTACCCGAATTGTTGGCTAACATCGTGGTGGTAAAAAAGAAGAACGAAAAATGGGGAGTGTGTGTGGACTTCACAGATTTGAATAAAGTTTGTCCAAAAGATCCATTTCCTATGCCTAAAATAGATCAGCTAGTGGACGCAACTGTTGGCCATCCTCGGATGAGCTTCCTGGATGCCTTTTAAGGGTACCACCAAATACCATTAGCCCTGGAAGATCAGGAAAAGACCGCTTTTGTCATCCCCATTAGGAACTACCATTATAAGGTGATGCCGTTCGATTTAAAGAATGCGGGATCTACCTACCAAGGGATGATGACAAGAATGTTTGAGTCACAGTTGGGCAAGAGCATTGAAGTTTACATAGATGACATGGTGGTAAAAAGCAAGGTTATATCTGAGCACATAGGAGATCTCGGAAACGTTTTTGAAATCCTTAGAAAACACAAGTTGCACTTAAATGCCTCCAAGTGCTCATTTGGCGTGGGATCAGGCAGGTTCCTGGGCTACATGGTGACCCACAGGGGAATTAAGGTAAACCCTGACCAAATCAAAGCAATCAACAATTTACAACCTCCTCGGAATCCCAAGGAAGTTCAGAAACTCACCGGAATGACCGCGACCCTGAATTATTTCATTTCCCGATCAGCAGATAGATGCCAACCATTCTTCCAGCTGTTGAATAAATGGAAAGGATTTGAATGGACCGAGGAGTGTGCCTCTGCCTTCCAGCGACTCAAAGATTACCTCTCTTGGCCTCCTATTATGTCTAGTCCTGAAGTGGATAAAGTCCTTTTTACTTATATCGCTGTGACTCCTCATGCTATAAGCCTAGTGTTGATACGAACTAATCGTGGCATACAACGGCCAGTTTATTATGTGAGCAAGTCACTCCATGAAGCCGAGGTTCGATATCTACCCTTGGAGAAAGCCATCCTGGCAGTAGTGCACGGCACAAGAAAGTTGTCTCATTATTTCCAAGTACATACAGTTGTCGTCTTAACCCAACTTCCACTTAAAGCCATGCTCCGAAGTGCTGATTACACGAGAAGGATCGTGAAATGGGGAACGGTTCTAGGGGTTTTTAATATTAAATACATGCCCCATACCTCGATCAAGGGCCAAGTCCTCGCAAATCTAGTGGCCAAGTTTGTAGAACCTTCATTAGAAGAAGTAACATCGACACAGAACATGGATGAAAAATCAGTTAGCTTAATCTCCCAACAAGGTCTCCTATCCTGGGAAGTGTACATCAATGGTGCAGTAAATCATAAGGGTTTCGAAATAGGGCTAGTGCTGGTGTCCCCTGAGAAGACCACTATTGAAAAGTCGTTAAGGCTAGATTTCTCGGCTACAAACAATGAGGCTGAGTACGAAGCTTTGCTGATAGGTATGACCATGGTTCGAAAAATAGGCGGAAAGATGGTAGAGATGTTCTTGGACTCAAGGTTGATCGTCGGCTAAGTGCAAGGAGAATTCGAGGCGAAGGATGAAAGAATGCAGGAATACTTGAGGCAAGTTATACACCTACGAACAGAATTCAAATCTTTCAACTTGCTGCACATCCCTAAAAGCAAAAACACTAATGCTGACTCCCTGGCTACACTTGCTACCTCCTCGACACAAGGCCTTCCCCGGGGTATACTTGTAAAGCACTTGTGTAAACCTACAGAGGCAAGAGATGAGGCAATCCGAGTTCATCAGGTCAGAGTAGGACCTAGTTGGATGGACTTAGTGGTGTTATTCTTGAAAGAGGACACATTGCCTAAGGAAAAGTTAGAGGCTAACAAGATACAAAGGAAGGCTGCTTTGTTTTGGCTGTCCGAGGACCATAAATTGTATAAGTGTTCCTTCTCAGGACCATATTTGTTATGTGTACATCCTGAGGCAACTGAGGTGTTCCTCGAGGAGCTACATTAGGGAATTTGCAGAAGCCATATAGGAGGTAGATCCCTGGCTCACAAAGCCATCACTCAAGGCTATTGATGGCCAAATATGCAGAGGGAAGCCCTAGAATATGTGAAAAAATGTGATCAGTGCCAACGGTTCGCACCAAACATACACCAACCAGAGGGAATCCTTAATCCACTGTCCAGCTTTTGGCCATTCGTTCAATGGGGCTTAGACATCGTGGGTCCTTTTCCCAAGGCAGTAGGAAACAAAAGATATCTACTAGTCGGCAAGGACTGCTTCACCAAACGGGTCGAAACTGAGCCCCTAACAAACATCAGAGATGTAGATGCCAAAAGATTTGTCTGAAAAAACATTATTACTCGGTTTGGGGTCCCTAATACCCTCATCTCAAACAATGGCCTTCAGTTTGATAGCAAAGCGTTTAGAAGATATTGCTGTGAGTTGGGAATTACAAACAGATATTCTACTCCTGCCTATCCCCAAGGGAATGAACAAGCAAAGGCTGTTAACAAGGTCATAGTGAATGGACTAAAGAAAAGGCTAGACGACGCAAAGGGAAAATGGGTGGAAGAATTGCCACACATCCTCTAGAATATCGAACCACTCCTCATAAATCCATTGGGGAGACTCCATTCTTAATGACTTATGGGACTGAAGTTGTCATTCCTTTAGAAACTGGTTTCCCAACCTTAAGAACCAGTTCATTCAGTCCGAGCAAGAACAATGATTTACTGGAGAAGAGTTTAGACTTGATTAAAGAGAGAAGGGAAAATGCAATGGTCTAACTAGCATATTACCAACACAAGCTCAAAAAGGGTTATGATGCTAACGTTAAAGTGAGGCCATTACTCCTAGTGATTTGGTGTTGAGAAAGGTTCTGGGTGCTGCAAAGAACCTAGCATGAGGAAAACTAGGGCCCAATTGAGAAGGGCCATATCGTATTACCTTAGGGGCCAGCATTGGGGCGTACTTCTTAGAAGATTTAGATGAGCATGTAATATCACGACCATGGAATGTAAACAACCTGAAGAGGTATTATTATTAATAAATGTTCTTTTGATCAATATTTACTTTGTATATGAAATCTTTGTACTTTCTGTTACTCTACGTAGACAAGTGTTTAAACTTAAACTCAATCATGTCTGTAGTCCTTGGTCCAGATGATATGAGTTGGTTAACACTCAATGGCATCTTTCTTAAGGTGTTTAAACTCAATCACGCCTGTGGTCCTCGGACCAGATGATGTGAGTTGGTTAGCACTAAATGGCAACCTCTGTAAGTGTTTGAACGGATCCTAAAACATGTCAGCTCTTTCGGACCGCATATTTGTGTAAAATTAACACTCAGTGGCATTCTTTGTAAGTGTTTGACAAAGCCCAATTCAGGTAAAATCATTAAATACCAAAATATACCTAAAGCTCTAACCAAGTCCTTGGATTAACACTTACACGAGTAAGATAAAGTGTTTAATTACTTGCTTAAGTATTGAAGAATGTAAAAGGCACCTTTCTCTTCCATTATTTACTAAGTTTATTACTAATTCTTATACGAACCAATTCTTTACTAGTGCTTAGCCGAGTTATTCGCATCGTTAGCAGGGTGTTGTTATTGATTCTGTTCAAGTCAAAGTAGCAACAACTCAATACCACTTGCCATAGCAACAAACCTGATAATATATATATATAATGGTGACATAGAAGACAAAAGAGGAATACATGCATTAAAAAAAAAAAAAAGAGTATTTTTCATCTCCTTACAACACCACAAAAAACAAAATAAAGGTCCTAATAGCTAAGTCTTCGTTCTTGGGCAAGAGGGTCAGCTGCCTGGCTCGGCTGGGGGACAACAGCATCTTGGGCATGGTCCTTGGATTCAGAAGGAGCTTTCTTCTTATCCTGGTCCTTACCCTTGTCTTGAGGATCCTCAGCCCCCTCACCTCGGCCATCAGCTTTATCAGATTCCTTAGGAGCTTCAAGGGGAGCAGTAGAGGGGACCAATGGCTGTTGGGACGCCTCCGGAACTTGCTCGAAGTGAAAAGAGTCAAGACCTGTGAGTTCACAAATTTTAGGATCATAATACACACTCTCAGGTTGCCTCAAGTCAGCGTTTGCAGGGATCCCCGCAACATCAAGGGTTTTACCCCAATACACATCGCAGTATTCCCTGCACACTGCAGAGAGCTCCTTTGCGAGCTTGACTTGAGTCTCCTCCACCCCAAGCTTATACACTGTTTGCTTTTCCACCTCGGCTACCTCTTCGGCCAGTTGGGCTGCGTCCTTAACCCTTTGAAGCTCAGCTCGAAGATCCTTCACCAGTTGCCTCTCTGTAGCCAGATTAATTTCAGTCATGTACAACTGCTTGTGTTGATCTTCGGCCTGCCTCTTTACAGTTTTAAAGCCCGCCTCAACACTATCCTTAGCCTTTATCGCCTCTCTTAGCTACTCGGACAGTTTAGCCTAATCTTGCCTAAGCTTACCCAAGATTCTTTCAACCTCGGCACAAGAATAGGCCTCCGCTTGAGTTTTGTTGTGAGTCTCTTTGACCCATTCCTCGGCCACATAAACCTGTTGGAATTCGATATAACACACAGAAAAAGAATGAATAAAAATGACTAATTGTTTACTTAAAATGGACGGGTTGAATCACTTACCAAAGCCAGATCCCTCTTAAGGGATAGGAAAAGCTCGGGCTGACTGAAGCGCTTGTAAGCTTCCATATCTCTTGGCAAAAGAAGTGGTTGCTCCAAGGCCTCAACAATGTGACCCGCTTGCCCTCCTTGGTAGCTTCGGACTGAAGCATCCCAAATGATAAGGGCACCATCTATCTCCAACCTTGAAGGCCATGTGCGTGGTGATCGGTGCACATCAACCACAAGAGGATCCTCTCGGCTCTCAACAGAAGAAGACCTTCTGCGTTGCTGGTCTTTGGTAACCTGCTGTTGTTTATTTCCCTTTGAAAGGCCTGCCTCACCTTCCTCCCGCTCTTCGTTCAGCCTTTTTTTCCTCAGCTCGGGAATTGGCTTCAGTCCGAGATCAGTAGGAAGTTGAGGAGGGGGAGGAGGAAGGTTAGCCGAGGGCTAGGACTTAGTGGTTTCTTTTGAGGCGGGCGCTTTATTCCTCACCTTCAAAAAGTCCCTTAAACCTTTGCTTCCCATATTCAAGGCCATCTCTTCTTCTCCTTCCGAAGTATCGTCCGAGATGGCAACAACTATGAATAGGGTGTGAATCGTGGACTACCTGTTAGTTTCTTCCTCGGCGTTCGAGACTGATACTATTGGCACCTTTTAAGTATCTTCCTCTCCAAAACGAAAATTATCAATTTCTTTATTAAGTGAAGAGTTTGAAGATGCAACCCCCTCCTTGGCTACTGCTTCTTCAAGAGGAACTTGTTGGATTGGGGGGACGGCCAGAGGAACACCTTCGGGGAAGGGATGTGCTACTGGGGGAAGATTGTCTTTAGCTAAGAAGTTTGGCTGAGATACGTCAATGCGGTTTATCTGGCAGTCTCTCGCTCTTATGGCATTACCGACGTCTAGGAATGTGTCCGAAAGGGGCTTAAAGTCCAATATTAGATTAATAGCCCATAGTTGCTCGTCCTCGCTTACAAAGATCTCGGATCTCAGTAGGTGGTTGAGGACCTGAACGTTGGTCAAGCTAAGTCTAGGGGCTACGAGCCTTTTATCTGTGAACACAGCCGAATAAAAAGACAGTTAGACAGCTAAAAGCCGCAATCGAAAAAGACTGAAATGAAAGGAAACAAAGCAAGGTCGAGGCTATTGAGTTCAAATCTATCACTAAGGAGCCTAATTCTAAGGCGTCCCACCTAGTTTTCTCGCTCGGACGGGATAATGAACGCCATCGTGCCACGCTCCTGAAGCTATGAGATAATCATCCTTCATACCCTTATTTGATTTAGGCAAGCATGATATCATCCTTACCACGTCCGAGTGGGATTTAAGGTAGTATCCAACGATTTTTTGGGAATGGCACTCGTACATGTGCACCACATCATGCCAAGTGAGCCGCAGACCCAGATGTTTGTTAAGAGCATCAACGCTACCTAAAACTCTGAATAAGTTAGGCGCATTGGTGGGGGCATAACCTATAATTAAAAAGGTAATCTCTAGTTATCCTGCCCATTGGGAGGGTCATTCCCCCCTCTATAAAGGCTATCATGGGGATAACGACCTCTTCCTTTTCTCGGTCGGTCTTTATTCGTTCGGTGGGACAATATCGTAGAGCAACCCCCTCGGGTATGTGGTATTTTTCCTTAAAGGCCTCTATTTTGGTAAGGGAGTCCACTAAGTGCATAAACCTACCCATTTCAACAAACTAAAAGGGAGCTACTATAATCAAACAAGTGGAGAAATGAAAATTCAAAGGCCGAGTAAGCTGGCCGACAAGAAAACAAAAGATCCAAAGATATTATAACTTACATAGGCTAAGATATATGGTGACCCATGAAACCCTTTAGGAAGAATTCTAGAGATTTCCTGAGAAAAAGGGTGTGAGGCGTTTGACAATTTGATGGATCTGATGAGTTTGAATGCTAGAGAACGCTAGAGAGCCCGAAAGTTCCTAAGATAGAGGAGAAATGATTTCCTCTAAAACTTTATATAGAAGGCGAAAAGTGGGTGGGAGTTATCCCGCCCAAACCTTGAGAAAAAATATCAACTGTCAGATTAATACCTCACCGTTAGATGCACAGGACATAACGCCGCCTGGAGCAGCTAATGAAGCCTCACGAATTCCGAAACAATTAACAGCAATTATGACACGAGCAGAACCATACCCACACACATGTAAACTCAGGTATTTTGACATCCCTTACTCTTCATTTTGGGGCAAATCAAAATCCCACTTCTTCTCCTCGGATGTGAGGGAAGAACCGGAATTTTGAGGGGCTATTGTGGGGGTAAGGGCCCAACTTTGTATATTGGGCCTTGGGCCTTATCATAGGACGCAATGTGTCCGAGGAGGAGTAAATGATTGGGAGAGGCCCTAAAGTTGAGAATCATGTAAGGGAAGAAGGGGGGAATGTAGTTCGAGGAGTTTCTCATCCTCGGATACGATAAGTATCGGTCAAAGCCGTACTTAGGCAGTGTAGGCGACCTTCTAGGAAGTTCCAACGATAAAGACGAACCTCAGGCGCATGCGGAGGCGATAAGAACCCAGAAATATCTAAGAGAAAAGCTGCTACCACCACATTAAATGCACTGCAGCTACTTTTATGGCCGTATTTATGTGAAAAAGACCCTTGAACAGTGAAAACCTAACCACTGCAACTTATAGAAAGTTAGGGAAGGTGTTTGATGGGACGTATACTCAAGTGAAGGCTTGGATAATGGACAAGTGTATGATCAAGATGGTTTATAACAAACTATATAATGTAAAAGACCTCCTATGAGAAAAAGGGGAGAGAAAAAGACTAGAATAATCAGAATTGTACCCAAAGTTGTAAACATTGATATTGATATTGATTTATACAAAGAATGTCCTCCCCGGATCAGACATTTATCCAGCCTTGCATGTATAGTTCTTACGTGAGCGTTTATTAAACCCTTACTAGCCGTTAGCAACCTTGTTTGAACCTAGCTCTCTAACTCACTTTCTATAAATTTATTGTATTGGGCTCATTGGGCCATCACCCAATTCGTTTTTAGGTCTGGGCTTCAAACTATAACCCTACAACATTATATTCTTATATATTATCTTTATAATGCAATATGATAGTATTTGACAATCAAAGAAAAGAAAAGAAAAATAACAACTTAAAAACACAAAACCAAAAAGTTTGGAGCGTGAAATACAATTTAATCCTATTTATTTTTTATAGGGGTATGCATCAACCTAAAGTAAAGTTCTAAAAGAACACACAAATTCATCAACCTAAAGTAAAGATATAAAAATAAAAAATAAAATAAAAAATCCACACAAAAAAGGGAAAAAATTTGAGAGAAAGAGAGGGAGAATAATAGTAGAGTTCTAAATAACATTGAAATTCATCAACAAAAAGTAAAGATACCAAAAAAAAAATCCATGAGAAAGAGAGAGAATAATAACCTTTTTATGTGATAAAAATATGTAGAGAGTGAGAGAGAATAGCAAATATATAGTAAGAGAATGAGAATAAGAACAGTCAAAATGAAAGAAAGATGAAGGGATAATGGAAGAGTGATATTAATGTTGATAGTAGTGGGGAAATGAAAAAGTAAAAAAGAAAGGAAAAAGTTAAAGAAAATGTAATAGTAAATTACAAAATTAATAAATAAATAAAAAGAGTCAAAAAATAAGAGAGAAATAATTAAAAATAAGTAGGTGATATGGTCGCAAATGTAGCTCAACTAGAGCGTAGTAACAATAAATACTACGCTTTAACTTTTAGATATATATATATATATATATATTAACTATATAAAAAGTGGCAATGCCCCTACAGTACACATTTGGTTTAGTGAGGCTATTTTTTTTTTTTTTTTAAGATTTGAATAGTTGCTACAGTGCTACTTTGGTTTGTTTAAGTGGCACTATAGCTACAGTAACTAGAGCTTTTTTTTTTTTTGGGGTCTTCCGTTTGTACTTTTTTTTCTTTTGAATATTTATAAAAACTTGCATATATATTATACTGACACAATAAATTTCACAATATTTTCACAATTATTAAGATGTCAATTTTTTATAAGTCAAAATAAACTAATAAAATATGAAATTATGACCGACCACAACTGAAAATAAATGTTTTGTGAAAATATTGTGACACTTGTTGGGTGAATGTGTAAAAGCTACAGTATTTTAGTTTGTTCAATATGTATTGTTCATGTCTTCAAAATATATATATATATATATATATCTCTGTGTGTGCGTGTGTGTGTGCGCTCTTCATCTTTTTCTTTTCTTTTTTTCTTTTTTCCAGTCATCGATTTGTGCTATTTTTTCTGTTTATAAAAAGAGCGAATAGGCTCATGAATAGTGTTATGAACATAATTTTTGGTCTAGTGACTTGCCTTTTTCTCCCCCCCCCCCCTTTTTTTTTCAAGTTCACCAACTTGGTTTTTTTTTTTTTTTTTTAATGGATCTTTATATGTTTACTTTGTACTTGTAATATAAGCTTACATTGTATACACAGAAAAAGTAGCAAATATTATATACATTGAATAAGATCATGAACAATATTTTTGGTTTCATAACAAGAGAGTGTCCATGCTCCACGACAACAGGGGTCAAGGATCAGCTCAGAGATAAAAAAATCTCTAACAAGAGAGCAACCTGGCTCTGATACCACTTGTTGGGTTTTAGACCCCTTAAAAACAAACAGATTAAGTAGCCTAGTTAATTAGCCAAGTTGTTACTTAGTCAAATTAAGCAATTCTAGGTTAAAACAATCAAACAATCATATCAAGAATATATAGCAGCAGAATAATAAATAACACAAGATATGATCACCAAAGAAACCACACGGTAAAAACTTGGGGAGGATTTGACCTAGCTATCCTCAAGGTAAACCTGAATCCACTATGAAAGAATCGAAGTTCATACAAAAGAACTTACAAGCTCCCCGCTTGACTTCCTAATGCTACCCACCAGTAGAACTTACTGACATAACTACGTGCAAGTTCCGAATCCACGAACTCCTTCTTTCTTGGATTCTCCAATCAGCTACAAGCTCCCTGCTTGTTTTTCTTTAAGCTCCAATGGTAGCAACTGAGTTGATCATCAAGATGTTGAAATAATCTCTACCTTGAAAACCCTAAGTTTTGTGTAAAGGAAAGCTCCTCAAAGATCTCACAAGAGATTCACACAAAACAGCAAAGTATGAGCAACAATACAATGTAAACCACCTCCAAAAACGTGGCTAGGGTTTTGTTTAAATACCTAGGATAAAAACATAAAACCTTAAACGTTTAATGAAGTAGGGCTGAGTTGAAAATTCTGCAGAAAACGCAACTTGTGCGATTTTCGATCGATCGAGTCTGTTCTTCGATCGATCGAGCTAGGCCGAAAGTCGTAAAGACTTCTGCAGCCACTCGATTCCAACTTTACAATAATTAATCAACTTTGTTGAGCCAAAATTCACTGTAGAGGTGAGGGCCCAAATATATATAGGGTCTTGGGTTTGGCCGAGAACGTGGGGTGATCTGAGGATGAATAAATGACAGTGAGGTTGTTAAGCTTAGAGTCCCTTAAGTATGTTGCAAGTGGAAAGGTTGGGGGAAATAGTATGAGGAGTAGCATCTCCTCGGATAAGTGAAGCATAGACCAAATGTATATCCTTTTGTCCAGAGTAACCTTCCAGGAAATTCCATTAATAGGGACGTACATTATGAGCGTACGAAAGGGATGGAAGTCCAGAAATATATGAGGAAAGGCTGCTGCCACCACATTAAATGCTCTGCAGCTAACTTTCTAACTGCATTAATATGGAGAAGACCTCTGAACAATGTTGCATTGGCAACCCCAACACACAGAGGGACTGGGGGAGTGTCCAATGGGACAAACACTCAAGTGGTGGCTTGGATGACCAACAGATGGAGGGCTAAAATTGTTTAAGGAGAACTATATAATAGAAGAGACCCTCCATGGAGAGGGGATCGAAAATTTAGAAGAGAAAGTATTGTAGCAACTTAAACGATATCTATAACCATTTTCAATTAATATATACTAGAACAGACCTCCTCGGATTGTGCCGATGACAAATTTACTTAAATAACTCCAATCCATTTTTGTTTGATTATCTTTTAAAATCCATTCTAACCATTACCCCATTCATTAGAACCTAGTTATCCAATCCACTTTCTACAAATTCATTGTACTAGGCTTATTGGGCTTGGATCTAATCATACTTTGGGTTTAGGGTCAAAACGCGTCCTTACATTCACTATTCCACATACAATTTTCTTAGGTTGACTATTTGTATTTTTTTTTTTTTCTTTACACACTATTTTAAGTAAAAACACATAGTTTTACACACAAAAACAAAAACAAAAACTTAGGAAAAAGATATTTTTCATCCTTTATGTTTGGGGTAGTTTACAATTCTTCTTTAAACTTTAAAATCAAGCAATTTTTCCCTTAATATTTTGAAAAAAAGCAAATATCTCATATTGTTATTCTCTCAGTTAAACCCTAATGAAAATTTATGATTTTTAAAATATTTTATTATGTAATGTCTAAATTACTCCCACTAAATTTTAACATCCTAAAAATTTTCTTTACGTATTTTGAGTTTAAAATGATAGAAATTCTTAGAAGTTTTAGAGAGTAGATATATTATCTTTAGCAAGTATGTACTAAAAAACTATTATACTTAAATAAATATTTATATATTAAATAACTACCTTAATTTTGTAGTTGATCAAAATTCTTATGCAAATAAGATTAACTTTTTACGACATAATTATCAAAATTCTTAAAATTAATATCTCTTTTGATTAATGTAAATCTCTAAATACTTTAAAAATCAAATGATTCATATCTTTGTTTTGTAATACAAATAAAATCTATAATTAACCTTAATTACTATTTTTTTTTTCATGACCATGCATGTGTTACCCTAACTAATGAATATATATATATATATACTTTATATTTTTGGGGGAATATAAATAATAAATCCTCCCTCGAAATAAAGAAACAAGAAACCCAAGGCCCCTCCTTGTAGCTGTGGGTCCGTCACTGCAAACAAGCTTAGCCACAAGCGCATAGTCAGCAAGAGGCAATGTAGACAAGTGCATGTCAAGTTCTTAAAAAGAAGATTAAGTGAAAACCGTTTGATTGCATGATGCCAAAAATGGTCAAAAGTTACAATAATGCAAGGCTGAAAAGTATTCATGCGTGAAGGTGAAGTTGGGTCTGATTTTTTATTTTTTTTTTGGTCTGTCTTGGCTACATGATTGAGTTTGGGTTTGACCAATCAGAGATTAAGGTCAATATTGGATCAAATTAAAATTTAAAACTACCTGGATTAATTAAAAGGTGTCACAACTTCTAGCTTAGATCAACCTATAAGTTTTTCTCTCTTAAACATTAAGATAAATTAATGGATTAATCGATTAATATATAAAAATAGATTAAAAAAATATCAAATATAATTCTAAATAATGGCATCCAGCTGGCGGAGTCTGCTAAAGGAGAAAATACACAGTGTACTATCAAGAGACAAAGAAATAAAGGAGCAATTTATTGGAAGATGACAATTGACAAGAGATAGATTAGAGCAAAAAGTGCTCCATGCACAGTGTACTATCAAGAGACAAGGAAATAAGAGCATTCGCATCAGCCCAATTAAAGTCTTCTAAAATAGATATACAGTGTAAATTTTATACATTTTGAGCAAAAAAACACTCACATCAGTGGATGTAAAAACGGACAAAATCATGTATATATTTCCACGAGCTACAGTACCCGTGTAAATATACATGGTACTGTAGCTCATGTATTTATTATTTTAATAATTTTCATTCACCCCAAATTTTCTCTCTCTTCTCCAATGCACAAGTACCTCAGAAACATATTTTCTTTTTCTCAGATGTACACAAACACAAACACAAACACAAACACAAACACACCCACACAAATAGACCCACGCACAAACAAACCCACACAGACAAACCAACGGAGAGATAGATCGGTGCTTATGGTGCTTGGTTCGTGGATCGGCCGGTGAAGACACGATCTGGGTCGCTGGAGCTTGGTTCTAGGTCGCCGGACCTTGGTTCTGGGTCTTTGGAGCTTGGTTCATTGGTCGCCGGAGCTTGGTTTATGGATCGGCAGGTGAGACACGATCTGGGTCGCCGTGAAGCTCAGTTTGTGAGTCATCGGAGCTCGGTTCGTGGGTCGTCGTGAAGCTCGGTTCGTGGGTCGCCGTGAAGCTTGGTTCGTGGGTCACCGTGAACTTCAGTTCGTGGGTTGCCATGAACCTCAGTTCGTGGGTCGCCGGAGCTCGGTTCGGCCAGTGAAGAACTGATCTAGGTTTTTGTTTTTGAGAAATAATGAGAGAAGGCAGAAGAGAGAAGGTAGAAGAGAGAGAGAGAGAGAGAGGTGTTCAGCAAAAATGAAAAGAGAGAGAGAGATAACGCGCATATATTAAGAGTCAGTTGAGGGAAATAATAAAAAAATGAGAAGAATGAATATTTTATTGAAATAACTTGTAAAATAAATGAGCTGATGTGGGTGTTTTGTAAAAGTGGTAGTGTAAAATAGAAAAAGTAGGTTTTTAGTATAAAAATGGATGTGTAAAATACAAATACTGATGCGAATGCTCTAAAGGAGCAATTTCTTGGAAGATGACAAGAGATAGAGCAGAAAGTGTCACATGCAGATAAGTAAGACTACTACATGTCGATTGACTACTACAAGGAAGACTACTACATGTCGATTGACCAAAGCCTGTCAAGTTGTTGACTCCGAATGTACCCAATCCAGAAGTTCTTGGTGACTTTTTAATAGGGGTGAGAAAATAACTCCAAATTCATTTGTATACTTAAATTCGTTCACTCTAATTGAACCTAAACTCGCCTAATTATTAGTTAGGTTAAATGGGCATTAACTCAATTAGATCCAATGATTATGGAGTTTTAACTAAAAACTTACTGAGGCTATTTAATCCAAAAACAAAATACCCAAATTCAACCCAGCCCTTCCTGTAAATAAATTTTTTTAAAAAAAAAAAAAAAAAACTCTCATCATTTGCAGGGTTTCACAAGGGTTTCTCATTTTCCCTCATTTTCTCGGCCTCCAATCAAGTTTTAGTCGGAAACCCAGCTGTTTCATCGAGAGATTTTCAGATCTAAGAAAAAAAAATTGCACAAAAAAAAATCAAACACCAAAAAACTTATGTGAAGAAGAACCAAAAACACCAGCAAAAAAAATATATATATATCGAAAACCCACAAACCCAGCAATCCAAAACCCATGAACCCAAAATTCTCGTCGTCGCCGATCATGGTGCCATATTGCTGTTCACCTTGACCAAGCACAGATCATTAAAGAATGCGGTCCTCTCGATCACTCTGCTAAAGCAACAGATCTCCATCCCCTTCGTCCACGAGAATATCTGTCAAACGCTCCGTTAGCCCAATCTCGCTCCTCGACTCGTTGTTCTCCCTCGAACCACTCAAACTCGCTCTGGATCCAACACCGCACAACGAAACCGAGTCCTCCATCAACATCGACGTCGACGAGGAGTCTTCATATTCCTCGTCGTCGTATTGGTTCACACGATCTTGACCGTCGATCTTCTCGTTAGCCATAGCAAATCTCTGAGAAAAAAAAAATTCCTAGAAATTTCGATTCAAATCTCAATCGGAAATCAAACAGAGAGAGAGAAAGAGAGAGTAGAAGTGAGATTTTTTTGGTCAGAATTGAAGTGGGGAGGCAATGGAGGAGAAAGAAAAAGAAATTTTAGATCCAAGAAAAGTTTTTTCTTTTTTCCGGAAAAGTTTTTTCTTTTTTCCGGGAAAGTAGAGTGGAGCCAAGAAAGTATGGGGTTTTCACTTTAATGGTATTTTGGTAATTTGGATAATTG
Source organism: Quercus gilva (assembly GCA_023621385.1). Lineage (NCBI taxonomy): Eukaryota > Viridiplantae > Streptophyta > Magnoliopsida > Fagales > Fagaceae > Quercus > Quercus gilva. The sequence goes on along the minus strand of CM042475.1, from coordinate 5,353,202 downwards.
GATAATTGGGTGAGTTGGGGTTTACCCATAATAATTGGGTTGGGTTGAATTTGGGTTAAAATCAATTAGTTAAATGAGTTTTAATGGGTAAATGAGTTTTATACCCAATTCAATTATGCCCACTTCAAACCCACCTATTTAACAACCCTACTTTTTAACTATGAAAAAAATTGAGTTCTATGGAATTAACTTCACCTAGTAAATGTATAATAGTGGGTAATTCAGCGGATGCAACAATAATTTACCTTAAGAAATGTATGTGTTCGACTTCGACACTGATTCTTTATGGCCTATCCTTCCTTACCCACCAGTCCCCACTGCCTCCACTTAACAGGATCATCGTATGCAAATACAAATACATTGCGTGAAAAGAAGAGGAAGGAGAAAAGAAAGTATAAAGAGAAAAGTCAAAAAGGAAAAAGAAAAAGAAGAAAAGAAAGTATAAAGAGAAAGGACGAAGGAAACAAAAATGAATGGGGTGGTAAAAAAAGAGAAAGGAAATTATATCCTACTTTCTTTAAGTTATATTTTATGGAAAAGTGTGAAAGTGAATCAATATTGTATGTAATCTACTCTTTAAGTCTCCATAACCATAATAGTACTCCACAATAAAGTGACGACCAGTTTTCTCAAATTACGCGTTTGGACTACACAACTGTGAAATTACATTCTCTAAAAAATGAATCAGACTTCAAGCAATATGCTAGTATTTTCACAATAGACCATCGTTGTCTTCTTGGCCTCACAACAACTAACATTCAACTTCACTCTGGCATTTCCATTCTCTCTCAAAAATCCTTTTGAGACAAATCTCTCTTATTTTTAATTTTTCATTCACTTTCCTTTACCTAAGTTATCACATATTTCTTTCTTCTCTTCCTTTTAGATCATCTAACCGTCTATCCAAATCACAATGACTTTTCTTACCAGAAAAAAGAGACACCTCTTCCTCTTTCACACTATTATACAATGAATGAAGTTTAGTTACAAAATTGGTTGTAACTTTAGAGTACAACTTTACTCAATATCTTTTTATTGAATATGAATTTTGATAAATCTACCATTAGATTACATCTTCTTCTTATATTTTTCATGCTTACAAAATATATAGAGAATTAAAAATCAATAGCTATGTCATCAATAAATTTTTTAAATTACAAGTTTTTGTAGTTTGAAATCATGCATAAAATATAAGCTTATAGATTATAGAGTAAATAATATCCGATTAACATAAAATTTGACATGTGGGTTAAGAGTGTAAAGAACATGCAATTCAACAGTTAGATTTTCAAAATATGTAGTAATATTTATTTTATTAAGTAAGTTTGTAATTTAGGTTACAACCAATTTTGTATTTAAACTTTGTCCTTATGCAAATATAATATATTCTTGAGTTTTAGAGGTCAAAATACCCACATGGATTTTTTTTTGCTGAATAAGTATTTTATTTATGATTAACAGAGTACAAAAGACGAGAGGGCCTGAAGCCATCTCTGTCCACAGCCTCAGAAACTAGGAGAGGGACCTTAGAGATGGGAATAGGCCCTACCCAATTAACAAAAGCCGCCCATTGGGCTAAAAGATGGGCTCGAACATTGCCCTCTCTAAACACAAAAGAAAATGAAATAGCATCAAAACACTTTACAACATCCAAAATATCTGTAACCACCTCTGCAATACTCCAGTGAGGTGTCTTTCCTGCATTACTCAAAGGATCTATCACATTCCAAGCATCACCTTCCATTATGATTTTTGAAAACCCTTCTTCAATGGCTCTCTTAATGGCACAAAGTGCTGCTTTTGCTTCTCCCACCAGAGGACTACCTGGTTCCATTTGTTTAGCCCAAGCAAACAACAGATCTCCTTTATCATCCTTGCCCACTGTAGCGAGAAAAGTTTTTTCTTCTCTTACAGCTACATCAAAATTTAATTTAACCCACCCATATGGAGGAGGCTTCCAGATCACTTTCCTTATAAGGGCTGTGAAGATTGTTTTTTCAGGCTTGTTTATGTTCTTCATATGATCTCAGAATTTGTCTAGATAGCTCCAAAGGATTGGAGCTCCTTCCTTCAAACCTGGTTTTGTTCCTTGTCACCCAAATTTGGTCTAGGACTATTAGAGCATAGAGCTGAAAAAACTTTACATCACAATCATCTAGACCAAGCAGATCTTTAGGATTTAGAATTAACTTTATCCAGTCAAAGATGGAGATGTTACCCATATTCTGAAGATTGAGAGGCCATGGAGCAAGGAACCATATTTGGGATGCCCAATCACATTGAAGAAATATGTGATCAAGAGTTTCCAGGGCATTTTTGCACAAACAACAATCAGTGGAAGGAATGGAGAACCTGTTGTTTATAACTTCACATGTTGGAAGAACTCCCCAAGCTATTTTCCACAATAAATGTTTGAGTCTAGCATTTGCTTTGAGCTTCCAAATATCTTTCCAGTCTTTACTATTTAGATGTTGATGGGGGGCTTGAGATACTGATCTTAGAATGTTGTAGGCTGATTTAACTGTAAATTCCCCTGATGGAGAGAGGCACCAAAATATTTGATCTTGGGAGGCACGATGTGATAGACGAATTCCAAGAATCCTATTAACTGATTCTGGAATAAAGAGTTCAGCCAACTTACCCCTATCCCATTGGCAACTGTCTTGGTCTATGAGATTGGCCACCAAATGCTCAGTTGGAACAACTCCACTTTTAACTTTAGGAGTGAAATCTGATTCTTCAGGGACCCAAGGATCATCCAAAATCCAAGTATTCCACCCACTCCCAATTTTATGACAAAGCCCTTTTTTTACCACATCTCTGCAGCCAAAGATACTCTGAGATGACCAAGAGATGGATTTGGGCATAGGCATCTTCATGAAATTCTTACCCCTCACATATTTCTTCTGAAACATCTTTACCCACAGCTTCTTTGCATTACTAGCCACCTCCCAAGTTAATTTAGCTATAAGAGCTCGGTTCATATCCTCAGTTTTCCTTATCCCAAGACCACCCAATGCTTTTGGAATGCATATAGAGTCCCAAATTTTAAGATAAAGCCCATGATTCTTCCCATCACTACTACCCTACCAAAAATTTATGTTAAGGGAGTCAAGTTTTTCACATACCTTTTTGGGGAGGAGTAAAGATGAGGCTTGTTAGGAGGGCATAGCTGCAGCAACTGAGGAAATGAGGATGGTTCTTCCCGCTTGGGAAAGAGTTTTCATTTTCCAGCCGTGAAGCCTTTGTTTCACCTTTTCTATGATTTCCTCTACTGTAGCCTTCTTTTCTCTACCCAAAACCATTGGAAGGCCAAGATACTTCTCTTTTTTGTTTGAGGCATTTATACCTATCAAATTGGCCAGCCGCCTCTTGTGAGCTTGAGACATGTTTTTGCTGAATATAATTATAGATTTAAAGAAATTCACTTTTTGTCCAGACCACTTTTCAAAAGTGTCTAGGCAGACTTTGATCTGGTGCATATTCTCCTCATTTGCTTGGGCAAAGATGAATAGATCATCTGTAAATTGCAGGTGGGTAATAAGGGCCAACTCTCTCGCCAATTTAAACCCATTGATTTTGTTGGAAGCAACCTCCCTTTCTATAAGTTTTGATAGCACCTCAGATGCAAGAACAAAAAGGAAAGGTGAAAGAAGGTCACCTTGTCTCAGTCCTCTTTGTGGTTTGAAATGCCCAAATGGACTCCCGTTAATTAAAACAGAGAAGAAAGTAGTGGTAACACACTGCATCACCCACTGAATCCAAATTTGAGGAAAATCGAAGTTTGTCATTACCCTCTTGAGAAAAGACCACTCTTTTCTGTCATATGCCTTCTCCATATCAATTTTAAGTCCCATCCAACCTGTTTTCCCTTTTTTCTTCTTCATCTCATAGATAATTTCTTGAGCCAAGAAAGTGTTTTCCTGAATTTTCCTCCTAGGAACAAAGGTCGTTTGCCAAGAGGAGATTAATTTGTGCAAAACTTTTTTGAGTCTATTCGCTAAAAGTTTTGAAATAATCTTATAAAGAACATTGCACAAACTTATTGGCCGAAATTGGTTCACCGATGCTGCATTACTGCCTTTAGGGATCAATGCTATAAAAGTGTGGTTGATTTCCTTAAGAATGTATCCCTTACTAAAGAAACTGCTTACTGCTTCTACAATTTCACCCCCTATAACATTCCAATAACATTTATAAAAATAAGCTAACATACCATCAGGGCCTGGGGCCTTATGAGAGCCTAGACTGAAAAGAGCATCCTTAATCTCTTCCGTTGATGGCATACAAGCTAACATCTCCACTTCCTCTTCTGACAGACTTGGAGAGATGAGATTTTCCACATCATTTGGAACAGGGGGGTTAGAAGTAGAGAACAGGTTGATAAAGTAATCCACAAAGCATTGGCCAATATCTTCTCTCCCTGTTATCCATCGGCCTTGTTGGTTTTTGAGGAAATCAATGGCGTTCCTTCTTCTTCTGATAATTGTGGACAAGTGAAAATATTTAGTATTCAGATCAGCTGTGGTAAGCCATTTATTCCTAGATTTATTCTTCCACAATAACTCCTCCCTTCTAAGCCATTCCTGGAGGTCTGCACACACACTAGCTTCAGCTCTCAAATTTTCTTCTGTGGGCTCAGCATTTTGAAATTCTTTTAATTGATCCCAGCATTCACAGATTCTAGTTTGTATATTACCAAACCATTCATGATTCCACCTTTTGAATTCTTCTTTTGTCTCCTTGATCAACAAGAATCTATTACAATAATCTAAATCTGATTAGAACATCAAAAATAAAAGAAAAAGAAAAATTGAAACAGAGTATTACACATCACACGTCTCATTAAAATTTTACCAAACATAGGGTAAATAACAAAAAAATTGTTTTACTCAGTGAATCAGATATTGGAACTGCCGAAGCTAGCGTTTCTTAACATGATACCGGAGTCAAATTGTCAACAAGACCCTTAATTTTAAGGCATTGATAGATTTGGATACAACCTTATTGAATCTACGAACATCATGAAACCATTTTTCCCATTAAAAAAAAAAAAATTAGCATGTTCACACACGCAGTGATTTACTCCACTCTTTACAACTTAGAAATTACCATAGTACCCCAATGTAGAAATATCATAATATTATAAGAGTCGTGTAACGGATGTCCTTAGAGCAATTTTTAATAAACTATATTAGAAAAATTTTAAATATCACTTTTTTGAGAATTATAAAAAATTGTTAGAAAAATTAATTGTTTTATTATTTTTTCATAAAATATTTTTAAACTATCAAAAAAATAAAATATTTCTAAAAATAAGTCTTAAACCAATACCTTTAGAGCATTCGTTTAACATTTCCATATAAATTTTTTTTCTGGACATTTTAATGTATTTTAATATACAAACATACGACAGCAAATCCCTTTAATCGAATTCAATTGGGCCAAATCAGTCATCATAACTGTATGTATAACATAATGACATCACCACCCAATATAGACTCAACGGTTTTTTTTTTTTTTCCTGGGTAGAAAGACTCAAAGATTTCAACATATGCATTTCATAAAGACAAAGTATAATTTGATTGTTTATTGGGTCATACAGAATACAGATAAATTCAACCAGGTCTGAAAGTGAAATGCAGAGTACTTTACACCCGGCCCAGCGAATACTTCTTCGTACTTTCCTGAGTCCAAAATTTTGAAAGTTAATCAGAAAATGCACATCAGCTTCCAGCTACACTCCAAAGTCCTACTCCAAACGCCAAAGATAAAATATTATTGGTTAACCATCAAAAAATATAAATATATATATATATATATATATATTTTTGGTTAGAATATAAAATATTATCTCTAACGACTCTGCCTGTCTGCTGACTGCTGATATCTTAGTCCTAGTCTCCCAGATATAATAAACTAATGAAATAGGTTCCATAAATGAATGAGACCCACCCATTCAACACGTTTTAAATTTTTGGCCCACATTATTATTATTATTATTATTATTATTATTATTGGTTAAATTTTGATACTGCAAAGAAATTTCTTCGAACTTTCCTGGATCAAAGAAAGCGCGTGTACCCAAAAAAATACTACTTATTTTAGCCTGGTATCACAACTAAAACTCAATTCATTGACTCTCTCATTCTCAGCCAATTTTCGTTCTTTCTCGAAAAACCATTGTGAAATATCTCTCATTTTTTATTTCTCATTTACTTCACTTCTTAAACTCTTACAATTTTAATTTCGTTGCATCTTTATTTTCTTTATCCTCTCCTCTTCCTTTTAGATTTTCTCAACTGCCTTTGCATCAAAATCACAATGGCCCTTTCGACCACCAGAGGAACCTCCTCTTCCTCTTTCACCCAACGATGCAGATACGATGTGTTCTTGAGTTTCAGAGGAGAAGATACCCGCAATGGTTTTACCAGCCATTTGAATGGTATTTTGCGTTATAATGGTATTAACACTTTCATGGATGATGAGCTTCCAAGAGGAGAAAAAATTTCCGCTGAACTTCTTGAAGCTATTGAAAGTTCAGAGATTTCGATAATTGTATTCTCTAAAAATTATGCATCCTCCACTTGGTGTTTGGATGAACTTGTCAAGATTCTTGAGTGTAAAAATAATGGCCAAGTGGTGTTACCGGTTTTTTACGAGGTGGATCCATCAGATGTACGTAACCAACAGGAAAAGTTTGGAGAAGCACTCGCAAAGCATGAAAAAAAATTCAAGGATAATAAAGAGAAGGTGCAGAGATGGAGGGCAGCCCTAAATGAAGCCAGCCATTTATCTGGTTGGCATTACAAAAATGAGTATGTGTTTAATCTCTACTTTGTTATCACCAATTAATTTTATTGCTAAACAAACAACAATCCCAAAAAAAACCCCTTCTTGTTTGCTTTTTTATTAAAAAAAAAAAAAGATAAGAAAAGAGATTATAAAAAATTTATATTTTGATCATATCTTTTAGTAGTGAGCTATATAGGATATAAGGTTCAGTGATAGAAAGGGAAGAATATATGATAGATACTCTTATCAATTAATTTGAAATTTCTCTCATGTCATGTTTAGAAAATTTCCCCTAAATTTTATAATAAATTCATTCAAGTGTTAGAAGTGGATATTCAATGAGTTTGTTTCCTTTCCAAAGCAGATATTCCATGCATCTTTGTGCTAAAAGCCTAAAGTTGATGTTTGACCTAAAAAAAGTTCGTAATGATAGTTCTCAAATCTATGAATTACGTGCCATTTAATTTGACTAACAAAATTTATGTTGTAGTTCACAAACTAAACGTTTTGAATTCAATTCAAGATCATATTTCTATTTTCTAACATGTTTTAAATGCTTTGTGATTGGCAGCTACCCTCAATTTAGATTTATCGAAGAAATTTTAGAAGAGATCTTAAGTGCTAAATTAAATCGTACACAAGTATTTGTTGTTAAATACCTAGTTGGAATAGACTCTCGCATAGAGGAAATAAGTTGTCTGTTAGATATAGAGTCAAACGATGTTCGCATGTTAGTGATCCATGGTCTTCCTGGAATAGGTAAGACAGCAATTGCAAAAGCTATTTTTAACTTAATTGCATATCGTTTTGAAGGAAGTAGCTTTCTAGAGAATGTTAGAGAAAACTCAAAAACAAATGATGATGTACTCCAACTACAAAAGGCACTTTATTCTGAGATCTTAAGGGCTGGAAAATTGAAAGTGCATGGTATATGTAAAAGAATCAATGAGATAATGGAAAAGCTTCGGTACAAAAAAATTCTTGTAATTCTAGATGATGTGGACAAATTAAAACAAGTTGAAAATTTGCTTGGAAATTGCAATTGGTTTGCTTCTGGAAGTAGAATTATTATCACAACAAGAGAGAAAAAGTTGCTATCTACTCTGCGAGAAGATTGTCACTTATTTTACTATGAGGTTAAGGAATTAGATGAATGTGAATCTCGTGAACTCTTTTGCCAACATGCACTCAAAAGAAACAAGCCTACAGAAGATTATTCGGAGCTCGTACACCAATTTATAGGTTATGCCAAAGGACTTCCATTAGTTTTAAAAATAATAGGTGCTGATTTATATGACAAAAATTTACGATGTTGGAAAAGTGCATTAGATAAGTACAAAAGAATTCCTAATTCGGATATTCAAGAAGTACTTAAAATAAGCTACGATGGATTGGACCAAATTCAACAGGATATTTTCCTTGATATTGCATGTTTTTTAAAAGGATTCTACAAGAATTTGGTTGTAGATATATTACAAAGTAGTAATTTTCGTGACCCATACTATGATATTGAAAAACTTATCGATAAATCTCTCATAGTCATTACAAAAGATGACAGATTATTGATGCATGACTTAATACAACAAATGGGTTTGGAAATTGCTCGGCAAGAATCAGAAGTGTCAAAAAAATATAGAAGGATATTGTGTTATGAGGATGCTCCTGAAGTACTGAATGAAGATATGGTATAAGTCCTTTTGATTTACCTTTTTCCTTTTCTCGCAATGCAAATATAAATAATTTTTTCTCATTGTGTTTGATTTATCATTTTAATGTTGAAGATGATTTTTGTTTTAAATTTAATAATCATATGTTTTGTTGTCTAATGTGATTCATGTGATTCTTTGTCCGATTAGGGATTAGATGAAATTCGAGGCATAACATTGTCCTTACCACATCCAAGAAAGATGCAATTGAATCTTGGAAAGATGAAAAGCCTCAAATATTTGACAATTCGCAATGTAATTTGTGAAGACCTTAAATATCTTCCCAATGGGTTAAGGTTACTTGATTGGAATGAATTTCCTTTATCGTCCTTGCCGTCCACATATGAACCTACAAAACTCGTTGTTCTTAACATGGCAAGGAGCCACATTGAATTGGATGAGCATTTCGAGGTATAATCATAGCATTTATAAATTCTTATTAGGTAATTTTTTGTTAAGGAGTACCTTTAGAGAATAAGTTAAGGTGCACTTTTTTTTTTTTTTTTTTGCTAAAACAAAACCATGCATTTAATACTATATAAAATAAATTTTCTATAAATTTTTTTAATATATAAAATCAAATTGTGTACAAATATTTAAAAATGTACACGTAACCATAAAAAATTTATGGTGCAAATCAATGAACTATTGACAAATGTTTTTTTTTTTTTAAAGAATAGTGCTATAGATATTACAAGTTTTACTACATTGAACATACAAACTGATGTGTCACAAATTATAAAGAGACAATTTAAATATTCATTTATGAGGTGGTTAAAACCGACCAATCACATTCATTGTCACATTAATTTGAAGGCTTTATGTTTGTAAAATTTTAGTACCTTTTTTATTTTAAAAGTGTGTATTTTATTTCATAATTGAACAGTTATTATTTCTGTTTTTGAAAATTAAAAAAAAAATTATTATTTCCTAGTGATAATAACATTTTTTTTTTTTTAAATGAGCTCTCAACCTTATTTTGTTTCTTTTTAATAATAAATTTCAAAAAAAAAAAATTCTTCTTTTGCAGAGGTGTCAATTTGAAACATTAAAATATATGAATTTTGCACATAGTAAAAATATTACTAAAGTACTTGACTTATCAGTGACTGCCCCAAACATAAAGAAGTTGGAGCTTTATAGATGCATAAATTTAGTCAAGATTCATCGGTTGGTTGGTTGGACTTCATGTAATTTTCTCCGCAAATAAAGTTAAAATTGTGCCCAAATATTAAATAATGTTCACACAACCATGATGAGTCTATGAGTGCAAATCAATAAACTTTTTGACATCAATCACATTCATTGCAATATGCACATTTTTTCATGATGTCATAGGTTGAAACTAAAATATATATATATATATATATATATTCATTGCTACATGAGTTTGTAAGATTTATGTAGTAAAACTTAACATACTTTTAATATTTTTATTTTAAAAGATGTGTATTATATTTTTTTTAAAGGAAAAAAAAATGTCTATTATAATTCATTATTGATCATTTATTAATCTATGCTCTTAGTCTATCATTTTAATGTTTGTTTTCTTCTTACCAATAAATTTCAAAAACTTTCCTTCTTATACAGAGATGTCGGTTCGAAACATTGAAACATATGACATTCATCTATTGTAAAAATATTACATAGGTACCTGATTTATCTGTGATTTCTCCAAACATAAAGGAGGTGGTACTTTATGGATGCATAAATTTAGTTGAGGTTCATCAATCTAATGGACTTCTTGAAGAGCTTGAATTCTGGAGTCTCGTTGGATGCCAAAATATTAGAATTTTTCCAAGAAACCTCCGGTTGAAATCTCTTAAAAGGTTTTATTTTGATTGGGGTGGAAGTATTTTGCAAAGAACGGAAAGATTAGCGTTGCTTTCAACAATAGGATATCTCATTAGCCTTCATAGCTTGAGTATAAGTTTAAAAAACGTGAAAGATTCAAGTAACATCTCTAATTTACAAAATCTTAGGAAGCTCGTTTTGTATGATTGTGAAAATTTTCCAAAAGCCAGGGAGACTTCTTTTTGCTTCCCCAAATTACAATGTTTAGGTTTCCATAACAGCAACATCACTACCCTCCCTGAAATTGCACGCATATGTCCGAAATTAGAGATCCTTTGGATTCACCATTGCCAAAACCTTCGGGAAATTCCAAGGCTTCCACCTTGTATAAGAAATGTATCTGCAACAAGGTGCAATTCGTTGAATTCACAATGTAGAAGAAGATTATTTAGTCAGGTATCTCTCTAATATATATATATATATATATATAAAACAATTTTGGTTAACTTTCCTTACTAAATTTGTTGAACTGAAATTTTGTTAATTGCAAGCAGCTTGGAGATGTGATAGGGCTTCCACGGAATTTAGTATGTGGTTATTCTAACACGGGATCATCACATCAGGAGTTTGGATCTGAATTGGGCTGCGATTCTAAGTGGTCTAGTTATAGCCTTACACTTCCAGGAACTACAATCCCAAAGTGGTTCAACCATCTGAGTCATGGAAGTTCCATATCATTCTCAGTTGGTCAGAAATTTCCATCATTTACTTTATGTGTTGCTTTAAACGTAAAATGCAAGGATAATTGGCCATATGGACCTCAAATATTTCATTGTTCTATCTACTTGTTCATTAATGGTTTTGAAGAAAGGCTCACGACATATACATTTCCACTTGATTCATTAAATTTTACGTGGTTTCTTTATGTAAGTGATAGACATAACTTATTGAAACGCATAATTTTAGGCGATCGGAATGATGTTACTCTTTGGTGTAAAATTTCAAATAACTATAGAGAAGCAGCAGAAGTTACAATAAGAAGGTGTGGGGTCCATGTGGCATGCATATGTCCCCCTCGGAATTCTACTGCAGATAAGGTATTAAAAGAAGCACCTTTTGATGAAAGATTAAAATTATTTTTATCCAGAGTGGCTGCAGAGGTTCTTCCCTTCGAGTAAGAGATGGTCGGACGCTCTGAAACCCAAAATGCCGATCGTTGCCCTCTTTGTGAAATAGCAGAAGATTCAGCCTTACATCTATTTCAATGTTGTTCCTATGCCAAAGGAATGTGGTATGGTGGTAGATGGGGTTTTCGCATTGAAGTGATCCATGCTAAATCAGTAAAGGAGTTCATTGAACAAATAGTTGACCCCCCAAAGGAATTATTAGCAGAAAGAGTCACCAAAGATGAATTCACACTGTATGCAGTAGTGGCGATGAAAATCCTTTGGGATGCACGGGTCAAAGCTCTGGTTTCAAAGACTAAAGAAAGCATAAATCAGCTAGCCCATCGTCTTAACACACAGTATGACTCTAACTTGAAATCACTTGGGACTACGAGGGGAACAAAAGAGCAAAAAAGGGAAAGTGCTTGGACCAAACCACCTGATCAACTGGTGAAGCTTAACTTCGATGAGTCATGTGATCAAAATAATGTAGGCTTGGCTGTGGTTGTCAGAAATCAAGAGGGGAATGGCAGAGCAATTAGACGTGGGATAAGCCTCTGCAGTAAGATGGGCAATGCCATTGGCAAAATGAGGAGAGACTTGAACAAGTTGTGGAAGAGGGTATAAAGGTGAGCACTCCAAGTATTTGATAAAATGTTACTATGGATATATAATGGTAAAATACAGTACAGATTGCACAATTGGATTGCTATTTCTCTTCCTTTTTTTTGTAGTCTAATGAATCTGTGCTAGAGATAATCTTTATTTTGTTAGCTGGTTGTTGAGGATTTATCTTTTAAATTGCAGCTACTATCATCAACTTCATTGTAAATTCAGCTTGCAAGCTCGGCTGGGAATGGAGGAGCATAGTGAAGGATATTTTGGCTTTGGCTTCTTTTTTCAGGTAATAATGTACTGAAGAGCCTCATAAAATGGGCACTGGGGTCTGATGACTCTAGTTTATTGTTGCCTGTAAATGTTCCCCCAACAGTAAGCAGATAGAACTTTGTTACCACTCTCTCCTCTTTCTAATATGTTGCTCACATAGTCACACATCTTGCTGGACTTGCATTCGTTTTTTGCTCTTCTTCAACATGTGTCTTTGGACTATGATTTATCAATTTATTAATACTTAGCACCAGTTCTGAAAGGTCACTCAGATGCTAATGAGGTCTCTCTTGGAATCTTCGACCCTTTTGAAGGTACTAAGTTCACATTATATGTATACTTGGACTGTTTTAATTTTAGTTAGTATGACTTAAGGCCTTCTGTATTGTAGTTTTGTTAAATATGACAAAATATAAATAAGATCAAATGAATTGATGTTCCAGTTGGCCAAGTTTATAATAAATTTTCTTATTGAATGAAATATGATTTTTATGTTGTTCTTCTCATAAAAATAATGGTTATTTCTCCTTGTGATCTTGAATATACCTCATGTTAGAGGCTAATTGGAACCTTTCTCCTAAATTGACATCCCTTAGCACTAAATTTAATATTCACTTCACCTAAAACAAAAATTCATGTATTAAAAATGATTTGGAACTATTGGCTGAATCTTAGATACTTTTCTTTTATGGGGGTGGATTTGGGGGACTATTGCAATGATTATCATTTACTATTTCAGGAAGCAGAGCATCTTTGCTTTGACAACTGCTTGCCAGAAATTGCAGTACACTTGAAGAGCCAAAGCAGTCGACCAAGACAAAGCTGCAAATCCAATGCAAGCACCCCACTACCCCCAATCAACCTCTCGGTGCTAAGAATTGACAAACCACTCCTCTAAGCCCACCATCACTAGCTGAAAAACTATGGTAAACCTTAGAATTATTAAAAACATCTTGTTCTTGAATAACCCCTAAATTTGTTCTTCTCCAGTTGCCTAAGGTCAAACTTATTGAAGACTTGACAAAGGAAAAAGTGTTGAAAATGATGGTTTCTTTCACTATCTCACACTCCAAAAATAGATCATGCCCTACATTGCAGCATCAATAAGACTTCTATGGCTCTGGTTATAAATTGCTTTGATTGATGGATTTACTAAGAAGTCAATGTGTGGCCATAGCTAAAGTTGATGCAAGGGCAGCAACATTCAACGGTAGCAACATTCATTGTGAGTTGGAACTGAATGAACTTTTGACTGTTCTTAGATACACACCTTCTCCAACTCAAAACTGTTACCGCAAAAATAAATCACTAGGATGACAGTATTTGCGCTCTCCTTTGCCACTTCAGTGCCTTGGATTCCCAAGGAAAGCCCAATAATTTTCTTCTCTTAGAATAAATACATGATTCATATCGGCAGTTCTCTCTTCCGGTGAGTATTTTTTGAAAATTCCCTGTTCTACTACAACTTCATTGTTGAAATCCTCATCAAGATTGGGAATCCCACATTCCAAAGCTATCACTCTTGCTGCACATTCATTTGTCACCGGTGATCATTTTGATGTTTACTCTAGAGAGTGCATATAGTCTTCTTACTCTTCCTCTTTTCCCCACTTCTATTTTTCTTTGAATTGAGGGCCTTGACTTAGATTATCTCAGAATTATGCTTGATTTTATCGATATTGATACCTAAATTGTAGATAGCCCAATAATGTAGTACTTTTATTGTATGGCTTCCAAATCCTTCAACCGGTCATGCAGAAATCCTGTTTGTAAATTGTACTAGCTGTGTTGAAACCAAAAACTTGTTGCCTTATAACAAAAACATTTTTTACTTTTTCTTAGGAAGTACATTCCCTCGCCGTTTCTTTACCAAGCCAAGATTCTGTTAGCTTCATCTCATTAACTGTTAAGTGCCTGTTTTGTCAGTGAAGTTTTATTTATTTATTTATTTATTATTTATTTATGTGGCTCAGTCCATTGTGTAACAAGCAGAAGGTTCTTGAACCATGGTGTAATCAGGCATCAAGAATTTCAAAAATATGCCACATGTAAGAGTAGTTAATAAAGGCAGACCTTCCGAAATTGCCACCACCATAACTGTGACTGCCGTGGCATAAAGGCATGATCAATCATCGTGCACTATATCTCTAATACTTTGAGTTTTAAATATTTGTATGAGTATTAAGATTTAGAGTATCAGAGCAACAAATGTTCTCTCATGTCAACTCTTAAAGTTGCATATTATGGTTTTGTTATTTTAATTTTCTGTTCACTTTTTTTTTAAACATAATGTCTGTGTTTTCAACCAACATCAATGTAGTGGTTATCTTTAACATAATATTTTTTCTTTAAATCAAGCTTCAGTATGACCAGGCTGCTTGTCTTGTGCTATTACTCTCAAGAAAGAGGGCGCACCAGAGAATGATGCTTCCTATTGGTAGTTGAGGAAAGGTGATTGGTTAAATTCATTTTTTTTCATGATTATGTTTCAATCTTCCATTCTTTTCATTGTAAATGCATGCATATGTGAAATCTAGCATTCATAAATTATCATGTTAGATGTTGATTTCGTTTACTCTTTTTCCCCTTCTGTTACTACATCACTAGCGAGTATTCTTTGGCTTTGCCTTTTATGGAGACCACTTAAGAAGATTGGCTTTTAATGTCTCTAGGAAGTTTCCTAAGTCCTACATGTAGCACATATAGTTGTGAGTCAATTTTTTGTCATTTACTTTCTGTTCAGCTGTGTTTGCCATTTGCAACTCTGTTCCTATATCAAACTGTGTTATCATCTTTATGAGTTATAAAGAGTACAAGGGAAATACACTTTATTTTAAATGCTTTATTTTCTTGTGATGAAATCCATCAATGTAGAAGTTATTTAATTTGTAGGGAATTTTTATATTGCAATCATAGGAATGGACCCTTTTTGCATGTGCCTGATGTTTTTACTTGCATGAAGAATCTTTATGCTTAAGAACTTGTGATCTTGTTTGCAGAACAGATGAATGCTCTTAACAAGTGAGTGAAAAGGCAAAGACGAAGTTGCAATTTCAATAAAAGTGCCTGATTGCCCTCACTCCAGCCTTCCAGAATTTGCTTAGGTCATTGAGGTATGTTCATAAGCATTACTTTATGTGTTACTCTGCTTGGGATATCTTGAATTAAACTATTGAAAACTCTATCAAAGTTTGATTAACCTTCTTGCAGATCGAACTAAAACTTACTTTGAGCTTTAGGTTGATAAAACAGTCACCTAAAACAAGCCCTGTCAGAGGTGATTTGTGCACAAGTTAGCTTGTAACTATATGTGGCTTGGTCATGAGATTGTTACTGCCTGGGCCAGGGCATGTTTAGCTTTATGGAGGCCAAGTCACCCAAAATTAAAGGCATTAACTTATAAATTAGTACACTTGGCCCACAACTTTTCATAGTCACCTTGTCATGAAATCAATCAACTTCTTTTTCTCTACATTGGAATATGATCATACATTCTTAAATACTCTCTTCTTAGTTAGCCACCTTGTTTAGGCCAATTTTATGTATATTGCTTCTCTCTAATGAACACACTTTTTTTTTTCCTTTATAATATAACCTAGGGTCTTTTTTTAAAGGGACAATAACATATTCAGTTGAAGGAAAATATATGTATATTTCAAATAAGGTATGGCTAATAATAAAATTTTAATGCAAGCAAAAAAATCTCTTAGTAAGGACCAACAATTTTCCTAGTGTACCTTTAATGTTAACTTAGTCCCATCAAAACCTCTTGCTTTCAAATGGGATTATGTGGTTTTGATATCTGAAATAGTGGAGGAATTGGGGCATACAATACAAAGGTTTATCTCTCTCTCTCTCTCTCTCTCTCTCTCTTTATATATATATATATATATAAACATATACATAAAAGAAATATTAAAAAAATCAATCCCATGGGAAGCAACAGCCACCCTGGCCTCCCTTTGCCTTGCATTTGATCATGGCCTACTTAATTCGTACCCGTACTGCTTAATTCCTTTTGTGGTATTGTTGTTCTCTTGCCAAAGTTACCATTATACTTAGATGTACTATGACTTGAGCATTGTTGCAAAACCTTGGGAACTGAGTATTCTGATAATTTCTTTGGTGTTTTTCTCCTTATTGAAGCAAAAAATTTAAAGTCTAGTTTGTTGACAATCGATCATCTTTCTATACCAATTATCCAAATAAAGAAAAGATGGCATACAATTTCCTTCTGTAAAATATTTATAAAAAAGTACTAGTATTTTTTTGTAACTTGTCAATGTGTAAATGTGTTTTTTTCTTTTTTCTTTTCTCTGACTTATAATAATTGTTGGTAATATAATTTGGTTTCAATACTAGAGTAGTCATGAGGTCACTTTGCTCTGAGTTCAGTTTGCATATGCTTAATTGTAATTTTAGTTAGTATGATTTAGGGCCTTCTACATTGCTGATTTGTTGAATATGACAAAAATATAACTAACATTAAAAGTGGTCTGATATTCTGGTTAGTCAAGTTTGGAGCAAGTTGTCTAATCCACTAAAGTTTGAGTTTTTTAATATGATTCTCAAAGTAATGGTGTTTGTTACTTCTTTGTCCATTTGAATGTATGAAATTCACCCTCAATGTTGTTGGCCATTTATTTCTTAACTGTATTCCTATGAAAATTCAGGGACGAATGACCTTTTTTTTTTTTTTTAATTTCATAGGAATTTTTGATACATAATAAAACTAATAATTACTTTGGAATAGCTATTGATTTGTAATAGGATTGGTCTTACTTACTGAATTGGCCTTTTTGGGGGGGGGGGGGGGGGGGGGGTTAGCTTTTCTTTTTACCCTAATGTCCTGTTAAAGGCTGGCTAGAATGTGGTCTCTTGAATATATATCCCTTAGTCTTTGGGGATCCCTTCTTGTAGGCGTGAACAACCTTCTCACTCTTCATCTTCACTGAAACTCCACTTCTGTTTTTCTTTGAATCAAAGTCTAACATGGATTATAGAATTTATTGATATTCATGCTCATATCAAAGACAAGCCCAAGAAAGGGTCGCTTTCTTGGTAGGGCTCTAGAAATCTTTACAAGCGATTCATAATCTACTTTGTAAATAGTATTGGTTGTGTTTAAACCAACTGCTTCTTGTTTTATATATCAAGAACATTTGATATTGTTCTGTGGGAGTACCTTCCCTCGTTGCTTCTTTTAAAGGCAAAATTCTGTTACCTTCATCTCATTTAATGTACAAGTACCTGTTTTGTCAATGCAGATACTTATGTCGTACTCCAGTGTCTCACAATCAGAGATCCCTAGCCAAGGCATGATCAACTATCATGTAGTTCATAGAATAAGCCAAAGTTGTCTTCCAGCCAGAGGCAGACCTTTTGCAATTGCCAACACCATGGTTATGACTAGCAGTGACAATACGAACAAGTGCATTGAAATATGTTGGTGCTGCCCATCTCTCAAGACGTCCACCCTAATGTCTCCACTCTTTAGGGAGAACTTTTCAAATTGCCTGGATTGCTTGAAGTTACAGACAGCAGAAATAGCAACAACCCGAACGACAGCAACAATAATACTCCCACCATAATAATCATATGCTGTTTGATTCCAAAGGCAGAGAGATTATAGCACAGGCCAAAAGTACAATAACAGTGGTTGCCTCAAATGCTTTAAAGACATAACTAAGTAAGCCTTTTGCTGGTTCTTTTTGGCACCAAAAACATTCTTTCAATGAATAGGATCAGCCACATTACCACTAGTAACTTGCTTTATGTAGATCCAAGAACCACAGCCAGTGCTTTTACTCCAGACTGACATGAAGCCTCAAAGTTCTTATTCCTCATCATGTCATTGAGCCATTTCAGATCAACACTGAGAAAGGAAATGGATTTGTTATGCAAGCAACCCTCATCAACATGCTGCACATCAATGGTCTTGGTCAATTGGTGCTGTATATGTGAAAGATCAGTTGTAAATCAGTACACCATCTTTGGTTCATTGCCTAGTAGGTCTTGATTTGTGGTCCTTCCTTCTGTTGCTTTTGGGTTACATTGGTTGATGCCAAGAAGGTTATAGATGTTATTGCTCCTAGAAAGGTAGATATAATCAGAACATAAGTAGCATCTGGCAGTTCCTCACTATCTTATGTGGAAAATTTGGAGGTACTTGAATAACTGAACATTTGAAGGCATGGAAAAACCAGTTAAGAGATCAAATCTAGTTTCCTGAATCTGCAAATTGAATGTTGTACATTGAGTTTTTTGGGGACCTTTTAAATTTATGATTGTAATTCTTTAAGAGGCTCTACATTTTGAACACTACTCTTCTTTAATAAAACTCATTAATTACTTATAGAAAATTAAGTGTTTGATTGTTTTACTTCCTTGGCCTAGTCCTAGTTTATATTTCTGTTAAGATTGTAAATTAGTATGGCCATTGGTCTTTGTACCAATGGCTTCTCCTTTCCCTCTCATAAGCAAGGGGAAGATGTTGAAGTTGTGGGTTTAATCGAAAATGTGTAAATGATTAGTATTTACCAATCAAAACTGCAATGTGATCATTGAGTTCTATTTGTGAAGAAAGGGATGGAGAAACTAAGATAGGAAGCTCTGTGTTTTGATGGCTCTCTCTTATGATGTTTAGCTCTGGAGTGACACTATTTAGGAAGAGTCATAGTATGCACACCTTCAATGCTTTAATACAAATGTAAGTTTGAAAATCTTACATAAGATACAATTATCTCTTCTTGGCCACTCTAGAGCCTTGAATTCCTGTAATCCAGTACCCAATGGTTTTAGGGAAGGCACATAATTGGAATGGCCTTTGAATATGGCTTTTTCTGCTTCAAGCATGTACCCATCATAGCCTTCTCTAAAATGTAGGATCTTGTCATCATAAAAATATCAACATTTTCCATCTGCTCTTCAGGCTAACAATTTTGAACATTACAATGTCCAATTCTGCTTTACCTACTAAATCCCTGTTTGGCTTGAGATTTTAGACTCTGCACTAAATTAGCTATAGCTTTGGAGTTATTGTCTCTAGTGATCATCTTAACATTTAACTTTGGCAATTATGCCCTACTGTTCACACAAACCATTTATTTTGTCGCAGTCCACATTGTTTCTGCTCTTCTAGCACTAGTTGAGATCATTCAACACCACTAGCCTTGATAGCCCAAATAAGATCAGAGGGTTTTCTTCAAGGTCAGCATGAACCTTCTCATTCTCTTCCTGTTTTGTTGGACAGAGGTGTTGTATTCCAAGCTCATATCAGCTGCATCACTATGGTTGCAAAAATTGCATTATTTTCTTTTGATCCATATACATCTTAGCTATCTTTCTTTGGACATAATATTTCAAATATATTCCCAGTATTTTTCGTGAAAGAGAGATGCATCCCATGTTGCACTTAATGTTACTTTGTTTTGCTTGGCTGGGTGCTTAGTTACTAGAATATTCTAGCTATTGATGATATGATTAACTTTCCTATATTGCATTGGTGGGTTTGGAGAAAGTTTTGTGGCTCAACTGTACTCTGTATTGCATGCATTGGGTGTGTTACGATCTGTCCTAGTATTGCATTCTATAACTACATTTTCTAAATCAGCCAATCCTAAATGCAAAGAAAAGTGTTACTGCACTCCTTCAAAATTGAAAACTTGCACTCTTGGTTCAGCATTGGTGAGCTTGTTGCATATTTTAAAGATACTAGTCGCATACTCGTACGTTGTGCGTGATAATTTTCTTAGGATGATCTCATTAAATATTTTATTAATACTATAATTTTAGTTATTAACCATTGCTTTTTCATTAGTTTTTAAGTTAATATAAACCTTAAATATTCTTTTTTTTTTTTTACCTTTACACACACACACGCACACATACATATATATATATATATATATATAATATGAATCTTTACACATACCTTTAAGAAAACTCTATATATTCTATTTCTTTGGATGCGTAAAATTATAGACCACTACTCCATAATGATAGTGGCTAATTAATTTTATATATATATTTTTAGTGATCTCATTTGCAACGCTTCTTACCATTATCGTATATTTACTAACTGATGATTTGCATAACAAACACATTAAATGAGAGGTAATATTATTCATTAGATTCCCAAAAGTAATAGTGTATGAAAATTATATATATATATATATATATGTGTAATTTCTACTACTACCAGAGAACATCTTTTTTTTTTTTGTTATGATTAATATGGTTTCTATAGTTAGAGTTTGATTAGTTTTAAATTTAAATTTAGTATTATGATTGTATTTGTATTTAATTATTGATTTAATTTTTAAGTGAATTTAACGGTTTATTTTACTACACAGTAAAGTTTTTAATGTTCTCCACACGATAATCTCTATTTTTTTTTTTACTTATCCTTACAACCTCTTTGTTGTCCAATCAACGGTTACTAATTGACGCTTGATTTTTTTTTTCTTTATCTACTCTTTATTACTTTGTATTGTTTTTTTTTTTCTTTACCATCTCTCTCTCACTCTCTCTCTCTCTCTCTTGACAACCTATCGTTATCCAAAATTTGATGATGATCCTATGACATTAAATATGCATTATTAGTTTTTTTTTTTTTTTATTTAGTGTTTCTAACTTGATTTATTTTGTATTTCATTTTTCCTTTGATGCATTGGGTGTGAGAATGAGTGGTTCCATAGCATTACTTCACTTAATAAGGACAATTTTATTTATTTAATTTAGGCAAAATATTTTATTTTAAATTTTTTAAAATTAAAAAGGAGAGGAAATATAAATAATTTAACGATATATATGGGGGATGTGACTGAATTTAAATGTTGAATAAAATTATATGAGAAAAAAAAGTAAAAAATAAAATATATAATAGTAAACACTAACTTATCCAAATCATTCTATGTAATATAATAATAATATATTCTTATATACTATCTTTAATTCTTTATAATGCAATATGATAACATTTAACAATCAAACTAATTAAAAAAAAAAAAAAGAAACTTAAAACACAAAACTAAATTTCATCAACCAAAATAGAATTCTAAAGAATACAACACTTTATCAAGCTAAAATAGAGATGCAAGAAAAATAAAAATAAAATCCCCCAAAAAATTAAGGGAGAAAGAGTGGGAAATAACCCATTTTTTGTGAGAGAAAATTATATAAAGAATAGAAGAGTGAAGAGTGAAAATTATGTAAATAATATATTCTTATATACTATCTTTATAATGCAATATGATAACGTTTAACAATCAAAGTGATAAAAAAAATAAATAAATAAAAACTTAAAACGCAAAACTAAATTTCATCAACCAGAATTGAGTTCTAAAGAATACAACACTTTATCAAGCTAAAATAGAGATGCAAGAAAAATAAAAACAAAATCCACCAAAAAATTGAGGGAGAAAGAGTGGAAAATAATCCTTTTTTTGTGAGAGAAAATTATGTAAAGAATAGAAGAGTGAATGACAAATTTATACTAAGAGAATGATAATGAAAAGAAACAATATAAAGAAAGATAAAAGGAAAGAGGAAGAGTGATATTAAGGTAGAATGTTTAGGGAGATGAAAAGGTAAAGGGAATGAGAAAGGTTGGAAAAAGTGTAAATGTTAAAAAAATGAGTACAATTTGATGAGCACAATTTTCTTTTATTTGAATTTAAGTAAAATATTACATTTTTTATTTTTTAAGAGAGAGAGAGAGAGAGAGAGAGAGAGAGAGAGAGAAATATCAATAATTTAATGATAAGAAGGATGCGGTTGAATTTGAATATTGAATAAAATAAGATGAGAAAAAAAAAAGATATAACAATAAAAACTAAATTATCCACATTATGTTATGTAATAGAATACTACCATATTTTTATCTACTATCTTTAATTTTTTACAACGTAATTGGATAAAATTTAACGATCAAAGAGAAATAATAATAATAATAATAATAATTTAAAACACAAAACTAAATCATATCAACCTAAATTAGAGTTCTAAAAAATACAAAAATTTATCAACCTAAAGCAGAGATGCAATAAAAATTAAAATCCACCACAACATTGAGAGAGAGAGAGAGAGATAACCTTTTTTGTGAGAGAGAACTATGGAAAAATTGGAAAACAGAATGACAATTTTATAGTAAGAGGGAGTGAATAAGAAGAGACAAATAAAGGAAGATGAAGGGAAAGATGAATAGTGATATTAAAGTAGAGGAAAGTGAGAAGATGAAAAGGTAAGGGAAGAAGAAAGATTGAAGAAAGTGTAAATATTTTTTTTTTTAAAGTGTGTCAAAAAAAATTATAGGAAAATTGGAAATAAAAAGGAAATATGTATATATATATATATATAGATGTTAAAACCGAGAAAGATGAATATGTAAAGTTAATAATTTATTTATATATTTTTTTGGAAAAAAAAAAGAATAATAATTATGTGGTAAATGATGTGACAATGAGGTGGTGCAACAGGAGTTCAGCAGCAATAATGCTACGCTTTAGCTTTTAGTAATACTGGCGTATAACTTCGTACATATGCATGGGTACAATTAAAAATAATCGCAATTACACGGTTCAAATTATACATAGTATTTACTTACACATTTTTAAACCATACATTTTTAAAAATATTTAATTGGATTTAAATTTTTTGATTTTTGTATCCAATAATTCCCTTACTACAAAATTTAAAAAATTAGATGGACACGTGGCAAAAATTTGGACATCAATTGGATTTGGACTTTTTTATATTTACACTTTTTTTTTTTTTTTTGAGAATCTTCGATATTTACACTTAGTAATTCAATTGACCCAAAAATTAAAAATTAAATAAGAAATATGACTCAGAATTAAGAATCTAATTGAATTTTTTCTAAGCTTAATTTAGATTAAATATTTTGTTTAGCTAATGTCATAAAATTTATAAATTAAAAAAAAAAAACCACTTATTAAGAATATCATATTGAATATGTAAAATACTATCACAATCAAATTTATAAATCCTTGAATTATATATATATATATATATATTTTTATGATATTTGATAACTAATAGGCTGAATATGTGCATATATATTTTCAAAAAATTGTGGTTCTTTGGAAGAACTAAGTTGAATCTTTTTTTTTTTTTTTGGAGATATAATTCTACTCTGGCTATTGATAATGAGGAGATATGAAATAGAATTTTAATAACATTAATTAATTAGAGATTAATAATAAATAGTTTAGAAGAGTCGTATAATAACACATATAATTTCCATCACAATATGATTCTTACAAATAGATTTTTTTTAAGAATATTATAAGCAAATAAAGTGAATGGTAACTTTTTCTCAAATAAAAAAAAGTTAATGGTAACATCCCTTGTGATGGATACAAAATATTTCTAACAATTAAGGTGAAAAAATATCCCAGCTAAAGGAGAATGCTAAGAATATCCTTGGAAGCAATTTGGTAGAGAATCATGGATGTAGTCGGTTTCATGTTCTTTGTCTTAATACTTCTTCATCTAAAGAATTTGATCAAATGAGGCTAAGTTAAAGCTGCAAAAGAGTAAAGAAATCAAATTTAGCACCAACATTGATAAGACAATAACAACAATAACAATTGTTTTTGAAAAAAAAAAAAAAATCATAGTAATTATAGCCCATCGTAAAGAAAATTTTCTCAAGAGCAAAATTGTTTTAGAAACCACTTTAAAGAAACTATAGAGAGCTTTAATTTCACAATGAAATATTTTAACTTTATACAGTTTCATATTATCTAGGGGATAGGTGATTAGAGATGGCATCACAAAATTGTCTCTAACCACCATATATGAAAGAAAAGCCAATAGGCAATAACAAAATGCTATTCTAAAAGATAACCAAATAATAGCATCTGAAATCTACTAAATGAACAAATAGAAAAGATGAGAACAAATTTAAAAAGCAAAAATTATAATAATGATTAGAGCACAACTATCATTTAAAATCAATAGCCAAATGGGTCTTCTGAATTACAACCTAATAGTAAATCTGGGTATCCCCAAATTCATCAAAAACACGAAATTTAAACTTTAATCACCCACCAATCTATGCAAACCTATTGCATCTGAAATTTCAACTAAAAATTTTCTCAAATTTGAATCACACACAAACCAAAATTCAATAATATCAATCAAAAAAATCAACTGGTACTTACAATTCAAAAGAAACCAATACTAAAAAAACTCATTCTCTGCTTCTTTTCATTTTTCTTCATCATTCAACCTTAATCAAAACCAATAATCCAAATACCTAAATCAAATACACTCAACCCAAAATGACAAAACTTAAATCATATTTAACATCAATTTTTCTTTTTTAAAAATACCTACACTATAGCAGTTCTAGCAGTATATGGGTGGAGGTTGGGCTGGTGGGATGATGGTTTGACATGGTGGCAGCTCTCAAAGGTTTTAAGAAAGATAGAGAGAACAGCTGAACTTGTCGAAGGAGAAGGAGAATCAAAACGGAAGAGAGAGAGTCTGAAATCTGAATGCATAAGGTTCGCATAAAACTATAAGGGGAGTCAGGTAATAGGTCTAGAAAAAAAAAATTGAAAGACATTAATTCAGATTTAAAAAGTAGAGAAAAAAAAATGTCAATGTGGAAATATGTGGAACTAACTAATGCAGCATCATATTATGAAGTTAACTGAAAGTCAGAGGCTTCGGTTTTATAATATAGATATATATATATATAAGATAAGATAAAATTTTTGAACATTATGAAAGCTACACAATTTTGAGAAAAAAAAATTGATGAATTGATAGCAAATTTCAATGTCATAGTCATAAAACTCAACATTTCCCAAAGTTCATCACCAACCAAATGGGCCAACTATACATACCTGACTTACATAACTGTCTTTATTGTCGACGACCACACATAGGTCTCTCTCACTCTCAAAATATACAATTCATTTATCATAATTCTAAAAAAATGCTTTGAATGTTCTGTCCTATGAGGAGCATAAAAAAAAAGTATCTCACTTCATAATATGAATTAAAATAACTCATCTTTGGTAGTAACTCAATTAAATACACTTTCCAACCTCAATCCTAAATCCAAAATAAAAGAAAGCCAACAAAGTCAAACTATTCTAAGTATGAATTAAAAGCAATGAGAACAGAGCTGAAGTCTAGAACCACATATTTACTACACTGTTGACAAAGCGACCCCCCTCAGCCAAACAAAAAATCTTAAATGTTTACATCTCAGCACCAACAAACCAAACAAAGAAAAATATTAAATGTTTCTTATTTATATTTCTGAGATCAAAGATTAAACCCATCAAATTTCTTGTCATGCATGGGCTAGAACACAATTTCAAAAAATCATACACTTGAAATTGGTCCTTGCAGTAATAAAAATCTGATAGTGAAAGAACATTAGAAAATTCTATATGGAGCTCAACCATGAAGAAGTCCAATGCCTCGAGTAATCTCTTCCCTATCTTCAACACTACCAACCACTACAATAACAACCATCAGATTGATAACCTCTAAATAATTGCTCTCTCCATGACCACCCTAGTGCAATGATATCCAACACCCCTAACTCTATCACCACAGCTATTATCATTAATGTAATGCTTCTCTTATTTACATATGTGCTGAATAACTATGATTTGTTTTACGTCTTGAAACAAAAGGCAAACAAATAAATATTTGAAATAAATATAAAAAATAAAAACTTTCAAAAGGGTTAACTAACTGGTGCCTTCACAGAATCTTACCTTTGTGTTGCCAAAAAAAACAGGAAGTGCAATAGTAACACCCTGTAAAAGAGAACTGAACAAAGTAAGGCAAAATGACATTTCTCACCAAACAAATGACATTTTGTCATAAGAAGATTGCTTTTAGCTCATCCCATATAGGTGTCAGTACACTATTATTGTTGTTATTGTTATTATTCCTAAATAATATCTACCAAAAACATCATTAGTTCCAGGAGAATTTCATGATCATGGCTTTGTTTAAAAAAAAAAATCCAAAATCTTTATCACATAATTAGGTTTTGAATTGTGAAAGATAGATAAAGAATACAATATCAAAAATAGTTTCTCTTAAAACAATATTAGGATAACTCTGATAATCTTTTAAAACAACTTTTAAAAAAATCAAAACATAATGCAGCTAAAAAACTACTTGGCAATATGGTATTTCTTTCATGGACTAATTGAGAACACTAATATACCATACACAAATGATACTTGTTTTTGATAAAGATGTTCACAAAGAACACAATTGAAGGATGATTCTTTCATATCCAAGTGAGAAGCATTTAAGAAACAAGGCACCAAATGTCCAGGACAATATTTCCTAACAACTATAGTGGAGTAATGAAACTGGTGCAATCAATCATATAATTTGCACCATGTTTCTCCTCATATTTTCAATGGATTTTAAAAAGGGATCATTCAAAAACAACAGAGACAAATTCAAAATCAAAGCAACCCAAATATGCAAAATCAATTCTAGATACCTAAAACCAATTTATGCCAAGCCAGCTAACCTAAACAAAATTTCTAACCAAAATCCTTTAATCAAAACTAAATCTAACCAATCTATTTAAACTAATTAAAAAAATCCACAAATATTCACTCTGCAATTTGAAATCATTTCAGAAACATCAAACAAAATCTGTCATAGATCTAATTTAAAATAGATAAAAATTGAATAGAAAATTGTTAACAATTAGTCATATGCAATAGAAAATTTTAAGAACTTAACACAATTATTTTTTCTTATAATTGTAGCAGTAAGTATATGAAAAATTGACAATCAAAATCAAATTAAAAAAAAAAAAAAATCAAACTGCTTCAATCTCCCTCACGCTCTCGGAGATCTGTTTTTCTGTCCTCTAAATTGTATTTAAGAGTGTGGTTTAGAGGGAAAAATAAATAAAAAAGGAAGATAGATCTTGAATCAAAATCAATTCAATTAAATACCCAAATGACTAAATCAACTCAAACGTTTAAAGCAATATTAAAAAAAAAAATTACCAATAAAGGTTTCTGGCGTTCTGATAGGAAGATGTTTGATTTCTCTGGTTACCAATGCTCTTTCTGAATAACGAACTCATGTTCTCTCTTATTTCTCTGTCTTTGCCCTCTCCAAACCTAAATCATATATAACATCAAATCAAAACCTAATGTAACCCAAATACCTAAATTAAAATCAATCCAACCAAATTTCTCAAAACTAATTCATATTTCATACCCATACCCAAATCTAAGAAAGAATGAAAAAAGAGAAAAACTTACCGGTGGTAGTTCTCTCTATGTTCGTATCTCAATTCCTGCATGTACCTTTAGGTTACCGGTGTCGGTTCTGGTGATATAATTTTGGCAGGGGAACGGACTGGCGGGTACGAACTCTGTCTCCTTCTCATCTTTGTATCATAAGGTTTTTTTTTTTTTTCCTCCTTCTCTATCTTCGTATCGCAAGCGTTGGTGTTAAGAAAATTCAAAAGGAAGCGAAAAGAGAGAGTATTCATAGGAGGAGAAACTGAAATTAGAGTGAGTTTGAACTTTTGATTGGGAATACGGTGACGGCAGAAGATATGGGTGGCGCCCTTCTCTCTATCTCTGTTTCTCTATTTCTCTCTCTTTTCTGTCGATCTCTGTCTACTTTCTCTGTGTAGCAATCTTTGTTTTTTTGTTTTTTGTTTTGTTTTGTTTTTGTTTTTTTTGTTTTTTTTTTTTACTTTTTTATTTTTTAAGCGGTTAGTTTCCTTTTATACCAAAAGAGCGCCAAACAGGAATTTTTTTTCCATTTAACTTTATTATTATAAGAATTTTGTTAATTGGTTAGCTGGAAAAGAAAGTGGAAAACTAGCATCTTGAGTTTTAAGAACACAAGTTCAATAGCAAATCAAGTTTTAAAAACTCGAGTTCCAGACTTCTGACTTAGTGATGTGGAACTCGAGTCTTAGAGACTCGAGTTCTAGTCGCACATGAAAACAAACTGATACACGAAGAAAAAGAAAAAACAAAAGAAGAAAAGTCTCTGTTCTTGCTGCATTCTTGTCCTTGCTCTGTTCTTGCTGCACCAGATCGCGTCCTTTCTTCGTCTCTTCGTCTCTGTTCTTGCTTTGTTCTTGCTGCGTTCTTGTCCTTGGTTTGTTCTTGCTGTGTTCAAGTCCGATAGAAATCGAGTTTGTGGGTTTTTTTATATAGAACTCGAGTCTTATAGACTCGAGATCTATGTGGCACTTCAAGCCCAATCAGCAATTCACAGCAAGTGCAAAGCGAGTTTCTAAAACTCATTTTTTAATTGAATCTCGAGTTTTTAAAACTCGAGATGCTAGTTTTCTTAAATAGTTCAAACCTTGCCTAACTTACTACATACAACCCCCTCACACCGTTACCCTGCAAATTCCCCCCTCCAAACAGTGTTTTAACATAGCGAAACATTATATTTTATGAACCCAAATCTTCTATCCCACTTTTATTACTCCACTATGTACTCCACAAATAAAAACATGCCACATGTCCATCTAATTTATTAAATGCCAAATTTATGCCTTCTATTATTTCAATTTTCTAAAATAAATAAATAAATAAATAACCCATCATTTTTAGGTAATTGAAACAATAGAAGGCATAAATTTAACATTTAATAAATTAGATGGACATGTGGCATGTTTTTATTTGTGGAGTACATAGTGGAACAAGAAGTGTGGAACAAAAGATTTGGACTCATATTTTATAGCTTTTAAACGGTGTTATAGCATTACCAAACAATGTAATTTATTGTTTTTTAATTTAAACGTGTCTGGATTTTAGATAGCCACTTTTCCTACCTGACAACACCTCTTTAATTGTAGGAATCAACTTTCTCTCAGTTTCTACTATTATATATAGTATATAATATGATATAGATGAGATTATTTCCAAAGAAGTGGCATCATTTTTTCTCTCTTCTACAAATAATTCTCAGAAGCCATCCCATTGTTCTAGGATATTGATTGGCGTTCAAAAGTAGGGGTGTGTTACCGACTCGCGAACCTATCAACCCGCTAAAAGTAACCCAATCTAATCCAACTCATTGATTTGGGTCAATTTTAAGAGGTTGGTGGGTTAGGTTGGATTGTGAGTTTTTTTTTTTTAATAATTATATATATATATATATATATATATATTTTTAGAATGGATCGGGTTGGGTTCAGGTCATAATATTCACAATTTCGCTTAATCAACCCAACCCCCGCCTAAATAAAACTCAAACCTTAAATTATTCTTAAATAATTTATGTTGGTTTGGTATTGTTCTAATGATCAATTTAATAATAATAGTAATTAAAAAAATTTATTCAATCCATGGATCCGATTTGATCCACGTGGGTTGTTTTGGGTTGGGTTGAAAAAACCCCTTAACCCAACCCAACCCAACCCGACTCATACAAAATCCCTATTCAAAAGTATTAACTTACAAAAAAGATACATAGAAATTCTTATGTAATGGAGATAATTATCTCATGCATCTGGTATATGCAATTAGAGAATTTCAGTGAAATATTGTCAATGATAATGACATTGCCTATCAACAAGTACTCCATTTTGCTTGGTACGATGACATGCAGGTGGGAAAAGAATTGAAGCATAAATAACGGAATCATCTCACTTAAAATTATCTTTAAACCAAGATATTGTCTCAAACATTGCAATCCAAGAGTTCTTCAAGGTGTGCGATTGTCAACATTTTTTTCTTTTATTTATTTATTATGTTTATTTATTTATTCATAGGTTTTTAAAGATTTTTTTTTTCTTTTTATCTTTTTTTGGTAAAAAGTAGAATTACATTTTAACCAATTTTCAACAAACAAATTTTTAGCAAAAAATTGCAACCAAAGTCCAAACAGACATGATGTTACCATGTGTCGAGGGCGTTTTTGCGACAAGGGCAAAAAATGCGAGAATAGCCCAAATCTCCCTTTGAGTTCTTTAAAAGTGATTGTGGAGAGTATCAAGCCCAAAATTCCAATATTTAGTAAATAAAGGCTAATGGTGCTTTAACAAGAGAAAAATTAAAGTGATAATAACAAAAATTCATAAAAATATAGCAGGTCTGAAACTTTGACCCATAGTTAGTGAGAAGAGAAATTGAGAGAGGTTGTGAGTAAGAGAAGGAAGGTTCTCCTGTACACATGTTTTCGCCCCCAAGTTTTGAAATTGTGAGAATGTTAGTTGGCTGAATAGACTTTTACTTTAAAGTTTCAGTTTTAAGAGTAAAACATGGTTGGCCTATTTTGAATCTAAATAGGGGCTTTTATATTGAGTTTTGGGTGCTCTTAGTGACTGGTTTTTTGGGCTAAAATATGAGGCTATGGACCTCTAAGTTGTCAAATTGATGGTTGGTTTAGATTTGTTTTAATTGGGTAAAAGAGTTAGCTTGCTTTATGCACAATTTGGGAAATATTTGACTTAACCCCCCATTGACTTCTCATTTTCAATCGTTTCAAATTCTTGGGAGGCTCACCTAAGTGAGGGCTAGTAGTTGGAGTTGGCCAATGCGAGCCAACTATGTTTTAAAGGCAAAAATGGGTTAAGGCAAAAAATTTGGGCCACAGTTAGCTAAAGCATAAAAGCTCTTTTAGGGTGAAAATTTTGGGTATAAGACCTCCTCCATAAGCCTAAGGTCTTACCAGCTTCTCTTACCCACTTGGTAGCACACTTGGGTTGGGCTCATGCAAAATGTCCAAAAGAAACCGACTCATACCCTCCAAACCACACTCTTTCAATTTCTTCAATATGTTACATGAGCTTAGATCATCCTTAAAAGAATAAAATATAATACAATACATAAATTGGACTTGTAAAAAAATGTGCGTGAAAATGGATATCAATACCATGTCATCCACCCTGATATTTAGAAGCTCAAATATGAAATAAAACATTTTGCAGTAATTTTTTTTTTCATATATGTATGTATGTATGTATTTTAAATGCAGATCTTGTATCAAAAAATCAAGTGTAATCCATGTTGATCATTATTTATTTTTTTAATTCTCCTTTCTTTTAATTTCCACACAATTTTCCAGCATTTTTTTCTTTTTTGGGAGTTAGACTTTTAGTGGTTAGGCCAATTTTGACTTTTACTCACTTGAGGTAGTCTCTAATAGACAACCCTTACCAACCTCTTACCTTGTTATTAGAAAAATATATTTTAACATAAAAAACATAAAAGAAAACAGATCAAACATCTCTCAAGAAAAAAAATTTCTCATCATTTTTCGGGGATTCATTAACACAAAATGACAGAAAGAGAAGTCATGACGCAGTCGCAAAAGTACGCTCTCATACAATTGCTTGCAACGTGTGCTCACTCTCTTCTATCAGTCTTCCATTCCCCTTTTTGTCTTTGATGAATAATCTGTGTTGTGGATTAATTTATACACAACCAAAACAAAGAAGAAGTATTTTTTTTGTAGTAGTAATCTAATCCATCTACGTGACAAACACAATTAATTAATACCCATCACTCCCTCCTATCCATCAGAGCTAGCCTATGAACAACCCTAGGCCCAACGCCTTTCTCTGAGGGTGGGTGTGTCTTGAGTTCGACATAGGTACAATTCCCCAAATGAGTTGCACGTGCTTTCCATTCATACCCCCAACTAGTCAAACACATTCAAATGGAGAAATAAATCAAATCAGAAAATAATTACAGTATTAAAAATAATCAAATTTCAAAAATACAAAGGCAAAATTACATTTCAGTACGTATGTTTTGGGGGAATTTTTTTTTTGCCATATATTTTGAAAATTTTCTATTTGGTCCTATAAAATTTCAAAACATAAGTTTTCAAATTGGTTGCCAAGGAAGTGAAAAAAAAGAAGTGGGCTGTTGGGCGTAATCTTAAGAAATAATTTTGATTTCATCCCTATAGTTCCATCCAATATTTTTCTGTTGCCAAATTTTTTTTATTTTAAAAAGCTGTTTTTTAAGTTTATGTTTATTTTAATGCAAAACAGAAATAGAATTAAAACAAAATAAAACCAACAAGGAGAACAACCAGATCTGGTGCGGAGAAAGGGAAAAAGAGGAACAAGAAAGATCAGAGGGGCAGGGGGGCCGGTAAAGGAGACAGACAAAATGTAGTCATTTCTCATTTTCTCTCAAAGAAAAAGTTTGTGGAAATCTTTTTTTTTTTTACTGCCTTGTTTCGATAGAAGAGTAGATGAAATCCAAGTCTCAGTCTAATGTTATTTTGCAAAAGGCCCTTCAAACTAACTACTGAAAGGACATAAGTCAGTTTGTAAAAACTCCACAAACCTGGCGCTTTGTGCTGTTCTTGGCAGCTTCTATAGCTTGAAGGCATCTCCTGTGGCTTCTCCGACGCGTTTTTTGTTCTGCTCTAAGATTATTATCATTTTTAACAGAAAAAATTACATAGAATATTTAAGAAACACATTTAATGAGATTGTGATTGTGTGTTAGCACTCTTAGCAGTGTCTATTGTTCTACTTGAAAAATATTTGTGTTATCATTTTATTGGATGGGTAGAAAATGAGATTTACACATCCCAACTGAATTTAAACTCTTTTTTGAATGCTAAGATCAGTTATAAAGATGAACAGAAAAACCATTTTGAAAACGGAATCAAACATCGTGGATTCCTTTTAACACTCTTGAGTATCACAAAATCCCGAAAATGAGTATTCCAGCAACCTGCAATCACAATAACAGAAGAGGCCGAAGCAAAAAGCGTGCAAACAAATAAATAAGTATAACGTCGACACTCATGAGGAAAATCTTTAAACTCCACCTCTGAATTATTGCTCGTCTCGTCCTCTATATTTGATTCCAGACCGTTCTCAAGATCCACTAGCTTCTTTTGCACTTTATTTCGCCTGTAGACTAATTTATCTTTTTCAACTTTAGCTTGATTGTACTTGAACCCGGTTCTAAGCAGGGAAAACAAGTTTTGTGCTGCAACTAATACAGATAATAAGAAGAGGAACCAACGGCCGAAGGACCACTGATCCGATGATGAACAGTTGCTAAGTAGTAAGAAGATAACTGCTTGGAATAAAAAGCAAAACGTCGCATGAGAGAAAGCATACCATAAAAGGAGATTAAAGACTATTGTTTTGCTCTGATATTGCTTCCTTCAATTCCGTTTTCTCCTTATCAAGTTTTTGCATCTCATTTTCAGGATCACAAAGGCCCATAGGATGCGAGAGTAGGTTGTTCACGGGAGACGACTCTGAGGACAAATCCCTTCTCTCTCTCTTTTTTTATTTTTTATTTTTAATTGCAAGAATAGATCGGCCTGATACTTGAAGGCCATACTACCTTGTTAATAAAGTTGTCTAATGAAGGGAACAGCAATACTCGGGCCCACAAAATGAAACTATTATTACTTGTTTTTTTTAAAGATTTATTTCTCCTTAGCGTCTATTTGGTAAAAATTATTTTTGTCAATTTATTTTATTATTCAGTTTATTTTTATTATTATTTATAAGTTTTTATTGTACTTTTTAATACTATTCATGATCTTAGTGTACCATTTCAACTAATTTTTATTTTTATTTATAATACTTTCAGCAAAAAAATTTTAATTTCTACGAAATAAGCTAATCTTAAATGAACTCTTCTACATAAAAAGAGCAAAAGCTAATAGCTCTTTCTACTGTGTCTGGTTTAGTCAAGTTTTGTTAGGCCAAAACGCACCATTTCATTATTCACTTCAATTCCATCTTAGTGAAGTAAAACTGTTTGTTTCGTTGATTTTTTTTTTTTTTTGGGTATGGAAGGGGTGAGAGAAAGTAGAAACGGAGATAAGTGTGGGTGAGAGAGGGAGAGACAGGGATTAGTAATAGCAAAGAACTCTTAGAGCATTCATATTTCAAAATTTTATCTTATCTTATTTTATCATTTCAAAAAATTATTTTATCAATTATATCATATTATTTTATAATACCCTTGATATCTTAATTTTTATTTTATAATATAACATGTTAAAATAATATTTTTATATAATAAAATAATATATCTCAAAATTCAAATAAAAACAAAAACTCAAAATCCAAAAACTAGAGAGAGAAATTGACAAAGTAAGTGAATAAAAATAAAATTGCACTTTTATATTATTGCAAATTTTTTTCGATAGTTAGTTTTTACGAGTCTGGGAGGTTTTGAGATTTTATTCTAAATTTCCTACATATGGCACGTGCCATTCCAATGTGAATGCTCTCAGTTTCTCTCACTGATCAGCACTCTGTTTGCTGAAAGAGCAGACAGTACTTTACCGACTCGGAGGATGGAGGTTCAGCTTCTGCTTTACCATACCACTGATGGGTTCCAAAGTTTGAAAATCAACATCTTCAATTGACACTTCAAACGCAAGCAGGTAATATCTATAATTATAAATCTCTAAAGGCCAAACCCACTATTTCGTTTACCTATTTAATTAGTCAATTTTTTAATCGAAATAATTCAGAAAGCATGCATTTTTCTTGTCTTTTCTCAATGAATCAGGAAAAAAAAATCAGACCTTTTTGCTAGATTTATGTGTTTTTCTTCTTTTTTTGAATCAAAATTTTCATTTTGATTAATCCCTTACAAAATTTCAGTTCTGATTCCATCCATCACATCTACTCATGGAGCGTTGGGATGGTATTCAAGACTCCCTGATACTGTATTGAAGGTATGACTCAAAGATATGACTCACTTTTTCTTCTACTTTTTATTTCTTTTGCTTCCAAAAAGTTACACAATATATATTTTTTTTTTCTTTCTTAGCGTTCTAAAACGTGTTAGCTGTCAAGTTGGGGTTTCTGCCACCAGCAATGGGCCTGACCTTAACAAAGAAATGTAGAAGTTTCAGGGTTTTGACTGGTACAAGTAAAACTGGTGCCGGGGTTGGTGGTGGGTTTTTATCCTTTCTTTCCAAGGAGGTTGATAAAAATCAAATACCCATTTGCTTGTACTTTGGCGAGGCTCCCTGGACAAGTATGTATTCTTTTTCCACACTACAATAAAGTTTTCTATGTGAAGAAGCTAAAGGTACCAAAATGTTTTTCTGTTCTTAGAATTGAGTTTTTAGTTTGTTAGTGGGTTTCTCTTGGGTGGATTATCGATATTTGTCTTGATGGGTTTTGTCATATTAATTAAATGTGTTTTAAATCAAATATAAGTAATATAATAAGAGAATCCATAATAAAAGGTATTTTACTAAAATGAGCAGATCAATGCCATGAAGAATAATTGTATTTTTACGTTCTCTATAGTCGTTGATCTTCAAGAAATAGTCCAAAAGGAGTGTACCTTTGGCATGAAACACAATAACTTTTTTTCACCATATTGGAGATTTTCCAATACTGAAATTGGATTGTCTTTTGACATTGAAGTGCTTTAGGATGAGTCTGGCTAATTGAATCTGAGCCCACATTGACTGACCTCAATTGATAATTCCCTAGTGAGTAGGTGAACAAAAAGTGTAATATTGACTCATTTTGGGTGTGTATTCACCTCAAATGAGCTAAAAGCAAGGTAATGTGACCAAAAAAAATCTGAGTGGGTGTGCACTCCCCATCAGCTTGTATGGGTAATTAGAGGCAGTTCCTCGAAACTTGGTTCACCTGAATCTAAATGCAATGCTTAGCCACATTCAGGTTGGATGACATTAGAAACACTTTCATCATCTATTCATTCAAGCATGGATATTGGATAATAGACCAAGTATGCTACCATTTCTACATCTTCAATCAGTGATTTAATTATCACTTGAATGCTTAGGGGAACTCTCTATGTGTTGCACAAATATTTGGTCAAATTGTGTTACCAGTCTTCTTATTCATTTCTCATAGGGAAAGTATTGTTGCACATATGAAATAGACATACGGTGCACATAATGGCCTGGTAATCTTATTTAATGGAAACTTCGAATAACACATATCTTGACCCCTGTTTTTTCCATAAAATTTAGACTTTCCTAGCTTCTTCTCTGGCTTTATCTGATTTTATGTCATTCTAGGTAAAAAGATTGACAGAAACTCAATTAGTTACAGTTTGCTTGTTTGGTATTTTTTGGGTGATGCCGCAAAGGGTAGTGGATTTGTTGGATTGTTGGTCATGCAATTTCAGGCTACATCGTAATATACTTATATGGAGGATTGTGCCGCATTGTTTGATGTGGTGTATCTGGAGGGAACGGAATACTAGAAGCTTTGAGGGATGCGAACGGTCCATTCTTGAGTTTAATTTTTTTTTCTTTTTTACTCTTCTCGAATGGTGTTTAGTTTTACCATCTTTTTCTTGTCTTTCCCTTCCTGTTTTGCTTGACCATTGTAATCATGCTTCTTGATGTTTTTGCCTCTTTAGTACATTTCCTATGTACTGGGTTGTGTTTTTTTAATAAAATTTTTATGTTACTTATCAAAAAAATATGTATATATATTTTAGATGATGGAATCATTTTTTATAGCAGCTTTCACTGCATGGTATGACACAAAAGCAGTTTAGAAAGTAGTAATGAATCTTTGTGTTATCTTATTCTTCTTTTAAATTTTTTCTAGTGGCTAATTATCAGCTTATTGCTCATATACTTTTGTATTTGTAGCCTGTAAGAACAATTAAAGTAAAAAAGGCAATAATTTGATTCTGATTCCTGGTGTTAGCGTTATATTGGAGTAAAACTGATGTACTTGCTTCCCTAATATCTCTCTATTTAAATATGGATGAGATAATGTGCTTGATATTTGTGGGGAATTGGATGATTTCAACCCAGCTTAGGGACCCCCCTTTGTACTTATTTTAATTTTTACATGTGTGGAGCAATGTGAAACATACGATTTTTTTTTTTTCTCTGGGTATTTATGCACTAATTTGTTTTTTGATAAGTGATTCTTGCACTAATTTGTGCTTCTTGGTGTGTGTGTGTGTGTGTTTTTTTCTTTTTCTGATGGCATCTTGTTAGCGTCAAAGTCATTTCATTTGCTTATCCTCAACATTATCTACTTACCCTTAGACAATCTTTATTTGTGCAATTTCTCTTACCATGAAAAGTTCATGCAAATGATTTTCTTTTTTCTGCATTTTTGTTTATTGGTGAGATGGTTTATCTGGATAGTTGATTACTGGGATTGGAAGTGAAACTAAATTGGTAATTTTCATGTCTCTATCTTATGAGTGAGAGAGAGAGAGAGAGAGAGAGAGAGAGAGAGATTATGTCTTATCCAGTGCTGATCTCAGTTAAGTGAGGTCTCTCTGAACTTGGGCAGGGTTTTATCCTTATGCATTATTTGCCCAAATTGGCTGCTATCAAGACTCGAGTCCATGCATTTGTGCTTAGCAATCATGCTAGAAATATAGTTAGTTCTGACCTTCATATTTAGTTAATTTAATTATCATTGTGTTGCAATTTTTTAAATAAGATATTACAAGTTGTGTTCACAATATGGATAGGAACTTATCCTCTTGTCATTATTTTAAATGCCAGCTCATGGAACTTGAACTGAAGAAGATTTATGATACTGTTATTTCCATTCAAGAGGAAATGTTTTATCTCCGTGAAAGGTAAGAAAACTTATTGTATTTCTTTTACAGTTCATGAAAAGTGGGATATCCATCTCTTTTTAACCAATGCTGTTTATGATTTATATTTCAGAGAAGAAGAAATGCAGGTGCTCAACAAAACAACTAACAACAGGATGGCCTGGTTGAGTTTTCTTTCCCTTATTGTTTGTTTATCAGTAGCAGGCTTGCAAGTATGGCACCTGAAGACCTTTTTTGAGAAAAAGAAGCTCATATAATTTTTTCTGGACAAGTTCCATAGTTTTCTCGGGGTTAAGTGATAGTTTAGTGGCTATAGCATCTTTTGTAATACCCCATGTATGTGGTTCAAACTTCAAACACCATCTCCTCTTGTCCACTATCTGCCTTTCTAAAAAATTTACAGTTTCCCATCTATGATTTTGTAGCATATTTCAGAAACCATGTACTTCAAAATAGAATAATTCTCAGGTCACATCGTTAGATCAAGCGGGGCTTTCTATAACAGTGTGCAGAATCTCCTCGTGGGTATAGGTATCTCATATCAATGTAGGACGATATAGGGGCAATAAAGTTTAGTTATCTGTTATTCAATTTCTGTCAAATTGGAGATGCTAGAAGGTTTTAGTTTTTAAATTAAAACTAGTTGCAAACCCACGTGATACGTGAGAATATATGATTTCTTTGTAACTATGGTATGATGTATAATTTGTGTTCTCTAAAAATCAAAAAATTTCTAAAATTATTTTTCATCTATATATATATATATATATATCTCATTTTAGTATTTTAGGTGTGTTTGATTGAAATTATTTCTTTTTGAGGTAGTCCATATTTTTCTAAATTATATTATGGTACTTTTTTTATATTTTTTTTACAACTAAACTCTTTATATTAGTCAAAATTTTCGTTTCTTAAATGAGATATCGTACTAATCAAAACTCATCACAAAATTACATTTGATATTACTTAGATGGTTGAAAAACACGTTCAAATACATAGCAAGCTTGTATTTTGATATAAATTCTAATTTTCACTTTCAAAATAACTAAGTATTATGTCAATCAAAAATCAAACAAAAGATATAAGATGGAGAGAAAGGCATGTGATGGAAAACTCAAAAACACACAAAATTTTATATTAACCCAAAATAGTGTTATAAAAAAAGTAGAATGATTCATCAACCTAAAGTTAAGTTGCAAAGTTGCAAGAAAGAATAAATAATTGAAAAAGAGAATAATCACTTTTTTTTTTTTTTTTTTTTTGGAGAGACCTGAATTAGATAAATTTATAGAAAATAAGATAAGAAGAAGAATAGTCAAAATAAAAGATATAGTCACATCAAATTATCGAAGTCATGTT
Source organism: Quercus gilva (assembly GCA_023621385.1). Taxonomy (NCBI): domain Eukaryota; kingdom Viridiplantae; phylum Streptophyta; class Magnoliopsida; order Fagales; family Fagaceae; genus Quercus; species Quercus gilva. Next base: position 5,313,959 of record CM042475.1, on the reverse strand, counting down.
ATGTAATTGAATAACATTATATTCTTACATATTATCTTTATAATGTAATATGATAGGATTTGAAAATCAAAGAAAAGAAAAGAAAAATAACAACTTAAAAACACAAAACCAAAAAGTTTGGAGTGTGAAATACAATTTAATCTTATTTATTTTTTGTAGGGGTATGCATCAACCTAAACTAAAGTTCTAAAGAACACACAAATTCATCAACCTAAAGTAAAGATATAAAACATTAAAAAAAAATTCCACACAAAAGAGGGAAAAAATTTGTGAGAGAGAGGGAGAATAATAGTAGAGTTCTAAATAGGCGTAAATGCACTTTTAGTCCCTACATTTTGACGATTTTTCATTTTAGTCCCTACATTTTAATTTTACCACTTTTAGTCCCTAATTCAATTAACACGTTCCATTTTAGTCCTTTCCGGTAAGCCACCAACGAAAATTGCTTAGGTGGCAAACTAATGCTGACGTGGTCAATTAAAAAATAAAAAAAAAATTAATTAGCATTTAAAAAATGCCACGTCAGCTTTTAAATGTAAAAAAAATTATTAATGAATTTTAACAAAATTAAAAAACAAAAAACAAAAAACAAAATTAAAAACAATAAAATAAATCAATTTAGATCTACAAGAACTCAATCACAAACACAAGAACATCAAGCACAAACAAACCCAGAACACTAATCAAAATAAAAAAAAACAAAAAAAAAACAAACAAACAAAAAAACAAACAAACAAAAAAAAAAAAAAAAAACAAACAAACAAACAAACCCAGAACAAAAAGATCCAACGAAACCCTTCCTCCAAATCCACACTCCTTCAAAACCCTAATCCTCTTAATCCAATCTTTCGCACAGGTAAATTCAATCACTCAGTTTTCCCCAAATTCCTTCCCAAATTCCCAATTTCTCAATTCTAGGGTTTTTTTTTTTTTTTGGGGGGGCAGGATTTGAAGCCATCGCTCACCAAATCAATCTACTTTCTCTCGCTCCACACGTCGCTAAACGCACCACTTCATCGCTCCGATTTCGAGTCTGTGCAGACCCTCTCAAACATTCTGTTCGAAGATCTCGATCGGCAGTTCAAGCAGTTCTTCTTCTCCAACTTGCGCGACGTTTTCCAGGGAACGAGGTCGAGTGCGAAGGTGTGGGCCAGCGTGGAGCAGTTGATTTTGATCCTGAGGTGCTGTTTGGTTGCGTTGAATTTGTTGGAGTTCGATCCGAATTTGCTGTGGAAGAAAGTTAGGGTTTTGTTTCTGATTGTGAGGGTTTTCGTTTCTCTAGTGAGCGAGAGTGAGAAGAGTGAGAGTAGTGTTAAGTTTGAGAAGTTGTTTGGTGATGATGATGATGGTTGCACTGCCTCTGTGGCTGAGGACTTTGTGTTTGTGATCTTTTTGTTCTGGGTTTGTTTGTGGTTGATGTTCTTGTGTTTGTGATTGTGTTCTTGTAAATCTGAATTGATTTATTTTATTGTTTTCAATTTTTTTTTTTGTTTTTTAATTTTGTTAAAATTCATTAATAATTTTTTTTATATTTAAAAGTTGATGTGGCATTTTTTAAATGCTAATTAAATTTTTTTATTATTTTTTAATTGGCCACGTCAGCATCAGTTTGCCACCTAAGCAATTTCCGTTGATGGCTTACCAGAAAGGACTAAAATGGAACGCGTTAATTGAATTAGAGATTAAAAATGGTAAAATTAAAATGTAGGGACTAAAATGGAAAAACGTCAAAATATAGAAACTAAAAGTGCATTTACGCCTTCTAAATAACATTGAAATTCATCAACATAAAGTAAAGATACAAAAAAAAAAAAAAAAAACCATGGGAAAAAGAGAGTAATAACTTTTTTATGTGATAAAATATGTACAGAGTGAGAGAGAATAACAAATTTATAGTAAGAGAATGGGGATAAGAATAGTTAAAATGAAAGAAAGATAAAAGGATAAAGGAAGAGTGATATTAATGTTGATATTTATGGGGAAATGAAAAAGTAATAAGGAATGAAAAAAGTTAAAGAAAATGTAATAGTAAACTACAAAATTAATAAATAAATAAAAATAGTCAAAAAATAAGAGAGAAATAATTGAAAATAAATAGGTAATATGGTCACAAACGTAACTCAACTAGAGTATAAAATCAATAAATATTACGTTTTAATTTATATATACGTATGTATGTATTAATAGTGTTTAATTCAGCAGATGCAACAATAATTTACCTTAAGAAATCTACGTGTTCATACAGCCCAACGCTAATTCTTTATGGCATATCCTTCCTTACCCACCTGTCCCCCACTGCCACCACTTAACAGTATCATCGTATACAAAGACATTGAGGGTCCGTTTGGATGGAAGAGTGGAAAAGTGAGAGAATGAAAAATTGTGGGAGGATAGAAAAGTGGGAGGATGGAAAATTTTTAGTTTTTCCTCTTATGTGTTTGGTTGGAGGGGTGGAAAAGTGAGAGGGTGGAAAACTCTTTTGTTTGGTTAGAGAGAAAAATGAAATGATAGAAAATGTAATTTATATAAATTGACTATTATACCCTTATTACATAATATGTAATAAATAAATTTATTTATACTCATTAAATAAAACACTATCATTTTTACACTATTATTTTTACAAAACACTCATATCAATTTATCTATTATACATATTTTTTTATTAAAATAATATTTCCCTTTTCTTTATTATTTCCCAACTACCCCCACCTAACCCTTCCTCCTTTTTTCTGATTCATAAAAACACGTCTCTATCTCCTCTTGTATCTGTCTCCTTTTTGTCTCTTATCTCTATCTTCGCCTCTCTTTCTTCTCCTTCTTTCTTTCTTTCTTTTTTTTTTTTTTTTTTTTTTTTTTTGGGTGAGGAGTTGGGGGTGGATGGCCAGATTTTGGACTAAAGTTTTTGGATGAACATGGGTTTGTCAAAAATAAAATGATAGATGATGATTTCGTTTTTTGGATGGGTTTTTGGATGAACACGGTAAAAATTTCGTTTTTTTTTTTTTTTTGAGAAATCTTTTTCTTTCCTCCTCTTCTTTTACAATTTGAGTTTTATGCTTTTATTATAGATGATGATTTTGGGTTGGGTTTGATTAAGGGCAGTGATTTTGAGTTTGATTTTCTAATTGTTTTTTCGTTAATTTTGGGTTAATTTTGTTTTGATTTTGGGTTAATTTTTTGTGCTAGATTGCAGTGTTTGGTGGTGGTGCTGGGTTTGGTGGTTATTTCCTACTTCTTTCTTCTTATTCTGCCTCGCCTGCGCTGGGTTGTTGTAGACGTTGGAGAGGGCATTTTTGTAAAAGTGCAATGAGGCAGTTTTCTCTCATGGCTTTTCCTCCCGATTTGAGGAGACGAAATTTGTGGGCCCGGGAGAGAAAATTTTCTCCCGGTTTTCCACTCTCCCTATTTTCCTCTCTTTTACAAACAATGAAAAATACTGTTTTTCACTCAGTTTTCCACTCTATATTTTCCATCCCCCTAAAATCACCCCAACCAAACACATTGTGAGTGAAAAGAAGAGGAAGGCAGTAAAAAAAGAAAAAGAAAAAAAGAAAAGAAAAGAAAAGAAAGTATAAATAGAAAGGACGAAGGAAATAAAATGAGTGGGGTGGTCAAAAAAGAGAACGGAAATTGTATCCTACTTTCTTTAAGTTATATTTTATGGAAAAAGTGTGAAAGTGAATTTATCATTGTAGGATCCGTTTTGATAACACTTATTTTACTGAAAACTGAAAACTGAAAATACTGTAACAAAATAATTTTTAAATGTGTGAATGGTATCGTGAGATTCATTTTTAATATTTTTAAATGCGTGAACAGTATATGAACATTGCGTAAATAGTATTTTTTATCTCTTGAATAGTAAATATATGAGATGTTACTGTTCATTCGCTGACCAAAAAGAAGAAAACGCATGGAGCAAAACGTGCCACACTGAAAGGTGCTATCCAAACGGGCAAGTAATGTAAGCTACTCTCCAAGTCTCCATAACCATAATAGCATTTCACACTAAAGTGACAACCAGTTCTCTTAGATTACGCGTTTGGGCTGCATAACTGTAAAATTAGCTTAGGTTTGGGAGTCTTTTGGCTAAATATTGCGAATTCTGAAACATCTTTGCGGTATAGGCACTGTTATAAGTTATTTGGGGATTTGAGGAGAGAGATTGAATTTCGGCAACAGTGTTGCCGAAATTCCAAGAAAAGTAGGAGAGAGAATGAGGGAAAAGATGGAAAGAGAATATGATGAATTACGGCAACACTGTTGTCGTAATTCACTGCCCAAATTTTTGCCCGAGTACTGTGAGCAGAAGTTCTTTGAGTGGTGCCCCAAACAAACTAATTGTGGCAATGGTATTGCCGAAATAGAGGTAAAAAAAATTTGTCCCTATTGTGGCAATACCATTGCCGAAAATGGGAGTGGAAAAAAAAAAAAAAAAAAAGTGAATGCCAAAATCTGGGAGGAATTAAAAAAATACATATAATGTGCTACGTACACAACATTTTTACAATATTTTCACAACAAATCACAGGTAACTGGTTATTATTAATTCAATTTTAAATTTAACATTGATATTACTATTTTAATCCAACAATAACAATAAGTAACAACCTGACACTTAAAATTTGTTGTAAAAATATTGTAAAAATTGTGTGCACTTCATTTCTAAAAATAAAAAAAAAATAAAAAACTTTTTTTTTTCAATTGTGGCAATGGTATTGCTGAAATTGTGGAGAAATGGAGTCACTAACCTTTTTTTTTTTTCTTTTTTTTTCTTTTTTGTCCTTATATAGGAGTAGAGATTCCCTCTTTTTTTTTTTTTTTTTTTTTTGGTTTTTTTAAAAGGGCAATGCTAAGCTCCCATTACTTTTAAAACAAAAATATAATGAAAAAAGTTTTTCCATAACAAATTTTATAATATTTTTAAAGTGGTCAATCAGATCGGCACCCTGCCCGTGGGTATAATATAACCATAAAAACCCCAATTTTTTATATACCAAAAAGTTCAATTATTCATGAAATTGAAAAGAAAAAAAAAGAATATATACACACACACACATATACGTATATATATATATATATATATATATATAAAGTATATTACAAAACAAAAATGAAAAACTTTTGTTATATGTTGGGAAAAGTAAATATTAAAAGCAAAAAAATGAGATTGTTTGTAAACTTTTTTTTAGGCTAAAATGCAAAACTCATCCTTTAAATTTCTCAAGAATTTTTTTCAGTCTTCTAATTTTTTTTTTTTCTTTCATTTCAATTCTCTAAATTTCAAATTTATTCAATTTTAAACTTTCCATCAAATTTAAAATTTTTTGAAAAAAAAAATTGGAAAATATTCTTCATCATTAATTCAATTGAATTTTTTTAATTTAAAAAATTTGAACAAAAAATTAAAAAAATTGGAAAATTAACCACAACATATAACAAAAGTTGATGGAAAAGTCATAATTGAATAAACTTAAAAGTTAAAAGACTGAAATGAACGAAAGCAAAATTAAAGAATTGTAATGAATTTTGGTGAAACATAGAGAGTAAATTTTATATTTTAGCCTTTTTTTTAATATGAAGAGTGGCAATTCTATTGAAGTTATAGAAATAAAGGGGAGAAATTAAAAAAGTCAAGGAGTTCACCCTTAGACAAAGCAAATATTCAATTCACATTCAAATTAGTATAACAAATTCAATTAGTATTTTATTTTATTTTTTCTCTTTTTATGTATATAGGCGTGCAAAGTTATTGAGTACTTGACTATTCCCTCAAATATGGGTGAGGCAGGCCAAAGGGTTAAGTGGGACGATTCCTAACCCCACACCCTTAAGGGTTCGTTTGGTTAGAGGGATGGAAAAGTGGGATAATAGAAAATGGGAAGAGGATAAAAAAGTAAGAGGATAGAAAAAATTTTGTTTTCTCTCATAGATATTTGGTTGGGAGGATGAAAAAGTAGAGAGATGTAAAACTATGAAAAATGAAGTTGATATAAATTTACAATTATATCCCTATTAAATATAACAAAAGAAAACACAATTTTTTATACACTTATTTATTTAAAAAATTATATATGGACACTTCACTTTTGGATGATTCTGGCCTCCCCCTATGGCATCACTATCGGTTGTCCATTTGGATGATACTATGGAAGAAATTGATAAAAACAAAAGATAGAAGACAAAAGGTGAGATAAGCGCGTGCGCGTGCACACACACACACACAAAACCAAAACAACAAAGTGTACAAACAGTGAATAGAAGAAATAGAAAAATAAAAAGATGTAAAAGACAAAATGTGGGGCGAAAACAAGAAGAAGAAAAAGAAATTAAAAAAAAAACAAGAAAAAAAAAATTATGAACGTGAACCAAAAAAACAAGAAAATGTTATTAAGTTGGTTGAAACATAGTCAAATGCCAACGATTACCTGAGATTTCCATGTTTAACATTACAAAAAGAGGGGAAAAGTGTAATTGATTGGGTTGAAATAAAACCCCCCAAGTTTTCTCTTAAAATTGGAGAGATAGGATTTTGGTGGGCCATGGGAAAAAACACCAGGGCCCTACCAAAATTTCATTTCACTCCCCCTCCTAATCAAACACCTCTCTCACCTATTTTCACTTTTTTTTTTCCCATCCTCCCTGTTTCACCTCCAACCAAACGAGGCCTAAAAGTTTTTTTCTCAACCAAAAAACTTATCACAAGCATCTTCCAAACTTAGAATAAATACTCACCATTAGCCCACAAAAGGGGGATCACGTTTTTCTCTTAGACTTGAAACTTTGATACAAAATCCCAGTTAGCTAACAAGAATATTTATGATTCCAAAGCTTAAGGGTGGAAGTACTAGTACAGAGGAACTTTCTCTCTTTTCCTCACTATCTCTCTTAGTTTGCTCTTCTTAGTATCAGTGGGTCAAAATTTTGGACCTATGTATATTTTCTAAACTTTCTTGTATTTTAGTTTATTCTGATTTCTCTTTCCACAAAGCACCATTTTAAACCCCAAATGTCATTGACATAATTGGAAATGTTGTCAAAGTCGAAATCCTATGTAGGATTATGGGAGGTTGGTGGACTCATTGTTAATAAGATCATACATTTTTTAGAAAAAACAAAAAAAAAAAAAAAAAAACAAAACAAAAAACGCACTAGTAATGACTTTGCTTGTTAAATAATCACATAAATTATGAGTTCATTCATTAAAAAAAAAAAAAAAAAACAAACAAACAAAGATTTGCATAAATAAGATTTAATTCCTATTCCATCAATTGATGCATCTATCCTAACGAAACAAATAGTAAATTTGATTGCTTATTTTATAGTGTCACACAATAGCTAAGCTCAAAAGAATACAATTATCTCATTTCTAACAACTATAGGGAATAAATTTGTAATTTAAAGTGAAATTTGTTTTTGATATTTTTAGTTTACATAGAGGTATTTTCAACACTTCAACATTTGTTTAAGGCCCATTGGATTATTTTCAACACAACATTTTTAGTTTACATAGAGGTATTTTACTCCTTCACAAATCAATGAATTTTACTGTGAATAAAATTATTAATTATAATTAACTATAAATCTTTTATCATGTGTTTTGAGCTCGTTCATAGACATATTATTATGTTTGAGCTTAGCTCGTTTAATAGTCAAGCTTAAATTTGGCTTAATTTTGGTTTATTTGTTAAACAAATAAACATAAATAAGAGAAAATGCAAGATTCTTTTTCCTAGTTACAATTTAAAAACAAAGTAAAAGAAATATATAGGAAGGTGTAATCTAAGTCTTAGGTTGTGTCAAGTTCGAATTGATAATTTTTTCAATTTGTTTGACCCAAAGCAACCCACCATATTTTTAAGTTTATTTTGTTATCCTTATTTTAATTTTAAATTTGATTTATTTTTGAGAATTGGTTTTGATGAATCTAGAAATTTAGAATATATTTAGGCATATTATGTGAATTGTAATAATATATATTAAAAAAAGAGTGCTTAAATAGTTAATGGAATTCCAAGCTTTACAAGAGATTAAACATATATAAGTATAACCACTCAACCTAATCCAACTAGAGTCATATATGTTAATAAGAGATTAAATATATAAGTTTATTTTGAAATTTTTTTTTACTGTGCCACTAATTTTATCTATGTATTCTTATTTTTTCTAGATAATTTTTTTAATGTTCCATCTCATGAATATTTGAATTTAGGAGTCCTATTTCTTTTTTAAAAAGCATAATAATAATACTAATAATAATAATAATAATAAATAAATAAAATAAATAACAAATGGTTGACATTACCTTCGTATTTGCGCCTGACACACATGTTGTAGCTGTGTAGCAGTGTAGGAAAGGGGGAAAGATCTAAAGATATGGATGAATGAAGAAACCAAAGGATGCGGGAGAGATAAAAAAGAGATGATAAAAATGGTTGAAAGGGTATTTAAGTAAAAGCAGGCAACATTTGTTGTTTCATACCGGCTGACACACATCATTAAGGTGGTGTTGTTTTTCTTGATTTTCCAATTAAAGTAGGGTTATTTTAGTAAAATCTTGTTGACTTAGATAGTGCCCATGCAGACTTAACGGGTGCTGGACACAAAAGCCTAGAAAAAAGATCAAGAATCAAGACTCCGCGTTGTCCTTGTCCTGTTAAGTAGATTAAAAAAATTTAACTTAAAATGAATAACTAAGCTTATAGGAAAAGATTATATGTGATAAATATTATGACCACACACATATACATATTTTTTTTTTTTTCAAGTTGGGCCTTGTTTTATTTGGGGCTTAAACAATTGTATTAATTATATCTATTATTCAGCCGGCCCTACCATCATTGTCTTCTTGGCCTAACAACAACTAACATTCAATTTCTTAAATCTACCATTCCCATTATCTCTCAAAAATCCTTTTAAGACAAATCTCTCTTATTTTTAATTTTTCATTCACTTTCCTTTACCTAAGTTATCACATATTTCTTTCTTCTCTTCCTTTTAGATCATCTAACCGTCTATCCAAATCACAATGACTTTTTTTACCAGAAAAAAGAGATTCCTCTTCCTCTTTCACACTACTATGCAAAGGACAAAATTTAGTTGTAGCTTTAGAGTACTACTTTAATCTATATTTTTTTATTGAATATGAATTTTAATAAATCTACTATTAGATTACATTTTCTTCTTATATCCTCAATGCTTGCAAAATATATAGAGAATTAAAGATCAATACCTATGTCATCAATAAATTGTTTAAATTACAAGTTTTTGTAGTTTGAAATTATGCATAAAATATAAATTTATAGATTATACAATAAATAATATCCGATTGACATAAAATTTGACATATGTGTTAAGAGTGTAAAGAACATGCAATATAATAGTTAGATTTTCAAAATATGTAGTTATATTTATTTTATTAAATAAGTTTGTAACTTTAGTCTACAACCAATTTTATAACTAAACTTTGTACCTATGCAAATACAATATATTCTTGAGTTTTAGAGGTCAAAATACCCGAGTGGATTTTACGAGCAATTAGAATGGGTTTTTGCATTTAAACATAGCTAAACTTATAACAATCTTATAAAGTTTTCTTTTTAAATGTTGCAGATTTGTTTACATGGCATGCTTTCGTTGTTTACTAGGGAAAGCTAGATCTGGCAATTGAAGCAATGAGAAAATACAACCCTAAGATTGCGTTTTCAATGAAAAAGTCATGTATAGATGCAATGCTATGGGAAGCTTGTAAGGAATGGAGTTGAGGTTATTGAACACTTGATCAACAAGAATCTATTAAGATAATCTAAATCTGACAGAAGAGCTGCATAACAGAACATCAAAAATAAAAGAAAAAGAAAAATTGAAACAGAGTATTACACATCACACGTCTCATTGAAATTTTACCAAACATATGGTAAATAACAAAAAAATTGCTATACTCAGTGAATTAGATATTGGGACTACCGAAGCTAGTGTTTCCTACCATGTTACTGGAGTCAATTTGTCAACAAGACCCTTAATTTTAAGGCATTGACAGATTTGGACACAACCTTACTGAATCTACGAACATCATGAAACCATTTTTCCCATTAAAAAAAAAAAATTAGCATGTTCACACTGGCAATGATTTACCACACTCTTTACAACTTGGAAATTACCATAGCACCCCAATGTAGAAATATCATAATATTATAAGAATCATGTAACAGGTGTTCTTAGAGCAATTTTTAATAAACCATACTAGAAAATTTTTAAACATCACTTTCATGAGAATTATAAAAAACTGTTAGAAAAATTAATTGTTTTATTATTTTCTCATAAAATATTTCTAAACTATCTAAAAAAATAAAATATTTCTAAAAATAATTTTTAAACCAATGTCTTTAAAGCATTCGTTAACATTCTCATATAATTTTTTTTTTTTTTTGACTTTTTAACCTATAATAATATACAAACACACAACAGCAAATCCCTTTAATCGAATTCAATTGGGCCAAATCAGTCACCATAACATAATGACATCACCAACCAATATAGAGTCAACGGTTTTTTTTTTTTTCCTGGGTAGAAAGACTCAAAGATTTCAACATATGCATTTCATAAAGACAAAGTATAATTGATTGTTTATTGGGTCATACAGAATACAGATAAATTCAACCAGGTCCGAAAGTGAGCGGATATTTCTTCGTACTTTCCTGAGTCCAAATTTTTGTAAGTTAATCAGAAAATTCACATCAGCTTCCAGCAACACTCCAAAGTCCAAACGCCAAAGACAAAATATTATTGGTTAACCATCAAAAAAATATATATATATTATTGGTTAGAATATTAAATATTATCTCTAACAACTCTGCCTGTCTGCTGATATGTTAGTCCTAGTCTCCCAGATATAATAAACTAATGAAATAGGTTCCATAGACAAAGGAAATGGATCATTGAGACCCATTCAACACGTTTTAAAATTTTGGCCCAAATTATTTTTTTATTTTATTTTATTTTTGGTTAAATTTTGATACTGCAAAGAGATTTCTTCGAACTTTCCTGGATCAAAGAAAGCGCGTGTACCCAAAAAAATCACTTACCAGTCATCAACCAAAACTCAATTCATTGACTCTCTCATTCTCAGCCAATTCTCGTTCTTTCTCAAAAAACCATTGTGAAATATCGCTCATTTTTTATTTCTCATTCACTTCGCTTCTTAAACTCTTACAATTTTAATTTCGTCGCATCTTTATTTTCTTTATCCTCTCCTCTTCCTTTTAGATTTTCTCAACTGTCTCTGCATCAAAATCACAATGGCCCTTTCGACCACCAAAGGAACCTCCTCTTCCTCTTTCACCCAACGATGCAGATACGATGTGTTCTTGAGTTTCAGAGGAGAAGATACCTGCAATGGTTTTACCAGCCATTTGAATGGTATTTTGCGTTATAATGGTATTAACACTTTCATGGATGCTAAGCTTCCAAGAGGAGAAAAAATTTCCGCTGAACTTCTTGAAGCTATTGAAAGTTCAAAAATTTCGATAATTGTATTCTCTAAAAATTATGCATCCTCCACTTGGTGTCTAGATGAACTTGTCAAGATTCTTGAGTGTAAAAATAATGGCCAATTGGTGTTACCGGTTTTTTACAAGGTGGATCCATCAGATGTACGTAACCAACAGGAAAAGTTTGGAGAAGCACTCGCAAAGCATGAAAAAAATTCAAGGATAATAAAGAGAAGGTGCAGAGATGGAGGGCAGCCCTAAATGAAGCCAGCCATATATCTGGTTGGCATTACAAAAATGAGTATGTGTTTAATCTCTACTTTGTTATCACCAATTAATTTTATTGCTAAACAAACAACAATCCCAAAAAAAAACCCTTCTTGTTTGCTTTTTTATTAAAAAAAAAAAGATAAGAAAAGAGATTATAAAAAATTTATATTTTGATCATATCTTTTAGTAGTGAGCTAAATAGGATATAAGGTTCAGTGATAGAAAGGGAAGAATATATGATAGATACTCTTATCAATTAATTTGAAATTTCTCTCATGTCATGTTTAGAAAATTTCCCCTAAATTTTATAATAAATTCATTCAAGTGTTAGAAGTGGATATTCAATGAGTTTGTTTCCTTTCCAAAGAAAATATTCCATGCATCTTTGTGCTAAAAGCCTAAAGTTGATGTTTGACCTAAAAAAAAAAGTTCGTAATGATAGTTCTCAAATCTATGAATTACGTGCCATTTTATTTGACTAACAAAATTAATGTTGTAGTTCACAAACTAAACGTTTTGAATTCAATTCAAGATCATATTTCTATTTTCTAACATGTTTTAAATGCTTTGTGATTGGCAGCTACCCTCAATTTAGATTTATCGAAGAAATTTTAGAAGGGATCTTAATTGCTAAATTAAATCGTACACAAGTATTTGTTGTTAAATACCTAGTTGGAATAGACTCTCGCATAGAGGAAATAAGTTGTCTGTTAGATATAGAGTCAAACGATGTTCGCATGTTAGTGATCCATGGTCTTCCTGGAATAGGTAAGACAGCAATTGCAAAAGCTATTTTTAACTTAATTGCATATCGTTTTGAAGGAAGTAGCTTTCTAGAGAATGTTAGAGAAAACTCAAAAACAAATGATGATGTACTCCAACTACAAAAGGCACTTTATTCTGAGATCTTAAGGGCTGGAAAATTGAAAGTGCATGGTATATCTAAAAGAATCAATGAGATAATGGAAAAGCTTCGGTACAAAAAAATTCTTTTAATTCTAGATGATGTGGACAAATTAAAACAAGTTGAAAATTTGCTTGGAAATTGCAATTGGTTTGCTTCTGGAAGTAGAATTATTATCACAACAAGAGAGAAAAAGGTTCTATCTACTCTGCGAGAAGATTGTCATTTATTTTACTATGAGGTTAAGGAATTAGATGAATGTGAATCTCGTGAACTCTTTTGCCAACATGCACTCAAAAGAAACAAGCCTATAGAAGATTATTCGGAGGTCGTACACCAATTTATAGGTTATGCCAAAGGACTTCCATTAGTTTTAAAAATAATAGGTGCTGATTTATATGACAAAAATTTACGATGTTGGAAAAGTGCATTAGATAAGTACAAAAGAATTCCTAATTCGGATATTCAAGAAGTACTTAAAATAAGCTACGATGGATTGGACCAAATTCAACAGGATATTTTCCTTGATATTGCATGTTTTTTAAAAGGATTCTACAAGAATTTGGTCGTAGATATATTACAAAGTAGCAATTTTCGTGACCCATACTATGATATTGAAAAACTTATCGATAAATCTTTCATAGTCATTACAAAAGATGACAGATTATTGATGCATGACTTAATACAACAAATGGGTTTGGAAATTGCTTGGCAAGGATCAGAAGTGTCAAAAAAATATAGAAGGATATTGTGTTATGAGGATGCTCCTGAAGTACTAAATGAAGATATGGTATAAGTCCTTTTGATTTACCTTTTTCCTTTTCTCGCAATGCAAATATAAATAATTTTTTCTCATTGTGTTTGATTTATCATTTTAATGTTGAAGATGATTTTTGTTTTAAATTTAATAATCATATGTTTTGTTGTCTAATGTGATTCATGTGATTCTTTGTCCGATTAGGGATTAGATGAAATTCGAGGCATAACATTGTCCTTGCCACATCCAAGAAAGATGCAATTGAATCTTGGAAAGATGAAAAGCCTCAAATATTTGACAATTCGCAATGTAATTTGTGAAGACCTTAAATATCTTCCCAATGGGTTAAGGTTACTTGATTGGAATGAATTTCCTTTATTGTCCTTGCCATCCATGTATGTACCTACAAAACTCGTTGTTCTTAACATGGCAAGGAGCCACATTGAATTGGATGAGCATTTCGAGGTATAATCATAGCATTTATAAATTCTTATTAGGTAATTTTTTGTTAACGAGTACCTTTAGAGAATAAGTTAAGGTGCACTTTTTTTTTTTTTTTGCTAAAACAAAACCATGCATTTAATACTATATAAAATAAATTTTCTATAAATTTTTTTAATATATAAAATCAAATTGTGTACAAATATTTAAAAATGTACACGTAACCATAAAAAATTTATGGTGCAAATCAATGAACTATTGACAAATGTTTTTTTTTTTTTTAAGAATAGTGCTATAGATATTACAAGTTTTACTACATTGAACATACAAACTGATGTGTCACAAATTATAAAGAGACAATTCAAATATTCATTTATGAGGTGGTTAAAACCAACCAATCACATTCATTGTCACATTAATTTGAAGGCTTTATGTTTGTAAAATTTTAGTACCTTTAACATTTTTATTTTAATAGTGTGTATTTTATTTCATAATTGAACAGTTATTATTTCTGTTTCTGAAAATTAAAAAAAAAATTTATTATTTCCTTGTGATAATAACATTTTTTTTTTTTTTGAAATGAGCTCTCAGCCTTATTTTGTTTCTTTTTAATAATAAATTTCAAAAAAAAAAAATTCTTCTTTTGCAGAGGTGTCTGTTGGGTTCTAAGAAATTAGGAATTAATGTATTAGAACTCCAATTTGTATTTTGTTGGCAAACCATGATCAAAACATTTAGTCTAGGTTTAGGCTTGCTCAAAGTATGTTTATTTGTAAAATTGGAATCGAGTGATTGCAGAATTTATTGGACTAAATCTGTAAGCCTCGATCGATCGAAAATTAGACTCGATCGATCGAACCACGTACAGATTTATTTTTCTGCAGAGTTCCAGTTCAGCCCAAACTCTATTTAAACGTCTTGGGGTTCAAGTAAAACACTCCTATATATAAGGAAAACCCTAGAACGTTTTTGGGACTTTTGTAGTGAGAGAGATTAGAGTGCCTCTTGTGCCTTCTTTTATTTTAGGGTTTTGTACCTAAACCTCTCTAAGTCTTTGTTGCTCATATTTACTGTTTATGTGAATCTCTTGTGAGATCTTTGAGGAGCTTTCCTTCACATAAACTTAGGGTTTTCAAAGTAGAGATATTTTCTACATCTTGATGATCAACAAAGTTGCTACCATTGAAGCTTAAAGAATATCAAGCGTGGGTGCTTGTAGCTGATTGAAGAATTCAAGAAAGAAGGAGTCCGTGGATTCGGAGCTTGCACGAGGTCGTGTCAGTAAGTTCTACTGGTGGGTAGCATTAGGAAGTCGAGCGGGGAGCTTGTAAGTCCTTTTGTATGAACTTCGATTCTTTCATAGTGGATTCAGGTTTGCCTTGAGGATAGGTGGGTAAAATCCTCCCCAGGTTTTTTACCGGTTTGGTTTTCCTGGGTGATCATATCTTGTGTTCTTTATTATTTCCGCTGCTTTATATGTTTTATATGCATGATATGATTATTTGGTTGCTTTAACCTAGAATTGATTAATTTGACTAAGTAACAACTTGGCTAATTAACTAGGCTACGCAATCTAATTGTGGTTTAAGGGGTCTAAATAAACCAACAATGTCGATTTGAAACATTAAAATATATGGATTTTGCACATTGTAAAAATATTACAAAAGTACTTGACTTATCAGTGACTGCCCCAAACATAAAGAAGTTGGAGCTTTATAGATGCATAAATTTAGTCAAGATTCATCAGTTGGTTGGTTGGACTTCATGTAATTTTCTCCACAAATAAAGTTAAAATTGTGCACAAATGTTAAATAATGTTCACACAACCATGATGAGTCTATGGGTGCAAATCAATAAACTTTTTGACATCAATCACATTCATTGCAATATGCACATTTTTTCATGATGTCATAGGTTGAAACTAAAATATATATATATATATATATATATTCATTGCTACATGAGTTTGTAAGATTTATGTAGTAAAACTTGTTATACTTTTAACAATTTTATTTTAAAAAATGTGTATTATATTTTTTTTAAAGGAAAAAAAAATGTCTATTATAATTCATTATTGATCATTTATTAATCTATGCTCTTAGTCTATCATTTTAAAGTTTGTTTTCTTCTTACTAATAAATTTCAAAAACTTTCCTTCTTATACAGAGATGTCGGTTCAAAACGTTGAAATATATGAATTTCACACATTGTAAAAATATTACAAAGTTACCTGACTTATCAGTGATTTCTCCAATCATAAAGAAGGTGGTACTTGATGGATGCATAAATTTAGTTGAGGTTCATCAATCTAATGGACTTCTTGAAGAGCTTGAATTCTGGGATCTCCATGGATGCCAAAATATTAGAATTTTTCCAAGAAACCTCCGGTTGAAATCTCTTAAAAGGTTTTATTTTAATTGGTGTGGAAGTCTTCTGCAAAGAATGGAAAGATTAGCGTTGCTTTCATCAATAGGATATCTCATTAGCCTTCATACCTTGAGAATAAGTTTAAAAAACGTGAAAGATTCAAGTAACATCTCTAATTTACAAAATCTTAGGGACCTCGTTTTGTATGATTGTGAAAATTTTCCAATAGCCAGGGATACTTCTGGTTGCTTCCCCGAATTACATTATTTAGGTTTCCGTAACAGCAACATCACTACCCTCCCTGAAATTGCACGCAGATGTCCGAAATTAGAGACCCTTTGCATTCACCATTGCCGGAACCTTCGGGAAATTCCAAGGCTTCCACCTTGTATAAGAAATGTAGGTGCAATAGGGTGCAATTCGTTGAATTCACGATGTAGAAGAAGATTATTTAGTTAGGTATCTCTCTAATTTATATATATATAAAACAATTTTGGTTAACTTTCCTTACTAAATTTGTTGAACTGAAATTTTGTTAATTGCAAGCAGCTTGGAGATGTGATAGGGCTTCCACGGAATTTAGTATGTGGTTATTCTAATATGGGATCATCACATCAGGAGTTTGGATCTGAATTGGGCTCTTCATCTGAATTGGGCTTCACTTCTAAGTGGTCTAGTTATAGCCTTGCACTTCCAGGAACTACAATTCCAAAGTGGTTCAACATCGGAGTCATGGAAGTTCCATATCATTCTCAGTTGGTCAGAAATTTCCATCATTTGCTTTTTGTGTTGCTTTAAAAGTAAAATGCAAGGATAATGTGCCATTTGGACCTCAAATGTTTCATTGTTCTATCTACTTGTTCATTAATGGTTTTGAAGAAAGGCTCGCGAGATGTACATGTCCACTTGAATCATCAAATTTTATGTGGTTTCATTGTGTAAGTGTTAGATATAATTTATTGAATCGCTTAATTTTAGGCGATCGGAATGATGTTACTATTCGGTGTGAAATTTCAAATGACTATAGAGGAATAGCATAAATTACAATAAGAAGGTGTGGGGTCCATGTGGCATGCATATGTCCCCCACGGAATTCTACTGCAGATAAGGTATTAAAAGAAGCATCTTTTGATGAAAGATTAAAATTATTTTTATCCAGAGTGGCTGCAGAGGTTCTTCCCTTCGAGCGAGAGATGGTCGGACGCTCTGAAACCCAAAATGCCAATCGTTGCCCTCTTTGTGAAATAGCTAAAGATTCAGCCTTACATCTATTTCAATGTTGTTCCTATGCCAAAGGAATATGGTATGGTGGTAAATGGGGTTTTCGAGTGGAAATGATCCAAGCTAAATCTGTAAAGGAGTTCATTGAACAAATAGTTGACCCCCCAAAGGAATTATTAGCAGAAAGAGTCACCAAAGATGAATTCACACTGTATGCGGTAGTGGCGATGAAAATCCTTTGGGATGCACGGGTGAAAGCTCTGGTTTCAAAGACTAAAGAAAGCATAAATCAGCTAGCCCATCGTCTTAACACACAGTATGACTCTAACTTGAAATCACTTGGGACTACGAGGGGAACAAAAGAGCAAAAAAAGGAAAGTGCTTGGACCAAACCACCTGATCAACTGGTGAAGCTTAACTTCGATGCGTCATGCGATCAAAATAATGTAGGCTTGGCTGTGGTTGTCAGAAATCAAGAGGGGAATGGCAGAGCAATCAGACGTGGGATAAGCCTCTGCAGTAAGATGGGCAATGCCATTGGCAAATGAGGAGAGACTTGAACAAGTTGTGGTAGAGGGTATAAAGGTAAGCACTCCAAGTATTTGATAAAATGTTACTATGGATATATATAATGGTAAAATACAATACAGATTGCACAATTGGATTGCTATTTCTCTTCCTTTTTTTGTAGTCTAATGAATCTGTGCTAGAGATAATCTTTATTTTGTTAGCTGGTTGTTGAGGATTTATCTTTTAAATTGCAGCTACTATCATCAACTTCATTGTAAATTCAGCTTGCAAGCTCGGCTGGGAATGGAGGAGCATAGCGAAGGATATTTTGGCTTTGGCTTCTTTTTTCAGGTAATAATGTACTGAACAGCCTCATAAAATGGGCACTGGGGTCTGATGACTCTAGTTTATTGTTGCCTGTAAATGTTCCCCCAACAGTAAGCAGATAGAAGTTTGTTACCTCTATCTCCTCTTTCTAATATGTTGCTCACACAGTCACACATCCTAGTGGACTTGCATTCGTTTTTTGCTCTTCTTCAACATGTGTATTTGGACTATGATTTATCAATTTATTAATACTTAGCACCAATTCTAAAAGGTCACTTAGATGCTAATGAGGTCTCTCTTGGAATCTTTGACCCTTTTGAAGGTACTAAGTTCACATTATATTTATACTAGCTAAGTAATTGTTGGAAATATAATTTGATTTTAATATGGGAGAAGTCATGAGGTTACTCTAGGCCTAGCTTGGACTGTTTTAATTTTAGTTAGTATGACTTAAGGCCTTCTGTATTGTAGTTTTGTTAAATATGACAAAATATAAATAAGATCAAATGAATTGATATTCCAGTTGGCCAAGTTTAGAATAAATTGTCTTATTGAATGAAATATGATTTTTATGTTCTTCTTCTCATACAAATAATGGTTATCTCTCCTTATGATCTTGAACATACCTCATGTTAGAGGCTAACTGGAACCTTTCTCCTGAATGGAGATCCCTTAGCACTAAATTTAATATTCACTTCACCTAAAACAAAAATTCATGTATTAAAAATGATTTGGAACTATTGGCTGAATCTTAGATACTTTTCTTT
Organism: Quercus gilva; assembly: GCA_023621385.1. NCBI lineage: Eukaryota > Viridiplantae > Streptophyta > Magnoliopsida > Fagales > Fagaceae > Quercus > Quercus gilva. The sequence goes on along the minus strand of CM042475.1, from coordinate 5,294,903 downwards.
TGTAGGGGTGGAGTTGGGGGACTATGGCAATGATTATCATTTACTATTTCAGGAAGCAGAGCATCTTTGCTTAGAAAACTGCTTGCCAGAAACTGCACTACACTTGAAGAGCCAAAGCAGTCGACCAAGACAAAGTTGCAAGTCCAATCCAAGCACCCCACTGCCACCAATCAGCCTCTTGGTACTAACAATTGGCAAACCACTTCTCTAAGCCCACCATCACTAGCTGAAAAACTATGGTAAACCTTAGAATTATTAAAACATCTTGTTCTTGAATAACCCCTAAATTTGTTCTTCTCCAGTTGCCTAGGGTCAAACTTATTGAGGACTTGACAGAGGAAAAAGTTTTGAAAATGAGGGTTTCTTTCACTATCTCACACACGCCAAAAATAGATCATGCCTTACATTGTAGCATAAGTAAGACTTCTATGGCTCTGGTTATAAATTGCTTTGATTGATGGATTTACTATGAAGTCATTGTGTGGCCATAGCTAAAGTTGATGCAAGGGCAGCAACATTCATTGTGAACTGGAATTGAATGAAGTTTTGACTGTTCTTAGATACACACCTTCTCCAACTCAAAATTGTCACCGCAGAAGTAAATAACCAGGATGACAGTATTTGTGCTCTCCTTTGCCACTTTAGTGCCTTGGATTCCCATGGAAAGCCCAATAATTTTCTTCTCTTAGAATAAATACATGATTCATACCGGCGGTTCTCTCTTCCGATGAGTATTTTTTGGAAATTCCCTGTTCTACTATATCTTCATTGTTGAAATCATCATCAAGATTGGGAATCCCACATTCCAAAGCTATCACTCTTGCTGCATGTTCATTGTCGCCAGTGATCATTTTGATGTTTACTCTAGAGAGTGCATATAGTCTTCTTACTCTTCCTCTTTTCCCCACTTTTATTTTTCTTTGAATTGAGGGCCTTGACTTAGATTATCTCAGAAATTTGCTTGATTTTATTGATATTGATACCTAAATTGTAGATAGCCCAATAATGTAGTACTGATGTTGTTTGGCTTCCAAATACTTCAACCGGTCATGTAGAAATCTTGTTTGTAAATTGTACTAGCTGTGTTGAAACCAAAAACTTGTTGCCTTATAACAAAAACATTTAATACTTTTTCTTAGGAAGTACATTCCCTCATTGTTTCTTTACCAAGCCAAGATTTTGTTAGCTTCATCTCATTAATTGTCAAGTGCCTGTTTTGTCAGTGAAGATTTTTTTTTTTTTTTTTTTTTTTTGTGGCTTAGTCCATTGTGTAACAAGCAGAAGGTTCTCGAACCATGGTGTAATCAGGCATCAAGCACTTCATAGAACATGCCACATGTAAGAGTAGCTGATAGAGGCAGTCCTTCTGGAGTTGCCACCACCATAACTGTGACTACCGTGGCAAAAAGGCATGATCAATCATCGTGCACTATGTCTCTAATACTTGAGTTTTAAATATTTGTATGAGTATTAAGATTTAGAGTATTAGAGCAACAAATGTTCTCTCATGTCAACTCTTAAAGTTTTTAATTTTCTGTTCACGTTTTTTTTTTTAACATAATGTATGTGTTTTCAACCAACGTCAATGTAGTGGTTATCTTTAACATAATATTTTTGCTTTAAATCAAGCTTCAGTATGACCAGGCTGCTTGTCTTGTGCTATTACTCTCAAGAAAGGGGCCGCACTAGAGAATGATGCTTCCTATTGGTAGTTGAGGAAAGGTGATTGGTTAAATTCATTTTTTTTCATGATTATGTTTCAATCTTCCATTCTTTTCATTGTAAATGCATACATATGTGAAATTTAGCATTCATAAATTATCATGTTAGATGTTGATTTCGTTTACTCTTTTTTCCCCTTCTACTACTACTTCACCAGCGAGTATTCTTTGGCTTTGCCTTTTATGGAGACCGCTTAAGAAGATTGGCTTTTAATGTCTCTAGGAGGTTTCCTAAGTCCTACATGCAGCACATATAGTTGTGAGTCAATTTTTTGTCATTTACTTTCTGTTCAGCTATGTTTGCCATTTACAACTTTTTCCCTATATCAGACTGTGTTATCATCTTAATGAGTTATAAAGAGTACAAGGGAAATACACTTTATTTTAAAGACTTTATTTTCTTGTGATGAAATCCATCAATGTAGAAGTTAATGAATTTGTAGGGAATTTTTATATTGCAATCATAGGAATGGACCCTTTATGCATGTGCCTGGTGTTTTTACTTGCATGAAGAATCTTTATGCTTAAGAACTTGTGATCTTGTTTGCAGAAAAGATGAATGCTCTTTACAAGTGAGTGAAAAGGCAAAGACCAAGTTACAATTTCAATAAAAGTACTTGATTGCCCTCACTCCAGCCTCCCAGAATTTGCTTAGGTCATTGAGGTATGTTCATAAGCATTACTTTGTGTGTTACTCTGCTTGGGATATCTTGAATTAAACTATTGAAAACTCTATCAAAGTTTGATTAACCTTCTTGCAGATCGAACTAAAACTTACTTTAAGCTTTAGGTTGATAAAACAGTCACCTAAAACAAGCCCTATCAGAGGTTATTTGTGCACAAGTTAGCTTATAACTATATGTGGCCTGGTCATGAGATTGTTACTTGCCTGGGCCAGGGCAAGTATAGCTTTGTAGAGGCCAGGTCATCCAAAATTAAAGGCATTAACTTATAAATTAGTACACTTGGCCCACAGCTTTTCATAGTCACCTTGTCATGAAATCAATCAACTTCTTTTTCTCTACATTGGAATATGATCATACATTCTTAAATACTCTCTCCTTAGTTAGCCACCTTGTTTAGGCCAATTTTATGTATATTGCTTCAATCTAATGAACACACTTTTTTTTCTTTATAATATAACCTAAGGTCTTTTTTTAAGGGGACAGTAACATATTCAGTTGAAGGAAAATATATGTATATTTCAAATAAGGTATGGCTAATAATAAAATTTTAATGCAAGCAAAAAATTCTCTTAGTAAAGACCAATAATTTTCCTAGTGTACCTTTAATGTTAACTAATTCCCATCAAAACCTCTTGCTTTCAAATGGGATTATGTGGTTTTGATATCTGAAACAATGGAGGAATTGGGGCATACAGTACAAAGGTTTATCTCTCTCTCTCTTTCTCTCTCTCTCTCTCTCTCTCTCTCTCTCTCTCTCTCTCTCTCTCTCTCTCTCTCTCTCTCTATATATATATATATATATATATATAATAAAATATTAAAAAACCAATGTGTATATATATATACACACATATACATAAAAGAAATATTAAAAAAATCAATCCCATGGGAACTAACAGCCACTCTGGCCTCCCTTTACTTTGCATTTGATCATGGCCTGCTTAATTCGTACCCGTATTGCTTAATTCCTTTTGTGGTATTGTTGTTCTCTTGCCAGATTTACCATTGTACTTAGATGTACTATGACTTGAGCATTGTTGCAAAACCTTGGGAACTGATTATTCTAATAATTTCTTTGGTGTTTTTCTCCTTATTGAAGCAAAAAATTTAAAGTCTGGTTTGTTGACAATTGATCATCTTTCTATACCAATTATCCAACTGATGAAAAGATGGCATACAATTTCCTTCTGTAAAGTATTTATAAAAAAAGTACTAGTATTTTTTTGTAACTTGTCAATGTGTAAATGTGTTTTTTTCTTTTTTGCTTTTCTCTAACTTATAATAATTGTTGGTAATATAATTTGGTTTCAATACTAGAGTAGTCATGAGGTCACTTTGCTCTGAGTTCAGTTTGCATATGCTTCATTGTAATTTTAGTTATTATGATTTAGGGCCTTCTACATTGCTGATTTGTTGAATATGACAAAAATATAACTAACATTAAAAGTGGTCTAATATTCTAGTTAGTCAAGTTTGGAGCAAGTTGTCTGATCCACTAAAATTTGAGTTTTTTAATATGATTCTCAAAGTAATGGTGTTTGTTACTTCTTTGTCCATTTGAATGTATGAAATTCACCCTCAATGTTGCTGGTCATTTATTTCTTAACTGTATTCCTATGAAAATTCAAGGACGAATGACTATATTTTTTTAATTTAAATTTCATAGGAATTTTTCATACTTAATAAAACTAATAATTACTTTGGAATAGCTATTGATTTATCATAGGATTGGTCTTATTTACTGAATTGGCCTTGGGGAGGGGGGGGGGGGGGGTGGAGCTTTTCTTTTTACCCTGATGTCCTGTTAAAGGCAGCCTAGAATGTGGTCTCTTGAATATATATGCCTTAGTCTTGGGGGCTCCCTTCTTGTGGGCGTGAACAACCTTCTCACTCTTCATCTTCACTGAAACTCCACTTCTGTTTTTCTTTGAATCAAAGTCTAACATGGATTATAGAATTTATTGATATTCATACTCATATCAAAGACAAGCCCAAGAAAGGGTCGCTTTCTTGCTAGGGCTCCAGAAATCTTTACAAGCGATTTAGAATCTACTTTGTAAATAGTATTGGTTGTGTTTAAACCAACTGCTTCGTGTTTTATATATCAAGAACATTTGATACTGTTTTGTGGGAGTACCTTCCTTCATTGCTTCTTTTAAAGGCAAAATTCTGTTACCTCCATCGCATTTAATGTACAAGTACCTGTTTTGTCGGTGCAGATACTTACGTCTTACTCCAGTGTCTCACAATCAGAGATCCCTAGCCAAGGCATGATCAACTATCATGTATTTCATAGAATAAGCCAAAGTTGTCTTCCAGCCAGAGGTAGATCTTTTGCAATTGCCAACACCATGATTATGACTAGCAGTGACAATACGAACAAGTGCATTGAAATATGTTGGTGCTGCCCATCTGTCAATACGTCCACCCTGATGTCTCCACTCTTTAGGTAGAACTTTTCAAATTGCCTAGATTGCTTGAAGTTACAGACAGCAGAAACAGCAACAACCCGAACGACAGCAACAATAATACTCCCACCATGATAATCATATGCTGTTCGATTCCAAAGGCAAAGAGATTATAGCACAAGCTATAAGTACAATAACAGTGGTTGCCTCAAACACTTTAAAGACATAACTGAGTAAGCCATTTGCTGGATTTTTTGGGTACTTCTTGGCACCAAAAACATTCTTTCAATGAATAAGATCAGCCACATTACCACTAATAACTTGCTTTATGTAGGTTCCAAGAACCACAGCCAGTGCTTTTACTCCAGACTGACATGAAGCCTCAAAGTTCTTATTCCTCATCATGTCATTGAGCCACTTTAGATCAACACTGAGAAAGGAAATGGATTTGTTATGCAAGCAACCCTCATCAACAGGATGCACATCAATGGTCTTGGTCAATTGGTGCTGTATATGTGAAAGATCAGTTGTAAATCAGTACACAATCTTTGGTTCATTGCTTAGTAGGTCTTGATTTGTGGTCCTTCCTTCTGTTGCTTTTGGGTTACATTGGTTGATGCCAAGAAAGTGATGGATGTTATTGCTTCTGGAAAGGTACATATAATCAGAACATAAGTAGCATCTGGCTGAGACTTGAATAACTGAACATTTGAAGGCATGGAAAAACCTGTTAAGAGATCAAATCTAGTTTCCTGAATCTACAAATTGAATGTTGTACAATGAATTTTTTGGGGACCTTTTAAATTTATGATTGTAATTCTTTAAGAGGCTCTACATTTTGGAACACTACTCTTCTTTAATAAAACTCATTAATTACTTATAAAAAAATAAGTGTTTGATTGTTTTACTTCCTTGGCCTATTCCTAGTTTATATTTCTGTTAAGATTGTCAATTAGTATGGCCATTGGTCTTTGTACCAATGGCTTCTCCTTTCCCTCTCATAAGCAAGGAGAAGATGTTGAAGTTGTGGGTTTAATCTGAAATGTGTAAATGATTTGTATTTACCAATCAAAACTATAATGTGATCGTTGAATTCTATTTGTGAAGAAAGGGATGGAGAAACTAAGATAGGAAGCTCTGTGTTTTGATGGCTCTCTCTTATGATGTTTAGCTCTAGAATGACACTATTTAGGAAGAGTCATAGTATGCACACCTTCAACGCTTTAATACAGATGTAAGTTTGAAAATCCTACATAAGATACAATTATCTCTCCTTGGCCACTCTAGAGCCTTGAATTCCTATAATCCAGTACCTAATGGTTTTAGGGAAGGCACATAATTGGAATGGCCTTTGAATATGGCTTTTTTTGCTTCAAGCATGTACCCATCATAGCCTTCTCTAAAATGTAGGATCTTGTCATCATAAAAATATCAACGTTTTCCATCTGCACTTCAGGCTAACAATTTTGAACATCACAATGTCCACTTCTGCTTTACCTACTAAATCCCTGTTTGGCTTGAGATTTTAGACTCTGCACTAATTTAGCTATAGGTTTGGAGTTATTGTCTCTAGTGATCATCTTAACATTTAACTTTGGCAATTATGCCCTACTGTTCACACAAACCATTTATTTTGTCGCAGTCCACATTGTTTCTGCTGTTCTAGCACTGGTTGAGATCATTCAACACCGCTAGCCTTGATAGCCCGAATAAGATCAGAGGGTTAACAGCATGAACCATCTCATTCTCCTCCTATTTTGTTGGATAGAGGTGTTGTATTCCAAGCTCATATCAGCTGTATCACTATGATTGCAAAAATTGCATTATTTTCTTTCGATCCATATACCTCTTAGCTATCTTTCTTTGGACGTAATATTTCAAATATATTCCCAATATTTTCCGTGAAAGAGAGATAGCATCCCATGTTGCACTTAATATTAATTTGTTTTGCTTGGCTGGGTGCTTAGTTACTAGAATATTCTAGCTATTGATGATATGATTAACTTTCCTATACTACATTGGTGGGTCTAGAGAAAATTTTGTGGCTCAACTGTACTCTGTATGGCATGCATTGGGTGTGTTACGATCCGTCCTGGTATTGCATTCTATAACTACATTTTCTAAATCAGCCAATTCTAAATGCAAAGAAAAGTGTTACTGCACTTCTTCAAAAGTGAAAACTTGCACTCCTGGTTTAGCATTGGTGAGCTTGTTGCATTTTTTTTTTTTTTTGAAAGTAGATCTTGTTGCATATTTTAAAGATACTAGTCGCATACCCGCACGTTGTGCGTGATAATTTTTTTAGGATGATATCATTAAATCTTTTATTGATATTATAATTTTAGTTATTAACCATTGGTTTTTCATTAGTTTTTAAGTTAATATAAACCTCAAATATTCCTTTTTTTTACCTTTACGCACGCGCGCACACATATATATAATGTGAATCTTTACACGTACCTTTAAGAAAACTCTATATATTTCATTTCTTTGGATGCGTAAAATTATAAACCACTACTCCATAATGATAGTGACTAATTAATTTTATATGTTTTTTTTAGTAATCTCATTTGCAACGCTTCTTACCATTATCGTATATTTACGAACCGATGATTTGCATAACAAAGACATTAAATAAGAGATAGCATTGTTCATTAGATTCTCAAAAGTAATAGTGTATGAAAATTATATATATATATATATATATATATATATATATATTATAAATAAGCTTAAATGAAAGGGAAAAAAAGAAATTTTAAAATTTTCTAACTTTATTTCTTATGTAATTTCTACATTCTACTACTACCAAAGAACATCTTTTTTTTTTTTTTTTTTGTTATGATTAATATGGTTTCCATAGTTAGAGTTTGATTAATTTTAAATTTAATTTAGTACTATGATTGTATTTAATTATTGATTTCATTTTTAAGTGAATTTAACGGTTTATTTTACTACACTGTAAAGTTTTTAATGTTCTCCACACGGTAATCTCTCTTTTATTTTTTACTTATCCTTACAACCCTTACTAATTTATGCTTGATTTTTTTTCTTTATCTACTCTTTATTACTTTGTATTGTTTTTTTTTTTCTTTACCATCTCTCTCTCTCTCTCTCTCTCTCTCTCTCTCTCTCTCTCTCTCTCTCTCTCTCTCTCTCTCTCTCTCTCTCTCTCTCTCTCCATTGGCAACCTATCGTTATCCAAAATTTGATGATGATTCTATGACATTAAATATGCATTATTAGTTTTTTATTTTTTTAATTTAGTGTTTCTAACTTGATATGTTTTGTATTTCATTTTTCCTTTGATGCATTGGGTGTGAGAATGAGTGTTTTCCCTAGCATTACTTCACTTAATAAGGACAATTTTATTTATTTAATTTAGGCAAAATATTATATTTTAAATTTTTAAAAATTAAAAAGGAGAGGAAATATAAATAATTTAATGATATATATGAGGGATGTGACTAAATTTAAATGTTGAGTAAAATTATATGAGAAAAAAAGTAAAAATAAAATATATAACAGTAAACACTAACTTATCCAAATCATTCTATGTAATATAATAATAATATATTCTTATATACTATCTTTGATTCTTTATAATGCAATATGATAACATTTAACAATCAAAGTGATAAAAAAAATTAAAAAAAAAAAACTTAAAACACAAAACTAAATGTGATAACATTTAGTTTTGTGTTTTAAGTTTTTGTTTATACATTGATAGTTGAGAGATCTGAATCATGAATGTATCAATTGCAAATTGAAATGCCAACTAATTAAGTTACAAGATTCTTGATAAACTTATTGAAATATTAGAGAAAACTAATAATAAGTTGCATTGCACATCGTGTGGGAATTTAGCTAATTACTCATAATCTATAATTTTTAGGGGATATTAGATTTAACCCACTTGCGGTTGGGCTTGTTTTGACTTTCTCACCTGTAGTTTGAAAATTGTCATTTTACCAGCTTGAGGTAGTCTTTGTTAGAGAGTCATTACCCACCTCTCCTCTAGCTGTTAGAAAAACACATTTTAACACAAAAACATTATAAAAAAGAAAAAAATCAAACACATCTCAAGAAAATTTTCTCACACCATTTTCTTGGGATTCATTAACACAAAATTTAGAGCAAATCAATAGGCAAAATCTATGTTATTGGATCAACTTTTGCAAATTTGTATTATTTCTCATGTACACTTCTTAAATTTTAGCCATGTATCTAGTTAAATACCTAAGTATAAAAACACCAACTTTTCTTTCTTTATTTTTTCCTTGGCTCGTATTAAAAAAGAAAAAAAAAAAAAAAAAACAATGGTTTTACTGCTTCAGATCTCTCCACAGTCCACATCTCACACTGAAGCATAAAGCCACCAACCGGAGGAAAAAACCATTGGAAGAAAAAATCTGAAGACAAAAATATAGTCCACGTCTCACATCAACTCTCTTGCTGAAGCGATTTATTCTTTTGAGATTGGACAAACTAATGGAGCTTGAAACAAATTATAAAGGGGACTCCTTTTTTTTTTGGTGGTTAGAAATTCAGACAAATTTAGTGGGCCTGGGGTTGTTCTTAGGCTAGATTCGATGGATAGGAGAGATATGGGTATTAATTTTTTTTTTTTTTGAAATTATTGATAAATTAATAATAAAAGGATTATACGAAGAATTTGGATTGTAATCAAATTAAAATTCTTATTAACTTAGAAATTATAGGAGAAAAAGATAAGGACAAAAAAATATATATCTATTTTTTGATTTTAGAGTTTGTTGATAACATTTTAAATAGACACAACTATTATAGTTATAAATCAAATGCTATATTCTTTCATTACTTGATTTTTCATATTTATCCAAAAAATATGTATATATATCTATTCTTAAAATCTAAAAATTTATTAAAATTTTTACAATTTGATGAAGTCACGTGACACAACCACGGCGTCTAAGTCAAATTTTTATTATATATAATATGATATGATATATAAATATTGATGTTTTTTTTTTTTTTTTTTTTTTTGTGAAACTAAATATAGATATATAATATCGTGCACCTAAGCGGATGCAACAATAATTTACCTTAAGAAATGTACGTGTTCATATGGACCAACACTGATCCTTTATGGCCTATCCTTCCTTACCACCTGTCCCCCACTGCCACCACTTAACAGTATCATCGTATAAAGAGAAAGGACGAAGGAAACAAAAATGAGTGGGATGGTCAAAAAAGAGAGGAAATTGTATCCTACTTTCTTTAAGTTATATTTTATGGAAAAGTGTGAAAGTGAATTAATATTGTAAAGTATAAAGAGAAAGGACGAAGGAAACAAAAATAAGTGGGGTGGTCAAAAGGGAGAAAGGAAATTGTATCATACTTTCTTTAAGTTATATTTTATGAAAAAGTGCGAAAGTGAATTAATATTGTAAAGTATAAAGAGAAAGGACGAAGGAAACAAAACTGAGTGGGGTGGTCAAAAAAGAAAAAGGAAATTGTATCCTATCTTAAGTTATATTTTATGGAAAGGTGTGAAAGTGAATCAATATTGTATGTAAGCTACTCTTCAAGTCTCCATAACCATAATAGTATTTCACACTAAAGTGACGACTAGTTTTCTCACATCACGCGTTTTTTTGTTTTTTTTGAGACAAACCTCAGATCACGCGTTTGAGCTGCACAATTGTGAAATTACATTCTCTAAAAAGTGAATCTGACTACAAGCAGGATGCTTGTATTATTTTCACAATAGACCAGTTGTCTTCTTGGCCTCACAACAACTAACATTCAATTTCTTCACTCTGCCATTCCCACTCTCTCAAAAATCCTTTTGAGACAAATCTCTCTTATTTTTAATTTTTCATTCACTTTCCTTCACCTAAGTTATCACATATTTCTTTCTTCTCTTCCTTTTAGATCATCTAACCGTCTATCCAAATCACAATGACTTTTCTTACCAGAAAAAAGAGACTCCTCTTCCTCTTTCACACTACTATGCAGAAGACAAAATTTAACTACAAAATTGGTTGTAACTTTAGAGTACAACTTTACTCAATATCATTTTATTGAATGTGAATTTTGATAAATCTATCATTAGATTACATTTTCTTCTTATATCCTCCATACTTACAAAATATATAGAAAATTAAAGATCAATAGCTATGTCATTAATAAATTGTTTAAATTGCAAGTTTTTGTAGTTTGAAATTATGCATAAAATATAAGCTTATAGATTATACAACAAATAATATCCGATTGACATAAAATTTGACATGTGTGTTAAAAGTATAAAGAACATGCAATTTAATAGTTAGATTTTCAAAATATGTAATAATATTTATTTTATTAAGTAAGTTTGTAACTTTAAGCTACAACCAATTTTGTAGCTAGACATTGTCCTTATGCAAATATAATATATTCTTGAGTTTTAGAGGTCAAAATACCCGCGTAGATTTTACGAGCAATTAGAATGGATTTTTGCATTTAAACATAGCTAAACTTATACCAATCTTATAAAGTTTTCTCTTTAAATGTTGCAGATTTGTTTACATGGCATGCTTTCGTTGTTTACTAGGGAAAGCTAGATCTGACAATTGAAGCAATGAGAAAATGCAACCCTAAGATTGCGTTTTCAATGCAAAAGTCATGTATAGATGCAATGCTATGTGAAGCTTGTAAGGAATGGAGTTGAGGTTATTGAACACTTGATCAACAAGAATCTATTAAGATAATCTAAATCTGACAGAAGAGCTGCATAACAGAACATCAAAAATAAAAGAAAAAGAAAAATTGAAACAGAGTATTACACATCACACGTCTCATTGAAATTTTACCAAACATATGGTAAATACAAAAAAATTGCTATACTCAGTGAATTAGATATTGGGACTACCGAAGCTAGTGTTTCCTACCATGATACTGGAGTCAATTTGTCAACAAGACCCTTAATTTTAAGGCATTGACAGATTTGGACACAACCTTACTGAATCTACGAACATCATGAAACCATTTTTCCCATTAAAAAAAAAAAAATTAGCATGTTCACACAGGCAATGATTTACCACACTCTTTACAACTTGGAAATTACCATAGCACCCCAATGTAGAAATATCATAATATTATAAGAATCATGTAATGAGTGTCATTAGAGCAATTTTTAATAAACCATACTAGAAAAATTTTAAACATCACTTTCATGAGAATTATAAAAAACTGTCAGAAAAATTAATTATTTTATTATTTTCTCATAAAATATTTCTAAACTATCTAAAAAAATAAAATATTTTTAAAAATAATTTTTAAACCAATGTCTTTAAAGCATTCGTTAACATTTCCATATAAATTTTTTTTTTTAACTTTTTAACGTATTAGGATATACAAACACACGGCAGCAAATCCCTTTAATCGAATTCAATTGGGCCAAATCAGTCATCATAACTGTATGTATAACATAATGACATCACCAACCAATATAGACTCAACAGTTTTTTTTTTCCTGGGTAGAAAGACTCAAAGATTTAACATATGCATTTCATAAAGACAAAGTATAATTGATTGTTTATTGGGTCATACAGAATACAGATAAATTCAACCAGGTCTGAAAGTGAAACGCAGAGTATTTTACACCCGGCCCAGTGGATATTTCTTCGTACTTTCCTGAGTCCAAATTTTTGAAAGTTAATCAGAAAATTCACATCAGCTTCCAGCAACACTCCAAAGTCCAAACGCCAAAGACAAAATATTATTGGTTAACCATCAAAAAAAAAAAATATTATTGGTTAGAATATTAAATATTATCTCTAACAATTCTGCCTGTCTGCTGATATGTTAGTCCTAGTCTCCCAGATATAATAAACTAATGAAATAGGTTCCATAGACAAAGGAAATGGATCATTGAGACCCATTCAACACGTTTTAAAATTTTGGCCCACATTATTTTTTTATTTTATTTTATTTTTGGTTAAATTTTGATACTGCAAAGAGATTTCTTCGAACTTTCCTGGATCAAGGAAGGCGCGTGTACCTATAAAAATCACTTACCAGTCACCAACTATAACTCAATTCATTGACTCTCTCATTCTCAGCCAATTCTCGTTCTTTCTCAAAAAACCATTGTGAAATATCTCTCATTTCTTATTTCTCATTCACTTTGCTTCTTAAACTCTTACAATTTTAATTTCATCGCATCTTTATTTCCTTTATCCTCGCCTCTTCCTTTTAGATTTTCTCAATTGTCTCTGCATCAAAATCATAATGGCCTTTTTGACCACCAGAGGAACCTCATCTTCCTCTTTCACCCAACGATGCAGATACGATGTGTTCTTGAGTTTCAGAGGAGAAGATACCCGCAATGGTTTTACCAGCCATTTGAATGGTATTTTGCGTTATAATGGTATTAACACTTTCATGGATGATGAGCTTCCAAGAGGAGAAAAAATTTCTGCTGAACTTCTTGAAGCTATTGAAAGTTCAAAGATTTCGATAATTGTATTCTCTAAAAATTATGCATCCTCTACTTGGTGTTTGGATGAACTTGTCAAGATTCTTGAGTGTAAAAACAATGGCCAAGTGGTGTTACCGGTTTTTTACAAGGTGGATCCATCAGATGTACGTAACCAACAGGGAAAGTTTGGAGAAGCACTCGCAAAGCATGAAAAAAAATTCAAGGATAATAAAGAGAACGTGCAGAGATGGAGGGCAGCCCTAAATGAAGCCAGCCATATATCTGGTTGGCATTACAAAAATGAGTATGTGTTTAATCTCTACTTTGTTATCACCAATTAATTTTATTGCTAAACAAACAACAATCCCAAAAAAAAAAAAACCCTTCTTGTTTGCTTTTTTATTAAAAAAAAAAAAAGATAAGAAAAGAGATTATAAAAAATTTATATTTTGATCATATCTTTTAGTAGTGAGCTAAATAGGATATAAAGTTCAGTGATTGAAAGCGAAGAATATATGATAGATACTCTTATCAATTAATTTGAAATTTCTCTCATGTCATGTTTAGAAAATTTCTCCTAAATTTTATAATAAATTCATTCAAGTGTTAGAAGTGGATATTCAATGAGTTTGTTTCCTTTCCAAAGCAGATATTCCATGCATCTTTGTGCTAAAAGCCTAAAGTTGATGTTTGACCTAAAAAAAAAAAGTTTGTAATGATAGTTCTCAAATCTATGAATTACGTGCCATTTCATTTGACTAACAAAATTTATGTTGTAGTTCACAAACGAAACGTTTTGAATTCAATTCAAGATCATATTTCTATTTTCTAACATGTTTTAAATGCTTTGTGATTGGCAGCTACCCTCAATTTAGATTTATCGAAGAAATTTTAGAAGAGATCTTAAGTGCTAAATTAAATTGTACACAAGTATTTGTTGTTAAATACCTAGTTGGAATAGACTCTCGCATAGAGGAAATAAGTTGTCTGTTAGATATAGAGTCAAACGATGTTCGCATGTTAGTGATCCATGGTCTTCCTGGAATAGGTAAGACAACAATTGCAAAAGTTATTTTTAACTTAATTGCATATCGTTTTGAAGGAAGTAGCTTTCTAGAGGATGTTAGAGAAAACTCAAAAACAAATGATGGTGTACTCCAACTACAAAAGGCACTTTATTCTGAGATCTTAAGGGCTGGAAAATTGAAAGCGCATGGTATATCTAAAAGAATCAATGAGATAATGGAAAAGCTTCGGTACAAAAAAATTCTTTTAATTCTAGATGATGTGGACAAATTAGAACAAGTAGAAAATTTGCTTGGAAATTGCAATTGGTTTGCTTCTGGAAGTAGAATTATTATCACAACAAGAGAGAAAAAGTTGCTATCTACTCTGCGAGAAGATTGTCATTTATTTTACTATGAGGTTAAGGAATTAGATGAATGTGAATCTCGTGAACTCTTTTGTCAACATGCACTCAAAAGAAACAAGCCTACAGAAGATTATTTAGAGCTCGTACACCAATTTATAGGATATGCCAAAGGACTTCCATTAGTTTTAAAAATAATAGGTGCTGATTTATATGACAAAAATTTACAATGTTGGAAAAGTGCATTAGATAAGTACAAAAGAATTCCTAATTCGGATATTCAAGAAGTACTTAAAATAAGCTACGATGGATTGGACCAAATTCAACAGGATATTTTCCTTGATATTGCATGTTTTTTTAAAGGATTCTACAAGAATTGGGTTGTAGATATATTACAAAGTAGCAATTTTTGTGACCCATACTATGATATTGAAAAACTTATCGATAAATCTCTCATAGTCATTACAAAAGATGACAAATTATTGATGCATGACTTAATACAACAAATGGGTTTGGAAATTGCTCGACAAGAATCAAAAGTGTCAAAAAAATATATAAGGCTATCGTGCTATGAGGATGCTCTTGAAGTACTAAATGAAGATAAGGTATAAGTCCTTTTTATTTACCTTTTTCCATTTCTCGCAATGCAAATATAAATAATTTTTTCTCATTGTATTTGAATTATCATTTTAATATTGAAGATGATTTTGTTTTAAATTTAATAATTATATGTTTTGTTGTCTAATGTGATTCATGTGATTCTTTGTCCAATTAGGGATTAGATGAAATTCGAGGCATGACATTGGCCTCGCCACATCCAACAAAGATGGAATTGAATTTTGGAAAGATGAAAAGCCTCAAATATTTGACAATTTACAATGTAATTTGTGAAGACCTTAAATATCTTCCCAATGGGTTAAGGTTACTTTATTGGAATGAATTTCCTTTATCGTCCTTGCCGTCCACGTATGAACCTACAAAACTCGTTGTTCTTAACATGGAAAGGAGCCACATTGAATTGGATGAGCATTTCAAGGTATAATCATAGCATTTATAAATTCTTATTAGGTAATTTTTTGTTAACGAGTACCTTTAGAGAATAAGTTAAGGTGCACTTTTTTTTTTTGCTAAAACAAAACCATCCATTTAATACTATATAAAATAAAATTTCTATAAATTTTTTTAATATATAAAATCAAATTGTGTACAAATATTTAAAAATGTACACGTAACCATAAAAAATTTATGGTGCAAATCAATGAACTATTGACAAATGTTTTTTTTTTTAAAGAATAGTGCTATAGATATTACAAGTTTTACTACATTGAACATACAAACTGATGTGTCACAAATTATAAAGAGACAATTCAAATATTCATTTATGAGGTGGTTAAAACCGACCAATCACATTCATTGTCACATTAATTTGAAGGCTTTATGTTTGTAAAATTTTAGTACCTTTAACATTTTTATTTTAAAAGTGTGTGTTTTATTTCATAATTGAACAGTTATTATTTCTGTTTCTAAAAATTAAAAAAAAAATTATTATTTCCTAGTGATAATAACATTTTTTTTTTTTTTTTTGAAATGAGCTCTCAGCCTTATTTTGTTTCTTTTTAATAATAAATTTCAAAAAAAAAAATTCTTCTTTTGCAGAGGTGTCGATTTGAAACATTAAAATATATGAATTTTGCACATTGTAAAAAGATTACAAAAGTACTTGACTTATCAGTGACTGCCCCAAACATAAAGAAGTTGGAGCTTTATAGAAGCATAAATTTAGTCAAGATTCATCAGTTGGTTGGTTGGACTTCGTGTAATTTTCTCCACAAATAAAGTTAAAATTGTGCACAAATATTAAATAATGTTCACACAACCATGATGAGTCTATGGGTGCAAATCAATAAACTATTTGACACCAATCACATTCATTGCAATATGCACATTTTTTATGACGTCATAGGTTGAAACTTAAATATATATATATATATATTCATTGCTACATGAGTTTGTAAGATTTATATAGTAAAACTTATTATACTTTTAACATTTTTATTTTAAAAAATGTGTATTATATTTTTTTTAAAAGGAAAAAAATGTCTATTATAATTCATTATTGATCATTTATTAATCTATGCTCTTAGTCTATCATTTTAAAGTTTGTTTTCTTCTTACTAATAAATTTCAAAAACTTTCCTTCTTATACAGAGATGTCGGTTCGAAACATTGAAATATATGAATTTCAACTATTGTAAAAATATTACAGAGGTACCTGACTTGTCAGTGATTTCTCCCAACATAAAGAAGGTGAAACTTTTTGAATGCATAAATTTAGTTGAGGTTCATCAATCTAATGGACTTCTTGAAAAGCTTCAACTCTTGGATCTCCGTGGATGCCAAAATATTAGAATATTTCCAAGAAACCTCCGGTTGAAATATCTTGAAAGCTTGTATCTTGATAATCGTGGAAGTCTTCTGCAAAGAACGGAAAGATTAGCGTTGCTTTCATCAATAGGATATCTCATTAGCCTTCGTAGCTTGTGTATATGTTTAAAAAATGTGAAAGATTCAAGTAACATCTCTAATTTAAAAAATCTTAGGGCGCTCATTTTGTATGATTGTGAAAATTTTCCAATAGCCAGGGATACTTCTGGTTGCTTCCCCGAATTACAATATTTAGATTTCCTTAACAGCAACATCACTACCCTCCCTGAAATTGCACGCATATGTCCGAAATTAGAGAACCTTTCGTTTCACAATTGCCGAAACCTGGAGGAAATTCCAAGGCTTCCACCTTGTATAAGATTTGTTAGTGCAATAGGGTGCAATTCGTTGAATTCACGATGTAGAAGAAGATTATTTAGTCAGGTATCTCCCTAATTTATATTTAAAAAACAAATTTTTGTTAACTTTCCTTACTAAATTTGTTGAACTGAAATTTTGTTAATTGCAAGCTGCTTGGAGATGGGATAGGGCTTCCACGGAATTTAGTATGTGGTTATTCTAATATGAGATCATCGCATCAGGAGTTTGGATCTGAATTGGGCTCTTCATCTGAATTGGACTCTTCATCTGAATTGGACTTCGCTTCTAAGTGGCCTTATTATAGCTTTGCACTTCCAGGAACTACAATTCCAAAGTGGTTCAACCATCAGAGTCAGGGAAGTTCCATATCATTCTCAGTTGGTCAGAAATTTCCATCGTTTGCTTTATGTGTTGCTTTAAACGGAAAACGCAAGGATAATGTGCCATTAGTATCTGAAGTGTTTCGTTGTTCTATCTACTTGTTCATTAATGGTTTTGGAGGAAGTCTCATATCAACTAATTTTCGACTTGAGTCATCAAATTTTACGTGGTTTCTTTGTGTAAGTGATAGACATGACTTATTGGAAAGAAAAATTTTAGGCGATTGGAATCACGTTACTCTTCTGTTTGAAATTTCAAATGACTCCGAAATTACAATAAGAAGGTGTGGGGTCCATGTGGCATGCATATGTCCCCCTCGGAATTCTACTGTAGATATGGTATTAAAAGAAGCATCTTTTGATGAAAGATTAAAATTATTTTTATCCAGAGTGGCTGCAGAGGTTCTTCCCTTCGAGCGAGAGATGGTCGGACGCTCTGAAACCCAAAATGCCGATCGTTGCCCTCTTTGTGAAATTGCAGAAGATTCAGCCTTACATTTATTTCAACGTTGTCCCTATGCCAAAGGAATGTGGTATGGTGGTAGATGGGGTTTTCGAGTTGAAATGATCCAAGCTAAATCTGTAAAGGAGTTCATTGAACAAATAGTTGACCCCCCAAAGGAACTATTAGCCGAAAGAGTCACCAAAGATGAATTCACACTGTACGCAGTAGTGGCGATGAAAATCCTTTGGGATGCACGGGTGAAAGCTCTGGTTTCAGAGACTAAAGAAAGCATAAATCAGCTAGCCCATCGTCTTAACACACAGTATGACTCTAACTTGAGATCACTTGGGACTACGAGGGGAACTAAAGAGCAAAAAAGGGAAAGTGCTTGGACCAAACCACTTGATCAACTGGTGAAGCTTAGGCTGTGGTTGTCAGAAATCAAGAGGGGAATGGCAGAGCAATCAGACGTGGGATAAGCCTCTGCAGTAAGATGGGCAATGCCATTGGCAAATGAGGAGAGACTTGAACAAGTTGTGGTAGAGGGTATAAAGGTAAGCACTCCAAGTATTTGATAAAATGTTACTACGGATATATATAATGGTAAAATACAATACAGATTGCACAATTGGATTGCTATTTCTCTTCCTTTTTTTGTAGTCTAATGAATCTGTGCTAGAGATAATCTTTATTTTGTTAGCTGGTTGTTGAGGATTTATCTTTTAAATTGCAGCTACTATCATCAACTTCATTGTAAATTCAGCTTGCAAGCTCGGCTGGGAATGGAGGAGCATAGTGAAGGATATTTTGGCTTTGGCTTCTTTTTTCAGGTAATAATGTACTGAACAGCCTCATAAAATGGGCACTGGGGTCTGATGACTCTAGTTTATTGTTGCCTGTAAATGTTCCCCCAACAGTAAACAGATAGAACTTTGTTACCTCTCTCTCCTCTTTCTAATATGTTGCTCACACAGTCACACATCCTGGTGGACTTGCATTCGTTTTCAGCTCTTCTTCAACATGCGTATTTGGACTATGATTTATCAATTTATTAATACTTAGCACCACTTCTGAAAGGTCACTCAGATGCTAATGAGGTCTCTCTTGGAATCTTCGACCCTTTTGAAGGTACTAAGTTCACATTATATGTATACCAGCTAAGTAATTGTCGGAAATATAATTTGATTTTAATATGGGAGTAATCATGAGGTTACTCTAGGCCTAGCTTGGACTGTTTTAATTTTGGTTAGTATGACTTAAGGCCTTCTGTATTGTAGTTCTGTTTAATATGACAAAATATAAATAAGATCAAATGAATTGATATTCTAGTTGGCCAAGTTTAGAATAAATTGTCTTATTGAATGAAATATGATTTTTATGTTGTTCTTCTCATACAAATAATGGTTATTTCTCCCCATGATCTTGAACATACCTCATGTTAGAGGCTAACTGGAACCTTTCTCCTGAATTGATATCCCTTAGCACTAAATTTAATATTCACTTCACCTAAAACAAAAATTTATGCATTAAAAATGATTTGGAACTATTGGCTGAATCTTAGATACTTTTCTTTTGTGGGGGTGGAGTTGGGGGACATTTGCAATGATTATCATTTACTATTTCAGGAAGCAGAGCATCTTTGCTTAGACAACTGCTTGCCATAAACTGCACTACACTTGAAGAGTCAAAGCAGTCGACCAAGACAAAGCTGCAAGTCCAATGCAAGCACCCCACTGCCCCCAATCAGCCTCTCGGTACTGACAATTGACAAACCACTTCTCTAAGCCCACCATCACTAGCTGAAAAACTATGGTAAACCTTAGAATTATTAAAAACATCTTGTTCTTGAATAACCCCTAAATTTGTTCTTCTCCAATTGCCTAGGGTCAAACTTATTGAAGACTTGACAAAGGAAAAAGTGTTGAAAATGAGGGTTTCTTTCACTATCTCACACACACCAAAAATAGATCATGCCCTACACTGCTCATCAGTAAGACATCTATGGCTCTGGTTATAAATTGCTTTGATTGATGGATTTACTATGAAGTCATTATGTGGCCATAGCTAAAGTTGATGCAAGGGCAGCAACATTCATCGGCAGCAACATTCATTGTGAGTTGGAACTTAATGAACTGTTGATTGTTCTTAGATACACACCTTCTCCAACTCAAAACTGTCACTGCAGAAGTAAATAACCAGGATCATAGTATTTGTGCTCTCCTTTACCACTTCAGTGCCTTGGATTCCCATGGAAAGCCCAATAATTTTCTTCTCTTAGAATAAATACATGATTCATACCGGCAGTTCTCTCTTCCAGTGAGTATTTTTTGAAAATTCCCTCTTCTACTAGAGCTTCATTATTGAAATCCTCATCAAGATTGGGAATCGCACATTCCAAACCTATCACTCTTGCTGCATGTTCATTGTCACCAGTGATCATTTTGATGTTTACTCTAGCGAGTGCATATAGTCTTCTTACTCTTCCTCTTTTCGAAATCCCCACTTCTATTTTTCTTTGAATTGAGGGCCTTGACTTAGATTATCTCAAAATTTTGCTTGATTTTATCAATATTGATACCTAAATCGTAGATAGCCCAATAATATAGTACTTTTGCTGTATGGCTTCCAAATCCTTCAACCGGTTATGCAGTAATCCTGTTTGTAAATTGTACTAGTTGTGTTGAAACCAAAAACTTGTTGCCTTATAACAAAAAAAATTTATACTTTTCTTAGGAAGTACATTCCCTTGTTGTTTCTTTACCAAGTCAAGATTTTGTTAGCTTCATCTCATTAACTGTCAAGTGCCTGTTTTGTCAGTGAAGATTTTTTTTTTGTTTTTTTGTGGTTCAGTCCATTGTGTAACAAGTAGAAGGTTCTCAAACCATGGTGAAATCAAGCATCAAGCATTTCATAGAATATGCCACATGTAAGAGTAGCTGATAGAGGCAGACCTTCCAGAGTTGCCACCACCATAACTGTGACTACTGTAGCAAAAAGGCATGATCAATCATCGTACACTATATCTCTAATACTTTGAGTTTTAAATATTTGTATGAGCATTAAGATTTAGAGTATCAGAGCAACAAATGTTCTTTGATGTCAGCTCTTAAAGTTGCATAATATGGTTTTGTTATTTTAATTTTCTGTTCACTTTTTTTTTTTTTAAACATAATGTCTGTGTTTTCAACCAACATCAATGATCAATGTAGTGGTTATCTTTAACATAATATTTTTGCTTTAAATCAAGCTTCAGTATGACCAGGCTGCTTGTCTTGTACTATTACTCTCAAGAAAGAGGCCGCACCAGAGAATGATGCTTCCTATTGGTAGTTGAGGAAAGGTGATTGGTTAAATTCATTTTTTTTTCATGATTATTTTTCAATCTTCCATTCTTTTCATTGTAAATGCATACATATGTGAAATTTAACATTCATAAATTATCATGTTAGATGTTGATTTCGTTTACTCTTTTTTCCCCTTTTGTTACTACATCACCAGCGAGTATTCTTTGGCTTTGCCTTTTATGGAGACCACTTAAGAAGATTGGCTTTTAATGTCTCTAGGAAGTTTCCTAAGTCCTACATGCAGCAGATATAGTTGTGAGTCAATTTTTTTCATTTATTTTCTGTTCAGCTGTGTTTGCCATTTACAACTCTTTCCCTATATCAGACTCTGTTACCATCTTTATGAGTTATAAAGAGTACAAGGGAAATACACTTTATTTTAAATGCTTTATTTTCTTGTGATGAAATCCATCAATGTAGAACTTATTTAATTTGTAGGGAATTTTTATATTGCAATCATAGGAGTGGACCCTTTATGCATGTGCCTGATGTTTTTACTTGCATGAAGAATCTTTATGCTTAAGAACTTGTGATCTTGTTTGCAGAAAAGATGAATGCTCTAAACAAGTGAGTGAAAAGGCAAAGACCAAGTTGCAATTTCAATAAAAGTACCTGATTGCCCTCACTCCAGCCTCCCAGAATTTGCATAGGTCATTGAGGTATGTTCATAAGCATTACTTTGTGTGTTACTCTGCTTGGGATATCTTGAATTAAACTATTGAAAACTCTATCAAAGTTTGATTAACCTTTTTGCAGATCAAACTAAAACTTACTTTAAGCTTTAGGTTGATAAAACAGTCACCTAAAACAAGCCCTATCAGAGGTTATTTGTGCACAAGTTAGCTTATAACTATATGTGGCCTGGTCATGAGATTGTTACTGCCTGGGCCAGGGCATGTATAGCTTTGTAGAGGCCAGGTCACCCAAAATTAAAGGCATTAACTTATAAATTAGTACACTTGGCCCACAGCTTTTCATAGTCACCTTGTCACGAAATCAATCAACTTCTTTTTCTCTACATTGGAATATGATCATACATTCTTAAATACTCTCTCCTTAGTTAGCCACCTTGTTTAGGCCAATTTTATGTATATTGCTTCTATCTAATGAACACACTTTTTTTTTCTTTATAATATAACCTGAGGTCTTTTTTTAAGGGGACAGTAACATATTCAGTTGAAGGAAAATATATGTATATTTCAAATAAGGTATGGCTAATAATAAAATTTTAATGCAAGCAAAAAATTCTCTTAGTAAAGACCAATAATTTTCCTAGTGTACCTTTAATGTTAACTAAATCCCATCAAAACCTCTTGCTTTCAAATGGGATTATGTGGTTTTGATATCTAAAACAATGGAGGAATTGGGGCATACAGTACAAAGGTTTATCTCTCTCTCTCTCTCTCTCTCTCTCTCTCTCTCTCTCTCTCTCTCTCTCTCTCTCTATATATATATATATATATAATAAAATATGAAAAAACCAATGTGTATATATATATATACACACACATATACATAAAAGAAATATTAAAAAAATCAATCTCATGGGAACTAACAGCCACCCTGGCCTCCCTTTACTTTGCATTTGATCATGGCCTGCTTAATTCGTACCCGTATTGCTTAATTCCTTTTGTGGTATTGTTGTTCTCTTGCCAGATTTACCATTATACTTAGATGTACTATGACTTGAGCATTGTTGCAAAACCTTGGGAACTGATTATTCTGATAATTTCTTTGGTGTTTTTCTCCTTATTGAAGCAAAAAATTTAAAGTCTGGTTTGTTGACAATCGATCATCTTTCTATACCAATTATCCAACTGATGAAAAGATGGCATACAATTTCCTTCTGTAAAGTATTTATAGAAAAGTACTAGTATTTTTTTGTAACTTGTCAATGTGTAAATGTGTTTTTTTCTTTTTTGCTTTTCTCTAACTTATAATAATTGTTGGTAATATAATTTGGTTTCAATACTAGAGTAGTCATGAGGTCACTTTGCTCTGAGTTCAGTTTGCATATGCTTCATTGTAATTTTAGTTATTATGATTTAGGGCCTTCTACATTGCTGATTTGTTGAATATGACAAAAATATAACTAACATTAAAAGTGGTCTAATATTCTAGTTAGTCAAGTTTGGAGCAAGTTGTTTGATCCACTAAAATTTGAGTTTTTTAATATGACTCTCAAAGGAATGGTGTTTGTTACTTCTTTGTCCATTTGAATGTATGAAATTCACCCTCAATGTTGTTGGTCATTTATTTCTTAACTGTATTCCTATGAAAATTCAAGGACGAATGACTATATTTTTTTAATTTAAATTTCATAGGAATTTTTGATACTTAATAAAACTAATCTTTGGAATAGCTATTGATTTGTCATAGGATTGGTCTTATTACTGAATTGGCCTTGGGTGGGGGGGGGGGGGGTGGAGCTTTTCTTTTTACCCTGATGTCCTGTTAAAGGCCGGCTAGAATGTGGTCTCTTGAATATATATGCCTTAGTCTTGGGGGCTCCCTTCTTGTGGGCGTGAACAACCTTTTCACTCTTCATCTTCACTGAAACTCCACTTCTGTTTTTCTCTGAATCGAAGTCTAACATGGATTATAGAATTTATTGATATTCATACTCATATCAAAGACAAGCCCAAGAAAGAGTCGCTTTCTTGCTAGGGCTCTAGAAATCTTTACAAGCGATTTAGAATCTACTTTGTAAATAGTATTGGTTGTGTTTAAACCAACTGCTTCGTGTTTTATATATCAAGAACATTTGATACTGTTTTGTGGGAGTACCTTCCCTCATTGCTTCTTTTAAAGGCAGAATTCTGTTACCTCCATCGCATTTAATGTACAAGTACCTGTTTTGTCAGTGCAGATACTTACGTCTTACTCGAGTGTCTCACAATCAGAGATCCCTAGCCAAGGCATAATCAACTATCATGTATTTCATAGAATAAGCCAAAGTTGTCTTCCAGCCAGAGGTAGACCTTTTGCAATTGCCAACACCATGATTATGACTAGTAGTGACAATACGAACAAGTGCATTGAAATATGTTGGTGCTGCCCATCTGTAAATACGTCCACCCTGATGTCTCCACTCTTTAGGTAGAACTTTTCAAATTGCCTAGATTGCTTGAAGTTACAGACAGCAGAAACAGCAACAACCCGAACGACAGCAACAATAATACTCCCACCATGATAATCATATGCTGTTTGATTCCAAAGGCAGAGAGATTATAGCACAGGCTATAAGTACAATAACAGTGGTTGCCTCAAACACTTTAAAGACATAACTGAGTAAGCCTTTTGCTAGATTTTTTGGGTACTTCTTGGCACCAAAAACATTCTTTCAATGAATAAGATCAGCCACATTACCACTAATAACTTGCTTTATGTAGGTTCCAAGAACCACAACCAGTGCTTTTACTCCAGACTGACATGAAGCCTCAAAGTTCTTATTCCTCATCATGTCACTGAGCCACTTCAGATCAACACTGAGAAAGGAAATGGATTTGTTATGCAAGCAACCCTCATCAACAGGATGCACATCAATGGTCTTGGTCAATTGATGCTGTATATGTGAAAGATCAATTGTAAATCAGTACACAATCTTTGATTCATTGCTTAGTAGGTCTTGATTTGTGGTCCTTCCTTCTGTTGCTTTTGGGTTACATTGGTTGATGCCAAGAAAGTGATAGATGTTATTGCTTCTGGAAAGGTACATATAATCAGAACATAAGTAGCATCTGGCTGAGACCTGAATAACTGAACATTTGAAGGCATGGAAAAACTAGTTAAGAGATCAAAGCTAGTTTCCTGAATCTACAAATTGAATGTTGTACAATGAATTTTTTGGGGACCTTTTAAATTTATGATTGTAATTCTTTAAGAGGCTCTACATTTTGAACACTACTCTTCTTTAACAAAACTCATTAATTACTTATAAAAAAAATAAGTGTTTGATTGTTTTACTTCCTTGGCCTATTCCTAGTTTATATTTCTGTTAAGATTGTCAATTAGTATGGCCATTGGTCTTTGTACCAATGGCTTCTCCTTTCCCTCTCATAAGCAAGGAGAAGATGTTGAAGTTGTGGGTTTAATCTGAAATGTGTAAATGATTTGTATTTACCAATCAAAACTATAATGTGATCGTTGAATTCTATTTGTGAAGAAAGGGATGGAGAAACTAAGATAGGAAGCTCTGTGTTTTGATGGCTCTCTCTTATGATGTTTAGCTCTGGAATGACACTATTTAGGAAGAGTCATAGTATGCACACCTTCAACGCTTTAATAAAGATGTAAGTTTGAAAATCCTACATAAGATAAAATTATCTCTCCTTGGCCACTCTAGAGCCTTGAATTCCTATAACCCAGTACCTAATGGTTTTAGGGAAGGCACATAATTGGAATGGCCCTTGAATATGGCTTTTTCTGCTTCAAGCATGTACCCATCATAGCCTTCTCTAAAATGTAGGATCTTTTCATCATAAAAATATCAACGTTTTCCATCTGCACTTCAGGCTAACAATTTTGAACATCACAATGTCCACTTCTGCTTTACCTACTAAATCCTTGTTTGGCTTGAGATTTTAGACTCTGCACTAAATTAGCTATAGGTTTGGAGTTATTGTCTCTAGTGATCATCTTAACATTTAACTTTGGCAATTATGCCCTACTGTTCACACAAACCATTTATTTTGTCGCAGTCCACATTGTTTCTGCTGTTCTAGCACTGGTTGAGATCATTCAACACCGCTACCTAAGTATAAAAACACCAACTTTTCTTTCTTTATTTTTTCCTTGGCTCGTATTAAAAAAAAAAAAAAAAAACAATGGTTTTACTGCTTCAGATCTCTCCACAGTCCACATCTCGCACTGAAGCATAAAGCCACCAACCGGAGGAAAAAACCATTGGAAGAAAAAATCTGAAGACAAAATTATAGTCCACGTCTCACATCAACTCTCTTGCTGAAGCGATTTATTCTTTTGAGATTGGACAAACTAATGGAGCCTGAAACAAATTATAAAGGGGACTCTTTTTTTGGTGGTTAGAAATTCAGACAAATTTAGTGGGCCTGGGGTTGTTCTTAGGCTAGATTCGATGGATAGGAGAGATATGGGTATTAATTAACTGTGTTTGTCATGTAAATGGATTAGATTATTAACACTTCTTCTTCTTTGTTTTGTTTTTGTCTATAAATTAATCCACAAATATTCATGTATGAGAGCATACTTTTGCAAGTGCATGAAAATTGTGTGAAAAAGCTTTTCTTGAGAGGTGTTTGATCTGTTTTCTTTTATGTTTTTGTGTTAAAATGTGTTTTTCTAACGGCAAGGAGAAAGGTTGGTAACGGTTGTCTATCGGGTACCACTATGTTAAGTCTAATTTCCCTTTTTCTTATAAAAAATATTAAATTTAAAATTATTTATTAATAGCTTTTTTTTTCTTTGTCATAACAAATAGGGTGGAGGGATTCCATTCAAAAACATATTCTCCCTCAGGTTGAGACCAAGTTGAGCCACAAGACTTTAAGCATCATTAAAGCCAATTAATAGAACTTGGTTAGAAACTTTAGTATCCATTTGAGAACAATTTATTTAGCTTTGTATTGAAAATGTGCTAAAGTGTACTTTGAAAATATGAAGGAAAAAAAAAAAAGAGATTTTAAAAAGTTGTATATAGAAGCTAAAAAACAAAAAACTAGCTTATAAGCTAGCCCCAAACACAAAGTTGTGCTTCACATCATCATGTAATCCAGACAACAGATAGGTCCACACTGTGTCCTAGCCCAGGATAACCAAGCCCCATTCCGCGTTTCAGTCTATAACCATCACAATAATAGCTAGCTCAGTACTACAAGCGTGACTAGCGCATCACATCCTCTTCGTCCTATGAAAGAAACAAAAACTAGTACAACAATACATGCAGCAGTACCATCTTTATATGGTCCATATGTCCAGAAAAATAAACATCTTCACAATCTGCAAATCCATCCTTTACACAAATATCCAAGTAACTCTGAAAAAGGTTTAATCTAACTCTTGAAAGAGAACAATTAAAGAGCAGAAAAAAATTCTATGTTGCTCTTTTCTCAAATACACTTCGGGACCAGGATTACAAATGAAAGTCAAAATGAAGAAAATCCAGTCATAGGATGAAACATTCTTACATATACGTTAATTTGGATAAGACCCTTGGATAGGTTGGTTCAGATCAATATAAAACATGACGAGTCTTAGAGTCTGAGAAAAGTAATCAACATTACCTGCTCCATTCATGATAAGAATTTGACCAGAATATTGGAAAACCAGTCAGAGCTATTACTCTCACAAATTGCCCACTTGAGGCCCTTCACAATCCCCATCTGCTCAATTGGGAGAGTACAGGGGCAGAAATGGTAAAAATATATCATCCACATACAGACCATGCCATTGGACTTGAATTTTTATGTATTAAATATGTTCCAGTGATGGTCAGTCGGTAGATTTTCCTTTGTCTTCTCAAGCCTCTTGAGGATGTCTAAGAAAGGAGGTCTTTGGTTCATGTCATGGGCCCAACATTGCTCTGTTAATCTAAAACCATTGAATATGAAAAGAGATTAGCAATCTGATTGTTCAAGTTCTAGTGTATATCTAGGATAATATTTATGAAAGTTTTTTATTCATATAGCAACAGTGCTTTTCTTCTAAACAACAACAGAGTATCCGATTGTAAATCAGCATCCTAGTGCATGTTGAGCAACATGACATGGTTTTGGTTGAATAGATTACATAAATGCTGAATACAGGCAAATAAATCTACTGAGAACAGTGTCAGGGTCTAAGAAAAAGAAGATCAGAAATTGCTAATGCAAATTAATGAAAATATTATGAAGATAGTATAACTAATGACCATGAGATAACCAATTTAGCTGATTAGAATCCACAGTTATTTGCTATAATGGGTTTTATGAATTTCTTCAATCTACCAAAAAGTTATTTGCTCTAAATCATTATCTACGCCAAATGAGAGATCAAAGAGGCACAGTTCATACAAGTAGATGTCAAGAGAAAAGAATGAGCAATTGCACATAGCTAAAAAGCATATGACAAGTCGGAAATGGGAAAACAAGGACAATAAGATACGAAAGCAATCGGGAATTAGTGATAGTACCAATACAATACAAGATCAGCAACAATGGTTTTCTCGTGGAACAAAATTAGCCAATGGACCAGTTAGAACTTAGAAGAGATTAGTTCTGTTGAAGGTGTTGCAGGAACAACAGGGTGATGAAAAAGAACACAAGACATGGCTGTAAGGAAGACAAAACAGCTGACAATTTTTTTTTGGCAACAAGGTGGCTGATAATTTCAACAGTTCATGTACCTAACCCCAAGAAAACTAGAGAAAGGAAAAGAGGAAATATGTGTACCTAGACAGAATAGAATGACGACAACAACAATTTGTGCAGCTAAAAATTAGTTTGGGTAATCAAATTATTAATGATTATCTCTCTCAAAAAAAAATATATATTATTAATGATTATACAACTGAAAAATCTTAGATTCATTTTATTAGGAAAAAAATTACGATTCATAGTTGGGCCACGCATGCATGACAAAAGAAGCAACTTCGTGGTTGATAAAATTTTCACAACAAACTTACTCTCTCAATTCAGGGATATATCCTTTTGAGCGAAATGTAGGCCTATTTCCCTCACTCACATATTTTGCTGCTTCATAAGGCTCAAGATTTGCAAGTGGTGGGTCCCCTTCAAGCATCTGGATTAGTTGGGAACGTTATGAATGAGAACCAATTTCAAGTGTTTTGAGATCTTATCTCAAATCCTTACAGAAGCAAGCATTACCTCATAAAGTATCATTGCGAAAGAGAAGACATCAACCTTCTTATCATATCTCCGGTGTTTGAAAACTTCAGGAGCCATATACCGGTCTTTTGTTTCATTTCCACACCCATAAGAAGGGAAAAAAATAATTAAGTTTTCAGTATTATAAATTGTATTTCAATGTACAGAAGTTATCAGAGACACTCACAACTTCCAGTCTCTCCAGTCATTTTGTAAACATCATGAGTATTCTGAACCTTGATGAGCTTGCTTAGTCCAAAATCTCCAACTTTTAAATGGTCTGCACTGGAATTGACAAGAAGAACATTCCTGAAATTTATAAACATATTTCTTCAGGTAAAATAAAATGAAGGTACAGAGGCCAGCGACATGTTCTTGATGATGAAAACCAGAACAAAAGAAATAAAATGTAACCATTTCAATTGGGGAAAACAGCATTTCATCCTATGAATGAAGACTAATAATCTCCTAATTACAAGGATAAGTTAGTATACTGATTAAAGCATGACATCAGTAGTTACCAGTAAAATATAAAGAAGTTAATATGCCTGCCAAAATCTGAAACAGAATAAACTCACCTTGGTTTTAGGTCCCGGTGAATTATGACATTTGGCTCATTGTGAAGATAAGCCATGCCTCTGCCCACATAAGATAACAGAAATCAGATTAGCATAACAATTGAACTCACTTGAGTTTGTAAATTCTTTTCTTTCTTCTTTTTTTTTTAATAACAAACAATATATTGAGTTTGTAAAATGATCTTTGTAAAACAACTTAAGCAATGTAATAGAGGGTTATGCAAATGCCATAGATTTTGCATAAACTCAAATTGCGGATTCAGCACTATGCAATTAATTTATTTTAATTGATGTCAAAATTAACCCATGGAGCCTAATGTTGATTCCTGAGGTAATACACAAACAGATGTCCAAAAAAGAGGACGATATAAGCAGAAGCAGTACTCCAATCAATGCAACTAACACACACACACATGTGCGCGCGTGCGCATGCATGTATAATTTTTTTCCACATTTCTTCCCTTCCCTTCAGTTGATGAGGATCCATAGCAGCCCAATTAATTGTGATTAACGAATGTAGTTCTGGATATGTATCTGTCTATACAAAATTAGTTCATACAACCCCAAAAAAAGAGTGAAACTAAAATGAACTTTTCTACTTAAGTACAGCAATTATTTACAAACACGGATGCAATAATTGTTGGGTATGCACATATGAGTGAAGTCCCACATTGAATAATGATGAGAAAAATGAGTGATTGATATAATATGTAGAGCTCATTCCCATTGGGCTCAAGCCTTTTGGATTAAGCGTGTCTCTATATGATATGTTAACTACTCAAGGAGTCTCCCCAAGGAGTTTATCTGCCCAACAATAACCAACAATCAATAACAATGGGGTTCAGGTATGGCATTCTCCCAGAAGTAGTTAGAACTTGAAGTACCTGGCAATGTCCAATGCAAAGTTGATAGCTGTTGAAGGACTAAGTGAACCTTTTTCCTTGAGGTACTGATGGAGATCACCCTAAAACAGCAGATGAATGCAACAATTAAGGAAGGTGTCTCTACAAGTACATTCTTTGAATCACTAGCAAGAACTTCAAACCACACAATTATGATTCTATTATCCTAACCCCTTTTTTTTAATTTTTTTATTAAAAAAAAAAAAAGCATTTATATACCCCTCGTAAGTACTCGGTAATTAACATCAGGGGCTTCTTCTCCGTGACAGCTCCAAGAAATTGGACTATATTAGGGTGACGAAGCTTCACTAGCAAATTAACCTCATGCCTGAAGTCCTGACTGAATCGGGAAAGCAAAGAACAGGTAAGCAATTTACATTTTTGATAAAAAAGAAACTGGATCAGAAAGAAAATTTGATAATTGGAGACAAAGAAGGATTAATTGTTTTCTTAATGACAGTGGCACCCCCCCAGAAATCTTGATATATGAAAAGTGAAGGTCCGTTTTAATTTCAATACACTCACTCTGGAAAGAATGCTGAGTGAATCATTTAAAAAAAAAAAAAAAAAAACTTTTTGGTCCAAGTAAAATATAAACTTCATCACACTCAATTTCTTTTTTCTTTTTTCTTTTTTCTTTTTTCTTTTTTCTTTTTTTTTTTTTGGTTGATAAGTATTTCCCACTCAATTTCAGAAAATAAGCCACAAGTACAACTCAATTCAACCAAGCCCTAATCGACTGATACATGGATCCTTTTACACCACTTCGTCCTATCTAGGGCCATACCCCTGGCTACCTCTTGAAGAATCATGTCCTTAAAACTTTGTCACTAGTGGGGAACTACCCAGCTCATATATAAATAAGATTCATGTTCATAACAATGCCTATCAACCTACCAAACCCTCCTTTTTTACCCAGGCTTGAGATTGGCTATGCAAAAGGATATGATCAACTTATAAACCACAAAAAAAAAGGAAATAATATACTATTCATTGAAAACAATCATCTTATGCTGTTGCAACTAAAAAAGGCAAACAAAAAGCAGCACCCCTATATGGAATTTTATAAGAAAATGTATCTTACATCACCAATCTGTCATCTGAAAGTGATGGAAGAATGCGTTTGACAGCTACAGGTGTTCCACGCCAACAGGCTTTTAAAATCTCACCAAAAGACCCCTGCCAGCATCAGCCATCATCAGTGAAAGTACATTTGACAGATATATTAATAGTAATACACACCAAGAACTGTGTGCTGATATCCAGATTTTCAGCAGCATATGAATTACTTAAGTTGCAAACTAAATTAAAAAACTAACAAGAAACCACAGACCCACAGCATGAAACAGATAAGAGAAATTACTGAGTAAAGATGGAACTATATTAGCATAAAGAAACTACCCATTCTTACAATCAAAGCTATCTTATATTTTGTTTTGGTGAAGATAATCATCTCAGCACTTCACCTAGCCAGAGGAAATAAAGTACAAGTATAGGGTATAGGTGGCATCTTGTAATGGAGAATGAAAGCATGTGATAAGGTGTAACATGATCCCTAAAAACAAAAGGTAATATATTCTTCATTAATCTTTTACTGGTCATACACAATCTAGCATACTAAATCACATTTTCCAGCTAAGAAAAATAGCAATTACAAAATATAGGAGTTCAAACAGTCCAATTTTTACCATAACCAGATGCAGATTCTAGAACCACTAAAATCAAAATGCATTCTGGCTGCAGAATAGTAGGCAGAAAACCCTAGTAATGATGTTTGGTGAAGATAATCATCTCAGCACTTCACCTATACTTGTATTTTGTTTTGGTGAAGATAATCATCTCAGCACTTCACTTAGCCAGAGGAAATAAAGTACAAGTATAGGGTATAGGTGGCATCTTGTAATGGAGAATGAAAGCATGTGATAAGGTGTAACATGATCCCTTAAAACAAAAGGTAATATATTCTTCATTAATCTTTTACTGGTCATACACAATCTAGCATACCAAATCACATTTTCCAGCTAAGAAAAATAGCAATTACAAAATATAGGAGTTCAAACAGTCCAATTTTTACCATAACCAGATGCAGATTCTAGAACCACTAAAATCAAAATGCATTCTGGCTGCAGAATAGTAGGCAGAAAACCCTAGTAATGATGTTTGAATACACCAGATCACTGGTGCCCAGTTTAAAACATTCAAACAATCAACCTTAAAAAATCATAGTGTAACTTCTTGAAACAGTTTTCATGACTTGCCCTCATACAATCTGTTTATCACCAATATAAGAAAAATAAAATCACACCTTCCCAATCATAGCTGAGGTTGAGAAGTCCAGCTCAGAAGGTTCAATTTCCCAGTCACACTTGTTAGGCAGAGGGGGCGGAACAGGCTTTGGTTCAAAATGACTTCCACTTTGGCCCTGCAGAACACTTGAACTTAGAGCCCAAACAAGAAAATAAAACATAAAATCCACAAGATATAAGAGAGTCTTCATGCGGTATTCAGGTATACCTAGCATTATTATGCCAAATGGAGGGAATTTGACGCTAAAGCACTTAGCACAAACAAGAGATAGGCAGATAGCATTTCCACTTTGAAGTAAACTGGTTATATATGACTTGTAAACTGTTTCCATATCTATAAGAAACACAAATTGATGCAGCCAACAAAGAGTTCGAGGAAAAACAAGATAAAATTCTAAAAGATTCAAGAATTGTGGTCTAATTTCAAATTTCAATGTGGCGCCTTCTTGGCACCTTTCATAGCCTAATTAAGTTATTATTGAGTCTTAATATAAAGTTTATTTAGGTTAGAAAGTTGTTGCTTCAGTTTTAATATAATAAGTGTAATCTGGTAATTTCAATATTTTCTGGAATGGGTTGTAATAGGCTGTATCCAAGGCCCATGAGTCCTATCGTATGTTTTGAGTCCTTTTTCTAATAGTTGTAGAAATTCTTAATTACTTTTCCTTGTTATTGGGAGTTCTGTTTATAGGAAAATTTTATTCAGGATTTCCTAGTCTTTCTGGGAACAGGTTCCGCAATAAACTATATGTAGGCCTCTATGTAGTCAATAACTTTCAAATAAAGAGATTAAATTCAATAAAATTTCAGCAGCTTATTTTAAACTTTGAGAGTGATTGCTATACCTTAGACATGTTAGAATACCAAGAATACCTTAGACAAGTTATCCAACTTGTGATCAAGAATTAGTTAAACATACAAAAAAAGTAGCCTCTTGAGAGCTTAGAACATCATATATTTCATAGGAAGCACCCCTTAGGTGTTTTCAATGATACAAGTTTCAGAAATAGCTGGGAACTCAAAGTGCGAGCAAGACTTCAAATCAACCATGATGTTTAGAGGTTCAAAGCCACCATTAGATATTATTACATGCTCATTCCGTCCAAAGTTAACTATTGTGAACCCAGTACCAAGATAGAGTCCCTTTCAAAATCCCAAAGGCTACGCACCAATTTACCCCAAAGTCAGCTTGCTTAGCAGGTATAATAAGTGATACACCAAACTAAGTTCGTTTTCCTCTTTTTTTCCTTTTTTTTGTTAAAGGCAAATCACATGTTCACTTCTCTCTGCTTAGATAGCAGAGAGTAGAAGGGGGAGATTTGCTGTAGCAGCTGCCATGACTGCAATGTAAAGGCAATTGCTAGGTTATGGTAGGTAATCCAAAGATCTTTTCTGCCGATTTTCATGGATAAATTTGATTCCCACCTATCAACCCCCAAAAAATGTCTAATATCCTAGTAATCATACTTCAATGTGCTGAAATACGATGATGGCCAAGAGCCTTGTAATTCAACTAGCACCTCTTGGTGTTTTTTAGGGGAGATGTCCTGGGTTCATATCCCCCCTCCCCCATTATAACTATTGAATTATCAAAAGGAAAAAGGAAATATATATATATATATATATACACACACACACACAATGATGTTATATCACATTTCATGGGGTCAATGGAAAATAAAATCCCTAAAACTTATGGCTTCAGTTTATCCTTGATGGCAATCAAAATGCAACAACAAGCCAAAATAGTTTCCAGTGATGCACCGCAAAAGAAACCACTGCTAAAATTACCCAATAAAATGTTGTCTGAGTTTCTCTAAAGACTCTAACTGAAGAGCAGTAGCATCTGAAAACATAGACTGTCAACTAGTTCCTTAAGAAGCATAGTTTTTTATCACTCAACAACCAGATAATATAAAAGAGGCCCTTAGTAAGCATCTCTTAGAACCTTACCTAAACAGTTACACCATTTTAATAACAGTGATAGACATGACAACTCTGATTCAAGGTCCAAGTAAAAGAAAGATAGAGAGTGAATTCCCATGTTTTTTATTTTCAGATTATTCCATAAAATAACAAGTCCCCATTTCTATTACAGAAAGCAAATACCAACTATTTTCTTTAAGAAGACTTTATTATCACGTTATCATTTTCTAGTTCTAATGGTAATTGAAGAAGGCCATGTATTTATTATCTTATATAATGGTCAGTGATATAACAGAATGAAAAGCATCTTCTATTCCAATATTGATAAAAACAGATTCATCTCTTGTCTTAATGAATTCTGAACTAAACCCTAGTACCAATACATAAGGGTCAACAGATTATTAACATTTGGAAGATACATTCTAGTAAGTGCAGTTTTATTCATTTATTTATTGGTAAGTTATACAACCACTAGGTGGATTTCAAACCCTCTACCTTCCCCCCCACCTATTTGAGCCAGAATTCATTAACTCTACTAAACACAATTTTAAAGAAGCAACCCAATATAGTAACTAGGATTTTACTAACGGATTAGAGCATCCATTAATAAACCATTTTAAAAAAACTTTCTATGGGAAAATGAAAAAGCAACTGATTTTTTTTTTTTTTTTACAGCTTTTTCAATTCCCCATAAAAAGTTTCCTAAAATGATTGATTAATGGATGACCTAAGGGCACTGATTAACCAAACCCTAGTAACTAAACAACAATAAGGGAAAAAAAACATGTAATTGTAGACTCAACAACTCAATGAAACAGGACAAGAAGAAGAAGCTAACTAAACATTTGCAAGCAAATGACATTAAATAATGAAAGGAAAGGCAAGAAGAGGAAAATTAAAGCCAGAGACTTACATAAGACAAGCCACCGTATGATTTTAACAACTCGATCATGTTATGCTTTTTAGCTCCTTCAGCATCGGCTAAAGGCTGTCACAAGAGAAACTCCATACAATTATTATCCGATTACCATTTCACATTAAATTTAAGCCCCCCCCCCCCCCCCCCCAAAAAAAAAAAAAAAAAAATCATTTTTACTTCTAATGCATATCGAAAAAATTACATTTGAATTGCAAGATTTACTACCCTTTTTCTTTAATGATAATGCACTCACAATATCCCTCCTAAGCTTCAAAACCAAGCAATGTATCCCTTAACCATTGTTAATTTATCCCTCCCTTGCCGTTAGGATTTTGATTAAATTTAACAAAAAAAAGTCAAAAATTTTGATAAAATACATGTCTAACAGAAATTTGAATTTCCCACTAAATTTATTTCTAATACATGATTCAAACTCATATCACCTGCTGTAATAAATTACCGATTCTACCAAAAGCTTAAGCCATTATTCTAACTGTTAAAATAATAGTTAAACGATTAAATCCACCATTTGCAATCGCCAATTTATCAGTAAACATATTACCAATACCGAACACCGAGATGGAATCTATTCATTTAAACTTAAACACAGTTATACTTTCAATTCCATTGTTCCAATCCAAACTTACTTGTACACAACAATTTGCACAATTTTTTTTATTACTGTTGAATTTCACAATTATTTTTTCAAATTAAACAAATAAAGTGAAAAAAACAGAAATTAACACTGCAAAAAAAAAAAAAAAAAAGCAAAAAATTGACGAAGAAACAGTAAAAGAGAAAGTGTTTTGTTTTTTTTTTTTTTTTTACGGTGTTCTTCCATCGATCCTGAGCGTTGACATCGGCGCCATAGTCGATCAAGCACTTCGCGACTTCGATCCAGCCGTGGAGCGACGCCACGTGGAGCGGCGTGCGGTTGTCGTAGTCCCTAGCGTTCACCAGCGTCCGATCTTCCTCCAGAAGCTTCCGGACGGCTCCGGCGTCGTTTTGGTGCGCGTGCCAGAGAATCGAAGAGGTCCGGCTCACTCTCGCTTTCTCCTTCTCCTTCTGCTTCTCCTTCGACGGCGACGGCACTGACGCGGAGCCTCCGCCGCTAACGCCGCCGACTTTGCCGCCGGTGCTGTCTCCGCCGGAGGATGTGTCGGAGCTCATTAGATCGGATCGGATCGGGTTGGAAACTATCTAACGAATTCGGATCCAAGTCGGGTAGGAAATTAGAAATTGAATTTTGAAAGTGGGAAATGGATTTTGATTTTTTTTGAGAGAGAGAGAGAGAGAGAGAGAGAGAGCAAAGTTCGGTATTCTATCCGTTACTCTGGTTTTACTTTTTCAACACTCCTTCACGTGTGTCATGTGCATTTATATTTATATATACTGTATTTGCTGAATTGCATTTTCACCTTCTTAAAATTTTCTAATTAGATACTATACCGTTCATACTCTACTCGAGAAAAAACTTGCTTCTATTTGTTTATTTGACAAACGGGACGAGTTAAAGCAAAAATTTATGATTGATTATTGAATGTAGGGTCACGAATTGTTGGTCCAGGCCCAAAATTTTGTTTGGACTGTGGTTTAGTGAGCCCAAAACAATGAATTTGTAGAAAGTGGGCTTAAGAGCTAGGTTTTAATAATTTATATTAACGGCTAGGTAAGAATTCAATGATAATCGAAAATGAGTAGCACATAAAGTTTCACAAAATGGCTATCCAAGGGGACTGGATAGGATTTAATACAAAAATTATGAACTTTTATACCACCCTTAGTGCTACAGTAATTCTCTCTTCCCCTCTTCTTCCTATTTTTTCCATCCTCCATTTAGGGAGATCTTTTACATTTATATAGGTCCTTTTAGGCCATCCTGATCTTACACTTGTTGCCCATCTAGATCCTCACTTGAGTATATGTCCTATCAAATATCTTCTTTTGTTATCTGTTAGTGGCAGTAGCTAAAGGTTGTACTATTCAGGGGTCTCCTCCCCATAAATGCAACCAGAAGAGTTGGTGTAGTGCATTTAATACGGTGGTAGCAGCTTTTCTTTGAGATATTTCCATATTATCATCTCCTTTGTACGTGCTTGAAGTTCATTCTTATCATTCTAACTTCCTGATCAGTTGCCTAAGTCATTCGAGAACTTGCTTGAGCGAGACTCATCCTATCCGAAAAGAACAACCTCCTCGGACTGTATTCCTCTCTCCTCTCCTTGCATGATCCTTCATTCCATGGCCTCTTCTAATTATTCATTGCTCATCGGATGTATCCACGAACAGGGCCCAAGGCCCAGTATACAATTTTGGGATCTTACCCCCAAATTGAACATGTCGAACTCAACTATAATAATATGTTTTTGAACCAACTGATGAGTACTATATATTTATACATTTAAATGTTTAAAATATACTTATACAGACTTGATATTGAATTATATAAGTATAAATTAGTTTATAAGATATTAAATTAGTACTTGTTATTTATTGATGATATAAATAATCAATTTTGTAGTAAAATTATATACAATTTTTTAAAATATAAGATTGATGAATCTAATTAAGTCAAACAAAATAATTTTAATTATAATTTAGTTATTATTAATTATTAGGATATATTTGTGAATGGGAAAAAAATTAGTAATAATGTTTGGAAAAATAATAACTCAATCAAGTGATTCATGAACAAGTTCAACCTTGTTCGACAAGAAATCAAACCAAACTTGAATATGTAATTTAGTTTGATAATGAGATTGAGTTCAACTTGTGTTCAAAAATTTTAAACTTTTAATACTCAACTTGACTTGACTTATATACAGCTGTATGAAAATTTGAGTAATATTATTCCTTAATTATTAATAATAATTTTAAAAAATTATATAAAAAGTCCCAACTTTATAGCTCCAAATTTATAAGTTAATCAATTAAAGTTCTAAACTCATGAAATTGTTTCAATTTGAAGTCATTTGTCCATTTTTGTTATTCTTGGAATTATAAAAGCTACATGATCAATTACGAATTATAAAAGCTCGAATAAATTAAATAAATAAATAACAGAGATAGATAGAAACTTCAAATTTTGAAACTATTTCATAAAGTTTTGGGTTTTATTTGATAGAACTAAAAAATTCACGCAACATAATATAAAATAAAAGAAGGTATAAACTTTTTTTTTTTTTGCTAGGAAAATGCGGAGGTCCGAACTCCCAAGTAATAGATTACTTACAAACCGGATACCAACTCGCCTAAAAGTGGCGGTGGTAGAAGGTATAAACTTTGAACTTTATCATGTAATTTCTCCTAAT
The DNA here is from genome assembly GCA_023621385.1 of Quercus gilva. Lineage (NCBI taxonomy): Eukaryota > Viridiplantae > Streptophyta > Magnoliopsida > Fagales > Fagaceae > Quercus > Quercus gilva. The sequence goes on along the minus strand of CM042475.1, from coordinate 5,255,519 downwards.
GATTATTTTATCCCATATTTTAGACTCCCTTTAAATTTATGAAAATCCTAACCAGGGGAGCAAAATATTTGTTATGAATAATTTTAAAAAATAGAAAAAAAAAAAAACATATTTACAATTTCATCTATAGTTAGAAGGGGAAAAAAAGAAGAAGCAAATTACACATATATTTTCCTTATTTATTAGTATTTCATTAATATTACTTTTATATTGGTTGAGAAAATTCCACATTTTTTCCCTCCTTGTGGTCGGCCTCGTGTCGTGGCTACTAACCGCGTCGGTATCTTTGGATCTAAGTCATCTAACAATAATTGTCAACTATTTATTATCCTCGCTTAGCAAAAAACTATTTATTATCCTTTGCCTATCATCAGCCTATGTATTCTAAACACGATTGGATTCCCAAGATCTTGGAGTTGACCTCTAGGTCTCTTTAGTCTTTATCACCGACTTCACATTGAAGACTTTGGAATCAAATTCTGTATTACACCCAAAAAAAAAAAAATGTAAAAAATTCATAACCAACATAGGAATCAACATTCTCAAAAAAAAAAAAAAAAAAACATAGGAATCAAGATTTGGAATCAACTTGTCTATACCGAAAGTTATGAACAAATATTCTTAACTTGGCTGCTTTTTTCTTTTTTATTTTTTGGAAAATATTCTTAACTTGGTTTTGGGGTTTGGGCAAAGTTTTAGTGCGAATCTTAACTTTAATTTTCTCTCTCTATATATATTAATCATTCTTTTATTTCCATTTCTGCCTCTTCCATAACCAAAAACCTACAACTGTAAAAGGGAATGAAAGAGATCAAACCTAAATTGCTCTTTTTTATTGGGGTCCATATAATGTCACTTGTTCACTTTTTATTTAAAGGCCATATTTTTAAATAAAACAGACACAACAGTCTCACGACCACGACCACACCTCCTACACCACATGGCCATGCCCTACCTCACCATGTCGCCTTCTGCACCTCAATATGACCCTTTATTATAACCCGTTCATGTCAATGATGAAAAAGAGAAATTGATGACAGTATGTGAGAGATTTTGATGTTGCAAAAAAAAAAAAAATTTAATACTCATTTTATTAAGCTACAGTGCTAGGCATAGTATGTGTGAAATATAAGAAATAGAAGTATACTACAACCTTATCAAAAAAAAAAAAAGAAGTATACTACAACACTGTACACTAGGCCAAGCCCAGTGGGCTAGACTGACACATATACCAAGTCCAATGCTAATGCCCCTTTTGCCCTTGTTTATGAGGTAAGATTAGTGTTAGAGACACAGAATCCATAACATAAGCTGATTGTATAACATGGACAGGGCAGACAGTTATTGCAGCAGATAGCTTTCCTTGCACAAGCTCCAGCCCACAAGTTGACAACTCCTACAAGGAAAGTACAACTCAGCCACCATCCCATTCTGTCACTACATGATCTGTATAATCCCCGTATGATTCATGTGATCTTTAATTTGTGTAATCCCATGAATCATGGATACCTTTTTCTTTATTTCATCAAATATACTTGAATTTATTTGTACTTCGTCAAGAATGCTTAACTGGCTATTCATGTGATCCTTAATTTGTGTAATGTCGAAGGATGGGGTCTTTATCTCTGCTCCGCATGGTTTTATCTTGTCCCATCCCCGCCCCACCCAGCATAACGAGGAAAACTTTCTTACCCAATTTCCGCCCCTTGGGGCCCCGCGAAGCTCCACCCTGCCCCACCCCGTAAAACTTTAATTTTTGTTAATTTGTCCTACAACTAGTATAAATTTTTTTAATGAAACCTATTTTACTGATAAAAATATATTTGAAATTATAACTAAATTTATCCCATCAAATCAAATCAATTTTTAGAAAAAATTGAATAATATATCCAAGTGTTTAACAAGACAATCATAAAAAATAAAAATAAAAAATCTCATAGTAACACATAACAAAATAAAGGCAGAGAAACACATTAGGTAAAATCAAATAAACTAATATTTATATGTTTGTTTAAATAATAGGGTTTTAGGGAATAAAAAATTTACAATTATAACCCTTAATAACGCGGGGTGGGGACAGGGAGGGGCGGGCAGGTCTAAAAAGTCTAAACTCATTTCTGCCCCACCTCGTGGTGCAAGGCTAAAAGCTTGCCCCATCCCCGCCCCACCACCTTTACGGGAAGGGAAAAACCCGCGTAGGGTGAAGTAGGGAATGGCAGGTTAAGCGGGGCGGAAAAAATTGTCATCCCTAATTAGAAGGTCAAATCTCCCTAACTATTTACTTGATTCACACAAATAAAAAAGTTAACACATAGGAATTAACTTTCCGTGATCAAGACTCCTATATCTTGAATTTGGATTCAAATCCCCCATTCTCCACTTGTTGAAAAATTTTTAAAAAATAAAAACCCTCCGGTGAAAAACATTCCTTACCAAAAAATATAAGGCAAACTTAGTCTTGGATTTTTATTTTTTATTTTTAAAACATCTAGAAAAAATTGGGACAAAATATGTTTTTTGTATGAATATTTTATCATTTATTAGGCCATCTTTAGTACTTTATGTAGTTCAAAAAAAAAAAAAAAAACGTATGTAACAAATATATATAATACCCCTCATATATGCAATTGCTCAATTTTAAACATTGGCTATGCCTTCTTTCTCCCACGGCTTCTTGAAAAACCAAAATTCTAACCTGGGCAGCACCGATCATCCAGGTTTGAATTACGGTCTTTTAAGAAGCCTCTCTTCTTAATGATCAGGCTGCAGCCATTGTGACCACCAGGTCATTGGCAGCCCTCTGTCATTCATTCAAGCCCGCACCTGCAGCTCATGCACTCAAGATTACGGATATCACTGTGAAGTTTAAGATTCAAGCTCAAGTAACAGCCTGAAAGATACAAATCAGATTTGATCAAGTAGACACCCCATGGACATTGCTTCAACTTGTTTTAAATGTGGATTTATCATTAGCTTTGAAGAGAAACCAACATATACAAATTTATTTGAGTTCTATAATTAAATTACGAATTAGTAAATGCTATATACTACATTTTTTTTTTCTTTCTTTGAGATAGCTAAAATGAGTATTATATACTATAGATCCGGCTAAAGAACTTATGTTACGGTGTTCAATCACAATTTCTTGTCCACACTCGTCCAAGTTGAGGAACTTCATACCACATCCTCAGTGTCTTCAAAAGACCGCTTCTTGGCCTTCAGGTTAAGCTCAAGGCTTTGAGGTAGAGGAGGGGTCCTTCCTCGACGGAACAGAACTGCAAGAGCCCTCATTTTCTGGCAAAGATCAAATACCTGCAGATAATTTAGAAAGCGTGTTACAAAGGATCAATTGTTTTGCAAAGGATCAATTGTTTTGCAAAATTTGAAGATTTGTCCGTTTCTTACTGATGAGGCTTCTATCTCTGCAACGCCTTCACAACCTTTACCTCCGCCTTGCAGTAAGTCACAATACCTTGCAGCTTCATTTTCATCTTCAAATACCTGCAATGACAATCAAGTTATTGACCAAGCTAGCAGAGAAGATCAAAGAGTATAAAGAAACTAGCCTGCATTGAACTATTCGCACTAGAAATTGGCATGGTATGTGGTGACTCAAGTGTTATGTCTATAAATGTTTTAAGAGGTCCAACAGGGACACGTGGATTATTAGTAACAGAAATGGTGGTGGTAGACTTATAATTAAACTGTAGACAAGTTAGCAAGGGTAACTCAAACTACGCATTTGCAGTTACACACAAATAATAGGCTGCTTACTCATGTCTCCGTGTTCACAAATATTGTTCCAGCACAACAAGTATTCAAAAACAAAAGCTTAACCACTTACGAGCACTCCCTCCCTAATATCCTCCACAAGCATCTGAAACTTTGTCCCTGTTCTTGACTGTTTAGCCTGATTACCAATTCCAGACCTCCACTTTCCTCCCTTGGAAAACAATAAGCCAAGCTCCCTTTCAACTTCACTGTTACAGGGGAGAAAAAAAACAAATAAACCAATTTATTCAGTCAAAAGTGACAATCATCCAAAAGAAAGTCGAACTTCAAACCATAAGATACCTGCGATTTCTTCGGGTTTTCATTGTGCATAATTGGTTTTCCCGGTGAGTGAGTACATAGACTGGCTTTGAAGTTTCTCTCCACGGATTGGCCTCCAGTACTGTACAAGAGTAAAATGACAGAAAATGAGAAGCATTTTACATCGAAAAACAAATATGACATTATATATGAACAGAATGACAAGCCTCATGAAATAAAGCATATCACAGAACATATCAATACAATACTTTGAACTATGAATGATGAGTAACACTTGGAATACTCAAATAAGAAATAGAAACAGATAAGAGCACAATATGACTAATAATGATATTTCTCAACCACAAATATTGAATGTTCAATAGACATAAAAAAGATGCAGATGTATTTAAATACTCCTATAAATAATTAAATATTTTACCATTAAGCCACATATCAGACAGCTGCTGATGCCAAATGAACTAACACTCTGGAAAAAACATATTAAAGAGAGCACTAAAAGCAGGTCTATTCAACTGAGTCCAAAGACTTTTGGCATGGCTTGGACAACAATAATTAGTCAATCCAATCGCAAGTATATGGAAATATCTAAATCCAAAGTATCACCATGTACCTGTAACTTATAAGACTCTTTTTACATATAAAAAAAAAACATATATGACATATCATACATCTAAGCAGATTGCACGTTTAGTTTTCTCCACCAAACAAACACATTTAGCATCATTACTTGCAAATACACAGTAACATCTCACACCAATAGCTTCCGAGTCCAATCCAACATCAAAGTACCAATTCGTGTTCAGTTGGTAGGAATTTGAAATTTTCAGCATTACCAATATTATAGGTATTTAGTTAACTAATATTGTGTGAATTTAAAAATCTTGGGCACCCACATGTTGTTTTACATGGCTGCCTCCCTGTAATGGGTTGGTAAGTTCAACTTTGCAGTATGCGGGGGTGCCTTCTTCCAAGGTGGCTGTAGCTGGAGTCTAGGTTAGGAAACACATGGGGTTAGTCATTGGCACGAGCTGCAAACCTCTTGTATGGTCTGAGAACTGAATGGAGCTGAAGATTGCAGCTTTATGAGATGTGGTGGTTTCTGCAAGTGATCTAGGCATCAGTAGGGCTGTCTTCAAATGTGGAATACCATGGATTAAACGAGAGCTTGATGGTTTGTGATCTTCTTCATCGGCATGGGGCCATATGGTTGTGGACATCATAGTCTTAACCTGCAGCTTTACAGATTGGAGCTTAAAACTTTGCATGGCTAGAGCAAACAAACCGGCTAGCACATCATGCTATAACTCAGGAGGAGGTGTCTGTTTAAATTGAGGAATATCCTCTAATTATGGAGTCTTTAGTCTATGGGAACTCCCATACTTTGTAAATTCAATTCCCACAATTCATGAGATTCCAACGTACTTAATTAGAATCTAAGAAACATGGGCACTCCAAGACCTAGGAAGCACAGACACTTCGTTTGGGTGCCGTACCCGTATCGTAATGGTGTCCTATTTGACATATCACATTATAATTTTTCAAAAATTTCTCATGTCGCCGTATCATACCCGTACCCATGTTGGCGTCCTTCCATCCTAGTCCAAAGCCTTCTACATCTCCATGTCAAACATGCCACGACACTTCTACAGCATGTCGGGAGGGAAAAAAATACATTTTTTTTTTTTGTTATTTATCTATTTGCTAACTAGGGTGTTTGGAGCTCTTCTTGCACTTGACCATTCACCAAGGTGTGTGTAGTCCTCTGTCCCACACACCAAGTAATTACAGAGAGGAATTCATTGGGAATCGGGATAACCCGAAGATACTAGCCATAAAAGTTTTAAACTTATGACCTCATGGGATTTCATGATGCCTTGCGAACCACTAGAGGAACCCCCTTGGGGTTTCTAAAAAAAAAAAAAAAGTTCGTTTTAGATATGTTTTTAAAGGTTTTGATGGTTGTTTATTTATTTTGAAAATTTAAAATTAGCATAAACTATGCCTATAAATTATATATATCACTAAATTGTCATTTCTCCACTTTAATGTGTCCTAATTTTTTTAAGAATTATTGTGTATGCCGTGCAGCTGTGCTGGATTGTGTTGTGTCAGAGTCAATGTCATGTCCATGCTTCTTAGATTAGAATTGTAAAAAAAATCATGGCATCCACATCAAAGATGCTAAAAAATTTAGCTTTTAGCAGTCAGCAACTCAAAAAGCGACTTTATTTATTTTAACCCTTCACTTCACATCAAATCTTCTATTATTACATACAATTTCATTAAAATAATATAAACACCCCAAACATATTAATATCTATCTCTCTCTCACATGAATTAAATATTAGTAGCAACATGCAACATTGATCTGCTTGCTAGATTTGTTTAGCGTTAGCACCTTTGATATAACATGTATAGTTTGGCGTTTGAACTGTTAAAAATAGCTTTTTAGTGGTTTTAGCACCTTTTGATACGAAAGCTCTTCAGACTAGTTAAAACATCTTATTAGCGTGCGTTTGACTCCAAATTAAAAAACCAAGTTATTTTACTATTCAGTTTATTTTTACTACTATTCATAAGCCCCACTGCACTTATTGATACTATTAATGGGTCTCGCAATACTATTTCAACTAACTTTTTCCTTTATTTAGTTTTCAGTTTCAGCAAAATAAGCGGATTCAGGTCACCTATCATAGTAGTCAGTCATGTCGGGGATTTTTTTTTTTTTCTCCCCTTAAAACTTACATTAAAGTTTCTAAAACCAGTTTATAAATGTGAAGATGATTGTAAATGCGAAAGATCATTTAGATAACACAAAAAAGTATGATTCAGGCTTCGTAGCTAAAAAAAGCAAAGCAATTCCAACCAACGAACAAGCACAACACTACTACCTACCACAAATTCAAAAAGGAAAATAGAGAAATGAGAAGAAGAAAAAAGAAAAAGAGAGAGAGTATAATTATTAATAATAATAATAAATACCATCATAGCTGCTGGAATCGAAGGTCTGGTGGAGGTGTCGACGCATGTCGTAGGCGCGGGACGACACCTGTTTGACGAACTCGTTCGAAGTTCCAGGAATGGTCCCGTCCATGTGGAGTGCTCTCTCCACTTCCTCTTTTTCCTCCTCATCATCGCCGCCATCGCCATCACTATTTTCTTCTTGCTGTGAGAATCGCCCGCTACTTCTCCAATTACAAGAAACTTCCAGAACTCTCCTCCTCCTCCTCGAAGACAAAAACAGACGAGGGATGCGGTGGTTTTTGTGATGAGCGGTTAGCGAAGAAACGACGAGTCGTCGAGCGCGGAGTGGGTCACTTGGAGGAGGAAGAACTATCGTGGGCGACACTGACGACACTGAATCCATGCTGATTGATTACCAAAGATAAAAAAATCACTATTTTTTTCCCTTTTAATTTGAATAATTTTGGGGGGTTTGATTTTTTTTTTTTTTTTTAAATATAAGTTGGAAGAATTGGGAGGAATTCTCAGCGTGTTAGGTTAGGAAAGGAAGGAGGGAGACGAGAAATGTTTTGGCGTTTCTCTGGTCTGCTGATATTTTTGAACACCTCTGTAGGTGGGTCCGGCCGGTTTGGTCTCTGAAACGGACGGGTCAAATTCGGACCCTTTATAGGAGCAGCCGGTGATCACGGGTCCATTAGGTTTGGGATTTTTTTTTTTTTTTTGAAAATAACACTAAAAGCCAAACTATTTTGTTATGTAGCACACTTTTGAAACAAATGTGGTATCGAACAACTCGAGACCAAAGGACTCAATTTTGAAGTTATAAATCAAGTATAACTTACTCAATTTTCCCATCGTAGCAGCAGCTAAGGTGGACATCCGGTCCACAAAGGCACAGAAATCAAGTTCATTGGACTTGATTTGGTTCAAAGGAACGTAATTAATCACAATATTAATTTTTTTTAAACAAACTAGCAAATAATCACAATATTTACACTAACAAAAAAAAAATATATATATATATATATATATTCCTAATATGTTGTAATTTATTTTTAAAAAAAAAAAAAAAAAAAACCTAGCAAATAATCACAATATTAACTAACAAAAAATATTCCCGATATTGTAAAAACATAACACAATAAATATATAACATAACTGAAGTTCAAATATATATGAAACATTACCTGTGAGAGAGTGTTGTTGAGGTGAGTGTTTTGTGATAGGGTGTGAGAGCTGAGGAAATTTGTTTGTGACTGAGTGAAGAAGGTTGTGAGAGCTGAAGAGAAGGTGTGAGAGCTAAAGAGACTGAGTGAGACAGATAAGGGGGAAAAAAGGTCCCAGTTGGGACCCATATGCCACACTTGGAGGGGCTGGTGACCAATTATAAAAATCGAGTTCATTAGACTCGATTTTCATTAAAGCGAAATCGAGTCTAATGGACTTGAGTTCTCTATCCACATGGCCAAAAAAAGAGTGAAACAGTGATTGGTGGGACCCTCTATAAATTGAGTCTAATGTACTCGGTTTCCATGTAGTAAACTCGAGTCCAACAGATTCAATTTCAGTGACTAGAAACCGAGTCCTTTAGACTCTATTTGCATGCCTACATGGACAATTTGTCCACCTCAGCTGCTGGTGCAATGGGAAAAGCGAGTACATAATACTCGATTTGTAACCCCAAAATAAGACTCACACTCTCGAGTTGTTACCTAGCAAAATAGTTTCAAAATTGTGCTAACTAACAAAATAGTTTGGCTTTTAGTGTTATTTTCCCAAAAAAACCATTAGGTTTGGGTTGAGGGTCAAACCGTCCCTCAATTCTTGCTTAGTTGTTTTTGAATAATTTGATACTTCAGGTTGGTTTGCGAATAGCTTATTTAATTGAAATTAAATTTTTTTTTTATTGCAAGTATTATAGATAAACCTAAAAGGTAGCTGAAATAGTACAATATGACCCACAAGTAAGCTTTTGGCACAATGGGAAAATCGAGTACATAATACTCGATTTATAACCCCAAAATCAAGACTCACACTCTCAAGTTGTTACTTAGCAAAATAGTTTCAAAACTGTGCTAACTAACAAATAGTTTGGCTTTTAGTGTTATTTTCCAAAAACACCATTAGGTTTGGGTTGAGGGTTAAACTGTCCCTTAATTCTTGTTTAGTTGTTTTTGAATAATTTGATACTTAAGGTCTGTTTAGGAACAGCTTATTTAGCTGAAATTGAAAATTTTTTACTGCAAGTATTATAGATAAACCTAAAAGATAACCGAAATAATACAATATGACCCATAAGTAGTACCAAAAAGTACAATAAAACTCATGAATAGTAGCAAAATAAGCTAAATAGTATTAAAAAAAAAAAAAAAAAAAAAAAAAAAAAAAAAAAAACTAGCTTTTTAAGCCAATGCCAAACACACACTTAGGTCATATTTGCTTAGCTGTTCTGTTTTCATTTTTAATTTTTAGTGGGACCCACTACAAAAAAAAAACTTGTTTAGTTTAAGAACTTGTACTCAGTTTTTAATTTCATTATCATAAAAGTTAAATGTGAATACAAAAAAATGAAAATACATTTTTAGCATTTTCATTTTCATAGAAAATGAATACAATGACAATTCTGTAAATATTATTAAAACACAAAAGGCCCCACCTGGTTGATGTGAGTGTATGTAAGTGAAAAAAGTAACTTTAAAAAAAAAATAGAAAACAATGTCAAACAGCTTATGATGAATTTTATACTCAAATTATGTTTTCAAATTAACTTACCAAAACACCCTTACATGTAAAAATTGGTCCCTTTTTTTATATTCAATTTTAGAATTTGAATATAGAAAAGAGAAAATGAAAAGTGAATACATCACTTTTGATATCCAACATCTCTATTTAATAATATTGGATGGAAAAAATAAAAACTTGTTGCCAAATACTAACCAACCAAACGAAATGGGCACTAATCTGTTGAAACTCTACTAGTTGGTGCCTTGGTGGTCAATCAAGGCCGGTTAAGACAGCCGTGGTTACAAATGAGTAACAAGTTTTAAGTAAATTGTGAGTGAAAATAAATGTGACGTTAATAGTAGATTCATGGAAAAAATTTTTCTACTACTAATAACCTATCTTTTGAAAGTGGTTAATGACGAATGCAAAGATAAAACATAATTACAAAACAAAGATACTTTACGTTGACTTCTACAAGATATTCATCCTAGGATTTTTTTTTTTTTTTTTTTTTTTTTTTTTTTCATTTTGATAGAAAATTAAATCATATATTTCCAAGAACTAGAGAACCAAAAAACAAAAACAAAATGAAAATTTGATAGAGAAGACCACCAATTAGCTTAGAGAATCAAGAACTCAAAAACACATGAAACAGCAGAACAGTAAAAATACAGATGTTTTGTTCATTGGTTCAGTTACGGGATGCCTACACGAGACTGAGGCCCCTAACATCAGTGCTTTATAGTACACTTTAAGTACATACAAGAAATGTCCAATTGTTGAGCATGGAGCACTTATTCAATGTTTATGTACCATAAACAGAATGCTAAGAGAACGTAAGCACACTAAGTATGATATAATTGCTAATTATACCAAACATATGTATAAAACACATTTAATGACGCTATATACAAGAAGCAAATATAGCAATGGAGAACATCATCTGTGCCCCAAACAAAGTCAAGTATAAGTTAATGATGAGAAAACTTATAAGATAGAATGAAGATGACAGCAACAACAAGAGCTCCAATTACTGATCCAATCATCCATTTGTTCTTCGTCATCCTACGTGACATGGCAGTTAAAACTTTTTTACTCTTGTCGATGGCATCATCTACCCCATGAAGCTGCAAGATGAAAATAATAATTATTCAACAAATTCACTCGCTGCTGCCGCATCTGGTACATAATTTTGCATATTGGGTTCCCTAACAATAATGATTAGGTATAAACTTATGCTTTGGTCCTTTGGAAGATGTGAATTGTATACAACAGAGACTTGCTAATTGGGTCCCCATTGACATAAAGGGAAACTGGGGAGAATTCAAGTTTGAATGACAATGATCCACAAGTAGAAACAAAATGGTAAGTAAAAACATACCTTTTGATGAGAATGTAGGAGAGTCTCACGCTGTTGATGCAGATCCTGGAGGATTGAGACACCAAGCTCTTCTGTCTCTAGTATGGTTCTTCTACTCTCCTTAATTCTATCACTTGACTGATTCAATCTTTCTACTGACATTACCATTCTCTCTCTCTGATCAGTAGAAGCCTGTATATGAAATTATCACCCATAATTGACTTCAAAGATTCGTAAACAAAGGTACAGTAGATAAAACATCCACATCACATCTGACAGGTAAATTATTTAATAATTGGGAGAACAAAAAGAACATTAAATTATAAAATCCAATCCATTCCAGAGAGAGAGAGACAGCATAAACATATATGCATTCAAATTGTAAGACGATAATCTGAACATAAATGCATTCAAAATGTAATATGAGAAATCCAAAAATATATGCATTCAAATTGACACTTTTCACACTAGTAAAGCCATGTTACCTTCTGCGACTTGACAAAGTAAGGGTGTGAATTTTACAGCCTATTGGGGAATGTGATTGTGAACAAACATTGTAGACAAGGATTCAAAATGGCAGAGCTTCTAAGCCCAATGACATGAAACGCATATACAAGCTGATAATCATAAATCCAATGAAACCATACAGTGCAATGAAGAATTTTAGCAAATAGCAGACAACTGGACTCATTATTCTGTTTTATCAAAAAATATTTCTAATCCATTGCAGAAAAGAAAGAAAAGGAAAAGATGCAGCCCCAGAGATGCTTATAAACCTATATTCAATTTTATCTAAAATATTAGCAAAGAAATTAATAATTTTGGCTTTGAAATTAATTAACAATTATACAGAAAATAATTAGAAAAGATACAACAGTATATACAGTGTCACAAGTTACAAAGATCATCATCTTCATATTGAAGAACTCCAATATAATTCAGAACTCTTCAACCAAGAAAACCACAATTTGCTTAAAATAAGGGATAGTTTGTGAAAATTTAAAACAATGGAAAAGTGAGGGAGCAGCATGATCCAGACATACCGTATGCACATCTGCCATTCCAGACTCCAACAACTCTTCACGGGAAGCCTGATCAGCATTAGGTGATGAGATTTTTTTAAATTCCCTTTTCAACTTGTTTAGATCAGATTTATATTCCCTTAACTTAGCAAGCATCATAGCCTTTGCACTTGGTTGCAGACTTCTTGCCTCAAGGTCCATTTTCCGAATCTGGCCCCAGGAAAAAATAAGTTTCATGCATAAATTTTAGAAAAAAGAAAAGGAAAAAAAACCAAATTTTCAGCAAAGGAAATAAAATGGAAATCTTCCACACAGTACCAAAACATCAGCATCATCCAATGCAGCTTTAATCTCAGAAACCTTCTGTTGCTTCTGCTCTGCACAAAAGTAACACAAATATGGTTCCCAGTTCATAAAATCATACTTAACAAAAAAGGATATTTTACATTTTCTGATTATAAAATGGCATTCAATCCCCACATCACCACCTCAGCCTAAACGATTTTAAGAAGCAGTAAGCACACTAGCAAGGCCTAAGAAGCAAATTTTTTCATCATTAATCTTTCAACTAGATAGCCTATCTGACGCAGTGGTACCAAATCAAAATGCTGATAGCAATTGCTAAAGATTTTCTGGAGTCATTGCAACTAACCAATCTTCAATAAAGATTTTCCTATCTCTATAACTCTTTCTTAGTCAATGAAAAATCATTTGCTTAGTTTAGCCCCAGTTGAATTGCTAGATCCCAGTAAGATTCATACTTATTCACATACGGGCTTATCAAATCCCATTTTCTTGATATGTTTCAAAAGCACTTTATTCCAGAAATCAAATCAAGAATGGCTCAAACATCTCATATTGGAGATGCAACATGAGTTCATTTTCCAAGACAAAGCATGGGGTTGTTCAGATGTGACAAGAATTTCCACTTCTTGCTATACCATACAACCTTGTCAATATCATTCCATTTATGCTAAAATAAACATATACTGCATTATCAATTATGACATAGATAAAATGTTTCTTTACACTCCCTCACTTGTTAAGATCATTTGAAAATAAAACGTCAAAAAAATCATATAAAGGGTAAAGCTAAAGCTAAAGGACAAAGCTCCAAAATCCTCCAACAAATTCGATGGCAGTTCATATGATCATCCATGTGAATCTTAATCACATGACTGATTAATTCATTTACGACCATTAAAAGTACAAGTGGATGCTTACTGGGTTGCCACATAGTAGGTTGAAGCAACTTTCCTCGAAACTAGTTTGGAGTAAAATTTTGTGCAAAACTATACGAGGTTGTTTTCTATTCCTTGAATCTTTTTAGCAAACCCACTAATTAGTAATATCGTTGTCACAATCAGAGGAAAGCGCTAGTCACGTTTACGCTATTCCCAAGAGTAGTAGCCAAGTTACAATTAGGGCTCTCATAAATCACTTATATTATGTAGTTCAGATCAACCTAGTATACGATCCAATGTGGGACTAAAAATAAAATGTTTTTGAACACTCCCTCAATTGCTAAGATCATAGGAAAATAACAATTCAAATATATATATATATATATATATATAAAATCAAGTTAAAGGTTAAGGACAAAGCTCCAAATCCTCCAACCAATTATGCAGCAGTTCATATGATCATCCATTAAGTCATTTACTAAATGAACTTGTTGTCTATTCCTACAATCATTTTCAGCAAACACACTAATTCCCTCTAAACCACCCCCAAAAAAAAAAAAAAAATCCATACTTAAAACGTAATATAGTTGTCCCGAGGAAAGCAAGCGCTAGTCACATTTACGTTATTCCCAAAAGTAGTGCTCTCATAATCGCTTTATATCATGTAGCTCAGATTGACAGTGTCCGTTTGGGAATTGCTTATTTCTGGTAGCTTATTAGCACAGCGTTTTTTATCAAAAAAAAATATAGTTTTGGTAACTTTTCTATTAAATTTGTTACAAAAAAAAGGTTTAAAAGCCAAAAATCTAGATTATTTGCTAAAAAAGCTTAGACAAAAAGCAAACTTTTTTCAACACACATTCATATTCAATTCAATACCCAATCTAGATAATCAGGGCTATAACAATAACACTTAGTAAATCACACAGTAGCAAGAAAGAGGGAATTATAGAGTGGTACCTCCATGAGGAAGAAGAGCAGTGGAGCTACATTTTCTGGAGAGATTTGCAGAGAGCTCACAGTACTGGCGCTCGTACCCTTCGAATACCACACTCATCTGGACTCCAAAAAAAAAAAAATCACAAAAAAAAAAAAAAAAATTATGAGATTGAAACCCTAGTTTGTAATAGTAGTAACTCAAATCGAATCGATTTAGAAGAAAAGAGTAAAATTGAAGTTAATAATATCAGATCAGAAATGAATTAACCTTTGAATTTGAAGAGCGATCGGAGATTGGTGATCGGTCGCTTTGACGATTGGTCCTGTTTGGTTGGGTTGTGTTTTGTTTTTTTTGTTGAGTTGTGTGTGACTCTCTGTGATTTGGTTTTTTAGGGATTTTTTGACTTTTGGGGGTAAGTAAAAGTAATGGTAAATTCACGAAAAGGACGAGAATTTTTTAAGTTCACGTCCAATTCGGACAGCTCTCTAGATTCTCTGTTCACTGTAGAAGGCTTTTCTTTTCTTCTTCTTTTGTTGTAATAGAGAGAGAAGGTTTTTCTATTGTTAGAAAATAAGAAAATAATAAACGTGATGTGTATGAGATGCACAGATACTCGAACAGATTTGAATTCTTTTGTTTATTAAAAATAAAAGTATTATTATAATTTTGGTTTTTATATGTATATATTGTGATAATTTTAATTTTTATTCCTAAAGTCAAAATAAATTTTGTTAACTACTAGTTGTATCAATTTTTTTTTTTTTCATTTTTTGATGTTGTATTAATAAAATAGATTTGATTTTTAAAGGTTGTGGACTTTATTAAGGAGAGAAATTGACATAATAAAATGCATATGCATGAAATTGAGATTAACTCACCCATTAGCAAAGGATCAAAATCGTAGCCTTAAAAAATAAAAGCAAAAAAAGAAGTAAAAACTTATTCTTACTTGCTAGAGATTGTCTTCTATCTGGAGAAGAGGAGGAACAATCTTATAAAATGTGGTTGTGTATTATTTAGGAACTAATACTTTTTATTTTTTTTACAAACAAAGGTATCTATATTTCTTTAAGTATTTGACTATTCTCTTTGGTATACGGAATACTCCTATCTCATACGCACTACTCTCATCTCTTTGGTATCTAATTATTTCTTTGAGGAAATTATTTAGTAGAGGAGTTTGAATAATATTGTTTGTATTTTTTTGATATACGTGAGAGTGAAAAAGTATATGAAAATACGTGTAATGTTATTTAAAAACTGAAAACATGTGTTATGAGTATGCTTACCAAACAGGCCCCGGGTTATTAAAAAATGAATCCCTTGAAGATGACATTAAGATGCTAACAAGAAATTTTAAACCCAAAATTTCATAGATATCATTTGACCTTAAGAACTTAAACTTGAAGAAGCAATTATAATTGAAGGCAAACAATACTCATCGCTGTCCAGACTTCAAACCAAACTACATAATAGTATTTCTATGGCACATTGGCACCAACCACACACCACGTGAATTTTAATTTCAATAAACTAAGGACAAATTTTTCCTAAAATTATCACAACTTTTGAAGTAATATATTAACATTCATACTAATTAAAATATTGTCAATAACGAGACCATATAAAAATTATGTTATTTCTATCGCAACTTATCACGGGAAAAGATTGTGAATATTTTTTTTGTATCCTACTATCATTATTCTTCCAGGTTTTGTTGGAAAGAGATGTCCACCCAAGTCACCAAACACTAAACTAAGGCTAAGTATGAAAGCTGACGCAAAAAAATAATAATAATAAATAAATAAATAAATAAATAATTGTTCACTCTAGGACTAGGATAGGTCCCTTAAAAAATCAAAGGCTGAATGAGAACCAAGGTTATAAAGAACCAACCAGGTTCTAGATTAAAGCTCTTGCTGAAATGATGAATTCTGATTCAAGGTTATAAAGAGAAGAAATTCACTAATAGACTCCAGAACGAGGACAAACTTCTGTAAAATTACAAATTGATCTCTATTCATGAAATCCAACAAACTGATCAGCCAATGCAAATTTTGTTCACTAAATGTCCTCCAGCATATCATGGATCCAACAATTAGCCACAAAAAAAATTAGCTAAAAACAACAAAATAAATCTATCTAGCATGCATATCAAATGAAAAGCCACAGCAGTTGCTTTAGAATGAAACCAAGGAAAGCATGGTGGCAATTAGAAAACTGCCTCCTAACTCTAGAACTTCATGCCATTATCTTGGCAGACCTAACGTAGAGGCTATCCACGACCTTGCCAATATTTGAAATGGTTTCCAGTGTTGCCGGGTATATTGCATCAGTCTTCGGATCATCAAAGATAACAAGGCATCCAGCACCCTGATCAAGAGTTCCTGCAAACTTCTTATCTAGAATCATCTGAGACAATTTCTTCTCCACATGATCAACAGGCAGTTCAATCAGCTCAGCAATATGAGCAATCTCAACCCTTGAGAATGGTTCAATCAACCTGCAGAGATTCTGCTCCAACAAAGTGTCATAAAGTGAAGAGAGATGCCTGTGGACAATAGGGTCTTCCTCTAGCTGAGCCTTAAAATCCCTGAGGGCACTCTCAAAAAGCTTCAAAGAGCGCTTTGAATAGGCATCAGCCACAGCTTTCATGGCATCCAGCTCAGGCCCCACATACTGCAGTCCAGCTTTAGATGATATTATTCCCGCCACATCATCAGCCTGGTTCACCATAATTTTGCACAACAGCATATACTTGAGACTAAAGACTGCCCGTGGATCTTCAAGAGCATTGAAAGCTTCAAAAGCTTCAAAGAAATAACTATAAGCAGTTTTGTAGTCTTTTTCTTCTGCATGGAGGATCCCACTCTGCAAATCTATAGTACCCTGTTGAGCTGGGGGAACATATATAGCATTGGCAGCAGTTCTTGCAGCCGTCAGTGAAGCCTTGGCTTTAGGGAGATTCCTCAAAGAGAAATGAAGCTTACTCTCCAACAAGTCTATGTCCACAAGTAGAAGCTTGTCATCTAGCCTTCTCACTTCCTTGATTAAACCTGAAAGTAGATTTAAAGCTTCTGAGTACTCTTTGTTTTCCATCAGAAGAGACGCAAGCCTTGCCTCCACTCTTTGCCGTAGGAAAGTACGCTTTTCGGCACGGGTCCACTGCACCATTTCTTTGCAGAGGGAAATCTGGAGATCAGATGTGCCTGGGATTTTAGCAACTGTATCAATTATCCCACGAACAATTTTTGCAGTCTTTGCCTTGGGGATCAAGTTGAAAAAGGGCCTCAATTGAGTAAGAAGGTTTCGGAGATCCTCTGCCCGATTCTCTTGTCTAAGAAGATCTGAGAGATTTGTGATGGCCTGTTCCTTTATCCGCAGGGCTTCAGAAGAAGATGACGGGTTTTCAATTACGCGGTAGAGAATAGAGATGGCTTCAGCTGGGGCTTTGGCTTCCAAAGCCTGAGCAATTGAATCGGTAGTAGCTGGGAGATATGATGACGACATATCTGATAATTAAGAGGTAACAAAGTCCTGCAAAATGAAAATAATCCAACAATTTAATTAGATACACATAAATCGCAACAAGCCCTTTATGAAACGACATATTCACAGCCAAAGAACTAAAACATGAAAAAGTTAGGCGCCCTAGTTAGTTTCAAGTTATTACAGCAAACAGAACCAACTTCTAAATCGTTGAGCCTCTTTTCTCTACATAGACAGTAAGTCTCAACATGGGAACTTAGCAGCAGTCAGCAAATAACCTATTTCATCCCTCGAGAAAGATAATAAACATTATTAGCCAATTCACCACTGTCATATAACAAGAAAGAATTGGACTTTTAACAGCATCAACTTTCAGTTTCTAAGTTGAAGACTGTGTTTTCAAGAATGCAATATGAGTGGATTGTGGCCTCTAGTTACTTTTCTTTCTAGGACATTTTAGACTTGTCAACGTTTAGGAATTAGTCTTTTGTTCCCTTTATTGTTCAGGTATTTTTCTCTTACATGCTACCAATATACCAGGCTAGCTCCATTTAGTGTTTTTTTTTTATATAAATAAATTGAATTATCAAAAAGAAAAGGCAAAAGCTTCTTATGTCTCCCACCAATGAGCACAATATCCAAGAGTTCTAAATCTAATGGGACGTTAAGAAGCACAGGCTGTTTTATTTATAATATTTTTCCTCAGTGGGCCATAAACCAGAATTGGAAAAATGAATAGAAGTTGTAACAGCAGCCATACAAGCTGAAACTATTACCAAGCAAAATGCATATGGCCAAATAAGAACCACTTTTGTGACAAAATAAGTCTTTAAAACCTTATTCTAGAGGCATTAAAGGGTTAGACAGCATTCATACTTGTGTCATCCAGTGCCAATAAGTATGAAAATTATAATATAGTAACAAGCATTGATTTAGGCAATACATGCAATGCATCTGCAAACCAAAAGGTCACTATAGGCATTCCAATAGCAGTGTAAAATTAGAGAGTCAATTTCTTTTTTTTCTTTTTTTCTTTTTTTTTTTGGATAAGTAAAGAAAAATGGTAAGAGAAATGTAGGGACAATCCTTCACTCAGTCTGCAAAAACTAGATCAATAGAGCGGCAATGGCGTTCCCCCAAATAGTTTTGGTAATGTGCGCCTACACACTATCATCATCATCATGATGATAGTGCGCCACGATAAACCTCTCCCGTGGAAATACCACGCCACCCCTACCTCAAGAGGGAAGCGCTCGGCCTTAGGCGCTACAAAGTGAGTCAATTTCATGCAATGCATCTGCAAACCATAAAGTCACTATAGGTATTCCAATAGTAGTGTAAAATTAGAGAGTCAATTTCTTTTTTTGATTAGTAAAGAAAAATGGTAAGAGAAATGTAGGGACAATCCTTCGCTCAGACTGCAAAAACTAGGGCAGCAAAGCGGCCATGGCGTTCCCCCAAATAGTTTTGGTAATGTGCGCCTACGCACTATCATCATCATCATGATGATAGTGTGCCACGATAAACCTCTCCCGTGGAAATACCACGCCACCCCTACCTCAAGAGGGAAGCGCTCGGCCTTAGGCGCTACAAAGAGTCAATTTCATGCAATGCATCTGCAAACCAAAAAGTCACTATAGGTATTCCAATAGCAATGTAAAATTAGAGAGTCAATTTCTTTTTTTTCTTTTCTTTTTTTAATAAGTAAAGAAAAATGGTAAGAGAAATGTAGGGACAATCCTTCGCTCAGACTGCAAAAACTCAGCAGAGCAGCCATGGCGTTCCCCCAAATAGTTTTGGTAATGTGCGCCTACGCACTATCATCATCATCATCATGATAGTGCGCCACGATAAACCTCTCCCGTGGAAATACCACGCCACCCCTACCTCAAGAGGGAAGCGCTCGGCCTTAGGCGCTACAAAGAAAGTCAATTTCATGCAATGCATCTGCAAACCAAAAAGTCACTATACATATTCCAATAGCAGTGTAAAATTAGAGTCAATTTCTTCTCTTTTTTTTTTTTGATAAGTAAAGAAAAATGGAAAGAGAAATGTAGGGACAATCCTTCACTCAGACTGCAAAAACTAGAGCAGCAGAGCGGCCATGGCGTCCCCCCAAATAGTTTTGATAATGTGTGCCTACGCACTATCATCGGCATCATGATAGTGCGCCACGATAAACCTCTCCTGTGGAAATACCATGCCACCCCTACCTCAAGAGGGAAGCGCTCGGCCTTAGGCACTACTAAGAGAGTCAATTTCTATCTTTTTTTCCCCTGATAAGTCAGAGAGTTGATTTCTATCTTTTTGTTCTTAATTACTTGACTTTCCACTATGACTAGTGGTGGTTCAACAAAACATGACATGCATCTGCAAATCACGTCATTCACTACATATGTTTAGAGAGCACAATCATTAAAGGAGATTCCCACTCTCTCTTATTGTTCTTAAATTTAATTTTCCACTTTTTGCTCCACTCAATCCCCCCCATTGTGAAGCTGGTAACCAGGAGGCAGGACCTCAAAATGGGTTTAGTTATTCTTGTCAAAATTCCCCATGAAGGGATTTTGATCAAAGCCTAACTGCCTCAAGACAAGTGATCAAATAAGGATTTAACAGAAATACTAAACTAGCAATCCTATACAAGGTTGCTAAAATCATATTCTACATAGGATCATTAGGAGGGCCTCATGGATCAAATTGAGGATTATAAGATTCTACTTTCCATAAAAAATAATAATAATAAAATAAAAATCACCAATAATGATGATGTATACTAAAAAATTTTAAAAATCATTGAAGCAAAAAGGATTAATTTGACGAAATACAACTTCCATACTTTACATCTCGACTAACTAAAGAAATATGGAACCGGAATTTCTCAAAAGTGAATTACAACTAAGTACCAAATTAACAATACATAAGCAAAGAACAAAGATTTCAAAATTTTAAGTTTCAAAACCACAATGTTCATGTTTCCAACTCTGAGGTATATATACCTATATACACATAATATTGATACAATTTCCTTTGAAAACCAAACATTAGAGAATCTTAACATCATTAACCCAAAACACACGCACACGCACAAGCACACAATAAGAAGAATGGTCAAATGATTAAATATACTCTTTCCGAATAGCTTAAGTTTTTTATCATGGTATCAGAGCAAGTGGTCTTGAATTTAAACATTTTATACTGATATTGCTGAAAATTGATAGGTACACTTGGTACTGGCTAGTGTCACCCCGTATTTTAACCGGCACAGAACATGGAGTTTCCTTATACCAAAAGAATTAATAGCCAGTACAGAATGGTTTTTAAAACCTTGGTTGTGAGTCGTAAGGCCTAGACTACTAGGGTTTAAACCAAAACAAATTTGATCACAAAAGCGCATTTGGTCCCAATGAGGCTCAAAGGAGCAGCTAGTACAGAATTAGTAACTAATCAGCAGCGAGCAGACCAAGTAGTTTCAGAGTAAGTATGCAGATGTAAAACATAGACCGCCCCCATCCAGATTTGATTCAATATTAACCTTAAGAGAAACCCCATTCCACAAACCTAAGTGACAATAATGGAGACTTCTTCCAAGTCCCCAATAATACTAGATTGTTTCTGTTCCTCTTGAAATTCGCACTAGCTCACTTAATATTCAAACTCTTAAAGTTCAAATTCTACGCTTCCGAATACTACATTGTACATTCATAAAACCCTGAATTTGTATGTCTTCAAGGATTAGGAAAAAAACTACCCTTTAAAATAAAGTGTTAGACACTCAAAGCTCAGTAATTTTTATTCATTCAACTTTCATCACATATAAAGTCAGTGTCTACCCAATAACAGCAAAGAGCTTGTAGCTCAACTAGCACCTCCTGGTGTTTCCAACGGAAACGTCTAGCATTCAAATCCCTCCACTCCCATTCTACCATGCCTTAATCAGGGTCGACCACATGTATTCTTTTCCCTCATTCAATTCTAACTCAAATTTCACTCTCTATTAAAGTGCCCCGTTGAATATAACAAATCACAGTCAATGAAATCAAGCATACATACTATTCACAGTTGAATCACATCAAAAATCACAAAACCCATCAGAGAAAATCAACAAAAATTGGGGATTTCGAGAGAGGGACGATGAAATTACCTCACTTTGCGGCAGATCTATTGGGTCTTGCGGCGGAGCTGCTGTCCCTGAGGATAATCTGCAAGAAAACACCCAAAAAACGAAAACCAATTAGATAAGAGAGAGCTTGGAGGAGAGAGATTAGGGTTACAGAGGGAAGAGAGAGAGAGCTCTTACCAGTGAGAGATGAACGAGAATGAGAGAAATTGAGAGCTTGAAAATAAGCCAAATAGTATTATATTAGGGCAAAACTGGAAAAGCACGGAAAAGTACTTCCAAAAGAAAAAGGTTTTCGTGGAAACGAAGTTAACAGACCGAGCGCTGATGGGAAAACTCATTTAAAACTCACCGTTTCCATTATCCCCCCACAAAACTTTTATTTTGTTTTCCAACTTAAAAAGTTGTTTTTTTTTTTTTTTTTTTTTTTTTTTTTGAGAGAGATTCCAACTTAAAAAGTTTAAACTGTCGTTTATCCTATAAAAAAAATTTAAAAAAAATTTAAAAATTTTAAAAAATCTCAAATCAAATCCAAAAATTTAAGATTATTATTTATTAAACAATAGGACAAATTATATTTTAGACCTTAGTAACAAATTATATTTAAGTAGAATGAGGTTCTACTTGAAATTTAGTTTGTTACTTTGGAAACTATAAAGTTTGATTTGTTACATTTCTGATTTATAAGAATTAAAATATGGTTTTCCCTTTCAAAAAGAATTAACTTGTAACTCATACTTATGCATATTATACATTTACAAATATGCATAACTAAAAAATGTGTGTTAAAATTTTACCAATTTTATGATGTTTGTTGATGGTGTATAAAAATATCAAGCTAACTCATCAGAATTTCTCGTCCATATGGTCGTCCATAACCATGTACCAAGTGGAGAACAAGTTGTCGTAATGCTCGTCCATCGTTCACTCGTCCAAGGAGGGAGATACTAGTAGCAAACTTCGTCCGTCCTTAGCGATGGACGAGTAAGGTCCACCAAGAGTGATGTCGTTTGAATCAAACATCAGTTCATTGACAAACACGGGTTTCGATAAGGTAACTCCCAAGACAGTTATGGAGGTTACCCCCAGAATTCTCCAAACCCTACAACGATAGGAGAAATAACTGTCAAGCTAACACTATATAAGGGCCCTTCTACGCAGAGGTAACGGGGGATTTTTTCTAGAAAAATTAAGAAAAGTCTTTGAAGTATTTTTTTTCCTACTTCAATTTACTGACTTCACCATCGGAGGATTTTTAGCCGGCCTCCACTGGTCTCCTCTGATTTCTTGTTTGTCATTTTCAGGATTTTCGCTCGTTGATCATTAACGTTCGGAGATTTTAGCCCACTGATTCATTGACTCATCATTTGTAAATTTGAAAAATATGAAATAGCTAATTATAAAATAACTATAAGTTTATTTGATAACAAATGGAAAAAAAAAAATCATTTAAATTGTGTACGGGCCGAGAATAGCAAGGCGACTCCAAATTGCAGGCCCATTCATTGAAGTAGTCTCGGCCCATCTCAGCCCATTTAACCAAACTATGCGGAGTTGGCCGAGCATATAAGTGAGTACCCCTAAACATGACGTGAACAAGAAAGAATGTCTTGGGGGAATTCACCCGCCGAGCAATAACCAATGCCAGGCACAAGTTACTAAGAGGTTATGTCAATAGCAGGAGGTGGGTCTCTTTTGACCAATGATATGATACGGAGGGACATACTAATATGTGAAATATCCTCTCATCATGACAACCCCACTAAGAGAAGGATATAAACAGGGGAGGAAAGGTAGGAAGAAGGGGTTGGAAAATTTTGGGAGAGAAACACGAGAAAAGTAAGGAGAAAGAAATCTCGAGGAGAAGGAAATCCTGTTCAGATTCCAGAAAGGGAGCTTGACTGTGTGGCAGTTTTCACGGCAAAGTTAAAACTAATGAAGTTCAATGCCAAAGTGATATTAGAACTCCATCAGTGACATCAACAATCACTTCTTGGACCTCCCATTGTGGGATAAGCCCAATCCAAAGTATAAGTAAATTAAGGGTTCAGGCCCAAAAACCCGAGGTTTTTGGGAACAGACCATCACAAATTGTTATCCTTGAATTTTCAATTTTAGTTTGTACAACCACTATTTATATAATAATAATAATAATAATAATAATAATAATAATAATAATAATAATAATAATACTTATAGTAAATGTGGGAGGAACGAATCTTTTTCCAATCAAGTATTGTCCGCTTTGGGAATGGGCCAAGGACTGATGTCACCCTCACGAATTTGTCTAATCCCACATCAGGGAGAGACGCCTCCCACCCTTGCCTTATAAGCATTGAGCCTAAGGAATGATGTACCAATCATGTGTATAATAATAATAATAATAATAATAATAATAATAATAATAATAATAATAATAATAATAAGTGGGAGGAACGAATCTTTCCCCAATCAGGTATTGTCCATTTTGAGAATGGGCCGAGAACCAATGCCACCCTTACGGATTTGTCCAATCTCACATCGAGGAAGGTGAGCGAACAATACCTGATTGGGGAAAGATTCGTTTCTTTTGTGGGGGGAACAAATCTTTCTCCAATCAAGTATTGTCCACTTTGGAAATGGGCTGAGAACCAATGCCACCCTCCCAAATTTGTCCAATCCCACATCGGGAAGAGACGCCTTCCACCATTGCCTTATAAGCATTGAGCCTAAGTAAATGTTATTAATTTTTTGTTGTGCTAGAGTTTAGTTTACGTTGATTTAGATTTGGTCTAAATGGAAACAAAACCTAAGCCAAAACCTTAGTCCAACATAAATATAAACTCCATTTTCCTTATTTATTTAATTTTTCCCAATCCCCATCACCAACAATTACTTCAATACCTTGTCAAAGTCAAACTAAACCTTTCTTTTTCTTTCTTTCTTTCTTTTTTTTTTCTTTTTTTTTTTTGACTGTTCGGCTTTTGCACTAATAACTCACTTGGAACTAAAATGAAAAAAAAAAAAAAATTGTGTAAGAGATGTGGTACAAAATTAGACTCCAATTGAAAATTTACTGAGATTAGTTTACATTGATTTAAATTTGGTCTAGATGTCAATACCTTGTCAAAGTCAAACAAAACCTTTATTTGTCCTTCTTATTTATTTTTTTGACTCTTCAACTTTTGCACTAATAACTCACTTGGTACAAAAATTAAAAAATTTATATGAGATATGTGGCGCAATATTAGATTTTAATTGAAAATTTAATTAAATTTTCTCTTAACTTTATTTATATATATATATATAAACTTTTGTGGCTTTCGGTGTTTTCAGTTTGTGAAGCTTTGTTTGGGGGGTGGTGGGGGGAAACAAATCATATATAGTGTGCTTCATTGAAAACAAATCTAGAAGTTCTAATGATCAAAACCATATATAGTGTGCTTAAATCAGACCATTAGAGTAAAAGTTATAGCCAAATCAAATTTTAATGACTGATATGCATCCTTGCAATTAGAGCGGATCATGTCTCATTATGATTGATTAATTAGGATTGGTTCTTAAAAGCATTAGTTTAAACTTTTAATTAACTATGTCACTGTGTGTAATAGTTGTTTTGGGTTATGGAAAAAATAATAGTGGAGATGCATGCATGTAATTAATTCTAATAGCCTAATTTGCTAAAGAGTTTAGTGGTTTTAAATAATTGAATAATTTTTTTAATTAATCAAGTGTTTAAAGTTAGTATTCCCTAATGCATTTAGACTCTTGAAAGACCAAAAAAATAGGTTCCCAAATCCCAAGTCATATGGAACTCTAAAAAATAAACAAAAAGAGTTTAAAAAAAAAGTCATCAAAATTTGAAACAAAGCACAAAGTTTTGAGTACACCCTCATTTAAGTGTCGATTCAACACTTGGACTTTAGACTTCTCTAAAATTAAGTCATTCTTTGGTTTTTTTTCTCAAAAAGCTCACTCTTGTGCATTTTGTCTTATTTTGTGAGATGCAAGGCTTGGAGAGTCTCAAACTCGCACTAACTCCTCAACCCAAAACTTCTTCCCTTTATATAAAGGGTGGCATTTGTGTCCAATGGCCAGCCTTGGACACGTGTCCATATCTCAACGTGTCCAGTGGAACTAGCCACTGGACACGTTGCGATGTGAACATGTGTCTAATATTGGACACATGTCCGTATCCCAACGTGTCCGGTGGAACTGGCCACTTGACACAAGTCGTTCACTTTTATAAATATAGGAGGCCTCCCCATTTGCAAAGCACATAGAAATCTTTGAGAGAGATCTTTGGGAAATAGCCATTATGTGATTGCTAATCCTTTCTGTCAAACACGACACTCTAGTACTATACTCCTTCAAAAGACTTCATGTTTATGACTTCCTTAGCATAAACTTGACTTCCTTAGACCTCAATCCATTTCTAATCTCAAATCATCGAGAATATGTAGTTATCCTACCAAAATTTTCAAAGAGAACATGAAAAACACTTCTAAGGATGGAGGTGTTGTCTAAGCTCCACCGGTCCAAGACTTGATCCAAGGAGGTGATGCCTAATCGATCCAAGTTTTGATCAAACCAAGGAATCAAACCATCTGAAGGTGTTTTCCAAATTCCAAGTTTGAAGGAAGAACGTGTTGCACCCAGGGCAGAGCCACCTATAACATTGGGGGGGCCATGCCCACCCCCACCCCCCCCCCCCCCCCCCACAAAAAAAAAAAAAAAAAAAAAAAAAAAAAAAAAAAAAAAACTATTGAAATCCTTTGTAATAATATATTGGTTCGAGGTAAAAAATAATCTGGGCTTCTAGAATTGAATGATTGGCCCCCCAAAAAATTTAAGCCTAAGTCCATGGTTTGTATTTTCTTTCCTTTGAAATCTGCAATGTACAGTTAGTCCACCCCATTATTGGTTTCTCAAATTAATAGACCTCCACCCAAACATAGCCTTTTACCAAAACTTATAATAAATGCCTAGTTGGCTTGTGTCCTTTCTTTTTATATTTTATAAACATACAAGAGTGCATTGTGTTCTTTGTGTATTCAATTGTTAAAGTGCAATGTACATAGTGAATTGTTCAAACTTATAAGGTTTTTTTTCCCCCACAAATTTGATCTTTTCTCATCATGCTATTTTTTCTCTAGCTGATTTTATCTTTTACTATTTGGATCTAGTTGCTTGATAAGTTGTGCTAACATTAATTTGTTTTTAGAAGAGAATTTAGGTTGCCATAGACATAAGATTTATTTATTTATTTATTTTTTAAACAATTGAAAAAGAAATTGCTAAGAATTGCCCTATAGAATTCATAATGAATGAATTTTATTTAATGAAGGATTGATGTTGAGCATAACTTTTATAGGAGATGCCAAGTTTTTTATTTATTTATTTATTTATTTATTTATTTTGGTACATGTTTATAGCAAATTAGAAAAATTTTGTACACTCATTTGAGTTTAGATATATTATTATATTTTAAATTTGATCATTTTGTATACAATACATTTATGAATTACGAACATACGAATATGTAACTCGGCCCCCCAATTAAAAAATCCTAATTACGCCCCTAGTTGCACCTAGATTCAAGCCATTAAGAACATACAATTGCACTCTTGCATGCAGGCATAATCCTTTCACCAAATAGATTCATGACTATAGATATGTGATACATGTTATGATGTTTACTTTTGATGATATGGGATGAACCACTATGAACATAATGCCCGTCTAATATTATTGTTTATAACATGATCAAAACTTTTTTGAAATCCTAATCTTTGATCTATTTTATTGAACATAATATGCAAATTTTATGTTTTGTCACATTTTTGGATAATATTTGCATGGCATGACCATGACTACCATATTTTAGAACAACGATTCACCAAACGGGGTGAGTGCCAAACATCTTTACACTCCATAATTTAACACTTGATTTTAGATCAATGGTTCACAAATCACAAACTAAGTCATATGCCACACTTTTCATTTTTTAGAATGTAACTAGAAATTAATGCCATACATTTTATTAGTTTTTTTTTTTTTTTTTTTTTTTGAGAAAGTGAGTGAACTTTCTTTAATTTATATCAAATGTAATTACATAATTCTTCGATCAATAAAATGAAGCATTGAATTTCTTATAAATTAAAATGAGTAGTGAGTTCAAATGTAAAACCCTTGATCTATAGGTTAAAATGTTCATAGACAAGGCAATATTTTGAGAGACAATCAATTACGGTTTCACTCATTCATATGGACTTGATCTAATAAAATAGAAAATGAACCAAGGTTGTGGTGGTCTCTTGCAATTGCCAAACAATTTCCATCATTTTCTTTTATCAGGAAAACACTACAAAACCAAGTTTGAGAACTGTTTTTAAATTGGTGACCCAAACAAGACACTGAGGACTCTCATTTCCATTAAGAAATAAATAATAACACTGCCCCACCACAACTATTTTTTCTCCTATTTTCTTCTCAGTTTTTGTCTCTTTCTTCTTCTTCTTTTTTAAAAATATAGAATGATTATATAACTTGTGAGCACCTACTCCTTGTTCTCAACCTCTTTTTATTTTTTTTTTTATTTTTTTTATTTTTTTAGCTCTCCTCTCTCCTTGACTGGCTTTGAATGGCTCTGATGGTGACACAATTTTGGGTGGCAGTGGTGATCTTATTTTTGGGTTGAGATAGCCTTAAGGGGGGTCCGGGTTGTAGTTGGTGATTTGGGCTCATAGTGACAATTATGGGGTTGCAAATTGCAATGGTCTTGAACGGTGGTGAATTTAGTTTGCAATGTCCCAACATTATCCACGTTCAAACTTTGCTCCTCTTTTGAGCAAAAACTGTGCTCCTCTTTGTTATGATTTAACATCTTTTTTACAACTTCTTTTATCCTTCTTGTTGTCTTGCATGCAAATAAAGAGAAGAGTATACCAAAAATACACTAACTGGATACCTTCATACCTTTCTAGTTTTTATTTTTTTTTTGGTAGAAGGGAAAATCAATAAAACTAAAGAACCAAACGAGTTTTAGGACAAAGCTTGATACAAGACACACCATTCAGACCCGAAAGATAAAAATCTATCAAGTCCACAGGCCGACTATTATACAACACAAAATCAGAGGATTGATTGGGTTCCAATCTTTTCAAACTATCAGCACATCTATTAGCTTCTCGATAGAATAGTAGATTTTATTAAGTTTATGATGTAATACTGATACATTCTTTATGCGTGAGAGAGGACTGGAGGAGTCGTTTTACTCAAGAAATATCTAATATTTTTCCAAAGTGAAACTTAAAATATTCACTTCCATTAATTTACTGGTGAAATAGTAATGAACTTTGAACCACCAACTCCGAAGTTTTGTTTGATTTTATTTTTAAATTCCTCCAATCTCCATAGACCAAGACTGCATTAATTTCATCGCATCATGGAGTAAACGATCCTCGAAATGAAATAATAAACAAAGCCAATTACTATGGCACATTAGAAGGATATATATTAATTAAATCCCAACCCCTTTAAATTAAAGTCTGAAAAAAAAAAAAAAAAAAAAAACTATTTCCAAGATGCAACGAACCCCTTTGACCTGTTCAATCCAACTCATTCGATCCCTTAGCAAAGCAACATCAAGGATGTTTAGGTAGAGACAAATCAAATAATGGAGATAGCTAGAATTTTATCAGCTCAATATTCCTCGTGGGTTCTAAGACCATCCTCCAAAGATCAAATAATCAAATTAATCATTGCTGCATAATTAAATCCATTCTTCCATGTTAGATCTCATGCATTTTCTTCAAAAATTCTTAAATGTATAGTGAATTTTCTTAGTTACACTTGAAAATGAAACGGACGATGATTTGAAATCAAGTACATTTTTTATATAATATTTATTTTGAGGAAAATTTTTAGTTTACATTGTTAGTATAATGTAAGATTTATATTGTAAATTAAACAAATGTTTACAATATTGTATATATATTTACATTTGCAAAAAGTGTAAGATTTACATAAATAATACAATGAAAACCAATGGGACTTTGTGTAAAGCTGTGTGTAAAAGCCTGTGGAGCAAGTGTTTATTTTTCTTTCTTGGTTTTGGGGGTGAGTCAAATGATGCTAATAACTTTGAAACACCCCAACACGTTTTTCTCCACCAGATACAAACTACCAATCTCTAAGCTTCTTCTTCTTTCTTCTTCTTCTTCAATGTAAACCAATGGGACTTGTGTAAAGCTGTGTAAAAGCCTGTGGAACAGGTAAATTATCTTTCTTGGTTTTGGGAGTAAGTCAAATGATGCTAATAACTTTGAAACACCCCAACACGTCTTTCTCCACCAGATACAAACTACTAATCTCTAAGCTTATTCCTCTTTCTTCTTCTTCTTCAATGTAAACCAATGGGACTTGTGTAAAGCTGTGTGTAAAAGCCTGTGGAACAGGTATTTATCTTTCTTGGTTTTGGGGGTAAGTCAAATGATGCTAATAACTTTGAAACACCCCAACACTTCTTTCTCCACCAGATACAAACTACCAATCTCTAAGCTTCTTCTTCTTCTTCTTCTTCTTCTTGTTTTTTTATTTTTAGCATGAATAATCTTTAAGCTTTTTCTACTTTGTTTTTCAACTCCATCATCAACCACTCCTAACAAACACACTACTTTAAACCATTGTTGGCACTCACTTATGCAGAGAATGGCCCAAGAAGCTGGCCCCAGCATCAGCAATGGATGTTTTTCTTGTATAGCTCGTGTCTTTCAGATCAAGAAGACCTTCTACGCTCTCCTCAACATCACCATCCTCTGTGGCTGCTTAACCATCCTACTCCTTCGTGGAACCATTGGCATTAGGAACTCCGGCTTCACTTACACTCTAGGACCCAAAATCTCCAACTGGGACCAAGAGAGAAGCAATTGGCTCAAGAAAAACCCTGAGTTTCCCAACTATGTGAATGGCAAAGCTCGGGTTTTGTTGGTAACTGGGTCACCTCCAGGACCTTGTGATGCTCCAATAGGTGATCACTATCTTTTGAAGTTCATAAAGAATAAGATTGACTATTGTAGAATCCATGGCATTGATATTATGTATAATATGGCTATTTTGGATGAGGAGCTTGCTGGGTACTGGGCTAAATTGCCGTTGATTCGAAGGTTGATGCTGTCACATCCTGAGGTTGAGTGGATATGGTGGCTGGACAGTGATGCTATGTTTACTGATATGATATTTGAGCTTCCACTTTCCAAGTACAACAATTCTAACTTGGTTGTTCATGGTTATCTCGAGTTGTTTAACCAAAAGTCATGGATTGCATTGAACACTGGGAGTTTTCTGTTGAGGAATTGTCAATGGTCTTTGGATTTGATTGATGCTTGGGCTCAAATGGGGCCAAAGGGGCCTATTCGCGATGAGGCAGGGAAGGTTCTGACTGCTAAGTTGAAAGGAAGGCCAGCATTTGAGGCTGATGATCAATCTGCATTGATATATTTGCTAAGTTCAAAGAAGGGTCAGTGGATGGACAAGGTGTTTATGGAGAACTCATACTACTTGCATGGTTATTGGGTGGGATTGGTGGATAGGTATGAGAAAATGATGGAGAAGTTTCATCCTGGATTTGGTGATGAGAGGTGGCCATTTGTGACACACTTTGTGGGTTGCAAGCCTTGTGGAAGCTATGCTGATTATGCAATTGAGAAGTGCTTCAGAAGTATGGAGAGGGCATTCAATTTTGCAGATAATCAAGTGCTCAAGTTATATGGGTTTGAGCATAGAGGGTTGTTGAGTCCTGGTCTCAAGAGGATCAGGAATGAGACAACTAGGCCTTTGGAGTTTGTAGACCAGATTGACATAAGGCGTTTTGTGCTTGGACGCAATAGCGGATCAAAATCATGAGTAACCTATTCTAGTATTCTTCTTGTGCTTGATATACCAAGGGTGAATACATGTGACTGACCTTGATTAATTTGTTAAGCATTTATAGCCGACCCTAAAATTTTGGGACTATGGTTATTGTTGTTATTCTTAACACAGGGTCATGTATATTTTTAACTTTGATGTATCACTGTTAATTCCAATGCTACATCCTTTTTGGTAATTTGTTGAATACATAGCTGTTGGCCTTTATGTCTTCATAAAAACTGCTATTGAAAATTGAATCCTGCAACTGTAGAAATGACTCTGTTGCTACACTTACGTTTAGGTAATGTGTGATTCAATAGTGTTTTATCACTACATGGCCTTTCACTTTTTGTTGGGTCTGGATGTAGCCTTTCAACATGATAAAAAATCAGATTGTTGAATACTTTTAAGAGTTTGCAACTTGCAAAACACAAAGGGAGACTCCAAATTTTCAAGAGGCAACCAATCGATCCATCCTGATAGCAATTTGCCTATACTGATCTAAATTGGTCCTGTCTTGTGTTCTGGAATTTAAAAATATATTTAAATTTAATTTAAAAAACAGCCATCCACAAGGGAAAAAAGGCTAAAAATGGCATTTTAATACAAAAGGGCAGCAAAAGGCACACAAAGTGATCTTTTCCAAGGCAATGGATGCACAAAGTGCATTTAGAATCTTTAGACTAGCTTTTTTTACTTTGCTTGTTAGTTTATTTGTTTATGTACAACTTTTAAAAATCTCACTTTTTTTTAGTTATAATTATACTCATGTCAACTTCAAGCAAAAAAAACCTAATCCAAACACAAACTTATCCTTGTGTTGTGACGTTGTTAAAGAGTTAATGCTAGGATCATGCTTGGATCACATTGTTAAAACTAAAAGTGAAAGTGGCATGATTAAGTAACATCAAAGTAGAAAGAAAGCTAGCACAAATCATTATAAAGGCACCTAAATTTCTTCTCATTTTTTACTTTAGTATCTTTTGAGAGGGCATTCAATGTTGCAGATAACCAACTCCTCTAAAGGCCTTTTGTGCTTAGAGGCAGTAGTGGATGAAATCATGAGTAACCAATTTTTCTCGTGCTTTGATCTGGTGACTGTTTTTTAGGTAATTTTTTGAATGCATAACTGTTCTTGAAAATTGAATCCTGCAACTACATTTATGTTTGTGTAATTCAAAAGTGTTTGATCATTGCATGGCCTTTCACTTCTTATTGGTTCTGTATGTACCTTTTCTTATGCACTCAAAATCAGATAGTTGAATACTATTTCAGGAGGGTCCTTGCAAAACACAAAGTGAGGCTCCTTAAATTTCCAAGAGCCAAACATTCTAACCTGTCTCAGCAATTTGAACTAAAAATAGCATGTCAGTAATACTATTGGACAGAACAAGGAACACAATGTGGTCTTTTCCTTACCATAAACCATGATGCCTTGCCTTAAACAAGAGCTGAGGCAGTGTATCTTAGCTGCCTTGATTCCTTGAACCATGAGATCTTTACCATAATATACTATGCAGCAGACCTTTGCTTTGCACATGGTTTCAGGAATTGTCCTGAGGATCTTGCTAATATTATAATGACAATGATGTAGTGTAGCCAAATCGCATCTGAGGTCGCCTTGTGTTCACATTTCACAACCATTCAGCTACCTATAAAATAAGGTTTTTGCATAAAAGAAAAAGATAGTTATTATTATTATGTTATTGTTACATTATTTAAAGAGTTACTGGTGGGATTATACGTGGATTCACATTGTCAAAAGCTAAAGTGAATGTGGCATGATTAAGCAATATCAAAGTAGAAGAAAGTTGATACTAATCATCATTAGTTGAGTTTAATATGCCAGAGAATTTATAAAGGCACCAAATTTGTCCTCATTAAATCTTTTTTTTAAGTTTTTTTTTTTTTTTTTCATAAGGATATAAAAAATGTCTAATTTCATTAACTAACCTATTATGCATAAGGTTTTTATAAAGGCAAGAAAAAGATCGGTCTTAACTCTTATATTGAATTATTTATACTTCATTTAGTTCACTTTTTTTAAGGGAAGAGAGATAAAAATCAATTTTTTTGGTGAAGAAAACTAAAAGTAATTCCCCCTTTTCATTTATTAATCAAGCAATAAATAATACGTACTACCAAGACAAATTAAAGACCTTCATTTTCTTTCATTTCTTTTTCATTAGCTTTTTTTTTTTTTTTTTTTTTTTTTTTTTGAGAAGGATTTTTCATTAGCTTATTTAATTAAAAAAATAAACAGAGAGTCAAATAACAGCTGTACTGTTATAAATCAAACACATCATCTGTACCATTTCAATCTCTCCGCATCCATATTATTATCTTGAGTGAAAGTGAGTGGTTGATGAAACTTGATAAGTCATATAATTAGTAACGAACAGAAAGTATCAATCATTCAAAATCGCACAAGTCAACAAATTATGAAATTAGATATATTAATTGTGTTGTAAGTTTCAATTAGATCTCAACTAAAAAAATTTCTTGCCATCCAATAAAAAGTCTGATAATAAATAGTAATCATGCATGAACTCTAGATAGAAACTCTATCTAAAAATAATGGTATATTGTATGTGTAAAAGGCTGCTTTTCCTTGCACTACCAAAATCTAATTGCCTACATTTTCCATGAAAGGAAATACCAAAAACATTACCAAACAATGGTTTTCTCAATGCAGCCATTTTCCAACACCATGACCTAGTCAAGTCCTCCCCCACAATCAGAGAACATCCCCTCACGTTTTCAAGAATTTCAAAATCATTGAAAAAACACATTTTCCTTCACAACTCAACCGTCATCACATTTCACATTACACTTATTTAAAACTCAAAGAATCTCATCATTCACCAATTAAACACTAAAACCCCCACAAAATGGGCCAAGACCCATTCACCGCCTTAAAACGCTCCTCTACCGTGGCGGCGGCGACTCCGTTACCCACCACCGCTACCAGAGGCCGTTCGGCGGCGGCGGCGGTGCCACGTGGCAGGCAGATAAAGAAAACGTTCAACAACTTGAAACTCACCCTTCTGTGCGGCTTCATCACCATTCTCGTCCTGCGTGGCACGATCGGAATCGGAAGCCTCACCGGAAGCTCCGACGGCGACCTCGACGCCCAGAAGATCGCCGAGGAGACGAAGCGGATCCTCGACGAGATCCGGTCCGACGACGAGCCGTTCGACCCGAACGACCCGCCCGAACCGGAGGTCAACCCGAACGTCACGTACACTCTCGGACCCAGAATTGCGAACTGGGATGTGGAGAGGAAAGAGTGGCTTGCGAAGAACCCCGAGTTCCCAAACCATGTGAATGGGAAAGCTAGGGTTTTGTTGGTAACTGGGTCTCCACCAAAACCTTGTGATAACCCAATTGGGGATCATTATCTTTTGAAGGCTATAAAGAACAAGATTGATTATTGTAGGCTTCATGGGATTGAAATTGTGTACAATTTGGCTCATTTGGATAAGGAGCTAGCTGGGTATTGGGCAAAATTGCCATTGATTAGGAGGTTGATGTTGTCTCACCCTGAAGTTGAGTGGATTTGGTGGATGGATAGTGATGCATTGTTCACGGATATGGTGTTTGAGCTTCCATTGAAGAAGTATGTGAATCATAATTTGGTGATTCATGGGTACCCGGATTTGTTATTTGATCAGAAGTCTTGGATTGCTTTGAATACTGGGAGTTTTTTGTTTAGGAATTGTCAGTGGTCTTTGGATTTGCTTGATGCTTGGGCTCCAATGGGGCCTAAGGGGGCTGTTAGAGATGAGGCCGGGAAGATTTTGACGGCTAATTTGAAGGGTAGGCCGGCTTTTGAGGCGGACGATCAGTCTGCATTGATATACTTGTTGATTTCGAGGAAGGATGAGTGGATGGATAAGGTGTTTGTAGAGAATTCTTACTATTTGCACGGGTATTGGGCTGGGTTGGTGGATAGGTATGAGGAGATGATGGAGAAGTATCATCCGGGTTTGGGGGATGAGAGGTGGCCGTTTGTGACACATTTTGTGGGTTGTAAGCCTTGTGGGAGTTACGGGGATTATGCAGTGGAGAGATGCTTGAGTAGTATGGAGAGGGCATACAATTTTGCAGATAATCAAGTGCTCAAGTTGTATGGTTTTAGGCATAGAGGTTTGTTGAGTCCTAAGATCAAGAGGATTAGGAATGAGACTACTACTCCTTTAGAGATTGTAGACCAGTTTGATATTCGGCGGTCAACGAATGGACACAGTTGATCATAATTGTGAGTGACTGATTTTTCTTGTCATTGATACGTTCATGGTGTTCTGATATAATTTTGTCAGATTACTGCTGTTTTCAACACCATTTGATATCTGAATTAGTGGCTTTCTTCTTTCGTTTTGTGGTTGTTGTAAAACTGCTATTGAAAGTGGAATCCACACAGACACAGTTTTTGTTTATGTTGCTTTGTTTTTCAGTTAGCACAATTGAAAGAGTGTTGTTGATAAAGACGTGCGTCATATTCCTTTACTTACTGTTTATAGAAGTTGAGCATTAACAGTGTTTAATAGTTGCATTGAACGGTACAGGAAAGCATATTGCTTTGTTTATGGTTTAGAAATTTAGGTTTGTACTTTGTTGAAATGAACAATGATAATAGTTTACAACGTCTGCTTCAGTTTTTCAACACAACTAGTATTTCAGCTTTTCTCATTCTGTAATGTCTGCATACTGGCCCTTGGTTGTGCATCTGTACCTGCCTTGGTGTGAGGTTAATAGAAAGTTAGATTTGTGTCGCAGTTGTGATTTTTTTATGTAACTGTTAAAATTGGCTGGTAATTTTAGATGGATAACATGGTTGCTAAATCTTCTTTTCCTGCTTAGTTTCTGGACTTGTGAAAGTTCAGTATCTGGAATTCTGTATAAATAAATATGGTGTATATCTGGTTCCTCTTGGATTAGTAGTGTTCCAAGAAATTGTATTTCTGGACTTGTAGCAAAAGCAAGAAATTCTCTGCTACAAAATTTTATCATGTCAATAGTCATATCTCTAAGACCTTAAATTTCTTCATATTGTCCAGCCATTCTCCTATCACCCTTCTAAAGCATTTAATGCGTATAATTTTCTCCTAGCTGATTGCTACCTTTATCATTTCATAACTGTGCTTCAGAGTTGCATTTACCAGAATAAATGAATAATTTCTGATCTTATCTAGTCAATGAGACCTCAACATTCTTACATTGGTTTTATTATCTGCTACCCTGTTTCTTTGTTGCCAAACATCCTGTTTAGTAAAGCAGAGTTAATATTGTTGTTTTCTTGATAGGAATTTGATTCTTGTTCACAGGTTTAATGTAATATATGAGACTGAGTTCACTTTTTGACTGGTCACCCATTTGTTAGAGCAGAATTGGACAGGTTTGAGTTTCCCCGTTTTATTGATTTAGCGTCACTTTGCAGTCTACATTGGGAACTTTACTAATTTATATCATTATTTAAAATTCAATTCTTAATCAATTGATATCAAGTTACATGAGCGATCATCAAAATCTATTTGTCTTTTTTTTTCCCATGAGTTTTGGCTCAAATGGCACCTCCTCCATTGTAAGAGACAAAGAGTAGGGTGTGTGTGTATGTGGATGCCCATTTGAGTCATCATGTAATGCGTTGGAAGAAGTAATATCCAAATTGGTTTGGAGGAAAATTATGTTTAACAAGGAAAACACTTTTTATCATTTTACAATGGGTCAGGTTAGAGTATCATATTGTTGTTTCCTGTGGCTAATAATACAGTTGTGCCATCATCACTTTTTTATTTTTTTGAATCTTTCGGAATCTTATTATTACTAACTAATCTATTCACAACCCATAACCGACTCCAAAAATTTGGGATTTAGGCTTATTGTTGTTGTTGTTGTTGTTGTTGTTTGGAACCTTATTATTACTGCATATTTACATTTTCCTGTCCTTCCTACGCAAATAAATCAGAACAGGAAAGTATGCCCGTTTTGAAATAAATTGTTTTCATTCTAATGAGCATGCTCAGATGAGCTCTATCATGGTCTGCTTGTTTTGAAATAAAATTGTCTTAAAAGTGGACATATTGAGGGAGCAGAGAGTGACAAAGATAATGTAGAAGGAATTTATGGTATTGCTGGCTTATGCCATAAGCATCATTAGAACAGAATTAGCCAGACACATGAATAAAACATTC
Organism: Quercus gilva; assembly: GCA_023621385.1. Classification (NCBI taxonomy): domain Eukaryota; kingdom Viridiplantae; phylum Streptophyta; class Magnoliopsida; order Fagales; family Fagaceae; genus Quercus; species Quercus gilva. Next base: position 5,217,575 of record CM042475.1, on the reverse strand, counting down.
TCATTTACATATAATTATGAATAATTTGGTGCAGTCACCAATCTGTTATAAGCATCTATTCAATCATATGCATGTCTCTCTTCCCATTTTCTAATGCACAAGAAGATATCGAGTTCATCACATAACACTATCATGGAGAAGGTAAGAGGCAGATCCTCAATTAACATTTGCTTTGCTGAAGCTGAACGATCAATCAACCAATTCGGAACACAGGAACCCTGCGGCGTTCTGAGAATGCTTCATTCATCTGCGCAATGTGGAGCAGGAGCTGGCTGATCTTCTGCAGGGCATATTAAATTGAATTATAGTTAGAACAAGCATACTGAACCGCACGGACAATGTAATGCGTGTAACATAATAATTAATTAATGATATGAACAATTACATAGATACGTCTGCCTAGATATGCAGGAATTTACTGTGTTGCTGGATTCCGAGCCCATGTATCTATACTCTATCACAGAAAACATTTTTCATAATGGCTTTACATAACCCGTTTTGATTGGTAGATCAATGAAAGAAGTAATGTTACTTCAATCAGCACTTGACAAGTTAAGGAAAAAAGTTTTGTTTCTATGTTATTGACATATAAACATCCTCGCCCTTGCAAAATAGAGAGGAAGTACTATAACATGCTAGAGCATACCTATTTTACAGGTGCAAGTTGCAGGGTAGTTCAGTTTTAAAAATGGACAAGACATTGTTCACATTATAATATTGCTAGAATCCAATAAACCTCCTTCCATGTTCATGAGGCAAGCTGTAGAACTGAGATGACAAGGCACAACCCCTAGAATTTTCAATTTAAGTTTCAACAGTTGCCAAGCTTTAGTTGCAGTACTCAATTACTTAAAACATCATGGTTAGCACAGGCGGTTTCTTTAGGTCTGATATAAGTAGAATTCTCACTTAATTGATTCATTAATTCCTACATGAGCCCAAAAACTCGAAATAATTCTGATACAAGAAATCTAGAATCATACCCCAGATAAACTCAGGAATCCAAATCTACAACTCATGTAAATTCACTAGATTTTACTATAATTTTTTTTTATAAAAAAAGTAGTCTTAAACTATTAAGCTTTTAGGAAAGAACCTCATCTTTCTCTCTGATGAGACGATCCTTGCTCTCTTTGTACAGAACTTGACGCCACCTTTGCACCCTGACATACAAGAATGACAGCAACACCGCGGCTGCCACTCCAGTCACCGATGCAATCGACCAAAACCCCCTGGCACATGCTGCACAATTCCAAACTCTACAAGCCACCTTGGAGACCCCAGCTCTCAGAATCTCCAAACGCAATCTCAAACCCCTCCTTATCTCGTTAGCCACTCGGGGCTGTGACAACCTTCCATTTTCCTCATCACCTCCAGAATTCGATGACACTGATGATGAAGAACTTGATTCAGGATCTGGGTCTTGAGTGGCTTCAAGTTCAAGGTCCAATACTGGAGGTACTTCTTGTTGTAGGCCTTCATAGTTATCGTTGAAGTAGTTATTGTCTCTAGTAACTACCATATCTTGTTCCACACTTGTGGGAGGGAGTTTGGGAAATGGGGATTGGATTTGCTCCCATTCGTCCAAGGATTCAGGAACCTCAGAAATACCATCCATTCCTTGGAATTGATTCCCAGTACGAGGCATGAATTTTTGAGTTACCAAACTGAACAACTAAAGAAAGATTACTATATGTTCCATCAGACAAAACTGATAGCACTTGTTTTGAAGTGTGTATCTGTGTGTGAGGATATTATGGTATAAAAATATCTAAACGTTTGAAAAATGACATGAAGTGGACTAAAAACGCTTGCTTCTATTTGCTCATGGTGGTGCATCTCTTGGGTTGGGATATGGTGGGCCAGTGCTTTTTTAACATCCAGCTCGACCTGTCTATTTTTAGGGCTGGAATATTTAGCAACTATCGTGGACTGAACTTTGGGCATTGAGAATGAAGAATATTGGTCGTAGTGGAGTATTTGCAAGATAAAACTAAGCCCATGGGCTATGTGGAGTTGCATTTGCACAAAACCAGTGGTCCACAAAATGATCTCATTCTCCGGGGCATGCAACTAGGTGTTAGGGAGATAATATTAAGGGTAGCAAAATCTGACATGACATGCGAATTAAATAGGACTAACTCATTTATAAACAGGTCATGGATTGAGGTTAAACGGGTTTTGATCATATTCGGGTTAATAAGACTGACCCGTTTAATAAATAGGTCGTGTTCGTGTTCAACATATGAACCCTTTTGACCTATTTGACTTGTTTAACTTATAAACGTATTTGCTTTTGTTATTATTATTGTTTAATTTTTTGTTGTAATTATTTGTTTTTAACTATATTTATGGTTGTAATTGTATTTTAATTTTAGATATATAAGAATTGATAAGATGTTATTTAGGCAAGGTATGATTATTAATTAAATATGTTATTAAATAGGTTATTTGTATTGATCTTTATATGACTTATTAATTAAATGGGTTAAACATTATAGTTTTAAAAATTGGACCGAGGCAAAACTGGATTTCCCTCTGATTCTCAGTTTTACTGGACCAAACTGGTACTTGATTTTGGGTTGAATCGGTTGGGTTGGCTCAATTTTTAAAACCATGTTAAACGTGTCGTGTCGGGTCGATTGGTTTAATAAATAGGTCTTGTTTGGGTTAATGATTTTTTACACGTTTACTAAATAGGTCGAGTTCAAGTCAACTCATATAGCCAAATACTCATGGCTTGACATGACACAAACCTAACCCGTGAACATAAATTGCCACACCCTAGATAAAATGATAGGGACACTCTAATGAAGATCTTTCAATATTACATATTAGAGCATTTACTAAAAAAAACCCCAATTTTTTTTTTAATCTATTTTAATTCACTCTTTTACAATTCACTCTAGCAAAAAACACAGCAACTCACCACCGTTAGAAACACCTCCCTCGACGAAAACCCATTCTAAAATCAAGTCAACCACAAACCCATAAGAGAGAACATAGCTAGGCGAGTGTTCATTAGAAAGACGAATTTTTATTCAATCACAATTCAGTGTAAGACTAGGACGCAATAGGCCATAAACTTAAGTGGGGTTTGCATAAGAATCCTGGACAAATCGTTGAGACGCCCCCCACACCCACATACCCCCACACCCCCCCCCCCCCCCCTTCCCCCCAAAAAAGAAAAAAGAAAAAAAAGAAAAAGGAATTACGAAGTTCAAAACGTATTACTATTCACTACCCTTTCTTTGTTCTTTAATCACAAACTCACAATGTAGAAAACAATAGCCATAAACCAACATTGGGATGCCCCAAAGACAAGGACAAATTGCTTAGCCACCAAAAAATAAAAAATTAAAAAGATAGTCAATTAGTAAAATAACAATTCTTTTTGAACATCAAACGAAGCTCATTGAACTTTCTAAATAACACATCATATTAATCGCTTATTCACTTTTTTTTTTTTTAATCTTAACCAAACATGCAAAATTGGATTAAACAAAATTGATTGATAATAAAATGGTGCCTCATATCCAAATCCAAGTAACAAAGGATGGATCTAAAATTTTTAATCATAAATTTAGTTTTAGGTTTGATGATGATGACAGTAAGTATGTGTTTGGATAACACTGAAAGTTGCGGCTGCGTTTCCTATTTCACGTTTTGGAACCTTTTTATTTTTTTATTTTTACGCATGAACAGTGAAATCACTATGCAGGAGATAATTATTACTGTTCACGCACTGTAGCGTACTGTTTACATACTGTAGCAGCACTGTTTATGCATTAAAAAATATTAAAAATGAGTCCCACAATACTATTTATCCATTTAAAAATTATTTTGTTACAGTGTTTTCAGCAACAATCAGTTTTCAGCAATTTTCAACAATAATAAGTTGTATCCAAACGGACCCTAAAACACAATAAGCCATAAAGCTGTCACTCCCAATTATCTGTTTTCTCGTACAGTCTCACACATAAAAAAGGTGAGGCAGGCATACTAGTGATAATTCGTTATATAATCCAAGAAACAAAGGGAAACAGAAAGAACATCAATATGCTGCTGTTGGTAGTGGTGATTGTAAAAAAAAAAAGAAAAAAAGAAGAAGAAGAAAACATCACAATAGCTGGTATAATGGGTAATAGGGTTTTATTTTTGTGGAGTGTTAGAAACATTGGTTAAATGATTAAATTTACTATATCTTAATAGCTTAAACTTTTGGGACAATCGTTAATTTAACATGATATCAGAGCATGAGATCCTGAGTTTAATTCTTGTCTTCTCTATTCTACCTCCCATTTAAATTCCCACATGTTCAGTCTCACCTATTAAAAGGTAGTTTCAGCCCACATGTGAGGAAAAGTGTTAAAAGTATTGATTAAATGATTAAATTTACTACATCATAATAATTTAAACTTTTAAAACAGTAAGTAATTTAACATGAAAGCCTCGATAGAAAACATCCATATGCATGGTGGGTAAAGGGTTTTAGTTTTGACATTTATTCATAGCATGCAGACCTTGGCTAGCCTATTTCTATTATAGATCACATATACATTATGTTTAACCAGTGATAGCATTAAATACAACGACAGCAATATTACATTTCTTTAACACCTTGGTAAGGGCATCTGCTAGTGGCGATGTACGTGCTGGGGGGTCCTTGTATGATTGATCACAAGCTGCAAGTCCGTTAGCTACATTTATAATCAAATTTTTCGCTCCGTTATAATTCTTTACAGAATAAGCCGCGTATGCATCTCTCGAACTCTTTAGTGCATTATTATAATCATTTTGGCAATTCACCATTCGAGTCTTATCCAGTCGGTCACTGAGTTTCCTAAGAATACCTGGGATTGCATCAACTTCAACTTGTACTGTATCAATGACTATAGCAATAGTAACGAGGCCAAGATGATTTAAATCACCTGACGCTGCAAAAGTACGTGGGTCTGCTTTTAAAGTTTTAAAGCAAAAGTCAGGGTCGGTGGTTTTTTGGCAAAGGCTCTTAAGGTAGGCGTCGTCAAGTTTCTGTCCGCCAGAAACTTGGTAGAAAAGAGAGTTGACTAGTAAAGGGATTACCAAGATTGATAAGCAGTTAATTGGAGAGGCCATTTTCCTTTTCCTTTTTCTAAGTTCTTTCGTCAATAATGATATTCTTGATTCATCTATTTAACGACTTTCTAGATATATAGGGGTCATTTCGTAATATTGTTCTAATAATGCGATTTGTATTTTTAAATTTGTATTTTTTAAAAATACGTGCGGGTGAAAAAATGTAAAAATACATATAATGTTGTTTGAATATTAAAAATTGTTGCTTAAAAAAAAGGTAACAAACAGCCCATATTACCTTAGATTGGTATGAGATAGAGTTGTTTTTGACCAAAATTTATAGAAAATTACTCAATTTAACACCAAATTAAATAAGTGAAGTAAAAAGATAATTTTTTTTTTGACCCATTATTTTTTTATACAACCAATCACCAGAAAACGTGGAAACCATAAAAAAAAAAAAAAAAAAAAAGCATTATAATTTTTGGGAAATGAATTATTTTACAAAAAAGCTTTTTTTTTTTTTTGGTAGAAAACTATCTCATTAATTCCTATATTTAATAGCAATCTTAAAATAAATTGGAAAACAATCGTTTGATTTCCTTTATTTAGCATGGCGTGATCTGTCTCATGTTTGAATTCTCTCTTTTTAGCTTGACGTTAGTAGAATTGTTTTCTAGAAGTGGAAAACAACTTTATTTTAATACAAGCTAAATAAGGGAAGTCAATAGATAACTTTCCTTTATCCCTTTTTTTTTTTTCTTTTGATTCTAATAAAGGCGAAAACACTATTTTGGTCCCTATATTTTGGGATCACAATCAATTTAATCGTTACATTTTGGTAGCAATCAATTCGGTCCCTATTATTTTCAATCTAAAGTCAATTTGATCCCTACCGTTTGTATTTTTTTGAAAATACGTGTGGGTGAAAAAGTGTATGAAAATATTTGTAATGTTGTTTGAATATTGAAAACTATTGCTTAAACAATGGTAACAAACGGGCCCATAGTATCTTAGACTAGCATGACATAGAGTTGTTTTAGACCAAAATTTATAGAAAACAGCTCAATTTAACACCAAATTAAATAAGTGAAGTTAAAAGATAATTTTTTTTGACCCATTATTTTTTTATACAACCAATCATGGGAAAACGTGGAAACCATAAAAAAAACAACATTATAATTTTTGGGAAATGAATTATTTTACAAAAAAGCTTTTTTTTTTGGGTAGAAAACTATCTCATTAATTCCTATATTTGATAGCAATCTTAAAATAAATTGGAAAACAATTGTTTGATTTCCTTTATTTAGAATGGCGTGATTTATCTTATGTTTGAATTCCCTCTTTTTAGCTTGATGTAAGGTAGAATTTTTTTCTAGAAGTGGAAAACAACTTTATTTTAATACAAGCTAAATAAGGGAAGTCAATAGATAACTTTCCTTTATCCCTTTTTTTTTTTTTTTTTTTTTTTTTTTTTTTTTTTTTCTAATAAAGGCAAAAACACTACTTTGGTCCCTACATTTTGGGGTCATAATCAATTTAGTCCTTACATTTTGATAGCAATCAATTTGGTCTATATTATTAATTTTCAATCTACAGTTAATTCGGTTTCTACCGTTAACTTATTGACAGAAAATGTCTATGTGGCAAACGGATTGCATAATTGGCACATTAAAGCTTATGTGGTCAAAAAAATATTAGTAAAAAAATTTAAATTAACATTTAAAAATGCCACAAAAGCATTTGAATGATCAAAAACTTCACGTTAGAAAAAAAAAAAAAAAAAAACCCAAAAATACACCAAAACTTTTTTTCAAAAATTCATCAAACACATTAAAAAAAATAAAAAAACATAGAGTTAAAATTAACCCAGCATCTATTTTCTCAAACTTAGTGCGTGTAGCTTTGTGAGTAAATGTAAAATCTCTGAGAATTCAAATCCTACAAAAATCCCAAATCCTAGCACTGTCGACAACCACTCCACCATGATTCAACTGAATCCTCTTAATATATAGATATATAGAAGATAATACTATAAGAAAAAAAAAATATAGTAAATGTTATTAATTTTTTGTTGTACTAGAGTTTAGTTTACATTTATTTAGATTTGGTCTAAATGGGAACAAAACCTAAGCTGAAACCTTAGTCCAACAAAAATATAAATTCCATTTTCGTTATTTATTTATTTATTTATTTATGTAATTTTTCCCAATCCTCATCACCAACAATTACTTCAATAACTTGACACAAAGTCAAATTAAACCTTTCTTTTTCTTTGTTATATATATATATATATATATTTTGTGACTCTTAGGCTTTTGCATTAATAACTCACTTGGAACTAAAATGAAAAAAATTATATAAGACGTGCGGCACAAAATTAAACTTCAATTGAAAATGTATTGAATTTTAAATTGATAATTATTAAAAAAAAAAAAAAAACACACTGAACAATTGATAAATCTAAAATTAATATAATCTTGATAATATTATAAATTAAAATTAAAGGTGATAATTCAAGAATACACGTGTAGAACATTTTGATAATTTGATGTAACATAAAAATCAAATAAGAAAATTGTTAAAATTAATCTATTAATTCTAACCATATTGAATCATTAATTCTAAGACCCTAACTCAAAGCATATAAATTATATCAAAACTAAGAAAATTAGTTTAAACAAAAGGCAACCAATACACAAAACCTAATCAATTTAATAAAAATAAAATACAAAAACAAAGAAGGAGCCTTTAGAAACTTGACAATGTTTTCGAATGTTTTGAATTCATTAATTAAAATCACATGAAGACAAAAAACCAATAATAACACCAAAGAAAATAAATAAAATGAAAATAATAATAATAAAAGAAGAAAGAATGCATACCTGCATTGTCATGGGATTTAGGCATTCACATATTGAAATAAGCTTCACTCCAAAAATGGTATATAGGATTATATATATTGGTAGAGTTCCAATTGAAATATAATTCATTTAAATCTTATTGAAATTAAAGATATCTAATCAATGTGTTTGTTTTCATCCCATAACAATTGGAATTAAAAAAAGGTCATATGAATAGAGCAAAAAAAAAAAAAAAGAGTTGATTCAACATAACGTAACATATAAAAAATTTAAAATTAAAAAAAAAAAAGAGAGAGAAAGAGAACGTGGTTGATAGCTATAAGGAATTTTGATATATATATATATATATTTAAAATGTCATCAATGTAGAAATTATCAATTAATGGAGATATATACTGTTTTTTTGGAATAGATAGAGATTATCAAATTATTAGAGATATATACTATTTATTGGGATAGATTTATATTAATCACCTCTTGAATAATTTGGATTGTGCTTATCCCTTAATAATCAAGTTTTGTAGTTGGATATTCTGATAAAATAATATTAATTTAATAATATTAAAAATTTAAAAATTTAGATAATAAATATTATCTAAATTAAATTTCTGTATGTTAAATATTATCCCCTAATTTAAGAAATATATCCTAACAAATAAAAAAATAATGTTAATCTAATTTTATTTAATGATAAGAACGAATTAGAGTCCTAGTAGTATACTATTCCTTTTTAGTTCTTTAAAAATCTAAAAATTTAATAAAATTTCTGCAATTTGGTGAAGCCACGTGGCACAACTACGACGCCTAAACCCAACTTTTATTATATATAATATGATAATATAATATAATATAATATGATATATACTGTTTATTGGGATAGATTTATATTAACCACCTCTTGAAGAATTTGGATTGTGCTTATCCCTTAATAATCAAGTTTATAGCTTGATATTCTGATAAAATAATATTAATTTAATAATATTAAAAATTTGAAAATTTAGATGATAAATATTATCTAAATTAAATTTTTGTATGTTAAATATTATCCCATAATTTAAGAAATATATCCTAACAAACAAAAAAATAATGTTGATTAGATGACAAATTATCCCTTAATTTAAGAAATGTATCCTAACAAATAAAAAAATAATGTTAATCTAATTTTATTTAATGATAGGAACGAATTAGAGTCCTAGTAGTATACTATTCCTTTTTAGTTCTTCAAAAATCTAAAAATTTAATAAAATTTTTGCAATTTGGTGAAGCCACGTGGCGCAACCACAGCGTCTAAGCCCAACTTTTATTATATATAATAATAATATGATATGATATGATATAATATGATATGATATGATTTGGCTATATATATATATATATATATGTAAGGACATGATTTGAGTCCTAAGCCAAAAAGTTAAAAGGATTTAGGCCCAAAAAGCCCAATACAATGAATTTGTAGAGAGTGAATTGGAAAATTGGGCTCTAATGAGTTGGGTAACGATTTTAGTGGATCCAAATGACAATAAAGTAAAAATAAACTGGTTTTATCTAAGGAAAATCGTCATCGACATAGTCCAAAGAGATCAATTCTTGTATATAATTGAAGTTGATTACAAGTACAATTCTTGTTACTATAGTCTTTGTCTTTCAACTCTCTGATCTCCTTTTCTCAGGGTCTTCTTCCTATTTTATGCTATCTTCTTCCTCTCATCTTTACCCTCCACGTGTAGATTAGATCGCTGGTATTGATCCTTGTTCCATCAGCACTTTCTTGAAATCTTCGGGAAGTAGCTGTAAGGTTGAAAATTATTGTTCAGGTATCACTTCCTCATTAATGTGGCCAGAAAGTTAGCTACAGAGCTTTTAATGCGTTGGTAGCAACTTTCTCTTAGATATTTTATAGTTCCCATGCCTCCATGACGTGCATTCTTATCCATAGAAATTCCCAGAACGCTGTCCTGGGTGGCAAATCGCACTTTCTAACCTCTGCCTTACTTAGCCGAGGAAGCATCCCTCCTCGGACCATCCGCTTTGACTATCATGACCAGATCCCTTTCTTTATTTATTAACACCGACTTTCATAACAACATCTACTTGTCCTCGAGCTGCTAGGCGTCCTCGGCTCCTATGTCCATAGGAACCTCACACTGTGTCATTGTTCTGTTATCTAATCATTAGCAAAACTACTTCTTTTTTTTTTTTTTTGGAGAAGAAAGTTGAGGCATTTTATCAAGGGAAGCTATTCAAATCAGCCTGAATTACAGGTAAAAGGTCTAGTGAAACATCTTTGATCCAAACGGATAAGGGAGAGAAAAGGATTGTTCTTATAGCAAGTGAATGAGCAACCTGATTACCTTATCGACCAACATGCAAAAAACTAAAACATGAGACCTGTGATGTAAGAAAAAATATGTAATTGACAATATGACCAAATGGGGCTAGGGACTTGCTGTGTTGCTGCAAAACTTTGATCAAAACCTCTGAGTTCCCTAGAGGACAAAGTCATCAAGAGCTTGTTTCGTAAAAGATTTCTAGTAATGTTGTTATTATTTTGTGAAAATACCTATAATGTTATGTAAATACTGAATACTGTTGTTTAAATAACAGAACCAAACACCACCCAAATCCCAACTCCAAAGCTAATTTTACTGCCCCTCTCACTGCTAGAGCTTCCACCTCTATGACTGTGAGTGGCCGCAGCTGGATTAACAAGAATAAAGAAGCCATTGCCAACTCTGACTGTGAAAAGGACCACTGACCTTATGGCTTCTATCTCATAGAGATTTTAATTTTATTCCTTTTTTGGTTGTCCGCCCATTTGGCTTCTAGTTTTTTCATTGTGCTTTACTATTTTGACTTTTGTATTTCATTTTGTTGTTCTATATGCCACTCCATATGACTATCTTGGGAACTTGGAAGGAGAGTTAAAGTTTTCAGCCTTTTGTGTCTTCTGTAGCCTCTCCACGTTTATAATACTCTTTGTTTTTTTTTTTTTTTTTTTCATTATCTAGTAAATAATAATAATATTATTGTTACTATATTTTAATTATTATTATTATTGTTGTTGTACTTGATATTGATATATTAGCTGAAATATAGATTTATAATTTTAATATTATTAATAATTTATATAGGTAGTTGTAATTGCGAAATAGGGATTACCAATACGTCGAAATAGGTGGGTATCGAAATATTTTGTTCTATTATTTTTAGTTTTGTAGGCTTGGACATGTGACTTGGGAACAACAAGCACAAACAACGAGCACATCACCATCAAATGCAACTGCTGTAGTATCATTTCCTTCTTTTTTGTTGTTGTTGTTGTTTTTTTTTTTTCCTTTGCTTCTCTCATTGAATTATTCTCATTTAAATTTTGTTCACTCGTTCTTCCTATGCCCAGGCTTGCTACAAGCCTACAACAAAAGCATTTTATTCCTTGTCATGACTTGGATCTTTCTCTTGACTTGTCGCAATTATCATCATTTCGAGGGTTTCTTTACTTCTCTCACGTTTTTTTTTATCAAGGCCGTGCTATAAGATTTTTTTTATTTTTTTTAAATTTTAAAATATAAAATTGAGTTTTTGAAAAATGAATTTATTACGTAAGAAAAACAATTAAAAGTTTTAATATTTGGGCTTTACCCCCACCCAGTTCATTCCATTAAAAAAGTGTAATATTTACTAAATTCTAATATTTAAGAGGTTCAAATTTTTAAGGGGTTAAAAGTTATCTTATAAATAAGAATAAATTTATAGACAACACAAATGCCTAATTTTTATTCATATTTTAGTATAATTTTTTAAATTCTCCATTTCACATGGCAATTTCCAATTGACAACTGTGGGTGTGAAAGTCCAACGTTACGTATTGGGTCCGGGACCCAATTTGAGTATCGCTATGTGTCCGAAGAGGGAAAATGGAGTAAAAATAATTCCGTATGGGGGAAATGCACCTGGAAATGAATTAGAGAAGATGTCCGAAGACAATTCTATTGGTCCGAAGAGGTCCCTCTCATCGGATCACAATGGGATTTGATCAAACAAATATACTGAAGGCCTGAGCGACCTTCCCAACTGACTCCACGATAAGAGCTAGCTCTGGGCATGCTTAGAGATGATGAGAACAGAGAAATATCTAAAAGGAAAAGCTGCTACCACCACATTTAATGCACTGCAGCAACTTTCCTGGCCACATTTATGTGGAGAAAACCATTGAACAGTGCAATCTCAGCTACTACTATTCACGGTCAACTAAAGCAGACGTCTGATGTGACATGCACTCAAGTGAATGCTTAGATGAGGAACAAGTGTATGGTGAGGATGAGGAAGAAGAAGGATATATAAATAGAATAGGCCTCTAAATAAGGGGGACGGAAAAATTGAGAGAAAAAAGAGAAGGAGAGAGAGAGAAAATTGTATTCACTTTTCCATAAACATTAAGCCTCTTCGGATTTGAGTATGATCCACTCTACAATTGTCTTTACATCATTTTATCCTTACTGGCATAAGTAAATCGTTGCTAAATCCATAACCAGCCCAGCTTTTTCACCCACTCTCTACAAATTTATTGTTCTGAGTTCATTGGGCTCTCAATCTGCGAAGTTTGGGCTTGGCCTACCAAATTTGGACCTTACAACAACAATCTTATATAAAAATAGAAATATCTTATTAAAAACCATAATGTCAAGAAAGTTAAGAGGTTCAAAAGAGAAATTAAATCAATAATCTTCGAATGATGTTAGTTCACTTATTTCTAGAAATCATGGTATTTTTCACTAAAGTATTTTTTAAAGCAAACATATACATATAAATCTTTTTTTTTTTTTTTTTTTGAAAACAGATACATATAAATCTATGTGTATATATATTGATAGTTTTCAGTTTTCACTAACACTTAATCAAACTCGCTGACGGTGCTATTTTCTGTAATCTCCATCAGTTTTGTTTTCAATGAAAGCTTAGTCCTGATTCTCAAAAAAATAAAAAAAAAAGATTAATAAGCTTCACTGGATTTCATTTCCCATACAACATTTCTAAGTCCATCTGCAATCTTGGAGCTAAGAACTAAAAACTAAAAAGACCTTTGGCAGTTCAAGAATTCAAAAAAGGAGTTACCAAGACCCAAAAGAAGTAATTTTTATTCTCTCATTTGGTCACGGACTACCAGGGAGTCCTAGAGTGGCTTTGTAGTTTGTTTGTGGCGTTTCACTCATTTAGTCCCACATCGGAAGAGTGGGAATGAGGAGGGGTGAGACGAGTGGTATAAAAAGAAAGGGAGGGTGACACCAAAAGCATACTTACCTGGGCGGGGTCAACGGGTGATCAAAGAGGCCCATGGCCTAGTAGGGTGGCCTCCATTGCACTGAAAGGAGGAGTTCCCCGCTAACATCTCCCCAAGTGGGAGAGTGTACGTCATAATTTCTGCAAGTGGGGGCCTGCGTTCGCGCGGCCCCCGTCCATTTCTCGAGCTCAATGAGTTTTTAAATGCATACCTAGCAATGCTTCCCACCGATTTTATAACTCAACTCTGTTGATTGCCTAAGTTGATATTGCTTGTACATAGAATGGGCTCTGGAATCTTAAATAGAGCCCAATATTCATCAAAGGTGAAAAGACTGTTGTTGACTCGTGGCCCGTATTATCAATCTTAGCTCACTTGTAAATTACTAAAATTGATTAATAGTAACGATACGGCTTAAATATATATTTAGCTACTCGATTGTTTGTCTTTTTGTTATGCTGATCTCTTTTTGATATCACACTTAACAAACTCTATTTTAATGGTGGGCTTGGACTGATCTCTTTTTTATATGAGACTTAATATCCGTTTGGATACCACTGAAAGCTGTATTTCAGCTTTCGTGTTTTGCCTTTTTTTTTTTTTTTTTTTTTCCTGCGCGTGAACAGTAATATCACATGTGTTTACTGTGCAGGAGACAAAAATCACTGTTCATGTACTGTTCACGCATTAAAAAATATTAAAATGGGGTCTCACGATACTATTCATACATTTAAAAATTATTTTGCTATAATATTTTCAGTTTTCAACAACTTTCAGCAACAATAAGTTATATCCAACGGACCCTTAATATACTCTGTTTAAATTTTTTTCACACTTCCCCCATTTGAAAAAAAGGAATAAATAACTCAATCAAATTCTGGGTGGCTTCATGAAGTGCTTCTTTAGGAGTTAAATTTCAATTTGTCTATATTTCGAGAAAATGTATCTCTTGCTTTTCGTTCTCATTTACATAAGAATAAATACTATGGTTTGCATTTCGAACAAGCATGAATACAATGTCGATAGGATAACTTCCGTCTTGAGAGTTAATTCTTTAAATCAAACTAACACAACAACATAGGAATATTTGCCATCTAGCATAATTTTAGAGACTATTTCATTAGTAAGCATATTTTTGAAACTATTTGGGAAATTTAAGGAGTGTTTGATTTAGGGTATTTTTATCACTAATCATTTAGTTTTCATCGCTCATCACTCACTTTTCATAAACCCCACACCAGGTGAAGTTGTTTGGTTTAGTTTTCATTCTCAATTTACATCACTCATTAGTCAAAAAACTGAGTTAGAGTCACAGGAAATGAGAACAAATTTTTCTTGTTTTCAGATTTAAAATAATGAGTTATCATGGCATTTTTTGTAAATTTAATCACATTTGTGGGACCATCTTAATATGTTGTCTCATCAAGTCAGACTACATCTCACAAAACTCATTTCATTTTCTTTCTTTTCTGCTTCTTTCTTCCTTTCTTCTTCTACGCTGGAACCTAGAAGCAAACACAAATTTTTCTTTCTTCTTTCTTCTTCTGTGCTAACACCCAGTTGCTTGTTCTAATTTCTCCTTTTCTTTATTCTTTCTTCATTCTTCATTCTTCTTCTTCTCAATTTCTTTATTCTTTCCTCTTCACCTTTCTCATCACATAAATATTCTTTCTTCTTCACCGATCTGACACAGGTGAGGGAGAGAAAGGGCCGATCTATCATGGTGGGTTTGTGGGTTCTGATTAGTGTTTTGTGCGGTGGTTGCAGTGGATTGGGTTTTTGAAGGTTGGGATTGGTGGCTGCTGGGTTTAACTTGGTGGTGGCTGCTGGGTTTAGCTTGGTAGTGGCTGCTATGTTTTGTGCGGTGGTTGTTCACGCGGGTTACCGTTTTGACCAAAGTCAGCTTGTAGGCTCCACCATTAAGAGTGTTTTAACTGAAAACTACACCCAAGTTTTTGAGCAAAACACAATTGGGATAAAGTTAAGAGAAAAATAAGATTACATATACGAGTGATGAGAAAAGAGTTTTGAATTACCTCCAAACCAAACAGGGCCTAAGCATCTTGAGTCTGGTGACTCCAGTTCGGTGAAATTCGAGTTTTAGTATAGGTGTGGAACAATTTAACCACGTGGAACTTGAGTTTTTTAGACTCGAGTTCTATAGAAGGAACGCAGGAGCGCAAAATAAGAAAAAAAGAAGAAGATGAATAGAGGTTCCACGAGTTTCTTAGACTCGAGTTCTACAGGAGGAACGCAAGAACACAAGATAAGAAAAGAAAGAAGAAGAAGAAAATGAATAGAGGAAGAAAAACATATGACGTAGATTGTATTGTTAAGTCGAATCTTAGAGAATCAAGTTCCATCCTTGAACTTGAGTTTTTTTAGAGCCTCGAAATGCTAGTTTGCCAAATAGTTTTGCAAATATGATAACTAACTAAAATGTTTCAAAAATAAAGCTTAATGCAAAAAAAAAAAAAAAAAAAAAAAAAAAAAAGTTCCAACCACATCAAACCTAGATCAACCTAATTAGATTCAACATTAAACTCTAAATCAAACACAAATAGCTTGAGTAGATCCAACATCACACATCAAATCCAAACTGACTCAACGTACAAAAAGAAAAAAGAAAAAAAAAAGAAAGACACCAAGATAGACCCATGTCAGCAACGCTTCACTAGAGAAAAAAATTGGAAAATAACATCGTGTTGTAAATAATTTCGTTAGTTAGCAACGTTTCCAAACTATTTAGCAAACTAACATCTCGAAGCTGAGAGACTTGAGTTCAGTAAATGAAATCACGCATCAACCATAGATAGACTTAGAGAGAAACGGAGAAAAAGAAAGAAGGAGAAGAAGAAGAAGTCACCTACAAAAACCAAACCCACCCACCTATTGTCATCTTAGCGGCAAATCGATGTCTCTGCTTTCTCTCTCTCATTTTTTTTTTTTTTTTTTTTTTTTTGAGATCGTGAGATGAAGAAGGAAGAAGGGAGTGAGTTTTTGGGAGCTGAGATCGTGAGATGAAGAAGGAAGAAGGAAGTGGGTTTTTGGGAGCAAGAACTCGAGTCTCTAAGACTCGAGTTCCTTGTGGACACACAAAAATCGAGTTTCTAAGACTCAAGTTACTATAGTGAACTCGAGTCTAAGAAACTCGAGATGTTAGTTTGCTAAATAGTTTGAAAACGTTGCTAACTAACAAAATTATTTGCAACTTAGTGTTATTTTCCAATTTTTTCCCACCACTAGATCATAACCATTGTCCATCGAAATTGTGACACAACCCACTTTGAAATGGTGTACAATGTGAGTTTGATGTTTCAGGTTTGTGGGTCCTTGCTTCCTTAGTTGAGAATGTAAACTAGCTTTAAAACCAATTCGGTGGCAGAGTCTAATATGGTGAAAGCTTGAGCTTGAGAGAGGGTCAACAAAGAGAGACATATAATATAAAATGAAATAAATTGGTTTGTTGAGCTACAATGTCTCAATACATGTACCGAGGTACTATTCAAAAATTAGTTTGACTTTCCCTTTTTGTTGAGGCTGATACAGGAGAATTATAATTTTGTTGAAATTCTACTTTGGTAAGACTGACGCTAATGCCATCATTTGTCTTTTATTGGTTAATACAACAACCTGTTTGAATTTAATTGGAAAATCTAATGTATTGCATTTAGAGTGTAACTAAAATAAAATTAATAGTAGCAAAAAAATGCATATCAATTAAAGATGAAAAATAATACACCTAGTTAACCATGATTACTCTATTAACGATCCATAATTGATTTCAAAATTTTTGAGGCTAATGCTTGGTTGTAAATTATTGTTATTTTGTTAAAAAAAATGAGGGGTACGAAAGTTTAATTATACCTTTAAAAATGGAATATATATATATATATATATATATGTATGTATAAACTAGATTTAGAAATAAATTGACATTTTAAGCAAAAACACAACTACTAGGTGTACCTAATTATTGAGTTGGAGAGATTTAATATTGCTCGAAGTCCTATATAAAATAAGGAATAGAATTTGAGAATGGTAGCTACCTAATTAACAAAGTTTGGATTGGTTTGCATTAAAATTGCAATAAAAGAGAGAAAGCAACACTCTTATCAAACTTCAAGAAAACGGTTACTAGCGACCTAAGTTTTCTATTTTATTTATTTTTTTTAAAATTTTATTCGGAAGTGGGCTACACTTCAATTCAAAGTTCAGAATTCAGCGTTCAACTATTCGCGCGTATTTGACTAGCGGTTGGACCTACCAACGTTTTAAGGCGTTCAATAAAAATTTCTTTACCTCTCCTCAGAACGAAGTCCCCAAAATAACCTCATATTGAAGACCCTCGTCAAATCAAACATATCCCAAAACAGCTAAACTCCAAAATTTCCATGTTAAGGACCCAAGGAAGCCTCGAGAAATAGTTAAATTATAATATTGGTTTTTTGTGGTCACTTATAAGTCCAAGAATTAGTCTGTTTTGCATTAGCTTTTAGTTTTTATGTACAATTTTTTAAAATTTTACTTTTTTTTTTTCATACTTTTTCAAAATTTTTCAAAGTACAAGTATATTTTAGCACACTTTCAGTAAAAACTTTTTAGCAAAAAACTAGATAAGTTATTTCCAAATGAACACTTAGGTTGTGTTTACCATTAGCTTAAAAAGCTAGCTTTTTTTTTATTATTCAGCTTATTTTTGTTACTATTCATGGGCCCATTGCACTTTTTGATACTATTTATGAACTTTATGGTACTATTTCAGCTACCTTTTAGCTTTATTTATAATACTTTCACTAAAAGGTTTTTAATTTCAGCTAAATAAGCTGTTTCCAAATAAACTCTTAGTAAACAACTTATATGAGATTTGACATATGTTTACACAAAACGCTCAAACTATCTCATCCGATTAAAGTCGCATGAATTTGAATAAAATATATTAGATATATGGAATAATTTTTTCAATTCTTCTGTATCATTCATTCTAACAATACAAAATAGTAATAAACACCTGTGGGTGAGAAAGCCCAACGCCATATGTTGGGCCTGTGGCCCAATTTGAATAAAACTTCCTGACCGAAGAGGTTAAAAAGATCAATGCCCTGCCATCCTGGCGAAAATGCAACCAAGGAAGGATTAATATTTCGTCCGAAGATAACCTGGCATGTCCGAAGAGGTTCCGTTCGTCAGACCTCCAAAGAACTTGATCAAGTAGAAGATTCCTCAGAGGGGAGTTAGCGCTGGGCATTCCTAAGCGTGGAGATATCCTGAAATATCTTACAAATAAAGTTGCCATCACCGCATTTAATGCACTGCAGCAACTTTCCTGGCCGCATTTATGTGGAGAAGACACCTGAACAGTGAAACCTTAGCCACTACCACTCACTGCAGATTAAAACAAACTTCTGATGTGACTAATACTCAAGTGGACGCTTAGATGAAGGACAAGTGTGCGGTGAAGATGAGAGAAAAAGGTGTATATATATAAAGGAAACAGGTCTCACATAGGGGAGAGGATTTTTAGGAAGTTGATAAATGCAAGACCTTTTCGGATCAAAGATACTTTTATTGAATACTAGCCTGAGTGTCTTTTGCCCTGTTTCGCTTGCATGAACCGTTGCTAAATCCATATCCAGCCCAGCTGTTTAACCCATTCTCTACAAATTCATTGTTGGGGATTTGTTGGGCTCATAATACGGAAAGTTATTGCCTAGTCCATCAAATTTCGACCTAACAACACCCTAACAAGAAAATTGGGGGATGAGATCCTCTCTCTAAAACACTTTTCAAAATCTCACTTTTTTCTACATTTTTTTACTTTTCAAATTTTTTTCAAGATAGAAGTATATTTTAGTACACTTTTAGTAAAAAAATTTCAACAAAAAGCTAAATAAATTATTCCCAGACGAACACTTAGTAAACAACTTATATGAGATTCAACATATATTTACACGACACACTCAAACTATCTCGTCCAATTAAAGCCACATGAATTTGAATAAAATATATTAGACATATGGAGTAATTTCTTCAATTCTTCTGTATCATTCATTCTAACAATACAAAATAGTAAAATAAACACCCCCAACAGGAAAAATATCGATGTGGTGTCGGCCAAAATCGGCCAAAACTTTCGTGATGCTTAAGTTAATAATAATTACTCACAAAAACCCAAGAACGTAGCAAATGACAGGGGCATTTTTGGTAATCAACATCAGAGCAACTAACAGTCGATTTCGGTGCTGATTCGATTTAGATTTCACTGGGAAGTACCAGGAGACAAAAAAATCCTTCATCAAAGGAACCATCCTCAATCATTTTGACCATGTTTGCACTTGTGCCGCACTTCATTTAGCTCCACACGCTTCAAACGATACGAGGTTTGGATTTCTCTCCCACTTTCGAATCGTACTATGATTATTGTTGTGTTCTTTTGTTTTTTGATTGGCGGTTTTGTTTGGAAACCTTTCACTTTGAATCCACATCTCTGTGGCTTCTTGAACTTGAACATGCATGATATTTAAGCCTCTGAATCCAAATTAAGTATCTGGGTATCTCAGCTTTAGTCTTGATTGTTGAGAGTGAGTCATTTCTTATGTGAATTTTTATTACAAAACTGTTGCAAAATCATTCCTGGGAATGCAAATGTTGGTAATTCTACCCATGTTGATGGCTATGAGTTGATTGCTTAATAAAGATAATCCAAAAAATTAAAGAAGAAGGAGAAGAGAAGATTTTGGGTTAAATACAATGACTTATTCCAATAAAAATTAGAAAAAAAAAAGGTTTAAATGTTAATTAAGCTGTCATTTTGTGAAGTATCTTGCATGTGGCTGACAATAAACGCCTTAGGGATATTTTTATATATATGTATGTATGTATGTATAATTATGAACTTTTTAGGAATATTTGGTTTTTGGATTTTAAGTACTGTTGTGCCACTGTTTTTCTGCATTTCCATCTGGCACAGTTGCTTATTTTAACGAACAAGCTGCACCACCTGGCTGTATCTCATAAATTTTCATTTATATGCTTGTACAAAAATTGTTGCTGCACTCTCTTATACTTCTTACAACTGTTGACTATAAAGTTCGAGGCAGCCTTAAGTATTTTCTTTTTGATTGCAGCTTGGTCGTTGATAGATCATATAATTCAAGGTCTTGAGATTACTCGGCAGAAATGCTTGTGTCTGCTCTTATAACGTCACTGGGAATAAATTTTGGGCTATGTGTTTTATTCTTCACATTGTACTCTATATTGAGGAAACAACCATTTTATTATGATGTTTATGTACCACGCTTGCTGGTGGAAGGAACTTCCAAAAGGAGAAGTCGTTTCAACCTAGAACGACTAATACCTTCCCCTGGTTGGGTGAGAAAGGCTTGGAAGCTTTCTGAAGAGGAACTACTGTCATTATCAGGATTGGATGCTGTGGTTTATATGCGCATTATAACCTTCAGGTAATCTAAGTCCTTCACAAGAAAATGTTGTTGTCAGCAAACAAAGCTTTTATATGTAAACCAATGTTTTCTTCTCAGTTTGATCATGTAAATATTGTTTGTTTGCATGTTTACTTTTTATGGGAGAGAAATAGTGTTTTGTGGATTGCAAATAATTGGATAAAGACTGGATAAATTATAGGCACAGGAACATGCAAAAAACATTCGAGCGTGCTGTTGCTGAATAAACATGCATTAAGCAAGGTTCTAAGTTGAGACTCTTTGGATTGTAGGTGTATTATACTCTAAAACGTGGCGCTGGAATTCAAGGCCAAAGATTGAGAGAATAGTTGAGTAACAAAGAATGACTTAAAAGAAAGGAAAGAAAGAAGTTTGCAAAGTGCCATGGGTGGCATCTATTATTGACTTAGAGTCCTTTTTCCTAAGTCCATTGTCTTTGTATTTTTCATTTGATTTTTAGTCATAAAGGAACTTCCACTAACCATCACAAATGAATGTGACACTAAAACGGAAGTACACAAACACTTAAAATCAATACAATGAGTACTTAGCTGCATGTATCCTTGTCCAGATGATTACATAGTTACCTATTGTTCAAGAATATAGGTATCTAGGCAAGCACCTCACGGTTTTTCCCCTTTTAGAATTAGAGTTACATACAAAATCCACATCAGCAAGATTCTATTACTTAGTGGAGGGTAATATTATAATTGCAATTGTCTCAAGTGATTAAAATCACCCTTTGCTACCACCTTAAATTTTTGGGATGTGGTAGTTTATCATGATTTTAGAGCAAGCGGTTTTGAGTCCAATCCTATATTCACTTTACCCCTCATTTAAATATTCCACATGTTGGTCCACCCATGACGTGAGTGGAAGTGTTAGAATAGCGGTTAAGTGATTGAATTCACCATTTCCAAGTAGTTTATCAATGTGGATGTGTTATTTCAGTTAAACATGTCTGGTCATTCATAACAAACACAAATTATTTTTTCCAGAGTGGTCTTCTCATTTCTACCATTATAAAGCATCTTTGAAGGTTCTTGCTGTTGACATTGGCGTTCAGCATTTTAATTGGTTATTCCTCCCACCCCCCACCACCCCCCCCCCCCAAAAAAAAAAAAAAATTCTGTGATCTTGACTCAACAATCATGTTTTTTTGTGAATACTGCAGTTTGAAAGTATTTGTGGTTGCTGGGATTATTGGGATCTTTGTTATTCTTCCAGTGAACTGCACAGGAGATCAGCTTGAATATGTTGACTTTTCTGATTTTTCAAATAATTCTCTGGATGTATTTACCATTTCCAATATAAGCAGTGGCTCAAAAAGGTAAATGTTACCTCAATTTTATTTTCAGATGAAGCAAAGTTTAGCGTGAAGTAATTTCAGAAAATCAGAACGAATAATGGTGCTAAATTTTATTATAAAGTGGGGAAAGCACTCATGTATTTAGCTGTAGGGTTCAATCATTTTAAGCCAAATCTAACTGCTGTCCTCTGTCCCATTTTAGTGGGAGAAGGACATCTATTAATACCTTAACTTGCAATCTAGGTAGCTTTGCCATGGAAAATGAGTTTCCAGCCTGAGTAAAACCTACATGCTAATTAAGTAACCTAGCAATTTGGGTGAAATTGAAGATATACTTCTTTTCTTCTTCAAGTATAAGGATTTTGTCAGTAAAATTTGAGGAAATCTGTTCGGTATGGGTACATTTCATACTTCACACTTATATCTTAACGCTTTAGTGAATTCTAAGTAATTGATGAACTTCCCCATTCCATATAGAATATTTTCTTGTATTCTTACACAGTATATAAGTGTGAAGGAAAACTTACACTTTTTTTTGTGCAGTTTATGGGTTCACTTCAGCGCTGTCTATGTTGTCACCATATTTATCTGGTATCTACTGTATTATGTAAGTCAATTTTGTGCAGTTCTATCTTGATGACTAAATAAGAGCTCTAGCTATCTGAGATCAATACTTCTTTAACAGAAATCTCCAATGTCAAATGGCTTTTACATGAGATTAAAAATGAAAACTTTTTTATGACTATGACACTTTTTTTTTTGGTGGTGGGGGAGCCTTAGGTTCCCCAATTAAATTCAACCATGTAGTTGCATTGACCAAGGAACCACAGTTTAATTTAATTGTCCTTGGAAAAGATAACACTATTTTTGTTGCATTGGTCAATACAACCGTGCAACGAATTCAATTGGAGAACCTAAGGAATCGTACCTAAGTCGTTTCCTTAGTTTTATATCTTAGTGGAGATCTTCACTCACCACATGGTGGTTTCTTGGAGAGGAAAATATTGACTGTGCATCTAAATATATTTCTAACTTACTAGTTAAAACATGCAAATTCTTAGCAAAGCAAGACAAAATGCTAAAATGTGTAAATGAATAAAACTATGGTTACAATAGTCATATGAGAGCCAAAACTTGATCTGTTTGCTGATTAACTTTTGATTCTGCAGGAATATAAATATATCTCTTCAAAAAGGATTGCTTATTTTTATTCATCCAAACCTCAGCCGCATCAGTTCACCGTTGTAGTTCGTAGTATCCCTGTTTCTGTTGGGAGCAGCATCAGTGACAGTATTGAGACCTTCTTTACGGAGTATCACCCTTCAACATATTTGTCACATACGGTTGTTCGTCAAACAAACAAACTTCGAGGTCTCATTGTAAGCATTTAGTCTGATGTTTATTATCCTTGCAGTGTGGGTATGTTTTCGGTTTTGCCTCTCCTCAAAATGAAATTCTTCTTTCTGAAAAATCCAATTAATTGTCAGGAAATTCTGAGTCTTGTGCTTGATTATCTCAATGATTTTACCTTTGACATCTGTGTCAAATGGAACTTGTGATTGATGGTCCAATTGTTTTTCTATATATGTTTTGTATTTTTGAGTGCTTGCAATTTTTCTCCTATTTTTGTTATGTATTTCTGAAGACTGACTTTGTGATTGAGGAAGTAGTATATGGATACATGGTTGAGCATATTACTAGTATATACTTGTTATGTCTCTCGACAATAGTTCAAGATAAAATATTAAATTGATTGTGAAGTCAGGCAATGTTCAGGGATGGTGCAGTAGGGAGAACAGTATAATGTATGCTGAAAAAATCTTTGGTACACCCTCTACAGCTTATTCAGCATGAATTAATCAAATTTATTCAATAAATTCCGAGTTATTCCAAGATGGTCCAGCACAAGGATTCAACCACAGTTTTAGTATACCAAATCTAAAGCAGTAAACAATATAGATTTGGTAATAAATTGGAAAACCATTGAAGAACATCTTCAATGGAAAACCACTCCAGGACACAATCCCATTAGAAAATTCACTATAAAGGAATAGTTAGAATGGCCTATACTTACAAAACATTTGCTCTCTAAAACTCTCTTTGTAACCTTTGCAAACCCCAGCTTTCCTTCCTACCGCAGCACTCCTAGAACCTTTGGAATCCTTCTATAGAGATCCTCTCAAATAACCTCATCTGCACAAACTAGAACCTCTAGAACTCCTAGGAACTGCTCGAAGATTTTCCGTAGTAAACTCACTGAAAATAATATTTATGGTTTCAAAGAAAGTTTTAAGGTTTAAGGCATATAGGAACACACACAACTTGTTTTTCTTGCTTTTGGATCAAAGCAGAAGGATGAGTTTCTCTGTTTAAGCTCATGGGGAAACACTTCAAAATCTAATTTGTGTGGCTGCTCTCTCTCTTTCCAAATGTTTCTTGCTTAATGCGCCTTATATAGTATGGTTTAGGATAGACACAAATTTGTTTTCTAACAGAATTTTGAATTGCAGGCTTGATGATTTCGCTTGATCGAGCTTTTAATGTTTAGCTCAAGCTAGCCTTAGTTTCGCTTGATCGAAAATTGTCTTTAGTTTTCAACAGCAGCTCTTGACAGACTTTTAACCAGACTTTAATTCCATAAATTACAACCCTTAAACACTATGTTTGTCACATGGAATTAGCCAATATATATATATATATATATATTTTTTTTTTATAATTCAATACTTGGGAAGGGGGAATTTGAACCCCCGGATTCCTCCGTAGGAAATGCCAGGAGGAGGAAGTGATCTAACATATGCGTACTTTGATCTTGTTGAAGCCTATGTTTCTTAGTGGAAATGTAGGGACAACCTCCCGAGTGTGCTAAAAAAAAGTAAAATTCTAGAGCCTTGAAAATAAGTAACA
Source organism: Quercus gilva (assembly GCA_023621385.1). Classification (NCBI taxonomy): domain Eukaryota; kingdom Viridiplantae; phylum Streptophyta; class Magnoliopsida; order Fagales; family Fagaceae; genus Quercus; species Quercus gilva. The sequence continues at coordinate 5,192,696 of CM042475.1, read as the reverse complement.
AGAAAAAATCACTTTCATAATAAAGAAGTCACTAGTCCAATATGAAGTTTTCATAACCCCTATTGTCAGAGGAAAAAGACATCAGATCATAACTGTTAATTAATTTAGTCCTGACAATACACATTGTCTTGAATAAAAAGTAAATGTATAGACATAAATATCCTAAAGAACCATAGCGATACAAGCATGAACATTAACACTTTAGTAGATTTATTAAATAAATAGCCGGCTGTTCTTACAAAGAAAACGGTTGAATGTGTATGAAAAGTTGTGCCTTTATTTATGGGTGATTCAATGTAGGTTTTACGTAAATTTAACATTTTTTTAAAATTATTTTTAGTGATAAATTGTATAGTGAATAAAACACAAATATTTTAACTATTGAATTGAAAATGTGGGTGCTATTTCGTAATTTTCATGCCTTGTTGCTAACAATGTTTCATCTTTTTTCCCTGAGAACGACGCAAAGAAGTTATACAAAAGGATTGTTCGCTTGCAAGGAAATTCCACTGAACACAAGTATGGGCGTGCGGGTTGTTTTGGATTATTTGGACACAAGGTTGATCTTGTAGATCATTATGAGAAAAAGTTAGAGAACATAGAGGAGAATGTGAGATTGGAGCAATCAGAGCTTTCATTGGCAGGAGACGTATGTGCTAAAACTATTTTTTTGTTTTCTTGAAGAAAATTTGTCTTTCGTTATATTGTGCCATTTTTTGTTTGGATCTTATTCAGATAATTAAGAATTCATATGTTCTGGTATTTGTTTGATATGACCACTAGGTTTATCAAAAATACATTATTAATAATTATACATCTCAATGAAATACATTAACAATAATTTGTTGAGTTTTTAGCTATCTTGCTGAAAGTGTTTTTCATGATCATGAAATGGTACAACATTCTTGTTTTACAGTAAGCTACCTTTGTAATTAATGAGTGTGATGTATTCATAATGCTTGGTTGACATTTTGATATTATTGTGGTACCTGGTTCATCCTATTAATATATATTTTTTCTTGAATGTAAAAGGAAATTCCAGCTGCCTTTGTGTCTTTCAAGACCCGTTATGCTGCTGCCACTGCTTTTCACTTGCAACAATCAATAAATCCCACACAGTGGGTCACAGAGCAAGCTCCTGAACCTCATGATGTTTACTGGCCTTTCTTTACTTCAACATTCTTTCGGAGATGGATTTCTAAGCTGGTGGTTATAGTTGCATGTATTCTCCTTACAATCTTATTCCTTCTTCCTGTTGTATTTGTGCAAGGTCTTACTAACCTGAGTCAGTTGGAAGTTTGGTTGCCTTTCCTGGAGAGCATTCTTACCATGTAAGTAATCATCAGAATTGTTATATTTGTTGTTTTGTTAAACTAACTCTCCCTATCTCTTTAACCAAAGTTTCATATCCTCAAAAATTGCAATTTACAATGAGTATTACAAGCTAACAAATGGTTTATAGACAACATAAATATGCACATTAAAAAGATATTTTGGAGCATTTAGAGTTTTCAAGATGATACTGGAATATGTCCGAAGTATTCATCACTACTATTCTGATTATGTGATTATACAGTTAAAATGGAATCTTCACCATTTAAACTAATCTTGAAATTTAAAAGGTTGGCAATTGCCACTAAAAGCATAAACACTCTTTGGTCAAAAGAGTATCCAGGTGCTAATGCAGTTTTACTAAACAGAGAATTTGGTATCATGATGCATACTTGTGCTAACAATGGTTCAGAATGATTCTTCCCCTTATTGAATTGTAATAACTAGATTGAAGTCCATAAATGGATATTTAGACGTCTAAATTAGTTGAATTTTGCATATCTATGGCGTTGCCACCACACAATTAAGAATCTGGTTTTTTTAGTACATTTTAGCTTTAGTTGTACGTGGCTTACTGGCTTTTACCATTGACTGAAAGGAACTTGGTTACTTGATTCCCCCTTGATCTTATGTTCGCTAAAGTAGTCAAAACAACAATGAAGGCCCTATCTAAGCCCTATTGCTGTAAAGAGACAGCTTGAGAGTTGGCCGGACTTTCTATGTAATTAGTAAATGACTTTCTTAATTCTACAGGACTCTTCCTCATGGGCTTATGATTTTACTTCTCCCATGTAATGCTTCCTCTTATTAATTAAGGATATCTAGTCAGAGTTCCCTGTCTGTGTACTTTTTAAATAATAAATATTGTCATTCAGATTAAATTTGAGTTCAGAATCACTAAAGAGAGTGGCTGGGTATATTATTTTGATAAATGAAGGCTCTTTACTGAACTGCATGGTCTACATTCCACTTTCTAAAATTTAATGCACACTTCTTTATTGGTTCTGCTTAACCCTACAACAGTGAGAGAAGGCACCTTTGATGAAAATTTGAGTAAAGCTGCTTCGTTATATAAATTATACATCCTGTAAAGGGACTTTGTTTAGTGTCTGTAGCATCTTATGTCAAACTGAAGCAGTCTTGATACAGCAAATTTCAAGGGGATGGGAGAAATTTTTTGTCGGTGTAATTAGTTCTGGGGGGCGCAGGTACACAAACATTGAAATGGTGCCCCCTTGTATATCTGTCCTTGAGAGGCTTAACTTCATTTTATTATCTCTAATGTGTTGTTTAAAGGAGGAGATTGCACTTATTTAGCTTGCTATGAGATTGGTAAGATTGAAGAGCATGAGAGTTTCAAGTCTTAAGTTTTAGTTATCATTTAATTATATATCAACTTATCATATTGCATAATCTTTGTCATGCAAAATAAATGACCATTGGGCATGGGGGATGAAAACTGCAGTGGTTTTGACTGATATTTTATTGAATATTTGGGGTGATTTGGTGATATTATTAATTGCCCATATGCAGCTTAAAAATCAAGAGGAATCTAATTTGTTATTATTATAATATTTTCATGAGAAAATCTAATGCCTGTTTTATTTAATCTATTGGTGACAGAATACTAATTTTATGATTTTTTTTGGGCAGAACATTTGTTAGTGAAGTAGTTACAGGATACCTTCCCAGTCTTATTCTTCAGTTGTTTCTGAAAATGGTGCCTCCTATAATGGAGTTGCTTTCATCTATTCAAGGATATGTTTCTCATAGTGATATAGAAAAGAGTGCATGTAACAAAGTACTTTGGTTTACAATATGGAATATTTTCTTTGCAACGGTATTTTCTGGATCAGTTTTATATCAGCTTTCCCTCATCCTTGATCCCAAGAATATTCCTGCAAGGCTAGCTGTTGCGGTCCCAGCACAGGTGAGACTAATTTTCCACCTTTGAAAATTCTACCTTAGTGTTATATAATAATTCCAGAAAGTGAAACTTACAGAAGAATGTTATTTTTCTATTTATGGACTTTTTGTTTGACAGATAGTTCTTAATATATTCCCACCCATCTGGCTAGGCCTTTTTGGCTAATATATGAAGGGATATTGATAAAACTGGCTGCATGCTTTAGGCAATAATCTGTTGTGGTTCTTTCTTGGATTTTATTGCTTTTTTAAATTTTCAAATGTGATCACTTTATAGGATGTAGAAATTACATGCTATTTGCTGAATTTGTTTCTGTTCTAATAAAATTTCTTAATTTGCCAAGAAAAGAAAAGAGAGATACTTATCAAAGAAAGAGAAAAAGAAAGGATAGTGGTAACATTTTACAACTCTGGTTACTTTACGGGTAATCTGACTACGCTACATTTTGAATCTTGCCAAGTTTTTGTCCCCTATGCCCATTTTGATAGATACTTATAGTGTGTGTGTGTGTCCAATATAGTTTTAATTCTTTCCCGAATGAAGTAGTGAGTTATAGCATTGTATTTAAAATATGTGGAGTAGGGGGTGGAATAAAGAGTTTCAGATGAAGGTTTGGCGCATAATGGACTTTAAATATTTATATAGATCAAGAAAATGTTTTCAGGGATTATGTAGGCCAGTGAATATGTGTTTCAGTTATTTCTTTTCTTTGCAGATACAATGATGTTAGAAAAATCTTGATAATCATCTAGGTGGTGATGAGAGGTGACACAATTACTAAGGATTTAACAGACCATTTGGTGCCAGATCAGGGATTATCTAATTGAGAAGGTTTTCACTTAAGTAAATGGTTGAGAAGGATATATACGGCCTTAACATAAAAAAAGAAAGAGAGAGAGGATACATATGGCCTTAGGAATAGCTCCAAGTTCCTGATTTATCTCAGGATGGTTGAATGAGTTAAATATGATAAAGGGTTTGATAAAAACATGCATTTGAATACTGAATAATTTAGAGCCTTTCTAGGAAGAAATTGGAGAAAATTAGAACCTAAAACAGAAAGGAGGATTTGTCAGTCCCCCACCCCCCAAATCCCAGAAGCAGATTTTTAAATACTAATGGATGTTGGGCTCATGATCAGATCCAATTTTTTATTCAGTCTATGAGATTGAATTGGTTTTAGTATAGTCAGTTTATTAAATTCAGCGATTTGAAGTGCTCAATCTGACAACTATGAACTGAACAGTCACTACCAAAAAAGAACTTCCCCCAAGCTTCAGCACTCCAGGAAGCAGATATGCTTCTGAAATTCATATTAAAACGTGTTGCCTTTAAATCAAATTCTATCTTAGCAATTGTTCTTTGAATTGGTTCTCGTGATATCTGCTTCCCAGTGCATTATACTTTTCTCAATTCTAAGATAGTCTTTGCATAAAATTGTCACAACTTGGAGGTTGTCATTAGGAAAAGTCACTACTTAGTACTGTTAGGAACCTAGTGGTTCCTAATGGGGATGGGTAGAAATTTTAGGAGAATTGATGGGAATTGCAGGGAAATCTTCTTAATTGGAGGTAGTCACCCTCCATAGAGAAATATTAAGAGAGAGAGGAAATGGAACCACTAGGTTCGGGTTTATTATTCAATATCTAATGTTGAAATAACAATCGTGTATTTATAGGAGATTAGCTCTAATCTCATTGGCCCACATGGCTTAAGATAATTGGCTAGTTAATTCAACATATGCTCTAAGAATTAAGCCATGTGTTAAATGAGCTACATGTGCTCAATTCCTAACTAACTAAGTGAATACAACAACTATTAGGAAATTACAAGGCATATGGTATAATTTGGGGTTCCTAACAAGTACCTCTGCAGATTTGCAGCCAATGAAATGCTATCATCATAATTTTCTGATGAGAAAGTTCAAAATAAATGAACTTAACAGTGTAGTTTACAGTGGTACAAAACGAATACAAAGTGCATCATTGTATATGACTATATATTTTGTATAATTGTATGATACCATTAAGTTTTATGTCTATATTTTTTTGACTGTAGGCATCCTTTTTCATTGCTTATGTTGTCACATCTGGATGGACAAGCACTTCATCGGAACTCTTTCGCCTAATCCCTCTTATTGGCAGTCTAATAACAAGACCTTGTAAAAGCAATACCGATGATGAACTTGTAGTTCCTACTATTCCTTTCCACAGGGACATTCCAAGACTTCTTTTCTTTGGACTTCTTGGGATCACATATTTTTTTCTGGCTCCACTCATTCTACCCTTCCTCTTAGTGTACTTCTGTCTTGCATACATCATCTACCGTAACCAGGTTAGTTGGCTCTCCCTCAGTTTTTTTCCCTCCACTTCATTATATTTACGTTTTAAGTTTATCATATCGAGCTGGGCTCCTTAGACATGGTGAAATTGTATATCAAATAAATAATTTACATTTGATTTAAAAAAAAATTATTTTCATCCTTAGGCAATACTAGGCAGGTTCTCTTTAGTCTTTACTGTCAAAATCCCTAATTGGAAAAAATCAATTTCATTCCATACTTATTCAGTAATGAAATGTTGGAATAATTTTAATTTGGATGGATAGAACTTTGGTCGACAGTGCATGCTCCTAAAATAATATCACTGTAAATCTCTTGTTTAAAAATTATCAACAACTTTTAGTCATCGCACATTGCCACAGATGTTGGAAAAGTAGTAATGATCCTAAGAATGTTACTAGAAAGATTTCCCGTTTCAACGGTGCTTCGGAATTCCTATTTTTGAAGAAAATAAAGGGAGCATGTCATTTTGTTTTCCATGTTGCTCAATTTCAAAAGATTTTATTTATTTATTTATAAGTTCTAAAGAGATTTTTGGACCAAGTTCAAAGTAGCTTGTGCTAATGCTCTACAAATCTTTGGTGCAGTTCATAAATGTATATGAACCAAAGTTTGAAACTGCAGGGAAGTTTTGGCCTATTGTGCACAATTCAATGATATTTTCTCTGGTACTCATGCATTGTATTGCTGTGGGAATCTTCACGCTGAAGAAGGTCTCTCTAGCTACAACATTAATTTTCCCTCTTCCAATACTTACACTTCTCTTTAATGAGTATTGTCGGAAGCGCTTCCTACCCATCTTCATCGCATACTCTGCTGAGGTATGTTTACAAGTCACAATAATGTCACACCATATGCCAAAGGACCAAGTTTTTCTGTTTCTTCCCCCAACCCCATTACTCTCTTTAGAATTTTTTTTTATCACAGCTCACCTTGACGTTGAGATTGGTTTTTGTACTTACAGAGTTTGATAAAGAAGGATAGGGAAGACCAGAATGATGCTACAATGGATGAATTTTTTGATAAGTTGGTCACTGCCTATCAGGATCCAGCATTGATGCCAATTCAGTTCTCCACAAACATTGACAGTCTTCACAGTCCCCTGATATCTTCTGCTGAAGTTTGAGCTGAGTTATGCTCATCTTGTACCATATTAAGGTGACTGGTAATGGTGGTGGTCTTTTGTCTACTACCATAATGATGTGAACTGGGAGAATTGAAAGGAGGCTTGATAGTCAATTCTTTTTGATTGACCAATAAGAATTGTCCAGGAAAAAAGGACACTTTTTTGTGCATGTGTGCGCTTTATTCTTGTATGCATATGCGTATCTTGTATATGAATATTGGCATGTAAAATTAAGTGAGTAATCATCTATGTGTGCAGTGTACAAAATCAACCCTATTTTATCATCCTTCATTTATTTATATATTTATTTATTTATTAAATTTTTTTTTTTTTAATTAGGGGATCAATATCAGCTAATCAGTATACCAGGAACTGATGTTTAAATCTTAACATTGACCAATTAGAATATTTTCTGATTTATATATTTTTTGGCCTAGTTTCAGCTGACTGCAAAATCCTGATTGGTGTTTATCAATGTTTAACATTCACCACTCCATCTGTATGGGGAAGAAAATATCGCATATTATAATGGAATAATATAATACTAAATGTTTTACGCGTATTTTTGTCATATGACGCACTATAAGTACATTGAAATTATAAACATAATTCATTTTAAGCGAATTTTTATTACCAAAAGTTCTAAAAATTTAAAATTATTAGAATGATTAAAACTTTATATACACAAAATTTAAAATGAATTGATCATATTTATATTAGTCATATACCATAATTTATAGTTTTGGAAAAAACTTGATCTTATGTGATAATTACCAATACATTTTAATCAATTTCAATAGAATAGTAAAACATTTTATATCATGTGTTTTTAGATCAAATAGTAAATACTAAATAGCATCTTAATAGATATGAAACTTTTCATATCTGTTAAAAACAAAAAACAAAAAAAATTTATATAATCGAACTGTAAAATTTTCAAAATTTTAATCAAATAAAAAGCTAATAGGTGATGTAATTTTACTTAGAATTACATTTTTGTGTAACTTGATTCTCGCCCATGAATGGTAATGCTAATATCATTTTGTTTTATGAGCAGTGATAGTTACACGTTCTATACAAAACACACAGTTAAACACAATTTCAGTTTTGTATGTATGTCGGTGCATAACTTAGTGCGTGCAACAATAATTATCCGATGTTTTTATATTTGATGTTGTTGCATTGGTGGGAGTAGTGAGAGAGAATCGTGGTAGCCGTAATGGAAGGTTTGATTGGAGCATGTGATGTGAGAATGGGCAGTAAATAGCACTACACACCGATACTGCTAGTACCTTCTTTATCGCCAAGATCTGATGGGTCCTCATCTGCTGATCTTAAATTATTAGCAGAATTTTAAGCTTGTTTACGCGTTAATCATGGGTGAGGTGGAGGTGATTTCAAAGTTTACAAACAAACACCACAAAAATCGCAAGTTTGGAATATTTTCAGCATTCAGGCCAGCTTCTGTCTCTTCTTTTGTGTTATGCCCCGCCGAATCATTCCCCTTTTAATTTTTGTTGTGTCTTTGATTTGATTCAATTTTAAATTACCCAAATTATAAAATCGAGTAATTCGTAAGAACAATCTAGACTTTTGAAATTATAAGATTTATAAGTTCGGTTAGCTCGTGATATATCTTGTTGTCCAATAAAAATTTGAGTTTTAATCGTACCTAACAAAGAAAAACACTTATTTGTCTTGATTTGTAAAAATGACAAAGATTTATGAGTTCAATTAGCTCGTAATATATCTTGTCGTCCAATAAAGACTTGGGTTTGCAATCATTTTTTTTTTTTTTTTTTTTAATACAGATAGAAATTCTACTTTAGCCTAATTTAAGTGGATATATGTGTGAATCCTAATCACTCTTTATTAGCACAATTATGAATCCTATAAGATTAGAAACTATAGGGCTTAGTTTGAAAACACCCTTAAAATATAAGGTTTAAAATGTAATTTACCCTTCTTATATTTTGTGGAATGATTTTTTTTTTTTTTTTTTTTGAGAAAGTTTCAATCTATGGCTTCCGCTTTTAATAATAGCTCTTTATTATCAGTTCAAGACACCAATCAGTTTTTGATATAGGCAGGAATTGAACTCCAGATTTCTTATTCAACCATTAAGACTTTACCAGTTAAGCTAACTTTACCAAGACATCAATTAGTTTTTGTGGAATGATGTGATTGATAAGAGGTGTAAACTAAAATTACCTGCTCGGATTGGACTTTGGGTTTCAAATTTTAGTTTAAGTGACTTAATTAAAGTATGAGAGGACAATGTCTTTTATTTTCTTTTTCTACTAGTGAAATTTTTAGATGAATTTGAATTTGTTAATATCTAGATTTGAAATGATTGAATGTAAAATGTTATTTCAAATCCATAACATAGCAGGTGCATTTGTAAGCTTAAATCATCTTGTGTTATCACATTCACATCAAACAATTTATATTAACTCTTATTTTTCAAATAGCTTCATTTATGTTCGGGAGATAACATCTTAAGGTTAATCTAATTGAGCGATTAATATGAGTTTAGGCTACTTATTCTAATCATTGATATCTGCGGGGGTAAAAGGCCCAAAAATTAGATAGTGGGCCTTAGGCCTGAGCCACAGGTCAAAGACCCAAGTTGGTTCGAGAAGAGGAAGGTAATTATAAAAGACTCCAATCATAGAATCCCATAAATAAGGGATGAGCAAAGGGTTATCCGAGGAGGAATTACTTCTCTGATAGGTTGAACATGATGTAAGCCAATAGTCCGACCACCAACATGATCTTTCAGAAAGCTCCAATGATAAGAACAAGTTTCATATATATATATATATATACGAGAATAGTAGAGATTGATAAATATCTAAGGAAAAGCTGCTATCACCGCATTTAATGCCCTGCAGCTATTTTTTTGGCTGCATTTATGTGGAGAAGATTTCTGAACAGTGCACAACTCACGGAAAGCCAGAGAGGATGTCTAATGGGGTAGGTACTCAAGTGAGGGCATAAGGAATCGACAAGTGGAAAGTGAGGATGACCCAATGGAACTATAGAAGGTGAGAACCTCTCCACAAAAAGGAGATATCGGAAGAAAGGAAAAAAAGAATACTGTAGCAATTGAAATATCATCTGTAATCATCTTGAGAAGATTTATAATCCATTTAATCTCCTCGGACATCAGATTCATTCAGTATTATTAACTTTACTACTATCTAATTCCACTTTAAATCCATACTAGCCGTTACTAATTTCACTAAGGCCTAGTTCTTTGATCCACTTTCTACAAATTCTATTGTATTAGGCTCACTAGACCAAGATATCATTCATCTTGGACTTGGGCTACAAAAAGGGTCCTTAAAATAAGGTTCAATTTAAACACTTATAAAAGATGCCATAATGTGTTAATTTTCCCTTATCATCTGGTTCGAGGACTTTAGGCATGAATAAGGGGATATTAACACATTATGGTATCTTTTATAAGTGTTTAAATTGAACCTTATTCATGCCTGAAGTCCTCGGACCAGATGACAAGGGGAGATTAACCCATTATGACATCTTTCATGTATCCATTTATTTTTCGCTAAGTGTCAAAATAGATCTATAACAATTATCAGTTCTCCAGATTAATGGTTGGGAGTAAGTTAAATGCCTTGATTATTTAGCCAAGTATAAATTTATCACTGAGTACTTCGTAATGTCACTGTAGAACAAGAACAGTTATCATTTAACACTTATTTGCATTGGCAAGGTGTTTTTTCTTGGTTAGTCTTTGTAGAACCTAAGTTAACAACAAAGCTAGTTCATATGTAACAGCAGTAAAATTAAAGGTATATGAAGCAATAACACACAAGATAGAAAGAAATTCATTAGTTAAAAAGGAAGAGTACATTGGGTTTAATGACCAAGGGTCATTATATGTAAAAAAAAAAAAAAAAAAAACCAACTAACTAAAAAAAAAATTACTACAAGAAAATCCCATATCCTAGGCCTTGGCCTTAGAGACAGGAGGGTTTTCCTTCTGGCTTGGATGGGAGATCTCAGCATCCTCGGCCTTAGGATCAGATTCTTGCAGCTTGGCCTCCGCTTCTTTTGCCTCGACCTTAGCATCCTCGACCTAAGCAGCGCCTTTAGCTCCAGCCGAGGGATCCTTCTCCTTACCCTTGTCTTTCTCCTCACCAGTCTTAGTGGATCCTTGTGGGACTTCAGGAATAGGGAGAGTAGTTTGGGGGGCGAAGAGCTGCTCGGAAACTTCAGGAGCAGTAGCAGAGGATGAAGGAAAAGCGTCAGGGACTGCGCGAATTTCAGGGTGATAGTATATGCTCCTTTTCTCCCTCCACACTGAGTCTGCAGGGACACCTGCAATATCAAGGGCCCTGCCCCATGACACGTCACAATAGTCCCTGAAAACTTCAGAGAGCTCCTCGGCGAGCCTAATTTGTGTCTCCTCCACTCCCAACTAGTACGACGCCTGCTTCTCAGTCTCAAGTGCCTCCTTGGCCAACTGGGTTGCATCCTTAGCTCTTTGCACCTCGGCCTTCAGATCCAGCGCAAGTTGCTTTGCAGTGGCTAGCATCTGATAAAGCTTCTTGCACTGGTCTTCAACTTGGGTCATAGCATTCTTTAACCTAGCCTGAGCAAATCTTCTCTCCCTCTCCTCGGTAGTTAATTTATTCGCCAGCTCCTGGTTCTCCTTCTTTGCAGCCCCCAAGTCTTTCTCAACTTCGAGGCGAAGTTGGATTTCAGCCTTTACATCATTTCGGCTTTTATTGACCCATTCCTCGACCACAAAGACCTCCTAGGTGATCTGCATGAATGTAACGTAATAACCCGTATGAACATGAAAGAATAAAAAAAAAAAAGTTCATATGAATTAAATAAATAAAGCTGGGATGAGAACTTATCATTGTAAGGTCCTTTTTTAGAGACAGGAAAAGCTCTTGCTGTTTCAACTTCCTCACATCATCCATGTCCTTGGGTAGGAAGATTGGTTGCTCCAAAGCCTCAGCCACGCGGGCACCGTGACCCCTATGGAACTCCCTAATTAAAGCATTCCAGGGAATGGATGCCCCGTCCACTTCCAGCTGAGGAGACTAGGTCCGCTGAACAATGCGCACATCAGCCCTGTCCTGCTCCTCTATGCTCTCTACGGATGCAGACCTTTTATTTTTGTCTTTATTCACCCTCTGTTGCTTTGTCCCCTTCTGAGGGCCTACTTCTCCTTCTTCAAGGTCATCACTTGGCCTCTTTTTCTTTAAATTTGCCTTGTTTTTCAGTCCGAGGTCGGCAGGGACTTGAGGGTGAGGGGGAGGGGGGGGGGGGGGGGAGGGGTAGGGAAGGGGGAACTTGGTGCTTGGGGGCTTCCAAGGAGGATGGCCCCTTACCCCTCTCGGCCAGGAGATCTCTCAAACTTTTATTTCCTTTGTTTAAACCCATTTCTTCTTCCTCTTCGTTTGAGGGGTCATCCGGAAAAGTGACTAATAGAATTAGGGGGTGCACGCCTGAACTCCTATCAGTCTCTTCGGCGTTTGAGATGTTAACTAATTGGACCCCTTGACTTGCTTCCTCCTCAAACCGAAATTGGTCTATCTCTTCGTCCAATGATAGGCGTGAAAATGCGATTTCCTCTTCAGCTGTGGCTGCCGCTCTGAGGGGGACTTATGGTAATGGTATTGCAAGTGGAGGAGCAATCTGATGAGCTGGTAATATCATTGGTAGAAGGTCTTCTCTTGCCAAGAAATCCAACTTTGACACGTCAATACGATTTATCCGAGGATCACCGGCTCTGATGGCGTGTCCGACCTCCTGGAAGATCTTTGAAATGGGGACGTAATCCAATACTAAGTGAACGGCTCGCAATTGATTGTCTGCGCTCACGAATATTTCTGATTAGAGCAAGTAATTGAGAGCCGCAACGTTAGTAAGACTCAGCTGAGGAGCTACTAGCCTTCTATCTACAAGAATAACCGAGGAACCTAACATAATTAAACAAGGAAAGTAAGGAAGAGATGTATATATTTCTAAGTCATTTTCTAAGGAACCTAACTCTAAGGTATCCCACCTGTCTCTCTCTCTTAGGTTGGGCAGTGAAGACCAGTGTGCCATGCCCCTGAAGCGATGAGATAGTCATCTTTTATCCCTTTGGTGGATTTGGGGAGGCATGAGATAAGCTTGACGATAGATGACCTGGACTTGAGGTAAAATCCCCCGTCGGCTTGTTTGTGACACTCATACATATGGACTACATCATGCCATGTGAGGCCCAATTTGAGGTGCTCGTTGAGAGCATCGACGCAACCTAGGATCCTAAACATGTTAGGTGCGCACTGATGGGAGCACAGCCTATGGTTAATAAGGTAGTCTCAGGTGATCCTACCCATGGGAAGAGTCATCCCTTCTTTGATAAAGGCTATTATAGGGATGACAACTTCCCCTTCTTCCCTATTTGTAATGATTTGTTCTGGAGAATAGTATCGGAAGCCTACTTCTTGAGGTATATGGTATTTTTGCTTAAACATTTCTATTTTGATAAGTGAATCCATTAAACTCTCAAACCTACCCATCTGTATAACCTAGAACGAAATAATGGGAATATATAAAAATAAGAATGAGAATGGTGTGACCGAGTAGACTGGCCAAGAAGAAAATCACCAAGAATGTAAAAATCGTAGGAAATAAAATTGGGGGGGGGGGGTAATCTTTGATACCTTAAGAAAAAGACTTCGAAGATCTCTTAAGGAAAAGGTGTGAGAGGCTACGTATCGCAAAGAATTGATTAAGAGCCTAAGCTAATGATATCTCTGGAAACTTGAAGACTTATAAAATGGAAATAATGGTCCCTCGTACGCTTTATATAGGGAGCAAAAAGAGGTAAGAAGTTGTCCCACTCAGAATTTCGGAAAAAAGCTCAGCCATTGGATCTGCGCTTTGCCGTTGGATTCGGGGAACATAGCGCTGTCCAGAGCAATTAATGATGTTTTGGGGGACTTTGAAACGACAGGAGCAATTATAGTGCACACAAAACAACGCTCTCACACATATGAACCAAGGTATCAATTGGTGCAGCTTCTTAAAAATCAAAACCCCATTTTCTCCTCGGATGGGAGGGGGAAAATTGGAGTTTTTAGGGGCTATTGTGGGGGTAAAAGGCCCAAAAATTAGGTAGTGGGCCTTGGGCCTGAGCCACAAGTCAAAGACCCAAGTTGGTCCGAGAAGAGGAAGGTATTATAAAAGACTCCAGTCATAGAATCCCGTAAATAAGGGATGAGCAAAGGGTTATCCGAGGAGGAATTACTTCTCGGATAGGTTGAACATGATGCAAGCCAATAGTCCGACCACCGACGTGATCTTCCAGAAAGCTCCAATGATAAGAACAAGTTTTATATATATATATATATATATACGAGAATAGTAGCGATTGATAAATATCTAAGGAAAAGTTGCTACCACTGTATTTATTGCCCTACAGCTACTTTTTTTTTATCGCATTTATGTGAAGAAGACTCCTGAACAGTGCTGTCTTGGTCACCACAACTCACAGAAAGTCAGAGAGAATGTCTAATGGGATAGGTACTCAAGTGAGGGCATAGGGAATCGACAAATGGAAGGTGAGGATGACCCAATGGGACTATAGAAGGTGAGAACCTCTCCACAAAAAGGAGAGATCGGAAGAAAGGAAAAAAGAACACTGTAGCAATTGAATATCAATTGTAATCATCTTGAGAAGATTTGTAATCCGTTTAATCTCCTCGGACATCAAATTCATTCAGTATTATTGACTTTATTGCTGTCTAATTCCACTTTAAATCCATACTAGTCGTTACTAATTTCACTAAGTCCTAGTTCTTCAATCCACTCTCTACAAATTCTATTGTTTTGGGCTTACTGGGCCAAGGTATCATTCATCTTGGACTTGGGCTACAAAAAGGGTCCTTACAATATCCAATATAAGATTTCACTACTCATTCAACCACACGACTTACACCTGAATCTAACTAGAGAATCTAAAGAATAGTATCTTAAAAACTATATCTAAGTTTTATCATTCCAAAAAAAGTGTCTATTCGGCTATTTGTTTAACAAAGGATATTCTTTTGTTAAAGCACCAATTTGACATCCTTACTAAAAGTCTAAAATGGTTTTTGAAACCCCAAATCACTTTTTTTACATTGGTGCGAACAATTGAGATGAGATTCCGTGGGCTTCGGCTAAGTTTATTGATTTTTCTACTTTTCCACACTTTTTTAATCTGTGGGAAGTTGTAGTTTTGGGCTTTTTCCTGTGCAGCAAATCTTGCCTCTGTTGTTAGTAACGAAGTTGATCAAATGCTCAATAAAAAGTGCTTCTCTCTGTTGCACAACCACTATGGTCCAACATGTCTCTTTCACAATTTTGATCCCTCCAATGTTTCTAACTTGTGTGTTAAAAGGAATCACACTGCAAGTTGAGATTTAAACATCACTGTAATTAAATTTGCAATCAAAATAAATTATAATACTTCATTAAATGATATATTTTTGTTTTTATATTCTTTAAAGAATAATAATTTTTGCGGGTAAACTAAGGAGTTATGGCTTTTATTAACCAATGTGCTAAGGACTTAGGAAAGACGAATATAATACTATATTAAATAATAGAAAAAAAATTTATTGTGGACTATGCACAAATATTAAGAAAACCAAATTCAACCATGATAAATTTGTGTACACAAACCAATGAGCATTGATAAATGCATTTTTCTATTTGAAAAGTATGAATCGTAGCTCATAATTGAATATTTAATAGAGTCATGCTAATAAGGGTTTTTAGAGCAATTGTTAATAAATCATTTTAGGAATGTTTTTATAACACTTTTATTAAAAATTGAAAAAATTATCAAAACATTAATTGTTTTTTTTTTCTTTTTTTATAAAAATGTTCCTAAAATAGTTCATTAACTTTTCTCTATTTATTTTTGGAAAAAGTACACAAAGTGACAAAACGCACCTAAAGTTTCTTTATAAAACATGGATTCATGTAACCAAGTTGTGTGTAATACTTAACCTCTTGTGGTATTATTTTATATATATAAATTGTCAAACATCTATTAAATTAAATAGTGAATTGCAATATCATAGTGGAGTTTTGTGTAACCCTCAAAAACCCTATAAGATCATATGTTACACAATTAATGATTTACACATAGAACCATATAAAAGCAAGAGTAAATGTTACACTCAAAATCTCACTTCCAAAACAGTTAAATATTAACCCAAACTTGATTAATATATATATGATGGGAATCAAAAGATTTAAAAAAAAAAAAAAAAAAGTACCAATTCAAAGCAAAACTACAAGACTGAAAAAATTCAACTTAAAGGTGTCAAAAACAATAATAAATCCACAAAAAAATGGATAAAGAGAGAGAGAGAGAGAGGTAGTGAGTAATCACCTTTCTTTTTTTTGTAGGAAGAACATGGAATGAATGAGAGAGAGGGGTAGAGGAAGTAATAGAAAATTTATAAAAAATAAGATGGGGGTGAAGAAAAGGTAAAAAAAGAGGGAGATGAAGAGTAATGATAAGGTGAATAATTATAGGGAGAAGTGTGGTTGGAAGAATGATAGGCGGAAGAAAAGCCAAAAAACCAAAATTAATTTCCAAACCTCCATTATTATATATTGCATTTTATGTTTAATATTACCATAAAAAAAAAAGGAGAGAGGAAAATTTGTTATTAGGAAAAAAGGAGTGACATCAATGGTGTGGTGCAAAGCTTTGCAAAATTAAATGCCATGCTTCCATTATTATATATACTATATAAGTATAAATTACTCTTTAACATGTGTCTTTAGGGCATTTGTCAACAAGACCTATTTTATATGAAACTACTATCAGTGATGGCATTGATAGCCTCTATTCAAGGATTTTGGAGAAATTGGACCTAATTTAAACAATTTTTTTTTTTTTTTTTGGTAGTAAGAAAATAATGATTTTAAGAGTACGAAATTTGGTTTTTTTTTTTTTTTTTTAAGGGAAAATAAAAAGATGTTAGCCAATGAAGGCAATTGATGTCGTATCTATGGTCAAGATTAGCAAAAGGCATGAGATGTTCTTTAATGGTACGAGTGAAAACTCTATTAAAGTTGTTAAGTGACTGGAGAGAGAAAAGAGAAGTGAAAGTAAGATTTTAAAGGTACGGCCATAGGTGAAAGCCTTTGACAACTACAGTACATTTTTCTATATGACTTGTGTATTATAATGAACCCAATATAACGTTTATATATACTAAATAGCCCTATATATGATTACCTTATACTATACCTAATATTAGTTTGCATGTTCTATAAGTACACGAGCTTACAATAAGTTTGGCCATTTTATGCTGTAATATCTCTAACATTGTGGATCCAAATTTTGGCTTACTTTGACAAATTTAAAAAGATTGTTAATATTAGTGTTTTTAATTAAAAAAAAAAAAGGGAATACAGTATAATTCCCTTGAACCTCTAGAGAAGTATAGTGATTTTTCTCAGACTTCTAGATTGCAGTATGACTAGGTCAAAGAAATGCTTGGATTGTACTTCCTTGATTTTTTTCTCTGGCATGTAAAGGAGAATGTTCATATGGTTCTTGACAAGAAAGCCGAATTAAACTAAGAACAAAGAGGTAGCTACAAGGAGGAGAGGCCCTCTCAAACCTCTTCTTATTCAATAGCATATTTTATATCTTTCACTCTTATATATACATATCAAACACAGCATAAGAGCTGTGTCTTGTAACGAGGCTCACCAACTTAAACAGTCACGCAAAAGAAACAAAAAGAGAATGAATTGTAGAAAAGAAAGCATATTGTGAGAAAGAGAAAGGGAAGTGAGTGAGAAAAAAAAAAAAAAATTTGGAGTAACTGTCTCTCAATCACCTCTCCCAGACCCTGCATAAGTAGGAATTTTGTGCATAGCGTACAACCTTAAAGGGAAGTGAGTGTGATAATAGTAAGCAAAGAGTGATAGAAACATGGTTTCAGACCAGATGATGGAACAGTCTGCTACCTTAGCAGCACCAGGTGGAGCTAGGAGGAATAGAAAAAGATACATTGGGGTGCGCCAGAGGCCTTCGGGAAGATGGGTGGCTGAGATAAAAGATACAATACAGAAGATAAGAGTATGGCTGGGAACTTATGACACTGCTGAGGAGGCTGCAAGAGCTTATGATGAAGCGGCTTGCTTGCTTTGTGGAGCCAATACTCGCACAAATTTTTATCCTTGCTCTCCAACTCATTTAAGGCAAGCTCTGCCCTCAAAGATCACCAATCTTCTGTTGCTTAGGCTACAAGCAAGGCACATTGCCTCTGCCTCAATGGCAGTGACCTCTTTGCCTATTAGCCTACAAGAACCGGAAACTGAAGTAAAAGATTACTAATTTGATAGTTTCTTCAATCTGCCAGAAGATTGCACCACTTACGAAAATAGTGATGCTCTTACTAATAGTACTAGAGGTGGTGTAACTAATAGTGATAACGTTACAGAAAGTTTTGAATCAAGTTCTGTTCAGCTGGAAGAGGATTGGGTGAGAGCATTGGCTATGGATGATGTAGATGATGGAAAGAGTCAAGGTGGAGGGAAGGAAGAAGTAGGAGAAAAAGAAGGTTGTGATATGGAGCATATAGATTTTCAGTTTCTGGATGCAGTGGTATCTACATGTTATTGATCACCTTTTGAGATAGCAGAGGAAATGGTGGAGCCAGTGGAGCAAGAAACTTATGGAAATGAGCCTTCATTGCTTGAAGAAACTATGAAGAGAATGAAATATGGAAGAAAGTTCTCAGCTTCTCTTTATGCTTTCAATGGGATTCCAGAGTGCTTAAGGCTGAAGCAATCAGAGGTGGCAAATGGACCAGAAAGGTCTGAACATTATCTAACCTTGGAAGTAACTGTAATTCTGATGAAGATAGAAAGCATAGAGAAGATATTTTTTGGGAGTTGGTAAAAGAACAGATTGGCATCTCACAAGCATTAACAGAAAAAGGTTCTTCCTCTTCTTCTTCTTCTCATTTTTGAGCCCAGAAAGTGGTGAACCATGTTTTTGGAGCACTCTCAATCTTCCTCCTATCTGCTCTATAGCAGACAGAATGATCCTCTAATATACATTAATCTTTTAAAAGTTGGTAGAATTTTAGTTTGGATTGCTTAATTTGCTTTGTGCATAAAAAAAGATTCAATAATCTAATTATATCAAATTATGATTTTATATTGCAGGGAATACTTTTGCATTTGGATTTAAGAATAAGAAATATTTATACTCTTATAACGATTCAGGCAATTTAAAGTTAAACTTAGTCTAAATCCTATCTTTTAAATTCACAAATCAAAATGCAACATTGGATGTAATTGGAAGCTTGAAATCAATGTTGCACCGACTTCTAATGTAACCTTTGGACCATCTTTTGGTGAAAAGTTATAAAATGGCACATTAGATTGATTTTGTTTTTCTTATTTTATCCTAACATAAAGAAAAAACACACGTAGAGTCCACTAGAAGGAATTATTCACAACAAAAAATTTGGCTCCAACCGCCAATAGGAAGATAACATGTGTCCCGTAACGTGCAATGCACATGACTCACTTGGTTGGTTAGGTTAAGTGAGTTGTGTGCATTGCACATGATAAAGACAAATATCATCCTTCTATTGATTGTTGGAGCCCAAGGTTCCAAACATGTCTTTTGGAGCCAAACTTTATCTCAATTCCTACTGTTTTAGCTCCCTCTTTAAATCATTCCAGTAGCAGTTATAGAGTTCCACTCACAGTCTCATACCCTCAAGTTGCTTCCATATGCATCTCTTACATAACATGCTTTGCAACAAGGGCACTGTAGCCTTTTTATTTTCAATGATTTTATGTTACCATGTGCAAGAAACTTCTTGAATAAAGCCTCAACAGCTGCTAGATTAATATCTAGAAACTCAACATTAGCAGTAAATTCAGTGTGACATCCAAGCATGTATATTATTGCAATACTTCTTATGTTCTCATCAACACTATTGATCCCAAGCCTGAAGAAGGAAGAGTCAAACTATGTTGCTGCTTGGGGTAAAGTCTTCTATAAGATGATAAGACATAGGGGACATATGGCTTTTTTTTTGGCTTACAATAAATGGGGGAGGAGTATTTGAAGCCAGCTTCTCCTCATGGAAAATTGAGCCACAAGGATCTTGACAAGAACATATATATGGCATTATATAATCGTGATCAATGATAAAATTTAGTACAAATGATTCATCTCAAAATGAATAGTCATAAGGGTCAGCACTTTTTGTTGACCAGTAATAGTTCTCTTAAGTCTTTCAACATTCAACATTCAACATTCAACATTCAAAGTCAGAACTATTCATGAGGGGCACATTAGCAGTCATGATTATATCGCCTATAAGCAAACAGAATGTAAACTAACTTTATCACCATGACTCACTTCCACTTCTTTTTCCTTTTTCTATTGTAAAAATGCTGAGACCAGCTCAAGCATAAATGACATTTTCTTAAGCACATCTATCAAGTTTCTCAAGTGCTGCAATATACATGCATGGGCCTAGTGTTTAGAAAATTCACAAGGTAAATCATCATTATTGATGTCTTTATTTTGGTCTAAACCATCATTAATGTCTGTATCTTCTGGATTGGAGCATATCTTAGTTTAATATTCAAGATACTAGGTCATATGGTCTAAAAATATTATTTCTAGATCTTCTCAATCTGCTGAACCATACACTCGTAATTTACGTGACCCAAAATAAAAAACTGAAGTCACTCCATTAACTTTAATATGAATTTATATGATTCTTCATCGTTTTAGTGCAGATTGTCAAAACTTTCTCAATCCATTTGCACAATTTTCCTTTAAGGAATGAACTTCTTTACATCTTATTTTTATCACACAGAGAGAAAGGTAATGATCAATGATGTATCAACACGCTTATAATTTATATTTTTTATATTTTAGTGCTATAAATAATCTCAAATTTGAATTTGCGCCTATGGAGCATATCAGTCTCCCATTACTGATGGAATTTAGTTTTGTGCAAAGAGACATGATGTAAGAGTTGATGGTTGTGAGAAGGAAAGCATAAACATTCCAGATAGAGTTTGTGAGCTAAGAATTGTGAATGTGGCATGAAATAGACATCTCGATCTTGTGGAGCAGTTGATAGATGCTTTTAAATCTTTGAGTGGCCAGGGAAATGCCTACCATATCTATGACTAAGATGTTTTTTTTTTTTTTTTTTTGATAAGATCACTAAGATGTTCTATAATGTAGAACTAGGCCTCACAAGTTTACAATGTATGAATTTTAATCAAACCTTCTCTTTCTATCTTTTCAATTCATTTTTCCAATCAATATCTAAATGTTTTTTCTTTGTCATTTTGTTACAACTATTTTTATCCAATCACTTGATATTATTAATTCATCAGAATCAAGTGAATTCTTGCATCTGAGACATCATGAAGAAAATAAATCAAACAACTATATTATCAGAACCACTAGACGCCAAACCCGAAAATGAGACATGTAATAGCTCTTATTCAACTTATACAACTCTGATAATTATTTTTTTGGCATATGTGTATGCAGCTTCATCATTAGCACCACTATGTTGATATTCATGCTGCGCACTACATATCTCACCTACCAATCATCCTAAGTGAAAGTACAATGCCATCTTGGAATCCATTTGCTAGCAAGTAGGAAACAAACAAGAAAGTTTATCAGTCCAATATTTGTAAATTCAACATTTTACTCCATGAATGTTGAAGACATAACTACAATGAATGGCGGTGAAAAATAATAATATTCATTCTTTCCAATGCAAGTGCAATTCACTTTGGTAAAAAATGAATGACATATGCCACTCCATTACTTTAAGTCCAGTCCACACTGCTAGGCAAGGGAGTCAACCTAAGGCATGATCTTGCTAAGGAAAACAACCTAGCCAACACTAGTATTATAATACTTGAACTCATTTTTCTTTGTTTCTTGACAGAGTTTACCACTAAATAAAGGTATATTTTAAACATAATCTAGGGTTCTGAAATAATGAGCACATAGATGTTGTAGGCACGAAACCAAGTAAAAAAAGAGGGACTTCCCATGTTTTTTTCTTCGTTTGTGTTGGCAGAGCCACTTAGGTTAGAATAGTGCAGGCTCTTACTCTCTTTGGTTTAGTTTATTTATATCTTGAAAAAAATGTACAGTTTTTTAAAGTTTCACATTTTTACAAGTATAATATTTTTATTCAACTTATTTTTAAGCAAAATAAACCAATGAAAATAAACTACACCGAATAGTGGCCGATATTTATTTATTTATTTCAATTTCTTTTCTTCCTGTCAACTGTATCCCATTTCAATTTTGTATTTCCTGCTGTAAAATCTTTTTGAAACAGTAGCGTTTTCTTTTTTATCATACAAACAGTAGGGATATACATCAAAGCCCCACAGCCTGAGACTAGCATATGGAATTACACATATGTGTATGTATGTTTAAATTTTATCATGAAACAGTTATTATGTGTTACCATGTTATTTCACCTTGGAAACTGTTCTGACTAAAGAAGTATTCTTCAGGGAGAAAAATTCTTAGGTAGTCCCGGAGTATAGTGAAATGGTGCTCCCTCCTCTCACATTCATGGTGGATCCCACTATGAATTTAATGAGCGGACCCCACCATGAATGTGAGAGGAGGGAGCACCATTCTCCGTGCTCCGGGAGTACCTAAGAATTACTCCTATGCACCAAGCACATCTGCACATGTTTCTTTTCTTTTGGCATAATGAAGAAAATAAAGTAAGGAAGAAAAAGAAAAAGAAACAGATAAGACCATCATCACAACTTTTGGGGTTAGCTAGTGATTGAACTCTAGGATTTTCCACTCTTAAGTCAGTGAGGTTTAATTAACAACTGCCTAATTTCAATAAGTTGGGTTACTTTCTTTTCCTCTTGGCAGGTAATTGTAGGCACTCAGAAAATGTGATTCTACCACATGTCAAATCATGCAAAGTCAGAAAAATGTTATGGGCTGATCTTAAGTTTTTGTCAATATATGCCTTAGAACTCATAAACAGAAGCAGTGGACATTAGTGGGGATGATGTGGTCCAAATCTTAAGATGAGTTGAATCCTCCTTAGGCTCCACACTAATCATATTGTCCCTTTACCACATTCCAACAATTTTATCCTTAAACAATTAGAGAGACCCACCTTCCCAAGTGCTTGAATGGCCCTTTCTCATCCCATTACCACTAGTCATGTTGACAAAAGATGAGGCAAAAGGTAGGCAGAAAAGTAGCAATAGCTTAAACGAATTGTGAAGAGATAATAAGTAGTCAAGAAAGAAAGAGGCTTGTGATCTTTTTGAGGAAAGTTTTGCAGACTGAGAAATGCTAAAGATACAATATTTTTCATAACGGTAGGTATGATTTGTAGTAATTGGAATAACATTCACTTTCGCCTAAATTCATCATTAACCCTATTTTTATCATACACTAATCACAAGAAGTCATCACAACAATTTAAAAAAAAAAATTGTAAAAATTGTTGAGTAACTAAACTTTTTATTGTATGGTTACTTGAAAGTCCTTTTTTTTTTTAATCAAAAAAGAATGCTAGCTATTTCTGTTGTTATTCAATAATTATCTTTATGGGACATGGAATTGGGACTAAAGGTGCCTCTATGCTCCCATGTGGATGCCAGGAGATGGAGGGAATAGAAGATTCTCATTCTGTTTTAAACATTTTCTACCTCAGGCCAAAGGTAAATAGTATAACATAGGGTGATTTAGCTAGCTCCTTAGGCCATTATCAAGTAGGGTTTGAAAAGAACCTGCAAAAACTTCAGTAGATAATTATACTTTTCCAGTCCAGCACATCAAGCATTTTAGCAGCAAACGCATGTTTGCTTGATTTTGTTATCGATTCTTAAACTTGCAAGTACCTCTCATCCATGGAATTTGAACCTCATGATGAATTTCCCAATGTTGAATGCTACTTGTGGACATGTGTTAATGTTACCACCACTTACCAACCAACATGAAAATTACCTATGTAATTGCCCAGATCTTTTATTGGCGTATGGTGCGGACTTAAGGATAAGCTTTTTTCCAAAGTCCAAACCAATTTTGGAGCTATTCAAAAAAATAAAAATAAAAAATAATTTGGAGGAATCTCCTCCAATTAACACTACCCTGTTATACATAAAGTACATATAATTCAGCTTTTAAACTAAAAATGTATCTTAAAGTCACAATTTCAGTTCAAATCGTGATTTTAAGACAAGATTTCAATTCAAAAAAATAATTTGGGTACGGTATGTGCAACAATGTGTGTATTAATAATTGGCCAACCCACTAAATGATAATTTATAAGACTATCTATGTATTTTTTTAAGTAAGCCACGTAACTCATTAAAAAGAATTATGTGACTAAAAGTATAAGTGAACGGTCTTTGAAAAAATTTCCTCTGAACCGGTTTAGATGTGAACTTTTTTCCTTGGACTTAATGGTACAAATTAAGAACATGATAATTATATTGGAAAGAGATCAAAGTTAAGCAAGCAATAATGGGAAAAAAATGAAATTTTAAAGAGTGAATTGAAAATATGTCAAAGTGTAATTTTTTAATTTAACCCAAAAGATACTTTTTAGAGTTTTTTTTTTTTAATAATAATACCTTTTTTGAGTTTAGGCAATGGCAAAAGATGATGAACACTTTGATCCTTTTACATATTCAAATGTGGTTAAAAAATAAGTTGAAGCTGCATTTGACCCTAGAAGGAATTATGGAATAAGAGTATAAGACAATGGCAATGATAAAAAATGATAAAGAGGATGATGCTTTAGAATATAAAAGAAGTAACAAAATAAATATATAAAAAAAACACTAGGAAGGAGATGAAAGACCAGTCGCTATCAACACAATTCTAATTTTCTACAGCAGAACCTTTACTTATTTATTTATTATTTCCCTCCTCATTTGACTTACCAAACATTTTCAAGAAAGAAAAGCTAAGGAAGCCCTGAACCCTTATATACTTGACAGGTAGTCAAAATGGATCATCATAAAAGATGTTCTTAAAGCCCTAAACACTAACACATAATACTCTTTGTATCCAGATTCGACAACTCCAAAATGGACAGAACCATGGTTTAGTGGCTTTTATAGTTCTTTATAAAGCAAAATCCAGGGTCCCCTCTCTTTTTTTCTCCTTTGAAATATACATACCGAGCATCATACTACTTTCTCTTAGAGCTGTACACATAGAAACCTCAAGAACTAAAACCAAAACTCCCTCTCTGTCCCCCTTTCTCTCTCTCTGCAATAAATACAAGTCTGCTGAGAGCCTGAGACACCTTACCCAGTTCTTACTGATATCAAAATCAGAACTTTTTTCTCTCTCTCTTATCAAAATCAGAACTTTTTGCTATCTCTCTCATGCCT
Source organism: Quercus gilva (assembly GCA_023621385.1). Classification (NCBI taxonomy): domain Eukaryota; kingdom Viridiplantae; phylum Streptophyta; class Magnoliopsida; order Fagales; family Fagaceae; genus Quercus; species Quercus gilva. The sequence continues at coordinate 5,167,517 of CM042475.1, read as the reverse complement.
ATAAAGCCATAAACTTCTATTAGCTATTTCTCCCTCAGTCTTGTTTTTCTCTCAAACAAGTAATGGAGGAAACAGAAGAGTCCAATGCTAATAAGAAATGCACCACCAAAACAAGGAGTTTTAGAGACAGAGCCAACCCTCACAAGCATCAGTATCAGTATCAGTATCAACACCAGCTCTTACAGTACTCAAATCAGTATGGTTTCTGCAACCAAAACCAGTACCCGAGATACTACCCAGCTTTGCTTCCACTACCTCCTCAAATACCACTTCAGCTGGCTTTGACTCCACCTCTCCCCCAAAACCAGAGCTTTAGAACAAAAACCCATCTCCATAAACCTTCATGCAAGCTCAACAACCCTCCTCCTGCTGCCTCCTCTGAAACCCATGTCCAAAATGTTAAAATTTCACCAGGTAAATCTCAAAGCACTCTTCTTTTATTTGTTTTGTACTACTACTCCCCACTTAACTTGCATGCTTGTTATTTGGAGGTGCAAGTATGGTTTATGATTAAATATCATGGGGAGGACTTGTACTTTGTTCATATAGCTCATGAATGAAATTCTAAACCATTGGAGAAAACTAAAATTTTGGGGTGGGTTTATTTTTTCTCATTGTTCTTATTTATTCAAATATAACAATCTTGGTATTTAAGTTATCTACAGCTACGAGAATATAATTGCTAAAAATGATATATTGTGGTTTTTTTTATTAAAGATTGTGGGTGGACATGTACTTTGTTCATTTAGCTCATGATTGAGATTTTAACCACTGCAGAAGGTTGATAATTGAGAAAGATGTGCTATTTTGCTCTGTTCTCTGTGTGTGTGGGTGGGTGGGTTTATTTTATGTCATTGTTGTTACTTACTTAAATATAACAATCTTGGTATTTAAGTTACTGCAACTAGGAGAATATAATAGCTAAAAATGATATATTGTGCTGATTTTGATATTGAAATCTCAAGTGCTGTAATGTTTCTCTTTTAATGGTTTAAGGTATTCCATTACATACAACCGATATAGGCTTAAAATGTCTCAAATTTTATGATTAGTTGAGTTAAATGGGTCTGACTCTATCTTGCTCTTTCTCCCTTTATCTAATCAGCTCCAGAGGAGGTCCAAAGGCCAAAAAGTTTACCCCCCAAAGATGATAATGGAAGAAGGATCATAGGTTCAAGGACTCCACAAGCACTAGTGGCTGCAAGGAGACCAGATTCTGGGGGTGTTGAAGGGCCAGTTATCTCTCTCATAGCCAACCATTTTCTTGTTCGATTTGATCCATCACAAAGAATTTTCCATTACAATGTTGAAATCTCTCCTAATCCCACAAAAGAAATTGCCCGAATGATCAAACAAAAATTGGTTGAGGAAAAATCAGCTGTGCTCTCTGGTGCTCTACCAGCCTATGATGGTCGAAAGAATCTTTACAGCCCGGTTGAATTCCAAAATGATAGGCTTGAATTATATGTAAGCCTCCCAATCCCCACTAGTAAGTCAACTTTGCCAAATGGAGAATTTAGTAACTTGCTAGAGAAGCGTCAACAGCATAAGCTATTTCGAATAAACATCAAACTCGTGTCAAAGATTGATGGAAAGGAGTTAAGTAGTTACTTGAGCAAGGAGGGAGACGATTGGATCCCTCTTCCTCAAGATTATCTCCATGCTTTGGATATTATTTTAAGGGAAAGTCCGACGGAGAAATGTATATCTGTTGGGAGGTCACTGTATTCAAGTTCAATGGGAGGAACTAAAGCAATTGGAGGTGGAGCAGTTGGATTGAGAGGGTTCTTTCAGAGTCTTCGCCCAACCCAACAAGGACTTGCTCTCAATGTAGATTTCTCTGTGACCGCTTTCCATGAAAGTATTGGAGTTATCCCCTATTTGCAGAAGCGGCTTGAATTTCTTCGAGACCTTTCTCAAAGGAAGACAAGGGGTTTAATTGGTGAAGAGAGGAAGGAAGTGGAGAAGGCATTGAAGAACATCAGGATCTTTGTTTGCCACAGAGAAACTGTTCAGAGATATCGGGTCTATGGCTTAACTGAGGAAGCTACTGAAAATCTTTGGTTTGCAGACAGGGATAGAAAGAAGCTAAGGCTGGTGACTTACTTCAAGGATCACTATAATTATGATATACAGTTCAGGAACTTGCCATGCTTGCAAATTAGCAGGAGCAAACCTTGTTATCTTCCTATGGAGCTTTGTATGATTTGTGAAGGCCAGAAGTTTCTTGGGAAGCTTTCAGATGATCAGACTGCAAGAATACTTAAGATGGGATGCCAACGACCTAGACAGAGAAAAGAAATTATAGATGAAGTCATGAGAGGACCTGTTGGGCCAACAAGGTAATTTTTTTGAAGCTTTGCTAGTGAAGAAATTTAATCTTAAATTCTCTAGAAGGTTTATTAGTTCTAAGTTTTTTTCTACTGTTAGAACTTTCTTGAATTGGCTATGATTGTAACTAAGCATTTAAATTCTTTTCTATCTTCACAGTGGCACACAAGGCAGAGAGTTCAACCTCAATGTTTCGGTAGAAATGACCCGATTAAATGGAAGAATTCTTCAACCTCCTAAACTAAAGCTTGGTGATGGTGGCCATGTGAGAGACTTGGTTCCCTCCCGTCATGACCGACAGTGGAACCTTCTTGACAGCCATGTTCTTGAAGGAACTAAGATTGAAAGGTGGGCACTGATAAGTTTTGGTGGCACCTCTGATCAAAAGTCATACATTCCAAAATTTATTAACCAGCTATCACAAAGGTGTGAACAACTAGGCATCTTTCTTAACAAAAATACAGTTGTTAGCCCCCAATTTGAATCAACCCAAGTGCTTAACAAAGTGTCTCTTTTGGAATCAAAACTTAAGAAATTACAAAGAGCAGCATCAAACAATCTTCAGTTGCTTATTTGTGTAATGGAGAGTAAACACAAAGGTTATGCAGATTTGAAGAGAATTGCGGAGACAAGCATTGGGGTTGTAAGCCAGTGCTGCTTATATCCAAACCTCAGCAGATTGACTTCTCAATTTCTGGCAAATTTGGCTCTCAAGATCAATGCCAAAGTTGGTGGATGCACTGTTGCCTTGTACAATTCATTACCCTCTCAAATCCCACGTCTCTTCCGGTCTGATGAGCCTGTGATTTTTATGGGTGCTGATGTGACACACCCTCACCCACTTGATGATTATAGCCCATCTGTTGCTGCTGTGGTTGGAAGCATGAATTGGCCAGCAGCAAACAAGTATGTTTCAAGAATGAGGTCCCAAACACATAGGCAAGAAATAATCCAGGAACTTGGTGTAATGGTCTGGGAATTACTTGATGATTTTTACCAGGAAGTAAACAAACTCCCCCAAAGAATAATTTTCTTCAGAGATGGAGTAAGCGAAACCCAATTTTATAAAGTGCTACAAGAGGAGCTGCAAGCCATTAGAGTGGCTTGTTCTAGATTTCCTGGTTATAATCCTCTCATTACTTTTGCAGTAGTCCAGAAGAGGCATCACACAAGGCTATTTCCTTTTGAAACTGATCCATCTTCTACTCAAAACCAGTGTTTGGATGAAAATATTCCTCCAGGGACAGTGGTTGATACTGTCATTTCTCATCCAAAGGAATTTGATTTCTATCTTTGTAGCCATTGGGGTGTGAAAGGAACAAGCAGGCCAACTCACTACCATATCTTATGGGATGAAAACCAATTCACTTCTGATGAACTACAAAAGCTGGTTTATAATCTTTGCTACACATTTGTGAGGTGCACCAAGCCAGTTTCTTTGGTTCCTCCAGCTTACTATGCTCACCTAGCTGCATACAGAGGCAGACTTTACCTTGAAAGGTCAGACTCCACAGCTTACATGAGAAGTGCTTCTACATTCTCCAGAGCTGCCCCTCCAAAAGCAACCCCTTTGCCTAAGCTTAGTGAAAATGTTAAGAACCTCATGTTCTACTGCTGATTTTTCTTGCTCTCTTAGCATTCAGAATTCTAAACTATATGACATATACACTCGATTTCCACAAAGATGTAGTAGTCTAGTATATGATTGCCTAAGCTAGCCAGTTCTCAATTTTATGACTAACTTGTAGGCCAAGTCAAGAGTAAATTTCAAATTGTCTTGTTAGTCCTCTTAGATGAACCAAATTGTATTAAAATATTGTCATATTTAACAAGGAAATGACCATGTCATAGTTTACATGATTATCTTCTATGTTAAATTTTGGAGTTTTTAGTTTTTATAATTTATCTACTCTTTGCAAAAACCTCCTAAATCCTGAATGAATTTGCCATTCCCCTAATTGCCAAATGGAAAATTGAAAAAAATATACCAATACCATAATTGATAGACCAAAAATATCTAAGATAATGGAAAAGTCACCCTCTTGCACAATTTGTACGTATTGCTTATGTATTTATTTGTACATATTGCTTATGTATTTATGAAGATCAGTCTTTTATCTTTCTTTTTTTGCCTCCTAAATTATTAAAAGTTTTCCATATGACTTTCCTAAATTAAAAGAAGTAATATGTGGGTTTCAGTTAACTCAACTGGTAAAGTTTTTGATAATTATATAAGAGATCTAAGGTTCAATCCTCGCCTACACTAAAAACTGATTGATGTCTTGGTCTGATGATAAAAAACTACCATCAGAAGCAAACACTATAAGTTGAAACTCTCTAAACAAAAAAAAAAAAGTAATATTAATTAGTTTAAATGGAGCTCTAAAACCTTCCTAGAATTTTTTTTTTTTTTTTTTTTTAAACGGACGGATTTTTAACTCATAGATTTTCTCACTTTAATTGTGAGTTTGGACTGGCTTTTATCAGTTAGCTTTTTAGTTTACTTTTTTATGTATAATTTTCTTAAGCCTTAGTTTCTTTAACTGCCATTATATTTGTATCAACTTTAAGCAAAAGAGTAAATAAGTTTTTAATAAAGGGCCAGCTAAAGGTGCCCTTAAAACATTTGTTAATGAATTATTTTAAGTTTGATACCCCTTTTATAGAAAATATAAAAAATTGTAAAAAAAATTGATCTTTTTTTTTTCTTTTTCTATAAAATATTTCTAAAAATATGACCTAAACTAATGTCCTAAGAGCATCTATTAACTTTTCCTTATGATAAAAAGCAAAATTAAGAAATTTTATAATGGATTTTTACTATTGGTGACAAAGGATTACTAGTTTGAACAACATTAGAATCTAGCATATTAGTACCCTTGGGCCCCCCCCAAGCATTTGCTTCTCTAGTTCTCTTTCATTATTGCATTGAATCCGTCCCTCTTTTGACATAAGCATAGCAAGCTTGCATTGAATACATCCCTCTTTTGACATAAGCATAGCAAGACAAAGTGACAAGCCTCATGAATATGCTGTTGACTAGAGCTCAAAACATACAACACTAAGAGCAAACCAAGGCCTCAAACAGCCTAAAGTAAAATTTGCCTAAACAATATTCGTGAAGCAAGGTTCACAGATTTGACCCTAATATAGTTGTATTTGTCTTTTGAATACCTCCAAACTACAAATACAAAGTCATAGTCAATGAATACTTGAGTATTATCAGTGCTTAGCTACTATTTGAAATACCAAGCTCTTTTACCTAAAAAGGAAATAAACTCTAATAGCTATAATACTTTTTTTGTCCTTGTAAATTGGTCCAAGTTCGATTTTCGGCTCTTAAATTTAAAAAGTAATAGTTTTTGCAATGGATCTTTTTTTTTAATGTGTCACGTCAATAGTCTAATGCCATATTGCCATAGCCATATATGTAATTTTTTTTAACAATAAATTAATGAAATGACTAAAAGTATATTTAATTGCATATTCCCATGTGATTAGTCACATAAAACACCAAAGAAATAAGGGATATAGGATCCTCAATAACTTAGGGATACAAAAAGTTTCATGAACCTTTTTCTTTTATAAAATTTTGAGATGATATTTTATAAATTTATTTTTTAGTGTTTGGTAAAAATGATATCAATAATAAATTCATGTAAAAATGATATTGTACCAATTAGAACTTATTCTATCAACTAATCAGAAGGAGATGGAGGAATTCATGTAGAATGATATTGCACCAATCAAAATTTATTCTATAAACAAATTGGATGGGGGAGGGACAGCAGTGATGAAGGAGGATCAAAGGGGCTAGAGGGGTCATGGTCCCCCCAATATTTTTTGAAAATCTTGAATGTGTATATAATGTTTTTTTTTAATTAAAAAAAATCCTGAAATATATATAAGTGCTTTTTAAAAAAAAAATCTTAATTTATATATATATATATATATATAATGACAAAGCAACTAGATTTATAACACCCTAAACCTAATTTAAAATTCTTAGATATCTATAAATAATTTTTTTTTAAAGAAAATAATTTATATAAGAAAGTATAAGGCTAGTTATATTTATTTAAATAGAGCCATAATTTCATTAGTGATAAGTTCTACATATCTATTACTTGAATTAATTATACATTCATAAAATATAATGAACTTATCCTAACATTTACCTCAAGGAATAATGGAAAACAAAAAAGTTTTTGTTCTTACAATTTAAACCTTATAATAAAAAATTCATCTTTCTAATGTCCAGGTATACCAGGTAGGAAGGTGTCGTTTGGCAGCTTTTCAGGTTTTCTGGACTTTTAAGAGAAGATTCGCTTTTATTACAGTATTTTGGTTTTTCAAAATTTCTTTGTTCTTTTTTTATTTTCTTTCTGTGTTTACGATGCAATTGAGATACTCTAGCGTATGCTAGTGAGGCAAAAGAGAAAAAAGGGGTCATATGTCCCTTTTCCTCTTCCCCATTGTATATTATGTTTCTTTATTAATAAAATCTACTATCGTTTCCTCTCAAAAAAAAAAAAAAAAACCTTATAATTTAAATAAAGATACTTAGCTTTTGTATTATTATTTATTAATATACTTATCTAAATATTGTTTTTTTTAGAAACTAACGAACTATTAAACCCACACACTTAATTATACTTTCTTACCAAATTCAAACACGGTGTAAAAAATATCAAATCTTTTTGTCATTATCTACACAATTTAACAAATTCAATAAATATATATCTTATAGTACACGTATTAGGCTTATAAAGTACTTACTGCACATTTTAAATTGTTTTATAACACTTTAGGGGGGATAATAAATGTATCTAACATTATTGTAGCTTGAAGGGTATGTAATCTAATGGAAAATATGTCATGCATTATATGTCCCAGTATTCATATAATATATGTATATTCTCTCTCTCAAACATGTAGGTGTGAGTCTGGATTGAAGCTAACCTAGCTAGAGCTAGGGTGAAGAACCAAGATAAGAGATTGGATACTAGGATCGTAGGATGCAAAGAGCAATTAATATGGCAGTGATGAGTGAGTTTGGAATGAAGATGGGCACATTCAGAGCAAAAGCGCTAAAAGCTGGCCACATATTTATTACACCATTGTCAGTCTATTATTCGTATCAACCATGCATGCAAACACTCTGTAGTATGGCAGAAAGGTTTGTGCAGAGAGAAAGAGGAAAACATTAAAAGATATAAAAAGTTCAAAGGCATTTTGGTGGGGACACAGACACACAATGGATGTCAGTGTTATACACAAAAACAAACTGAATCAAATATTGGCAGAGTAGCCAGTAGTCCCAATCCAATTGAACAAACAAACAATATGTTAAAAAATAAAATTAAATATATACATATGGACACAGTAAAGGAACAACAGGAAGGCCAAGAAAAATTAAAGATGGGGTTTCTGAAGAAAAACCCACTGAAGTTTCACTTTCAACTTCCCCTTTTGTCTCTTCAGCTCTCTCTCTCTCTATGGACTGGTACCACCATTTAAGATGAAGGGAGCCTCTCTCTCTCTCTCTCTCTCTCTTGCTTTTATCTGTGATTGTCACAGACAACTTTAAGTACTGCAAAGGCCACGGGAGGGACAGAAAGACTGGGAAACAAACGTGGCCGTCGACCCATAAGAATTAAGGAACTCCAATTAATAAGTTAATAACTCATGCTCATGTTGTCTTACATACACACCTGACACCCAGTAGAGTTTTTTTTTTTTTTTTGGATAAATTTAGCAGTGCCAGTGAGGGATAAAATAGAAAAATAAATTATTTATAATTTAGTTTTACTAACATGTGACATAAATTAGTAAACTATTTTAAGAAAATATTTTATGAAAAAAAAAATAATTAACTATTTTGATAGCTTTTTTTAATTTCCATAAAATTTTTCCAAAATGAACGGTTAATATATACGGACCTTTTATAATTCAATATTTCAAGATTATATGTATAAAATATAAGTTTTGAAAATTTTGTATAATATAAATGTAGAGAAAACTTATGACATTTTGAAAAGTTCAGTCAATAACCCTAGCTTCAACGATGAAATTTTCAGTATTTTAAAGTAAATTTAACTTGTTACTTTTTTCCTCCCACATAATTGATTATGATAAATAATTTAGCCATCACTTATTAGTGTGATGATTTAGCCATTACCATTCATAGATATTCACCAAGTTCTAACCAATATATATATATGGATCCGGTTAAAATGAATTATTAATACATGTTCTAAGGACACACGTTAGTAAATCCCTATATATATTAAAAGCATTCCATCCGGGGTTTAACTTTTAGTTTTTATCTATTTTGCCTCTTACACTATCACCAAAAGCTTAAAAATAGCCCCACATTGGGAACTATTCATGTTCGTATTTTTACGTAGTTCTGCTGCAGTAAGATCTAAACGTATAATATATCTGACCGCAGCAAGCTTTACTCCTTAAAGCATCATTATTTTGTCCCACTCCTATTATTTTAATCTCATATTGCATTCTCTCTCTCCACAAAAGAATATATAGAATAAAGAAAAATATTTAAATAGAGTGATAAGAGAATAGAATATGAGATGTAATGTGTAATGTGTATTATTTATTAATATGTGAATGTAAAATAGATAAAATAGTTTTTTGGAGATGTAAAATGTATTTTTTTTTTACATTTCTAGATGGGAATGCTCTAAAAAAAGTAATTCTATTCTTATTATTTCCTATCAAAATATTGGAAGAAGAAATATTTATTAGAGAAAAATACACAAACCCTTCCTTGCTTATTCATAACACACAAACTTCTCAAAATTTTAAATATAATATTTACACTCGGTTTATTTTGCTGTAAAATGTTTTCAAACGTAAAATATTATAAGTAAAAATGTTTTTAGGTGTTTGGTGTGACATGAAATTTTTCAAGCACAAACTACCAAAATTTGTTCTTCCAAGCCATCTATGGATCCTTAAGCCATTGGAGTAGCAACTCCAACCACCAGAGTTGGAGCCACATTAGTGGCCACATCATCAACTTATTTTCTATCTTTTTTTTTTTTCCTCTTTTTAAACTTTTCTTCTCCCTATTCTTATAATATAAAAAAATAAATAAGTAAAAAAAACTCTTCTTCTCCTTATTAGTTTAAACTTGCTATTACATTTTTTCCAACATTTCCCCTTCCTTTTTACTTCTTTATCTTCTCACTACTCTCTACTTTACCGTTACACTTCCTTCATATTTTTTTTTCTTATATTTTGACTCTTCTTCTCCCCATTTTATTTTATATAAATTTGATATCATTTTTCTCATTCAGTCTATATTTTAAAAACGATGAGTACTCTCTCTCTCTCTCTCTACTTTCTTTTGGTGGATTTTTGTTCTTTCTTATAACTCTAATTAAGGTTGATAGTTCTTTTTTTTTTTTTTTTTAATATGTGTTTTGATATTGTGTTTTTTTAATTTCCCATCGGAATGTCTCCTTTTTCCTTTTTATAGCTTTGGTTGAATTTTGGTTTGGGTTAATTAGTTTTTTTTTTTTTTTTTTTTTGAAATAGGAATTTGAGTTTATATCAAAACATAATCTACATGGCTATGAATTTGAATATGCCCAATTTCCCACTAATTATAAAGTCTATTTTTTATTCCTTTGGTTTTATTTTAATTTTGGTTTAGATAACATTTTAATTTTGTGATGAGTTTTGATTATTATGATAATTTCCTTATTCCTTAACAAATGAAAATTTTAAATAATAAATTTGACACTTATAAAGTTTAGTTGTATATTAGGCAAGTATAATACACTAAAACAAAAGTTAGAAAAATACGGTTCATCTTAAAAAAAATATTAATCAAACAAAAAAAAAAAAGGACAAAGTTTAGCTACAAAATTGGTTGTAGCCTAAGGCTACAACCTTATTCAATATTTTCTTTTATTGGAGGTGAATTTTGCCAAATCAACCATTGGATTACATCTTTTTTTTATATCTTTCATGCTTGCAAAATTTCTAGAAAATTAAAGATCAATAACTATATCATCAATAAATTGTTTAAATTGTAAGTTTTTGTGGTTTAAAATTATGCATAAAATATAAGCTTATAGATCATATTGTAAATAATATCCGATTGACACAAAATTTGATATGTGTATTAAGAACGTAAGAAACATGCAATTAAACGATTAGATTTTTAAAATATGTACTAATATTTATTTTATTGAGTAAGGTTGTAGCCTAAGGCTGATCAATTTTGTAGCTAAATTTTGTCCAAAAAAAATAGAATGATATATTACACCTCATTACATAATATTTATATTCTCACGCATCATGTGGGTTTATGGCTAGTTTAACATAGTATCAGAGCAACAGATCCTGAGTTTGATCCTTGTCTCCTCTACTCTATCTCCCATATAAATTCCCACATGTTGGGCCTCACGGGGTGTTCACCAAACTGCACAAACTGTACCAAATCTTCCCGCAAAATGGCATCATCGCACTGCAAGTAACAGTACCGCATCGCACCACATGGTACAGTGCAGTTTGCAGTTTCATAATAAGAAAACCACACAAACCGCACCACACAGCACCCTCTCTATATATTAATATGTTTATTTTTAATATTAAATATATTATTAATAGTTTAATAACTGTAGTTTTCAATAACAAAAAAAAAAGTTTAATAACCCTAGCGGCTAGCAGCTAAGGTATTAAACTATTATAATATCAAATACACATTATACATGAGATAAAGAAATTATTTTTGGCTCAAGAAATTATACATGAGATGAAGAAGAAAAAAGGGAAAACATACTAGATGGGACTTAAAATTGATATGGAGAAGGTGTGTGATAGAATAGAGTAGCCCTTTCTCAAGAAGGTGTTGGCAAATTTTGGCTTTCTTGAGATATGGATTCAATAGGTGATGCAATGTGTTATCACTGCTTCTTTCTCTATCTTAATTAATGGTAGTCCCTTAGGGTTTTTCAAACCTCAAAGAGGATTGAGACAAGGTGATCCCCTCTCGCCATTCCTTTTTCTTCTTGCATCGAAAGTTCTGTCAAAACTTCTAGAAAGAGAGGTAATTTCAAACAAAATCAATGGATTTAAATTGGTGAGGGACTTGACCCCCATTACCCACTTGTAATTTGTAGATGATTTATTCATCTTTGCCCAAGCCAATATGGAGAATATGAATCATATCAAAGCTTGTCTAGACACTTTTGAAAAGTGGTCAAGACAAAAGGTAATTTTTTTCAAATCTGTAATCATATTCAGCAAAAATATATCTCAAGCATACAATAGGCAGCTGGCCGATATGATAGGTATTAATACCTCAAACAAAAAAGAGAAGTATTTAGGCCTTCCAATGGCTTCAGGAAGAGAAAAGAAGGCTGCAATAGAGGAAATTATAAAAAAAAAAAAAAAAAAAGGTGAAACAAAGACTTCAGAGGTGGAAAATGAAAACACTTTCCCAAGCGGGAAGAACCACTCTTATATCCTCAATGGCAACAGCCTTGCCCGCCTATCAAGCCTCATCTCTACTCCTCCCCAAAAAGGTATGTGATAAACTTGACTCCCTCAATCACAATTTTTGGTGGGGTTTTAGCGATGAGAAAAAAAAAATGTGAGCTCTATCTTAAGAGTTGGGATTCTATATGTACTCCAAAAGCATTAGGGGTCTTGGCATAAAAAAACAAAAGATATGAATCAAGCTCTTGAAGCTAAATTAACTTGGGAGGTGGCTAGCAATGCAGAGAGCCATGGGTAAAGATGTTTCAAAAGAAATATGTAAGGGTTAAGAATTTTACAAAGATGCCAATGCCTAAATCCATCTCTTGGTCATCTCAGAGTATCTTTGGCTGTAGAGATGTGGTAAAAATGGGGTTGTGTCATAAAATTTGGAATGGGTGGAACACTTGGATATTGGATGATCCTTGGGTCCTTGAAGAGCCTGATTTCACTCCTAAAGTAAAGAGTGGAGTTGTTCTAAGTTAGCATTTGGTGGCCAATCTCATAGACCAATACACTTGCCAATGGGATAGAGTTAAGTTAGCTAAACTTTTTATCCCAAAAACAGTTAACAGAACTCTTGGAATTTATCTATCATACCAAGTCTCCCAAGATCAAGTATTCTGGTCTCTCTCTTCATCAGGGGAGTTTTCAGTCAAATCCGCCTATAATTCTCTAAGATTAACAGCATAATCCCCCAACACCTAAACAGTAATGATTGGAGAGAATGATGGAAGCTCAAAGCAAATGCAAGACTCAAACACTTGTTGTGGAAACTAGCATGGGGAATTCTTCCAACTTGCGTAGCTATAAACATCAGGTTCCCCATTCCTTCCACTGATTGTATTTAGTGCAAAAATGCCCCGGAAACTCTTGAACACATTTTCCTTCAATGTGACTAGGCATCTCAAATCTGGTTCCTTACTCCTTGGCCTCTTAATCTTCAGAATATGGGTAACATCTCTATATATGACTGGATAAAGATAATTCTAAATTCTAGATCCCTCCTCGGTCTAGATGAGTTCGAAGCAAAGTGTTTCCAGCTCTATGTTGTAGTAGTATGTGACCAAATTTGGATGACTAGGAACAAAACCAAATTTGAAGGAAAGTGTTCCAATCCTTTGGAGCTTTCTAGACAAATATTGAGATCCTATGAAGAACATGAGTAAGTAGGAATGGCAATGGGTCGGGTTCGGGCCGGGTTTCTTTATACCCGAACCCGACCTGCAGGTCTACCCCCAAAAACCCAAACCCGCCTGTTTAATAAATGGGTTTTCTTGCCTGGCCCAGATCCGCCTCGTCGGGCCCCGCCTAGCCCATGCCACTTTAGGGCCCAATCTGTGGCCCAATAAAATAAAATAAAAAAATTTCCTGAAGCCCTCCACAAACCTAGATCAAAAACCAAAAAAAAAAAAACCCCAAGATCATGTTCTTCAATTTAGATCAGAAACCCAAAAACAAAAACCCCAGGATCATGTTCTTCAATCCGACCAGAGTAGCCACCAAAACCCCAAACACAAACTTAAAAATTTCAGATTTTTCATTTTCCCTTTCAAAATCACAAACATAAACACAAATCCTAACACAAACACAAACACAGAAATCACAAACACAAAAATTTTAGATTTATACTTTTCCCTTTCAAAATCACAAACACAAACACAGAAATCACAAAAAAAAAAAAAAAAAAAAAACAAGTAACCTAAACCCTAACGATCCCAAACCCTAACAAACCCAAACAGGAATGGCAAAAAAAAATGAGAGAAGAACATATTGAAGGCGCACGAAGGAGAGAGAGTGGGAGTGATTGAGGGGGGCGATGGTGAGGCAGTGAGGCCGTGAGTGTGGTTATGCTAACCGGAGAGACAAAAGAGTGATAGCTTGAGGAGTTTATGGCGGTAGCAATGAGGCTATGGCTGTGGCTGTGGCCGTGAGAGTGACTAGAGATTTGAGAGAGCCAAAGAAGGTGGGTGGCAGCTGAGAAATGAGAATGGGAGAATGAGATAGGGCAAGGTTATTATATATATATATAAGGGTGTTTTAGTAATTTAAGATGTAACCAGGTCGGGTTTGGGTCTAGGTTTAGCCAGGTTTTATTAAAACCCAGACTCGGTTCGAGTTTTTTTTTTAAACCAAACCCGACCCTGTTCTTTATTGAGCCGGGTAAAATCCGACCCATTATGGTCGGGTTGGGTCGGGTACCCGCGGGTCGGGTAGAAATTGCCATCCCTATGAGTAAGCTTGGAAATACAAGCTACATAGTCCTATGAGGAAAGCAATCTGGAAGCCTCCCCCAAATGGATGGGTTAAGCTGAATTTTGATGTTGTTGTAAGAGAAGAGAAAACTTCTCTAGCTATTGTGGGTAGAGATGATAAAGGAGATTTGATTTTTGTTTGGGTTAAACAAGTTGGACTAGGTAGTCCTCTGGTGGTGAAGCAAAGGCGGCACTTTGTGTCATCAAGAAAGCCATTGATAAAGGATTCTCAAAAATTATTGTGGAAAGGGATACTTGGAATGTGATAGATCCATTGTGAAATACAAATATGAAGCCTCATTGGAGTATTGCAGAGGTGGTTACCAATATTTTGGATCATGTCAAGTGTTTTGATGGGTTTTCTTTTTCTTTTTCGTCTTTGTACAAAGAGGGCAATGCTCCAGCCCATCTTTTAGCTCAGTGAGCTGCTTTTGTAAATTGGGTATGGCTAGTACCCATCCCTAGTGTCCCTTTCCTGGTTGTTCAGGCTATGGAGAGAGATGGTTCCAGGCCCTCCCTTCTTTTGTACTCTAATGACTATCAATAAAGTATTTATTCAGCCAAAAAAAAAAAAAAGCGCATTATTAGTAGTTTGATACCCTAGTAGCTAGTTGCCTAACTCACTGTATCAACTTCTAAAATAAAGCGTATCACTCTCTCACTCTGTCTTAGCATCTCAGCTCTTAGGGCCATTTGTTCAAACCAACCTAGCAAGAGTTCAATTTTTGTTATATACTAGGTGTATTATAGATCTAGAAAACAAAGCTTTAGGCTAGTCCAAACCAACTTAGCAAGTGTTGATTAGGAAAGTCAATTCAAAAATAAAGAAAAACTAGCTTAATAGTTTAAAACTTGATTCAAAACAAAGGGAAAAATCAGTTTTGAGCTAGACAGGAAAAACCCAAAATTTGAAAAATATACTGACTTCAAATTGTTCAAACCACATCTTATACATCGCACTGCACATGTGATCGAAAAATAAGGTGTGGTGCAGTTATAATTTTGGCTAAATTCTAAACCGCACCGCACATGTGACCACAAAAATAAAGTGCAGTGCGGCTATGATTTTAGCTAAAAATAGCATAAAACCACACCACACCGCACCGCACCGCAAACCCCACTCACCTATTAAAAGGTAGTTTTGGCCCATGCGTGAAGAGTATTGTTAGAATTGTGTGGTTAAATAATTAAATTTATCATATTTCAATAGTTTAAATTTTTGAAATAATAGGTGACTCAACCACCAAATGGGAGGAGAGTCGCTTGATAATTTCATAAAATGTTTTACCAAATTTATTTTCAAATTTGGCCAAATTTTACAAGGAAACAAGTAAAATTGCACAACAATAAAACAAACAATTTGCAGCGAAATAAATGAAACATTAATTGCAGATGATGTTGTTTTATTTGTAAACTCACATCAAAATCAAAACCATACCATTCTACAAGTTAAATAAAGAGAGAGTTCCACGTAAAAGAATTTGTTTACCACTTTCGTTGCCACAAAAGCTGTGATAAATAACTGTTCTCGTACAATTATAGGCGTCTGAGAAGACACACCAGTTTTGTGCATTGTTATTACTTACACAAAGTACACAAGAATCAAGGCATCATATCTTAATAAAAGAATGAGATTACATAAATCAGGATTCCTCTTGTCGGTGATTGAAGCTCATACTGAGATGCTCCTCTGCTCTCTAAGCCCCGTTACATCACAATCCTATGTAGCAACGGCCTATCCATCAAAAACAACACACAAAGATTTATGTTTTCATTGTAGCATCTATGGTCCAATCAATCCAATCCAATCTCTACCCAAAAATATATATATATTTTGTCAGGAAAAATCTCTCTTTTCCAGTGTGATTTTACAGTATCTTTTACGTTTTTAGATACCGTTAAAAAATATAAGTAGGCTTAGTACAGAAGCATTGTGTACTGAGCAATATATTTAGATTAAGTTCAAGTGATGTCCCATCTTCACAACATAGACTGATAGACCTATAGTGAATTGAAGTGACAATATAGTAGTATCTAAATCTATCTGGGTTCCTCTCAGTCTCAGATGTTATGTTATATTGTTCTGTGTATATATTGTCGGTTGGTTTATGCTTGGTTTTACACTGCAGGTACTTTGATTCTATTTGGCTCATTATTAAAGAAGAGAAAGCAAGAAGATTCTTAGCGTATGTCTATGTGTTTTTTTGTTTCATTTTGATACCATTTGGTTTGTAAGCCAACAATGAATACAGCACTATTTTTTTTTTTTTGGGTGAAAAATGCATAAAAATGAGTCTATTACAAATATTTGCTGCACTATCAAGGGCCAATAGGTCCTCCACCACAACCAATGAGTAATAAAAACAAAACAATAGAAACAGAAGATAAGTGCCATGTTTGGTAACTTTAGCCAATGCATCAGCACATCAATTTACTTCTTCATAAACACATCTAAATTGAGTCTTGAAAATGTTTTTCTATAGGTCCCATTAATAAGTGAGAAGTGGTTTCAAAAGAATATTATAATAATCTGCCTTCATACAATCATGCCACCTTCTTCTTTCTTTCTTTTTTCAAAATAGAAATCTTTTTTATATTCAAGGTGAAAATTTTATTTGAAAAACAGATTATACTATCAACATGAACAATGAATTCTTTAAAAATAAAAAGAAGCAATAAGAAGAACACTAGTAGTCATTGATCCTTCAATGTTTGTATGAATGAAGACTATTAAAATACTTTTTGTGTTTACAATAGAGACATTGAGACTTCAACTCCTTTTTATTCACTTGAAATATATAAATAAATAAATAAGCATTTGATTTTGTATATGTTTGGATTATCTCCCTGCGTTTGCCTTTTTTCTTTTTTTCTTTTTTAATTTAGCGCCTCTTACACTGTTCATAAGACATGAACAGTGCATTTATGCAAATGAACAGTAATCTGCCTATGACCAGTAACTTTTTTATTATTTTTTTTATTATTTTCAGTTTTCAGTAAAATAAGCGGTATCCAAACGGATCTTTAGTTTCTTCCATTATAGAATATAAAAGCACTAAATATGAATTGTTAATGACTATTTTTTATATTATCATTGGTTTAACTTAATTATCCTTCGTGATATGAGATTAAACTCACTGTGAATGTGGTACTTGTAAAATTAATGGAATAAAGGGTTAAAGACAATTCTATCTACTGTTGGAAAAAAGACACACAGACACAGTCGCGCAAGGTCACAAAACACAAGCAAAGATATATATATATATATATATATGCCTATGTCCCATCAAGGGTTGCTCTTTTTCCTCTTTTAATTTCTCATCAAATGGTTTGGACCAATGTGCAAGAGATGTAGTTAAAAGGAATGAAAAAGACAACTAATAAACCTTTTTTTGGGTCCTTGGCTCTTGCTAAGTACAAAGAATCCATTAAATTACAGTACACACCTAAAATTTGAGTCGAAATCTATTTTAGTTTCTAATAAAAAAAAATATAAGATTAAAAAGTTGTAAACATACCAACTTTGTCGAATTTTGTTCAGTAATAAAAAATTATAACAAGATTATAAAATGATTAATTGGATAAGTTTACAATTTTGTTAATACCTAAAAGAGACTTTTCGAACTTTAGAGATTAAAATATATATTCCATCCCAAATTTTAGGAACCAAATATATATTTTAACCTAGAGAATATTAAAAAAGAAGAAGAAAAAAAAAAAGGCTCAATGATAGGACCAACTTTTGCATGGTTGGCCTACAAGTACTAAAATAACAACTGGAAACATTGGTACAATTGTACACATTACCAGTAGCCTTTGAACTATGATCTGATGGTTTGGTCCCATCGCCAGCAATCATTTTAGTTTGTGTATGAACTAAGTGCTTATGTACATCAATTGGGGGGGCGATGGGTCTTGTACTTTTCTTGTTTCTTCTTAATGGCAGTAGCCTAACAATGGGCTCTCACTTCTTTTTTTAATTTTTCCTTGGTACTTTTTCATTGTTTGTTTCTCTTGGCTGTCTCTACATTTTCCATATATTCATCCCATTGTGCTTTAAATTATTTTCTATTCCCCACACCCTCCCCCTCACATAAGTACATAACAACAAGAAACATTAGTGCAATTGTACACAATACCAATGGGCTTTTGAACAGTGATCTTGTAGTAAAAATGGATGTTGATCAAGGGGGGGCCTCTTGTACTTCTTTTCTTTTCTTTTTTCCCCTTCTTTAATGGAGGTTACCTAGCAAGGACAACCCAAAAAATAAAAAATAAAAAATAAAATCAAGTGGCTATCAATTCTATTTTTCTCTCTTTTTGCCGGCAAGGACAACCCTAGTTGGTGCTACATTCTCCTTATATTCAATCATTTATGTTTAAATGATTTTCTATTTTCCAATTAAAATCTTACTTCTATATATCTTTTTCTGTCCAATATTAGAATTTCAGGGATTTTTAAAGAAAATAACGTGAAAACTATCTTATCAATACTCTTGTTACATATAATTTATCCTTGTAATTGGTATGTGAATAAGTTATTACATAACAAGGCTTTTGTCAACGGGTGTCTTTTAGAGAATCAAGAGCTTCTTCTTTAAATTTTTTTGGGGGTGGGGGGACAATCTTGTATTTCAATAAAGTGCATAAATTATTTCAAAACACACATCTAAATCATTATCTTGCTTCCTGGTTTTTGCCTGCAAACCAAGGTTGTCCACAAACCAATCAAACCCACCCAACCCACTTGAGGGATTTGATTGGATCCAAAATTAAAAATCGACCAAACTAGTTACCGTGATGGTCAATGGCGAGTCCATCATAAAAATTTGAGTGGTAGATCAAGTGGTAGGTTTCCTCCTTCAAAATTTGACCTACCAAATTCGACAAACAAAGGAAGCCAAATTTGGTAAAGATCTACCAAATCCAACGATATTTTTACCATATCTGACGAGATCTCATCAAAAAAGCTTTGGCCTGTTGGGTATATATTTGTCGCTTCAAAATTAGAGTTTAGTGTATCAATTTTATTGTACTGTCGCCCTTATATTATTTTCCTTGACAAAGAGAAAATCATTGCAACTTCGTGAATATAGGCATATTGTCAAATCACATAAATCTGTGTCGTGATGGTTGTTTACACATCTTTCTACATGTTCATTTCTCATAGGTTCTAGAATTAGGTTAAATTCCTAACAATCTCCACTAGATCTAGCAAGATCTTACTGAATCTAGTAAGATCTCCACTTAATCTATGCAATTTTGAGCATTTTTTCCCCCTCCCTACCTTTAGCTGGTGTCGACTAATCCGGTTGGTACCTATCCAACTACCACCCGTGAAAAGCCTGATCCGATCAAACTGCCGTTTCTTATCTGTTGATGACGGGTTGAATTTTCCCCCACTCAATCTGACTGAGATGGGTACAGGTTGAGCACAAACCCCACTCAATTTGACCTATGGACATCCCCACCACAAACAAATTCATCTCAATGCCAATCCACCCTTTCTTGTCCGATGTCAACAAAAAAATATGGTTAACTATAAAGAGAAAGTGAAATTATGGAACAGCGAGTGATTAAATTTCTAAGATCAAGCACATTACTAAAACTATTATTGGAAATTTTTTAGAATAGGTTTCGTGTAGGTCTAACACGCTGGAAAATCCAATTCTAAGGCAGCTCCAAGAAGAAAAGTCTTCTAATGATAGCTTTTTCCATTAACTCTGGTACTAGGAAAATTTTATTTTATCAGTTCCCACACATTTAATAGAGATGGGCCAAATTCAACTTGGGTTTGCTATTATAAATTTCCTCTCATTTAGACTTAACAAGATTGGGTTGGCACACCAAAATATTCAACTTGCTTGGCATTGCTCCCTATTGGGCTTGGAAAGATCAGTTCGTACTCCTTCGTATTTAATGTATATTTCAACTAATTTTCGTCTTTGCCAAAAACTTTGTAATTCAATATTATAACCCCATCTCTTTTATTAGGAGAATAGGGTTCAAATCCACCTTTTCTATTATTTGACTATCAAATTATCCCCACACCCCCAATTTTTTCAGATGGCTGACTCCCATGACGCTCGTCCTTGCGACCTATCGCTTTAAAGATAAGAAATTCTTCCAAGCCGTATTTCAAATTTTAAATTTGATAGAAGGAAGAATAACATGCACGTGAATACCCAAAGAGGTTTTAAAACAGTTTTATTCCCTATATTGACACAGCTTTTGTGTCAAAACTGGATGTAGTTGACTGTGAGTTGTAGAGAAAAAAAAGTTATGGGTATGTATATGTGAGAGATTATCCACCGATCATAATTGACCACCTCAGCAAGTTATAACAAAAGTTGAGGCTAATTGTGTAATCCTAGAAGAACTACATATATCTATCTATATATATATATATATATAGTTCATTTAAGAGTTGTCAGTACCCAAAAACAAAGGTTCCAGACTTCCAGTGGCGCCAAAAAAGAACCGTGTAAACTGCAGAGTAATATTTTGCATTGCCAAAAATCTTTGTTTTCAGTTTCTTTAATATTTTTTCCTTTCTTCTTAAGGCAGTGCAAGTCATGTAAGTCGAATGTTAAAATACAGGACCTTGTACAGATCTCTCTGCTGGAAGTTGAAGTAACTCCCGAATCCCTTCGTAAACCTGGATGCAATAAAATGAGAAAATCTGTTTTTAGAGCCCAGAAAAATGAAAAGACAAGACTTGTTCATACATTTGAAACAAAAGAAGTGAACTTCTCATCATAAATGTGTCTTCATCATAAAGAATCTAAACTCAAAAAATTATTAACACTTTTATCCTTGGTTCACATTTTATCTTAAAATTCTATCTTGGCTTCCATATTTTTATCTTCTATTTGTACCTAACAAAATTTGAAACAACACCAAGAGCCTTGAAACTCAGTGGCATTGCCTTATCTCATTTATAAGAAAAACCAGGAGTTGAATCCCTTTCTCTTACTTCTTGTAAAAATTAAATAAAATAAAATAAAAATTGAACAACATTGCACCCTCTTTATTTATAGTTTATAGGAAAGAGAGGGAACACAGAAGAAAAATGTCCTGGCTTAAGGACTGAAAGGAAGATCCTTAAGCAGCATTCCAACTCTTCAAGAATTATTAGAAGAAGGACAAAAGCAAATATGAAGAAAACATACCAGCTTTATCTGGGCTTTAATAGATGCAATTAGTTGAGTATATTCCTCTATTTGCCTGCATAGTAGAATCAAGTATTGCATTAAGTTTTTTACTCAAAATAATAGATAAGTTTAAATATACCTACCAAGCTATTAAAAAAAACACACATGTCGAGGCAGCTGAACAGACAGGAAAGAAGAAGCTGGTGTAATTAATGACATGGTGATATTTGGATATAAGTACAGACAACTGGTATTGGTGAAGATTGTAAATATCACATTCTACTGATGATTGAAATGGTTTTTATATTCAGATATAGCAACCCGTGCAAGATTTCACATCTTTAAAAAGCATTCAGTAAGTTTTCAGCAGCATGTGTTGGGATCAAACTTGGTAGTGTTTAAGGAAACTTGATATATGAGAAAGAAATTTTTCATAACAAAAATAGAAAAACATGCTTTGAGAAGAGCGTTTCAATAGTAGGTTTAAACTGTCACTTATAGTAGCAAATGATATACTTTAGTCGAATAGATTTCCAACAGTGCATGAATCACTTCCATTTTTTTTTTTTTTTTTTGGACAAGTCACTTCTAAAATTAGTTATCCTATGAGAAAGAGTAACAATGAAACACATAAATACTTTATAAGAGTAAACAACATACAAATGACACATAACTTCTTATAACAGAGATAATGTATACCTTGCCAACCTTTCTTCCCTTTGTGATATAAAATTTAAAGCCTCAGACCAGGTGAACTCCACGTGGAATCCTAGTCCAATATCCACAAATATGCGCTGTGTGTCTGGCCTGTAAAAATGCAGAAAACCAACACCACCCACAAAAAAAAAAAAAAAAAAAGGACCAAGAAATGAAAACAGAGCCTGCTGTCAGACATTAAACAGTAGAAAACATAACTAGAAAACCAACTATCTCAATCAAAACGGCCACAGCCACTTCAGGGCAAAGCTCAGTTCAGAGTCACACAAAAACATGTAAAGCTCATACTATAAGGGCAAACACAAACCTTTCCCTCCCCTCCTTCCCCCCTCTTTTCTTCCCAAAATATAAAATAAAATAAAACTAACTCTTTTATTTGCTGTAGGAGATCATGGACAACAAAACAGAGACAACCATTTTAAAATTTTGTCTGCCCTCCAAACATTTAACACAGACACACACAGAGATATATATATATATATATATATAATTCATTCAATTCAGGACCCAAGCTACATCTCAGTGATCCATCCCTGCAAAACATGTAAATGCTTTTTCCGTGTAATCCATGATAGTGATAATTAGCTCCAGAGAGAGGGAAACTAGTAGTTAACTAGGGCATCATGGTCAACAGGTGAACTCTATATAGAACCATAATTAAACAGAAGTAGACAAATAAATTTACACGGAGGATAAAATTGCATGCACCATACATGATCACATGTTTAAGCATGAAAGCACTGGCATTAAGCATCAGAAAAGAAGAGATTTTAGAGACTTACACATCAGCTTGCATGTACACTTCAGAACCAAGATTGACCAATGTCCTAAGACTGGTTACACTATTTTTCTCTAGATTCTCTATATTCTTTCGTAAATCTGAGCTATAAGCACATAAGAGTCAAGTAAACGCAGATATAAACAAGCATCAATAAATGGGGTCCAATGCAAAAAATAGAAATTTTATTCCCAGATGAATTGGTTCCACACAAATACAAAGATTATGATTCTGAAGTAAACCCTAAGCTTGTCAAAAGGAGATAGGAAGCAATCTATGTTTCTCAAGAAATGTGATCAAAAGAGTCTATGGTCCTTCGATCAAATGGTGTCTCCTTCCACCTTAAAGAATCGGTGGAGGATGAGATAATCCAAGTAGGCATAAGTTCTCACACACACACTGACACACACACACATTGAAGGAAAATGAAAAGGATACAAAGTTTTTTGTTGTTCAAAGACCTTGTCCCTGCAAAATAAAAATTAAAAAAAAAAGAAGTGAAATTACACGTGTTATTGCTAAAAGTTCAGTGCTTCACCCCAGTTCTCATGTCACAGCGTACCTATTGACAAAATGCTACCCAAACAATATGGATTAGGAATTTGAGACCATTATAAATCAAATAAGACCAACTCAAGTGATAGAGTCAGAATGTCAAGTTTCAATTCAGGACTCAAATTAAAAGCATATATACTGCCCAGAAAAAGATAGAATCTCCTATAAGAAAGTCTCATGTATTCTGAAATTTATAGTTTGTCCATTTAAATATGTCTCAACACCAACCAAACAGCACTGTTTTACTGTAACTAGGGTGCAGGTGGCACTTCAACTGGAATAAGCAAAATACACAGGAGAACAAAACACATACCGCTCAGTGATAGCGTGAACAAGATCTGGTTTCAAGCGTTTATCAACGAATTCCTCATATCTCTGTAGTTTCTCTTGCCGGAACCTGTCCATTTCAATCCTGTCACATATTCAAGTCAACTTAGAGCTCCCCAAGAAGCCTCTAAACCCCCCACACACACACAAACTAGCATTTTAGTGTCTCTGACCAAAGTATGCATATATTTCAAAGATTCATCATTCTTATTACATAATTTACATCAAAGCATTTCTTTTAACCGCCTTTATGAAAGCCCACTTGAAGCACATCTCATCAAACACAACCCAACACCAAACAGATGGACTTAATTTATGTTCACATTCTTGGAAGTTAAAATTCGAGCTTATTATAAGTACCCAAGTTCTAGAAACTAATAAATTGCAAATGGGCATCCTTAATTCTTCAAAAATCCCAAAAAAGAAAAAACAAGTGTATTACAAGCACTTTTAGGAGCTAGCTTGTTTATCTGCAAATACTTTCAATTATTGAGTTTACTTACAAACTGCCTCTTGCAGTCTCCATTCCTATTCTTCTACTAAATTTCCCCCAGCAACCAACCATACAGAGCATTAGCGACTTATATAATTCCCACCCAACTCAAAATTTCATTTAGGCATTTTATCGAACACTTAAAATGCAAGGCTTTCGTATTCCCACATATTCAGGCGTGCGTGAAAAAAACACAATCCATTCCAAACGAAAAAGTGCAAAAAAAAAGTGTGGAAGATGAGAGAGCTCACCTGAACCAGGCTGCGACTTTGGGGAGCCAAAGATTTGCACTAGCACCAGAAGAAAATCTCGCAGCTCAATCTCTTTCTCTTTCTCTCAGTTATCGGGTTCGGGATGTGTTCTTTTTTGTGGGTGCGGTTTGTTTTTTTGTGTTCTTTCACGAGGGAGAGACGACATCGTAGGGGTTTTCTTTTTTAAATTTCTGGGTTTTTAAATTATTTTTTTTAAATTAACTTGTTTTTATTAAAGAAATAAATAATAAAATAAATATTAAATATTTTAAATCAGTCGTTTTGGAGTCTTAACGAATGACTGAATTGAAAAGTTTTGAAACTTGGAAGGCTGAAATGAAAAGTAATGAAATTTAAATGGTGAGTTTTGTACTTTTTTTTTTTTTTTTTTTTTAGGGTATAATTTTAATTTGTTTCCTATCTTAGATTATAGGATTTATTTATATGGATTAGTAGTATATATTTGAATGGTGTAATTACTAGAATGGAAAAATAAAATTAAAACGGAGAATGCAACTGAACAATTTTCCTTTTATTTTAAGATAGTAATAAAATAAATTTAAAAAACAAAAATAAAAAGATAGTGATGAAAATTAGAGTTTCTAAACTCTCACTTATTATTATTCTATAACAATGAGATTAAGTTCATGGGATTTAAAAGATAGCTAGAAATTACACTTATAAACTCTTCACCTTCTCTATACTCAACATAATTACACATTTGATTAAAAAAATCACTCATTTAAAATCTTGATTCCTTGATAAACTTCATATTATCATATTTGTAAGTTGGCATGCTCAAGAATGTATAGAACTTCTTATTGTTTGGGACTCAACAATTTATCATTTAAATTTAAGATAGCAATGAACGCTTCTAAACCCACACTTATTCTTAGTCCTTATGATGTGAGATTAAGTTCCCATGATATGAAAGATGGCTTGAAATTACAGCTATAAACTCCATCCTCAACTCTTTACTCAAACGTAATTATTCATTTGCCAAAAGATTAAATCCAATCATTCAAATCTCAATTCATAATCTTATTCATTAAGCTGACATGCACAAGAATGAGTAGAACTTCTTGTGGTTTGGGATTATGTTCTAAACTATAACAAATTCTAATAAGAGTTTGAAAAATGTTGGTCAATCGAGTCATTCATTAGTGAGCATAACTTGGCCAGCCAAGCTAACCGTTAAATGGGATTTACTCCCATTTAACATAAACATTGGTTGGGGTGGGTTACAAAAAGAGGGTGACTTCCATTTGGGTAAAAAAACTATTGAAAAATAAAAAAGAACAAGACTTTTCCTTTTTCTTGGGCTCTTGGATTAACTGCCATGGTTTTTAGAACGTAGATTCCATGTGCCTTGCTCTAGTAGCAAGCATCACCATGATCAACAACTCTTTGGATCATGACAGCATGACTTACAATGCGGAATAATTGCATATAAGATTCTAGAGGTATATACTCATTTTCTTTCAATTCTTATTAGGTTTGTTACCCAAGCAGGTCAAGCCTTTTTTTTCTTCTTTTACATGAGTTATTGTTTCGGTCATGGTGCCTTTCTAAAAGTATTTGTATGGTCAATATAAACAAAAAGTAATTGTTCAAATGAACCCACCACAATAATTTTTCAAATGAACCCACCACAATAATAATTGTTCTCTCTCTGACACACACAATTGTAGAATCCTTATGTTATGCATATGATGGATGCACAAGATACCACCACTAACATTATTTTTATTCTATGGGTCCGTTTGGATACAGCTTATTATTGCTGAAAGTTGATGAAAGTTGCTGAAAACACTGTAGCAAAATAATTTTTAAATGTGTAAATAGTACAGCGGGACCCATTTTTAATAAAAAAATTGATAAAAAGTGAAATTTGTGGATCTCATTTACTGTTCATGGGACCCACAGAAGAGAGTTTAAGAAAAAGCAACGGCTACTGTATATGAACAGTAGCCGTGGTCTCCCAAAAGGCTGGTGCAGCAGCCGAAAAAAAAAAAAAAAAAAAAAAAAAAAAAAAAAAAAAAAAAAAAAAAAAAAAAAAAAAAAAAAAAAAAACGTAACGCGTTATCTGCGTTTACTGTGCGTGGGTCCCATGCCCAAAACGCAAACGCAGATAACGCAGATAACCACCTATCCAAACGCTCACTATATCAATCATTGTATCAATCACAATATGCTACATCAACAATATTTGTATCACTATGTTTAAATCTAGCCATTTCCCAGTGCATGAAATGCCTTTGTTGTAACCTTCATCTTGTAGGAACACTAGGTCCAATGTCTGAAAGGACCTGTAAAGGGAGATCTCAGTTTTTTCTAACAGAGTACCATGAAAAATACATACAAATAGTGTTCCTACAAGAACTAGTAGGATTGCTTCTGTTATCTCCTCTATTCCAAGTTGTTACAGGAGAACCTGAGCATATTTTGATAACAAGAACACAACTTAATTAACAAACACACACAGACAATTAAAGCTAACGAACCATCCAGTTATTTCACCAGTACATGCCCACAGCACCAGAAAACAGCAATAACAACCCAACCTTACTCAACAAACTAATTAAGGTAGATCTTATGTAAACATATGGTACTGATCCAGACTCTAGAACAGAAATATAAGTTACCATACTCAAAACCTTAGACCATCGCTTGGCAAGTAATATACCATAATACAAGTTAACAACATGGTATGAGCATTACTCTAAACTATTTATGATTGTTCACAAGGCTCAGACATAATACTGATCCAGACTCTAGAACAGAAATATGGTACTGATCCAGACTCTAAAACAGAAATATAAGTTACCATACTCAAAACCTTGGACCATCGCTTGGCAAGTAATATACCATAATACAAGTTTTTTTTTTTTTTTTTTTGATAAGTATATACCATAATACAAGTTAACAACATGGTATGAGCATCACTCTAAACTATTTATGATTATTCACAAGGCTCAGACATGATAACAATTCCAATGATAAGATTTTCATCAAAGGCACAAAACAAATGACATCACATAATTCCTTTACCATTGTCTGTACGATTCTAAAATAAAACTTATATTTCTTTGCTTTCAAACAAGCCTTAGTTTTCCACTAACACGATCAACATAAAAAGATCAAATAATTCTCAATTATTTTCCCCAGGAACCAATGATTATCCGAAGCTCCTTTTTTTTTTTTTTTTTTTTTTTTTTTTTTTTTTTTTTTTCACTTCTAGGTTATTCAGTACTCAAAGAATATCTACTAAATTCTATAATTGTAGTTAAAATCGATTTGAAGATAATTTTGTTATCATCTATGAATGACAAAAAGTATAAGTATTATATAACAGCCAATAATGAATCGTATACAAGCAATATACTTCCACCAATACTGCAATTAGAAGCTTTCTGATATCATCAAGAGGCACTCATCAAGAAGTACTTCCACCAATACTGCAATCGTATACAAGCTATATACCTGTGGCTTGTGATCATCAAGAAGTACTCTAGTCAAATATCCATCAAAGAATTGAGTGTCATTTGAGGCTACCTCTTGCAATATATTCTTTTGTGAAGTTTTTTTTTTTTTTTTTTTTTTTTGCTGAAATTTTGTGAAGATATAATGACATACTAATACAATGATTTTTGTTGATGGTGAAATAATGAAACTGGCAACAAGATCCTAATTTTCTCTAGCTGCTCCCATCTTCATGTTATTTAATAAAAAATGTTTGATAACAAATCAAATTTAGTCTTCTCATTCAATGCCTATCCTTTCAGCAGAAACAGCCATTGTTTCTAGTATTGACTGGCCTTCAACATCCGAAGCATCCAAATTGGAATATCTACAACAGAAGTAGAAAACTGCAGTCATCATGGAATCAAGAAGCACCACAAATGAATACATGATCACCAAAAGAGGCCCTTCCCATATCCTTGAAGACCCAT
The DNA here is from genome assembly GCA_023621385.1 of Quercus gilva. Lineage (NCBI taxonomy): Eukaryota > Viridiplantae > Streptophyta > Magnoliopsida > Fagales > Fagaceae > Quercus > Quercus gilva. The sequence goes on along the minus strand of CM042475.1, from coordinate 5,139,190 downwards.
TTCCATAGCTCAGTGTCTTCACTCTATGCTGAAACAACCCCTCAATAAACGCCATCCCAATTGTTGATCCAAGAAATATGAAAAGACCCACTTGCGTTTGGCCCTTAATCAACACACTAGACCGCAGCAATGCCTGCGGTCCTGAAACATCCTCCAACACAGAGATCACAACAGCAATGTTGCAAATAACGATTGCATTGGCAAAAATGACCGATAAAAAAATTGCCAGCACCATTGCAGCATACACAATCAGATCTGGCGAAAGCCCAATTACAGCAAATGCAGTGCATACCGCAATAAGTAGAACACACAACAATGTGACACAACCAACTACCAACATACACACCCACATATATGTTGAAACAATCCGCCTCCATATCTGGACAATGATCACATAAAACTTGGACACATCAAATTTTTTCTTCGAATAAGTACAATCTACAGAATAAACCACCGCAGCTTTAGATAACAATGACAATGTAATGTACAAAGGGAGGCAGAATGCAGAGGAAACCATCATCCCAGCGAAATGCTGGCACGACTGTTTGACAAGAGGCCTAAGAGGGAGTCCACTGGACTCAGCCACCAACAAAAGCCTAACAGTCAATCTCTTCACAATAGATTCATCCACTAACACATTCGTTAATAGCACAGCACTCACCGGGCAAATGAGCAACACGGCGATAATCATAAACCCATGCAAATTGTACCGAAGAATCCTTACAGATTCTCTCAAAATCTCTAAGGCATTCATTGATTGGAATTGGAACTGGGAATTAGTCTCAGAAACATTGGTAGCAGATTCCAAGTCTAAGTTTTGCAAATGGGTCTCTTCGGATCCATCTTTTCTCACATGATCCAACCTATTTCTAGGAGATGCTGTTGCACCGGAAGCCTCCATTTCCATCAAAATTTGAAATTTCAAACAAACTGAAACAATTCTTAAGTTTCTAACTAATACCAAGATCCAAAATAGCTGAAAGAGCTAGCTCTTTAACTGAAAATGATCAAATAACGCAAGTAAATTCAATGTACACAAAATATACACACACATATATATGAAAAGGAAACAGATCTTATTAGAGTGTCAAGCAATTGATAAAGCCATTAAGGTACAGTACCTGAAAACGGAGGGAAGGTCACGTGGGAAGGCATGGTTGTTAGGAGTGAAGGAGAACGGTGGTGAGGACAGGTCGCATGGCGCAAAATCGAGGTGGGTGTGATGTGTTTGATAAAATGTGTGAACGAGTGAGAGAGAGAGACAGAGAGAGAGAGTTTGGATTCTTTGGAAGAAAAGGATTTTATGCGAAGCGTGTCTGAATGTGTGTGATTTTCTTATTTGGTTTTATTGTTTGGATTTGGAAATGAGATTTGTGGAGTTGGCTTGAATGGTTTATACATGTTTAAATGTTAAATGGGTTGAGTACTTGATTATTAGGGGGCTTCTAATTATGGGAATGGAAGTTTATTAGTTTAGTAATTTGTTGGATTTTATAGAGGGGGTACTTATTAACAAACAAAAAAAAAAAAAATTAGAAGGCCGTTAGATTCACGAAACTGCTAGAAAATGGTGTCTTACACTTGAATCTATTGTTTAATTGGTGATCTCTGAGTATAAATACAGTTTTCAAGAAATTGTTTTCTCTTTTTTCCGTTCAAATCAAGATTTTGAAAACAACTAAAATGATGTTTCTGAAAATATTTTTAATCGCATAATTGTAAATAAATAAAAAATAGTGAATCTCACATATTTGTCCAATTTTTTTTTCTCTCGTAAATTAAGAAACTTATCTTTATTACACAAAAATTATCACAATTCAAATTTGAAACTTATCATTATCAAAAAACATAAAATGTAAATCTACACATTAATTTTTGTAAATTTTTTTAAAACAATCTCAAAAGTAAAAATGTTATCCCAAACATCATTTTTTTTTTTCAATATTTTAAAATTTGTTCTTAAAAATGAGAGCCAAACACATATAATGTAAAAATTATTATCTAAAAACTAGTTTCAAATTCAATGTTTTGAAATGTGTTTTCATACTGTTTTGAAAATTAAAAAAAAAAAAAAAAAAATCCTCCTACCAAACAGGTCATAACGTTTCTGGATTAGTATACTGATTTTTTTTTAGAGCTATTATTAGTATATATAGTGAAGTAAGAATACTACAAGACATATGTTTGATGGGAAATATACCTTGAGAAAACTATTCAAACACCAAAAGTAATAATACAGGCATATAAATAAAAAGGTTTCATTATGAAGAAATAAATAAGTAGTAGTAGCAAAAAAAAAAAAACAAAACAAAACAAAAAACAAAAAGTGATAAGAAAGAATCCCAAGTAAAGAAAGATGCTAGGAAAAAAAAAAACACATAGTTGGTTCGTTTTTTTTTTTTTTAAACCAAATACTATTCAAAAAAAAAATCACAAAACAGGAATAAAAAAACTTTATAAAAAAAAAAAGGGATTGAATCCAAAGAACATCAAAAACATTATTCCCCTATTTATGGTTTTAAAATATAAAAACTAAAGCATCTTCTTTAAAAATTTTCTTTTATCTTTAAGAAAATAAAACCAAAATAAGTGATGCAATTGGTTTGGACATATAAAAGCAGGTCAAACGGTAGACTGAATTGCTTGAATTGACCATGAAAATTGAGCTGTTTATGTAAATTACGTAATGGCTTTAAAGAATTAACTGATTAAGTCACAAATGTCCCTAGTTGTGATTGTCGGTGGAATAGTGCCTTTTTCTTTTATTTAGAGAAGTCGGTGGAGTGGGAAATGACCAGCCAGCACCGAGAGGGCAATGTAAACAATTTTATTTGGCCTTTTGCTATAAAAAACACAAAAGTTTCTTGAGTGGCTAGGCTTTTTTGCTTTGTTTTATGGCTATTTGAACAAAATTTAGGACCTGAATTCATCAATGTAAGACAAACAATGTAATTTCCCTTAATGACAATTAAATTCTTAGGATAATTTTTATGAAATATTTATTTATTTATTATATATTTAAAAATTAATGAGATGTTAAAGATATATACTGTGTATTTTTTTATTGACAAACTAGGTGTTAAAAGATAATGATTTCGCATAATAAAGTAATGAAAAAGAATATATGTGATTAATCTGATTAGTTTGTTAAATATATCCATACTTGATCTCAAAATTAAGATAATGATTTAAAATAATAAAATAACGAAAAGAATATATGCTATTAATCTAGTAAGTTTGTTAGATAGATCCATAGTTAATTTCAAAAAAAAAAAAATTCAAAACTAAAGATTAGTGGTTGATGTGTTTAATCTGTATATATATTCAACTATTAACAAAGTAAGAAGTAATAAGAACCAAAGTAACCAACAAACTAAGCATTAAAAATTCCTAGTGGAGACTGAAGGAGGAAAGAGAGAACAAGGTCCAGAGATTTTACAGTATAAAAGCCTAATTGGCATGGTTATGGGCTATAGAGTTCACACATATAGGAACCTTGTAAATAGTCTGTATTATTAATGTAGGGTCAAATTTTGTAGCCCAAGCCCAAAATGTTTGGATTACGAGCCCAACGAACCCTGAAATAATGAATTTATAGAGAGTGGGCGAAAAAGCTGGGCTAGTGATGAGTTTAGCGACAGTTAGCTATGGTATACAGGGATGAACCAACATAAAAACATATAAGAAAGAACAGACAAAAATCTGAAGAGGTCTCTTCTTAATCAAAAGGTCAATACGATTAATACCGTTCTTTTCCTTACAAAATTCAATCCCCCTTCTTTAGAGGCACATTCCATTTATATATCTTCTTCCTCTCTCATCTTCATCGTCCACTTGTTCTTCATCTAAGCATTCACTTGAGTATATATCACATCAAATATCTTCAATAACTTCCCATGAGTGGTGGTAGCTGAGTTTGCACTGTTCAGAGGCCTTTTCCTCATAAATGTGACCAGGAAAGTTGCTAGAATGCATTAAACACGGTGTTGGCAGCTTTTCCTTTTAGATATTTCTCCGTTCTTATCACCTCCAGACATGACCAAAGCTTATCCTTACCATTGAAGTTGCTAGGAAAATCGCTTGAACCTCCATATATTTGCTTGATCCAAACTTCTGGTATCCAAGGAGAATGACCTCTTCGGACCACTGGTGCTCTTTTCAAACTGAACTCTTCATCCATTTTTAGGTATATCTCTTCCGCACGGACTCCTTCTCAATCATTTCCTTCTCTTTGGACACACAATAATATTCGGATAGGACCCTAGGCCTAACATGTGATGTAAAGACGCACAATAATGTTCAAATAGGGCCCCAGGCCCAACACGTGATGTTGGGCTTTTACCCCCACAATAGCCTCTCAAAATTTTAATTTTTCCCCCGCGTTCGAGAAGAAAAAATAAGATTTTGATTTGTTGTGAAATAAAAGTTTAAAAAACGAAAATACCTGAGTCTACACGTGTACAAGCATAGATCTAGGCGCTTCACCATTGCTGATGTCGTTTCAATATTCCCAAGGCATTATTAATTACTCCAGGTAGCATTTTGTCATTGGTATCTTACGGTGGATTATTGATCCAACGGATGTGGTTCTTCTTCAGAATTTGGGCGGGATGACTCTTACCCTATCATTTGTCCCTAATATAAAGCCTTAAGAGAGGTTATCTCTCCTTTACTTTGCAGATTCTCAGATTTTTTAGCGAACTCAAACATTCACGTCCATCAAGCTTTTCCAATCATCAATTCTATCTTTTCCCAGAAACTGTAAAAATCTCTCCACGAGTTCAAAGATCATTCTCCGATTTAGTTTGTGTAAGTTCTCCTTTATTCAAACCTTTCATCTTCTCTTCGGCTAGCTTCCTCACAAACGTCACTGCACTCAATTACCTACTACGATCACAGATTTTTATAAGTGAAGACGGGCAACTCCGGTCTGTGCCTCGTATCCTTGGTTTTACGCCAAAATCAACCGATTTTCAACCGGTCGGCAACGCGATAAGACATGAAGACTATCGCATCAACCACATAGACGTTGCTCGGAAAGACTTCTTAGCTCCGTTCGACCTTGCCCCTGTGCCACATCCAAATCCGCAGGGTATACCATTGCTCCTCCAACCCATTCAACAGGCTCCTCTCAAACCAATAGCAGTAGGTGAAAGAGTTGCTTCTTCAACCCCCTCACTTGACGAGCAAATTGATAAGTTTAGGTTCAAAGAAGAAGCTTCAGGAGGGGTTCAAGTTTTAGACGCTCAGGAAGAGACTAACAGGCAATCCAGTGTTTTCCCAGAGCGAATAGTCGTACTAGATGATTCTGCCGAAGAAGACATGGCAAGCCTGAAAGACTTGATGAAGGATAGAGGTAGAAAAGCTGGGTCCAAAGAGACTGGTACGTCTAAACCAGCGGTTAGTCTTCCTCCACCACCTCCTCAGGTTCTTTCGGATCTCGGCTCAAAGCAATTGCCAGATCCGAAGAAGAAAAGGCCCCTCACTAATAATGAAGAAAGGGAGGTGGCGCCTCCGAAGGGAGCTAAGCAATAGAAAGTGGTCAAAAACCCTCGGAGCAAAAGGGCTTCGTCCACTAAGAGCCGAGATTACTCTCTCACAGCAGATGTGCGCCGAGGATTCGCACTTGGTCTTCTAAGCTGGACTTGGATGGTGCTCCTATCCCCTAGGATACCTCCATCAGAAGTTATAGTGGGGGGAGGGCAAGTCTTGTTGCTGAGGCACTGGAGCAACCACTGCTCCTCCCACGAGACATGGAGTCGTACAGGCGCTTCAGCCAGTATGAACTCTTCTTATCCCTTAAGAGGGATTTAGCTATGGTAAGTGAATTGATACATTTCCTCAATTTAAAGATGCTAATCTTTTTCATTCACCCTTTTTTTTTTTTTTGCCTTATATTGAAATTTTTCATTCTGCTATGTAGATTACTCAACAAGTTTATGTGGCCGAGGAGTGGAACAAAAAGTCCTATACCAAAGCCCAAGCGGAGGCCCAATCTCAGTCTGAGGCAGAAAAATTACTGGGTAGTTTGAAGGAGGATTATGCTTGTCTGTCCGAGCAGTTGAAAGAGATGACCAAGGAGAGAAATAGTCTAGATGCAGGTCTTAAAAATGCTGAGGAGCAGGCCAAAGACCAACACCAGAAGCTGAACTCGACTGAGATTAATCTAGAAACAAAGAGGGTACTGGTGAAGGGTCTTCGGACTGAGCTTCAGAAAGCCAGAGAAGCCGCCAGGTTGGCCGAGAAGGATGCTCAGTTGGCCAAAGAGGCACTTGAGGCTGAAAAGCAGGCAGCCTATAAACTAGAGGTGGAAGAGACCCAAGCTAGACTTACTGAGGAGTTTGCAAAGGTCTGCAGAGAATACCATGATGTGACATGGGACAAAGGCCTTGACACTGCTGGGGTCCCCCTAGAATCTGCCTTGAGGTAGCCTGGGAGTGTTTACTACCATCCGAACATTTGCGAACTCCCAGAGGCTTTGGAGCAACCCCTAGTCAGCCAGACCCCTCTTGCTCTTATTGATGCAACCCAAGAGCTTGATCAGGCTGGTGGTGTGAGTAGGCCAACTGAGGATGTTCAAGGCTCAGACACTGCTGCTGCTCAGCCTAGCTAGACAATTAACTCCTTGGCTACCCAAACAAAGGACTAGATGTTTAGGAGTTTTCATTTTTTACTTGTATTAGTTAGTTTTCCTTTTTTTTCTTTTTTTTTTCTTTTTTTTTAACGGATTGCAAACTACTTTCTTTTGATTTATGAAATCGTTTCTCCTTTATTTTTAATGTCTTCGTGGCACATATTATAACTCATCATCATTGCAAATAACTATAGCTTATGACCACGGTAGTATAGGTAAACATAATCACCATATCATGCTGATAACCTAAATTAATACTGAAAGGAGCAATTTGTATAAGAATTGCTAATAAACGATAAAAACAACAAGTGATATGGAAGTTTCACAGGTCTCCTCGAACATACATAGAGAATACTACTACCCATTGATTTTGAGTTACATATGACCAAGGAAGCCTATCATAAGTTATAGTTTACTTAAACGCATCCGAGAATTTCAGGCGTGATTCATTTTAAATCCAAGCACTAATAATAACTGTATGGAGGTGTTAATTAGCTCAAACGACCTGGTCCGAGGACTTCAGTCATGATTGAATTTAAGTTTAAACATTTATGAGAACTATAAATGAGTGTTAACTAACCCAAATCATCTGGTTCGAGGACTACAAACATGATTGAATTTAAGTTTAAACACTTATGAGAATTGTAAATGAGTTAACTAACCCAAATTATCTGGTCCGAGGACTACAGGCACGATTGAATTTAAGTTTAAACACTTATGAGAATTGTAAATGAAGACTACAGGCATGATTAAATTTAAGTTTAAACACTTATGAGAATTGTAAATGAGTGTTAACTAACCCAAATCATCTGGTTCGAGGACTACAAACATGATTGAATTTAAGTTTAAACACTTATGAGAATTGTAAATGAGTTAACTAACCCAAATCATCTGGTCCAAGGACTACAAGCATGATTGAATTTAAGTTTAAACACTTATGAGAATTGTAAATGAGTGTTAACTAACCCAAATCATTTGGTCCGAGGACTACAGGCATGATTGAATTTAAGTTTAAACACTTATGAGAATATTTCATATAACGAAGTGGCATACTGATAGAAGAAAAGATTCGATTAATAATAGTACCTTTTGAGGTTATTTACATTCCAAGGGCATGGTATTACATGATTATCTAGATCTTCTAAGAAATACGCCCCAATACCAGCCCCTGAAGTAATACGATATGGCCCTTCCCAATTTGGTCCTAACTTTCTCCAAGCTGGGTTCTTTGCAGTGCCCACAACTTTCCTCAGCACCAAATCGCCAGGTTCCAAAGGTCTTAGCTTTACGTTGGCATCATAGCCCTGCTTGAGTCTTTGTTGGTAATGTGCTAGTCGAACCATTGCACTTTCCCTCCTTTCGTCAATCAGGTACAAACTTTTCTCTAGCTATTCGTTGTTACCGGTCGGATTGAACGAACTAGTTCTCAATGTTAGGAAACCAATCTCCAAAGGTATGACAACTTCAGCTCCATAGGTCATTGAAAAAGGAGTTTCTCCAGTAGACCTACGAGGTGTAGTTCTGTATGCCCAAAGCACATATGGTAGTTCTTCCACCCATTTACCCATCGCGTCGTCTAGCCTCTTCTTTAATCCATTAACTATGACTTTGTTAATAGCTTCTGCCTGCCCATTTCCCTGGGGATAAGCAGGGGTGGAATATCTGTTTATGATTCCCAGTTCGCTACAATAATTCCTGAATGCTCTGCTATCAAACTGAAAATCATTGTCCGAGATGAAGGTATGAGGGATCCCAAACCGAGTGACAATATTTTTCCAAATAAATTTCTTTACATCTACGTCCCTGATGTTAACTAGAGGTTCTGCTTCAACCCATTTGGTGAAATAGTCTGTGCCAACCAGGAGGTATTTATTGTTTCCTGCAGCCTTAGGGAATGGACCCACAATATCTAATTCCCATTGAGCGAAAGGCCATGGGCTGGATAATGGATTAAGGGTTCCACCCAGTTGGTGTATGTTTGGCGCGAACCATTGACACTGGTCATATTTTTTAACATATTCGTGGGCTTTTTCCTACATATTTGGCCACGAATAACCTTGAGTGATGGCTCAGTGAGCTAAGGATCTACCTCCAGTATGGCTCCCACAGATTCCTTCATGTAACTCTTCTAGTAGTAACTCCGCCGCTTCAAGACGCATGCATAATAAGTACGGCCCTAAATAAGAGCGTTTGTACAGCTTCTGGTCCTCGGATAGCCAGAATCTAGTTGCCTTCCTCCGGACTTTGTCAGCTTCCCATCTTCCTTCAGGCAAAATATCGTCTTTCAAGAATTTAATTATAGGATCCATCCAGCTGAGTTCGACCCTGATTTGATGAACCTGGGCTATCTCTCTTCTTGCCTCGGTAGGCCCATGCAAATCCTCGACGAGGATAATTATTAGTAGATCTTGCCCCAAAGAGGTAGCGAGCGTGGCCAAAGAGTCAGCATATGTATTACCACTTCTGGGAATGTGCAGCAAATTAAAGATTCAAACTCTGACTGCAAGTATTTAACTCGGCTCAAATACCCCTGCATTCTTTCATCTTTCGCCTTAAACTCACTTGTTACTTGGCCAACGACTAATCTTGAGTTCGAGAACACCTTTATCGATTTTCCTCCCATTCTTCGAACCATAGTCATTCCCATCAGTAGAGCTTCATACTCCGCCTCATTATTTGTTGCCGAAAAGTCTAGTCTTAACAACTTTTCAATGATGATTCTTTTCGGGAATATCAGCACTAGCGCCACTCCGGAACCTTTCTGGTTCAATGCGCCATCTACATACACTTCCCAGTGTAAGGGGCCTTGTTGGGAAATCATGCCAACCGATTTTTCATCCATGTCCGGTGTTGGAGTTACTTCTTCTAAATGGGGCTCCATGAACTCGGCCTCCAAATCTGCAAGGACCTGGCCCTTAACTGATGTGTGAGGTATGTATTTGATGTCAAAAGCTCCTAAAATCATGCCCCATTTAGCGATTCTCCCAGTGTAGTCAGCACTTCAGAGTATAGCCTTGAGTGGGAGCCGGGTGAGAACAATGACTGTATGGGCTTGGAGGCAGCTTCCGCGTACCAAGCACCATCGCCAAGATAGCCTTCTCTAGTGGCAAATAACGGATCTCGGCTTCATGCAGCGACTTACTTACATAATAAACTGGCCTTTGCACACCACAATTTGCTCTTATTAACACCAAGCTCAGAGCATAAAAAGCTACAGCAATGTAGGCAAACAAGACTTCGTCTAGCTCAGAACTGGACATGATTGGTGGCCGAGCCAGATAGTCCTTAAGTTGTTGAAAGGCCACAACACATTCCTCAACCCATTCAAATCATTTCCATTTGTTCATCAACGAGAAGAAAGGCCTACACCTATCTGCTGATCGGGAAATGAATCGGTTCAGGACAGCAGTCATTCCGGTCAGTTTCTGAACTTCCTTAGGATTCCGAGGAGCTCGTAAGTTGTCGATGGCCTTTATCTAGTCGGGGTTAACTTCAATTTCCCTGTGAGTTACTATGTAACCCAAGAACTTGCCTGACCCTACACCGAATGAGCATTTGGAAGCGTTTAAGCGCAGCTTGTACCTTCTTAGAACTTCAAAGGTGCTTTCAAGGTCCTTCACATGTTCAGCAACAACTTTACTTTTTACCATCATGTCATCTATGTAAATCTCGATATTTTTTCCTAGTTGTGATTCAAACATCCTCATCATCATTCTTTGATAGGTCAATCCCGTGTTTTTTAAACCGAATAGCATCACCTTATAGTGGTAGTTACCAATAGGGGTGACAAAAGCAGTCTTCTCCTGATCATCTAGAGCCAGTGGCATTTGGTGATAACCTTGGAAAGCATCCAGAAAACTCATCCGGGGGTGGCCAATAGTAGCATCCACTAGTTGATCAATTTTTGGCATCGAGAATGGATCTTTAGGACAGGCCCTATTTAAGTCCGTGAAGTCTACACATACTTACCATTTCCCATTCTTCTTCTTCACCACTATAGTATTTGCTAGCCATTCAGGATAAAAAAACTTCCTTAATAGGCCCAGCTTGCTTGAGCTTTGTTATTTCTTCTCTTACTGCGTCGGCATGTTCCTTGGATGGGCCCCGAGGAGGCTGCTTCTTAGGGGTGATCAATGGGTTGACCTTTAGATGGTGACATATGAATTATGGATCTACCCCTGGGGCTTCATAAGCGTTCCATGCAAATACGTCAATATTGGTTCTGAGGAATTCTATCAGTTCTTCCTTCTCCTGAGGAGGCAGCAGAGATCCAACTTCAAAGAACTTCTCTGGATTATCATCAATAACTACCTTTGTCAAGCTTTCACACTCTGTTCCCTCGGCCAAGGCCTCGGTGTCCAGCACCGGGGATTTTAACTGCTATAAGTCCCCTTCATTATAGGCCGAGGATTCAGCTTCAGGTTTATGCTGGATCGCTGCCACCAGACATTGTCTGGCCATGGATTGGTCTTCTAGGATCTCTTTAACTTGCCCCCGAGACAGGTATTTGACCTTCTGATGAAGAGTGGAAGAAACGGCCCCCAGTGTATGGAGCCAAGGCCTAGCCACGATCGTGGTATAGGGTGAGTAAGCGTCCACCATTATAAAATCTACTTCTACTGTTTCAGAACCAGTTTGCACGGGTAGCCTAATTTGGCCTCTCGGGACGACCATTTTCCCATCGAAACTCACCAAGGGGGAGCTATAGGGCATTAGGTCTTCAAGCATCAAGTTTAGCCCCTTATAAAGGTTAAGGTACATTATTTCTGCGCCGCTGCCTTGGTCCACCATCACTCTCTTCACGTCATATCCCCCTATCTTGAGAGTGATTACCAGAGCATCATCATGGGGTTGGATAGTTCCGATTTTATCCGCATCCGAGAAGCCCAACATTGGTTGAATCTCAGTCCTAGCCCTCTTCGGCTCTCTGTCAACGTTTTCGGAGGGCAGCTGAGTAACGGATAGTATTCTAGATGGACAAGACCCTGTTCTCCCTAGTGCAGCAAAGATGACGTTTATTGTACCTAGGGGGGTTTTGAGGAGTTATCTCCTCGGGATCCTGTGTTTGCCTGACTGCCCTGACCATAGGTATGGTGTAAGAGTTGTTTTAACTTGCCTTCGCTGACGAGTTAGTCCAAATGGTCCCACAGACTCCTACAATCCTCCGTAGTGTGTCCGTGATCCTGGTGGTATTGGCAATAGAGATTGTGGTTGCGCCTTTCAGTGTTTCCCACCATTTTGTTTGGTCTCTTGAAGAAAGGTTCGTTCTTGATCTTCTCTAGGACTTTGTGCACCGACTCTCGGAATACGGCATTAACTATCTGAAGGTTCGTCGAACCTTGTTATCCGACCCAGTCTCTCCGCGACTTGTTATGGCTTTGCCGATCCGACTTGAAATTTCTCCTCTCTTGGGGGATAACCTTATCTTTTCCTTTACCCTGCTGTTGGTCTTCCTCGATTCTTTTATACTTGTCAATCCTGTCCATCAGCTGGTGCACACTAGTAACAGGCTTGCCTGTTAGAGATGCCCTCAAGCCATGTTCAATGGGGAGACCAAGCTTAAAGGAGCTGATGGCTACGTGGTCGCAATTGTCCTTCATCTCGTTGTACATTTTCCAGAATCTGTCCGAATACGATTTCAGAGTTTCCCCTTCTCGCATGCTTACGGACAAAAGAGAGGCCAATGACTGTGGAACCCTGCAACATGTGACAAAATGCGACCTAAATGCTTGAGTGAGCTCTTGAAAAGAGCTTATAGAGTCCGCTTTCAAGCTATCAAACCACCTCATGGCGATTGGTCCCAAACTGGATGGGAAAACTTTGCACATTAAGACTTCATCTCTAGCATGAATAGCCATCCTCTGGCTGAAGTAACTCACGTGTTCCACGGGGTCTGTCCAGCCGTTATAAATAGTAAACGTAGGCTGGTGAAAACGTCGAGGGAGTTTTGCATTCTCAATGTTACGTGTGAAAGGGGACCTGAAAATTTGCCTCAGGGCCTTACTCATAGCGTCATGCCCTACGCCCTGACATGATGGGCTCCACATTTGTCTCTAATGATGATGTTCTTCTTCATAGGTGAACGATTCGCTAGGTGGGGTTCGAGACTTCCGCCTGTACTCGGCGTCTCTCTCATCGTTAGAGGAAAGGTCTGAATCTTTGGAAGCTTTTCTTTTCCTTGCACGGTGCAATTCTCTTTTTAATTGATCAATCTTTAACTACATGTTCTTGTTGTCATTTGCATGGGAGATGTGGTCCCCCCTCTGAAGCAACTCCAGTCAGTGCGTGTAGTATGGATGCTTCCTTCGCGGTCACCTCTCTGCTCAAGGATGAGGAAGGGGTCACCGCCCTTAGAGCCCCTCGACTCCACTTGTCGCTGATCTGCTTCAGCTATAGCTAGCCATTACACCACTCAAGCTCTCCCCACAGACGGCGCCAATTGTAGGGTCAAATTTTGTAGCCCAAGCCCAAAAGATTTGGATTACGAGCCCAACGAACCCTAAAACAATGAATTTGTAGAGAGTGGGCGAAAGAGCTGGGCTAGTGATGAGTTTAGCGACAGTTAGCTATGGTATACAAGAATGAACCAACATAAAAACATATAAGAAAGAATAGACAAAAATATGAAGAGGTCTCTTCTTAATCAAAAGGTCAATACGATTAATACCGTTCTTTTCCTTACAAAATTCAATCCCCCTTCTTTAGAGGCACATTCCATTTGTATATTCTCTTCCTCTCTCATCTTCATCGTTGCTTGCTCACTCCCAAATGCAGAAGATCGTAGCAATATGATTCTCGGAGTATCGAGGTCGAACCACAAGGAGCAGGATGGATTCAAAGACAATATAATTAAACAAAAATTTGGGTAAAGAATAAAAATACTTTTGCTTGGTGATTGTTAACAAGAATAATAATAAAAACTGATTTAAATCAATAATGTAAATACTAGGGCATCGAGGTGTTTCCCTATATCGATATAAAACTCTTTGTGATCTAAGAAAATATATATTTCATAATTGATTGTTCTTATACAATTAAAAATTTATGATTCAGTTGAACTGAGACAATTCAAGAACGCATGATAACCTCGATTAATAATACGGTTAGAAAAGTTTTCAGAAAAACCAATTCACTTTAAAACCTTATTTCTATTTGAAATTATTAGAAATTCATCTAAACAATAAGAAAAACATGATTGAACTTATTGAAAGCATGGGAGAACTAATACATCAAAAGAAATCTAATTGAACAATCAAATATGTCGTTGATAAAATCCTAGAAAGAATCACATTGAATATTTATACCGTATAGAAGAAACATAACTCATAGTCCTAGGAAAGAGTTTAGGCTACCATTAGAGAAAAGAAAATACAAGGTTTTCTCTGCCCTAATTCATTCTACCCCAACCTCCCTTCTAAAATCCTAAAATATAAGTGTCCAAAGAAAAAATAACTTTTACTATTTTAATTTCCGTCCAGGTTTACAGCAGTAACTTGTGAGTTAATTTCTGCCTTCAAAATTTGAGAATTTAGAAAAACTCAAAGCTGGAAAGTTGTAGATATTTAAGTCACGGTTCCAACCCATCTAGCCTTGTGTCAATTGGATTTTTGAGGAGAGAGATATGTCCAAAATACTGATTAGTGCTCAAATCAGATTTTTCCTTTTCAGATTCTGCCTCTTTGATTTCTTTCCTTATTTGAAGCTTCCAATCATGGTAGACGATCCAAGCACTCCAACTGCACCTCCTTAGACATTTAAGCATGGTCCTTTAACTCCACTTTAATTCCAGTTTGGCCTCCACTCTCTCACAAATTCTTGTAAACTCATCTTTCTTACATGATTTCCTGAAAGTAGAAAATTAGACACAATAAATAGCATCTTATTCAAGAAATTATGTAAAAGTAAATAATATGGACTAATGCAAATCATGGCTTAATTATACAAATTAAGCATAGTAATAAGGAAATAACGCCTATAGAAATATATAACAAGTATAAATTTTAAGGCGTTATCAATCATCCACTTGTTCTTCATCTAAGCATTCACTTGAGTATATGTCACATCAAATATCTTCTGTAGCTTCCCATAAGTGGTGGTAGCTGAGTTTGCACTATTCAAAGGTCTTTTCCTCATAAATGCGGCCAGGAAAGTTGTTACAGTGCATTAAACACGGTGGTGGTAGCTTTTCCTTTTAGATATTTCTCCGTTCTTATCACCTCCAGACATGACCAAATCTTATCCTTACCATTGAAGTTGCTAGGAAGATCACTTGAACCTCCATATATTTGCTTGATCCAGACTTCTGGTATCCAAGGAGAATGACCTCTTCGGAACACTGGTGCTCTTTTCGTACTGAACTCTTCATCCATTTTCAGGTATATCTCTTCCGCACAGACTCCTTCTCAATCATTTCCTTCTCTTCGGACACACAATAATATTCGGATAGGACCCTAGGCCCAACATGTGATGTAGAAACGCACAATAATGTTCGAATAGGGCCCCAGGCCCAACACGTGATATTGGGCTTTTACCCCCACAATTAAGTAGAGAAATAAGCTCTTATGTCTGCAATGATAGCTTTGATAATTGATTTCTGAGGGATACTATATCAACAATATTTTCACAACAAATCTTAAATAGCAGGTTATTATTAACTGTCATAAGTGGGCAAAAAATTAATCAAAGAAATCTATGATTTGTTGTGAAAGTGTTGTACAAATATTGTAGATATAGCACTTCTCTTAATTTCCCAGTCCACCATTGAAGGGGTTTTTTTAACAAAAAATAAATAAAGTTACAGTATAATTTGAAATTTATGGTATCCACTTTATAATAAAAATGTTCTTAACTACGAGATCAATATATTAATTGATTTCTTTTATACGTATCCAAGACTCAAACTAAATCCTTTATTCAATTACAATTAGGTGACTACGTTCAATAAATTGAAGTTGTTGAGATATTAGGCATAAGTTTTTTTGTTTTTTTATTTTTTTTATATAATGATTTTTTTTTTTTGAGAAAGTTTTATATAATGAAATTGGCACAATTATATTACTAAAAAATAAAACCTAATTACAAGGAGTACATGTTAAGGGAATGCAATCTTTCGGAGAAATTAGGCAAACATCAGAGAAAAAATAATTTTACAATCTGAGAACAAACAGAATAAACAGAAAATTTGTTCAAGGTATGATAAATATTAAAGGTGGCAAAATTATATACAACTCGCGAACCCGACATGATACAATACAAAATTAGCAAATTATGGGTTGAGACTTAATAGGTTAGTGTTACAACCGTGTACCTTTAATGCGGTGATCACTCCACAAGTATAAGTGTTTGTGGAGTGTGGGGGGCAAGAGCTGGGGTTCAAATCTCCAAGAAGGAGTTTCACACACATATACACTTAGATTAGGCTAGAGTAGAAATTCTATCTTGTATTAAAAAAAAAAAAAAAAAAAAAAAAGGTTAGTATCATATTCGGGTTGACACTACTAACTCATTTAATAAACGGGATGGGTTAGTGTCCAATCTATGGAACCCGTTTGACCTGTCTAACTCGTTTAATTAAATGAAATTTTAACAATATACCCTTTAAACCAGGGACGAACCCAGGACCTTAAGCTAGCAGGGGCCAGAGGATTAAAAAAAAAAAAAAAAAAAACTCCAAATAGACATCCATATAGATATAGTACTAAAAAATTATAAATATTCAAAATCATTATTTCTAAATATATTAAGATGCAATCATTTATCAACAAAGACAAAAACAAAAACAAAATAATAATTTTTTTTAATACTAGGCTGGCTAGGATTTTTTTTTTTTTTTTTTTTTGAAATTAGAGCATTCACTATGGTGGAGTGGTACTCAAAATTTTAGCTTTTAGTATCTTAAAAAACTATTTTATCTATTTTACTATTTCACTTTACAATACATCCAATATCAAATATTGTTCTATTTTTTTTATCACTCCATTTAAAATAATATAAACAATTCATTAAAATAATAAAGGAATATAGAGAATTTGAGTTTTTTAATTGACGGAATAGATATAATCTTAATAACATATTATATTTTATTTTTGACAACTTGCTACAGTCAACTGGTATTTATACCAGTTTACTGTAGTTGAAAAAATTTAGTTTTAGCTTCTCCAATAACCTATGATTTTTTTGTTTTTTGGTGGTAATTTTTTTTTTTTTTTTTTTGTTGCTAAAATACAATCACCATTGTGAATATTTTTATTGTTTTTGAGTTGAATAGTTGCTATTTGGATGAGGCTAGTTAGGCTTATTGAGGAGAAGGGGGCCTAACGTTTTGGAAGGGGGGCCTATCTACAAAAATGATATATATATATATATATAAACTAAAAATAAATAAATAAAATTTGGACCCAGGGGGAGCCTGAGCCCCCTTAGGCCTTCACCTGGGTCTGTCACTACTTCAAACCCTAGGTATATAAACTTATTTGTTGTTGTGATTTATTTTCTTTGACATATTATGATTGATTATTTGTGATATTGAGATTTGCTTTAGTTTTGAATATTTATTTGTTATGCAACTACTCGTTAGTTCTAAATTTTATATTAAAAATATTTATTCGTTTTGGTTTTTCATAATTCATATCAATTTGGTTAATACTTTTTTTTTTTTTCGTTTTGATAAAGTTTAATAAACAAGTTAACACGACTGACCCGTTTAATAAATGAGTCGTGTTAGAGTTGAGAAATCTTGACCCATTTAATAAACACGCCAGATTAGCATGGTTTTAAAAACCGAACCGGACATCAAATCGTTTTTTTTTTCAATTTTCGGTTCAACTCCGGTTTTTTTTGGCCGATTTTCCAGTTGTTGACTGGTTATTGACCGGTTTTGAGGCTTTTAACCGGACCGGATTGGCTCCACGTTCCCAGTTGAACTGGTCGGACCGGCCGGTCCAGTCCGGTTTTTAAAACAGTGCAGATTAGTGTTGACTCATATAGTCAGATATTTATGAGTTGAAACGATACGAACCCGACATGCAAATACGAATTGCCACCCCTAATGAATATGTTAAGGGTTACTATGCCAAAAAGAGAGGGATAGCATTAAAAAAGTAATGGTTGCTGGGGCTTCTATGATTTTATTCCGAATCTAGGCAAAAGCTTGGGCCAAGTACTTTTATTCATGGCCAACAATCAACATATGGAATGGGTACCTCAAATAATGTAAATCTGCAATACTAAGTTTAGTCCAAGAAAAAATTCGAGATGATGCCTAACGTCAATCATTTACAAGCCCGATGCCTAACCCATACTCACTGATAACTCTGGCCTACCTTAAGTGTCTATGAAAATCATTCACATGAGTTTGTGTATAATAGAAAGAAAGAAAAAAAATGTAAAATTTACATAATTTTATTTAAAATTAACTCACATCAGTTTATGTATAATTATGTAAATTTACAATTTTACTATAATAACTGTGTAAATTTATAGTGATAGTATTCATTTTGCATTTATTTGTTTACTTTTTTTTCTTTACGTATCTCGAGAATGAAGGAAAAGAGTGAATGATAGTTTTTGTGTATAAAAAAAAGAGAAAAAAAAATCAAGAAAAATTAATATTTTAATGAAATGTAGTGTAAAATAGATAATCTAATGCGGTGTATTTTGAAAAATGAGTATATAAAATAAAAAAAGTAAGTTCTTACACTAAAATATATTAGAAATTTTTGTACAAACTGATGCAAATGCTCAAAGTGAAGAACGAATAAAGTCTAAGGTCATACTTTCTATGAACAATTTTCAGTTTCCCACACACCAACCAAAAGTTTCACACTAAAAAAAAGTCCAAATATTTGCCTGCTCAAATATTTTTACCATTATTGTCAAGAGTCAAGACACACATTGAAACTTCCCAAAACACCACATATGAATCCTCCTGTACTACGTCCAGAAACTGCCTCGTTAACTCGTGAAGGCTGTTTGTATCTTACAAAACGAGGTTGTTCTTCTCATGTTTGTCGGATAAGTATGCATTACTCAAAGAATAAAGCTTTTCTTCAAATCAAATAATTCAATATATATACATCAATCAACACAGTTTTTCTTTATTCTCTTTTTACGCATACATAGTAATGTGAACGGCCATTATTGAATTTTCTCCAACCCGAGTAATAGTAAAGCTTTATCCTTATTTGAATCACCATGTAACGTCACTCACTTGCATTGATTTAATATGCAATTACGACAATGTGGTCCAATTGATCCTATCAAATTATTTGACTTATCAATAAAAATTTCAATTCATTGTCATGTCAATCGCCACCTTGCCCCTAATTAACAAAAGATCTTTAAATGCCTCTCTTCAACTATATATGAGTGTTAAAAATCTGATCCCAACCAATGAAACCATCTAATCCGATCAATTTTGGGTGAATTGGGCGAAATCATATCATAAAATTGAAACTAAGAGAAGCATTAGGCAGATGTCAGGATGGTGGAATTGAATCCTCCGACATTTTTTTTCCTCATCTTCTTTATATTTCATTAAGTTCACGATATTTTATCATATATTCTTTTGACATGTGTCCTCCCATAATAAGGTATTTTATGAGATAGTCTCATGAGATAAATTTTTTCTCCTTTCACCTTCTTTATCTATTTGTTTACCCGTCTAACTATCTAGCCTGATTATCAATACAAAGGCTATCATCAATCAATTACTCGATGCATATTGATAATTGAAATCTAATCATACTTGATTTGAATCTAAGCTTATCCTATAATTGGGTGTAAACAGTTTTTAGATTTTAAATATACTTCAATTTTATTTAAAATATCTTTTATACTCTAAATTTAGGTCAATTATATATAAATACAAATATATATATATATATATATATATTGGTGGTGATTGTTAATTGATATATGTCAAGCTTAGATTTTTATTTTTATTTTTTAGAAACATGTCAATTGTCAAGCTTAGATTGGAATTAGACTTGCAGGCACTACACGATAATATATTGCATGGGAAATAATTTTCATTTTTTGTACAACACTAGCCTAGTTATAGAAAAAGAAATATGTCCATATCCAGCTCAAAATATTATATTATATTATATTATATTATATTATACATCAGTGCCGTTTTCGTTTTCGCAACCCAATAAAACGTGACGTATCTGACACCAATTAAAAACACAAGAGAGAAACCAAGAAGCCAAGCCAAAGACTCACACAACTAGATCCCCATTCCACCACCACAAGCCACGACTAGTACTTTCTTCTTCTTCATTTTCATCTTCTTCGATATCGTCTCTTTCTGACATTTCATCAAACACGAACGATTCAATTCAATTCTACTACCATGGCAACTCTCTCGTCACCGAACCTAAGCCTCTTTACCATTCTCTCCGAATCAAAGCGCATCCTCAACGCTCACTCTCGCCATTTCCTCGCTCTCTGTGTCCTCTTCCTCCTCCCTCTCTCTTTCTCTCTCGTTGTCTACCCAACCCTTCTCAACCTCATCACTCACCCACCTCCTGACAACCCCAAAGTCCTCCTCCGCAGTTTCCTCGATTTTCATCCCCGAGAACATGACCAACCCATTTTCTCTGACACCCAGTTCCTCTCAATCCTCTACTCTCTTTTCGTTTTCGCTTTCTCTATCTTAGCCATTGGTTCCATCACTTTCAGTGTCTTCCATGGCTTCTATGGCCGACCCGTCAAGCTCATCTCAGCTATCAAGTCCGTTTTCCTTTCATTCTTGCCTCTTTTCGTCACGGTGGTCATAACCCAGGTCGTGTTTTCTGTGATTGTTGTTGCTTTTGGGGGGTTCTTTTCGTTGTTGACGAAAAATTTTAAGTTTTACTCAAATTACCTTGTGATTTTTGGTGGGGTTTTGTTGATTTTGTTCTTGGGGTATTTGCAAGTGAATTGGAGTTTGGCGTGTGTGGTTGTGGTGGTGGAATCAAGTTGGGGTTTTGAACCTTTGAGGAGGAGTGCGAGTTTGATGAGAGGGATGAGAAAGTTGGGGCTTTCTTTGTTTTTGTTTTTTGGGGTTTTTGGTGGGATTTTGGTGTGGACTTGTGGTGCTTTTTCTGAATTGGATATTGGAGACAGTGATGGGTGGAAAAGTTGGGGTTTTGTTGTGCAGATTGTTGTGACTTCAACTTTGCTTATGCTTTTGTTGCTTTATAGTGCTGCGGCAAACACTGTGCTGTATATGTATTGCAAGGCTCTTCATGGAGAGTTAGCTGTGGAGATAGCTGAGGAGTTTGCAAGGGAGTATGTTAGCTTGCCCTTTGATGATGAGAAAGTCCCTCATGTTATTTCAGTTGTCGTAGGTTGATTTAGAATGAGGTTAGTGAGGGTGTCTTTTCTCCTTGCTGCAGTTGTTTCTAGTTTATGAAACTTTGTGTATATATAGCATCAAAGACATGTGAATAATTGGGAAAATTATGAAACTTGTCAATACCTTTCTCTAAATTTGGTGTTATTTGTTGGACAAAAGTGTAGTTCAATTTTGTTTCCTATTATGGTGTGTTGCATTTCTATAGAAAATTAATGGCTTGATTGTGTTTGAAGTGGGAGTTGAGTTGGGTCCCACTTTCTTTCCATCGTCTTTCATAATAATTGCTTAAAGTAACTGCATTTAAGGATTGAAATGAGATTTTATTTCAATTTAGTTTGTAATTATTGTGATCTCTCCTGATGAAGTAATAATCACTGCTTTAACCAAAAGTGTTTAATTTACTGATTGAATCCATAAAAGACCTTGTGACCCTTTCAGATTAACATGGTTGGTTGACTTACATGTGTGTAGATGTTCTCTTGTATTATATGATCCTAGATTAGCCCGCAGTTGAAGCACTGAATTGAACATTATAGCATCGGCTTAAGCCCTCACATAAAGAATGAATGGCATTGTCCTCTGCTGCCTGCTGGAAAGTATAGGAAATAGTGAGATGAAACTGACAATTTTGAAGATAAAGGGTTTCACAAATTGCACATTTTTTGTAAGACTCTGTCCAAACAATACTGGCTTCAAAATAAAGTTCAAAGTAGATAAGTAAATAAAGAACCAGATGATAGAAAATCAATTCTTAAGTTGTACTTAATTAGTGTTCCAAAATAGCAAAGATTGTTCAGTGCCTTATTGGCTTTTAACGAGCTTGAGCACATAGACATAAAAAAAAATCATAACTTTTACAGTTTTGTGCTTCCATACATATCAATTTATTCTCCAACTCAGTGAAGCGTTGGAAGCATGGATTCCTTGAGAGAGTAACTTTAGGAAGTTTAAGCCAGATGATCCAGACATTCTTTGTATCAGGAGAGACGCTAAGCACGGTTTGGGGCACCCTGAGGATGATTTTGTGGTGGGGAAGCAGTTATGTTTAGTGGATAAATATGCATTTAGCTCTTAATGATTGCTACTACATATATGATGTCTTCTTCATTTTGAAAGTGCTTACGCATCTTTGATATTTAAAGAACTAAGTATATATACCTATAAAAAAAAAAAGAACTAAATATATATAAACAAAACTACCCTTTCACACACAAGTGGTAGTTATGATTTACAATACCTTTGAATTCCTAAGTCTCTAGTCCCCTGTGACTCCTTAGCATTACTATTAGATGGACAGTTTGCTGGCACTTACCAACTGTTTACCACATCTCAAACCTAGACTGCACATTGAGTGTGTACAGTCATATCTTTTTGTTGATAATTCTATGCAGAATGCTGTGAAATAGTATGGAGAAAATGAGTTAGCAACTCTTTTTTTTTTTTTTTTGGTTATAAGTAAAAATCAATGAGTAATTTACCATTAACTTTTAGTTACTAGCATTAGCAATATTAAGTTAATTAATCAATATGTTTTCTTCCACTATCATATTGGTTGAATGGGTTTTTTCTAGGATTGTCATTCAGATGATTTGGAATCAGATTCAGCTAAACAGCCTTCTTTTCCTTTGTGGTAAGTAGCTAAACATCATTCATGAGGTCTTGCCTCGTATGAGCCTTGGGAATGATTTATGGGGTAACTAAGAGTGGAGTTTTGCAGTTTGGTATGGGTGCTGTCAAGGTATGGCTTGTTAATTAGGTAGAGGCAGAATAGGTTATCAAGTTATTTGTTCTTTTGAAGAAAAGGGAAGGAATATTTGGTTCATTGTCTACATTTTTCTGTTTGTGGCTCATTGTTCCAACTTTTTTTTAATTTTTATTTTATTGCATGTGGTCCTCGACTCCATATTGCTCTGCGGACTTGAACAAGAAGCCATCAACTCCATTGTGCTTGACGGAGCTGAAACTACAGTTAAAGAATAGGTTGCTGGGTGTATTTCCACATTCTGAAAGTAATGGAAAAAGAAGTTGGTGTCATGTAAATTTGTGAATTTAATTAGTCTTCATAAAATAAATAAAAAAAAGATGATTCTATTTACATATTGCAGCACAAACATCAAAATTCTATGAATTTAAGGGTAAGCATTGGCCCTGCATTTTCTGTTGGCTTAAGAAGATTACCATTCTTTCTTTTCTATTTTTTGATAATTCAATAGATACAATGAGGGAGAAGGGACTCAAACCCTGGACATCTTCACTGGAAACGCCAAGAGTTGCCCATTGGGCTACAAGGCTCTTGGCTACCATTCATCTTTCCTTGTAATCTATAATATTTATTTTGCTTAGGCATGCGGCAGAAAGCAAGTATTTTGTAGATTCAATACTGTTGATTCTAACATTGATATAAGACTTAGCATTGCAAGCTTTAGTCTTGTCTTTCTGAGCTTTGTTACTTAAACCATGCCTTCATTCTGACTTGGGGGGTGCTAGACTTCCTTACATACTCCGATGAGATAAGCTGAATGTTGTTACATTACCTAAATTACACCAGACTAAATCATTAAGCTTTTTGATCACTCCTCATACTCTACAATTTTAAGGCTTTGAGCAGCTGCAATTGAAGATTGCCCATGATTTGTTCACAAGCTTGATGAAATTTAGCTTTAGTATGGATTGAGAATTACCAAAAAAAAGAATTAGCTGTTTGGTACTCACACTTAGAGCTTGAAATCAGAACTCTGAATCTGTTTTACAATGTTACATAATAATGTTGACATAAATTATAGGCTAATGTTTTTCATTCTTTTTAAGGGGGTTTTACGTCAGCTCCATCTAAGGGGCACCTTGTCACTGATTCCTTTTATATTTATCTCATGATTCTCATTGGATAGGGCTTGGGTGTCTCCAAGTTAAGCTGGCTAGGGGGTAACCATTTGAATTGAGCTTCATCTTTACTTTTGGGGTATGGACATAAACCATGTCAGCCAAAAAAATAAAGAAGAATAATATGGGCTTGATTTTTGGATTCATTCTCATCCATGAGCTATGAATCTACCATGATTTCTGATTGGATGGTGAATTCAATGTCTCCATTGCTTAACCATGAAACATGATCAATGAGTTGTAACTAAAATGAAATGACACTTCTTACTCTTGTAATAGTAAAGGATGAGATTGAGAATTCAAAACCTGTCAGTGCAATAAAATCTTTATTTTTCTGAAAGGAATGAAATTTAAAATTTGGCCGGTCTCAATTGCAATAAATCAGACGTGGTTACAAATGACAAAGGGAAATGAGGTCGTTTATTTGGAGAAACGGAAATTGAAAATATTATCATGTTTTTTGCTAGAGAAAACGCAAAGAATGATAGAAAATACATTATCGTTTATAACGAGACTAAAAACAACACAGAAATGAGGTCATTGTGTTGTATGAGAAATTACTTAAGTGCTATCTAAGACTCTGGAATTATGTTATCATTGATCAAGTTTAGAAAACCTTATCGCAAAATTAGAAGTTATGAGGTTTTTGGTTCTTCTTACTATTATCCATCGCCACTAGTATGCAAACATTGTGAAAAAAGGCTTTGGGTGAAACAATTTCCGAGACCCTATTTTGGGAGAATGACACATTTGAAAAAAGTGTTTCAAAAGGTATATTGTATATCAAATATATGTATCATTTTTTTTCTCACATATGAGACCTACAACTGTGTGAGACTTTACATGTTGTGAGATAGAGATGATAAACATATCAGATGCATGAGATAATTATTACTATTTTGGTTTCAGAACCAACACTCTTGTTTAATTAGGGAATCAACACTCTAGTTTAATTAGGGAATGACGGGATGAACCATTCCTTTGTTATCATTTTAAGTTTCATTGTTTGCTTCTAGAAGAAGTCTAAAAATTCTTGAGAATCCTACAAGATCTATTAGTTCTTTTTTCTTTAATAGAAGCTTAAAATTTTCTGAGTTTGAATCCTACTTAAACAGTGATGTTTGGAGAAGTTGGGGGCATCTGTTCCGCAAGCTGTAGTGACTTCACCCCTCCCATTATGCTGATGCTTCTAGTTCCTTTGTGAATCGTTTCTTATACATACGAGCATTTGCAAGGCTGTGCATGAAGGGATTGCACGTGAGAATGCCAATGAGTTTTATTACTTACCGGCTTCATCTTGTTACAGTAATTCAAACTGAAAACTTGATCTTTATGAGGTTACAGTGATTGTCATTTCCTCTACTACATATTTTGGTTTCTAATAATTCATCCTAGTTTCCCATTAAAAAAAACGTCATTCTAGTAATAGAAGGCTCTCTGCATGTGCATTGTAATTGCTGGTTATATGCTTCTATGCTGTGCTCGTAGTTAGTACACATGCATATAGAGTCAGCACTCGTCTCAATGCTCTTGAACCTTACATCTCTCTTGTTTTACTAAAACTAATCCATCCTCGCCAACAGATTCAGAGAGAGGTAGTAGCACAAAAGTTTCACAACATTCAATTAGGCGAACTTTGATTTGGCCCAGCATGGACTTTGATCATGATGGAAGACAATGGACTACAATTAAAAGTCGGAAGTAACAAATAACTTGAACAGAAGCCATCCATGAGGAATTCTTTTCTAATAAAAACCACGAGGATGACAAATCCAGTATCACATGCAGTACAAAAGCAAAAATTACCATCTTGTCAATTCCTGAAGCCCACCACAGGCTTCAATGAAGCTCATGCAGAGTACAAATTATATGCATCTTGGTGGGACCCAAATTCTAAACTTTCTGTACAACTACAGCCTCATACATGTCTTCTGCATTAAGCACAGTTTTGGGGATCCCACCAGTTCAATTTGGCATACCAGACGACGGTCACTTGGTGCCTGAAACATCTTGGCCAACAAATGAAAGAATGTTGAACTATTCCCTTTAATGGATCAAAATGAACCAAACTTCATCAATTCACAATTGGTCAAAGCTTTCTATTGTTAGCCTGGCTAGAAGATGAAGCATTCAGTCTAATAACCCTCTCATCATGATCCGTGCCAAAGAGAAGGTTACTCCAGTTTGTTGACCTTTGAATAATTCTAGAAGGAACTCTGTCACTATCTTCCCCACCAGAAGCTTCATACCCATCACTAGTTGACCTTGACAGTGGGAGTCCTCTCTGAGCAACTGCAGCAGCAGCTGACAGACTTGTGAGCTGCCTTGCCTCTTCAGCTCCCGAGGAAGAGACCCGGAATGGGTGAATATCCGGTGAGTCTAAACTGCTCTCTGGTGAAGAAGCAACAATCACAGCAGAGCTTGACATTGCTCGGCTTGTTTGGAAAGCACTACGCGCTTCAAGCTGAAGAGGGGCCAAACTAGTTGATGTCTCACTGAAACCTTTGTCAAGTGCTTTAGCCGAAACTGTTGGCAGGGGCTCCACAGGCAGGTCAGCAGGGAGGCGCACCCGCTTATTAGCTCGCCTTCTATTATTGTCAGGCCTTGGGACCATCCGGCGACCACTGCTGCCAAAGCTACTGTCAGGTTCTAGACCAAAAGGGGCATCCCGTCTTATTACGGGCTGCAAAATTCTGGATTTTTTTCTTGCCTCTGCAGCGGCCTTTGAAACCTCTTCTGCATTTAATCGAGCTAATGTCCATGGACTGATCTTTACTGCTCCAGGATTTTTTTTCTTAGTTAGTTCCTCTCCCCCCATCCTTTTCCCTAACGAACTTACAGATCCAGTTTCTGGAGGAACTACATCAAACTGCAAGAAATACATTAATTACAGTAGCATCAACAAACAAAACCATATGATTTAAGCACATCATAAAATCATGTTCTCATAGTCATTGTGATAATCAATGTGTTTCCAATTAGGGTGCTGCATACCCAATATATGAGACAAGCCACAAAGTGCATGATGCCTAATTTCACAGAATTCTAGAAGATTAAGGGACTTCAGGGATCACATATAATTCAAATATGTCTCCCATTTTTTTACCAGAATTCGAAGGGAAATTATGTCGTTATTACATTCCATTCAAACAAGCTATAGCTGTTTTTCCATCCACTACTTAAAAAAGGCTACTTGATATTCCTTTTTTCTCCAATGAAAAATAATCAGGAAACCTTAACTAATTTGCAATGACCATCCTAACAAACAAAGTTTCTCATTCAAAGGAAATCCACATTGAATAACTTAATCCATCTGAGGCTTCTAAACCAAAACTGTTGATGTAAAACTATATGCACGTTTTAGCAGGTTAGATTGTTGTAACCAGCCCAAACTGTTTTGCTTCTACTTTTCTTTCTACAGTCAGAGAGCATGCTAGGCAGTTGGAAACCAAAGAAATACAATAGAAAAGTTTGTCACTAGTGAGGACAAGCCATTTTTTGTGCTTGAACTACTAATGATTAGCAGATCCGCAACAACTAGTATCTCCAATAAAGGAAGTGTAGATAGGTCAAAATTACCTGATCTTCAAGAAACAAGCGTGGAGGCGTGCACCATGCACCACGGTGGAAAGTTGTAAACGAGCTTGCACTGCTTAATCCAGTGAGTGAGCTGGCAGGAGACATTTGGGGGCTTTGCTGAACTCCGATTCCTTGTTGCTCTTGCTCCTGTTCCCTCAGAGCTATGATGTAATCATATGTACTGATTCCCTGTATCAGACAGGAATTATGTTAATGGCTCATTAGCTTTTTTTGTTTGATTCATGTACAATAACAAAATGCATGACAAAAATAACAAATGCTAGTCAATAAACAGATTTTGTGTATCCAGAAAGTTGAACACATGCCAAACCCCCCCCCCCCCCCCCAAAAAAAAAAAAACTCCTTTTTCACATTAAACAACAAGAAAAACAAATGAGAAATATTAAATACCAATCCCTTATACCACCAAAAGAAAAATCCAGTCCAAATAAACAAATAAAAGATAGGGCTACTTTTAAAACAATAACACCTCGTGATGATATGTAAGACTGATCTCACTCTTACCTTCTTTATGAGGAGGATGTGAAAGAAGAATAGCTGAGCTAGTGGTAGGGTAGCAATCATAGCCAAAATGGTGCACAATGCCTATGAAACAGTCAGCTTATAGTTAATTAGGAGGATAGAAACAATACACAACAGACACAAACTAATGAATTAATTTTGTGTCCCCCAATAACTCTTTTAAGACAACAAAAATTGCAATGGAAGAAAAAAAATTAAAGAAGACACCAAAGAAAAAGTTGAATCAAAACAGAAATAGAAAGACCTAAACAGTTAAAAACATAGAAAGGTTCAAAGAACACTCACCACTACAATAATGAAGGGCACCAGAGAGAAACTGCTTCCTAACTTGGTAGATATATCTGCAGAAAACCGCTTCCTCTCAAGAAAACAGCAGATAAGCACGACGATTCCAGTCGTCCATTGTAGAATAAGCTGCAATCTCAAGCCCAAGGGAACCATGTATATACCTGTCAATAATCAATTAAAATGAAAATGACTTGAAAATAAAATGCTTACTCTGGGGTGATCTTCAGGTTCTGGCATGTAGCTTGTGGGACTTGTAGCAGCAAATTCAGAAAGGAATAAATACATGACATAAGGAATGGTTCAAGAATTCAATGATTGGTCCAAAGACCATTGTGCAAACGGTTAAGGAAGCCATATGGCTATCAAGGGACTCACTGAGTGAGCAATGACCTCTAGAAAGTAAAAGAGATTTTCGCTGCTGTAAAGTTCTTTTTCCTACATAGGGACTTCTAAATTTTTTGTGAGAGGATAATTAGTTAATCACAAAATGATAGGCAATAAAGCGTGTCAGGATGCTGACTGAAATTTATTCATTCTATTGAGCACAATATGGAGGATCAAGGATGCTTGCGCAAGGATAGAAGTAAGGATACAGAGAATTCTAGAACCTAGATGACCTGGTGTGAATTAAATTCGAAGGGGCTGGTTAAGGTTCATCAGAATTTACGAAGATAGTATGTTGATAATAATGTAAGATAGTAGAAAGAGCTAACGCAAAGTGTGGAATCTCATGCTTACCAAGAGGAGAGAAGTAACCATGAGGGTGAAAAATTGCCGGTAGTTCTTTTTGCCTATACAGTTGTTGAGCCACTACAAAAGTCAAGATTAAAAGGGAATTAGAAGAATTATCAATGAACAAGGAAAATAAATTTTCACAACTTAAGTTTTGCCATACCCTGCAATGATGATCAAAACGGTCAACACATTTATCACAAACTCGACAGTGCTTGCTGTACTTGAAAACCTAAATCCAAAGAACAATTTGAATTCATAAACTTCATAGACTATTGAATGAAACGTCAAATAAAAAAAAAACCTTTGAAGCGATAATCAGATGAATGCAAGCCATGTGAGCTTGATAACATGTCTAGTGTGGAATGATCACTCAACATGTCACTTTCTAAAGTAGGAGGTTTACATGGTGAAAACCAAAAAAGGCATGCCTGACTAGTACATGCTATTCCATTGAAATGATAATTGTCAGGATCTATTCAGCTAGACCTTTCACATTCACATTATAGATCAGCATCTAACATATTTATGAATGGAAGTGTAAGCTTTGTTAATTTCAAATGCTTCCACTCACCTCAACTTCACACAAACTGCAATAGAACATGCCTTCTTCACTCATTTGTTGTTCAGAAGACTCCTCACTTGAACCACAGCTGTTGCAGATAAAAGCACAAGGAGAGCAAACCAATAGGAGACAAGATGAATTCTTTGTTGATGCATTCTTCTCAATTTCAGCAGTATGGTCTTTCATAGTTGCATCTTTGCCTACTGCATCCTTATCCATAGGTTTTCCCCCAACTGTTGTGGTATTAGCATCAAGTATGGAAGACGTTGACTCCCCGCCCAATTTAGAATCCTTCGGTCGTGAATGCTTTTCATGATCTGGAATATTTAGATATTTTTTGGACCTAAAAACTCCTGGGTCCGCAGGATCGGCTGCCGCACACCAAACATATAGGCCGAAGACACATGTGATCTAAAAATGAAAGATGTTATTTAATTCCATTGAGACTGGAGAGTATCTAATAATATAAAATAAGAACACAACTACATGCAACAGAACTTATCTCACTAAGTCATATTTAGCCAAACATGTGACAAATAAACCTGCATGTTTACACTCAGAAATGCCAAGCACATACCACATGATATCCAAAATGCATTTTAGAATTCACCATTCTGAAACTTAATTACTTTTCACTTATGATTTGTACTTGTGCTAGATAGACAACCTAGCAGTAATTACGATTTCAAAATAAAAAGTTCAAGAAAAAACTACATATACTCCACAAAATGTTTCACGAAAACAATGTACTACCATAAACTATAAACCAAAAATATTAAAGTCACAGAAATATACTTTTTCAAAATTAGTAACTCAGCCATTGTATAGGGCTGTGGCAATTAACTAAGTTAATATAGACAGATGACATATCTGTCAAGTGATAACTTATCACTTCTTAGATTGTTTCTTACTAAACATTCATTTATCCAAAATTTGGGGGAGTATAATTATTTAGTCTCTACAGTTTTTTTTCTGTTCTTTTCTTTGCTTTTAAAAAAAATGGAATAGAATGGACATTGAATTTTTGCAATGACTGTCACAATGTTTAATACAGGCATGGAATCTTGCAGTGAAGAAGAAACAGCTTCCTTCTTTTAGGTTGTAAAGAAAATGCTTTCAAGTAAGAGACTGCAGCCACAATTAACAATTTCTTGATATATGGACTATAATCCTGAAAGGGAGAGCTCCAGGAATTTATGTATGATTCCAATTTTAAAGCAATAATATGTTTTTCCAGGAATCAGCCTATCCAAAAATTAAGGGTGAGGCTGCCTACCAACCACCTCTCCAGATCCCCACAAAGGTGAGAGCTTTGTGCACTAGCTATGACCTTTCTTATATGTTTTGTAATATAGTTCGGTACTAAAGTTAATTTACCCTATTATAAATAATCACCAAAAATAAATAGTGTACAATACAATGAACTCCTACCATAAATGTGGAAGTCGTTTGTGACAACCATTTTGATTTGCTTTGCCTTGGAAATTGTTTAAGGAATCAACTATCAGAGATCTCCCATTTCACTAAAAATTTAACAATGTGCAAGTTTGCAACTACGGCACATGAGTGTGTGCTAATGACCACACAAAGCAACACTGAGGAACGTTTAATTAAAAGAATTATTCATCACCGTAGAGAAACCTAAAATATGTAAATAACAGGCTACTTCCATACTTGTATCTTATTATAAAAACATGCATAAGATAAGATACAGAACTTAAAAGAAATTGCTTCACCAATTAGCATCCAAACTATACAACACTTGGATTACTGATATTAAGATTTCAAAGAATTTTTTAACCACCTTTATTACATTACCTACTAATATTAACTATCAACAATATGCAGAAATTAAAAGAACTTGTGACACCAATTGGCATCCAAACTGCACAACTCGTGGATTATTGATATTTAGGCTTCAAAGAATTATTTTGTCACCCTTTTCATAACTAGTACCAACAATTTACTAGAGTGGTTCAGACCAAACTGAAATATTGGCAAACTGGCAATTGGTAGGACAGTTTATGACCAGGGTGTGTGCTTGTTTGAAGAGAAGGTACATAATACCTAATGACTAAGCAGTTGATCATAACACATGAAAAATACCATTTGGAACCACTGGATTGCATATCAAACTATGAAAGTCTGTATTCAAAGGCCTATTACCATCTTATCCTATGATCCCATAATAAAAGCTTATAGCTTTGACTATGCAAAATATGGTTCATTCTAAATAGTTTACCACTCAGATTACAACAGTAACACTAAATTAACATGTTAGTCAGGATTCTCAAGCACATGAAAGACAGAGTTCAAGCAAAATAAAAAGCAATCAGAACAGTTGATTGGTACCTAAATTTCCAAATCCACAATCAATACAATCAAAAATTCATAAGTTGTTTGAGTGATGGACTTCTATAGCTCTTAAAAGATACGGGAAGAAACTCATAGACAAAGCAAGGCATTTGCTATTACCAACTAAGTGAGAGCTAATAATTTACAATTTAAAGGACCAACAATAAAGAATATATATTGTGATAATAACAAGCCCCAGAAAGTAAAAGGAATCCAAGAAAAAATAAATCTTACAACCAAACATGAATGAGAAACCAACAGCAGAGAAAGAATAGATCTCAGTTCTTCAACCGACCCAAAAAAGAGTACTCATAGAAAGAGAGAGAGGGCTTACAAGAGGAGTGTAGAGTCCCATCACAATATACTGAAAGAGTTTCTTCCCAACAAAAGGAGCAAAGAACACATAGAAAGCAAACCCCAATGCCAAAAATACAGCAACAGCCACCACCTTCACAAAGAGCAAAAAATACTCCAAAAATGAAACTTTGAACAATAACAACAACAACAACAACAACAAAATGCTCACCACTTAGAGAGAAGGAAATAAAGGAACAATTTTTAAACTGAACCTGAAGAGGGTGATAAGGAAGTTGCCATCCATTCTTCCTCATTTTACTCTCTGAAGTCTGAAGGCTGAAGAAACCAGAAATGAATGCAATAAAGATGGTAACTTGGTGGGTATCTCTTTTTCTTGTTTGGTTGTACTTATTTTCTGACCCTTTCCCTCATGTTTCCAGGAAAGATGAGTCACTGTAGAAGCCAACCAAACAATGGTTTACAAGGGCATTTTCCTTGGGGTCTAATCACTAATTAAAGCAAGAGGAAAATGTGGGAGAAAAGGCATCAAAAGAGAGAAAAAGCTTGGAGGTTGGAGATAGATATGACTACATGGACGGGTAGAGCTAGTGGGTGTAAGAGAGAAATGGGACAGTAAGGAAACTTTGTCTGGTTCACTCAATCATAGCCTCAGGACATGGAAGGTGAAAAATATAAAACAAAGAAAGATGGGAACTGGGTTTTGGTTTTTCTTGTTTCTTACAAACCTTTTACTGGGGCAGAGATCTGTGAATGTAATAGAGAGAGAGGAGAGAGAGAGATATTGGTCTGGTTTTCTTTTCATGCGTATAATTACTTGGGCAAACCTCCTTTTACTTTTTTTCTTGTTTCTAGCGATACCTTTTTCCCTTGGCAAATCATGTGTCACAGGCCAGTGTAACAGACAGTTGTTTGGTTCTGCTTTTGTTAATTGCCAACAACCCTTCTTTAAAACCTTTTTGAAATTGCTCTCTCTCTCTCTCTCTCTCTCTCTCTCTGCTTTGCTTGCTTCTTATCCTTCGTATTTGTATATGGGGGGAAAGTATTAACACAAGAAATGACAAGCCCAAGCTACTAGTGCCGTTTGTTTATAAAAGCTTTGCAATTGAATACTCTCTTTTCTTATGTGGAAAGGAATAACACAGTGAGTGAGTGAGGAACAATTGGAGGCAATAGTGAATTTATGACCCCTCACACCAGTGCCATTTCTCCTTTTAAGCTTCTGTAGCTATCAATTACTTGATGAAGCATGCTTTTTGAGCCAAAAACTCCTTTGGAAGAATTGGACAAATACCTACTATATTAAATGTTAGTTCTTTGGGAAATATCTAAATGGGTAGTTGATACCTAGAAGAAGCTGAAATTTTTAGATGGTCTCTGAATCCATGCCTATATGTGACCATTTTCATAGGTTGATATAGTTTTTTGGCTACAACTTTTTTATCTCTCCTTTGTATGGATAAATGCTTGGTTGCACCCTGTTTGTTTTACAAGGGTAAAGAGCTATTGGCTTTTTGATCAATTGCTTAAAAGGGCAACTATTTTAAGGGTGACTCTTTAACCAAGCTAGCAAAATTGTTTGGACAATTATATGCCTAGTGGGTCTTCCTCTTCTTCTTCTCCTTTTCTTTTTTTGGGTGCTTAGTCACATTTTCTTCTTCTTTTTTTTTTTTTTGAAAGTCATTTTCTTCTGTTATTGCACATTATGTAGTCTTGTATTTGAATTGTTAACTGCATTAATGAGAAATCAATTCTAGTTAATAACATAATTCCAAGCCAAAAAAAAAAAAAAAAAAAAAAAGATGAATTTGAACTTTGAATATTTATATTGAAAATACCCAAAAAAAAAAAAAAATCATTTGACATAGAGGTCATTAACAAAAGAGCACTATCAAAGCCACAAAATTTATCACAATTGTTGATGTGTCAAAGTTATAATTAAAATAATATTATTTTCACTTTAACTCACTAATGTCTTTTTTTTGTTTTTTTTTTTTTTTTTTTTTTTGAGGAGCAACTCACTAATGTCTAATAGTACCACTTTCATTTAAATTATTACAAGAGTTACTATACATGGGTGACAGCTTACTGGAAATGGGGAAAATAAATCTCACCAATACTTCTGATTAGTTTAGCTACTTTGTAGAAGAGACTTCTTGAATTAAACCAATTAGGTAAACAGAAAGAAAATGATCAATCAAATGTGTCATAGATTATGCGAGTCTAATATATGACAATGTGGATTCCCTCCCAACAAATTAACGAGGGAGAGTGACACAACAAAGAGAACAGATTGGGTACAAACTTATAAGAATGGTGTGTAGTATGGACCATTCCAAGCAAGAATTCGTTTCTTAAACATTGTGAAATTGCATTTGGCATTTTCTTGTCAGATATTGGACTTGATGAGGAAGTGAAAATAAAAAATAACTCCCACATTTCAACCATTTGATTTCATATATCTTGAGCCACAAGTGTACCTTTTTGTCTAAATTCACCATACTGAGATTCTCCTCGAGATCCACAGATTTGGAAACCAGAATTTAAAGCTATTCATGCACCAAGGTTACACTGTATGCTTTCTCACTCCCAAAATAGCTAAGAAAAAAAATATATACAAAAATCCCATTAGTAGTATTATTTGTCTTAATATTATTATTATATACAAGCTTTTGAATGGTGCTATTTTATATGAAAAATTGCTTTTAAATATAGATATATATCATCACATTGACAGCTTATTATTATTTTGGAAAAAATTTAATAATTTACACATAATTTAACATTACAACAAAATAATATTTTACAGAAAAACATGTCGGATTTGGCCATTTGGGTACTTTCTTTTTAGAAAAAAAAAAAAAAAAAAAAGGGTAAATAACTTATTGAAGTAAGAGTTTTTTTTTTTTTATATAAAGTAAAAGTAAAAAAAAAATATATATATATATATATTTATATAGTAGTACAGATTACGTAGAGAGTCTGACAGAGTAGATGAACTGCATTAAATAACTTTGGATCTCTCTGTGTCTCGTTCCTCAAAAACACTTTAAGTATATATGCTCCTATTTCTCACGCATTCCAACCCTACTATACCCTCTTTTCTGGTCACGTTGACCCTACATATTCGTACAACCGTTGATATTGATGGAAAGTACACTTGTTTGTGTGTTTGATGATAGGATCACAAGGTTAGAACTTATCCACGTCATGCTGGTGTACAACTTTGTTTGCTGTAGTAGATAGTTTCTTTGTTACACGTGGCAGCTAACTTTCTTGCCATGTTCATGAGGATTATGATTATCTACATGTGTCTTTTTTTAATTGAATAAATGCAAGTGTCACAACTCACATGCAACATATCTCATAATATATTTTTGCAATGATTAATTATTATCTTAAAAAAAGAATGATTAATTTGTTAATGTCACCTCAATAAATCAAATTTAAGCATCTCTAATCATCTTTACCCTTAAAAAGGAGAAATGTAGCCTCTTTATCTTGTTTGTTATGCAAGATTGAAGAGCTCCCTCAAGCAAAATCGAAAATCATACGTAAGGTTTTATCCTTGCTTGAGTGAAATTATTTTTAGAAGGTTATAAACTTACCTTGTAAGAGAAATATTGTAACCACTGCAACCCTAATCCCCTCCCATATAAAAACATAACTTTAAGTCTTTAACCTTCTTCCATAGATGAAGGACACTACAATAATGGAGAGAACTATTAAAAGAAAATTCTATTGTTTTTCCAAACCTCTCCATTGAATGTCCTTAAAAAGTCATCGAGTCAAATAACTTGAACTCTCACATATGAGTATCATTGAAAACATAAAGATTTCTTCAGTTACGCATACTGACAAGAAACTATCAATGTGACTAATGGGTTAGTTTTTAAGTGGAGATTATTTGAGAAATGAATCACATAAAAGGAACAATGCAGGAGTTTACAATTGTTAACAAGAGCATGAAGCTTATGTACAATAGAGTGTCAACATGTATGATAATGCCATATGAGTAGGGCTTAATTGTACTGTAACAACCTTTTACAAGATTTGCTTTTAGGAGCCTCTAATCCCAAAGTGTTTTTGTGGTACATGTTCCTACAAGGGATTTCACTTCATGAACAAATAACTATCTCTCTATTTGTTTTTGTTTTAATTTAAATCTTGTGCTAATTAACTATGTTGTCTAATAACCAAATAAATTAACTAAGAATGGGTAGTTAAGCAGTGAAATATATAAACTTGGAATTTCATAAACATTTAAATCAAATAATACCAAAAAAAATTAAAATTAAAAGTAAATGACCTTTCCCCTATCTATGCCTAGTATCACTTCTAAATCTGTCCCTTGACTTTCAAAACTTGTAATCTACATTATTTACAAAAATGTGAATGCACTTTGGTTAACAATGTCATTCATAGGTAAATTGATGATAAGATTATAATGGATGTTTGATGCTATGGTCACTCCACAAGTATAAATGCTTGTGGGGTGTGAGGAGTCAAGGGCTAGGATTCAAATCTCCAAAAGAGAGCTTTACACATATATACACTTAAATTAGGTTAAAGTAAAATTTTTATCTTGTATTAAAAAAAAAAAGATATAAATTGAAAAATTTTCATAGTTATGATATTATTTAAAAGCAATTATAAACTTAAATGACGAAAGCGCTTTTCATCATATTTGTTGTCCATTTGCCATAACTTTTTAATTTTTGTCTTAGTTTTTATATTATTTTTAATTAGACTACTTTTAGTTTTTTGTCACACATTTAGCATAAAAACTATATTTTTGGATAAACAATATGCAAATAAGTTACCGAAAATTATGAAATACGAAAATAGACGCTTATTAAAAGAATGCTAGACGTAATTTAAATACAATTTGTTTAATATTGAGTTGTTTTTAGTCTAATAGCCCAACAAAGTCCTAATTATTTTTAACTGATATTTAATAATTTATTATTTTTAAAGCTTTTCAAAATTAAAAAACCTAATTAATACATATTATAATTATAATTTTCCAAAATGTGAAAATTCAAAAACTACATACCAATGTGACATCTATAGTCGTCAAATAAGAGACATGAGTTTAATCCCATGTACACTACACTAAAAAAGAAACACAATGATATTTTTGCATGATGATAAAAGAGTAATAATCATGGTGTAGTTGTTGAATATTTCAAATTCTATTATACTTGTGTGCGTATATATTTACGTGACAATGAATTAATAAAAAGTCATACGATTTCATTCTATTTTTATTATATAAATATAAGTTAGAATTATCCAATCGAATCTCTTACCTTTAATTTTTCAAGATACATTAAACGAGGAAGCCCCACATAAAGATTCTTTAAATTTATTTATTGACAAGTTAAAGAAAAGAAAAACCCTAACCCCCTAACCCACTTTTTTCTATGATATAGACTGTATTTTTTTTTTCTTCCTATCATAGTCATAGACTATTAGGTTATTGCAATGACTAATAACTCATTAAATTTAAAATTTGAGCAATCGGCTCATTAATCTATTGAGTCAATTATGTTGATTATGTCGTCCTCTTAGTGTTAAAAAATTTCAAATTACTCTCTCCAAACACAGGGTAATTATCTTAAAATGCAAGTAATAGTCTCATGATTTAAGAAAATGATAAAAAAACAAAGGGGAAAAAAAATTCACTTGCATATTTCCACAGACACTCAACGTGAACTGACAACAGAAATCATTGTCTCTAATTTTCCACACTGATTCATTTTTATTCTTTTATTTATTTATTTTTTCTACTATATCAAACCATGGGCTCGTGGAAATTAAGAGACAAAATTGAGAAAGTAATGGAGTTCACATTGGAAGCTAGCTAATAATTTATTTATTTATTTTTTTGAGAGGAGCTAGCTAATAATTTAGAAGATTGATGCCTCAAATTTCAAATAAACATTATGATTTTACGTAGAAATTGCAATGTCACTTTCCTATAGGACCTATGCCCATGTGTATGCCAGCATGCGAGTTAAGTGTATACATTACACAAGACAGCACTTCAAACAAATCATTTTGTATCATTTTACATAAAATACTGTAAAATTATATGAAGAGTACATGAAGTTCTTTGTACTGTCTATAATTCATTAATCATTATTACTTAAGTGTTTGAATTTAATTAAAAAACTTAATATACAGTACTTAAATAACTATTATAGTAAGCTACCAAAAAGCATGGATTATCAATTACAAAATAAACAAAACAAGTTTCACTTATGCTCATTAAAAGACTTAGATCTTGAAAATTGAGTTTAATTGAACAAATTAAATTGCTAAGAGTATTGTAACTCAATTAGTTGGTACTTCTTATTATTTTGAAACTCTAAAGTTTGTTCTCATAAACAATAAGCACTATATGAATATGCTATAATAATAAGAATAAAGTCACAATCAATCCGTATTGCTTAAAAAATTGTTACTTTTGCAAATTAATTAATTAATTAGAGGAGGAACATTACGTTTGCATAATGGAACAGAAGAGAAGAAAACACATTGGGATGAATAAAATATGGGCGGATGAAGAAGTAGTATCAAATTTCAACAATAACCAATTCTTTGATTTGCGTTAGGTTTTGAACTTTGAACAACCAAGATTCGGGACCAGAAAGAAAATGATAGTTTTATCAACAAAAAAAAAAAAAAAAAATTAAAATTTGATATATATATTTGTTTAGTTTCTTAAAAATGAAGCTAGAAATTGTATAGTTATATTATATAGTTTTAATGTTTTGTTTTTTGGGATGTCTTGTTATAAAGGTTAGTTTATAATATATCACTTTCGCACCAAACATTAGAGAAAAGAGATTTGACCCGTGAACACCCTCTTTCTTTTCCCTTTTCTTTTATGACTCTTTGGCGGCACAATATTGATACCCGTGACCTATACTCAACGCCCTTGTCCGCCAATGACACATTCACCCAATCACACATTGCTTCTTCTTAGAAATATTGTTTTATATAAACACCAATTTTTCAATCTAATGCTGTGCTAATTTTCTTATTCCAACGTATGGGGATTCCGATTTTAAGTTTTTGTTCTTGTAAATAAGATTGGACAAATTCACTGATGGTCCATTTAGATAGAAGGGAACAAAAAGAATTTTCGACCAACTCTATTTTACTTTCCTTTGCCCTTTCTCCTGTCTCCCTTGATTAAAACCGGCCATAAATTATATATCATTGTATTCTTAAATTTTAATGCTACAGTTCTACTCGAGAAAACACACCATATATTAAACTAAGAGGTGGACCTACAAATATACATATATCCATTTTGGGCTGTATAATGTACCTGAAGAAATTTGAACAAGTGAAAGAATTTAGCTTCGCTTAACTAGACTTTTGTTTTCTTAAGACTGTTTTTATTTATATTTTTTAAATAAATTGTTACAACAAGTGGGGAGGGAGAATTTGAATAATGGTACTTCTTATAAATGAGATAAGTTAATGTCATTAAGTTATAAAACTCTTGACTTCTTAAAATAGGTTGAATGTGATTCAGTTAGCATTTTGATATCCCAATAATATGTTGTGGTGATATTCAATAGTGAACCTTGATACATCTTGCTTCTATTGAGCTTGTGCCCCAATATGTTGTTTGGTAGAAAATACAGAGTTTTAAGCCTAAACCATGACGAGTAAATGTTTACTATAAAATCTAAGTTTAAGACTAATTAAGTTTTGGTTAACACCTAATGTTACATTAGAGATTTAGAAACCTAAATCTTAATCCCGAGAGGCTGGCTTAGTAATTTCTAAAATCTTATAATATTTATAAAATCTTGAGCTCGAAATATCTTGCCAATATCTTGAGGCCACTCTTATGAAATTTCTCTTTGTAATAATCTAGTGAGTATGAAACATGAGAACTGCAAACACCGACACCCACGTTTGTCAACCAAAAAAAAAAAAAAACCCTAAATCCTATTTTTTTCTAAACAGATGAAAGACTTGCATGTACTATGGGTTGTAAATAATGTTCAGTTTTGCTCGTGATGTTTAAAGTACACATTGCTTAAAACCTAACATTTTACTTTTATTGTTTGTCTGTATTCATTAAATTCTTACACATGTAGCTGTATTGTAAGAAGTCCTTTTTTTATCAATGTTAACGTGTCCATATTTCGGGCTCGTTTCTTTGTTCATGTCAAACTTGAGGGATCAAAAACTTGATTGATTGATTTCTAAAATTGTTTCTATAGGTAATTTGTTTTATACTTTTACTTTCTTTTTCTTTTTTTTCCTTTTTTTTTTTTTTTTTTTCATTTATACCTAATCTAAATTTGGTTCACACCCATATAATCTGATAAGGTGGACCCAGAATTAGAGAAAGAGGAGGACATGATTTTAACGCAAAAGTCAACATGACCAAAAGGCTCATAATTTAAACAAGTTGCTTTAATTGGGAGAAAAGAAAGAAAGAAAGACTGAAGAACAAGGAAGCCACAAATCATTGAGTTTATCCAATTTCTAGAACAATATTTAATATACAAAATTAATGTTATTAGTTCTTGGATGTGAAAGTGAAACCGAAAGTGAGATTACAACTTTTAAACTTTTATGTCTATTCTCGATTAATTTCCTAACTGACAATTGGTTGATCTAAAAGTGAGAAACATGCAGTAGATGGCAATTGGAGGAAGAGAAATACGAAAAAGATTTTTTTTTTCACATTAGAATCTTTATTTTGTATGCAAGATTTTTGTCCAACACTTCTATGTACTAGACGGTATACAAGTTTGATACGTGGCAATTTTAGAACACGTGTTGTGTCTATGTCGTGCACTAGACGGAAGCCAAACCGAGTTGTTACCGGCCTTTACCAAACAAGTCTTTGTGAGTTTGTCATAAATGGGAACCACTTTCAAGAGATATGTGGTCTAAGAATTCCCTTGCATAGTAACAACAATGCAAATAATGCATATATTGGAGACTTTCGACCGCAACTTTCAGAGTTTTAGTCAAGTTGTCTTGCGTGCTATGTTGTATTTTAGGGGTTTAGCTGATCCCACTAGGTTTTGGTTTGGTGTTGACTATAGCTAGGTAGATTGGGTTGAGTTTAGTTTTCTTCATAACAAAACATAAACACGTGAGTTAAGGATGGAAGAATGCAAATAACTGTCAATCAGGTATAGTTAGTACATTGAACTTGATCAATAAAATTACATCATGAACATAATAATCAAGAATTAGTTTCAAAATTTTGGTTAGTTTCAAAATTTGTCATATGTTATTTTATACAACTCATATCAGTATTTTATCAAGAAAAGATACAAGATACATAAGAATGAATTCCAGTCATATTAGCAAGAGACTTGTAGTTCGCTTGGGTGACACCTTTTAGTATTTTCTTGATATCCATTACTTAAATCCTTATTCCCCTGTTGTAATTATTAAATAAAATAAAATAAAATCTCAATTATACTAAAAGCAGAATATTTTAGAAATATATATATAAACTCTTTTGTCATATAGTGTATATAAGTTATAACTATGTGAAATTAATTTTTTTTTTTTTATTTGGTTGCAAAATGAAGGTTAAGTGATAGAATGCCATAAATTTTTCATCAATAATGATGGAGGTAGAAGGGTCATTGACTAAGCCATAAATTTTTGTCATAAAATTTAGTTCTCTATAATTCTTAAAAAAGAAAAAAATAGTTTTCTATAGTACTTATATAATACATATTTCTTTCTACTTGAAATTCACCCAAGATCCTTTGATTACTTACTCTCCTATTTTGCTTACTAGCTGAGTTCCCGTCAATGTGAGGTGCAACTTGTTATTAGTTTCCTCCAATATTTTAATCATTTTTGTAAAGAAGTTTGTAGTTAATTTTGTAGTTTAACTAATTAGCACCTCATAGTGTTTTCAATAGAAACATCTATGTTCAAATTCCTCACTCTTAACTATCAATATATGAAGAAAAAAAATCAATAATTTTCCTTATAAAAATTTTTAATCTTTAGTTATTTTATAGACAAAATAGAAAGATTTAGAAGTGTAGTGATATGATTATACTATTTATATGTATTTACAAATTGAAAATTGCATGATATAGTGACTAATATAGATAGACATATTTTGTACCTACTCAAAAATGCAAATATCATTCATTATTTTTTTTACATTCATGATTGTGTGTTACTAAATTTATTTATTTTTCTACTTTTTCTTGGAATTTGTTTCAATAGTTGCAAAAGCAACTAAATTTGAGCAAGAATACTATATTTCAAATCAATTATTTTTCACATTAAAAGAAAAATCAATTGTTTCTCATATAAATTTAGGAAAATGATATTAAAATTTCATTATGCTTAAAATAATTATTAGATCAAAATAAACATATTAGTAATTTTTCTAATTACATAGAATAAATAATATATATCACATGTCACTAAAAGGAGTTAGGAAAATTTAACAGTTAAGATTAATTTTGATGAATTTACAAATATTTAATTTTTATGGATTTTGTGTTAATTGTTGCCAAAACAACTAAACATGAGGAAGAATGTCATATTCTAAATAATAATAATAATAATAATTATTATTATTATTATTCCAACTAAAAATTATTGCATATATAGAGTTTATAAAAATAATCTTATAAATTCATTTAATATAAATAATTAATGCACAACTATATATAATTAATATATGCATTTATAGTATTGTCTAATTCAATAAACTAATACTTTGATATAAATACAAACTTTATTGAAGTAAAATCCTAAATAAAGCAAATTTTAAGTAATGTATCATGACATAACCTCATGCTCTCCAATATAAAATCTCCCCTTTTATATATATGATATTCAATATTGATTTGCTTATGTATAACTTTTTAGCATCGTATTTTTTGAAAAATAATTTATAAGCAAAACATGCTACTTGAAATGAATGTTTTTTCAAGATCACGAGAAGTCAAACAATAATGCTAAAATAGTAAAATAATATAATTCTAAGTGTCTGTTTGGGAACAGCTTATCTAGTTGAAATTGAAAATTTTTTGCTAAAAGTACTATAGATAAAGCTAAAAGGTAGCTGAAATGGTACAGTGAGACCCATGAATAGTACCAAAAAGTACTATAGAACCCATGAATAATAGCAAAAATAAGTTGAATAGTAAAAAAAGCTGGCTTTTTAAGCCAATGCCAAACACACATTAAAATTTAGAAAGCAAAAATAATATATTAATCTTTTACACTGTTGCTAGATTTTTATTTATTTATTAATTAACTTCCCACAAATGACTCTAAATCTTTGCTAACTTGCAATGAATCAAGTGATTATCTTTAATTTTCTTTTCCATTTTCTGAGAATGCACAGGATGTGTTTGGAGGGGCTTATAACACTATATAATTTTTTAGTTTGATTGACCCACTATATTTTTTTTAGTTTGATTGACCCACTATAAATATTGAATAAAAAAGCAAATCAAATAGGTATTTTATAGTTCAAACTTCAAACTATAGGATACCAAAAAAAAACTTCAAACTATAATAATCATGCGCATATTTACTACAACGTAGAAAACATGTTACGATTTAGAAGTGTACAATTGTACTGTTTCATTACAATTTGTAATTGCTCTGTGTGCCTCTCTCACAGAGTCTCACTCATTAAGTAGTGCAGTGGGGTCATCGGAAATTAAAAGCCCTGGGTCACTCTTTACTTTTTTACATGATGGGAAATATAAAAGAAGGAATGGGTGGGTGTCATTCATTATGTTGCTTTAGACAAACATGTGATGCATTTAATTATACCTAAAACTCTCAAGTGCCCCACGGTCCCCAGCATTTCTTATAGCTTTTGCTTACAGTGCCTCATGCCGCGTACGAAGTTTCTCAACATTTAATACCTAATTTATTTTTCTGTTTCATT
This sequence comes from Quercus gilva, assembly GCA_023621385.1. Classification (NCBI taxonomy): domain Eukaryota; kingdom Viridiplantae; phylum Streptophyta; class Magnoliopsida; order Fagales; family Fagaceae; genus Quercus; species Quercus gilva. Next base: position 5,095,023 of record CM042475.1, on the reverse strand, counting down.
TATTTTGAGCAATATGGAAGTTTACACTGTATTTCTTTTTTTTGGTGGGTTCAAATGAGTAAAGAATTCAAATACACAGATGATTTTGGAGCCAAAAACTCAGGGCTGTTTGGTAACTAAAACAATGTTGTTTGTATTTTTTGAAAATATGTGTAAGTGGAAAGGTGTGTAAATTTACGTCTAATATCATTAACATTTCTCTTGTTTAAAAACTAAAAATTGTTGCTCAAAATTCCATAGATCACTTCAAAAACATTTGTGAATTCCTCAGCATTTGCAATCTGGAAGTGTGATTTTTTTCTAATGCCAATTACTCATTTCAAAAGCCTAAAGATCATAGAAGAGTGGGCAGACCAATCTGAAACCTCATTTATATCACAGGCATGGGCTAAACAGATCATTCTTGCCTCTTATAGGCAACAAAATTTAGAAACACTTTTTTTGTCAGAAAAAAAGTGACTATTGTATTGAAAGGAACAGTACCTCCCAAATGGCCCAACAAAAAAGCAGCTTTTTAGGTCCAAGAATATTTGATGCGCATGCATGTAAACTCAACCAATAAAATTACGGGCAAAATTTAAGTACAACGCTAAAGTTCTATTTCTTAGATACATCTTTTAAAATTTTATCATATGATTTTTTTTTCTTCATAGAATGAAAATATATTTTTTATTTAAGTAATTACGTGATAAAATTTTAAGAGGAAAATCTAAGGAATAACGCCTAAAGTACTGTATATAAATTTTGTCATAAAATTAAATCACAAAATACAGCAGAAAAAACTTACCACCACACACTCTTGATACGATAGTCACTCTATAAGTATTAAGTGTTTGTAGGGTGTGAAGAGCAAGAGCCAGGGTTCAAGTCTCTAAGAAAGAGCTTCGCACACATATAGACTTAGATTATGTTAAAGTAAAATTTATCTTATAAAAAAAAAAGTGTGTTGAAACTTCAAACCCAGCTATTTACCAACTGACATTTAAAAAGAATAAAAAAAAAACTGCCAAGACTCCCACACATGTTTCTTATGCCATTTAAATTTTAAAAGAAGAAGAAGCAGCAGCAGCAGCATAGATCATTGTAAAATTTCCTCTTTTTTAGGAGAATTAACTCTTAAAATTACATGGCATTACAAGTAATTTGGTCTTTTCATGTGGTGCCACGTATGTAAAGATCACGTGAGTCACACGTGACATGCTTTTTCATTCAAGTTAACTGCCCAACTAAAGGTAGAGTGCAAAGTGATGCACAAATCAACTTTGAGTCTTAACTGAATCCAGAACAATGGCAGATTTTGGAAAAATTTCACTACTTTCGTCTGCTTTCTAATCATGCCCAAAATTGTTTCCAGTATCAAAAATTGGATATCAATAAATGGTTGTTGACAGAATTTACCAACATTAGCATGAATGGTTAAAAATGATGGCTAGAAAACATTGGTACCAAACAACACTCAACTATTTTACACATGCCTGCCGATCAACAACTATAATTAGAGAAATAAAAAAATCATTGCACAGTTACGGCATCTGAACCCTACTTTTCATTTTCTTAGTTCTTTTCTTGAAAGTTACAGGAGTCAACAAACGCTTGAAAGGAAATAAAGCTGCTCGGTGAGATATTCTCCGTTTTGGCCTTGATTTCCCTGCATTCAGTAAGAGTTCATCAGTAAATTATTGGTATGGCTAGATTTACAAACCCCCAAAAAAAGTACTGAAAGAGAGCTAGATTGCGCATTTTATACGAGCATCAAGAAACCCCGATAATGAGACTCGGTCAAACAACCAAGGACCATGACAACCTACAAAATTTTTGATAATTCAATTTGTTACAACAAGTGGGGGGAAGTGGGGATTTGAATCCTGATTCTCCTTACAAAGGAGACCAGGCAATGTAACTAAGCTTATAAGGCTCTTGGCAATGACATCCTATCAGCAAAAAGAAAAAAAATCAAAAGACATGAAAAACCTAAAGAAACAAGACCAGTACAGCTTACAATACAATCACAATTTCATGCCAAATTGTAGCTGTGCACACAGGTCTCATTCTTTAGAAATGGATCTACTAACTGTGACTTAAAAAGCCTAATACAAGCTTCAAAGTTGGTAGAATTAAAAGTTAAATTATAAGGCAGTCTGAAATAAATCTAAGAGCAGCAATGACAGCCCATGACAGTCTTCAGTAAAATTCTTTCAAAATGTTATGCCAAAAATTCACAGCTGTCACAATATACAAGAAAGTCTTACAAACTAGTTCACAATATCATCACTGTCCATGGCTATGCTAGCAGATTAACAAATCTCCCAAAGAATAGATGCTTCTAGAGATTTGTTTAAAAGAAAAAGAATGAAAGAAAATAGTTCAGAACGGATTAAATTTAAGAATGGCATGGTTTAAATATGTTTGCTATTCATAAAATTATCATAATGCAAAACTAAGCATAAATATGGGTGGTATGTGGTCAATACTAAACACTAATTAAAAGTGTTACCTGATATAGATTGACTGCTGGTTGGATCATGAACACAGGTATCCGCTTCTCCATGCCTTTGCTCTTCCATTGTGACCTCTGTTGACTCATGATTTGCAACTGAGGAATCATCTACAATTATCATCTCAATTTGAGACTCTGGAATTGGAATGGGATCAGCAAGAATAGCCACCTCATTCCCTGGCTCCCTAAATTGTTCTCCCTCCAAAAAATGCTCTGGCAAAGGCGGATCATTTAAGGCCAAACATGTATTTTCTTGATTTGTCGTATCTACCTCCATTGAAATACCTAATACTTCATCCAAACTTTTTGTACTCTTAGGCTCTTCATTTGTAGTAGCAGGAAGACCAACATCCTCGGACAGAGTCAAAATTTCTCGTTTAGCATCAACATCACAAGGAACATCTAACTCCAAGTCATGAGTCAATGCATGAAATATTACATTTTCATTTGGTAGAGCAATCTGTGATTCACAACTAGAGAAACATTTTTGTAATTTCAAATCATGCTTTTCTGCTACATCCAAGGGAAGATTAACATCTGACCCATTTGTATTATCCTTTTCTACTTTGTTGGTGGTTGTAGGGGTTTTAATTTCCTCAGAGTTTGTCAAAGCTTTTGCAGTATCACTTGGTGGGCATAAGTTTTGAGAATTTTCACAGCCAGAGGCTTGATGTATTAATGGAGTATCATACGCTAAATTTTGATCTGATTTTGGAAGATCAAGACTGCCAAGCTGTTCAGGTTGTCCACTAGCTGTGGCAGGTACCTCAACTATTTCAGGAGCAGACAAAGAGATTGTTCCATTATCTGGAGGTTGGGGCACAGCCTCAGTTTGAGATATCAAAGGCTTCACTTGAAAACCATGTGATGGCATGCTGTCAATAACTGAAGCAAAATCAATGGCTTTAATGGTTTTTGATACTTTACTGGAGGCAGAAAAAGACTTCACCATGTCCTCTAATAGCAAATCACCTTCACCACTAGAGATGGGATCCCATTTAAACCAATCGCTAGCCAAAGTTTTGTTGAAATCTAATTGTGCACCTGAAGGTATTGCTTCGACTCTGATTGCATCCTTGAAAAATTGTTTTTTCCTTAAAGCATTGGCTATAAGAGTCCTGCAAACATTGGTGAAAAGATTTTCTGACATTTATAAACATCATCTAAGTGTCACTGAATGCTGTGAGGTTTCAAAAAGTGTTCATACCTACAATTTTTTGAAATAGCTGCTTTAGCTCGTTCCATAGAGAGCCCAAGCAATGATGACAAATTTGCAACATCATACGGCCCTCTAAGTTCATTTACAGAAGGGGCAGCACTTGAGAAAATGAGATTTTTTCCTCGAGTCCAATCCACCAGCAACTGAAAATATGACCAGTAGTCCAACTTAATTAATTGGCAGATCCATCAATAACTTAGATACAAGAATAAATCAACACACAATGTTTATAAAAGAAAAAAAAATGTACATTTAGATCTTAGAAACTCATCCACAGGCCTTGGAACCTATAAAATCATGAAGAATTTTCCAACATGATTAATTTACAAGGTATTGACTTTGGAAGCTATTGCATCATTTGCTACAAAACATAAGTCTACCAAAATACCAGACATGCCTTAACTGTATATAACAGGAAAGACAAAGCCTCAAGCTACTACATCTGTCCTGTGGTTCAAAATCCTACCCTCTCTGCTTGCTATATCTTGGCACAAAAATATATAAAACACTCTTCTCCCTTTAATTGCAAGCTGCTTTATAATGCCTTGTGGGCATGGAGAAGTATTCTGTCATGTAGGAACTAGATGCGATATAACAAATTGGATATAGGAAACCTATTCCAAATAACCATTATTGGCCAAACTTTAAGCCACAAGCTACTAGATCTGGCCCAATCAATATTTCAAGAGCAAGCAATCTGATAGACCAATATTGGCCAGGTGTAATTCAGCTTTGATCAGGAGGCTTTATGCACCTCAGGTCAGGCAGTGGCTAAAAAGATTCTTAGTTTAACCATTTCTAAGATTGGAAATCCTAATAGAATAATTTGGGCCACACCCCAAGTCAGGATCTGTTGAAGTGAAGAAAGCATATTGGCAATGTCATAACAGCTGCAATTCATATGCTGCTACAAACCAGCTTATGAATGAAGAGAGTAACTGTATTTGGCACTTGCTCTGGAAACTCAAACTTCCCTTCAAATTAATTATTTTCATTGGGAAACTCTAAGTCTTAATTAATAGACTTCCAGTTACGTGAATTGGCAAAGAGACATATAGTTATATCCATATGCTTGAAAGATGAAGAGTTCATTGATCATCTTTTCCTTGGCTGTGAAGTGGCCAGGGCAGCATGGTTTGGCTCAGATTTCACTCTGCCTACGTAGTTCCTTGAACCTACTTTGATCTGCTCTTGGATCACCAGCTAATTGGAGAAAATTTCTAGGGTCAAATAAGACATTATCCAAATCACGAACACCTTTGTAGCCACCCTTTGCGCACTATGGACTCATAGAAATGAAGTTATATTTGAGGACCTTCAGCCTAATGCTATTACTGTTCTAAATCTAAGCAAGAATTGTATGCTTCTTTGCAAATAAATATTTCTTTGCGCTTTGCAAATCATACTCTTCATCATATAACATATCATGCCTAGCTGTGAATTTGTCTATATGTGTTCAACCATAACGTTTTTCTTCAAAGCTACCGTACACCCACATATCAATAACTCAAATTTTATTGTAAAACGCACACACATGCATCATTATCATCCAAGAATAACACATGCTATGGCACCTAATCAGAAACATGCCAAACTAGTTCAATAACAAAGATTAAAAAACTTCTCTTTTTGAGACAGATGCTCTTACTTAACATTTTTGTGTAAAATAAATATGAAAACTAACATAAAAATTTTGGAAATACAAAACTCTTATTATTGAAAGAGATGAAAACAAGGTCTACTTGCAAAGAGTGAAGAAAGTAATTAGGATTTCTATGTTCCCAAAATGGAAAATGAGTGCCATAACAATGTGAGGGGCCACCAAGTTTTCCTCAAAGGCAATCAAATATGAAACACAAAAGTTAGGAAGAACATATGGGGTGGTCCTTTGCAGAAATCAAGTATTGTCATAAGAAGGAGATATACAAAATGAATTCCCATGTACTATGGTAACTCTCTCTCTTTCTCCAATGATGAGAAACTTATTATGCATCAAATAACAATGAGATATACGAAAGGCCAAACTACACCGTTGTCCCTAAACTTCAACTTTTGAGTGATTTTAGTTCTTGAAGTTTACCGTGACCATTTCTAGTCCTAACAAACTTAAAGTGATTACTTCAAGTCCCTAACATACTTAAAGTGATTGCTTTTAGTCCCTACAAAACTTAAAGTAATCGCTTTTAGCCCTTACAAACTTAAAGTAACTGATTTTAGTCCCTCGCTTTTAGTCCTTACAAAATTTAAAGTAATCGATTCTAGTCCCAATAAAATTAAACTGATCAATCTTAGTCTCTAATAAGCTTCAAGTGATCACTTTTAGCCCCTACATAGTGATGACATACGAGTTTTTAGTTTGGTATCGGGACTGAAGGTTAAAGCTTTGAACTTCAGAGACTAAAACTCGGTCATGCACTAAACATTAGGAACCAACCCCACATTTAAGCCCAAACAAAATGTCCCACCAAATTATCAACAGAGAAATTTAGCAATTCTCACCTTGGCATTGGATATCATTTGCCTCCTTGTTTGTACATCCACGATAAGATCCGAATACGTGATCTCAAAATAAACTCCACGCTGGAAATCCAAAAAGCCCACAAAAATTTCTTATGAACAAAACCAATAAACAGAGAAAACGAAAGTCAAATCATTGAAGAACAAACAAACAAACAAACAAACAAACCTCAATGGCGGCTTTAACCTTAGCCTGCTTCAATCGAAAAGGCATCCTCTCCGAAAAATCAATCGCAATTATATCTACCTAAAAACAACACCACAAACATTAAAACCAAACCTCAAAACAAAACACAAATCAAAACTTAGGAAACCACGAACTCACCCACCTCGGATTTATCACAAGCATCATCGAACACGGTCTGGTCCAAGGGCTTGACAGCGACCAAGTCGTAGGTTTTCAAAACAGGGTTACCGGAGTTGAGAGCTAAGCTCTGGGAGTGGTTTTCGGCGACAACAGTGAGTCGCGTGTACTGGCGGAAAGGGGTGGCGCGTGGGACGCCGAGGAGGTCGCGGTGGAGGTTGACGGAGAGAGAGAGAGAAGGTACGAGGTTGAGGAGAGAGGAGAGAGTGAGGGGAGAGATGGAGCAACGGTCGTGATCGGACATCACGCCCTTGATCGTACGGTTGTAAGCGATCCCAGTGTAGCCCAGCTCCATGGCTTTGACTACGAGCTTTGTGCGCGTGGTTTTGTTGGATTGTGAAGAATCGAGGTACGGTATGTTCAGGTCGAAGAAACCCATGGTTGAGACTCAGAGACAGTGTCACAGACAGAGAGGGTTTAGGGTTTTACGAATAAATTGAGGACTGTATATGTTACTATTAAATTATTTTTTCTCGTTGGGTTACTATTGCGTTTAGACTCAGACTCAGACATTTGGAACGATTTGTGTTATATTTAAACAACAATTTTCAGTGTTTAAACAATATTATATATATTTATATGTATATTTTTATCCCACACGTATTATGTTATTAGAAATCTCTTATCAAACGGGGTCTTGTTTTATTCGGCTTCTCGTTTCATGTTACTATTAATTTTTTTTTTTTTTGGTATCGCTTTGTTTGTTTTAGCATTAATGTTTTTTGAAAAATTGTTCATTTTCCAATGAAAATTTTCTGGAAAACTATTTTATTTTCTGGTGTTTGGTAACGACCTTAAAAACGAATTTGAAAATGTTTTTTGGTATTTGGTATGCAATTTTTTTAAAAAAAATATTTCTTGTATAATTTAAAACATGTGTTTTATGTAAACCAACTAATGTCATTAATATAAATAAAAAACCAAGAATTAATTTGGTTTTCATACTAAAATTTTGACAATAGAAACAATCAAAATTAGTTGTCAAATTTTCATGATTTCTACTACTCATCTTGCTCATATATTTATGGATAGTAATATGTACACACACACGCATATATATGAACCGTACATACATATAGAGTCAGCTCTATATTAAAAGTAAATATTTGGGTCACCTAAGGCCCCAAGTAGAAAAAATGCCCATAAATTTTAACCAATAGTGTTTTTTTTATTCATTATTATAATATTAATTAAGCCCAAATATTAGTCAATAAATAAAATAGAGTAATATTTTTGATCAAATGAAAAACAATAGAGAGAGAGAGAGAGAGATGCTATGTCCACAATACTTTCAAAATAAATCCTAAGTGGTAGATTGTTGTAGGCTATTATTAATGACAAAAAACTAATTTCAATGATAAATTCAAATTAGAACCAGTAATAACTTAACACTTAGGATTTGTTGTAAAAATATTATGAATGTACCACTTCTCAAATAATAATATAAAAAAAAGCAATATACAAAAAAATTCACAACATTTTTCACAAGTTGAGTTGGCAAATTTTTACTAGTTCTTATCTAAGTCCATCACTAACATCACTTTTTTACTTACTACTGTCAATCTACCACATCAACAAGTGTGAAAAGTTTTGTCAATTTTTTGTGTGTATAGACTTTATAATAAAAAAATACGTAGTTCATATTAATTAATAGTAATTTTTGCATCTAAAACATGGCAATAAAGTTTAAGTAATATTTATTTTTTTAAATCATATTTAAATATATAAGAGACCTTAATTTCAACTTTTGCCTTAGACCCTCAAATAAATTAAGCTGCCCCTGCATACATAGCATATAAAAAGCAATGGGTCACATCCTTGAAATTCAAAGCAAAGAATATATGATTAGAGAAAAAGCAAAGAGAAGAGAGAGAAAGTGAGAGAGCTTACCGTGAGAGAGAGAAGGTGCCAAAATATTATGTTTCCTACACCTACAGAAGAATATAATATTTATAAGAGATGCAACGAGTGAGAGAGAGATTGTTTTTCAATTTTTTTTTTTTTTTTTTTTTTTTTTAAGAAAACAACCTATAGAAAATAAGCCTTATTTTAGTTAAGGTTTTTCGTTGATTAAAGATTGTTTTCTGTTAACTAGGTTTTTTTTTTTTTTTTTTTTTTTTTTTTTTTTTGTTTTTTGCTACCAAACACTGAAAAATGTGGAAAACTATCTTTACAGAAGGTTTTTCAGTGAAATAAACATAGCATAAGTAAATAAACCATGAACTATTAATACCGATTTTCGAATAAAAGTATCGACAATGTGGTCAGTTTTAATTGTCAACCTCTCTATTATGGTTATCAAACTCAGACTAAACTGATCAGAAAACCATAAAAGGGAGAAATTTAGGATTTTTGAGGTCGGATTGGAGTCAAACCAAGCAACTTATATTACTAAAGGCTAAATAGAACTAATCATCCTCTCTATCCTCGTCTTAATTAGCAATTCAATGATGTAGGACAAAATCTACTATTTAATTTTTGTAATTTATTAATTTTAGTATTCTTATGTAATTTTCGTTATTTTAGAATTAGGGTTATTATTTCCTTGTTTTTAAGGTTTTTTAGTCAAATTAGGATTTTGAAGGTTTTCCTAACCACTATAAGTTTTGTTTTGTTTTGTTTTTGTTTTTGTTTTTGTTTTTGTTTTTTTTTTTTTTTTTTTTTTTTTTTTTTTTTTTTTTCATTTAAACGAATTGTAGCCTCCAATAGCAATAGAGATTATTATTAATAAAAATTCAAAAAGTTTCTATTTCTTTCTCTAGTGGATTTCAGATTACCTTGTGGATTCAAGGAATCTCTTGTGGATCCGAGGTTTACTACTAGAAACTAACAATTTAGAGCCTGTTTGATTAGCTTGTTTCCGTGACTCAATTTTCTGTTTCCATAACCCAATTCTCAAAAATGGTGGGACCCATACAAAAAGTTTGTTTGGCTACATTATTTTTTGTTTTCATAACTCTGTTTTTAGTTCTCAATTCTCACCTTTTTGAGTTATGAGTTGTGGAAACTGAAAACAACTTTTGGCTATTTTCAGTTTCCAATTTTCAGTTCTCAATGGCAATCTTGTAAATATAATACAAAATCCGGTCCCACCGTCTGACTTTTGCTCCCTTTTATCTTCTTTTCTCTTTTTTTTATTTTCTTTTAATTTTCTCTTTCACGGGTCAGAGACTGCTCCTCTTCTTCTTCTTCTTCTTCTTCTTCTTTTCTTTTCTTTACTTTTCACTTTCTGCGTTTGGTTTTTTTTTTTTTTCTTCTTTTCTTTTCTTTTTTCTTTTGACGTTGGTTTTTGGGTTTGGTTTCCTGGGCTTGGGTTCGGTTTCCTGGGCTTGGGTTCTTCTTCTTTTTTTCTTCTTTTCTTTCCTTTTCACTGGGTTTCCATTCTTTTTTTTTTCTTCTTCTTCTTCTTTCACTGGGTTTGGTCTTTAGTTCATCCTCTCTCTTTTTTTTTTTTTTTTTCCTTTTCCTGGGTTCGGTCTCCCCGGTGTTCATCCTCTTTTTTTTTTTTTTTTTTTTTTTTTTTTTCCTTTTCCTGGGTTCGGTCTCCCCGGTATTCATCCTTTTTTTTTTTTTTTCCTTTTCTTGGGTTTGGTCTCCCCGGTGTTCTTCCCTTTTTTTTTTTTTTTTTTTTTTTTTTTTTTTTTTTTTCACTGGGTTCGGTGATCTGAGTATTTTTTTTCTTCCTTTCTTCTTTCACTGGTTTGGGTTTGTGGGTACTGGGTATTCCTGGGTTCCTAACATCAACATCAATGGCCTGGCAGATTTGAGTTTGCTTTTTTTTTTTCTTTTTTTTTTTCATGATTGAGAAATCTGGGTTTGTTCTAGAATATATTTATGCATGTTTAATTTTTTTCTGGATGAGAAATCTGAGATGAGAAAGGTGAAAAAGGAGAAAAATGAAAAAAGAACGAACTGAAGAACTGAGAAAGAAGAAAGAAAAATGGAGAAAAAAAAAATCTGACCAAGTAACAGAGGTGGGGTCCATGAATAGTGTGAAAAATATTGAGTTATTGAAATAGAGTGATGGTGCCAAACAAGTGTATATTTTAGAGTGATGAGTGACGGAAATTGAGTGACGGAAATTGAGTGAGCAAAAAAAGCTGGCCAAACAGGCTCTTAGTTTCTATTCCATCAAATAGAGCATCATGTGTGCTTTTTTTTTGGTACTAGAAATTCACTAGCTAGACTAATTAACCATTGTGAGTGCTTTCTTTTATCAATGTGCACTGTAGGGACTCAATTTGTAATGGACCCTTCACAATAAAAATTTGGAGAGACGTGGGTATAAGGATTTGGCAGCACCGAAGTAAACAACGGTTAATTTTGGTGTTGATAACAAATGATAGGGGATATGGAGTTCAACAGAATCCCCTTGATGAAATTCGACTAAGGGTTTTTATTGGTGATTTTTGGGGATCACTTCGGTTGTGTGTTTTCGAAGCACATTTATCCTCGGATTATGTCGAGGATCTATTTTTCTTTTCATCTCCCTCATTCTTGTTGGGAATTCTCTTGGTTATATAACATTGCCCTCATTAATCTCGGCCGTCCATCTTTCAGTTGTTCGGTCACTGTGGATAAGAGTTTGTCCCATCAACTGATTTTATAGGCTTTATGTTAGTTCTCAGCCGTCTTTGCAGGCTTCTTATTAGTTGGAGTAATCAAGGCGACTGAGTCCGTTAGTCACATCACCATTAAAGTGGTCAGAATGTTGGTGAGATATTTTCAACGAGTGAGTGATATTTTCTTTTTGGCGAAGTCGGTGTGTCGAGGATGTGTCATCCTCGATGAGGCCGTTAGGTGCTTTAAACCTTTTTCGTTATCCTCGGCCTTCACACTATCCTCGGTGTGGGCCTTGGGCCGGGTATAGAGTGGGCCGGGATGTTTCAAACGTGTGGTGCCCCACAATAGCCCCTCAAAATTCTGCTGCACGACTTCTAGGGAGGGGAGTAGGATTTTGACTTTTTCTCGGCGCACTTTTCTCGGCCTGTTGGGCTCTACCTCATCGTCAGTGTTATCGCTATTTTAGCTATTTTTGTAGCTCTCTTTTTGCACCAAGGGTCGCCCGAGGATGGATAGATTTGGGTCCGAAGACCATGCAGGACTTTGGTTTTTCTTATCGCTTAGTTTTTATGAGGGAACGTTCTTCCTGTTGGCCTGAGGCTTTGTACTATGCAATGTTTTGAGCTTTGTCTTAGTGTTATTCATCTGAAGTATCTGGTTTCCCCATGAGGCTTGGGTCCGAGGATCATGCAATGCCTTGGTTCTGTCCAGTACTTAGTTTTCTCATTTTATTCATCTGAAGTATCTGGTTTCCCCATGAGGCTTGGGTCCGAGGACCATGCAATGCCTTGGTTCTGTCCAGTACCTAGTTTTCTCATTTTATTCATCTGAAGTATCTGGTTTCCCCATGAGGCTTGGGTCCGAGGACCATGCAATGCCTTGGTTCTATCTAGTACCTAGTTTTCTCATTTTATTCATCTGAAGTATCTGGTTTCCCCATGAGGCTTGGGTCTGAGGACCATGCAATGCCTTGGTTCTGTCCAGTACCTAGTTTTCTCATTTTATTCATCTGAAGTATCTGGTTTCCCCATGAGGCTTGGGTCCGAGGACCATGCAATGCCTTGGTTCTGTCCAGTACCTAGTTTTCTCATTTTATTCATTTGAAGTATCTGGTTTCCCCATGAGGCTTGGGTCTGAGGACCATGCAATGCCTTGGTTCTGTCCAGTACCTAGTTTTCTCATTTTATTCATCTGAAGTATCTGGTTTCCCCATGAGGCTTGGGTTCGAGGACCATGCAATGCCTTGGTTCTGTCCAGTACCTAGTTTTCTCATTTTATCCTTTATTTTAGCCATTTATCCGTAGCCGTTTAATTCTACATTGCTATAATTTACAATAAGTCTTAAATAATTACATTTTTCAAGCAGAATAATAATAATAAATGCAATTTGGAGTTGGTGGAGGATAAGACCTTGCCGTGTTTTGCCTCTTTGTTTGATGGGACTCTTCTGATTACGAGGCGTCTCTTGGGTTGTCCGGGTAACGTATTCTGACGCTTCGGTGTCTTCTCGTTTAATGAGGTGCCTCCTCATTAATGTTGGCCGTGGATCTGCGAGGATCTAACGGCTGTTAGGCCCCTAGGAATTTGGGGCGGATTTATTTGCTCCGAAAATCTCTCCCCGGGAATTATTGTGGATTAGCCCTCATTAATGTCCCACCGTCTATATAAGACGTTTCTAGGGCAACCCTCTCCTTCACACTTTTGACAAACATCCATCTTATACTTCTCCCAGAAATATTACCCAAAAAGACTCTCCCAAACACCGCCGTTTGAGCCCCCTCGAATGAATTGGCCCTTGAAGAGGGCGACCTCGGGGGTGCACAGCCCCTACCAGGAGCCGAGGATGACACTCCGACCCTGGACGTCATATCGGGGTTGGAGTAGGGGAGATCCAAAGGTCCTCCTTCTTTTCAACCTAACCAAAGGAGAAAGCCCCCTCTTCGCCCGGAGGAGGGTCCAGGAAGAACGTAACCACCTCCCCTTGGGTATGGGTCCTTGACCCTCCAAGCCGGCCGCACTGGGGGTGGGAGGGAAATCAGGCGGAACCCAGAAGTGGAGCCGTCCTGTGCCTCTACCTCTCCCACCTCCTATGTGGCATTTCTTCTCTCTTTTCTCTTTTTTCTCTTCTTCTTTTACTCCTCAACTAGCCTTCCTTTTTTTCTTTTTCCTTTTTATCTCTTATATTTCCATCTCCCAACCAGTCTCCCCCTCTTCATTTCCTCATCTCTTACTTCTCTTTTTTTCTATCTTTTGTTCTTCAGTCAGCTTCGCTTTTTGCTATTTGTTCTTCATTTCTTCTTTCGCTTCTTTTCTATCTTTTGTTCCTCAGTCAGCTTCGTCGAGCGTCTGCCTTTGTAGTTAGCTTTTAGAACAAGCCTCGCGGGTTTCATTTGTAAAAGATGTAATTTTTCTTCAAGTATGAATAAAAGAAGTAGACTTGTTTTGTATTATTTATTTGTTTCTTTTTTGTACTTTTGTTTTTTGTGGTTATATACCTCTGAATGAATGTTGCTACTACAAATTGTGTTGGTCTTGACTGATGAAATTTTTTTTTTTTTTTTTTTTTTACACTAACCGTTGTACCTGTTAGCGCACAATACCCGCCCCACGGTGGGCGCCAATTGTAGGGACTCAATTTGTAATGGACCCTTCACAATAAAAATTTGGAGAGACGTGGGTATAAGGATTTGGCAGCACCGAAGTAAACAACGGTTAATTTTGGTGTTGATAACAAATGATAGGGGATATGGAGTTCAACAGAATCCCCTTGATGAAATTCGACTAAGGGTTTTTATTGGTGATTTTTGGGGATCACTTCGGTTGTGTGTTTTCGAAGCACATTTATCCTCGGATTATGCCGAGGATCTATTTTTCTTTTCATCTCCCTCCTTCTTGTTGGGAATTCTCTTGGTTATATAACATTGCCCTCATTAATCTCGGCCGTCCATCTGTCAGTTGTTCGGTCACTGTGGATAAGAGTTTGTCCCATCAACTGATTTTATAGGCTTTATGTTAATTCTCAGCCGTCTTTACAGGCTTCTTATTAGTTGGAGTAATTAAGGCGACTGAGTCCGTTAGTCACATCACCATTAAAGTGGTTAGAATGTTGGTGAGATATTTTCAACGAGTGAGTGATATTTTCTTTTTGGCGAAGTCGGTGTGCCGAGGATGTGTCATCCTCGATGAGGCCGTTAGGTGCTTTAAACCTTTTTCGTTATCCTCGGCCTTCACACTATCCTCGGTGTGGGCCTTGGGCCGGGTATAGAGTGGGCCGGGATGTTTCAAACGTGTGGTGCCCCACATGCACTATAAATTATCATTCTGTGGATTCAAGCTAGCCTATATACACACCTTAGCAAGGTAGCTTTTCTAGTGTACATCATAAAGAAATTTGGATTCCTCCACCCATGGTTAGCCAAGTGATAAAATAGAAAATGATTGCATTCTTAAGCCAAGAGATTGAGGTTTGGATGAATAGGACTGTGGGGAACGAGTTTGTGAGGGCATTCAAGGAGGAGATGGGGATAGATGTGAAGTTGGAGAAGGTGTAGGAGGGATTTGAAGGGTGCTAATGTGTTATGGAGGATTTGGATGAAGTGGATGCTTAAGTTGTTTATTTTAATAAAAAAAAAAAATTATATATCATTAAAAAAATGTCACATTATTGTTTTGTTAGACACGAATACTATAAAATTAACTGAACTAGGTAGAAGGACCAATATTGTTTATTTTTTAAACTTTAAGTACTAAAAACACTTATTAGCTTCAAATCTCACTAAAAGCACTCAATTTTATTTATTTATTTATTTTTTGGTGAGAAACAAAGCTCTAAAAACACTCAACATGTAAGTGATCGAACATTACACCTTTGATTGTGTGGTTGTAAGCAATCCCAGTGTAGCCTAGCTCCATGGCTTTGATCACGAGCTTTGTGCATGCGGTTTTGTTAAATTGTGAAGAGTTGAGATATGGTATGTTCAGGTCGAAGAAACCTATGGTTACAAAAACTGAGACTGTGAAGAGACACAGACATGGAGGGTTTAGGGCTTTACGAATAAATTGAGGTGGTTTTACATTTGTTCTATTGGGCCTAAATGACCTTGTTTCATGTTGTTGAGGTGGTTGTACACTTGTTCTGTTGGGTCTAAATGACTTCGTTTCATGTTGTTGTTGTTGTTGATGTTGTTGAGGCGGTTGTACACTTGTTCTGTTGGGTCTAAACAACCTTGTTTCATGTTGTTGTTGTTGTTGAGGTGGTTGTACACTTGCTTTGTTGGGTCTAAACGATCTCATTTCATGTTGTTGTTGTTGTTGTCGTTGTTGTTGTTGTTGAAGAATCATGAAATAAAGGGTATTGACAATGTAGTTGGTTTTAAACCGTGGCCGACGAAGTTGGATGCTGCTACTATGGTTGTCGGTTCTGTTTAGCATTTAGCAATATTAGTTATTGTCAACCACTCAATTATGGTTATCAAACTCAGACCAGATTGACAAAAAAATGTAAAAGATAGAAGTTTAAGGTTTTTGAGGTCGGAATGGGGTTAAACTGAGCAACTAATATTGCTAAATGCTAAACAAAATTGACCATCCTCTCCATCATCTAGTCTTAATTAGCAATTAAATAATGTAGGACAAAATCTACTATTTAATTTTTGTAATATATTAATTTTAGATTTTTATGTAATTTTTATTATTTTAGGTTTAGGGTTATTATTTCATTGTTTTTAAGGTTGTTTAATCAAATTAGGGCTTTGAAGGTTTTCCTAACCGCTCTAGATTTTACTTTTACTATATAAACGCATTGTAGCCTCCAATGACAATAGAGATTATTATTAATAAAAATTCAAACTTTTTCTATTTCTTTCACCAGTGGATTCCAAATTACCTTATAGATTCAAGAGATCTCTTGTGGATTCGAGGTTTACTACTAGAAACTAACAATTTAGTTTCTATTCAATCAAATAGAGCAACGTGTGTGCTTACTTTTGGTACTAGAAATTCACTAGCTAGACTAATTAACCATCGTGTGTGCTTTCTTTTATCAATGTGCA
This sequence comes from Quercus gilva, assembly GCA_023621385.1. NCBI lineage: Eukaryota > Viridiplantae > Streptophyta > Magnoliopsida > Fagales > Fagaceae > Quercus > Quercus gilva. Next base: position 5,078,812 of record CM042475.1, on the reverse strand, counting down.
CTAGAAATGATCACTTTGTGGATTCAAGATAGCCTATATACACACCTTAGCAAGGTAGCTTTTCTAGTGCACATCATAAAGAAATTCCTCCACCTATGGTTAGCCTATTGATAAAATAGAAAGTGATTGCATTCTTAAGCCAAGAGATTGAGGTTTGGAACTTTGGATGAGTAGGACTGTGGGGAAGGAGTTTGTGAGGGCGTTCAAGGAGGAGATGGAGATAACTGTGAAGTTGGAATAGGTGCAGGAGGCTTTGAAGGGTGCTAATGTGCTATGGAGGTTTTGGATGAGGTGGATGCTTAACTTGTTTATTTTAATAAAATATATATATATATATATATACATCATTAGAAAAATGGGACATTATTGTTTCGTTAGACATGTATACTAGAAAATTAACGGAAGTGGATGGAAAGACTAACATTGTTTATTTTTTAAACTTTAGGGTCCGTTTGGTTGGAAGGGTGGAAAAATGGGAGGATAGAAAATTGTGGGAAGATGGAAAAGTGAGAGGATAGAAAATATTTTATTTTATTTATTTTTTTGCTTGGTTGAGAGTTGAAAAGTGGAAGGATGGAAAAAATGAGATTGAATAAATTTACTCATATACTCTTGTTAAAGAATAATGCCCAATTAAAACAAAAAGTGACAAATAACCACAAAAAAAAAAAGTAATCACCCAAATTTATTATAAAAATAAAAATCAAGTCTCAAAAAAAAAAAAATTCACGTCTAGTTAAAAAAAAAAAAACAACTATCATGCCCAGGCCCTAGAAAATCAAAAGAGAAAAAAAAGAATAGAAAAAAATAGAGGCAACATTAATGCCCAGAAGAAAAAAAAAGAAAAAAAGGCACGCCTAGGCCCTAGAAAATCAAAAGAATAAAAAAAGAATAAAAAGAAAAAGAAGAAGAAGAGGCAACGTTATTACCCAGGTGAAAAAAAAGGGCAATGTTATTGTCCAGTGGGAGAAGGAAAAAAAAAAAAAAAAAAAAAGGCAATTTGAAGAAGCCTATATGCACATGCATATGGGTATTTTTGTTTATCAAAAAAAAATTCATCTCCACTTAGTTTTTTTCCCATTTTGAAAAGAAAACATTTTGGTAGGCCTAGAGAGAAAATATTTAGACCCCACCATTCATTTTCCTTCCTCTCTACTCAACCAAATATACTCTAAAAAAGTTTTCCTTCCTATTTTCTCTTCAAAGTTTTTCATCCACCTTATTTTACCTCTAAACAAACACACTCTTAAGCTCTAAAAACACTCATTAACTTCTCTTCTTTTTTCATCTTCTTCTTTTTTCTTTTTTCTTTTTTCTTTTTTTTTTAAATTTTTTTTATACACTCATTAACTTCAAATATCACTAAAAGCATTCAATTTTATTTTTAGTTTTTTGGTGAAAAACAGAGCTCTAAAAACACTGAACATGTAATATTTAGGAATCCAGCAATAATGTATTTCGACGAATTATAATCTACTTTCTTAAATTAATGACCATATTTTAGAAATCACACATAGCTAGTCAAGTAAAAAATTAAAATATATAATATAGGAAAACCTACTTCACCAATTCCAAAATTTATTGAGCCTTTGTTCCTTAATTACGACTGCAGAATACTTAAAGAGTATCTAACAAAAACCTACCCTGATTAATAAAGGAGCAATGTCAATATAGTATACTATTATCTAATACCAATCACTATGAACACTCTGCTGATGTTGTCCAATGAAAACCAGCATAATAGAAACAACCACGAAAAACACAATTTTCATGATAGAATCATTATCAAGGTATTGGCTTGCCCGATTGACACCACTGGTTGGACACCTCGAAAAGAAGCTATGCAAGCTATCCATATGCCATGCAAGAAATCCCCCAATGAGTAAGATGCCCAAGGCAGCAAGCTTGAACTCAGCTGGAGCATATATAGTAAAGTAATCAAAAACCATGCACCATGGCTTGATGATTGCTAAGATTAGCACCACTCCTATAGCTATAATCACTGGGTATGGCTTTGGATCTTGGTTAAACCATTCTTTGATTGGATAATCGGCCATTGGGAACAGCTACAAATAACCTGAAACAATGTTAATAGGTTCATTAGGAATATGAGAGATTTATTTACTACAATGTATTATATATTTGTCATCACTATATAAGTACACATATTCTCATTCAACGATAATTATTTAATGAATCTGATGTGTGTATCTCCTCTCTCACTATGTAACCCCATAATCGTATAGATTCGTGATATCTTTTCCTCATTTCAAGCCATCTAACCAAGCTATTTGGCAACCATTTATGCTTGTTGAATCCATCATCATTCCAATTAAAGGGTACAATATATCAAAATCTTAAAATGCAATGCAGAGTTATTTTTTAAAAAATTACACTTTTATGTATAAGCACCATTCTTTTTTTTCTTTTTTTTAGTACAATCTAGCTAGAACAAATTAAATTGGGCTCCTAAGTTCTGACACACAACCCAAAGCTCCCATAAAGAATATAGAAGCATTAATTGATCATTCTTTGCTACGAAACATCTTCTAATTAATCAAATATCCTCACAGAATCATATTCAAACATAGTCCATGTAATAATTCCAAATATATAATAAATTTAAAAGTGCTTGAAAATAATGAAAATACTTATATGGAATCCTAAACAGGATTTGTGAGCTTGGCCATCTAAGTGGTACCAAAAGCAAAGAAAAAAAAAAGACTCACAATAAACATATGCATAAGTAAATTAAAGAAGACAATATATAGGCATGGTTGCCCACCAAGTATCTGACTAAGAGTTTCAGTTTAAACTTCGGTTCTAGAATAGCCAAATACCTCTTAGATAGTGAAATAGGATCGCTCCAAGTTGTTTTATTGGAAATTCAATGAAATTTGTAATAAAAAAAACAAAACAAAACAAACCTAAGGTATTTTCAAACCCACTAGGACTCTAGGAGGCACGAGCTATGTGTTTTTCACGTAAAAGCAACACACACACACACATATATATATATATACACATTTACAATCATGCAAACCCTAATAAGAGTTAGGGTTTTTCCCATTTTGTGGGCTGCCCACATGGGCTCCGGATCCTTTGGGTCCGAAAGGGCCGATTCCAACTATTTAAGATTCTGTTTGTCCTTTTATTTATTTATTTTTAAATAATTAATTATTACCCGACTGGGACTCATGCTAGTAGTTTCTCATATTAGACCTTACGAAGTTCTTCAACTACTTAATTTATATATTTTTAAAAAAATAAAAAAAAAGTGCAAATTAGACAACACACTTTATTACCACAAATAATAATAATAATAAGACAACACAAGCCATGAAGAAAAAAGAAAAAAGAAAAAGCAATGGGGTGTGTTTTTTTACTACTTAGAAGAAAAAATTCATTTAGGAACTTCTCTTGAAATATATGTTCCATGCACCAGAGAGGGAAAATAATAATAATTAAAGCTTTAATATGTGATAGCAAGTAAGATTTATTGCATGCATGAGCAACGTGAAGGTGAAAAGCAAGTTAAAGGAACTGGTGATATCTTCAAATCAAACAAATTGGTGCATCAGTACAACAATAAAAACATCAATCTCAAGTTTAAATCAACCATGGTTAAAACTGGTGCATAGGTGAAAAAAGAATGAAACAAAATTAACAAACAAAAAGAATAATTATAAAGCCAGCCACACATGACCTAATCCAAGAAGAGAAATTTATATATATATATACACACACACCTACTTACTCTTAGCCAATTACTAATTCGTGTTTAGGATTCTCTTGCTGACAGCAATAATCGTCAAGAAACACCTACACTCAGGAACACAAGAAGATCAGAACCATAAAATATATGAAATAAGGTCTCGATCTATCGTATAGTCTATACTATATATGCACATACGTGAGGAGCAGTTATTGAAAAAAAAAAAAAAAAAAAAAAAAAAAACCCAGCAGCTACAGTATGATATATTGTACTTTGTGCATGCCCTACTTGCATGCAGCAATAAGCAGATACAGAGGAAAACCAAGAGGGGATAAAAAGAAGAAGCAGCAATATATTACCTTCGCTATGAGTGACGGCTACCTTATTTGCTCGGAGGTAAATATGTATGCATGTGTGCTTTTTATATATACATATAGGTTCGCATGCCTTTCGGAATAGGACTAGAAAATTAAAAAACCTAAACATACATGAGAAGGAAAACAGCACCGCCTCATTCAGTGTTCTCAATCTCTTATGTGACAAGTGTCAATAATAAAAAAATTATAATAACATGTGAAACAAATGGGCATGGCACAAATATTAATCTTGTCTTATAGAGTGTTTCATTTTACGTTTCATCAATCTGATATGCTATCTATTTAATTTTTATTTTACTTTAAATTTTAGTTATTTTATAAGACATAAAAAAATAAAGCTATGGTAAATTATGATGTGTGAGGTACTCAAAGGAGGGTAACATATCAAAGGAGGGTAATATCACGACTTGCACATTCCAAAAAAGAAATAAAAATGATGTCTTGTGCAGACATTAAAACCGTAATATTTGAGGAAATTATCTTATGAGACTGCTTTATGAAGTCATCCTCTCACATCATATGGGTTCTACGTATCGTGATAATTATCTTATAAAGCCATTTTATGAGATGCATTTTCTCAGAAGAGGGCATTCATAGTGAGAAATTTTGACCAATCAAAATAGAAATAATATATGATATACACATAAGTGACCAATCGCATGTATATACATTTTAGTATTTTAATGTAATGTAGCATAGGCAACCCAATTAATTAATTAAACACCATCATTTGTTACTTCAATTTATAGTATTTTATTTGGCAATTCAAATAATGCCACTTGACTCTAGGAGATTAATACACGAAGTCATTTAAATTAAATTATGACACCTTCATGTTGCCAATCTAAACTAGTTGTATGTTATTAAACCTCTTTAAGACTTTTATAAATAAAGGCATCCACTAATTTTGTGTTGGAGGTCATTTATCAAAGGTTTTTTTAAAAATTTTCTCCCATCTCCCGTGTGTGTGTTAAAAATATTTAGTATTCTAAAAAAAAAAAAAAAATAGCAGGTTAATCTCACATTGGAAAATAAGTGTGAGTTAAACAGGTTTAAAGTCTGTGCTATGTATCCAAGAGTTAAGTCCTTTAGAATATATACCACTGTAAGTTTTTTTAAAAACCTTTTCCCCTCTCTCCACGTGTGTGTTAAAAATATTTAGTATTCTAAAAAAAAAAAAAAACACTCAAGAACTTCAAATGTCAAAACTCTACTGGATTAAAGCCCAAAGAACTTTCACATCCAAATCTTTAAATTAGAATAAATTTAAAATGAGGCTCATTTATACAAATTTTCAAAGCCTAATGGTTTCTTCTAACATTAGGTTTTTTGATTCTGGAAACTCCAAGAATTTTAATCATCGAAGCTTAGTTAGATTCAAGCCCTATAGTCCAAAGAAATTCCACCCACAAACTTTCGAATATAACGAAGCGTGAAGAACGCGAAGAATAAAGGGTCTCTAACTACCTAGTGCAAAGGTAATTGATCCCAATTTCATTGTAAAGATCGTTCTATTTGTTTTTTAATCAAAATCTCCTCATGAGGAGATTTTGTGTTCAAATGATTGGCACAATTTGTGTGAATCAAAGACTTTTCAATGAGATTGAATAAGAAGATTATTATTTTATAACATTAGATAAATATAGAGAATTGTACCCACTAATTTATTCGCACAAAATTTGCATTTGTAAAATTATATTTTATTGCTTGATTTCCAAACTTATATATTATTTTTCATTTACAAGCATCATGTGGGGTGTTTACATCAATAAGCAAAAACTAACGAGTTCCATGCTACCTTACATATTACCAATTTGTAAGTTGACTATCTAGTAATTTTAAATAAACAAATACAAACATTATAAAATGTATATGAATTGCTAAGTATGGATCCCAATTTGCAGCCCATGTGGTTCCGATGCCAATAGGCAACAATTTACGGGCTCTAGGCTACCTTTATGTATGTCCTAAATCAATAAACAGTAACACAGGCTATATGAAGGGCTTGATTGGTTTTATTTATTTATTATATATTTTTTAAAATTTTAATTAATTTATGTACAAGTTTTTAAAACCTCACTTTTATTTTACTATAATTACATTTTTGTTCAATTTATTTTAGAAGTAAAATATTTTTAAAAAAAAGTTATATCAAACCAAGTTGAAATGTTTAAGCCAAGTGCTTTGTAATTCAACTTACGTATTTTAATATTTTCAAAGGAGACATACAATATTTAAATTTAAGCAAGACTTAGGTACAATACTTAGGTGTTTTTTAAGTTCATTTCTTAAGATTCTAAGATTCTGTCAGGTGGCTTTTCTCTCATGAATAGAAGTGTTTTTTTAAGTTAAATAGTCACATAACAAAATCTTAAGAGGGGAACCTAAAGAACCGCATGTAAGGTACTGTATATAAGTTTTGTTTTTTAAATTTTCTTATATCCAATTATCGATGTATCAAAAAGAAAGTTGCAATATTTAAATTAAATTTCAAAGAGATCTCCCTACATGTTACCAGTTAGCTATAAATTTCAACGGCATGAATAATTAAACGTTTTATTCTTATCATCAATGAGGTCATCGTGCTTTAGATGTTTTTGTAAGGACCAGATTTGAGTTCCTAACCCAAAGGTGGATGGACTCAGGCTCAAAAAGCCCAAAACAATGAATTTGTAGAGAGTGGATCGGAAAAATTGGGCCTCAATGAATCAGACAATCGCTAAAATGAGTTCAAATCATAAGAGAATGAAAATAAATGAGTTTATACTAAAGAAAATCTTCCTCAGCATAATCCGAGAAGATCAGTTCTTATATATTTTTTTCAGGTTTGATTACAAAGTCAGTTCTTGATGCTACAGTGTTTTTCTCTCATTATTCTCCTTCCCCTTTTATACTCTCTTCCCTTTTCATCTTTGCCTCCACCTATAGGCCAAATGGTTTTTCTTGATACTTGTCTCATTAGCACATTCATAAAATCTTTATGTAATAGCTGTAAGGCTGAAAATCACTGCTCAGGTATTACCTCCACATTAATGCGGCCAGAGAGTTAGCTGCAGAGTATTTAATGCGGTAAGAGCAGCTTTCCCCTTAGATATTTTAGGACTCCCCCCTGTCATATATCTTTGCAATGCTTATCCGTACTACTAGAATTTCCTGGAACGTTTCCCTGAATGGTAGACTATCTATTTGGACCTTGCTATGGTTAGCCGAGGAGGCATTCATCCTCGGACCACTCTCCTGGACCATTATGACTAAAACTAACTTCTTCCACTAACACAAACTCCCTAGACAATGTTTACTCATCCTCAGATAACCCTTAGTCTTCGGCTTGGGCCTTAGGCCCAATATATATATAGAAAATGAGCTCCTAGGCCCAATACCCCTACAGTTTTTATTTTGAATCAAGACCAAGAGTCTTGTAATTTAATCGTATCTTTTGGTGTTTTCAATGAATAAATCCGAAGTTCAAATATTTCAGCGCTCAATTATTGATGTATCAAAAAATAGTTAAAGTTTTTTTTTTTTTTTTGAGAAACGAACTAACTGTTAATTAAACTTAAACACATACACACGCACACACACACACACTTAATTACGCCTTCTCACCAAGCTCAAACACATTAATTAAGCTAAAGTACCACTACAAAAAAATCGTTAAAAGTATTTGAATTTTGAATCACATAGTACAAAGCCTAATAATTTGAAAAGAGACCTCATATGTTACCAGTTAGCTATAAATTTCAACTACATTGATAATTAAATTTTTAATTCTTGCCATAAACGAGGCCACTGCGCTTTAAATATTTCTGTTTTCTAGGTTTTGATTTTGATATTTATTATGCCAAGCTCTTTGCCTAGCGATGGTAAATCCATTGACCCTACATTTCTATGTGCCAAAATCGAAGTGTCCATATTTTGTAATGTTGCAATCAATGAATCAAGTACTTGCTTCCATTTTAAGGGAACATAGTTTAATTTTTCAACTTTTCAAATCAATATAGATCAGAATTTATACTGTAAGAGATTTTTTTATTGCTTATACATATATCCATTGGACATGGTCATAGAGCTCTATTATACTATTGATACATAAAAATAAACAACGCTTTAACCCGTCAGTTTTTCATGTGCGAAAGAGCCTGTAGTCTAAGCTGACGGGATTAAACAACTGGAAGAAGCTGAAGGTTTCAAGGCTGACGAACAGTAATTCGGAGCTCTTGGGCATTTCATAGAACGAAGCATGGAACTGACGCCGACGTGGCTGAAGGGGATAAGGAAAGCTGACGGCCCTGAGGCCTACGGTTCTACGTAAAACCATGACTTGGCCCTCATGCATTAGTAATAAGGAAATTACTTGTATTCCACACTCAGTGTTAGAGTCCTACAAGGAAAGGATTCCGCAATTTACGCTCATGAAAACTCTTATAAGGAAAGGACTTCTACTCCAAGGAAAAGAGGTCAACCCTCTACTACTATAAAAACCCCAATGCCCTCACAAATCAAGGTACGCATAATTAACCCCTCTCTAGCACTCTAGAGTTGAAAAAGAAGTTCTAACTTGACCTTCGGAGGGTATTTGGCCGGCACCACACCGGTGCTCGCTGTTAGGTCTTCTCCTTTTTGTTGTGCAGGTGTTGCTTAGAGTGTACGAGTATCGTGTGGCTCATTGGTGGTTTTTTCGACATCATCAGTTGGCGCCATCTGTGGGAAAAGAGATCGAGTTTTGGTTTGTAAGCTATAGCTAATGCTTTCCGGACAAAAAGAGTTGCATGGTGCTGACTCGCTCGATGGCAACAACGAACAACATTCAGGGAGACAAAACCCGCGCAACTGCCCTTTAGAGGCAGGTTCAGACCTTGGCCGCCGTTGTAGAGCGCCTTACTAGGCAGAACCTCGACTTGGAGGAACAGTTGCGCCAGAAAAATGCAAGTCACGGCACTCAGAAGCAGGACCAAGAAGGAACTAGTGCTGAAAGAAGAGAATGAGAAGGGCTAGAAGGCAGTAACGCTCCAAGCAGACAGGAGCGACAGAACTTGAGCATGCCCTCCCTCACGGATGCAACTCAACCACACATTGCCACAGAGATACAAGCAATAAAGGAACAAATGGAGGTCATGATGAACGCCCTCAAAGGAAAGGTATCCAGCGACCTCGACGACTTGGTAAATCGCACCGACTCGCCATTCACTACAGCCGTCAATTCCTTCCCCTTACCACATAAGTTTCGCATGCCCTATATAGAGAGTTACGTCAGAGTGAAGGACCCTCTAGATCATTTAGAGACCTTCAAGACTTTAATGCACCTTCAAGGCGTGGCAGACGAAATCATGTGTAGGGCCTTCACCACAACGCTGGAAGGCCCTGCGAGGGTATGGTTCAGCCGGCTGACGCCAAACTCCATCAGTACTTTCAGGGAGCTAAGCGCTCAGTTCACTACACACTTTATCGGGGGACACAGGTATAAAAAGTCCACGGCGTGCTTAATGAGTATCAGGCAATGGGAGGACGAGACACTAAGGTCCTACATAACGCGCTTCAATAAAGAAGCGCTCTCGATCGACGAAGCTGATGACAAGATACTAGTAACGGCCTTCACAAACGGGTTGTGGAAGGGAAAATTTTTGTTCTCTCTATACAAAAACGACCCAAAGACCATGTCGGAAGTACTCTACAGGGCCATCAAGCATATGAATGCTGAAGACACGCTGCAGGCTCGGGAGGAAAAGCCAAGGAAAAGGGAGAGACAGGAAGACGCACGACAAGACCAAGGGCGGAAGAAGCCAAGGATAGGAGATAGAAGGGATGAAAGGCGGCCCAAACCCCCAGGGGGAAGATTCACAAGCTTCACCCCGCTAACCACCCCGATAGATCAAGTCCTAATGCAAATCAAGGACGAAGGGACCTTGACTTTTCCCGGAAAGCTGAAGGGGGATCCTAGCAAGCGCTTTAGAGACAAATATTGCCGCTTTCACCGAGACCACGGTCATGACACGGCAGATTGTTACGACTTAAAGCAACAAATAGAGGCCTTCATAAGACAGGGGAAATTGCAGAAGTTTGTGAGCAAAGAAAGAACAGATCCACAGCCTCAAGAGCAGCCCTCTGGATGGGATAATGACCGTCAAAGACCTCCTATCGACGATATAAGGATGATTATAGGAGGAACGACTACCGGGTCATCCAAAAAGGCTCGAAAGACATACCTCAGGATGGTCCAGAACGTCCAATTGACGGGCTCAGTACCAAAAATAGCACGAAGAGAAGGCCTTACCATCGGGTTCTCAGAAGAAGATACGCGACGTCTTCACCATCCATACGACGACGCGCTCGTTGTCAGCCTAAGAGTAGGGGACTACAACTTGCACTGGGTACTGGTCGACAATGGGAGCTCAGCAGATATCCTGTACTACCCAGCATTCCAGCAAATGAGAATTGACAGAGAACGATTGATCCCGACGGATGCCCCACTCGTCGGTTTTGGAGGAACAAGGGTGTTTCCCTTAGGCGCGATCACGTTGTTTGTAACAGCAGGTGACTATCCTCAACAGATCACGAAGGATGTAATGTTCCTTGTGGTCGACTGTTCGTCGGCCTGCAATGCTATCGTAGGGCGGCCTACCCTTAATTCATGGAAGGTAGCAACCTCAACTTATCATTTAATGATTAAATTCCCTACCGAATACGGGGTGGGAGAGCTACACGGAAATCAAGTGGCCACACGTGAATGCTACGTGGCTATGATGGAAATGGATGATCACCTCCAGACCATGAGCATAGAAGAGCATCGGAGTACGACGGAGCCCGTTGAAAAACTTGAAGAAATACCCCTCGACGACTCCAGGCCTGACAGAACAACAAAGATTGGAACCCTTGCAAGTCCCACAATTCGACAAACACTTACAACCTTCCTTAAAGAGAATCGGGACGTGTTTGCCTGGAGTCATGAAGACATGCCAGGTATAGACTCTTCAGTTATGGTGCATAGGCTGAATGTGTCACCTTCCTTTCCACCTATCCAGCAGAAGAAGTGGGTGTTTGTCCCAGAACGAGATCAAGCCATAGCCGAAGAAGTCCGTAAGTTAGAGGAGGCGAACTTTATTAGGGAAGTCTACTATCCCGACTGGCTGGCGAATGTAGTGATGGTGAAGAAAGCTAGCGGGAAGTGGAGGATGTGCGTAGACCTCATCGACCTAAATAAGGCGTGCCCCAAAGACAGCTATCCCTTCCCGAGAGTCGATACCCTAGTAGACTCTACGGCTTAACACCAGCTGCTAAGTTTCATGGACGCTTTCTCCGGTTACAACCAAATCAGGATGCACGAAGCCGATCAAGAGAAAACTTCGTTCGTAACCAGCCAAGGCCTCTTTTGTTACAAAGTAATGCCATTTGGTTTAAAAAATGCGGGCGCAACATATCAAAGGCTTATGAACAAGACGTTCGCACAGCAGATCGGGAGAAATGTCCAAGTCTACGTAGATGACATGCTAGTAAAAAGTCGAAGGGAGGAAGATCACTTGGAAGACCTTAGGGAGACATTTGACACTCTTCGGTCTTACAACATGAAGCTTAATCCAGGAAAATGCGCATTCGGGGTGACGGCAGGAAAATTCTTGGGATTCATGGTGTCATAGAAGGGCATCGAGGCCAACCAGGACAAAATCCGGGCTATAATGGAAATGTCACCACCAAGGAATGTGAAGGAAGGGTAAAGCCTCAATGACAAGATAGCAGCCTTGAATAGGTTCGTCTCAAGGGCAACAGACAAATGCCTACCCTTCTTTCGCACACTGAAGAGATCTTTCGAGTGGACTGCCGAGTGCTAGCAAGCATTCGAGGAACTGAAAACTTATCTCTCCTCCCCACCATTGTTGAGTCCCTCGCAGCCAGGTGAAGAACTTTTTCTCTATCTTACCATCTCCCCAACAGCCGTTAACTCTGCCCTGATCAGAGAAGAAGAGAAAGTGCAGAAGCCTGTGTACTACACCAGTCGAGCGCTTCACAGGGCCGAAGAAAGATATCTGCCGATGGAGAAACTCGCCTTCGCATTAGTTATGGCAGCACGCAAACTCAAGCCATATTTTCAGGCCTACACAGTGGTCGTCCTGATCGACAAGCCTTTGCAACGGGCAATGAGCAACCCTGAAGCCGCCAGAAGACTGGCCATAGAATTGAGCGAGTTTGACATCTAATACCGCCCATAGACCGCCATTAAAGGGTAGGTCATCGCAGATTTCATAGCTGAATTCACAAACGGCGAGGACGGCGTGGCAGAAGAATCTCCTCAATGGAGCATACATGTAGACGGATCCTCCAACAGACAGGCTGGGGGAGCCGACATCGTACTACAGTCGCCTGAAGGAGACACGGTCGAGTGTATGGTCCGCCTTGAGTTCCCCACCACTAACAATGAGGCAGAGTATGAAGCTTTAATAGCAGGGCTTGATCTTACCAGGGCTGCAGGAGCCAAGAACGTGATCATTTACTGCGATTCTCAAGTTGTGACCAGCTAGATGAATGGGGATTACGAGTGTAAAGGCAAAAGAATGAAGAAGTACCTAGACCAAGCAAAGAAGAGGGTAAACGAACCACGCCATAAGCCTCTTACTTGAAGAACGGCGTATTACCAGACGGAAAGGAAGCTGCAAGAAAACTGAAGGTCCAAGCGGCAAGGTTCGTTCTGATAAAGGACGTCTTCTACAAAAGAGGCTTCTTCCGCCCCTACCTAAGATGCTTAGGTTTAGAAGAAGCAGACTACGTTATGAGAGAAGTACATGAGGGAATCTGTGGAAACCACTCAAAGTCGAGATCATTAGTGCACAAGTTAGTGCAAACAGGTTACTTCTGGCCAACCATGCAGAAGGATGCCGAGGCTTATGTAAAAGCCTGCGACAAATGCCAAAGGTTCAGCAATGTCATCAGACAGCCGCCCGAAGAACTTACCCCGATGACAGCACCATGGCTGTTCGCTCAATGGAGATTGGACATCATGGGGCCATTCCCTACGGCAATATGACAGCTGAAGTTTCTGGTAGTGGGCATCGACTACTTTACAAAGTGGGTGGAAGCTGAAGCCTTGGCCACCATTACGGAGAAGAACGTACGAAGTTTCGTCTGGCGATGTATCATATGCAGATTTGGCATCCCGAGAGTCTTAGTCTCAGATAACGGGAAGCAATTCGACAATGACTCCTTCCGAGACTTTTGCTCGCAATTGGGGATACGAAACCATTACTCCTCTCCCGCCCACCCTCAAGCCAACGGACAGGTCGAAGTCACGAACAGATCCTTGCTAAAGATCATCAAGACTCGGCTCGAAGGGGTAAAGGGCATATGGGCAGAAGAGTTACCAAGCATACTTTGGGCCTACAGGACTACAGCAAGGACACCAACAGGAGAAACACCATTCCGATTAACATATGGAAGCGAAGCAGTCATCCCAGTCGAAGTCGGTCTCACAAGCTATAGGGTGCATAACCATGACGAGCGGAAGAACGACGAGGCCATACGTCTGCAGCTCGATTTAGTGGACGAAGTCAGGGCAGCAGCAGAATAAAGGCTCGCACGATATCAGGACTGCATGGCCAAGCACTACAACTCTCGGGTCAAACACAGAGACTTCCAGATTGGAGACCTCGTTTTGAGAAAAGTCATGGGCACAGCAAGAGACCTAACCCAAGGAAAGCTCGGCCTGAACTGGGAAGGACCTTACCAAGTCACAGCGTGGCAGAGGAAAGGCACCTACCATCTGGAGACACTAGATGGACAGAAGTTGCCACATCCTTGGAATGCCGAGCACCTGCGAAGATACTACCAGTAGAGATGGTGATGTAAAGAACAACACCCCCTTTTATTCATAGCCTACTCCTCAGATTTATTAGTTATGTTTTTTTGCTACAATAAACTCAAAGGGCAGGTTTTTTTTTTACTTTGGTTTTTGCTACAATAAGCCCAAATGGGCAGGTTTTGTTTTTAGACTACTTTTTATATAGATGCATGACAATAAGAGGAGTTTATTCAGAATTACTGAAGTTTCTACTTTCAAATTCACGTTCACAAAAAGTGGACGACTTTGAATCCACAAGAAAATGGGCCAAAGTCCACAAGACGGACAAAGCCGTAAAGTAGACGGTCCAATAAAAGACCTAAGCTAAAAAACTCAACTATAAAGCTGACGGTCTAATAAAAGACCTAAGCTAAAAAACTCGGCTATAAAGCTGACGGTTTGGTAAATGACCTAAGCTACAAAGCTGACGGTCTAATAAAAGATTGAAAATGGCCAAAGTCCACGAGATGGACAAAGCCGTACAACTGACAGTCTAATGAACGACCTAAGACTAAGAAACTCAGCTATAAAGTTGACGGTCTAAAAGACTGACAAATTGGCCTAAGTCCACGAGATGGACAAAGCTATACAACTGACGGTCCAATAAAAGATTGGCGGATTAGCTGACGGTCCTACATTAATGACCTCATCTCGAAAAAGGAAATAAAATTATCGAAATTGGGCAAGTCCATAAGGTGGACGACCTTAACCCAAGAAAATATGTTGTTAAAACTCCTAGGAGCGACATATTAAAAAGTATGGGAAAAAGACGAGTGGACAAATCTCGCTTAATAAAATAGACTTAAGTCCTTAAAAGTGACGGGCTCACCAAAATGACCGTCTGTTCGAAGAATTAAAACTAACAGCTTAATTAAGCCAGTGGTTCCACTTTGGCTGACGGCGTCACTAAACCAAACGGCGTTGCTAACATAACCTATAAATAGGTTGACGAGTCCAACCTACGACTGGGAGATGGCCATAGCAATAAAAAAAAAAAAAAAGGGGCGCAAAAGTGAAGTAGCCATACATATATGATAAAAAAAAAAAAAAAAAAAAAAAAAAAAAAAAAAACGACGAGTATCATAAGCAAAAATAAACTGAGTACAAATAGAAGCCCCAAAAACCAAGGGGGCACTTAAAAACATTGTTTACAGATGAAATAAAGTACATCTGTTACAAAAAGGAAAAAATAAAACTATGGCTGGGAAGAGAAGCGTCATTTAGAACCTTGTTTACTTCTTCTGAATAGGAGGGTCGTCTGCATCTAAAATCTCCACAGAAGGGTTGGCAGAAGCTACTGGAGGGTTCACAGCAGGCTGAGCCAAAACAACCCCGTCACCATCACTAGGAGGTGCATCTCTAGGTCCGTCACCTTCAATATTGATAGCGTCGTTAGCAGGCGTCATTGGCATGGCATCATCCAAGGTGATTCCAAAAAGATCCAACTCAGGGAAGGCTGACCTAACCTGCTTAAGGTAGTCATCAAACCCTGTTCCGTAGTATACGCCATAAGAATCAACAAAGGAATCTGACTCCTTGAACTTCTGGACCGTGTCAGCCCTAGCCTGCTCCACCTGATTATGAAGGGCCGTCAGCTCTTGTCCTAATTTCTCCTTTTGACTGACAGCCT
The DNA here is from genome assembly GCA_023621385.1 of Quercus gilva. Classification (NCBI taxonomy): domain Eukaryota; kingdom Viridiplantae; phylum Streptophyta; class Magnoliopsida; order Fagales; family Fagaceae; genus Quercus; species Quercus gilva. Next base: position 5,063,267 of record CM042475.1, on the reverse strand, counting down.
CCTTTAACTTTTGTTTCATCCCCTTCAGCTCGACGTTCAATAAACGCATGGCCTCCTTGTATTGAGCCTGCTGATTTAGCATTTTTTTATTGTGTTTACTGACGCGAGTGACGACGCCTTCCTTGGCCACGCACCGGTCCTGAAGCGCCTTTACACGAACCAGGGCCTAGTGAAGGATATAGCCGTCAGTCATTAAGCAGGAAGAAGATAAAAAATTTAAAAAAAATATATAAAAAAAAACTAGGGGAGACAGCTTACCCGGGTAAGGTCAAATAAAGCTGACAACCCCAATTCCTCCGTCTCCAACAGCTCACAAGGATCGATGTCCATTGGTTTTATAAGCAATTCCACTGCTTTAACGGCGAAGTCCTTGTGCGTCAAAAGGCAATGGGGCCCCTCCAGGACGGGACCAGAAGAAGTCATCACCCCCTTCCCTGCCCCATGGCCTAATGCAGGAGTGGACTTCTCTAGGGGCTCTTTCTCAGGAGTGACGGCCTTTTTTTTTTACGGACAGCTGTCCTTCCTGTCGGTTTTTCTCTTTGTCACACCTTTGGTGACGGTTTTGGGAGCTGACGAAGATGCCAACTCCCCCTTTGTCCTTTGCTCCTCCTTTTGGCGAGCCGCGGTAGCCTTGATTCGTTGCTTAGCTGACTCCATTTCTGCGAAGGTACCAGATAAATATGATAGAAACTGACGGCAAAAGGTAAAGTGACGAAATTATACGAACAAGTTACTCACGACAATGAGAAAATTCTTCTAACTTGAGAGCTTCAGGCGTCGATTTGGGCCCCCCACAGTAAGCGTAAGGAGTGTCAAGTGTAATCAAATCTCGACACGATCGCTCTTCCAAAGGGATTTCTAGAACCCGACGAATGAAATCTCTTTGCTCGTCGGTTATGAGAGGGCGAGTGTTGGCTGAGGAAGAAAAACAAGTAAACAATGTTAATGCGGGTAAGCAAATACAAATAATAACTGACAGGTACAAAAGCTGACGGCTAGAACCTGAATCCCTGACATATCCCCAAGTATTATCAAAATAACCTCGAGGCATGGTAGCCCATTCTTCCTGACGGCATACCCAGTTCGTTCCCTTAACAAAAAAGTACCTGCCCTTCCAATTTCTATTTGAATCAGGCATCCCCGACATTAATCTCAACTCCTTCTCCCTGACTGCGAAATGGTATATCCCTTTAGATGAAGATAGGTGCTAGGGTCTATAACAATAAAAGAATTCGTCAAAGGAAAGCTGACGGTGTCCTCCACTCAGACGACCCCATAAGACCTTAGCACCAATAAAGACTTTCTATGAGTTGGGGGCAATCTGACTAATGGATAAACCAAGGAAGTTAGCAAGCTAACGGTGCAAAGCCGTCAGGGGTAACCTCAGCCCCACAACAAACATAGCATCATACATACTTACGTCTACGGTTCTCCCCGTGTAGCACTTTTCATCTTCTCGGGGGAGACGAATAGGAATATGATCTGGGATTTGGAAACAGACACGCAACTCCTTAAAAACCTTATCGCTCATTGTTGGTAAAAATTTATTGACGACCCAATCTTTGGGAAGGATGAAGGGACGACTCTCTCTAGGACTTCCTGAAGTTCCCTCATAAGATTCCTCGTCACTCTCATCTCCGTTGCTATCCCTTTCTCCGTCCCCCTCAACTTCACCCTCATCATTTACTACCTCCTCCTGACCTTCATCTCCATGACTCTCTATTTTCTCGTCAGGAGTTTGGGCGGATGTTTCCCTCTCTGATGAATAGGAAAATCTCCTGGACTCAGACCCTGAACCAAATACCTCGTCGTAACCCGCTCCATCGTGGACCGACGACTGACCACTTGACGCGTCACTTGACATCTGACTACCTACAAGTGATGAATTTATTCTAAGTAACTAAGATGACGGCCTCACTTTAGAAGAATCAATTGAAATAAAGCACATAAAAAGAAAAGATAGAGAACTTACAAGTTTCTCAAAACGGTTGACGGTCAAAAAGCGACGACAAGAACGTAGGTGACGGTGCGGAAAGATTGACGGAAGAAAGGCAACGGATCTTCTCTCTGGAATCAGTAAAGATGAAAATAGTAAAAAATGAGGAGGGGAAGTAGATTATATATATGGGGGAGTGGCACGGAAGACGAAGCGATGCCCTCGTCTAGAAGCGGAGCTAGTCAAGGCGCGCCACGTGTTCGAAGCATTAAATTAATGGCTGTTCAAGGAGATGAGCATGGAATTGTTTTCTCTCTCCTGACTAACATAAAAGTCTAACTCCATAACCTGTCAGTTTAAAGTGACGGAGATATGGAGTAGGGGGCAACTAATACATAAAAATAAACAACGCTTTAACTCGTCAGTTTTTCATGTGCGAAAGAGCCTGTAGTCTAAGCTGACGGGGTTAAACAACTGGAAGAAGCTGAAGGTTTCAAGGCTGACGGACAGTAATTCGGAGCTCTTGGGCATTTCATAGAACGAAGCATGGAACTGACGCCGACGTGGCTGAAGGGGATAAGGAAAGCTGACGGCCCTGAGGCCGACAGTTCTACGTAAAACTATGACTTGGCCATCACGCATTAGTAATAAGGAAATTACTTGTATTCCACGCTTAGTGTAGAGTCCTACAAGGAAAGGATTCCGCAATCTACGCTCATGAAGACTCCTATAAGGAAAGGACTTCTACTCCAAGGAAAAGAGGTCAACCCTCTACTACTATAAAAATTCCAATGCCCTCACAAATCAAGGTACGCATAATTAACCCATCTCTAGCACTCTAGAGTTGAAAAAGAAGTTCTAACTTGACCTTCGGAGGGTATTTGGCCGGCACCACACTGGTGCTCTCTGTTAGGTCTTCTCCTTTTTGTTGCGCAGGTGTTGTTTAGAATGTATGAGTACCGTGTGGCTCACTGGTAGTTTTTTCGGCATCATCAACTATTATTAAAGTGCCTCGCATTTTGTCACAAGAAGAATAAATTTAATACCTCTAGGACAGTCTTGACTTTATTACCAATTTATTAGTGGCAGGTTAAACTGCAGGTTATGAAAATTACTAAATTAGTCGAATTTGCAGCCCCTCATTTAATGACTTTTGATGAATAATTTTTTGTTTAAGTGAAGGAATTTTTATCGATTTGAAAAATGTATACAAAAGATTACTAAACACTCTAAATTGAGTAAATTTCTATGATACCATTGATGATTGAATTCCCCAAGTTAAACAATCCCTATAGATGGAAACCTGGAGGCACTAATCCCAACTCAGCCACTCACTTAGTATTTTATTAGATGAAGATAATATTTAAAATTTTTATTAATGTATTTAATTATTTATTTAAGTTCTTTATTGGGTAGGAAGAAGTGGATGTAAAATAAGTTATGGAAGGTTAAAAAGATGGTAATGACTTTTTTAATTGATAATTCGATAAATACAATGGAAGAGAGAGACTTGAATTCAAAACATCTTCGTTCAAAACTCTTGACATGCAAAGTGCGCTATAAAGCTCTCTCGGCGAAAAGATAGTAATGATTAACATAATTAGACAGATAAGATAAATGTATTTTCTCTGAGAATATAGAGTTCAATAATTTCTCTTTCCGCACGAGGTCGTAGTGGATGTGCAGGTAACATGTTTACAAGTGGTCGAGTGTTCCAGAGGCTGAATGCCAAAGGCCCTAAACACAATGATTGAATTAAAAAAAAAACAATATCAAAGTTTAGTTTGGTTCACTTTATGGTTCCTAATATTTAAGGATACCATGTAACATATACTAATAATGAGTTATAAGTTGACACTCCACTTACTTCTCTCAATAACATTTAAAATTTAGAGGAGCCAATCTTTTGGTTTAGAACTCTAAAAACTTATTGCAACAGAAGATTAAAGAAATATTTTCAGATTCTTCCCTTGAATTTTATATATACTTTGTCCCCCAAATGTGTTTGGACATAGCAAGGATATTATTTGCTTAATAATATCTTTTTCATTGGATATTCGATCGCATAAACTATAGGTGCACTTGAAAAAGAGAAAAAAGTAAATAAATGGGCTAAGAAGTGTGTTCGTTGAGCTTATTTTTATTGATTTGTTTTGTATAAAAAATAAGTTATGCCAAAATATAGTTGTATCTAAAAGAATGAGTACTCTTTAAGAGTAGGATTTTAAGTTTTTTAAAAAATTAAACCCAAAGAATTAAAGTCACTTAATAGAAAAGTGAATTTTTAGAGTTGTATCTAAAAGAATGAGTCTTTAAGGTAGGATTAATTTTAAGTTAAAAAAAAAAAATTAAACCCAAAGAAATTAAAGTGACTTAATAGAAAAGTGAAATCATAGTTTCATTACTAGTAGCGTTAACCTAAATTTTTGTTATTAGCCCACAATCATTTAGAAAAGTTACAATCAGACAAACCCATAGGCCTTAGGTCTAATATATATAATATATAGCTGGTTAATTATTTTGTTTGGCTATATTACATAATTGAACACTGTTACACTTAGATTAGGCTAGTATAGAAATTCTATTTTATATATAAAAAAAAAAAAAGTTTTTTTTCTATTAAAAAAAACTAGTGTATGTATCTTCCACCTAAAAAAACTACTGTATCTTATACAATTATTTGATTTCCAAGAAATTTCATGAACAAATCAAAAATTAAAGTTAGCTCAACAAACCATGAAATATTTGTACAACAATAAGCATTGAAGGTCACCATCATAGCAAGGTGGCAAGTAATCAAACTTTAATTTCAGTTCTCTCTGTGTGCGGCAGATAGGTGACAATAATGTCTCTTTCTAAAGACCCATTAATTTGATTTGATTATATAATGGCACCCTCAACCTCTCATCCTGAGAATTATAAGCAATGATCTTTTAGCTGGCATCAGACTAAATTAAACTCGCGCGGCTTGTCTCAATATGTGGCTCCCTCAATGAATAAAAGAATTCCTATTGATTTTGACATCCCACAACTTCAAATAAAGGCCATAAAAATACAAAACATTTGTGCTATTTTTGTATTCATCATCTGATATATATGGATTATGAAAAATGTGAATTGATTACTGATTAGATATGTATCTATTTGTCATTACCCATTTGGAGGTACTTTTGCTTTCTTTTTGTAATTAAGCTCAGTTCATCATTTTTGTTGCTTTCAAAAACCCCCAAAACACAAATCCAAATCAATTCACATTTTTTCTATCGTGTTCTAGCTCCCTCTTCTTTATGGGAAAAATAGATGGTAGAGAGAAGATTGGGAGAGGAAAGAAAATTTGTAAAGTTGGATTTTGAGTATTTCATGGAATCATGAAATCTTTTGGGTTTTGATATTTTTAATCATCATTTAACACGTAACTAGTTTATAATTCTTACATAAAGAATAACCATAATCATATACATATATAAACGAAATTTTTTTCTTTTGTAAGTAATGAATTGTATACATTTATAGTATTACATAGATGTATAATAAATTTTAATTTAGTCTTTTATATTTTTAATATTTAAATACATGGTTATACGTAGAAAACACTTAACACAAAATTAGAATGTAATTAGAGAATACTTGACATAAAATTTGAGTATATTTAAAATTTTTAAAGACGTTTGACATCAAATTAGTGCATAATTAGAATGACACTATAAAATTAAAATCTAATTTGAATTTTTAAGTAAATTTTCACTTCAAATATAATATAATATAAAGATTGCATGGCAATAGACACCGCACACGTCCATTGTTTTCAACTTTTCATCTCTATGAAGATGAAGTTCTTTTATAGCTGTGCTTTTGCATCATTGTAACACCTAAGAAAAGAAAGAACTAGAAAAATCACATAGCTTTCACTTTTGGCCCTTCAAAATGTTTAGCATGAAAAGCATGGTCCATTGTCTGTGAACAAGTGAACAAATGGCCCCTCTTCATAAATGGTGCATGTGTGCATATTTAAATATATAATAACTTTAGGTATACAATATACAATATTCTTTACAACGTTTTTTATGTTGTTGACATGATCAATTGCAATTGATTCATAATTAAATTGTCTCAGTAGTGGATCCAAGTAAACAAAGTGATGTTTCAATCACAAAAATAAGTCATGTCGACAGTTGTGAAAAAATATTTACGTCCTTAACATGATTCTTAAAGTTAATTTTTTTATAATTCAATATTTAAGTGATGGAATATTTGAACCTTGAATATCTCTGTTGTAAACACTAAAAAATGCAAGTTGTGCTACAAGACTCTTAAATATAAACATAAGACAATACAAGATTACTTTAATTAGCATTAATGCAAAGTTATAAAGTGGGGGTCCCCGGAATAGGAATATGCTGAGTCCACCAAATTTGAAGACAATGGTTAGGTGGTTTTAGGCTGTGATTAGGCATTGTATTATTATAGTTGAAGACTGGTTGAACCAGTGTGGTCTTAGTGGTTAGGCAAAGGGGATTTGGTATTTTTCAAGGTTGGTTTGTCCCTATCCCACCAACCAATTGAAGAAAGAATCGAATGAAGAAGCTATCATATGTCTTATAAGTCATAGCAACTAGATTAGGTATTGAAATTTTAGACACTTATTTCATCGCTTTCAAACTAATTTAAGTTCATACGCTCTATTTGTTTTGATGGAAAACCTTCTGTAAAGATAGTTCCACATTTTTCGGCATTTGGTAGCATAAAAAAAATTGGTTAATGGAAAACTATCTTTAGTTAATGGAAAACCTTAACAAAAATAAGGCTTATTTTCTATAGGTTATTTTCCAAAAAAAAATTTTGGAAAACAATCTCTCTCTTGTGCACCTCATCACTCCTATAAATAATTCTATTCTTTTGTGCACAGGAAACAAAAATTAATTTCACGCTAGGTTGGTCATAGAGCAAATGTGATGCCCCAATTTGATTGATTGTGTAATGTGTGTGGGTGTGTGATGAGTCCCATAAAGGATATTTACTGGGTTGAACTGAACTTTATTAACAACTACAAAGAACCTCAATTGTGACTAGTTCTTTTGAGGTATAGCGCAGACGTGATTAGCGCTTTTCCTTAGGTCGTTACATATAGTATCAGAGTCGGCCCGGTAACCCCATGTGGGTTCGGAGACACTACTCCATAAAGTGGGCCCTAACGAGAACGTTAGGGATTTAAGTGGGGAAGATTGTGATGTCCCAATTTAATTGATTGTGTGATGTGTGTGGGTGTATGATGAGTCCCACATCGAGTATTTACTCGGTTGAACTGGGTTTTATTAACAACTACAAGGAATCTCAATTGTGACTAATCCTTTTGAGGTATAGCGCAGATATGACTGGCGCTTTTCCTTGGGTCGTTATAGCAAAGCTTGTTCTTCAATGGCTGTAACGTCCTTGCTTCCATAGTAATCATAGCTGGCTTTGAATGGAACCTTTATCATCACTAGGTGGGAAAATTTTGGGTGCAAAATAAACAATTGCACTTCGAAAAAGGGAATTTTTCAGCTTTAGATGAACGCCAATAACCACCTCTGGTAACAGGACGAGATGATGAGGTATTTTTGAGTGGCTTAGCCATTGAACGGAATAGGCTGCAAATGGTGAAGTTGGCTTTGCTCTATGACAACCCAAGTAACATCTCTCTCTTTTTTGTGCGTGTGTCTATATATATATATATATACAATTTTGTTGAGAATCAGCTTTTTATTTATATTGATTACATTAATTGGGTTTACACAATACACATGATATATATATATATATATATATGTTTTATATTATACAAGAAATGTTATAAAAATTTGGTACCAAATACCAAATGACAAAAAACAATCTCAAGCATCTCTCTCTCTCTCAAAAAAAAAAAAAAAAAAAAAAAAATCTCAAGCTTATTTTCAAGGTCATTACCAAACACTGGAAAATATATTTTTTAGAAAATGATTTATTTTCTAGAAAACGTTAATGCTGAAACAAATAGAGCATATATGTGTGTAAAACTCTTTTCTGAAGACTTGAACTTCAGCCCTTGCCCGTCACACTCCACAAGTACTTATACTTGTAGAGTGACCATCATACCAAAGGTGTGCGGTGGTTAATAGAAAAATACCTTTAACTTTGGTGTAGATGTTAAAATTTATTTATTATTTTATGTAAAAGTTACATGCAATATCACTCTTATATAAATATAGAATTCATTGCATGTGAGAGGAAAATTGTATATAATTTATTACTATTACTCTTACTATTTCGGCTAAAAGTTGAACAAAATTCGGTCCATATTTTCAAGCCAGAATATGCATTCAGACTTTATGTTGACTGTGTTCTTGTATGGGTATGAGCCCAATTTTGTGGAATTTTTTTTTTTTTTTTCCAATCTGTTGAAATTTCTTATCTCTTCTTTCTTTGGCTTCTTCAATAGTATGTTACTCTCACACTTGAGAAATTCTAATCTAATGATTGCATGGATCGAACAATTGTCAATGACTCACTTTCCACTATAAGACTCTCTATACACTAGTTGCAAAGCCCTTAGGAGACACAGTGAAACTTTTTTTGTTATCATTTTCTTTGTGTACATTAAATCAACTTAGTCAACTTTATTCTTCTCAAAAAAAAAAAAAAAAAAAAAAAAGAAGCTTAGTCAAATTTATGCAAACCATCCTAATTAATTTCTCTTGGTGCACTTCTTTTCTTTCTGTATTTTAGGTATGCAATCGATTGAATTAATTACCAATAATTCAGCATGGACCCTTTCATTACACAATCACTAAAATATCTTATTTTATTTATTATTATAATAAAATAAATCCCAAAATATCTAAGTATTACTAACATTTATGGCTCAGAGGTGGATGTGTAATTATGATTTAAAGAAGAAAAAAAAATATTATACATATAAATATAATTTGTGGAAGATGGTAGTTTCTTAGTTTTTACATTGCTGATAAAAATGATAAAAAAATTTAATAAACTTTGTTATACAATTTGATTGAAGGTATCATCTATGTATTTGATATAATTATTTTTAACGGTAGACGACTAGATGAGTTTATTACAAATGGCTCCAAAAAAAAATCCTAATGTAATGGAAACTTTTTTTTTTTGTTGAGAATATATGCAATGGAAACTTAGTTGTGAAGGTATCACTATTAATCTATTATATACTAATATATAGTATAATAAGGAACAAATAAAATATTTAATAAAGTTACCATGGAATCAAGAAGATAAGTTTTTAAGTTCACAATTAAAATCGTGTTAATCATTATTCAATGAACATGGCCTCAGAATCGAAAGTGCCATCCTACACGTTTAAGAATACGAGACACGTGTGATTAAAATACTACAACTAGAATATAATTATAATCATAATCTAATTAAAAGTGCTTCTAAAAAAAAAAAAATCTAATTAAAAGAAAACAATCATGATTAATGAGTGAACAGTCTCTAATTCTAAACTTCTGTTTTCATAAATGTAGACACATGGGAGAAAGACCAGGAGTATTATACACAAAGTTATATACCTTATTGAAAGTTGTTCCAATTGGATCAAGAGGTTTTTATAATCTCTATTCAAAACAAATTATTCAAAGCTGATAGCATCAACATTAATAACACCAATATACAAATTCATTTAGTTATTATATACTAAGAAAACAAATGAATGTAATTGGGGCAAGGTAAACTTACAAAATCTTTGTATTGATTGGTATGGTACAAAATTGATAACTTTGAGTGTACATAGTTGTATTAAAAATAAACTATGTTATAATGTCATTTACCTATGCAATATCTCAAGCGAAATAAGCACAAAAGCAAAGGAAGAAAACAAAAAACTAAAATTTATAAAACTATATGTTTGGGATGGTTCTTATTAATGAAAATATAAGGATAAATTGCTTAAGATGATTAGGTCGTGTGCAAATAACAATGATTTTGATTCCAAAGTTCCAAACAAGTGAATGAAAGCATGTGCAAAATAGGATAAAACAGCAAAAAAGAACAGACATGATCGATCTTAGTTAGAAGTCTAAGGTATTTTTTTTCTTTTAGAGAGTTAGAAGACTAAGGTATTTAGGTCTGAACAATACTAAAACTTATTTATTGCGTTTTTTTCTTTTTCTTTTTTTAGAGAAAAAGTTATTACATAAATAGTTTTAAAAACTCCTTAAAGTATTTCATATGGTAACATATTAAAGAAATTCATATGGTAACATATTAAAGAAAGATTTGTAAAATGAACCATGAAAATGAAATACCTTCATTTAAAATAGAAACAAAAATCCTTTCCATTCAAAATAGAATAATCTTTTTCTCAAAAAAAAAAAAAAAAAAGAATAATCTATTTAAAGAGCCAAAAATCAAAGTGATCTTATTCTTATAAACCAAAACAAATTTCTACCTAAAACAGAGAGAGATTTAAAAGGAGCGCGTAAACTAAGTAAATAGACAAATAGGATACCATATAAGCGGAGACTTTCTTTTGTGTTTGTGTGTCTCTGCGTGCCTTTCTCTCTCTTTTTCTCTCTTCATTTTCATTTCTCTCTGGAATTTGTTACCACTTTTCCATTGACTTTTTCACACAGACAGAGAGGAAAACAGAGTAATAAAAAAACAGAGAGGAATCCGAGTTCCTGAGTTGGAACGACGATTCCTCAATCATTCACGTATGAATTACCACCTTCTTCATTTCCCTCAGGTGTCTCTCTGTTTCTTTTTATCTTTTTCAATATATGCATACTTATATTGGCAATGATGCAAAAACAGAATCAGATAGAAATGTATTTGTATAGAAAGTTATGTTTTTCAAAGTTTGTTGACTTTTTTAAGTTAAAATGAAATTTTGCATTCAGGTTTCATTGTTTTGTTTTCATTATGATTGGTTTTCATTCTATTGTATGCATATATTTTAAGGTTCTGTTTGTATTTTTGGTTATGCTATTTACATGGTAGTGACTTGTTTCTCATATTAGACCTTGCATGGTACTTGTTTTACATTTGATTTAATTTCATTGTTATTAAATTTTAAAATCTGGGGTTGTTCAGGTTATCTACTCCAAAGGTGGAGTAGGATTGTGTGATTTGATGGAGTATTAATGTGATATATCGTCCATGAATTTTGTTTTTCGCATCTAAACGGTTACTCTTGTGCCCGGAAGCCAACCAAATGGAGAGTCAAGACCTGTTTCTCTCTAAGAATGTGTTGAAGGTTTGTGCTTGGTTTCATATAAAACAAAATGGGATTTTGATTTTTTAGTATTATGTGTAGTCTGTAATCTTTTATGGGAATGTGTTGAAGGTTTGAGAGGTTCTTCATGTCGGTTAAGCTGAACTTCTCATGTTTCACATTTTACTACATTGTTTTGTCCACTTGAAGGTTTTCCATTGATGGTTTGTAAAACCCTATATTTTGTATGTTTTCAATCATCTGGCCTCTCTGAATCCTATGTGCGTATTAGCTTATTGATTTATTGATTGATATTATCACTTGTGAGAATGTGGAAAGATGAAGGTTGCTGTGATTTAAAATTGACCAAGTTTCCTGCTTTTATTTTTGTTCATTATATACTTAATCTAAGATTTTATTGCTGGAATGCAGGGCAGATTTTTGGTTTCACATGGAGTTTATCCACGGTGCCTGATCTATCTGTGAAGTAGGCAACTTATACGAATTTATCATAAGTTGTATAGTTGTCACAATGGGTAGCTGTACCTCAAAGTCAAATAGTAGAGTTAAGACACCGAAGAAGTACTTTCGTAGATACAGAAAAGGCCACAGCAAGGTTTCCACTTCCATTCCTGATGTACCTTTGAACGGGATTGTTGATTCTGGAAATTGTGTAGGGGACTTTGCTGTTGGCAAGTTTGTTCATTTCAATTTCGAGAATGGTGCTGCAACCACCCATAGGATATCCGAAGTTTCTAATAAGGCATTTCATCTGACCCAGCTCCAGTGGAACCAAAGTCAAATTGGTGCAAATGGTACCTTCTTTTTTGCTCTCTTATTATGGCAATTTAACAACCACATAAGAAAAAGAAAAGATGAAGATATCAAGAATGGGTACCTAAACTTCTTTGAATTTTAGTGGAGAGGTTTAGGAGTTGGTTCAATTATTAAGGATAGAAACAAATAAGTTAGTTTAGACTTTACAATGTGAGTTTTTTGAGAGAATTTGAATTTAAAATCACATAAATATGTCTATGGTAGTTCTTACTGGTTTTAGAACTTGTGGCATGGACTATTTGCGTTCTTCCCTCTAGTTGATGCAAATGCTTTCATTTCTGAGCACAAAAAATCAATTAATTGCAGGAATATGCCAAGAAGAAGCATGGTTTGACTCAGTTAGTGTTCTAGAATCTGATTCAGATGAGGAATACAGTAGTTTACATGGAGGTAATAAAATTGCATCTCATCAGAGCAGAAGGATTTGTTTTTCATTTTTATATGCTTTTATTTGTGACTTTGTCATTGGTCTTTTTGGCTGCCAGATTCTGTACATTCAGTAGGTAATGCAACTCAGTTGCTCCAGTATGAAACTGCATCCTGCTTTGTAGATAGTGAGTGTAGGTATGAGGAATTTTACGGAAGCTACCTGAAATTAGATGGAGGTGCACATAACCCTGGAGAGAAAACACAAGAAAACAATTTGAAGTCTTGCCAAACTTTGTCAAGTTCCCCTTCACTACAAAGAAAGCAATCTGCAGTTATCATGTATTCTTTTAAGACGAAGTCGTTAGATAGAATTGAAAAGACAGAATATTGTAAGTACAGATAGCTTTTAGAGTTAACATAATGTGTCATTAATCATGAAATTTAGTAAAGAATTTAAATTTCAGCACTATTTTAGATGTCTTGCCAGGATCATGTAATTGTTCTTTGGCATGTGATGGAGTTTTTTGGCAATAGATATAGGCATTTTGGTTGTTGACTGTGTTTAAGTACATGTGTTAATATGTATGAACTGCTAGCTCCTACAATACTAAACATAAAAGCGTACTGGCAGGTGCATCTGAGAAATTTCTATATTGTCCCAAAGCTGGACTGCAGATTCCATGTTCACCAGGAGAGAAGCCAACTTCAGGATGCTGGTCTGCGGTGTCACCTTCAAATTTTAAGCTCCGGGGCGAAAATTATTTCAGGCATGTTAATCAGTACTTATTTCCATCAGTTGGTGATTTGATCTATTCTTTGTTGTCAAGTGAAGGTTTGACGGTTTAAATATTAATAATCAATTGTGCAGAGATAAACAGAAATTCCCAGCTCCAGACTGCAGCCCATATGTACCATTTGGAGCTGATTTATATGTCTGCCCTCAAAAGATAAATCACATTGCTCAACACCTTGAACTTCCTTCTGTGAAAGCACACGAGAAAGTGCCTGCATTGCTAATTGTTAATATACAGGTTCTCTCTCTATTTCAAAATACTCTTTCATATGCTTAGTTTTTTATTCCTCAGAGTCGCAAAGGGTCGTTGTTAATATATTGTTTTATAGTTCATTTAAGTCCAACTATGACATGGGCCGTGCTTGTCATCTAGAGAAAGGGAGGAAGAAAAGACACAATAATACCCTAGTGAATTCGTTTTAAATCCTTGTAGTATATGTATAAAACTATGTTGAATTTTATTCTTTTCAATGAATTGTTGTGTTTTTCCCAGTGTATATTGCTATGGAACAGTGATAGGGAACAAAATTTACTGTAATATTGGCAATTGTAGGTTGGTTTGCTCGAGTGGATACTCGGTTTGTAGTGGTTAAATTCAAGTTTAATGTCATTAACTTACGCAAACACTAGTCGATCTCAATTTTTTATTGTGAATTGCTTTTGGTGTTGTTACAGCTTCCTACTTATCCTGCTACCATGTTCCTTGGTGAGTATGATGGGGAAGGCATGAGCCTTGTGTTATATTTCAAAGTATCCGATCATTTTGATGAAGAGATCTCTCCTCATTTTCAGGAAAGCATCATGGTACTTACTCATCTTTACATATAATTTCCATATATATATATATATGATTTTGGTTATCTAAAATTTAGTGCTCATGTTGTGTTCTTTCACAGAGACTAGTTGACGATGAGATGGAAAAGGTTAAAGGGTTTGCAAAAGAGTCCATGATTCCTTTTAGGGAAAGACTAAAAATTTTGGCCAGAGTGGCTAATCCTGAGGACCTCGAATTGAGTTCTACTGAAAGGAAGCTTTTACATGCTTATAATGATAAGCCAGTGCTTTCACGCCCTCAACACAATTTCTTCAAGGTAAAGCGAAATTTCTTTTGTAGTTCTAAGTTCACTTTCTTTATCGATAGCATCATACAATTCCCAGTGTAATTATTAAGAGCTAGAGTCCTGTGTTAAATCATGGAATTCCAAGCTTTAAATGCATCCCTCTTTTCTATTTTTCTCCTCGCAAGTTATAACAAAGTGTATCTTTTGGTTCTTATTATCAGACGTTTTGAGCAGATGAAAGGACTGCTGTAGCCGTGGGTCATTTTTAGACCCTTTAATGTGTCTAAAAAAGTTGAGGAATATGACCTAACTTGTGCTAATGTTTCAATAGAGTATCATAGTATCAAATCCTATACAGACATCAGGTTATTAACATGGTATCAAACTAATGTTGCTGTGCTTCTCATTATCCAGGGGCCTAATTACTTTGAAATTGACCTTGATATACATAGCTTCAGCTACATATCTAGGAAAGGATTTGAATCATTTCAAGACCGTTTGAAGTATGGGATACTTGATATGGGCTTAACCATCCAGGTAAAGTAATTGTCTTACCAATTACGTATTGTTGAACAAAATAACTCCAAAATTTGATTTTGGTTATTGCATGCTAGTTTAAAGATTCATTTGTGAGAATTTGATAGCTTGTTCAACTATTGTTAAAAAATGACAAAGTTTTTCTCTCAATATTGATGACAGGCACAGAAACCAGAAGAACTGCCCGAGCAAGTACTCTGTTGTGTGCGCTTGAACAAGATTGATTTTGTAAATAGTGGTCAAATACCAAAAATAAATGGTAACTTTGAAAGATGATTGATTTGGATAGGCACATGCAGGCTAATGCATTTAGAGCCAATGAAATCTGTAACAGAAAAATAAAGAGGCACATTTATGTTGTAAAAGTTTACCACCACTGACATTTAAATGAAATGAAAAGAGAGTTAAATAAAATGGATGAAAATTCAATTTTTTGAATAGCTGTTCTAAAATCATGTTCAAGTTCGAAACTATATTCTTAGTTATTCGTGCTACAAGGTTATTGGTGAATTTGTTTTTTGGTTTCACTATTGTCATCCAGTGATTCTTATGCACTTTTACAAATTACCCATGTTTATAGGGCAGATTTAGAGCTTAGGAAATTTACTTTAAAATTTTCAATATTATACTTCTAAATTCTCAAAGGTAAACTGATTTCATGATTTGCCAACGATTCTAGTCTAAATATGAAATGTCAATTAAGTGACTATTTTTTTCCCTTTTTTGAACCAAAAACAAATGAATGGGAGTAGAAGAGATAAATTCGGTGAAATCTTTGTGTTGTTACATTTGACAATGAGGACTGAGTTTTGAAGTATTTAAACTTTGAACTTTGAAGTAAGTAGAGAGAGAAAAGAGCGATCAGATTGAAGGGGTGTTGTGTTTGTGTTTATGTGTGTTCAATCACATAGTTTGGGCTCTTAGAATATGGCGCCCTTGGGGCTTTCTATTTGATTGTATCGAAAGGCCCAATGAATTGGGATTTCCCCATTGGGCTAGGTCATTTCGGGGCAAATGGATCATTTATGATGAAGAGGATGAGATTCAAGAGAATGATTCGAAGTTCTTGCAGAGTGGAACTGTGCAGTACTAGACAAGAGATAGATCTTCCAAAGAACAAGGCTTTTTTCTAATAAGCCAATTCATTTGGGACCTTGCAGATTCACTTTTTTTCCCATTCAAAGATCCGCCCTTTGTCTCTGTGTTTTCACATTGAGAATTCTTGGCATATGAAAAGATGCCAAAGAGGCTTCTTACTTACCAAATAGACCTTTCTACATCTATATATATATAGATATATATATAAACGCTGGTTTATTAAGAATACACAAGAAAAGCACTGGTTTGGCAGCCATGTGCTGTCAAGCTTATAAACATGAAATTTTGTATTTGGTAGGATTTCAGTGTCTCGTCACTTTTTTTCCTATTCAAAGATCTGCCCTTTGTTGTTTTCACATCGAGAATTCTTTGCATATGAAAAGATGCCAAAGAGGCTTCTTATTTACCAAATAGACCTTCCTACATCTATATATAAACATTAGTTTATTAAGAATACACAAGAAAATCATTGGTTTAGTGGCCATGTGCTGTCAAGCTTATTAACGTGAAATTTTGTATTTGGTAGGATTTCTGTGTCTCACACTTTGATCTCAAGAAACATAATTTTCACGTTTTCACATTGTCCCTTTTGAGTTACAATTAATCGAGTTCTCGCATAATGTGCGGTGCATTTTGTTAATTTCCTCCAATATTTCAATAATTTTACTTGTAAAAGATTGTAATATTTAATGTTCTATTTTATAGACAAAATAGAAAGACAATAAGAGCGGTGTAATAATTTGATCATACTATATGTGTTTATAAATTTGAAAATTGTGTAATATTGTGACTGATATAGATTGACTTGTTTCATGCCTACTAAAAAAATGCAAATATCATTTTGACAAATAAAATAAAAATATCATTCAATAATTGTTTTAGTTGTTTGGGTCTTTAACATTTACTAAGAAGAAAAATGGTAAGAGGAAGCCACAGATTAAGAAAACATGAGAGAATTTTTTTAACAGTGGTTCAGCCACATAAAGAAAATACTAAAATAAGATAAAATTTCATAATTTATAGTAATAAATAAGAGAGAGAAAACTAAAACATGCTATATTAATTAAGGGAAAATGCTAACGAGTGCCCTTAGAGTACTGGTTAATAATCCATTTACAGAAAGCTTTTATAAGAAATGAAAAAAAAGTAATTAATATTTTGACAGCTTTTTTCATTTCCCATAAAAGTGGTATCAAAATTTTTCTAAAATGAATTATTAATGAGTGCCCTAAGGGTACTCATTAGCATGACCCTTAATTAAGATAGTGTTTTTTGAATAGTTAGATTGCTTTTTACATTCCTGATTTTGTGTTATTAAATTTTTTTTTCAATTGTTGGACTTCGTTTCTACTAATGCAAAAGTAACTAAATTTGTGCAAAAATACCATATTTATAATCAGTTTTTTCTCATAAAAATCTTAGAAAACTGACATCGAAATTTCATTATATTTAAATAATTAAATAATGAACCACTTAAAATAAATAATTTAAAAAGTTATATTTATTTATCATGTTAGTAATCTTTTTAATTATATAGAATATGTAAGGACTAGATTTGAGTTTCCTAGCCCAAAAGTTGATGGACTCAGGCTCAAAAAGCTCAAAACAATAAATTTGTAGAGAGAGGGTTGGAAAACTGGGCTTTAATGAATTAAACAAACACTAGAGTAAATTCAGATGACAAGAGAATGAAAATAAACGAGTTTATACTAAAGAAAATCATCCTTAACATAGTTCGAGGAGATCAGTTTTTATATATTTCTTTCAGGATTGATTACAAAAATTAGTTCTTAATGCTACAGTATTTTTCTTTTCTTTTCTTTTCACAATCCCTTTCTCCCATTGCCTCTTCCTTCTTTTATACTCTCTTCTCATTTCATTTTTTTCCTCCACGTGCATGTCAGATGGTTGGTGTTGATACTTGTCTCATCAGCACCTTTCATAAGTCTTCATGTAGTAGTTGTAAGGCTGAAAACCATTGTTAAGATATTATCTCCACATTAATGCGGTTAGAGAATTAGTTGCAATGCATTTAATACGGTGGTAGCAGTTTTCTCCTTAGATATTTTAGAACTTCCCCTTGTCTTATGTTTCTACAATGCCTATCCATACCAACAGAATTTCCTAAAATGTTCCCCTAAACTGCAAACCACCTCTTCTGACCTCGGCCTTGATTAGTCGAGGAGGCATTCATCCTCGGCCCTCCCTCTTAGGCCATTATGACCAAAACTAACTTCTTCATTTACTAATACGGACTCTCTTGACAATGTTTACTCCTCTTCGGACGATCTCTTGCCCTCGGATTGGGCCTCAGGCCCAATATTTGCATAAATAATAAGCTCCTGGCCTAATACCCCTATAGAATAAATACTACAATGTAGGTTATAAATATAATGTTACTAATTTTTTTTTTTTTTTGAGAGAGTTTCAACCTATGGTTATAGACGGGGATTGAACCCTAAATCTCTTATTTAACTATTAAAAATTTTACCAATTGAGCTAACTGGAACCTACCACTAAAAGAGTTAAGAAATCTAAATGATTATGACTACTTTTTGTGAATTCATAAATATTTAATTTTTTGTGTCAATTGTTGTCAAAACAACTAAATATAAGGAAGAATGTCATCTTCTAAACCAATTATTATTATTATAGATAAAAATAATTTCTTATATAAGGAAGAATTGTCATATTTTAAATAAATTATTATAATTATAAATAAAAATATTTTCTTATATAATACTTATAAAAATAATCATTTAAATTCCTCTAATATAAATAAGAATAAAATTTAGTTACAAAATTGGTTGTAGCCTAAGGTTATAATCTTACTCAATATCATTCACATTACTATATATTTTGAAAATTTAACCGTTGAACTACATATTCTTTATATTCTTAATGCACATATCAAATTTTGTGTCAATTCAATATTATTTGCTATATGATCTATAAGTTTATATTTTATGCATAATTTTAAACAGCAAAAACTTGCAATTTAAACAATTTATTGATAATATAGTTATTAATCTTTAATTTTATAAAAAATTTGCAGGCATAAAGGATAAAAAAAGATAATGTAATCCAACGGTAAATTTGTCAAAATTCACCTCCAATAAAAAGATATTGAGTAAGGTTATAGTCTTAGGCTATAACTAATTTTATAGTTAAACTTTGTCCTATAAATAATTGATGTATAACTATATATAATTAATATATATATATATATATATATTTACTCCATTATTTAATTCAATGAACTAATACTACATCCTCAATGTACTTAGGTTGGCTATTTTTTTTTCTTAAATAAAATTTTTAGTTATCTATCAAAAAAAAAAAAATCAATGAATTTTTTTTTTTTTTTTGAAACTTTATTGAGGTATAAGCTTAAATAAAGAAAATTCCAAGGAATGTGTCACATAGCAAAATATTATGCTCTTTTGCATGAGGTCTCTACTTTTTTTTTTTTTTAGAGAATTTCAACATGTGCCGTCCACTCCTAATGATAGCACTTTATCATTAGACCAAGACACTAATCAGTTTTTGGTGTGAGCGGAAATTGAATCTCAAAACTCTTATATAACCATTAAAGACTTTACCAATTGAGCTAACTAAAACCCATTTAAGTATGAGTGATTAACTTTTTTGACAGTTTTTTTTAATTACTCATAAATTTTTTTATAAAATAGGTGATTAATTAATATGTATATTAAGGCCATACCTTAACCAAACCCTTTACATATATATATATATATATATGTGTGTGTGTGTGTGTGTGTGTGGAGGCAATTTTTGCTTCAAAGGCCAAGGGCTAGACCATGTTGTAACCTTAGGCAATTTTGTTGTCCCACATGGAAAAGAAAGCCTCCCTCTTCATGCCATATAAGGGATGAGCCAATGAGAAAGAGTACCACTAGTTTGGTTCTCCATTTGCTGCTCTGAACATCTGATGATGGGGTAGCCAACATTCTTTGGGTAATATTTTGGGATGAAGAATTGTTGCTACTGCTCCTGTGTCAAACAAGGCTATTACTTGAATGGGTCTGGCATACGTATCAAGGAGGATATTTACTTGGGCTATGGGTGTGGGACTGGTTAGGGGGCTATGATGGGCTGGGATGTATAGATGGTTTGAATTTCTGGATCTGAATCTTCTTCACTATCTAGATTTGAATCTTCTTCAGATGTAGAATAGGCCAGGGCTGCTAAAGCTTGAGGACAATAGTCGTCATCCAGCGAAAAGAGTGATTCTACGTCTGAGAAATGAGTATCTTCTGCATGAATCTGTGCTTGCTCAAGGAGTTTTGCTGCCTTTTCTTTCCTTGGACAGTTTTTTACAAAGTGGCCAAGTCTTCTGCATACGAAACAGACTTTTGAAGTTTTTCCTTTGAACTGCTTTCTTCTAAGGAATTTCCATTTTTTCTTTCTGAAGGATTTCTTCTTTTGGCTTGCATAGTGCTTTTTCTTGCAAGATTTCATACTATTTTCATAGTATGAAAATAACATAGCCTACTAAGAAAGCATAGAAAATAGTATGAACATAAGGAATGGAACACAGAACAAGATACAGCAAACTGAAAGATATTATTAGATTAAACAACTTTTTTACATCAGACATGTGAGACTCAGAAGGACTTATCATAGCTCTCTCTAATTCTCTCTTGCCTTCTGAGGTTTACACCCCTTCTATTTATAGACAATACAATCCATTTCAAAGGATGTAGGGGCCAATTTTATGGCTTTACAGATGGCAAAAAAGATAGGAACCCGTGACTGAAGGACTGGATACAGCTGGATAGGGTTTTGAAGAGTGATCGTCCTGGATTCTGAATGCTGGATTTGATTCTATAGGTGTCATCTTTAGTAGGGCCTGGTTGCATGCGTAGAGTACCTTAGATATGGATCTGACAGAGGCATGGATTGTGAACAGTAAAAGATAAAGGATTACGTCTGAAGACGTTTCTGGCACCCTTTTTTTTTTTTTTTTTGGCTAAAGATGTCTAGTCCCATCCATTT
The DNA here is from genome assembly GCA_023621385.1 of Quercus gilva. Classification (NCBI taxonomy): domain Eukaryota; kingdom Viridiplantae; phylum Streptophyta; class Magnoliopsida; order Fagales; family Fagaceae; genus Quercus; species Quercus gilva. The sequence goes on along the minus strand of CM042475.1, from coordinate 5,042,415 downwards.
CTTCCTTGGAACCATTCTTCATCAACATCATCGTCTGGATCATGGTTATGATAGTGGGAGTCATCATATCCCATTAGGGGATTGGGCATTTCCCAATGATCTTCATGTGGCCATTGTTCTCTGCAAATATCTGGATCAATTGGTATTATCTCAGGGAAGATTCCTTTATTAAGAGATTCTGCCATTGTAAGAGCATGGAAACAGGATACCCAATGAACATCCGAATGAGTATGGAGAGTGCCATCTGGATTAGTAACCCAATGCATTTCTACAGGGTGGAAAATTCCATCTGCCCGGATGTCATTTTTGGAATTAAGTTTGACAACTAAGCACCCTGAAGTAAGTTTATGACCAAATCTTGGGTGTTCTGTTTTTGGATATTTTACCCATTCACCATTATGAGCATCATTTTTCAAAATTTCAAACCAGAATTTGTGAAAATATTTGTTCCCATGAGGGAAAATGTATTTGTAAAACTTTAGTTCAAAATGGAGACACAGATAATATTCATTGGGTAAATACCACATGCAGAGGTAATGTGCCACATTCCAATTGGTTATCCAAAAGGCAAAAGGGGTCTTCCATGGTTGGTCTATGTCAAGGAAAACAGCAAAAAAATGACACTGGTGCTTTTTGAGGTATTCATGAAGGGCTCTAATGATTCTTTTGGATCTGGCTTCAAAGGTCAGGGTCTTTATCTGGTCTTTTATTTCTAGAGGGAGGGTTTCTATCATGGTAAAGATATCATCAGGGTCTTTCAGGGGAGGGTTTGAAGATGAAGATGAGGATGGATCAGTAACAGGGTATACACACAAGGGTTGAGGAATAATAGTGGTATTAAGGGCTAGAGGTTTTCTGGACAAGTAGTCAGTAATAAGATTATCTTTGCCTTTAATGTGTTTTACCTGGAAAGACCATTGTGAAAACCAGTTTGACCATCTGAGTAACTGAGGGTGTGGGAGCATTTTTCTTTTGAACTGGAGCATTTTGGGAAAGGAAGACATATCCATTTCTACTAAAAAAAGTATGCCCAAGGAGATGGAACTAGAATTTTTCAATCCCATGTTTGACTGCTAGAATTTCTTTGAAAGTGGAATGGTAATGGAGTTCTGAAGGCTTAAATGCACCACTTTTATATCCACAAATGCTTCTTTTGCCATTAACCTCTTCGAAGAGAGCTGCTGTCCAATATTCAACACTTGCATTTGTCTGCAGTATCCTTTTCCCTGATCCTGGAATCTGCAAAGGAGGAAGCTTTTCTGCTAATTTTTTCAATTGTTGCACTGCTTCTGTATGAACAGAATTCCATTTTGGAGGTGATTTCTTTAGTAATTGAGCAAAACAATTCCTGTATTTGGATATTTTTGGGATGAAATCTGCCATGTAATTAACAATTCCAAGGAACTGTTGTATTTGCTTGGCATTTGTAAGCTTGTCAGGAAATTCACGAAGGGAAACAGCTATGTGAGGCTGCAAAGTATACTTTCCATCTGAAATGTGAACCCCCAAGAAGTCTATAGAAGACTGCCCTATGACCATTTTCTTTTCTGAAAGCATTATCCCTTGAGATTTTACCAAATTATAAAATTCAGTAAGTAACTTTTCATGGGACTCTTCATCTTTTGAGAATAAGAGAATATCATCCACATAAATCAATGCATTAGTCAAGAGAGGCTGAAACAATGTTACCATCGCTTTCTGGAATTGGGATGGAGCATTTTTAAGGCCAAAAGGCATTGGGGTCATCCCTTATATGGCATGAAGAGGGAGGCTTTCTTTTCTATGTGGGACAACAAAATTGCCTAAGGTTACAACATGGTCTAGCCCTTGGCCTTTGAAGCAAAAATTGCCCCCACAATATATATATTTGATTGATTTCAAAACGACACTTTTTCAGAAAGTCCAAAACATAAAAGATGAACCAAACTGACTCGAAATTAACTTATTTACGAATTGTTTATGAATTTTTATTTTGTATCACGCGTTGTGTGAAGGCGGTGGTGTATATCCCATCGATACAAAATACAAACTCCTTTAGTAAGTGGGATTTAGTTAATAACTATGATGGTCTTGTAAATTCTGTCCCCTTACCTAATCATTTGTTGTATGTGATTAGAATTTAGAAGGGATGCATTGGGGTCTATTGTATCAAGTTAGCTCTAATGAAGCTTTGATTTCATGTAAAAATATAATATAATATAATATATATAATATATAAAAGTTAAAGCGTAATATATATATATTGTGGGGCCCTATTACATTAGCCGCGCTGGCCCACAGCGAGCGGCCCAAGGCCCGCGCCGAGGATAGTGCTGAGGCCGAGGACAACGGGAAAGAGCCCACAACATCCAAGGCCTGAACCGAGGATGACCTGTCCTCGGCACACCGACATCACTAAAGGGAAATATCCTCCATCAATCGAAAATATCCCACCAACATTCTGACCGCTTTAATGATGATGCGACCAATGAACCCAGTTGCCTCGATTACTCCGACTAATAGAAAAGCCTGCAAAGACGGCTGAGAACTAACGTAAAGTCTACAAAAACAGATGATGGGACAAACTCTCATCTAGAGTGACCGAATAACCGACAGATGGACGACTGAGATTAACTAGAGCAATACTATATAACCAAGAGGACTCCCACCAAAGAAAGGGGGAGGACAAACTCTAAGAAAAATAGATCCTCGGCCTAGTCCGAGGACCAACAGGCACTTTAGTTACATAGCCAAAGTGATGATCATTCCCTACAACAATACTTAACCAAATTCATTTGATGAGATTCTTATTAATTTCTTGTCATCTATTACTTATCGTAAATACCAAATTAACCGTTGTTCACTTCGGTGATGCCAAGTTCGTGTACCCACTTCTCTACAAGTTTTATTGTTAAGGGTTCTTTACAATTTGAGTCCTTACAATTGGCGCCCACTGTGGGGCGGAGTTGTGCGCTAGCAAGTGCAACGATTAGTGTAAATGAAAAATCATCAGTCAAGACTAACACGGTTTGTAGTGGCAACATTCATTCGAAGATATATAACCACCAGGAACGAAAATATAAAAAAGAAACAAAGAAATAAATAATACAAAACAGGTCTACTTCTTTTATTCATACTTGAAGAAAAATTACATCTTTTGCAAGTAAAGCCCAAGGGGCTTGTTCTAAAGCTAACTACAAAGGCAGACGCTTGGTAAAACCGGCAGGGGAGCAAAGGGTAGAAAGCAAAGCTGGTTGAGGAGCAAAAGAAAAGAAAGAAAAAGAAACGGAAGAAGAGATGAAGAACAGATAAGTAGAAAGCAAAGCTGGCTGAAGATCAGAAGATGGAAAAGAAGTGAAGCAAGAGAAGAGGAAGGAGAAGAGAGAAGAAGGATTAGAAGAAAGGAAGGCAACCTATAAGGCAGAAGGGGCCGAGGTACAGGACGGTTCCGATTTTAGGTTCCGCCTGGTTCCCCTCCCACCCCCTAGGCAGCCGGCTTGGGGGGTCAAGAACCCGGACCCAAGAGAGGGAGGTTACGTTCTCTCCGGATACTCTTCCTGGTGGTGAGGAGGGCTCTGTCTCCGGTTAGGTTGAAAAGAAGGAGAATTTTCGGATCTCCACTACACCCACCCCAGCGTGGCGCCAAGGGTTGAAGTGACATCCTCGGCTCCTGATAGGGGCTGTGCATCCTCAGGAGTGCCCTTTCCCAGGGCCAACTCATTCGAAGGGGCTCAGATGATTATGTCTTGCAGAGCTTTTGACGGTGTGTTTTTAGGAGAAGTTTAGAACGAACGATTATCAGGTGTGAAGGGGAAGGGTGCCCTAGGAGCGCCTTTTATAGAGGGTGGAACATTAATGAGGGCCAATCCACAATAAATCCCAGGGAGCGATTTCCGGAGACCCTTATTCCGCCCCAAATTCCAAAGGGCCTAACAGCCGTTAGATCCTCGTAGATCCACGGCTAGCATTAATGAGGAGGCGCCCCATTAAATGAGCAGGCACCGAAGCGTCAGCACACGTTACCTGGACAACCCAAGAGACGCCTCGTAATCAGAAGAGTCCCATCAAAACGAAGAGGCAGAACACGGCAAGGTCTTATCCTTCACCAACTCCAGCTTGTATTTATTATTATTTCTGCTTGAAAAGTGTAATTATCTATGGCTTATTGTAAACTATAGCAATAAAGAACCAAACGGCTACGGATAAATAGCTAAAATAAACGAATAAAATGAGAAAACTAGGTACTGGACAGAACCAAGGCCTTGCATGGTCCTCGGACCCAAGCCTCAAGGTGAAACCAGATACTTCAGATGATCAAAAATGAGAAAACTAGGTACTGGACAGAACCAAGGCCTTGCATGGTCCTCGGACCCAAGCCTCAAGGTGAAACCAGATACTTCAGATGATAAAAAATGAGAAAACTAGGTGCTGGACAGAGCCAAGGCCTTGCATGGTCCTCGGACCCAAGCCTCAAGGTGAAACCAGATACTTCAGATGATCAAAAATGAGAAAACTAGGTACTGGACAGAACCAAGGCCTTGCATGGTCCTCGGACCCAAGCCTCAAGGTGAAACCAGATACTTCAGATGATCAAAAATGAGAAAACTAGGTACTGGACAGAACCAAGGCCTTGCATGGTCCTCGGACCCAAGCCTCAAGGTGAAACCAGATACTTCAGATGATCAAAAAAGAGAAAACTAGGTATGATTCAAAAATGAGAATACGAATGCTGAACGAGACCGAGTCTCCTATACGGATCACAAGTTCAAAACTAAAGCAAAGCCAACTCCCTTTTAGGCACTAAGTGAACGAGCCCCATCAGGGACGAAAACCATGAGAAATTGAATGTTATAGCACAAACAACCCAAGCCTAACCATCCTCGGACGACACTTCGCGCAAAAAGAAAGCCGCAAAAACAACCGAAGTAGTGATAAACACTGACGATAAGATAGAACCCAACAGGCCGAGAAAACGTGCCGAGATAATCAAAATCCTCCTCCCCGCCCAAGGGGACGTGCAGCAGAATTTTGAGGGGCTATTGTGGGGCCCTATTACATTAACCGCGCTGGCCTACACCGAGCGGCTCAAGGCCCGCACCGAGGATAGTGCTGAGGCCGAGGACAACGGGAAAGAGCCCACAACATCCAAGGCCTGAATCGAGGATGACCTGTCCTCGGCACACCGACATCACTAAAGGGAAATATCCTCCATCAATCGAAAATATCCCACCAACATTTTGACCGCTTTAATGATGATGCGACCAACGAACCCAGTTGCCTCGATTACTCCGACTAATAGAAAAGCCTGCAAAGACGGCTGAGAACTAACGTAAAGTCTACAAAAACAGATGATGGGACAAACTCTCATCTAGAGTGACCGAATAACCAACAGATGGACGACTGAGATTAACTAGAGCAATACTATATAACCAAGAGGACTCCCACCAAAGAAAGGGGGAGGAAAAACTCTAAGAAAAATAGATCATCGGCCTAGTCCGAGGACCAACAGGCACTTTAGTTACATAGCCAGAGTGATGATCATTCCCTACAACAATACTTAACCAAATTCATTTGATGAGATTCTTATTAATTTCTTGTCATCTATTACTTATCGTAAATACCAAATTAACCGTTGTTCACTTCGGTGATGCCAAGTCCGTGTACCCACTTCTCTACAAGTTTTATTGTTAAGGGTTCTTTACAATTTGAGTCCTTACATATATATATATATATTCCTTTTGACTTTTGAGTCTTATTAGCGTAGAACTTCAGTCTGCTTTAGTTTATTTTAGTATTCAGTCAATTCGATTTATTTTGGCCCATTTCGGTTCCAGTTCGGTCTATTCAATCCATTTTGGATTAATTAGGCCTTAAATTGATTCTTTTTGTAAGTTGTAATTTTAGTTTTTGACTTAAATTTTTTTTTTTTTTTTGCCTTAATTTTTTAGTTGAAAAGTATGAAATTTTATTTCATTTGGACCAAACTTTTTAGTTTTGGGTTAAAAAGATACAAACAAAATAGACATTAAAAAGTAAAGATAAGGACCCTTAAAAAAGAATTAAAAATAATAAATATTCAAAAGATTACTTTAAAATTCAAGTTTCAATAATATAGGTATTATACTTATATTTGGAAAGAAAAAAACAAAATCTACAACTCTAAACAATAATTTGAAAAAAAAATTATTAAAAAAAATATATTATTTGATATTTCAAATTAGTAAATCGATTATGGTATATTTTTTTTAAAAATCCTTTAATATTATTTTCTCCATTTATATATAACAATATTATAATTATGTAATTTTATTTTTTTATTAAATTATGTTTTTCATATATATATATATATATATATACACAAACATACTATTAATAACATGATTCCTTATTTGGGTTTCAACTTTCAACATTTTGCTTACTAAAATACTCTCACACAAATTATTAAACTCTCTAAAATACCTTTATCTTTTAGTTAAATAATTTTAAATTAAAAAAACACAAAATAGATAAAATGGTAATTTACTACTCCTAAGTTTTAGAATTTTTCCTTTATCTTTTTCATTCAGCTTAAAATTTAGGACTTTATCTCTATCTCATTTTTAAACATAATTCCACGTTACCTTACATTTTTATTTTAAAAAAATACAAACAGTTATTTATATATCACTTTTAAATATTATAACACTAAACCAAAAAAATAAAAAAGAGCATTATTGTTCGCTCAAATTAACTGTGATTAGTCTAGTATACTAATAAGATGATTCCTTATTTGGATTTCATTATTTTGCGCACTAAAATATTTTCGCACAAATTCGTAAACTGTCTAAAATACCCATATCTTTTAGTTAGATAATTTTAAATTTAAAAACACAATTTGGTTAAAAAAGTAATTTACTATTTTTTTAAAAAGTTCTTAAGTTTTTAGGCTTTCAAACTTTTATCTACTCTTATGGAAAGAAAAATCTTAAAATTTATGACACTATCTCTATCTCATTTTTAAACATTATTTCACTAAACACATGCACTATTTAACTTACAAATTTTACATTATAGTCTTATAAAATAATTATATTACATGGATCACATGCATTTCCGATTGGTAATAATAATAATAATAATACCGCCTCATTGTTAACAGACTGTGCATCACATATTTTAATATCATCGCCTCCCTCACCAGCTTAAGGTCTCATATGATGCAAATGCCATATACCGTAAGTGAAAAAATGACATTTAAAAAAAAAAAAATTCATATTCAAACAATTGCAAAGAGATATAGCTAATTGTGACATCCAAGGATTTCGAATTGGTTAAATGTGATGAAGCTTGGCCTCCTGTTGATCCTTTAATCAGCCCAAAAATAAGATTTATGCATCATATGGTAAAAGATATGCAAGATTATGCTGCAGCAGGGACTCACCTTGTTGCCTAAAATTAAGCTGGGAGGAGATGAAGAAAAACGTATTGCAAAATCAGTCTTATAAGATTTCATCTTATCCAGTCAATTTAGAAATGAAAAGATTGGAGACCATGTAGATCAAAGGGAACACCAAACAGTCCAACAAACTCACAACAAACAGGAAGCAGAACAAATTTAAGGACACAGACACCAAAATTTTAAAAAATAAAAGAGGGAAAAAAAATCCTTGAACATTCATTCATTAAAATATCAATAATGCACAGGCAACTATATGGAAGAAAAATACTTATATTTTCATGTACAAAAGAATGCACGGAAATATAGAATCGCAATAGAATACTGCTGCTTACACTAGTTTACATACAACAATTACAGCCTCAACCCAAGCAAGTCCTGTCTTCAACTGACTTCTCCATCTTCTTTCCATTATCCTCTCTTTCTATATGGCACTTGGAAAGGTGGGCCTTCATCAAAATTATGGCCTCAAAGTGTGAAAAATCAGATATAATAAAAGATAACTTACACCTTTTGCCTGAGAATGGCAAAATTTCATGTTATTTGTCGCCCACTGCTCTCCATGTTCACGAGAAAAACTAAGTTATCTGTTCTTCTTTCAATCGTAAACGTGCTACAGGGTGTTGTTCATTGTTCCCAAGACCCATATTGTTAATTAAGGAATGCTTCTCAGGCAGAACTTTGTCTGGTTTTGACTGTGATGCAATGCTGTTGGCTGTGTTGTGGCTGCTAGTTTTAGCAGCTGGTATGTCATGATTATGTTTGCCCTCATATGTTGTAATGACAGCTTTTGGATCTGATGAAGCCCTCTCAACGTGTTTGCGGACGTTGCATCCTACAGTTGTGCATTTATAATAGCTTCTGCAGATCAGAAAAAAGATGCATGAGGAATTTCTGGATAAAAAATCCAGGCAGCAAGGAAATAACACAATCATTAAGGATAAATTAATTAGGTACAACAGAAACACACTTCACATCAACAGAATATAAAAAAGCAACAAAATAGCTCTCACGAAACAAAAACTACATACTCTAGAAGAATCCAAAGTGTTGTTTTCCTAATTATTTAGGTAAATGATTTGGTTGAGACATTGATCTGAGTCCCTCAGGATGAGATGATGCACATAGTTTGCAGTTTACACATACATCAACGGGGATTAAACTCAAATGGGCCAGGAATAAAGAGAAATGATATGTCCACAACATTTTTACAACAAATCCTAAGTGGAAGGTTGTTACTGGTTGTTATTGTTAAGGTAAAAAAGTAATCTTAGTGTTAGGTTCAAATTTGAACCAATAACAATTAACCACTTGTGATTTGTTGTGAAAATATTGTAAAAATGTTGTGGACGTATCATCTCTCAGGAATAAATACCTAGCGTACACAGCAATAACCAAAGCCTTATTCTCAACTCCGAAAATTTTTTGGGTTGGCTATGGATCCTCAACACAAATACACGCACACTAAACAAGAATGAATAATAACAGTAATATAAATTTATAGCTAAGAGTTCTGAAATGTTAGGGAGTGGAGTTTAAGAAAGCAATCATAAGATCTCTCCCTCCCCCACCCTCTCCCTCATCCCCAACTGCCCCTAACTCCCTCTCTTTTCCCCTTCCTACCACTGGCAGTGCCACATATTCCTTCTCTCTACCTATTTTTTATAAGAAAGCAATCATAAGAGTTGATGAAAGAGAGGCACAGTGATATAAACTTGTGGCTGAGTTTTCGGAAGTGTTAGGGGGTGGCTGAAAGCTTGAATAAATTATAAAAACCATTTTTTTCTCATTGACAATTTTTAACAGAACATCTATATTATCAATTTATAATCATCTTCGGAAGGATGGTGTGCACAGATCTTAGAATCAGCAAACACTGGAGTTCTATCAAGAGATAGCAACTAAAGATAAGACAAGTAATATTACCTTGGATAAGGATTTCCTTTGACAACTTTCTGTCCATATTTGCGCCACCTATACCCATCATCTAAAAGATCCACTTCACTAGTTGTCTGCACAATGATCCTAGGCTCTGTGACAGTCCTATGTGAAGAAGCTGGCTCTGAAACCCTGACCTCTGTACTCCTGCACAAGGAACAAAAATCTTTTAGAAATTAAAACAACTGCCAGTTGGGCAGAAGCAGATCGATATTTAGATTATTAAAAAGAGCGAGTTAGACTCACTGTCTCTTTGCTTCAGGTTCATCTTCATCTTTTTCATCTACTCCAGTTTCAGCATCACCGACTTCCTCGCTGTCACTCGTACCAGATAAGTGTTCAGGTGTAGCTTGGCTCGATTCCTGATCCTTCTTTGACATTAAATAAAGACCTGTCCCTTCTTTCAATTTGTTCAAATTCCCACTTTGAACTTGGCTAGCAAAGTCTGGATTTCCCTGATTAGAATTTCCAGTATCTTTTGCACGCTTTTGAGGTGGGTGATGGTTGTGCTGCCCCTTGTAAATTATTTCAGTTACTTGGCCATCAAGAGAGCGCTCAACCTTTTTCTTGACGGGACAACCTGAAAATGTGCACTTGTAATAGCTTCGAGGAAATTCACTACCTTTCACTTGCTTCTGCCCATATTTCCGCCAGTTGTAGCCATCGTCAGCAGGCTTATCAACAGCAAATGTAGAAGGTTGGGATCTCTGATCAAAATGAGAGAAATCAGATGATTGATTCGCAACACCAGAGTCTGGTATCGAGGGTGGCACCTGCTGATGTGCAGTTGTATTGGTAGTAAAGGCTGGAAGCTGTGTTAATGATGTAGCAGGCGCTGCTGATAACGAAGATGAATAATCAGCTTGAATATGCACATGGGTATGAGCTTGTGCAGCCTGAGCTGTGACCTGAGCCAGAGCTTGCTGGTGTGTCATCCCAAAGGGTCCCTACTCGTCTCATGAATCACAAAAATAAGAAGCCACTACGAGAATGAGTTTTGACTTCTAAATAGTAATATATTTGGAATGATCGGAGGTTATAAAGCACAATCTAAGAAGCACATACTTCAAAATGGCCAAAGGAACTTGTATTTGAAATGTATCTGGTATAGAGGTGTATTGGATAGGTATCAAAAAATAAGAAAATTCTCCTTCTTTTTTTCCACAATAAACTTGGGATACAGCTTAGGATATGCTTGGATATGAGATGACTAAATTTGGGGATGAAAAGTGAACTTTCTAAAGGACAAAAAGGAAAAAGGAATCCAAAAGTAGAATACAAGACCTAGTACTTTAGACAGCTAAAAACCTTCAAATTTCTACAAATATCAGGCATGGATATGGGCCATGTGTTCTTTTTAAATTTATAAATTTTAAATTAGCTTGATTATCTTATGCCTTTTTTATTGATGAGTTACACAAGCAGCCAGTGGCAATTTTTATACCTTTTGATCTTCATTTATCTTTTAAACTAAAAATTAGCAGAATACATGCTTTAAAAATTATATATTAATTAATTAATTAATGTGTCCCTATAAGAATGTATCCTCGATATTTCCAAAATTGCAGTATCATTATATCTGTATCATGTTGTACCTTTATACCATATCCATGCCGGTTCTTTATACAACAAATTAAACGGCTTCATCATGAAAAAGTTTTTATTTTTTATTTTTATGAAAAACAGATTTATCCTTATTCAAAATGCATTAATATAAGGGTTTTACTAATGTATGCCCTTAGGCATACATTAGTAAACTATTTTAAAAAACTTTTTATGGGAAAATGAAAAAGTGACTAACTTTTTTAACAGTTTTTTCAATTTTCCATAAAAAGTTTCCTAAAATGGACCGAACCCTTAATATAAACCATACAAACCTCTTACGCATGAATAACTTCACAAACATTCATTTGAATTCATATGTTCTTCTTTTTGGGTAAGGGTTAGGCATTGATGATTCTAAAGAAAAGATCTTAATACTTAGAAAGCAAAATCAATATAAGCCTAACTATGACTCGTAGTCTCAAATATCAGAAGAATATATTGGAAGTTAGCCTCGTCAGCTTAAGTTGGAGTGCTTATCTTGGGAGTTGAAAACAAAAATCACAAAGAGATAACTTAGGTTCATCTACTAGAAAAAAAAAATTATACCATTCACTAAATTAATGAACATGTTTGTTACCTAAGAATTCAAATTCTATTCAGATTCCATATCAAATCCTGTACACCTTCAATAGGATCTTTGCACAGAATGAAAGGCTATGGTAAAGTAGCAAAATTTGGATTTGAAGGACATATTAGAGACCCCATTACAATGTCACGTATGCATATGAAGCCAAAACAAAATAATCCAATTTTAATTTGGACATGGAAATATGACTCCAACATCTGTTAGAGTTATACATTGCAGCGCATTCAGTCCTGAAGTTCATTCAGTGCAACTCTTTTACAGCACGTGTTAAAGGTGCTCAAGTTAGCAACACATGCTAAAAGTTGCTTAGGCAATAGGCAATAACCGTTTCAGTTATGCACGAGTAATTATTAGAGTCTAGCAGAAATTTTTAGATGATTAATTAGACTAATCAGTTATAGGATTGGTTCAATAAGTTCACAAACTTTTGTGCATAAATAGGCCTTTTGAGCCTCTGAAGCAATTAATTCTGAGTTTTCTTTTTCTTTCTTTGGGTAAAAACCGAGCTTTAATTCAATTCCTTCTAAATTCTCTCTTTCTCTCCGTTCATCTTCTACAACTTGTCAAGGTATTAGAGCTAGAATATGGCCCGCTACAAAGTGATTTCGATCAACACAATGGACCAAAAATTGTCAGACTGACTCAATGAAAAAATGGTCACAAAAACTAACTATTTTTGGATTCCTTCCATTTTCCTCTAGCAAATTCGGGTAAACTCTACTCCTAACTATTCATAGTTTAAATAAGGACATAACTTGAGTACAGTGCTCCAATGCATTGGACCCGATACGATGTAGACACGTGCTCACATCGTGTCAGGTCCAGCGCACAAGAGCATTGGACCCAAGTTTTTACCCTTAAAATAAAAGGGTTCAGATTTTTCCACCTCATAATTATTTAAACAAAATTTGATTATCACACCACTATTTTGGATCTCCAGTTTAAGATGTTGATGATGTGTCAAAATCTGAACCATTCATTTAATTATGAATGGATAGGATTTTATGAACTGATTAACGAATTGATTATCCTAGACAATAATATATATAATAATAAAAATCCAATCCATTTCCCAAGATATCAAATTCCAAGAAGTTCAAATTTTCTCGGCAAACAAACAGGAAAAAGTAACAAACATACTAAAAAAGTACAAAAAACAACAAAAACCATTTCTACAAAACCAACTTTCCCAAACTACCCTACCGAAAGTAAACTAAATTACACAAACTGCCACAAGAAGAAGAAAAAAAAAAAAAATCCCAAAACACTGAGAATTACCTGACCCGGCGAGTCAAGGAAGCCAGCGGGGCTGAGTCCCGGCGGAACTGTGAAAATCGACGACGGCGATATCGACAAACCCGTCGGCCGGTTCTGCTGAAACAGGAACTCTTCCTCTCCACCGCCGCCGGAGAAGGACTTGTCCTCGTCTTTTCCACCGCCGCCGGAGAAGGGCTTGTCATCGTCTTTTCCCGACCCACCTCCAACATCTTCGACAGCCATAGGAGGCGGCAAATTCGGCCGCTGAGTAGCCGGAGAAGTCATAGCTCCGGCGAGGAGCTGAGAGAAAGACTTGCAGTCATCGTTATCGTTGAAAAAGCTGGAAACAAGAGTCATGGGTCCCGGGCTAAAGCCCAGTCCACTGAGACCCAAACCCGACCCACTACTACTCCCGCCACCGCCACCACCGCCGCCGCCACCGTTAAATAACGTTTCCATCGAAGTTCGCGGCGGAAGAGTTATCGTGGGGCGTAACGAAGAAGAAGAAGACGCCGTTAGTTTTAACGGCAAAGATGAAGAAGAAGAAGAAAACGACGTCGTTGACGGTAGTGGTGGCTCTTCTTCTCTCTCTCCCATTTGATTTTTTCCAACAAAGATAAAGAACCTCAAACAACAACAACTTTAAAACCTCAGAACTCTCTCATATCATAAGTGTCTGTTTTTTTTTTTTTTTTTTTTTTTTTGTTGGGGGAAAAGCTCTTTGCTTTTTTGGATCTGAATTTCAGCAAAAAGTCCACGCCGCAGATACCCAAAAAAAAAAAAAGAAGCCCTTTTATAATTTTTTTTTATTTAATAAAAATTTAGTTGCAATCTAATTGGTTATTTAACAAATGGACTTACTAGAAGGAAAAATAAATAAATAAAAAAATAAAAAAGGAGTGAGTGAAATGATGGATTAGTCCTCGGAGACTTTATGGGAAGGGAAAGTTGATGTGAAATTGCCATGTGTAGAAATGGTACGGCAGCATGAAGCAGGTGAGTTTATTGGTGATGAAGTCTATGATGTGGCAAAAAATTGTTGGGCAAGTTTTGTATATATACTTTATTAGTTGTATTATTATTTTTTTTAAATGGTCATAATAGCTTGTGAGTTGTCACTCTTTGCCTATTGTTTGAGTTTTGTTTTTTTGTTTTTGTTTTTTTTTTTTAATAATATAAGAGATACAAACTATTTTATAAAATATTTTATAAACGATTGATGTGGTGAGTAATTATTAATAAATAAAAAAAGTGATATTAATGGTGGGCCTAGATGAAAACCAATAAAATGTTGACTACATCAACATTTTATAAAAATATTGTAAAATAATTTATGACTGTAGCATTATTCTTTTTTTATTATTGATTTTTTTTTTTTAATAGCTAAAAGTCACAAAGTGAGGAAAGTGGATGAGTAAAAATTCAATCTTGTAATTATTTGAATATTTTGTGGAAGTGTGTAATTTTAGGTAACCAGCCTTGTTTGCTTTTAAACGTGTGCGAATAAAATTTATAAAAAGCATATTTTCTTTATTCTTTTTTTTTTTGAAGCCTAAAAAGCATATTTTCTAAATACACTTATTTAACTCTCTCTCTTTTGGACTAAGATCCTCTAAGATTTTAAGATATTACTTTTTGGGGCAAAACTTATGCAGACAACGCTATCTTTTTTTTAAATTATTGGTAATCACATAATTAAATTTAACGAGAGAATATTACGTGTGTCATTTAAAGAGTTTTATCTAAGTTTTGTCATATTTTTTCTTTCTAAATCTAAAACAAAGTGGGTGGACCATGCGAGCTGGTTTGATGCGTGGGGCAAAGGGCTTGTAGTACTCCCTTCTTTTGATCTAGCATTTTCTTCTCCTTGGTAGTGAATCACCTACTCAAAAAAGAGGTAGGCTTGCACGCTCTATTTGAGACTACTAAGCATAAACATTCACCTATTAAGGATGTGGTTTTTTCTTTTTGTGGACAATGGACAAATGCAAAAATAAAAATAAAAATAAAAAAGAAGAAGAAGAAGAAGAAAAGAAAAGGTGATATGAGGAACATTGGTATGGTGTCAATTGCTAATCCTCCTATGCTTAAGTTAGTAAATACTATTTGTTCTAGGAACTAATAGAGTTTTTTATTTCTTATTTTTTAAATAACCTCAATGTGTATTTTGGTTTGATGTTTCCAAATCATTTTATGATAAAGGAGTAAAGAATTTGAGAAGAAGAAGTAAAGAACTTTATAGGGCATCAATTTTTAAATCTTTGTTGTCATAGTTTATAAGATATAACGATTGTAAATGTAGGCATGATTCTAGGAACATGATTGATATACGGTTGATTGTTTTTTGGGAAAATCAAGCTGAAGTCATTCTTGCTCTTTCTTGACCTTTCCAAATTGAACTGTATCTATCAAAAAAAAGCTAAGCAAGTGTTAGATGAAGTGAACTAGGGGTTGGCTATATGACTATATCAATATGGGTTAGTATTAACTATGAAAATCAAATTTTGCCAATGTTTTCAAACAAAAATTTGTGAAGGTAAGTTTTACAATAAACAAGAACTACTTAAAAATATTCATATCCAGCTAATTTTTTGTAGGCAATATATCAAAACCCCTTTGAACAATCATGGTTGCAGGTAGACAAGCAGATCTCAAGGACAAATCAATTACTATAAAAAGACATGAGTTTAATAAATAAAGTAGTGTACTTCATTCCAAAATAGGAGTGTTAATTATATAAGTATGGAGCTCAATACCCTTATATTAAACAATCACAATCACAAAGTTCACACATGTCAGAACTCGAAGGACCAGAAAA
Source organism: Quercus gilva (assembly GCA_023621385.1). Lineage (NCBI taxonomy): Eukaryota > Viridiplantae > Streptophyta > Magnoliopsida > Fagales > Fagaceae > Quercus > Quercus gilva. The sequence continues at coordinate 5,026,797 of CM042475.1, read as the reverse complement.
TATCTGGTGTACTATTTTTTTGTCATTGTTGGGCAAACTATAAAAGCCAAAACTCGTGCCATGACTAAAGGCATAGTGGCCAAAATGTCCTTGAAAAAAAAAAAAAAAAAAAAAAAAAAAAAAAAAAACCTATCTTGTTTTAATAAAAAAAAAAGGGATATGACAAATATTATTTGGACAGAAATATAAAGGATCTTTATCACATCTCGTATACCAAAAAAAAAAAAACTTTGTCAAGTAACACTATTTAAATAGACTAATCAAGAAGTTAGATCGAGGGTTGAGGATTTTGAGTGAGCAATGTCGTTTTCCTATGATGGAAGGATGTGCTAAACAAGTAATAACCTCATAAGACTGGACCACTAGGTCTCGTACACGAATCCTTCAATTTCTTTTTAAGGTGTTTTTTAGTTGTTGAAAATTTTAGAAAAAGACTATACCATATCATTTAATAGTAGGTTGACTATAAGAACGGAGCAAGTCTTAGGTCTAGCGTTCTTGTGTAATGGACATAATAGAATACAGATATATAACAAGTGTTAGACACGTGTAAGCGTCCTATTGATCGAGTCCAGTTTACAAGAGTACATGACTTAAGTCGTGTCTATGAGAATGTAGCAGATAAATGGGATGAACATGTTAACATTGTCATAACTCTTAGTAGAGTATACGCATTAGTTTATGTAAAAATTCATGTCTATTTTGGCATAAGAATCTACTTTTTTTTATTTTATATATTCACTTTTTAAAACTCCTCACATCGAATTATATATTTTACACTACATTTAATTAAAATATCAAATTTTCTTGATTTTTTTTAATTGTTTCTCTTTCTTCACACATAATAATCACCATCCACTCTTTTCCTTCATCCTCGAGAGACATAAAGAAAGAATAAACAACTAAATGCAAAACAAATAATGTCAGTATAAATTTTTGTGATTATTATAACAAACTTGTAAATTTACATAATTATACACAGATTAATATGAATGCTCTTTAACAGTCAAAGATATAAAATATAATTTTCAAGTGAATGATCTCCCAATATAAATGATGTAAAGTACATTTTAACCCAAAACAAAAATTATTACATAAAAGATTAATGTGAGTATCCAAAGTACATATGATGGCCTTGGGAAAGTGGCAACAAAATAGGACCAAGATTTGGGTGTGTCTAGGACTAGGACCATCCTAAATAAGCTACCAAAAAACAGTACCAAACAAATGAAAAGTAAAGACAAGCTTTGATGAAAATTGAAAATTGTACCGTATCATCGTTGGCAAAATAGCAAGCACACAATGTATGTATCTCTTTAAAGAAGAAGACAGTACCAACGTGGTGTCTTTACACCGACACTTTTGGCATCAAGCCCAAAACCACCCCCACAATGTTACATATTTTTGTGATTTAAATGGTTAGCAAGGTGTATAATATGCAAGGACAAAATGGTAAAGGACTATACTTAATTTTTAAATTGAGTTTAATACTAATATATTTGTGCCATTGGGGTATGTAGCTGTCGCCTGTCCACCCCAAGTGGTAATTGCAATATAAGTGTTCGGTTGTCCATTGATGGCAACCTGCAGTGTTCGTGCTGTGCACGTTGGGGCACAGAGTCATTGTGTGGGCCAAGGAAAACAATAGAGAGAGAGAGAGAGTTTCAATTTTTTTTTTCCAATGTGTCTATATTCTCTTAATGGTAATTTTTTTATTATTAGACTAAAATATTAATCGGTTTTTAGTATAGGCAGGAAATTAAACTTTAGATTTCTTATTCAACTATTAGAGACTTTAACTGTTGAATTAACTGAAACCTACTTATGGTTTCTCTTAATGAGCCTGCTTTTATCAACTTAGGTAAAGGGAGCATGGTGCTCCATAATTGTATTTATTTCTTTTATTTATTTATATCGGTTTGAAATGTTCCAAACGTGTTAATAGATGTTCATCGATTCAAAAAATATTTTTAGAAATGTTTTATGGAAATTTCAGTTTTATATATTTTTCATGTAAGTGGTATTAAAATTTTCATAAAATGGTCAATTAACAAATGCAATCACCCGTTAACGGGACCCAATAAAAAAAATATCGTACTGCTACCTGAACCCGAACTCCTACCCCTTCAGCCCAGTCCTTAAGTGTTTTGTTTTTTACCTTAGGCCAATATAGGTGGCTCATGCAAAAATAATAAGACTAATATGGGGTAAGTTGTGACTGACTATAAGTAGATTTTGCATTTAACACTTAATTTGTGAGAACTTATTTGTGAAAATTTCCTAGACATACCACATTACCAGTTTACCACCAGCTATCAGTCTATCACCAACAACAACAAGTGTTGATGCGAGTATGCTCGAGTCACCATCTTGAACTTTGGATCTAAGAACTAAGCTCATCTAAATACAACATGTGGCAAGACAACAAAAATGACCGACTGCAACAATTCGTTTAATTGCTAGATTCGTAAATGAATTGAGTTGTTTATGAGTTGTATGAATTTGACTAAAAAGAAAAATTATTTATATTTTTCTATTTTGGTTACTGACTATATATATAACGTTAAGTTTTACCATCATTGCTTCATATGAGAGGAAAATCTGAAGTGAAATGAAAAGACACATGAAAGCTACTGAGATCGAAAGGGGAAATGGGAAAATATTAGATGCGGTCAAATAACGTTGTTGAGTTGTTGGGTTGATCACACATGGAATGATTTGGTTCACTTTTCTTGACCTTGTTTTGCCTATTTTTAACGAGATGTGAAAATGCCTCAGATCATTTATAGGTGAGGGTTTAAGGGATATGTTAGTGATCAAAATGACAAGTGTCTCATATGACCTTGAGACACATGTCATTCAACAAGGAAAACATGTGTAGAATCATGATTAATTTAAGACGTGAATTTTAAACATGTGTAGACACAATGTGGTATTTGCCTCAATTTCCTTCAAAACATTTTCTCAAAAAAAAAAAAAAAAAAAAAAAAAAATCCTTCAAACCACATTCCTCCTCATTAAGATAAACACAATTTGCCAAGTCCATGAATTGAATGTGCCAAAATTGGCTTTAAAAGAAGGCATCTAACATGTTTTATAACGAATAGAAATCATTTATTTCACTTCCATATTCCGCTTTATATTTCATCCATTGTAGTATATTGTGTGTTTGCTTCTTCTTTTTTCCTATTTAAACTATAGCTATTTTATAAAGAAAAAATTGTGCTTACTGAAGTATAAAGTTGAATACAAAAAGCATATTTTATTAACATTGTTAGAATTATGAAATAATTATGTTGTATTTCTTGAGAATAAATAGTACAATGCCTTTATATAGGAAGACATATGAGTGCATTGTAAAAAAACTAAAGTGGGGTTAAACCCCAATAGGATAAATTGAGTAGTTAATATAATATATTAAGATTAGGGACACTACTAAACTCAAAAACTTAAGTTTATGAGTTTGGGTCTAACTATGTTATATAACTATATTAATCACTCTCTCTTTTTATTATTATTCAATGTGAGACTTCACATATATGTGTATACTTAACAATTTCTCCCTCATGTGTGGGCCACTAACAAGTCCTATTAGCTCCCCTTGCCTATTGCCTTTTTCCATCGTCATCATGTCATTTATGAGCCTTTCATCAGCCATTCGTAGGGACCATGTATTAATCCCACACGCTTATCAATGGAAACCAACTTGCAGTGACAGCTTTAGAAATTTTTCTCAAGGTATTTCTTAAGAAGCATAAATTATATAATTTAATAAAAAGAGAAATTTATATATTGACAACAACAATAATAAAAAAACATGCAAATACATAAAGTTTACAATTGTTTTTTACGAGTTTTCATATTTTGAAATCATTGTATGATAGTCTCATTATCAATTCAATGTGAGACTTTACATACATGTGTATACTTAACAATTTCTCCCTCACGTGTGGGCCACTAACAAGTCCTACTAGCTCCCCTTGCCGATGGCCTTTTTCCATCGACATCACATCATTCATGAGCCTTTCATTAGCCATTCGTAGGGACCATGTATTAATCCCACACGCTTATCAATGGAAACCAACTTGCAGTGGCGACTTCATAAATTTTTCTCAGGGTGTTATTTAAGAAGTATAAATTATATAATCTAATAAAAAGAGAAATTCATATATTGACAACAACAACAATAAAAAAATATGCAAATACATAAAATTTACAATTGCCTTTTACGAGTTTTCATAATTTGAAATCGATGCATGATAGTCTCATTATCAATACTACAAGTTATATCTCTTTCAATGTATATAACCAAGCAATCATTCATCCACTGAATGTAGAACAAATTATGGAACAAAATTTAATTTTATTGGCATAAAAAAAAAAACTGAGGATGTTCTCAAATTTTTTTTGAAGGGTAGACAAATAAAAAATTTTAAATTATTATATATATATATTTTTTTCAGGTCAGGGTGGTCCTGGGACCACCTAACCTTAAGGTGGCGCCGCCTCTGCCAACTTGCACATCCATGGGAACTTCACATTGAACCATTATTTAGAACCATTAGTAATACTCATTTGTGGGGCATTTTTCTGCCAAGATTATTTGTATGGGCTTTATGAGCTTGCTCAGTGTCATTCATATTTATGAGGGCTCCAGGTATGTGTGTCTCGTCCTTATTCCAACTGTGAAAGGGACTCATCCTTCCTCCATCTGCGAAACAGACCTTGAACATCTTGCCACACACTACAATGGGCTCCAATGCCACTTGTTAGAGAGAGAACTTTTGAATTAAATGATGTCCCGATACTTTATTTAAGTATTATAAACTATTAGATTTAAGGCTCCGAGGTGTTAATCTCCCAACAACATACACTAACAAACATCATTTAATCCCCCTCAAAAAAAAAATCATTTAATTTGTTATCTAGTTCAGTCTGAAACCATGGTGCCTGTTTGAACATTGAAAATACTAGTAAAAACAAGAGAGGGAGAGAAAAAATCTTGAACAGTAACATAAGCTTCTAGGCCATAGGCTTAACAAATTCTTAAAAAAGGGACATAAGATTGTTCATTATTGATAAAATTTTGTCTTACTCTAATTTTTTGGCCTTGTGCATCATCAATTTCCCTTTCTTGCTTAATTTTTGTAGTCTAACCAAAAGGTGAGCCCACGTTCTTTCAAGTGATTGGAGGATAATAAAAAATGTCATGCTCAAAATTTTTCAAATTTAAAGATTAGTTTGGTAAAATTGATATGCTTTGACTTTAAAACAAGATGTTATAAATCCATTCTTCATATAAGAATAGGTTAAATGAAGTTGTTTTGAGTTTATTAACATATTCATACATCATAACAATAATTCCAAATTGGTATGTTTATAATATTTCGTTTGAGTTAACAAATTCAAACTATCAACAATATTTATAACTTTGATTATGACATCTTGACCTTCATAGAAGATAAGATAGTGTGAATGTGTGATAGGTGGCGCCTTTATCTATGGCCATGAGAGTCTATGAGTTACTTTACCAATCAAAACCTATGGTACTCCATAAAAAGTGTTTCATGTGAAAATCATTAATAGAAGTAAAGCATGATAATTAAGTACTCAATTACACGTGACCATGAAAATAATGCTTAATTTGTTTATCATAAACTTGTGAGTTGTTAGTTAACTCACATGTCTTTAAACTTTTAATAAGAGATTTAGTAAGATTGAAAAAAAACTCATGATATCTTGATAAATTGATAAAAAGACACCTATAAAATCAAATCCAACCTTATAAGAATGGTGGAATTTAGACAATGTCAAAAATCTCATGGGTTTCTTTGATCCCTCATAAAATGATAGGCTCCAATTCAATTCAATGGCTGTCCTTTTGAAGATGTGCTTAACTTTTCTTTTTATGTAGATACTTTGAAAATGAAAAATATATTTGTGTATAAACGCTGAATTCTTATCCAATGTAAAAAGGAGAAAATTTTAGTCTACATGTATTAAGCTTCATCCAAAAAATTAACAATTATGAATTGGCTAAAATGATGCTAGTGATCTTCATCTTTTCTTCTCTTTCTTATAAAATATCAAAAACTCAAATTTGTAGACTTATTTTACATAAGATGGAGGGAAAAAGTGTGAGTTTTTAGTGTCAAGTATCATAGCAAAAGTTAGAATTTTTTTAAGGCTACAATACTTTTTAACCCCTTTGGTATGGATCCCTTAACTATGAAACTCATAATTTACACTATCGAATATTACAATCTGTTAGCATTTGTCATTAACCATCCCAAAATGTGGTCATCTTTGGTCAGGTTAAAAAAAACAATGGAAGACTATAAGATCTGTTTGGATACAACTTATTTTACTAAAAACTAAAAACTGAAAACACTGTAGTAAAATAATTTTTAAATGTATGAATAGTTCCGTGGGATTCATTTTTAATGAAAAAGTTGCTGAAAAGTGAAGTTTGTGGGTTTCGTGAACAATGTATGGGTACACTGTTCACGAGAAAAAAGTCAACAACTGCAGCTAGAAGAAAGAAAGAAAGAAAAAAAAAAAAAAAAAAAAAGCTAAAAACGCGCAAAGGTTGAAAACATGAACATGGACATGCTATCCAAACGCACACAAATAGAAGATGATGCATGTTGACATTGTTGTAATGGTTGTGGATTATGAGTTTTAGCTAAATCAATCAGAAATGTTTTTTGTCATCAAATAAGAAACATGAAAACAAATCTCTCAAAAGGAAATTAATTGTTGTTTAGACAGGATGGTAAAACACAGTCATCATAAAATGGATACAAAAGTTCAATTTTTATTTATTTATTTTTTTAAATAAGAGTTTAAATTATAAGTTTCTACAATTGAGATAGTAATCCTAACCTTGGAGGACATAAAATATAAGCAAAAATATACTTTACATCCTATGACTTTGATCAATCACCATTTTAGTCCATTAAGTTTAAAAAAAAAAATTCATTTTAGTCCATTAACTTTAATGTTACAATCACTTTAGTCCTTCTGTCGATTGCCATTAAAAATTTTTTGTCAACTCCCTTAAGAGTTAAAACAATTTCATTTCCCATTTTTTATTAATTTATTTAAACAAAAAAAAAATCATTTTTTAAATTAGCAAATTAAAATGACAAATGTTCAAATTTAACGGAGTAAAATAAAAACTTTTAAACTTTTTTTTTTATGGAAAAAAAAAAAACTTTTAAACTTAGTGGATTAAATTGACACTTGATTAAAGTTATAGAATGTAAGGTGTATTCTTGTTTAAAATATATTTAGGCATGAGTAAAGTATATTTTTTTGCCATAAGTTTGTGGGTTTTTTTTTTGTTTTTTGTTTTTTGGGAGTCATTTACATTTCAAAATTTTCATTTTGGTACTTCTTGTTTTATTCTACTTTCATATTGATCAGATCGTTCATTTTTGTTAGTAATCAACTACAAGTGCCAAATAAATAGCATCCTATAAGCTGTCACAAAATTAAACATATATGGTCAAAATGATAATTTCAAAACAAGGATGAAATAGAGATAACACCAAAAGATAAAAGTTTTCTGTCTTTCTCTATCACCGGCTAGGCATTACATCTAAAATAGAAAAAAAAAAAATTTCTCTTCAAAATGCTCTGTATGTTTTATTATTTGGTATGAAATTTGAAAATCTAATAGTTAGATTGTATATTCTTCTTATACTCTCTATGTTTGTAAAATTTCAAGAAAATCAAATATTAATTACTATATTATCAATCAAATATTCAAATTTCAAGTTTTTGTAATATAAAATTATGTAAAAAAAATAAATTTATTGGTCAAATAGTAAATAACATATGATTTGAATAAAATTTAACATACATATTAAAAATATAACGAATATACAATCTAACTATTAAATTTTTAAAATTTACGCTTAATACAAAATATACAAAAAGTTTGGAGACTTTCACATCCAAAAACATTGTTTTTTAAAATATGAAAAATAAAAATCACGTGCATCAACTCAAAAAAAAAAAAATAATAATAATAATATCAAATCACTTTTAGTCTAGTTAATAAACACTCCTCTGACCAATGATTTGGGCAAAGCAAACAGTAAAGGGGCTCAGAAGTCAGAACTCAATGGAGGAAGAGAAGCAAGAAATTCACCGTATCAAGCCAATCCGTTGCATCGTCAAACTGGGTATGACTTTTTCCTTTTTTTCTTTGATATAGAAATCCCATCTTTTTTTGTTTTCTTCTCTAAAACAGTAACAAAAATTTAAATCACTTGTAAATTGGTAAACTTTGATATTTTACACTACAAGTCCTGTTGCTTTTTCCAACTTTATGTTATCACATTTTTAATTTCTTGATCGTTTATTAGCTTTTACCAAGAAACCCAGAAAGCTAGCTTGGGCAAACATGTTTGTACAAGTCCATTGGCAATAATAGATTAAAGGGTGTCTATTATTAAAACTGTGTTTCACCCATGTTTAAATACCCAGCAAGTTAGAGACTTTGATGTGAAATGAGCAAAGAATGTCATGCAAAATGTAATTTATGGTTAAATATATTTAGAGGATAGCCAAAAGGAATAAGAAAAGAACTGTTATGTACTTTTTCTCTATAACCTTAACCAAGTTTATTAGTTATTACACTACAGCGTTGTTGCTCATTTCACCTTTATATGCTTGTGTTTACCTTAATTGTTGTTTATTAGTTTTACCAAGAAGCCAGAATGCTGCTTGAGCAAACAATTTTTATACAAGTCCATTGGCAGTACTAAAATTAATGGGTTCCTATTAAATTTCATTTCAACCCATGTTTAAAATTAATCCCTGCTTTAATACCGAGAAAGTTTGAGGCTTTCATGTAAAATGAGCAAATAAATGTCATGCAAAATTGACTATATGGTTAATTATTTTTTGAGGATATACAAATGGAATACAAAAATAATTCTTATGAGCAAACTATTAACAAATGTGCTTTGTGTTGTGAAGGAGGTGCGGCAATTACTTGCAAAAATGAACTTGAGAAGATAAATGAAGAAAACCTTGACATAGTGTCTTCTCAGCTGAGGCAAGCAATGATGCCAGGGCGGTCTCCTTCTATGAAGGTTCTTGGGATGGATTGGAGCAAGAGACATGGGAAATCAGAGGTTTCGTGTAACATAGATGATTTTGTAGACAATGCAAATGTAGATTCTAGTCGTTTTGTTGTCGTTCATGGAGCAGGTCAGTAACATGGATCCATTCATGAATTGGGAAACGATTCTTGATGACAAGCATTTAAGACACTGAATTGAAATATGATTATGATGCTAATTAATAGTGTTGCATAAACAATGAGAATGATGCTTTTATGTATAAAGAACACGGTCATTTTCTTTATACTGCAGGACAATTTCCCTGTATTCTTTCAGGATTTGATGCTTTGAAGTTGTTTATATAGTTTTTATAAAGTATGCGGCAGTTCAATTTGTAATCTATAATGGGGGTTTAGGTTCTTTTGGTCACTTTCAAGCCAGTAGATCTGGGGTTCATAAAGGAGGATTGGACCAATCTCTTGTCAAGGCTGGTTTTGTCGCTACGCGAATTTCTGTAAGATGAACTGACTTTTTGTATTTGTTATTTCATGATTTTTTATTTCTTAGCTTTTGATTTCAGCAATTGTGTAGAACTTTTCTGCACTTTAGTCGGTTGAGTTTGTGAAGATGGATTGGATATATTTTTAGAATGATAGAAGTAAGTTGAAAGAATTGGGCAACTGAGTATAGTTGATATGGATGCTAATTTATATAAAACTTGAAATTTTGTACCCATGCACCCTTCCTTGTATCTACCAGAACTGTTTCACCTGATTAAGGTTTTTGTTAACCCTGTTTAGATGACATATCGTTTGGAGAATTTTTATGAATGGAGTTGTTTGAGTCCTTGATTAATTGGGCTACCATGATTGCAGTTCAACAATCAACATTAGGGAAGAGAGATGCAAAAAAAAAAAAAAAAAAAATTGGTTGCCTTTAGAAGTATGATGCTGTATTTCATGTCAACCTACTATAGTTTATTTGAGCCCTTGTTTCTCTTGGCCTGATTTTGTTTTGGAATTAGTACAAAAGCTATATGGGAGCCAAATCTCAGATACTAAGAAGATGTTGACCAACAAAAAAGATTCTCCACATTCATTAATCTACACTTATTTGGTGTTCAATTATATAAAATTAGGCAATTGTGATGTCAGAATTCTCTGGTTAGATCCTTTACTTCAACAATTAGTTGGTCTACTATATAGAAAATTGGTGAACAAGGATCTTTTTCTTTAACTTATTTATCCTTTTTTTTTGTTTTGTTTCCATTTTTTTTTTTCAGGTTACAACCCTCAATCTTGAAGTTGTTAGAGCATTAGCCAGAGGTACTAATTTAGTTGTTACAATTCGAATTTTATGCATGTTTTCTCCTAACTCTACTTATCCAAAAAAAAGGGTTTTCTCTTAGTTCTATATTTTATATATCTGCATATCTTCCTCTTCATCAAGTCTAGGTCTGTAATGCAAGTCAACGTTTGTGTATCAAATGTGAAAGAATGCCATACATATTTCTTTATAAGCATACTTTGCTTCAGACAATTTTATCATAACCAAGTAGACAATTTGACAAACCATGTCACCAGCTTCCATGAAGTTCTTATTGCAAAGTTATTGGGGTTGAGAATTTGCCAACTTGTGATAGTTTCTTGTTGCCTCATTATTTGTAATTCTCTTTTTCTTGCAATCTTTTGTTCATGCTTGATATTATTTTTTGAAGGAAGATAATATGGTAAAATTTACGTTGACAGAGAATACAAATATTACAATTTCAGCAGACATTTGAATTTTTGTGAGAATGCTATATTATTATTATGTTAGACAACCCAATTTTCTGCCTTGCATGTCTTTTAGAAATGGGAAGTAAAGCAATTACCCTTAGCAAAGTTTTGTCTTTTCTTGCAGAGGGTATTCCTTCAATTGGAATGTCCCCATTTTCATGTGGCTGGTCAACCAAAGAGAAAAATGTTAGGAGCCTCCAGAAAGACTGTTGTTTCACTATATGCACCAATAATGGAGGCTTGTTTTTTTATTCTTTCATTTCTGGAGATGCTGTCTCCTTTTCCTAAGTTTGAACTCTCATATCTCTTACAGATAGCCTCAGCAGATTTGGCTGCGGTGGATAAGGCTGTTGACTCTGGTTTCATACCTGTAAGTTTGAATTGTTTGATCTATGATAATAATACTTCAAAGCTTGAAATTATAATAAGTCTTGTTCTCTTGAACATCATCTTTTCTAGGTAAAGTTAACGATCATCTGTATTGAGTAGCAACTGGTTAAATTTATCACCACACACTCAGGTGCTTTACCTTGTTTGTCCAGTAAATAACCATCTTAAACATCAGCTATACTCAAAAACTTAAGCCACTAAAAGGGAGTTTTCTGAATATAATTTAACTTTCTGAAAACCTTTTTGTTGAGTAAGTAAAAAATTATCTCATTATTAGTTCTTAGTTAGGAAGATCATTAGATAAATAGATGAAGATTACTGAAGGTGTAGAATCATATAATTTTTAGATAAAGGAAGTGGCCTATGTCATACAGAGAGGATCATTCTTTTGCAATTAGTAGTAGATGTTTTAGCCACTAAAGATGTTTATTCTTATCTGCCTTCCAGGTTCTGCATGGAGATGCAGTGCTTGATAAATTACAGGTTTGGTCCCTGTGAGACATGTTTATCACCTTTGTTTGTTATTAATTGTTAATAACCTCATTCATTTACTTTATAAAATCAGGGCTGCAGCATATTGAGTGGAGATGTTATCATACGTCATCTTGCGGCGCACTTAAAGCCTGAATATGTTGTTTTTCTTGTATCCACTAATTTTTATAAGTTCTTTTCATGCTTAGAATACTATAAACATAAGATTCTTTTATTCATTCTAGCAAAATTAGAATCAGATGGCTTGCGGATGGGTCTTCAGTGTTTTTACCTGATAAATGTTATTGAAAGTGAATGGCTTTTACAATCCTCTTTACTAACTTGTCTCTTAATCAAAGCTTTAAAGCACTGATGAAAGCTGCCTTCATTTGTCATGTATAAATATCAGTGAAATGATTAAGGGTGATGACATGGTTTTTGAGGGGAAAATAATAATTGGCTAAAATACTTTAAACACCCTAAGTTTTGGGTTCCTTCTAAATCGGTCAATTGAGTATTAAAACCTGTAATTACTGTGTTAAGTATTACAATAATGTCAACATGCCCCTTCCATCAACATCTCTTAGGATCTTGTTATTTACCCATCCATAAATGACATTGTTTTGAACAGAAAAAAAAAAAAAAAAATTTGATGTTGCTTTTAGGTAATGACGAAAATGTGACGTGACACACCATAATGGAAAAGGGCATATTGACATTATTGTAATAGTTGAGGGTTGAAATTGCAAATTTTGAAAGTCAAAGAACCAATTTTGAAGTGACCCCAAAGTTAAGGGATGTAAAACGCATTTTAGCCTAAGTAATTTGTTTCTGTTACTAAATGGATTATTGGAATTATTTTTTATGTTATATTAAGAACACGAATATAACTTTTATGGCATTATGTATCAATATATGTATGGGAAGTTGGTTTTCCCAATATTCACATTTGACGCATCTTATACTTAGCTAGAGTTAAATTACCTCTCTGATTGATATGTATCAAATGACATTCTATGCTGTTATCCAATTAATGTGGATTAAAGACAGATGTTTTCGGTGTATATGACCGTCCACCGACAGAACCTAATGCAGTACTCTTGAGGGAGATTGGTGAGTACTTGTTATAAAACCTTGATCTTATACATGCATGGTATCTTAACAAGTTCAGTTGGCTTGTTAAATGTTGACTGAATGAGCATGGCAAATTTTCCCATTCTGGCAGCTGTTGGCGAAGATGGGAAGTGGTCTGTAGTGAAACCAGAGCTTCAGAACATGGATAAGCAAGGTTAGTGAGAAAAGAATTGAGATGTTTTATCTCAGCTTTACATGACAATATAGTGGTCCATTGTTTTATAGTGACAGTTTATAGGGGGCACATCTGCTTTGCCACATGTTTTTAGTATCAGCTTATAGGATTTTCAAGGAATTTTCTTCTTCCATCTACAGTGATAGCAGCATCTACATAAAACTAGATGAATCAAATTGATTTTCAATGCATTTACAAACTTTCACTATGTTTCAGTATCGGATTTTGCTTCAGCAGTTTAGCATGACTCTTCTGATGGAATGTTAAGACTATAGCTTTAATTGCTGGTTGCGTCTACATGCTTTTATGCCTAGCTCAACATAAACGGGTAAACTGGGGAGATTCAAACAATGGGAGTATATATATTTACATTTAAAAAAAAAATAAAAAAAAAAAACCTTTCTGTGCTGTGTTTGTTGATATAATGGTGGATTTAGATTTACAAATATTGAGAAAAGCTGAGAATCTTGTAAAGCTACTCCTTTGTGTTAACTTAAACTGAGGAGATTCAAACAATGGGTGTATATATATTTACATTTAAAAAAAATATTTTCTGTGCTGTGTTGTTGATATAATGGTGGATTTAGATATTCAAATATTAAGAAAAGCTGAGCATCTTGTAAAGTTACTCCTTTTTGTTAACTTATCTTCGGAAACATAGGATTTTAAACAGGCACAAGAATATGGATCTGCGGTTTTAGACCAGAGCTCCAAAATTTAATAGATTTTTTCTCATATTCTGTCAACAGTTCAAACAACTGTAGCTGCTCATGATACAACTGGGGGTATGGAGACCAAAATAGCAGAAGCTGCAATGATTGCAAGACTTGGAATTGACGTTTACATTGTGAAAGTAACGACTCCTTTGTTACAATTTTACTTAATCTTTTTCAATTTATGTTTTGAGAGCTTGTAGTGATTAAGATTAGGCTGGATGCAGGCAGCCACAAACCACGCATTAAGGGCCTTAAGCGGAGAACTGAGAGACAACATTCCTGATGATTGGTTGGGGACAGTCATCCGATTCGTGAGCTGAGATTGGCAGCTAAGACCACCTTGTATAATGTTGTAACATTCTGATCAGCCATTCTTTTACACTATGATATGAATGTGTCAGAAAATCTAGACCCTCAAATTGATTTGAGTTTGAAATTGTTTTAGCACAGGTGCTTGCAAATGTTTTCAGCCCTCAGTGGAAAAATGACATTCATGCAGGGCTTGATTATTATCCTGTGGTCTATTTTGCTTGCCTGAGGGTTACTATTTGCGTCATGTTACAATTGCCAATTGAGGCAGTGTGTTTCTTTAGAGTTGTACTCCAATTTTATCCTCCAAGACTCATTCGGCCTCGTTGTTCATTCTGTTGTAAGAGGGCTCCAAGCCAGAAACAGTAAATTCTATGCAACGAAAATCCAATTCAGCAATGGCTTATTTTGAAAATAGTTTGTTTTTAACCGATAGATAATGCATTTATGAGGATACACTAGATGCACAAATTACTTGTGTATGCTGTGCAATCACACTTGCATAAACAAATCATATCAAAAATACAATTTACCGTTCCTCCTTGGATTCTATTCCCATTATCTTGTTTCTTTCACACAAATGTGTTATTTATAAACTGTTTCTTTCACACAAATGTGTGATTTTATAAACTGAAAATGTGATGTAAAATCATGTTTTCAGTTATAAAAACTCATGCATAACATGTGCAAGTCTTTTTTCCTATTCCCTAATATAGGCATCCTCTCTCTCACAATGTGTGGATCTTACACTTGTGTGAAATTTACACTGAAAAACGACCAATGCACATGTTAAATGCATGAGATACCTTCTCTCTCACATGTAGATCTTAAGCGGTTATAAAATTTACACTATGAGGGACAATACAATAATATTTCTATGAGAGGTGATATATTTATATATTTATCAAATGCATGGGATACTTGTTACACACGAAGAAGCTATTCACCAATACAATATTTTCCCTAACCAAAACAACATTTTCATTTCTTTTAATTACAGTAAAAGGTCCAAAATGGATGGATCCTTGGATCCACAGAAAGCGAGTGCAGAATGAGGTTTTAAAAAAATATAAGATACGTGTTATCAAGGGGTGACAAAATCAAAAGGCCACCTTAAAGCCTAAAGCAAAAACAATCATCCATCCATTTCTGTACATATTCGCTCAGTCTAAAAGCACAAAAATAGTATAAACATTTTCAGCACAGATAAATTCAAAAGCAATTAAGAAAAAAACCACAATTATGAGAACCAATCTATTTGAATATGAAGAACTTTAAATGGTGACAACATGAGGCGCTAAGAAGTGTATATACAGTCTTTGCTGGAATATATAACTTCTCCACACCGAGACCCAGGAAATGGGTCGGCACTAATCAAGCAGAAGGAAATAGTGATTATAAAAACCTAATTCATAATGGCAAAGTCTAGTGATAGGTTGAGGCCACATTTCAATAAGAACATTTCTGAAATAAGTGACCCCTAAAGTAAGCTACTATTACGTGGTTCTGTTTAAAGTCCCGGTCTTGAAGCATTCCCCATTCATGAAGGACAATTACTTGGGGCCGATGTCCTTAAGGCCACAGAAACAACCAACTCTTTTCCATCACCAAATCCATCCTTGATCTGCATAATAGAATCCAAATAAATGAGATAATATAACAATACATAATCCATTAGGAAACAGTAGTGCCAACAACTTTTTTGAAACATATTTCATAGAATCTATTATAGATTACCTAATAATTTCCAAGTAACAAAAATTTTTGACCAGTACAAAATTCTGATGCCAAGCTGAAGCTGAAGACATTAGACATTAGAAATTAGAACTATAGAACTATAGCATCATTCACTTTTACTCTCCTAAATAAACCAGAGACCAAGGGCACCTTTAACGTTAATTCAAGTACAAAATTCTGATGCTTTAACCTTATAATGCTTGCATTCCTAATACTGTCTATAGCCCATAGTGTATTAGTTTTCTTCCCAAACTGCATCAAGATGTAAAATGTGACAGGCTTTTATTTGTCAATACACTTATGAGTTCCTTTCATGTTGTGAACAAGCGTATTGAAGCCATGTTGTAATAGTGCAGTGTCACTGCCAACGGATGGAAATAGAAGGAGATGATTCCAAGCAGCTGTCTTTGGAGCTATAAACTTTCATCAGTATATATCAATAAACAGATAAAGACAAGGGAGTCAATAAATCTAAATATGAAGCACCCCCACATTTTTTACTCATTCATCTTGCAATGTTTTCATATAACAATTAAAAGACCTATTACAGAAAACTTTCAATGAATTTTTTTTTTTAATGGGGTATCTTGTAACAAGTAGAGATTATGTTCCTTCCTCATATAGCTACATTACAACTGAGCTGGCAATAGCTAAAAAATGTAAAACAACCTCAAGCAGGACCCGTTACAATTCACAAAGCAGGACCTTGATGCTGCACACCGAAGAATAGGTATATGAGAAAAACTTTAAAAACAAAATACTTATTAAATAAAAAAATTTCTTTGCTAGTTATGAATGGGCTTATTTTGACAAATTATGTATAATGCATGACAAGCCATCCTCACTTGATAAAATTTCTTCTCCTTATCTCTTCTTGTAAAATAAAAGGAAACAAAATGGAGGACAATATATGCCCCAAAGAAACAACTAAGAAAAGACAGAATAAGGAATTATATCCTAATATGCAACAAGAATGCAAAGCAGAACTGCTCTAGCATTTCTAGTATTACATAATCTTGATTACTAGTCTAATGTAAATATGACGGTAGAACAGAATAGCATTCATCTCAGCATAAAATAAGGCTGCCAAGAAAACAATGAAGCAGCAAACAAAATAAGATGCTAAATCTTTTCTTTCATCAAAATATAGTTAGTACATTCCTAGCACAACATAGAACCAAAAACCATTCATCCAATAATACATATTCCTTCAGAAAATAAAAATGATCCTAAACTCTATTTATTCCCAACGAAATTCAATAATAAACAAAACTGAATACTAATTCAGCAAAGTAATGGGAAAAAAAAAACAGTGGTTTTTTACTGTCACAGTGGCCAAATGACAACAGCAAAAACTGGCTCAATTGCAAATTATTTAAACAAAATCAAGTGTGTAAGAAGCATGGACATGGACATGGATACAACACTACATGGGACATGGTGACACTACAATTCTTGAAAAATTAGGAAAATACGGCATTAATCAATACATTGTTATGTGTATGCTATTTATTTTTTAGAATATTTTATGTTTATTCTAAGTTTTCAAAATAAATAACAACTAAGAGAATCATTAAAAACATAACTAAAATCGAAGGAATTTTTATAAGAAAAAGTAATATTTTTTCTTCTTGACCCAGTAAGGACACACATGTAGAGTGTCCCTGGCGTGTCTTTGTTCAACAAGGTCACTCAGGAATTTTGGAGTGTCTTGTTCTTCTTAGTTCTTATGTTAGCGCTATAACATATAAAAATATTCTTCATTCAGAATCCTGAAAATTACTAAAAATTGTTCCAAAACAAAAAGGATTCCCTTATGCAAAACACCATAGATTATCCAAATTCCAAGCCACATATAACCTATCTACTGCAGCAACCACAAATGATTTCCAATGACTCCAAGCATTAACAAACTCATAACTCTCCAATAACAAAACTATTAATAATCATATAAACAAAAGACCCTTTCAATTTCAATACAAAAGGGAAGCCAAAGTAGATTTATGAACAAAACCCGAGTCTACTTGCAATAAAACTGCCAGGCGCTAGCAATCCAACAAATAGCACAGAGCAGAGCAGCCAAGGGCCCAGCTTTCACATCCAAACAGGCGTAAAATACAGAATAGATAAAAGCTAACAAGAAACCAAAATTCAAAACCAGAACAAAATGATTCCCAAACAGAAAAAAAACTCCAAGTGGGGAGGTTGAACAGAGAGGGCGTGAAATAAAGCATAAGAAATGCAACAATACATAGAAGGAACTTTTAGGCCTGTACCATGCTTTCCTCATGCTCCACTGTATGTTGACTTTCTTCTTTAGCCTTCTCGTACATTGCATATAACACCATGTGGAGTAGCCCCAAGACCAAAATTGCAGTATTTGGAATCTAGACAATTAAGACAAGAAAGAAGAAATTAAGCTAAAATTTAATGGCTTAAAGTATCTAAAACAGTGATAGAATTCACAAATGAAAATTACTTTTTTTTTTTTTTTTGCTAAATCACAAATGAAAATTACTTACAATAATTAAAAGGTCCTGATTAAACCAACCATATGCAAACCAAAATCCGGCATTCAATGTGTGGAAGAATGGTACATAAAAGGGAATAGACTCCACACTCTTAGTTCGAACCTATAAAAAGGTAAAGATAGGTAAAATGCTTACACGTAGTTTTTTTTTTTGAAAAAGTGAGAGTAATTAGTTTACTCACCACAATACTTAAGTCTCTTAATAAAACACCAACTAAACTGATACCACAAATGCATCCTAGAATTTTGACACGGAATGTGTCATCCACTACAAAATATGTGACAAGAAAGATTGAGGTGAACAACCCCGTGTTCAAAAAAGTGAATGCTTTGAGAGTCGAGTTCTGCAATCAAAATTCAACATTAATATATAATTGGGTGAATAAAATCTATAATTTCCCAATTAATACAGTTTTAATACTGACCCTTAGGGGCTTTGGTGCATAAATAATGTATAAGACAATATATATTATCTGCATCACACAATCAAATAAGTTGACTATGCAGAGAAGCAGATAATCTTCTTCGATTACTGCATAATACAGCCAAAGCGAGGAATTGAATAAACCCAACAGGTAAGGTTCCGATTGGAAACCTTGGGCTGATTTCTTCTTAATAATTTGATAAAATGTTGACCTGCAATATAATTTTTTATACATTAAATTTCAATGCTCATTTTTTGTTGAACAATACTAAATTTATGAGTTGAAAGTGGCGAAATTGATACTTACACTGGAGCCAACACTACCACCAATGAAATACCGCTACCTGGCAGTAGAGAAAATATAAGTTAATAAAACTAGCACTTAACCCATTACAATTCAAATAGTTTCTTAACTAATCAATCAACTAATTAAGTTAAAAATTAAAGATGAATAACCCTAGTGGATTTTTACTCTGTCAAGCACAAATTTCACTAATTATTATTTACTACTTTTTAATAACTAATACTATCGTACTACTTTGCTTTTTTTGAACATAATAGTATAAAACCACAGAATAAATAAAATAAAATAACACACCACCCACACTAGTCTTTAAAGCCCCACCACTCATTACTATCAAATTTCAAATAGAAAAAGAAAAGTCTAGGGGAAAAATAAAAACAACAACAGAAACACAAGAGAGAGATGCAAGCTCACTATTTTTTATACCTAAATTACATTTTTTTTTTGCAATCAACATCTTAGTTTAAGATTGATATGTCCATTAATTTGTGAATTCAAATATTAATTTGAACAATGGAAACAACCATACTAAATAATCTCGAATAAGGATAATTATAGAGCTATATAATATATACGGAGTATTAAACTCGAATCACAATTAGAATCCAAATTAAATAAAACCACTTCATCATTATTACTATTGAATGTTTCATCTTGTAAACACATATTACATCCTAATTTTATATAACTAAAGTGATAAGGTAATAAGGATAACTAAAGTGATCCTTAAATAAATAAATAAATAAATAAAAAAGAAGAAACACACGCACACGTACATGCACGTTACAACTTTTTTTGCAATCAACATCTTAGTTTAAGATTGATATGTCCATTAATTTGTGAATTTAAATATTAATTCAAACAATGGAAACAACCATACTAATAATCTCGAATAAGGATAATTATAGAGTTTTATAATATATACGGAGTATTAAACTCGAATCACAATTATAATCCAAATTAAATAAAACCACTTCATCATTACCACCAAAAAGACAATGCAAGCAAATTTAATCAAAATCAACAGTAGCATCATATAGTGACACAGGTTTGTTTGCTTGTTTTAGCTTAAAATACCAATTTAATTTGTGTGTAAATACATGTAGGTTGTTGTAATATGTAAGTGATCCTACTTCAGTGATAGAAGAAAGAAAAGTGATTGAAAGAAAGAAGAAATTGAGATTTAATTAATGGCTAGCTCAAACCACTATTGAGAAACAGGAGGTGTAATACCCGGTTCCAATAAATAAATAAATAAAAAGGAGATTTATTTTTAGGGGTAATTTAGTAATTTCTGATATTAAAGTTAACAATATTTATACTCTGATTGTATCATGTAAACCCTAGCCACCCTAAGGATTTTGCTTTTTACGCCTAAAGATTTTCTAAGAGGAGTTGCTGTCCAGCCCGCCCCCCCTCCCCCCCCCTTTCTTCATCTTTTCTCCTATCTAAGAAGCCAACTAATATATGTTCAGTTAAGCAAAATTTCACCACTAAAAGCACATCACTTTTATTCCATGATTCTTGTTGAGGGCAATGTAACTAGATGTGTGTTGGCCACTATGGGCAGTAATGACTTGTCATTAAGGTTCCTTATTGATAGATAAAAGCTAAAGCCAATACCAATTATTTGAAGGTTTCCAAGGACTTTAGTCTTTTCATGTGTAAAGCATTTTTGCTTTGTTTTCTCTGATGTTGGATGGCATTGATATTTGAGGTCCAAGGATCTAAGTGACAAACTTGTTTGGAGTAAATTCTTTATTTAGTTTGCTAAAAGGTTTATATTGGATTGGTCTTGGGAAATTGCAAGGATTTTTTAATAGGCTTTGGATTGAGGTAAGTAACCTTATCCTAATTGGTTTTATTTTGCGTAACTTTAACTACTAAAAATTGTTTACAGTTGTTACAATTTTATTTCTATTGCATTACTGATTTCAAGTAAAGAATTATCACAAATATATCTAATTATTGAATATATGATGTATTTTATTTAATTGTTTTTAGCTATAGTGATTCAAAGTAAAGAATAAAGAATTTTCACAAATATATATGAGCATTAAATATAAGATTTATTTTATTTAATCTTTTTTTTAGCTATATTGATTTAAAGTAAAGAATATAGAAATATCGCAAATATATTTGAATATTGAATATATATGTATTTGAATAAGATATATTTTGTTAGAAACTATGATTTCATATATATGATTATGAACAATCTGACTATGAATTGATTCTGATACCTAAACCAATGGGAGTTATTTATTGGTATTCTGATACCCAAAATAATGAGGGTTATTCATTGGTACTATAATATCCAGCCAACAGGGATTATTCATTAATACTTTGATACCCAAACCAATAGGGGTTATTTATTGGTACTCTAATACTTAACCAATGGAGGTTATTTATTGGTACTTTGATGCCCAGTCACGGGGATATAGCGTGACGATAGTCATAAGATTGTTAAGAATATGAATTACGTTTGAATATTTGAACTATTTTGAGTCTTAAAAATTACATATGTGATTTTGAAAATGTTTGAGTATTTGAACTATTTTGAGTCATTAAAACTGTTTATGTATTTTTAGAACCTATTGTAAGTTATAGCTTTTGATAAATGAAAAATTGACTACTTTCTAAACCATCTATGATATATTTGTAAGATTAAAGTATGTGATTTATTTGTAACTTATTATTTTAAGATTATGAAACTTCTTTAGTTATTTTTGAAAACCCATAACATATTATAACTTTTAAAGGCTCATATTACATCTTAATACTTTACAGATCTATTGCTTAATTGAACTTATTAGGATTTTGGTTATTTATTGAGTTGTTAGCTCACCCCCATTTTTCCCCTCCAATTTCAGATTATGAAGAATAACAAGTTTTGAGAGTTTTGATGTTGTGTTGTGAGTGGGAAAAGAAGTGATTATGTACATAAGGTTTGGATTTTGTTTCCTATTAAATTATTGGAGATCTATTTATAAAGAAATTGTTGAGGTATTTTGGATTTAATTGATTTAATTTTTGAAGATAAATTTTAGTTGCTAAGAAGGCTTTGCACACTTATAGGGTGTTTACTTTATAAGCGTGCGGCAATTGTCACGTGCCTATCTTTATAGTTGGGTTTAGGGCGTGACAGGAGGAATCCTAGATCATTAAACATAGTAATTTTTTGGATAAAAATAGCTCGCTCGATTAGCACAGCACTCAAAAGAGGATTTTTTTTATGATCAGTCTCTACTCTCTAACAGCCAAAGTTACCTTTCAACTTTGCCTTCTCTAAGCCAGGGGCGGAGCTACCTTTTACAATGGGGCTCCCCCCCCCCCACAAAAAAAAAAAAAGCTCAAAAATTTATTATAGCCACTAAAAAATAGGTTATACAGAATTGTTATAACAATTGGCCCCTCCAAATGAAATTAACTGGCCCTCCATGTGTCCTTAACTACTTGTTTCATTCATATTTACTTAATTACTTTGACTTTTTTTAGTCTTTCCTCCATCTCTTCTCCCCCCAACACATCAACAAGCCCACAACTTTTATAAGTTTTACTCACTTTTACTATTAGCTTCTCTTTTTAATATGTATTTTTCAATGTTCTACTTTTCAGTCATTTCCAAAAGAACTCATCACTCAGTGCAAATGTTCTCATAGTCTTACACTAACTCTCTTTAATCTCTTTATAAAAATTCATTAGAGCATTGATAAGTGGGTCATACATACATAAATAGATACATACATATTTTTTGTGAATCAATATGATTATTTAGTCTTGACTGGCCCCCCAAGAATAAATTTCTAACTCCGCCCCTCTCTAAGCCAAAGGTAACTATTTATATTTATTGTTTAGAACTAGTCATCCATATTCAGTTATTTACAGATTTTTTTTTAAAGCTTGTAAATATTTTTAGCACACTATTAAAGAGAAAGTCTTAGGCTTCTCTAGGATTAAAATCCAAACTTAGGTGATTTGCCTAGAACCGATTAGCAAAGCTCTTTTGACGCCTGGCTCTAAGTAAGTATAACTAAAGTGATAAGGTAATAAGGATAACTAAAGTGATCTTTAAATAAAATAAATAAATAAAAAAGAAGAAGAAACACACGCACACGTACATGCACATGCACATGCACTGCATGCTCATACATAGACTTGCACAAACACAGGGTCATGCCGTGCACACAAATCACATGGGACAGCAGTATCTACACATATAAAAATTTTAAGGGGGTATCGTTAAGTCTATTTGTAGTGTCTGTTACCTATCAACCAAAGGATCTTTGACAATGTGTAGTTACTGACAATGCTCGCCATATCTCAGATCCCTAGCTTTCTCGTTCAGTCCTGTAGAGAGAGAGAAAAGAAAAAGAAAAAGAAAAAGAGAGTGATCAGACATAGGCTCGGTTAAAAATCAACACAGACACTATCTCTACAGTTAAAGCCACTCACGTGAGACTTTTTTTCTCTTAGCCAAAACCCACACAGTTATCCTTTCACAAATTTGTGTTTAGGTGTAATGTTGTTATGATTATGGGTTTGATGTTTGTTGATTTGATGATTCTAAGTTTGATGATTATGGGTTTAATGTTTGTGTTTTGGTGTTATGTTCTATTTTTCAGATGAAGCAGTGTTCTTTGGCTGCAAGAGCAGAGGCAGAGATTAAATAGAAATAGAGATGACAGAGAACTAGCTGTTGAGTCTTTCGTGCTGACTGACTTGATAGAGACTAGTCATGCGTGTGGGTCTCAGAAACTTTTTTTTTTTTTTACAATTCTTCCACTGAATTCATTTCTCATAACTCAGAAACACGTTTGAGTGGAGGAATTTGAGTTTGAGTAGGTTAAGTTATAACCTTTCTCAGCCTTTTGACAAAAGTTCTACGTAAAGTTTTTATCTAAAAATATATATTCTGATAAAGATGCACGCATCATTATTCATTGGAGTTTGAATTTGACAGCATATTCAGTTGTTTATGTTTAAGAAGTAGACACTTTCAGACGGACAAAAAAAAAGACTTATCATTTTTACTCTTGAAATTATTATTACTCTTGGAATTATCGAATTTCCGCCGCGTGAAATTGGCTACCGTGAATCAGTTTGAGATGGACAAAGACATTAGACATGTCATTAGCGATTGATGAGTGGGTTGGTGTAGTTCTGGCACAGTGGGAAGTAATGAGGTTAGTCCCTTCATGAAGAAATAGTGGGGTCCCTTTCCGCATATAGGCCTGTATTTAGATTCTTTTTATTTTTTCATTTTTTATCTAATGAAAATTTTTTCTAAAAAATTATCTATGGCAAAACGCGTTGAAAGAATAAAAAAAGAAAAGAAAAGAAAGAGTCTAAATAAAGGCATATGCGGGAAGGGTACCCCATTACTTCTTCAGGGACTAGCCTCATTATTTCCCACTGGTTTGAGATCTTAGTAAAAAGATAATTGCAATTTTTATATTAAAAAAAATGAAGAAAGAATCGATTATTATATACATTAAATATGATAAAAAAATAAAGGCTCGTTTAGTATATATATTTAAAAACTAAAAATTATTATTTGAAAACACGAACTAAACACCTCCTAAATGTCTTATATTTTATCTAACGATCTTAGCAATATAAGCTTGTTACCGAGTGGGACATTAAAGTAGTTGAACCGTGTATTTATCCGCTTTTGGCTGAGTGGCTCTTCAGCGTGCCCAAGCTCTTGAGTTAAAGGACACCCCTATCTGATGATTAGATATCGGCCTTAATCTCTCATTCAATTTAGCTGAAATGAAATCCAAAGAAACTGGATTTTCAGTATTGGATACGATTTGTCCAATTCTTCGGGTGTATATCTGGTCATGGGTCAAGTTGGGCTTATGTTTATAAAAAAGAAAAACACGGGGCCCAGCTTAGCCTGGGCTGGAGGAGGAGCATTCCTTTTGAGCTCGATCCCAGCCGTTAAAAAGAACTTTCAAGTCTAGGCCCAATCCTACTATCTTTCATTTTTATTTTTTTTAAGGGATTTTATTTTTATGGTTAATGTACAAGTTAAGAGACCTCTCGTTTGAGAGAGTATAAAGTTATGCTATGTGCCTATGTGGCTTATTCCTTGAGATTTTTATTTATTTATTTAGGTTTTTAAATCAACAAGGTTTGTATTTATATCAAAATAGTTCATTGAATTAGCCAATAAAATAAATGTATATATTAAATATTTATAGTTAACTATTGTTATGGGAGGCATTTATATGATTACTTTTTATAAATTTTATGTAAGAAAATATTATTATTTGGCATAATAATTATAGTTTATTTGGAATATGATGTTCCTATTTGTGTTATATATTAAAAAGATTATTCTTTGTAATTATTCTTCGTGTTAATAGGATGACATTGTTCTTTGTATTATATATTTAACATATTATCTTATGTAATAAAAAGATTACTAATAGGATAAATATATATTTTTTATATTCACTATTTTCAGTGTGCATTAATTATAACTATAATAAAATTTAATGTTAGTTTTCTGAAATTCATATGAGAAATAATTTATTTGAAATACGGTATTCTTGCTCAAATTTAGTTATTTTTGCAATAGTTGAAACAAAGTCCAATAAAACAAGAAGAAAAATTTAATAACACACTATTAAGAATGTAAAAAAAAAAAATTATTAGAGAATATTATTTTTTTTTTAACAGAATATTTGCATTTTTGAGTAGGCATGAAAAATGACTATCTATATTAGTTACTTTATCATGCAATTTTCAAATTTGTAAATACACATAGTATGATCAAATTACTACACCATCCTTATTTTTTTCTATTTTGTCTATAAAAATAGAACACTAAATATTACAATTTTTCTATTGTCTTTCTATTTTGTCTAAAAAAATAGAATACTAAATATTACAATATTTTAATTGTCTTTCTATTTTGTCTATAAAAGTAGAACACTAAATATTACAATATTTAAAAAGAAAAATGATTGAAATATCTGAAGAAACTAATAAAAAAAGCTAGCTTTTTTTTTTTTTTTTAATATCTGCCAACACTCATCTCTCTATTCATTCTCAACTCTCTCTCATCACTCCCTATTATCATGGCAATCACATATTGCAGGGCTTGTGTTATTTGTATGCCACTGTGCCTAATTATTGGTTTAAGAAACATTGCAAAGGTACAAGAGCTAACACTTTATGTGGGGGTAAGAGCCTAAACTTGTATATTGGGCCTTGGGCCCTGTTCATGGATACGTCTGAGGAGCAATAAATAATTAGTAAAGGCCTCGAAATAGGGGATCACACAAGGAAAGGAAGGAAGAATATGGTCCGATGAGGTTGGCCTTCTCGAACCAGGATGAATGTCGCTCAAGCAAGTGCTCGGATGATTTAGGTAACCATTCAGGAAGTTACAACAATAAGGATGAACTTCAGGCACGTACCAAGGAGATAGAAATATGGAAATATCTCAAAGAAAAGCTGCTATCACCGCATTAAATGCACTGCAGCAACTTTTTTGGCCGCATTTAGGGGAGAAGACCCCTGAATAGTACAATATTCAGCTACCACCACTTACAAATAACAAAAGAAGATACCTGATGGGACATGTACTCAAGTGAGAATCTAGATGGGTAACAAGTGTAAGATTAGGATGGCTTGGAAGGACCTATATAATTGTAAAAGATCTCCCATACTAGGGGGATTAGAGGAAGAGAGGAAAAAATACAGAGAGAATTACTGTAGCACTAAGGGTTGTATGAAAGTTCATAATTACTGTATTGAATCCTATCCAGTCTCCTCGGATAGTCATTTCGTTAAGTTTTATATGCTGCTCACTTTTGTTTATCATCGAATTTTTACCTAGCCATTAACATGAATCATTAAAACCTAGCTCTTAGACCCACTCTCTACAAATTCATTGTCTTGAGCTCACTAAACCATAGTCCAAACAAAATTTTGGGCCTGGGCCAACTATTCGTGACCCTACACTTTGGATTCTTGAAAACCTTAAGAAAGTGTTTCACATAAAAAAATATTAAATAAGAACGTGCAAGAAAATCAATGTGATAAGAGGTGAATGAATGATTCTGTTGAAGATATGTTTGGAAGTTGTAAGCAATGGTGGAATTGTTCTAGATCTACATGGTTCTTAACAATCGCAAATAGGAGGGGGAGCTTGAGAGTTTTAATTAGTAAATTTATACTATGTTTTCATAGATTACTTTCATAAATCTATATCCGTGAAATTGTTAATTATTGGGCTTTGAAAACACATCGCAATATTATTGTTTTAAGTCTTTATTTTTGCATGAAAAGGAAATTATATTAAAAAAGATCATAGTTTAGGTATTACTGAGTCAAACACAAAACGCTAAGTGGTACATTGTATTATCTTCATCTATGTCATAACTCATACCTATAAAATAAAATTCGTAATAGGTCAAAATAAATTAACATAAAATTGTTATCTCTTCCTATATAGAATATTGGTGAACAAGGAGTCAAGGAACTTTTCCTTTACCTTATTTATCCTTTTCTTTGTTTTGTTTCCTTTTTTTTTTTCAGGTTACAACTCTCAATCTTGAAGTTGTTAGAGCATTAGCCAGAGGTACTAATTTAGTTGTTACAATTCAACTTTTATGCATGTTTTCTCTTAACTCTACTTATCCCAAAAAAAAAAATTGTTATCTCTTAATTCTATATTTTATATATCTGCATATCTTCCTCTCCATCAAGTCTAGGTCTGTAATGCAAGTCAACGTTTGTGTATCAAAAGTGAAAGAATGCCATACATATTTCTTTATATGCATTCCTTGCTCCTGACAATTTTATCATAACCAAGTTGGCAATTTGACAACCATGTCACCAGCTTCCATAAAGTTCATATTGCAAAGTTATTGAGGTTGAGAATTTGCCAACTTGTGATAGTTTCTTCTTGCCTCATTATTTGTAATTCTCTTTTTCTTGCAATCTTTTGTTCATGCTTGATTCTATTTTTTGAAGTAAGATAATATGGTAAAATTTGCATTGACAGAGAATAAAAAAGTTACAATTTCAGCGGACATTTGAATTTTTGGCCTTGCATGTCTTTTAGAAACGGGAAGTAAAGCAATGGCCCTTGTAGGGAATTTCAACCCGAAATCCCAATCAATGAGAAACAAAAAAATAGAGAAAACACACCAAAGAAAACAATCACACACACAAGACAGTATTTACGTGGTTCGGCAATTTGCTTACGTCTACGGAGTTGTAGGGATTTCACTATTATCAGGGAAAAAATACAAAGTTTAGCTATAGTGTTTCTCTCTCTCTCTCTCTCTCTCTCTCTCTCTCTAAAACACAACAACAAGACTAAACCCTAATAAAAAATAAAAAAATGCTTTTATATCCTGCACACAGGATTACAATGGGCTACAAAACGGGCCAAACATAAACTGGGCTCTACAAAGCCCAACAAATCTCCCACTTGGAGACTAGTTCAATCACCAACATCAGCCGTTATCCTCCAAAAAACGATCCCTCATTCCTGCAACTCATCCTCCTGTTCTCAAGCTAGAAGACCAATTGAAGCTGCACATAGCTTCAACTTCTCAATAGTGACACCCTTAGTCAACATGTCTGCTGGGTTCTTAGATCCACAGATCTTCTCAAGTATTACCAATTTATCTTCAACAAGGTAACGGATAAAGTGGTATTTTTTCTGTATGTGCTTCGACTTTGAATGAAAAGCCGAATTTTTGGCAAGAAAGATTGCATTTTGATTGTCACTGTGTAGAATACCCATCTCCTGTTTCTTACCCAATTCATCTAAGAAACCATATAACCAAATCATCTCCTTTCCAGCTTCAGTTGCTGCAACATATTCAGCTTCTATAGTAGACAAAGTAACAATCTTTTGTAAATTTGAAGCCCATAATATAGCTGTATCACCCAGAGTAAAAACAAACCCACTAATACTCTTTCTACTATCAATATCACTAGCAAAATCAGCATCTACATAATCCTGCAGTTTCAAACTTGCACCTGTGAAGCAAAGACATGTATCTGATGAACCCTTCAGATATCTCAGAATCCACTTGACTGCCTCCCAATGCTGCTTTCCAGGCCTACTCATGAATCTGCTCACAACTCCCACTGCATGTGCAATGTCTGGCCTAGTACACACCATAGCATACATCAAGCTGCCAATAGCTGAGGCATAGGGCACCTTGCTCATATGGTCCCTTTCTTCTTCTGTCTTAGGTGACTGTTCCTTGCTCAGTTTGAAATGACTACCCAAGGGTGTGCTCACTGGTTTAGCTTCATTTATGTTGAACCTACTGAGAACCTTTTTCACATACTCTGACTGTGAAAGCTTCAATGTACCATTAGCCTTGTCTCTAATGATTCTCATACCAAGGATTTACTTTACAGCTCCCAAATCCTTCATTGCAAACTGTTTTGACAATTGCTTTTTCAGATTATTAATCTCCTCAATGCTAGACCCTGCAATGAGCATATCATCCACATACAATAGTAAAATGATATAAGAATTGTCAAAGAATTTGACATAGCAACAATGATCAGTTTCACATCTCTTGAACCCAATTTTATGCATAAAACTGCCTGTTGAGGTTCAAAAAAAAAAAAGAATTAAACGGCCCACAAATAGGCCCAATGAGATAGAAAAGACATTGGACCCATTTCACACAAATAAAAGGTGGGCTCTCACAACAAAGAAAAGAAAGAAAGAAAGAAAAGAAAGCCCAGAGGGCTGGGACTCAGAGGAAAGGCCCAACCAGCATACCAGACCAAACCAAGAAGGAAAAGCTGGGCTGAAGTCCCAGAAAGCCTCCCAAAGGCAGAGGATCCTCGGGCGCGCAGAGGAGGATCATAACAGAAAAATTGAAGAAGGACAAGAGACAAAGGGCACGCGGACCTTGTGACCCAGACACGCAATGAAGGTACAGAGCAATAAAACGCAGGAACTTGATTTCAACCGTTTGGAGATAAAGACAAAGGAGGGTACAACTGGAAAGGCTGGGACACTGAGAAGAAAAGCCAAAATAAAAGACCTCAGGCCAGCCAACGAGAAACCTAGAAATAGAAAGGAGCTGGGGGACTTTCACCTGGTCGGAACAAAAAGCAAGGAACCATGAAAAGAAGGGAAACGACATGATCCTGAAGCAATCAGACATGGCGCAGGCATCAAAAGGGCAAAACAGGGAAATCGCTAGTCCACCGGGGAGGCCGAAGTTGTGCTATAAAAGGGGAGAGGGATTCATGCTACAGGGCATTCAGGCATTTTTCGCTCATTTCCAAAAAGGCAATCAGACCATCTTAAGCATTCACCATTATTTTCCCAAGAGTCCAAGAGAGTGGTAGAAAAATACTCTGTAATATGAGAAGAAAACAGAGGAACCGCTCCCGGTATCCCAGAGGCAGCCACTATTGAACTTGCTCGGATTCAATAAGCTCAAACTTTGCAAGTCTTTGAAGCTTGAATAGCTATCAAAGTCTGTAACTTATGAGCTCAGTTGAACCTTGCACCGTGTCTTAGTGAGCATTGTAATAATAATAATTTAATAAAATCAATGAAATATACCTCACGTAATTAGAGGATCTCCAGCTTGTTCTTATGTTATATATTTTTCTCTTGTCATTTGCAATTTTCTTTTCTTTTACTGCATAAATGTCATTCAATACAAATACTTTTGCTTTCTTGTTATTGGCTATTTGTATTATAGGAAGTGTGTTTTGTGCACCAATTGACTCTTAAAACAGCCCTTTAGCTGCGGAGAGTCAATCCCAGTCCACCACAAAAAAAAAAAACATCTCACACGGCCCAGAATCCTTGGGCCATAGTGCTGAAGAAAAAAGGCACTCTCACATTTTGGCGACTCCACTGGGGACTGGGTAAAGAAGAGGGAAGAAGCAATCCCTTCGCAGAACATGCCTCCAAGACAAATGAACAGTAAAAGTGCAAACATGGCCCCCACGGCCTCTGAGCCCCTGGGAGAAAATGAAGTAGCCTCCAGACAAAGAGGCAGGGTACCCCTAACAGAGCACGAGGCTGTGTCAGAACAGAGGAATGCAAGGCAAGAACTAGACCCTATGGCTCAAATGACCGTGATGTTGAAAGATTTACAACAAGAAGTTCGCCTTCTCAAAGAAGGCAAGACGCAGGAAGTCAGAGACAATCCCCCCCATGCGGGTAACCAAGACAGAACCCAGCCAAAGGGAGGGTCAGCAGTGGGAGGAGGAACTAACCCCCAATACCTAACACTGGCAGACGTCAGTGCCCTCCTGGACCAAGAAAGGGAAAAACTCTCTGGGACCCCAGAAGCCTGTTTTCATCAGTAGTCAGTTAGCAACACAAGAAAGGGGGCCACTGGTGGCCTTGCTCAAAGAATACACAGATGTGTTTGCTTGGACCTATGACGAAATGCCTGGTCTGGATCCCGGATTAGTGGTCCATGCCCTCAATGTGGACCCAGGAGTTAAACCAGTGATCCAACCAGCTAGGGTCTTTCACACTGATGTAGAAGCCCAGATAACCGAAGAGGTCAAGAAACTGCTTGCAGCTGGTTTTATTAAGCCTATTCAACACCCCAGATGGCTTTCTAACATAGTACCCATGAAGAAAAAGAATGGCCAGATCCGGTGCTGTGTAGATTTTCGAAACCTGAATAAAGCATGTCCTAAAGATGAGTTCCCTCTGCCCAATATTGACCTTCTTGTGGATTCAGCTGCGGGAAGTTCCATGTTCTCATTCATGGACGGGTATAGTGGGTATAACCAGATCCGTATGGCTGCCAAGGATGCCGAGAAGACAGCATTCAGGACACCAATCGAAAATTTTTATTACACTGTGATGCCTTTTGGCCTCAAAAATGCAGGAGCCACATACCAGCGAACCATGACAGCCATCTTCCATGACATGATGCACGAGGAAATGGAAGACTATGTGGATGATATTGTGGTCAAGTCAAAAACTAGGACAGGGCATCTTCAGGTGCTTGAACGAGTTTTCAAAAGATGCAGAGAGTACAAGCTACGCATGAACCCCATGAAATGTGCCTTTGGAGTATCTGCAGGGAAGTTCCTCGGGTTCCTGGTACATCATAGAGGCATAAGTGTAGATCCGGCCAAAGCTGCAGCCATTGCTACCATGAAAAGACCAACGACAGTGAGGGAGCTCAAAAGCTTCCTGGGAAGGGTCTCCTACATCAAAAGATTCGTGCCAGGACTGGCTTCAGTCACAGGGGGCTTATCCAAGCTATTAAAGAAAGGAACTGAGTTCACCTGGGGAGCAGAGCAACAGGGGGCCTTCCAAAGGATCCAACAGATCATGAATCATCTGCCCACTTTCCAAGCACCAGTACGTGGGCGACCCTTGCTACTATACTTGGCATCAAATGCTCAAGCAATAGGAGCCCTGCTGGCGCAAGAAGATGATGATGGGAACGAGCAACCTGTTTACTATGTGAGCAGAACACTCAAGGATGCCGAAACTAGGTATCCTAGGATAGAAAAAGCTTGCCTAGTGGTTATTTACGCATCTCAGAGGCTGAAGAGGTATTTCTCAGCCCATCAAATCCTCTTAGTGACCAAGTCACATCCCATAAAAGCGCTCCTGCATCAACCCCTCCTAACAGGGAGGATAGCACAGTGGCTGGTCCTGCTTTTTCAATATGACATAGGCCTCAGGACCCCCAAAGCCGTCAAAAGTCAAGCCATAGCGGACCTCCTGGCACAGTTCCCAGGGAAGGAGGAAAGCTCACTAAGAGAAGAGATCCCAGGTGAGGTAGCAGTAGCAGAAATTCCCGGGAAGAAATGGACAATGAGATTTGATGGGTCAGCTACAGCAACCTCAAATGGGGTAGGAATTGTACTGAGCTGTGAAAATGGGGACACCATACCCCTATCCTTCAAGCTTGGTTTTTCCTGCTCCAATAATGCAGCCGAGTACGAGACGTACTTAACCGGGCTAACCATAGCACTCAGCATTGGGGTGAAACACATGAGAGTACTAGGGGATTCTAATCTTGTAGTCTCTCAGGTAAAAGGTGACTTTACGCTAAGGGAACAAAGTTTGGCAGCCTATAGGACATGGGCACAAAGGATGGAGTAGGAATTCCTGACCTTTAGCATAGAGTACACACAGAGAAGTGAAAACAGATTTGCAGATGCGCTTGCCACCCTAGGATCCCAAGTACCATTCAAGGGGAAAGACACTCTAGTCAGAATAGGAAGACAGGAGCATTCCATCTTGAAAATCCTCCAACAGATATCCCCCGGAGAATCCAAACAATGGGACTGGAGGAGCGAAGTGAAAGAAAAAAATGAAAGAAACAGGATCTGGGGGGAATGTCAAGGAGCTGAAGGACTACGCTCTAATAGAAGGGGAACTATACAGGAGGCTGCCAGGAGGAATCCTGTCCAGATGTATCAATGAAGAAGAAGGGAAGCTAAGGTTGGAAGAGCTGCATGCCCAAGTCAGTGGGACCTCAGAAAAGATCAGCCTATACAGGAGGATGCAGCGCATGGGGTACTACTAGCCAAATATGAGCAAAGAGGCATCAACTATGCAGGAAAAATGTCAAGAATGCCAACCTTCGATGGACAAGGAAGAAAGCTACGCTGTGTTTGTTACAGAGGATTGGAGGACCCCTTTTATAGAATACTTGGCTCAAGGGATCCTACCAACCGGCAGGACGCTGGCTCACCAACTCAAGAGGCTCGCGATCAGATATTTCTTGCAAAACGGGATCCTGTTCAAAAGGGGATACAGTGGAAATCCCCTAAGATGCCTGGGACTGAGGGAAGCCAGGGAAGTGGTCAGGGAAGTTCATTCTGGTGATTGTGGAAGTCACCCAGGAAAGAAGAGGCTCTATAAACAGTTACTATTATTAGGGTATTACTGGCCAACAATGAAAAAGGACTCCGAAGAGATGGTCAAAACCTACCACGCATGCCAAGTCCTTGGAGATGCAATCCATACTCACCCAAATACGTTACAAGACATGACAACCCCATGGCCTTTCCACACTTGGGGGCTGGATCTCATAGGACTTATAAATCCTCCATCTAGTGGCTACATATGGATCTTAGCAGCCACTGAATACTTTACAAAATGGGTGGAGGCCATTCCCTTGAAAAAAGCCACTGGAGCAGCTGTAGCAAACTTCATTCGAGGCCATATCATTACAAGGTTCGGGATCCCCAGGAGGTTGATCAGTGACAATAGGACCCCATTCATAAATAAAGATATGAAAGGGTTAACTGAGGCTTACTACATCAAGCATGGGAGGTCTACACCGTACTACCCACAAGGAAATGGCCAGGCAGAGGCCACTAATAGGGTGATATTAAAGATCCTTAAAAAGATGAAGCAAGAGTATGGAGGAAAATGGAGTGACCACCTGGCAGATGTACTTTGGGCATGCAGGAGCTCTGTGAAAACAGCCACAGGATTTTCACCATTCTCCCTGGTCTATGGGATAGAAGCCATCAGCCCAGTAGAATTAATCGTTCCCACACCAAAAGTAGTACTTGAAGAAAGTCAGGAGAACACCGAGGATGTGAACAATGAAAGAAGGCTAGCAGACCTAGAAGGGGTAGAAGAAGAAAGAGAGCTAGCCAAGAGAAGAAACCAGAGGTACTAGCAAAGGATGACGAGAGCATACGCACAGGCAGTACGCCCGAGGATTTTCGCTGAAGGGCAGATGGTACTAAGGACAGCAAAACATGTGAGAAGGAACCTACCGGGACCCTCCAAATTTACCCCAAAGTGGGAAGGACCCTACATCATCAGGGAGGCCCATGATAGTGGGTATTACTACCTTACAAAGGAAGATGGGATGATCCTGACAGAACCCATAAATGGGAAGTGGCTGAAACAATACTACACATAAGAGGGGAGAGGTCTCAATACACTAGAATCCTTTTGCCCAACTCTCCAAACTGCTAAGTTTTTTTTCTTTCATATATTAGTATTTAAGTAATTTTGTTCAGAAAACTCGAGGTAGAAGGACATTCTATGTTCCTTACTATCTTCGTTAAAATTGCTGTGTTCCTTGAATGACATTTATGTTTTAAAAAAAATTTTCAATGAAATTTCTTTCTTTTTCTCAGTTATTAAATCTTAAGTATCACAAAAGTCCAAACACAGACAAAATCAGGGGAGGATACCTAAGAAAATCTTTTCGCATAACTCAGGATCACCCCACAAATAATTACAAACAGTCAAATTTAAATACATGGTCTAGGACCTCAGACATATACTGAGGATATCCAGCCTAGTACTCAAAAAAAAATTTTTGCCAAGATTCATGAGCTGGGACAAGCAAAAAAAAAAAAAAAAAAAAATATATATATATATATATATATGTATACATTGCCCAACGTACCCAGTTCAGTACTTGTGCAACAAAAAAGGGGAGAATACCCGGGGAAATCTTTTGATGCATAACCCGGGATCACCCCACAGATAGCTGCAAGACAGCTAAGTTTCAAATACATAGTCTAGGATCTCAAACATAAACTGAGGATACCTAGCCCAGTGCTTGATAAAAAAAAAAAACTGCTAAGTTCATGAGCTGGGACAAAATATATAATATGTTGCCAAATGTACCCAGATCAGTACTTGAGCAACCGAGAGGAAAAGGAATGGGTACCCAGTCGGAACCTGCAACAAAACTTGTGAATCACAGGCCAGGACTCAAGCAAAAAAAAAAAAAAAAAGAAGGGGGGGAGAAGACAAGAAAAGAAGATCCACATGCCATTTGGAAAGATTAGAAGCAAAGCCATACATAAGCATAAGTACATAGAAGCAGTCTCAAAGCACAAGTGCAGATCTAAAAGAACCAGAAGCATTGTCCAACCAAAGAAATAGAAAATTTATACAATCCCAAATTGTTCACACATATCCAGACAGCTAAAAAAAAAAAACTAAGGAAGGAGGCCAGCTAACAAAGAGCCACTTGAGGGAAGGGCAAGGATAGCTGAAGAAAGAACCCTCTGCCTTTTAACTTTCAGATCTTGCAAAGTCTTGTGAGCACGAGCTAAAGCTTCCTCAGCAGTAGCGATCTCAGCATCAATACTTTTAGAAGCTTGCCTTTGGAAGAGCGCTTGGGCTAGTGATCGCAGGTACTCCAGCAAAAAGGACAAGTTGAACTTGGCCTCCACAAGATCCTGAACAACTCCCCTCCATTCCAAGAGCTTTTCTTCAGAAAGAGAATCCAGCGAAGAATTCCTCAGAGAAATCAACACGGCACACAGCAGCTCC
The DNA here is from genome assembly GCA_023621385.1 of Quercus gilva. NCBI lineage: Eukaryota > Viridiplantae > Streptophyta > Magnoliopsida > Fagales > Fagaceae > Quercus > Quercus gilva. The sequence continues at coordinate 4,990,492 of CM042475.1, read as the reverse complement.
ATCAGAATATTCCCCAAGAATACTCCTCCTCTAAAACCAAGGGTAAAATCCCCATGACTTTTAAGCAGCCCTTCTAGCAAAGGCAGACCTTCCACAGGTACAGAAAACCGCAAGAAGTTGCCATAAGAGGACCCAAAGCGGCAGAAATGACTAGCAGGGAGGCTGTTGAACTCCAAAAGATCAAAACGAGCCAAAAAGGTGGGGAGCCTTGAAGTAGGGTCTAAAACAACCACCTCTGGGGCCTTCCCCTTTGCTGCATCATCGCCCGGTGTCCCAAAGGAGCCCTCAACCCCCTGAACAGCATAAGGATCAGCAACTTAAGCAGATCCTACACCTCCCTCAGGAACCACGATTTCAGGATTTTTGATATCAACCCCTGCAAAAAAGGGGGAAGGGGGGGGATTAGCTTCTAAAAAAAAAAAAAGGGGAGGGGAACGAAAAGTGATAGAAGAAAACCAGTATCAGCCTCTGGGGATGGAGTTTCCTCCTCTTGCTCCTCTGATTTCTTGAAAGATTCTGGGAAAGAACACAGTGCAAGTTGAAAAAAGGGTGAGGAAGCCCCAGCAAAACAGCTAAAAGAAGGCAGGGACGCAGGGGGCTTCGCCATAACAAAAAAAAAAAAAAAAAAAAACAAACACAAAAAAGGGGGACGAGGACAGAAAGAAAGAAAGAATGCAGTAAGAACAGTTAACACCCCACCTTCAGAATCCTCCGATTCCAAAGAAGTAGCAGCACCAGAGGCAGATCTTGCAGTGGCTTGGCCTGAAAAGAGGAAGAACTCAAAAAAAAAAAAAAAAAAAAAAAGAGAAAGGGTGCGAAAAGGATAAAGATAAAAGGCTATATAAAAGAAAAGAAAGGTTCACCTGTTTGCCCGGATGATGATGCGCCCCCCAAGGTCCTTGTACTTAACCCAGTCTGGGGCAGCACGGTCCTGACAGGACTGGGAATCTGTTCAAAGTGAGAACCTGGAGACGCGGGATCTTGGGAAGCCTGGACATCCTGCATTGGTTGCTCGGTTTCCTCGGCTATGCCACCAATGGGAGCCTCCTCCTCTTTACTCTGAGATGCAGCTTCAGCCATCTTCTCCTCCAAAGTCTCACCAACCACAGGGGGGGGGAACTTCAACCTAAAATAAAAGAAAGGTAAAAAAAAAAAAAAAAGAGGGGAGAAAGAAAAGGCATGCGCAATAAGGCAACACAAGTATACAACATTTGTGAAATGAATATAAGAAAGTAGCAAAGGACACCGATAAGGAAAATCATACCACATATTCGCCAGAAGATTGGCTTCTACCCTTCCTGGGATCTAACTTGCGCTTGGACTATAAAAAAAAAAAAAGAGAGAGAGGAACAATCACTCATTAGTTCAAAAAAAAAAAAAAACAACAAAACAGCAACTTAAAAAAAAAAAAGAAGGCAAAAGGACGAAAGAGGTCTTGCCCTTCTCTCTCTTTCAACAGGGTCCCCAGGTCTCTGTTGTTTACTACGGGTACGTCCAGAGGGTCCCGAGGAACCATGAACGGAAGGACTCACAAGAGCCTGGGGAAAAGAAGACTCTACCTTAGTCTTCACCCTGCCCTTTGTGGCCAAAGGTTGCTCCACTTCCTTCTCCTCAGCAAGCGTCAACTGTTTCTGAGATTTCCCAGTCTTCTTCTTCTTCTTCTTTGACTTGGGGCCAACATCCTCTACACTCTCTTCAGCCGCGGCCTCCTTCAACTTTTCCTGTTTAATTATTTTTCCTTTACTCATGCCAATGGGAGTGCTGGCACTTATAGTCTCTACTGCCCCTTTCTTAATTGGTACCCCAGCAAAAACACCAACAACAAGGTCACACCCCAACCAATTCTCTGGGAAATCCTGCGCATAAGTCACCCAGCCTTCTTTAGAAGCATGCCATTCTGCAAAACCAGTTTTGCTGCTCACAGTAGCAGAAACAATACCAGCAGTAGGCAGGGAAAGGCGCCTGTTGGATGTGGGAGCAGAAGAGATGTCAGGGTTAGGCACTCTCCCAATTGTCTCAGAACCAGCATAATCAGCAAAGGACTTCTGAACTCTCCTCCAATAGCCAGCATAGCCACTAGAGGCGAAAACTCCTCTCTGAAAGTTAGGCACTACAAACTGAGGGCTCCGTCGTGACCAATAAGAAAAGGCCTGAAGCCTCATGAAGGGATCCAAAGAAGGAAGAGAAGGAACTATGTCATTAAACGCAGGAGGAATATCCTGATCAAAACCGAACTGTCGGAGTACTCAATACGCCGAGTAATGGGTGTACCTTGGACCAGTTGAGGAAAGCACAGGAAGCCAGGAAGGACTAATACAAGCCAAATAGGCTAAGCTACCTTCATCACCACGACGTAAATCAAAAGTATTCCCTGTAGAAGTCAGAAAGGGAGATAACACAGAATCGCAAACAAAACCAGGGCCAAACTCCCGAGGGGAGCGCCAATTCAAATGGCCTGCTTGATCAAACAACTCAACCAAGTTAAGGTTACCACCTTTTAGACTCAGCCAACGAAAAATGATAAGGTGGCTGTCAGTAGAGCTGCCATAAAGCCCTTTTATCACATCAGGGGAACCCTGAAATTTATCCTTCACAAATTTTAAATTTCTACATTTTGCCAATGTAACTGAAGAACGATCCCACATAAATACCTGGAGAATGGCGCAATGAAGTGAAGAGGTGATAACATAACAAGAATCACCCTCTGCCTCATCTCCATGAAGTTGATCCAATTGAGAGTAAACATGGCCCAAAAACATGGGGGCTAGAGGATATTGAGCGCCCTGAGCTAACTTAATCGCCAAAGGAAAAAGAGCGGACTTGATCCCATACTCGGGGAACTCACTGAACAAAAACTTGCTAAGCCAGAATGCAAGGAACCCAGCACGCCTGACTTCCTTATCCTTTTCACGCGAAAGAGTCATAACCCACCTGCCCATCCTGGCCGGTTTCCCACTAGAAGAAGCAGTACGTCCACCAAAATGAGTAAATAATTTCTCTTCCACTTCGAGATCCTCGTCAGAAAGCTTAATATCAAAGGGATTTTCATCCTTAAGCACAGGAAGGAGAAAATTATTGACTACATCTTCCAAGGTAACAGTCAACTCACCAACAGCAAAGGAAAAGGTGTGCAGAGCAGGACACCAGCGGCGCACCAAATGCCTAAGGCCTTTGGCATCTCTGAAACCCTCAAGATTCCTGGAAATAGCCACCGCCTTCAGGACGCCGGCACGCTCCAAGCGGCCCACAAACTCTTTATCAGAAAGCTCATTATCCACCCAAATGGGCTAGCCCTGAATCTTCCCAGCAACAAAATCAAAGAAGATGGGCACCGCTTCTCGAAGTCCTCGCCTGATTTAGAGATCAAAAATCTCCCTAGGGTCTGGAACTTATGCAGAACCAACAAAACCGGCTTGACCAGAGAAAACCCAGGTGTGAGGGGATGGAGGAGTCTCGCCGTGAGACACCCGAGGAAAGAATAAGCTAAAGGTGTACCAGGGGTCTCGCAAAGGAAAAGCAGGGCGCGCAATGACGGACTCATCCTGCGCAGAACTAGAAGAACCCTCACCTTCAAAAGGGCTGGGAGTACGTTCCTTCCTTTTTCGAGAAGAAGAAGAGGCCATTGAAGTAATGGGTATCTGAAGAAGAAGAAAAAATGGCGACGATACTGACCAAAAACGGGGTTGGTAACAGAGAACTCAGGTAGAAGAAGAGTAATGAGAAAGTGCTAAGAAGAAAAGGAATAAGAACAGTTAGAGAAGACAACGTGTGGAAAGACGCGCCAGTTGCCAGGAATTAAATTTAAAAAGGAGGTTATCAGCAGTTATTAATGAGTGTATGGGAAACGTAAAGTAGGTGGTGGGAATTTTATTTCAACCCAACTGCCACGTACCGCGAAAAAGGGAAGAGTTACAAAAAAAAAAAAAAAAGAAAGAGAAAAGCAAAGGAGCCAGGATACCAAGAAAGTAGAAGATCAGGATCCCCATGGAAAAATCAAAACAAGAAAGAGATCCTGCCAAAAAGAAACTCACGCATGGGCTGCAGGCAACCCATGAGCTCGGGGGGGCTAAATGTTGAGGTTAAAAAAAAAAAGAATTAAACGGCCCATAAATAGGCCCAACGAGATAGAAAAGACATTGAACCCATTTCACACAAATAAAAGGTGGGCTCTCACAACAAAGAAAAGAAAGAAAGAAAGAAAAGAAAGCCCAGAGGGCTGGGACTCAAAGGAAAGGCCCAACCAGCATACCAGGCCAAACCAAGAAGGAAAAGCTGGGCCGAAGTCCCAAAAAGCCTCCCAGAGGCAGAGGATCCTCGGGCGCGCAGAGGAGGATCATAACAGAAAAATTGAAGAAGGACAAGAGACAAAGGGCACGCGGACCTTGTGACCCAGACACGCAATGAAGGTACAGAGCAATAAAACGCAGGAACTTGATTTCAACCGTTTGGAGATAAAGACAAAGGAGGGTACAACTGGAAAGGCTGGGACGCTGAGAAGAAAAGCCAAAATAAAAGACCTCAAGCCAGCCAACGGGAAACCTAGAAATAGAAAGGAGCTAGGGGACTTTCACCTGGTCGGAACAAAAAGCAAGGAACCATGAAAAGAAGGGAAACGACATGATCCTGAAGCAATCAGACATGGCGTAGGCATCAAAAGGGCAAAACAGGGAAATCGCTAGTCTACCGGGGAGGCCGAAGTTGTGCTATAAAAGGGGAGAGGGATTCATGCTACAGGGCATTCAGGCATTTTTCGCTCATTTCCAAAAAGGCAATCAGACCATCTTAAGCATTCACCATTATTTTCCCAAGAGTCCAAGAGAGTGGTAGAAAAATACTCTGTAATTTGAGAAGAAAACAGAGGAACCGCTCCCGGTATCCCAGAGGCAGCTACTACTGAACTTGCTCGGATTCAATAAGCTCAAACTTTGCAAGTCTTTGAAACTTGAATAGCTATCAAAGTCTGTAACTTATGAGCTCAGTTGAACCTTGCACCGTGTCTTAGTGAGCATTGTAATAATAATAATTTAATAAAATCAATGAAATATACCTCACGTAATTAGAGGATCTCCAGCTTGTTCTTATGTTATATATTTTTCTCTTGTCATTTGCAATTTTATTTTCCTTTACTGCATAAATGTCATTCAATACAAATACTTTTGCTTTCTTGTTATTGGCTATTTGTATTATAGGAAGTGTGTTTTGTGCACCAATTGACTCTTAAAACAGCCCTTTAGCTGCGGAAAGTCAATCCCAGTCCACCACAAAAAAAAAAAAAACATCTCACACGGCCCAGAATCCTTGGGCCATAGTGCTGAAGAAAAAAGGCACTCTCACACTGTCAAATTTCTTGTACCACTGTCTTGGAGCTTGTTTTAGGCCATACAAGTTCTTTCTCAGTTTGCAGACTAGATTCTCTTGTCCCTGAACAATGAACCCTTCTAGTTGAATCATGTAAAGGTCTTCCTCCAAATCACCATGAAGGAATGCCGTCTTCACATCTAACTGCTCAAGATGTAAATTTTCAGCAGCCACCATTCCCAGCACCAGTCTAATTGTTGACATCTTCACAACTGGAGAAAATATCTCTGTGTAGTCAATGCCCTCCTTCTGTTGGAACCTTTTAACAACTAATCTGGCCTTGTAACGTTTGCTACCATCATGCTCATTCTTTATTCTGTATACCCACTTGTTGTGCAAAGCCTTCTTTCCTACTGGCAATTCAGTCAGTTCCCATGTCTGATTTCCCAACAAGGAATCCATCTCATCTTTCATGGCTAACTCCCACTTGCTTGAATTCTCATCTTGCGAGGCTTTTTTATAACACTCTGGCTCACCACCATCAGTCAACAGGAGATAATTTAGAGTGAGATAATTTAGAGTGGGTGAATAACGCTGTGGAGGTCTAATATTTCTGGAAGATCTGCGAACTTCAGCTACAGGTGTACTTTGATCTACTTGTGAATTTACATTCTCCTTATCTTCTTCACCCTTTTTCTGGACAGTACTTTCAGTCAATTCATCTAAGTTGACAAACTCAAATTTCTTTTGATCTATCTCTGTAGCATCTAATACTACAGTTGACCTGTCCTTGTACATAACCTATTCATTAAATATCACATTTCTACTTTTGATGATTTTCCTGTTTTGTTCATCCCAAAACCTATAGCCAAATTTCTCATTACCATAGCCAATGAAAAAACATATTTTAGATTTTGCATTAAGTTTACTACGGGCATCAGAATTAATATGAACATAAGAAACACAACCAAAAACTTTTAAGTGTGAAAACTTTACCTCTTTACCACTCCAAGCCTCCTCAGGAAGTCTGTACTCCATGGGAACTGATGGCCCTCGGTTTATCAGGTAAGCTGCAGTGCTAACAGCATCAGCCTAGAAAGTTTTTGGTAGTCTAGCATGCAACCTCATACTCCTAGCACGCTCATTGAGTGTTTTATTCATGCGCTCAGCCACACCATTCTGCTATGGTGTTCCGGGAATGGTATTCTCCATCCTAATTCCCTGTGCTGCACAATACTCACTGAACCCTCCATCTATGTGCTCTCCTCCATTATCTGACCTCAAACATTTTACTTTCAAACCTGTTTCTGTCTCAACCATGGCCTTCCACTTCTTAAAAGTTTCAAATATATCAAATTTATTTTTCAAAAAATAAACCCATACCTTTTTGCTTGAGTCATCAATAAAGGTAATGTAGTACCTTGAACCTCCAAGGGATGCAACCAGAGAAGGCCCCCACAAATCAGTGTGTACTAACTCCAATTTTTTAGCCTTCGGTGTCCTGCCCGTTTTCAAGAAGCTCACCTTTTTCTGCTTTCTTAAGATGCAGCTTTCACACATGTCAAAATCAATGGACTTCAATTTTGGTAGCTTTCCTCTTAACAACAGTATCTTCATCCCTTTCTCACTCATGTGACCAAGTCTGCGGTGCCATAGGCTTGTATCAGTACTTGCATCAGCAACTGCAATTGTGTCTCTTTGGCTTGAAGTCATATATAGAGTACCAGTCTTCTTTCCACGAACCAATACTCTAGCTCCCTTTGTAACCTTCCAAGTACCACCAACAAATAGTATTGCATGCCCTTCGTCATCAAGTTGTCCAACAGAAATCAGATTCCTCCTCAAGTCAGGAATATGTCGAACCTTCTCCAGTAACCAAACAGACCCATTGGGCAACAATATCCGGACGTCTCCTATACCCACAACATCCAAGGCTGAACCATCAGCCAAATACACCTTATCAAAATCACCAGCAATATAATTCTGTATGATTTCTCGGTGTGGAGTAGTATGAAACGAAACTCTTGAGTCCAAAACCCAATCATCAAGTGGACTGTCTACTGCAAGAAGTAATGTATCCTGTACCTCTTCTTTTACAGCATTAGCAGAGTCATCTTCATTCTTTTTCTTTGGACTTTTGCATTGGTTCCTAAAGTGACCTGTTTTCCCACAATTCCAGCATTATACTTGTTGGCCTGATCTAGATTTACTTTTGTTTCGATTAGAATTTCTGGATTTTGATCTGCCCCGATTTGAATTTCTGTTATTACCTCTGCCTCTTGTCTCAAGGTTTAAGGCAGAACCAGATCCTAAGGTTTCACCTGCATCTCGTCTGCGAATCTCCTTAGCCAGAATTAAATCTCATATATCATTGTACTTGAGCTTTTCATTTCCTGTAGAATTGCATACTACCATCCTCATTGCCTCCCAACTGTTTGGCAAAGAAGCCAAAACGATCAGTGTACGAATCTCATCATCAAAATCAATTTCTACAGACGACAATTGATTTGTGATAGTGTTACATTCATTCAAATGATGTGCTACTGATGTGTTCTCTGCCATCTTTAGATTGAACAGTTTCTTCAAATGCACCTTGTTGTTTGCCGACGACTTTTCATACATACCAGACAAAGCCTTCATCAGATCTGCCTTGGTCTTCTCCTTTACAACATTGTGTGCAACAGACCTAGACAGAGTTAATCTGATAACTCCTAGTAACTTTCTATCAAGAAGAGCCAATTCATCAGCCTTCATCGCCTCAGATTTTGTCCCCAAAAAAGGCAAGTGCAACTTCCTCCCATAGAGATAATCTTCAATCTGCATCCTCCAATATGCAAAGTCTGTGCCATCAAACTTTTCTATTCCAGACGCCTTTCCTGCTTCCTCTGCCATTGCTCCCACTTAAACCTAACCCTAGGCTCTGATACCAGTTGTAGGGAATTTCAACCCGAAATCCCAATCAGTGAGAAATAAAAAAAAAATAGAGAAAACACACACCAAAGAAAATAATCACACGCACAAGACAGTATTTACGTGGTTCGGCAATTTGTCTACATCCACGGAGTTGCAGGGATTTCACTATTATTAGAGAAAAATTACAAAGTGCGGCTACAGTGTTTATCTTTCTCTCTCTCTCTCTCTCTCTGTGAAACACAACAACAAGACTAAACCCTAATCACAAAAAAAAAAAAGGCTTTTATATCCTGCGCACAGGATTACAATGGGCTACAAAACGAGCCAAACATAAACTAGGCTCCACAAAACCCAACAGCCCTTAGCAAAGTTTTTTCTTTTCTTGCAGAGGGTATTCCTTCAATTGGAATGTCTCCATTTTCATGTGGATGGTTAACCTATGAGAAAAATGTTAAGAGGCCTCCAGAAAGACTGTTGTTTCACTATATGCACCAATAATGGAGGCTTGTTTTTTATTTTTAGATTCTTTCATTTCTGGAGATTCTGTCTCCTCTTCCTAAGTCTGAACTCTCATGTCTTTTATAGATAACCTCAGCGGACTTGGCTGCAGTGGCTTAGGCTATTGACTCTGGTTTCATACCAGTAAGTTTGAATTATTTGATTTATGATAATAATACTTCACAAAGCTTGAAATTATAATAAGTCCTCCTGTTCTCTTGAAAATAAACGTTTCCAGCGAAAGTGAACAATCATCTGTATTGAGTAGTTACTGGTTAAACTTATCACCACACACTCAAGTGCTTTACCTTGTTTGTCAAGCAAATAATCATCTTAAACATCAGCTATACTTAAAAGCTTAAGCCACTAAATGGGAATTTTGTGAATATTATTAAACTTTTTGAAAACCTTTTTGTTGAGTAAGTATTATCTCGTTATTAGTTCTTATTTAGGAAGATATTTAGATAAATAGATGAAGATTACTAAAAGTGCAGAATCATATAATTTTTGAGATAAAGGAGGTGGCCTATGTCATAAAGAGAGGATGATTCTTTTGCAACTAACAGTAAATGTTTTAGCTACTAAAGATGTTTATTCTTATCTGCCTTCTAGGTTCTACATGGAGATGCAGTCCTTGATGAATTACAGGTTTGGTCCCTGTGAGACATGTCTATCACCTTTGTTAGTTATTAATTGTTAATAACCTCATTCATTTACTTTATAAAATCAGGGCTGCACCATATTGAGTGGAGATGTTATCATACGTCATCTTGCGGCGCACTTAAAGCCTGAATTTTTTTTTTCTTGTATCCACTAATTTTTATTAGTTCTTTTCATGCCTAGAATACTATAAACATAAGATTCTTTTATTCATTCTAGAAAAATTAGAACCAGATCTTCAGTGTTTTTACCTGATAAATGTTATTGAAATTGAATGGTTTTAACAATCCTTTTTACTATCTTGGTATATCTTGTCTCTTAATCAAAGCTCCAAAGCACTGATGAAAACAGCCTTCACTTCTTGTCACGTATAAATTTCAGTGAAACGATTAGGGTGATGACATGGTTTTTGAGGGGAGAAAATAATAATTGGCTAAAATATTTTAAACACCCTAAGTTTGGGGTTCCTTCTAAATTGGTCAATTGAGTATGAAAACCTGTAATTACAGTGTTAAGTATTACAATAATGTCAACGTGCCCCTTCCTTCAACATCTCTTAGGATCTTGTTATTTACCCATCCATAAATGACATTGTTTAGGATGGGAAAAAAAAAAATTGATGTTGCTTTTAGGTAGATTAACGACGAATATGCGACACATCATAATGGAAAAGGGCATATTGACATTGTTGTAATAGTTGAAATTGCAAATTTTGAAAGTCAAAGAACCAAGTTTGAAGTGACCCCAAAGTCAAGGGATGTGAAGTGCATTTTAGCCTAAATAATTTGTTTCTGTTACTAAACTGATCTTTGGAATTATTTATTATGTTCTATTAAGAACACAGATATAACTTTTCTGACATTATGCATCAAGATATGTATTTGAAGTTGGTTTTCCCAATATTCACACTTGACGCATCTTATACTTAGCAAGAGTTAAATTTCCTCTCTGATTGATATGTATCAAATGACATTCTATGCTGTTATCCAATTAATGTGGATTAAAGACAGATGTTTTGGGTGTATATGACCGTCCACCGATAGAACCTAATGCAGTACTCTTGAGGGAGATTGGTGAGTACTTGTTATAAAACCTTGATCTTATACATGCATGGTATCTTAACGAGTTCAGTTGGCTTGTTAAATGTTGACTGAATGGGCATGGAAAATTTTCCCATTATGGCAGCTGTTGGCAAAGATGGGAAGTGGTCGGTTGTGAAACCAGTGCTTCAGAACATGGATAAGCAAGGAGATTAGTGAGAAAAGAATTGAAATGTTTTATCTCATCTTTACATGGCAATATAAAGGTCCATTGTTTTATGGTGACAGTTTAATAGGAGGTACATCTGCTTTGCCACTTGTTTTTAGTATCAGCTTATAGGATATTCAAGGATTTTCCTTCTTCCATCTACAGTGGGAGCAGCATCAACATAAAGCTAGATTAATCAAATTGATTTTCATTACATGTACAAACTTTCACTACGTTTTCAGTATCGGATTTTGCTTCAGCATGACTCGTGATGGAAGGATTTTTTTAAAAAATAATCATAAAACCCAAACAATATCATTAGTTAGGTAACGTTTCAAACTAATTTCATTTTTAACAATTCGAGTTTAGAGGGGTCGATTTCTGGGTTATAAAATTGAGTATATTGTACTCAATTTGCTTTGTTTTGCCAGTAACTGACGTGGCTGGAGCGTCCACGTAGGCCAGAAATCGAGTTCATTGAACTCAGTTTGCAAGCCCAGAAACCGAGTTCAATGGACTCAGTTTCTGGGCTTGCAAACTGAGTTCATTGAACTCAGTTTGTAAGCTTAGAAACCGAGTTCTTTGAACTTGGTTTAATTTAAAGGAAATCGAGTCCACTGGACTCGATTTCCTTTCCACGCGTCCATCATCCAGCTCAAAAAAAAAAACGTCTAAGTTCAAAAATTCCTCTCTCGTTCCCACTCTCACACTCTCATCTCATCACACAGTCTTCTCTCATTACTCTCACTCTCAATCTCTCTCTCTCATAGTCTCAGTCCGTCGTCGTCGCTGTCACTCTCCTCTCGCTCCGTTGCTCCGTCACCGTCGCCTCTCACTCTCGTCGTCCTTTCTCCGCCTCACTCTCTCTCAGTCTCTCACACACAGTTTCTCTCTCACTCTCACTCTCACAGGTCCCTCTCTCACACTCTCACTCTCATTCCCTCTCAGTCTCACACCTTCATTCCCTCTCGCCTCGTCGCCGTCACTGCCTCTCGCTCCATTGCCGTCGCTGCCTCTCGCTCCATCGCTCCGACTACCTCACAAAAGTAAGGACTCTCTCTCTTTTTACTTGTATTATTTATTCAAAAAGTTTCTCATTCTGTCAAATGTAATCTGTGTAAGATTTTGCTTATATCTATTTGGTTGCCGAGAAAGCGTAGGAAAAAAAAATAGGAACTTGGGTTTCTAAGAGTCTAATCCAAGCATATATAGTTCTATTGAGTTGAGTGTGAGTTTTTAACAGTTTTCGAGATATCAAAAATGCGGTATACTTATTGCCTCTCAATGCTTCATTTTCTTTCACTTTCTTGAAGTTTCCATGCAACCAAACAGAGGTGAGTGGTGGGTGTCTATCGAATTCTTTAACTTCAAAGCCAATTGTTGATTGTAGGTGTTTTTTTTTTTTTTTTTTTTTGGTCCCCTTGTATTTTTGCTTTTTGTTGCAATTCCACATATATATATATGTTGAATTTGGATCAAATTCTATGCCATACAGAGTACCAAACTGAGGGTAAAAGGTTTAGTGAATTTGAATGACTCTGTTGTTTATGGGCAATTGGGTTTGGAGGTTTTGAATGTGATTGGTTGGTTGAGGCAAAAAGTTGGATTGTGGTTGTTTTTCTGCTTAAGTGTGAATGGGTGGGAGTATTGTGAGGGTAAAACCAATGATTTGTTCAATTCAAGGAAAATGTAGGATTTTGATTATGGTCATCTAGCTAGCCTTCAATAAAATGTGCTCGAGCTTTTTTTTTACACTTATATACTAAATGTTCTTTACTTGTATTATTTATTCAAAAAGTTTCTCATTCTGTCAAATGTAATATGTGTAAGCTAAAGATTTTGCTTGTACATTTTAATTCTTCCATTGCCTTAAATGCCTATCTTCTTACTAAAAAACAAGGAGAATTCAACTCTTTTAGCTGGTATTGATCATGACCTGCTGAGTCACATTTTAATTGATCATGACCTGTTGATCCTTGCCAATTTATGATTAACATGTGCTTATATTTACTCTTGACTCTCTAAACTTCATGCAGTATGGCTGCTGTTCCTGCTCAGAGTCGTGATGAGTTCGGACCTAGTCCCATTGAGAATTCGGTATTAAGGTTTCTAACAACTCATCGATCGTGCGCTGTTTGGGAAAGCAAGGTAAAATTAAAACCGACTAATGTATCATAATTGTCCTTGAAAATTTTGGTTTTATATGTTTGCAATCAGTGTTTAGGAAGTTGTAAATTTTATTGCATTGTGCTTATAATAGATTAACTCTTTTAATATAATTTTTGTATGTATGGGACAAGAGAGTCGAGCATAAAACATTTTTCCAAATTTATTTCTAAGATTATTATATTAACCACCACTTAGAAAATTGAAACAAAAGCTCTCAATCTAGCTGGCAATAATAAAACCAACATTGAAAACCTTCCAAGTTCTAAGTTCTAACACTGACCAGTGATAATTAAGCATTCAAAACTCCATAAATGCTGGCTATATGTGGTCAATTATTTTATTTTATTTTATTTAAAAAAAATTTTTTTAGAGGAGAAGAAAATTTATCATACAATTGTTTGTATGATATAAAATTGTAAGATAATAATTTCAAATGGGTCTTTTCATAATTAAATATTACATGAATAATATTTGGTTATTAATTATCAATTTAGTAAATGTTTGATAGCTCTGCACTATGCACTAGCATTCTATCAAATGTATCAAGTGCATTGCATCCTTTTATTTTGCTCCGGTTGTTGCTTTTTTTTTTCTTTTTTTTTCTTTTTTTTATTTGGGATGATATTTTAATTTCCCTTCATAACAGCTTTATTTTTGTTTTTTGGGATCAATAGCTACAATTGCATATACAAAGGTTATGGCATATTGCATCTCATCACTATGGTTCTATCATGTGCAGGATCTGGGGCCACTGAAATGCCGTGGTCGTAATGACAAGCTCCGAAAACGACGCCTCATAGTGGTGGATGATCGCATCATCGACATTGTCAAGAGAGTTGGGTTAATTGGGCTGCATAGGACCCTATGTAGAGAGATTGATAATAACTTGATAACAGCCTTGGTTGAGCGATGGCGGCCTGAAACCCACACCTTCCACCTGCCATGTGGTGAGACAACAATCACATTGCAAGATGTGGAAGTTATTTTCGGGATTCTAGTCGATGGTGAGGCAATTGTTGGAATGACTGACTTGAAATGGAATGACTGTAGAGATGTAGTTGTTTGTACAATTTCTTCCTCTACGCCAACTTTCGCACGCGGCTCCAAAGTGACGTACAACTCAAAATCTGCTGCTTTTTCCCATTTTTGCATCTTACTAAACATGAATTTCACATGTTTGTCCTCTGTTATCTCCATATATCTGTAATTAATGCATTGATTGAGGACTTCATATGGAGAACGGAAAGTAATATGTATGTCATGCAAAGCAAGGTTCACTTGCAACTCTTCCATAATTTTTACTTTCAGCTCAGTCAGGGTCTTTAGCTTACGGCGTATCATCATATAGTAGCACTAGATACCCGGACCTTGAAATGAGGATCCGTCATAAGGGTTGGTATTGGTAAGGGGTCCACCGTAGTATATATTTATAAGAATCATTGTCAACCTATATAGATCATCAAGTGCAATCGTGTTAGTCACAAATTTATAACGCTCAATCAACATCAATCACAAAACTTTGCGTATGAAATGCCAACAATACTAACCTCAACCAACTTTGCATATACCTTTAGTAATCTTACAAAAATAGTCATTACCAAATTCATATCCATTGAAATCTCTGTTACAAATCCTAAGAGGTATATCTTGAAATAATTTATGGTAAAAAGACTACAAATACTATCTTAGGTATCAAACTCATAATTCATTTCATATTCATGATAAAGACCTAAAAGTACTAAATATTCCTAACAATTGATCACAATATTTAGTACTAAATATTCCCAATAATTAATCACAATAGTAATTTTAAAAAAAAACTTAGCATATTATCACAATATTTACACTAACAAACAAAACAAATATTTCCATATGTTGTAATAACATAATTAATCACACAATATTTGGTACTAAATATTCCCAATAATCACAATATTAATTTTTAAAAAAAAACATACCAAATAATTTAATCACAATATTTACACTAACAAAAAAAAATTCCCAATATGTTGTAATTTAATCACAATATTTTAGTACTAAATATTCCCCAATATTTAATCATAATATCTAGTCGTTATAGATATTTTTTCTTAAGTAGATTCATGATCATATAAATGTGTATATAATGTGTCCAAAAAAAACTAGCAAATAATCACAATATATTAACAAATAAATTAATCACAATATTTTACACTAACAAATAACAAAAACAAAACTTTTCCTAATATGTTCTAAATTTTTCTTCAAAAAAATACTAGCAAATAATCACAATATTGTAAACACATTACCTGAGAAGAGTGTTCTGTGAATGCAAGTGAGAGAGGAGTTGTTCGTTTTATGAAGAGGAGTTGTTCGTTTTATGAAGAGGAGCTGTTGTTATGAGGAGCTGTTGTTGTTTTATAGAAAAAATAGAGCTGAAGGTGTTTTATGAGGAGAAAAAAAAGAGTTGAAGGTGGACCGGGTAAGGAGAAAATAGGTCCCAGCGTTCCCATGGCAACACGTGGAGGCATGGGAAGAAAATAGGTCCTAGCGTCCCAGCTCAGTTCACGTGTGTCTGCCATGGATGAGACTGGGATGAGACTAGATACTGCGGGATGAGACATGACAATAGAAACTAGCAAATAATCACAATATTGTAAACACATTACTTGAGAAGAGTGTTCTGTGAATGCAAGTGAGAGAGTAGGAAGGTTGTTTATGAAGAGGAGTTGTTCATTTTATGAAGAGGAGCTGTTGTTGTTTTATAGAAAAAACAGAACTGAAGGTGTTTTATGAGGAGAAAAAAAAGAGCTGAAGGTGTTTTATGAGGAGAAAAAAAAGAGTTGAAGGTGGACTGGGTAAGGAGAAAATAGGTCCCAGCGTTCCCATGGCAACACGTGGAGGCATGGGAAGAAAATAGGTCCCAGCGTCCCAGCTCAGTTCACGTGCGTCTGCCATGGATGAGACTAGGATGAGACTAGATACTGCGGGATGAGACAGGACAATAGAAACTAGCAAATAATCACAATATTGTAAACACATTACTTGAGAAGAGTGTTCTGTGAATGCAAGTGAGAGAGTAGGAAGGTTGTTTATGAAGAGGAGTTGTTCATTTTATGAAGAGGAGCTGTTGTTGTTTTATAGAAAAAACAGAACTGAAGGTGTTTTATGAGGAGAAAAAAAAGAGCTGAAGGTGTTTTATGAGGAGGAAAAAAAGAGTTGAAGGTGGACCGGGTAAGGAGAAAATAGGTCCCAGCGTTCCCATGGCAACACGTGGAGGCATGGGAAGAAAATAGGTCCCAGCGTCCCAGCTCAGTTCACGTGCGTCTGCCACGGATGAGACTGGGATGAGACCGGATACAACGGGATGAGACAGGACAACAGAAAATTGAGTCCAGAGGACTCGATTTCTATACATAGAAACCGAGTCTACATAGAAATTGAGTCCTCTGGACTCGGTTTCTATGTACAGAAACCGAGTCCTCTGGACTCGGTTTCTAGCCTACTTTGCACCTTCATCCACATCAGCTGTTGACAAAGCTGACAAAACAAGACATTTAACTACAGTAAAATCGACTCCAGAGGACTCGAATTGTTAAAAATGCAATTAGTTTGAAAGTTTTCCTAACTAATGAAATAGTTTGGGTTTGATGGTTATTTTCTAAAATAACCCGTGATAGAATGTTAAAACTATAGCTTTAAATGCTGGTTGCTCCTACATGCCTTTATGTCTAGCTCAAAGTAAAAAATAAAATAAAAAAATCTTTTCTGTGCTGTGCTGTGTTTGTTGATATAATGGTGGATTTAGATATACAAATATTGAGAAAAGCTGAGCATCTTGTAAAGTTACTCCTTTGTGTTAACTTAAACTGGGGAGATTCAAACAATGGGTGTGTATGTATATATTTTACATTTAAAAAAAAAAACTTTTCTGTGTGCTGTGTTTGTTGATATAATGGTGGATTTATATTTACAAATATTGAGAAAAGCTGAGCATCCTATAAAGTTACTCCTTTGTGTTAACTTACCTTTAGAAACATAGGATTTTAAACAGGCACAAGAATATGGATCTGCTGTTTTAGACCAGAGCACCAAAATTTAATGGATGTTTTCTCATATTCTGTCAACAGTTAAAACAACTGCAACTGCTCATGATACAACTGGAGATATGGAGACCAAAATAGCAGAAGCTGCAATGATTGCAAGACTTGGAATTGACGTTTACATTGTGAAAGTAATGACTCCTTTGTTACAATTTTACTTAGATCTTTTTCAATTTATGTTTTGAGAGCTTGTAGTGATTAAAATTAAACTGGATTCAGGCAGCCACAAACCACGCATTAAGGGCCTTAAGTGGAGAACTGAGAGGCAACATTCCTGATGATTGGTTGGGCACAGTCATCCGATTCGTGAGCTGAGATTGGCAGCTAAGACCACCTTGTATAATGTCGTAACATTCTGATCAGCCATTCTTTTACACTATGATATGAATGTGTCAGAAAATCTAGACCCTCAAATTGATTTGAGTTTGAAATTCTTTTAGCACAGGTGCTCATTGATAACCCTGGAAACGCTTGCAAATTGAAATTTGTAATCTCTTAACATTCAATGTTTTCATCCCTCAGTGGAAAGATGACATTCATGCAGGGCTTGATTATTATCCTGTGGTCTATTTTGCTTGCCAGAGGGTTTACTATTTGCGTCATGTTACAATTGCCAATTGAGGCAGTGTGTTTCTTTAGAGTTGTACTCCAATTTTATCCTCCAAGACTCATTTGGATTCTATTCCCATTATTTTGTTTCACACAAACTCAATAAAAACCATCAAACTGCCACTGAGAGCGTGCAGAATGAGGCTTGAAAAAAATATAAGATTCGTGTTATCAAGGGGTGACAAAATCAAAAGGCCACCTAAAAGCCTACAACAATAACAATCATCCGTCCATTTCTGTACTTATTCACTCAGTCTAAAAGCACATAAATAGTATAAACATTTTCAGCACAGATAAATTCAAATGAAATTGAGAATAAAACCGCAATTATGAGAACCAATCTATTTGAATATGAATAACTTTAAATGGCAACTTGGAAACAACATGAGGCGCTAAGAAGTGTATATACAGTCTTTGCTGGAATATATAACTTCTCCACACCAAGACCCAGGAAATGGTTCGGTACTAATCAAACAGAAGGAAATAGTGATTATAAAAACCTAAATCATAATGGCAAAGTCTATTGATAGGTAGAGGCCACATTTCAATAGGAACATTTCTGAAATAAGTGACCCCTAAAGTAAGCTACTATTATGTGGTTCTGTTTGAAGTCCCGGTCTTGACGCATTCCCCATTCATGAAGGACAATTACTTGGGGCCAATGTCCTTAAGGCCACAGATCTGCTCTTCTCCCATAGCAGACATCACTGAAACGACCAAATCTTTTCCTTCACCAAATCCATCCTTGATCTGCATATAGAATCCAAATAATCCATTAGGAAACAGTAGTGCCAAAAACTTTTTTGAAACATATTTCGTAGAATCTATTATAGATTGCTTAATAATTGCCAAGTAACAAAAAATTTCAAGGTGTCAGAAAAATCAAATAAAAGTTTGGGTTGCCACATCCTCCTGTTGCAAAAGAGCAAATTGGAAACATATTTGGAGAAACATGAAAGGATCATATCCGAGGTGACCTACCACTCAGTGCACCAACCAAAAACACATATAAATAACCAGAAGTTATACGTGAAGAAATAAGATTAACAATGCACCACCAGATCATAGTAATCAGAAAGATCATTACACAGTTCCAGCAAGGTGTAGATTTTGTTTACATTTGTAATAAATACAGGAGGGGAACACTAATGGCCTGTTTGGATGTTTAAAAAAGGAGGGAGAGTAGAGTAGAGGGAGGGAGAGTAATCTAATTACTTTGTTTGGAAGTTTTTTAAGGAAGGAGGGGGAGGGGTTTGAAGGGGTTTGGAGGGATTTCAACTCCCTCTAACCCCCATTTTTAATTCCCCCAAATTGGAGAGATTTGGAGGGAAAGTAGAGTACATAAACTATTAACCAAGTAAATTATCTAATTTACCCTTATTATATTAACAAAATTACACAAAGGAAAGGGCTAATTACTCTCTTCCCCCTTACTAATTTTAAAAACATCCAAACAAGGTGGAGGGAAATCATTTTCCTCTACTCTCCTCTCCACTACTCCCCTCCCTTCTACTCCCCTCTACTCTCCTCCTTCTCTAAACTTCCAAACAAGCCATAAGGTTCAAACTTCACACAAACAAAAACACTTGCTCTAGCATATCAGAGAGGGAAAAAACCAAGTCACTAACCTGCGTCAGCAGATTGTCATCGGTTGGAAGCCTCAGGTCATCCTTAGTATTACCATTCTCAGTCAGCAGACTCACCTGAAGCATTCAACACTAAATATTACATTTACAGGTTTACTTAAATCTTAGAAAGTAATCAAAGAGAAATATTTTTCATACAAATCCATCCTCAGAGATATCAATCAGCTGATAGTCAGTACGGTTGACATGAGGAACCTGTAATACAACAATATACACGTCAATATCTCAGAAACACCACAAATAAAAATAACTAACAGCAATAACATAGATCCAAATGAATGAAAAAAATAAAAAATACACACACAATAGAGCAACACCTCATCAAAAAAGTCAATGGGGCCATACTAATTTTTGGTACATAATGGTGAAGTTTTCTAGTTATTTAGATTATTTAATGGGTTGCACAACTCTTATATGCCAGATAACTAAGTGAAAATTATAAATTCAACACATTTTTTTACGAAATAAGTAAAGATGTAGATCACTTTGTTTCACTGATTCAAACAAATTCTATCATCATGTTTCAGAGATTTGTTTAAACAGATTGGATCTATAACTAACATGATTATTATACATAAATAAGAGTTTAAATTCATCAACTTCAACAGGCACCACCCTATCATAGTCTCTCCCTATAAATATATAAAGGGCTTACATCACAGTTGTGGGATGAGGGAACAATATCCTCGAGCTTCTTCCCATTGAAGATGTCAATAGCAACAAAGTGACACTTTGCATGACCGTGCTTGCCGGTTTTGGAAGTCGAAACCTCCACAACCTGCAATAAAGAAAAAGATATTAACTTTCTATATTTTCTAACAAACAAACAATTTATTTACAACACTCATGCAAAAAAAATAAAAACAATTTATCTACAACATAACGATTAAATCCACAATTCAAGCACAATCGCTACAGGTTGTTAAAGAATAAATAAACCAGAAAACAAAAATGAAAATTCAGCATATATATAAAAATATGTGTTTATGGGTGTAGCATGAGTTCAAGTTACACTAAAAAAAATTATTGAAAAGAGAAAAAGGTGGTCCCCGTGTACACAGGAAGTTTCCTTAGGGAAGCTCCAAACATCATCTAAAGGTATCTATAAATTCCTCCAACCTAGAAAACGAGTGACCACTCAAAGCAGACATCCAATCATACATACAGCAGGGCCCCGTGGGGGCGTTGTTGTTTAGCAATTTTATCTCCAAGGACAAGCATTCAAGTTAAACTTGTTAAGTTCACACCACTTTTTTGATCATTCAACATAGTTACAATGAAGGGGAGGGGGAATTTGAACCGTAGACATCTAGGTCGAAAGCACCAGGAAGTGCCAGTTGAGCCAAAAGGCTCTTGCCCACTTGTTAATGTTACGCTGCTTAATAAGTTTTCTATTAGATGTGTATTTTAACAACATTTTCTCCTTACAACCCCCATACTTGCAAAATTCCAAGATAAACATATATCAATAACTATCTCATTTATAAAAATTATTCACATTTGAAGTATTTTGTATTTTAAAATTACATGTAAAACATGTTTATGCATCGAATAGTAAATAACATCCAACTAATATGCAATTTGATCGAGAATGTTACATATATATATATATATGCACAATTTCTATTTTCCTTTCACATACATGAGAAATTCAAACATTTTATTAACAAATTTCTCATATTTATGTATCGATTAGTAAATAACATCCAACTAATATGAAATTTGATCGAAAATATTATATGCACAATTTTTTTTTTCTTTCACATACATGAGAAATTCAAACATTTAATTCACAGATTTCTGAAATTCAAGCTTCAATATGCTATTTCCCCTTGAAAGCAAGCTTATCAAATCAAAATCGATATACATGCCACTATAACAATTACCATTAAATTAAAAACAGGATACACACACACACACACACACACACACACATATATATATAAACACAAAATATATAAATATATATATATATATATATATATCTTTCACATACATGAGAAATACAAACAATGATATCCATGAAATCAAAAACAAAAAATTTAAATAAATAAATAATTTTAAAAAATAATAATATGAACCGAGTCCAACACAAATACGATCAGATATTTTCAGATTCTACGATATATGTAGTTATAAAAAAATTAAAAAAGAAAAAGAAAAAAAGAGAGAGATGGATCTAGGTAAACCTTGCAAGGCCTGCCTTTGATGACAATGTAACCGTTCTTGCGGATGGTTCCGGCTTGCTGTGGGTACGTCTTCGAAGCTCCGGCGTCGGCCTTCGACTCGAACTGGTGCTCCTCGTCGGACATGGCTTCGACCTAAAAGCTTCGCACACAGAGAGAGAGAGAGAGAGAGAGGAGCTTCGAAAACGCAGCACAGTGAAAAAGAAAAAAGAGAGAGAAATATCATAGAAATGACATTTTATATATATAGCCCCTGTTTGGGTTTAAAAGCGTGAGAGACTTTAGGGGTTTTTATACAATTCAATTTTTAAAGCCTCTCACGTCCGCATTCTTTTTTATAAAAAAAATAATAATAATAATTTCACATCCAAAAATTAGTGAAACTCTCATTTTTATAGTGTTTGTGAGAGGTAATTACTAATTAGTAGGAAGTCTTTGCTTTCAACTTTTTTTAGAAAGGCTTATTTTTGTAGTCTAATCCATGACATTTCAATCTTTAGTAAAAGGTATTTACCATTTTGCATTAGAAAAATGTTAGAGGTACAAATTTTTTTTTACAAAATAAAATTTACAAATTGCTGAATATGACGAGTGGTTATTGGTAAATGAAAAAGTGATATTAGTGGTGAGTTTAGATGAGAACTAGTAAGAAGTTTACCACAATAATAGTTTATAAAAATGTTATAAAATAGTTTGTACTTATAATACTATTTTTTGTACTATGACCCAACCTATTTTTTAATTTAAAATTGAACCATAAAAAACACCTAACATGTAGTTTTTAGTACAGTGTTTGATATGTTAAAAAAAAAAGGGTTAAAAGTTAAATGAATGTCTTGAGTAAATTAGTTTATAAACTATTTTTAGAAATTTTTAATGGCAAAAAAAATAGTAACTAATTTTTGTGACAGCTTTTATATTTTTTATGAAAGTGGTATTAAAACTTGGGTAGTGTTAATGGGTACCTTACCTGTTAAGAAATTGTTTTATATCAGATTTTTTACCAGTTTTATAGGATGTTAAGTCAATTTTTTGAGTTACACTTATCACTTTAGCCATATTTCTAGCACCTTATAGTATCTGTTAGTATTTTTCTTAAACTTTTCTAAGATATTCTATTCACAAATGCCCTAAGTGTACTCATTAACGTGCCAAAAAAAGTATAATCTCTAATATTCATTTGTATCCAACTTCCTCAAGTTTTTAGAAGGAAGAGTTGTTCCCGATATATAAGAAGACATAATTTAGTAATTTTCTTTAGTTAAGTATATCGTCTCTTTTTCTATGAGACAAAATTACTAAATTAGGAAGATGGGTTTTTTTTAAAAGCAGTAAATTTATTTAAAGATAATTCCTTTAAAAAGTGTTTATCTTTTGAGGATTCTTATTTTTTTAAAGACCTTTAGCACTCATTAATAAATAGGGGTCAGGTTTAAGTTCAGTGATATTAGATCTGTTGAGATAGTGACATGTGTCTACTTTTTGACACGTGTCACCATTTGACCGAATTTAATGTATTAGACCTAAACCAAATTCATTAAATAGAATGAAATTCTCTATAATTCTAAGAATGGACCCACTTAAGAATTCTTAAAATTCTATCCATACATTTTAAAATAACTAACTAAATTTTGTTAAATGATCAATATTTCAAACATTATATAGCATTATTTTGATATCCATTTAAATTATTCTCTAACATGACAAAATTCAATTTTCTCATTTTAAAATGAATGAATAATATTTTTAAAAATCTATTATAGAGTTACTCTTAAGATTTTTACTTTTTAGAAAATATTAATTTTATTAATAACAATTTTTTTTCCAGTGTGGGGTCAAGGCCTCAAGGGTGCGAGATATTTTAGATTGAGATATTTTGGCTGCTGGTCTTATTTATGGTGCATGTACCAAATACCAATAAGCATCGTGGTGCTGTGCTGTTGCCACTTGCCTCACATGAAAATAATAGCCTTGATGCCCTGTACATCTACGATTTGGTATCTTTCTTGATTGCGATTTGCCATTGCGTTTGTTAAAAGGCATTTACTTTGGAGATTTTGGAAATATATGCCAATTTTCAATTGTCAAAATGTGCCAATATGCATGCCTTAAGCATTTACACCCATTGATCTTCACACCCACCAACCAAATCCTTTTTTAACTGATATTAACCAAGGGTTTTGCTATCTATTACCCTTAAGAACATTTATTAACAATTTATTTTAAAAAAATTTTAACACTACTTTTATGAAAAATAAAAAAAGTTGTCAAAATATTAATTACTTTTTTTTTCTTTTTCCATAAAAATTTTCTTTAAATAGATTATAAACCAATACCCTAAAAACATTCGTGAGTATTTTCCAATATAATGTCTGTTTGGTAAGATTATTTTTGCCAACTTAATTTACTATTCAACTTATTTTTGCTATAATTTATAGATCTTACTGCACTTTTTGATACTATTTATGCATCTTATTGTACTATTTCACTTAACTTTTATCTTTATCTATAGTACTTTTAACAAAAAATTTTCAGTTTTAGCAAAATAAACAGATCCCAAATAAACCCATAATGTTAAGGAATAATGGAGATTAAAATGCATTATATTTTCTTAATTTTGCATTTAAAGGAGCTGAATAATCAATCATAAAGTTAGTCCCTTTAATAATGGAGATCAAGATCATGACACATAGTTAAAAATGGTCATATGTCATAACTTTAACAATTCCAACACAAAAGCAATGAACCCAATCTTTGATTGATTCTTTTGTCTCCCAGGCCAAGGGGCCAAGAATATTTAGTTAATTGTGGTTACGAATTTTCACAAACCAAAGAGCTTATGGAAAATTATACTAAATATTTCATTCCTGAAAATTCAGCAAGGGGGTGTCATTATTTAAAAATTCAGCTCATAAGTAGATCAAAAGCAATAGTCAAGCTGCTGAGAACCATAAAAATTGGAAGTTTTCTCGAGTGTTTCCACTATGTTTTAAAAGGGAAATGCACCCCCAAGTGGTATCTGTGACAAGAAAGTTACATAAACAATTAAACGACAATCTACAATACAAAGCAATTACATAACCAATTACATTACGTTCTACAACATATGCAATTCCTACCTTCTAGCTACCTCTCTTTCATGTGGCTGTAGATTATAATTAGTATCACAAAAACGACTCCACCAAGAGTAGGGTTTCCTCACCCTCAGGTAGAGAGAGCCTTGCTTTCTTCAAAAGGAAGCCATCAAGAGACAAAGATATTGTTACACTTTGTTATACAAAGTTAGCAGCAGTTGGTTTGGAGTGCAAAAGGCTTGATTCCAGGGTCCAAGATATTTGAAGTAAGTCTGATTCAACCTAATGTGGCCCACCTGGAATTTCATAAAAATAAAAGGGCATTGTAAATAAACTTAGCCAATCTAATAAGGAGTTGTATAGTTGTATGTCACTTTCATTTCCTTACTTCTTTAGTTTTTGTTTTGTAGGGCGGAGAGGTTGAAAATTGGGAAGGTAAGATTTTTCTTAAATCATGGTTTTAAAATGTAAAATAATCAAATAGTGAATCAGGCACCAATAAGAACAGAATAACAAAGGTTGCAGGATTAAAAACAATAAGACAATTAAGCATGGTGGCCAGGAAGCTATAGAGTAACTTTGACAAAGAAAAAAGTAGTTATAAAGTCCATGATATCGCTATAGATATGGATCATTACCTTCATTGCATAGTGTACCAAGTACTGTCAATTCCTACTTGAACTTCCAGCAGACACTGATCTAATATAGCTGTCATCGATTTTGTAAATGAATACTTGAGGAGACTCTTCTCTGTTACAGTTTCACACAAAAAATATTAATCACTTGAGGCAAGATCACAAAGCACAATGTTTTCACTTTTCATGTTGGTTACTCTTGCATGTTACTTCAAATATACTTGTCAATTAGATTATGAAGCAATGCAATATGCTCCTTTGATAGCTGGGTGGATACTCAGGGATCAAATAATCTGGATCAGTGACCAAAAAAAATGAGGACCAATTGAGACAGTTTGAGATGTTCAAAGAAACCAAATGACAGCAGTAAATAGATGTGTATTAGTTCAAGTTGAAGTGCTTAGAAAGGTAGATAAAGATCAACTGAATTAGAAAGGAAAGAATAAATCAATGATATAGATCAGGATGGATCAAGGTGCTCAGTACAAAATGCTGATTAGACACATCAGAATGTGCAGCCTTTAGTGCATATAACGGAAAAAAATTTAAGCTACAACGGTTCAACCTCAAGCACCAAAGCTAGTCAAATCATGAAGGGAAAGAGACTTCACTACAAGCAGCAATATTTGTTTAAACATTGCATCAGATACAGCTACAACATCCCTTCTCTGCATATCCTCTTTTTTCCACATTTTTTTTTTCACTCGTTACATACTTCTTTAACAGTCATAAATCATAATCTATGGCTTGTAAGTGCTTCATGACTGTAAAGAATGCTAAGACATCAATACAAACATTCAAAACCTACTATAACAAGCAATATGAAAGTTTTGAATGGCTAAGAAATGACAAAGAAGATAATGATATGCTGGTATAAACCAAGGTTTCAGATGTAGTAGAACAAAATAAAAGGTAAATGTTAACAGAAGAACAACTGACATTTCTTCAGCTTCTTGGTAAGTGTAGCTTGATGCAACAGCCAAAAGTTGTCCATCGTGGTTGTACGATAAGGATGCCACACTATTTGGGAGCCTAGGCAACTGAAAGTAAAAAAGGATTAGACTGATATAAAATATTAACATATATTAGGAGTCAAAGTACATCAGAGTCGAAGGAGGTATATCAAGATTATAATTGGCACCTGCAAACACGTAGGTATGAGAGAAAATGACAATATATAATTACTTGCTTCCTTGTGACCAGGAGGCAAACTGCTCTGTAAAACTTGTAAAAAGATTATATTAAAATTTTAAATCTAGAGTGGGTACTGCTGGGTCTCCTTATAGGATTTATCAGGCTGTTTTCATTACCATATGCATTGCCAAACGAAGGATATTATAAGGAATAAATTTTATAAAATAATACCCTAATTATATGCAAATTCATATGGTAAAGTTTGTGACTTGTTTATGCTAAATTGCTAATTCTCCAAAAATTACATTAACACAAGTAATTTATTAAAACACAAACTACATTCACATCAGGTAGCAGTAAGTGGAAGTTCTATTAGAGTAGAATGAAATGATACCCCAAAAAGTCTTCTCTTGCTTCGAGCATCCCATGCAGTTACATAACCCTCATTATCACCAGTAACAAAAGCACCACAGATGCTAAAAAAAAAAACATAAAATCAGTAAATCTTCAAATTCTAAGATGGTAAGCTATAAATAGGAATACACTTACAGTGGATTGAAAACAATGTCATTCACCGATGCTAGATGGTATCTTCCATCCTTTGATTTTGGATGACAACGGAACATGTAACTGTAATAGAATTTGAAACAGCATTTTGTTAGAAAGTTTGATAACAAAGAACTATGCTACACACCCAAAAAGCTTTCTTTCTGGTTCAGGAATACAAAATAACTTGTATGCTTGAGACTTGAGCTTTAAGACATATTCTGAGATCTGAAAGCAATCTCGTACAATAAAAATCTCTCTATGGTGTAGTTATAGTTCTATATTTCTACCAGTTAGTGAAATTATCCTGCATTTAGTTGACAAACTTTTGGTTACATGGAAATCAGAAATTGTTCATCAAATTGGATCTTGAGTAATTCAGATAGTAAATAATATTACACATCCTCTCTTTCCTGCAACTTCTAAGCAGTGAAACTGAGCACTGAAAAGTACAGTGCAATTGTAATTCAGAACACAGAAATAAAGTTTTTTTTTTTTTTTGGATAAGAGAACACAGAAATAAAGTATATATAGAGCATTTGACAGTGAAGCTTCTTAAGTTTTGCGTATGAAATGCAGATAAACACCTGATGATCATATTAATCCGTCACATTTTGCAGAAGCAATACTAATACTTAAGGTATAATCTCAGGGCTATAAAATTCTTGAATTAAGGAAAGAGAATTTTTATACTACTAGAAGAAAGCTGGATAAATGTAGTAGACGAAAAGGAGACCATATTCTAAGTTTCAGACTCTTAGCAAGCAAGCAAGTTCATCATACGCTCTAAGTAATAAAAAATAATTAAAATAAAAATATTGGTCTTCCAGTTGCAATTTGAAAAAAGTAAAGCATATAACTTCCAGTTGAAATTTCTGAAAGAAGTAAAGCATATAACTTACAGAACTGAAGCACTATAATCTGAAAACCGACCTAATGTCATTTGGATTGGATGGATAGGGCATCTCCACTGCTACTCGTCCATCCACTGATCCAACTGCGTATCCTGCAATGAACAACCCTACTTTAGAGATGTCTAAAAGGTATCATATTGGTATGGTTGTAAAGTGAATCTAGAAGGGAATCCAGAAAACTTGGTAAGCTTAGGAATTGTAAATCCTGAATTGAATTTTTTTAAAAAAAAGAAGGATATGAGGTGTATGCAAATATTCAGTTAGCTGAGATAAATATACCAGTATTTGGTACTTTTGACAGTGACATTGCTTTCCATTGAAGCTGTCTCCAGCCACAGTAACTACATGGTTTACAACAAAAAAAAGCTAATTACTGTAATAATACCTTTAGAATAAGGAATCGAGCTGACACATCTAATTCGAATGTTCATGTGTGACTCTTTCGATTGAACCAATTTGTCCAACTTACGCAAGTCATACTCATGTATTGATGATCCAATGGCTACCAAAAAATTCAATCCAAAGAGTGACATGGAATCCACCTCTGCACCTAGGTTTGTCAAATACTCAATAGCCTTCGCCATCCGCATGTCCCAGAATAGTATCTTCTTGTCCAAGCCAGCAGAGATTACTTGACCTACAGTGACCATTAAAAAAGGGATAAGCAACACTAAAGGAGTGATAGATTGAATGATACTACAGGCTTTTCTCATGTCTCACAACCAAGCCACCCATTTAACTTACACTGTTGCCCTTTATATTCCAAGAAATGGAATTAAACACTGGTTGAACTATCCCATAAATAAAGCCACTCCTTTATAACAAGTCTTACATAAATGCAAGAGAAAGCATGTACACAAATAAGTCTTTGAGAAATCAGAAAAGAAAAATGTCTTATTCAACACTAAAAATCACCTAGCAAAATGCTGAAAATTTCCAAGATCGATGGCAAACTAAAACAGTAACTGAAAAACATGTAAAGTTCAAAAATTCGATGACCGAGGTTCTGATAGTAGCTTACCTGTTTCATCAGAATATCCAATACTTGTTGCTATATCATCATGATTTCCAATTGTATCATTAACTCCTGAATACAAGTCATACCTAAAAACAGTTTGCCCCATAATGAGTCCACACATAATGTCTAATCAGCATAACTTTCAATACAACTCAACAATGTTGCAAAATAAAAAAAATTATAATGTGATACTTGAAAATGCGGTACAACATTGTAGAAAGATAAGGTAACTAACAAACATGAAAAGTAAATGTAGAACAGAATGGCGTTTGGGAATCCCATCAGCCTACATGATAATAAATGACATTAATCAATAAGAAAAGATAGAGTCTGCAAATTACTCACACTCATATATAGTAAGCAGATAGATGCTACTAGCCAAGACTGATGAGGCATGTGTAAGAAAGACTATAATCTTCACCAAAGATAACTGAGTTACACTAAAGATATACTAGGTGGTCACAAGTGTGATTGGCATGTACTCTCCAAGAATGGTGGATGAGTCTAATTGATAAAATTCCATCATGTCTTCTCGGCACATTTCACCACCCTAATCCACTTCCATTTTTTGCGAAATACTCTCTTATTCAACATACATACGCATATATATATATATATATGTGTGTGTGTGTGTGTATGTATATATATGAAGTTTCCTAAAACATGAAGGGGGTGACAATAGAGGCATCAAGACCCTAAAAATAGAATCACCTTTATTTATTTATTTATATACTACAAAGATAATCAATAGTGTATTAATCTTTTTCCTAATTTGAGTACAAAGAATTCAACCAAAACGCCATCCACAAAATCTTATTACTACTTTTCTTTATATTGATCTTCGGATGAAATTAATCAGTGTACTACCAATAGACATATGCAGCATTCCCTCACAACTTATGAACCCTTACAGATGTGGCCACCTATATGTTGTGAGAGAGTAGGTATAAAATACCAAATGCATGAGATACCCTCCGGTATACTATACTACATCTTACTCTCACATAAAGGCAGGCCTCACCCTCAGTGAGTAAAAATTATCTTATGTATCAGCTAGCTATATGCAGCATCTCTCTTACATTGTGTGGACCCTAACCAGCTAATACATGAGATACCACCTCCACGTGTGAATCCAAGAACCCGCATTTACGTAAAAGGAAGGTGTATAATTCCCGGTGCCCTGAATAATTTAATTGATCCACAGTCCTATCCCAAACATCTGTACCCTAATGTATAATATAAACTAAATTTATATTTAAAAAATAAAATTTACTTAATGTGCATTTGGGAATTGTTGAAAAAAGTTTTTTTTTTTTTTTTTTGGGAAACCGCCTTTTGACTTTAACTCTTTTGCAAATAATCTAGGTTTTAGCTTTTTGTAACACAATTAACATAAAAGTTAGGAAGCACAAACACGGGTATGGGTACGACACAATAACAAGAGCAATTTCTGAAAACTTATAACATAAAATAACCAGTATGACACCTTAAATGAAGTGTGCCGTAAAAGTTACCAAAAACTATATTTTTTTGATAAATACTAACAAATACACTACCAGAAATAAGCAACTGGCCATTTGGCATTATTTAATCAACACCACTAAGTACTAAATAAAACACAAATAAATAAAACTCACCAAAATTAAACACACCATTAACAAGTCCTTTTTTTTTTTTTTGGTGTAAAGTGCATTTTAAATAATAAATGAACTTTTAATGCCAAAAATTAAAAAAAAAATAATAAAACAAAAGCACCTTCTAACGCAGCCATCGGAGGCAGCGGCGAAAGCAACAGACTCGTCGTTGTGGAAACAACAATCTAGAAGCGCAGCCTCGCACGGAGCTTCTAATCGGAGCGCAGATCCAACGGCGTCGTATAATCGAAGACTCTACTCCACACACACGCACACAACGCAATTATTCCAATTTACAAGCACCAAAATTTATGAAATAATGAGAAAATAGTGTAATACTCACAGAGTCCCAAGAAGAAATAAGGAGGTTGTTGGATTTCGGAGAGAATCGAATTCTGGAAATGGCGTCTCGGATTTCCAAACCGGTCGTTGTTCCGTTCATTTTTTTATCGGAACAGTGAACTCGGTGCTCGGTGCTATGTGGAAATTGAATCCCAGCCGTTGGATCAGGAAGAGTGGGTGAAATGAAAATCGGAGGTTTTTCAGAGGAGATGAATGAAAGAGAAAGACTACAGAGATAAAGTTCCCGCTCAATGTGGAATTATCGAAAAATCAAATCAAATTCGGGTTTGAATTACGAAATTGTCTTCGATTGCCGTTGACTTTATAGTTTAATATTTATTGTTGGTGAATTGTAATAATAAGTGGATCCGTGGCGCAATGGTAGCGCGTCTGACTCCAGATCAGAAGGTTGCGTGTTCGATTCACGTCGGGTTCAATTCCCACTTTTTTTTTTTTCTCTTAATTTTTTAATCTTTTGGGCTTGGGCTTGGTCTTGGGCTTGGGATATTATAGTGATGGGCTAGGCAGTAATGGACTACAAAGCCTCTTTAGAATGAAAGTACATACCAACACACCATGAAAAATGTGTTTTTTTTTTTTTAGCGTAGATTTTGTTTGGTTGCATTCTACAAATTTTGGTTCCCCACTTCACTTTCCCCATTTTGGTTTGTTTTCTTTATTCTTTTTAAGTTGGAACTACAGATTAACACAGGCCATGGGTGCTTGTCAAGCTCCAATTGTCTTATTCGCAAAGAAAATGACGTACAAAAAAAAAAGATGGATGGTAGGCTATATCATTCAACCAAAGTGTGCATTTCCCATGAATTATCAAAGACAATTGATGCTCCGTAGCTAGCTCTAGCTCCGGAAAGTAGTGATGGAATGATGATACGATTATTTTGTATATGTTTCTCAATTATTGGATTTTTATACAGCTGACGAGATATCATTTGATACTTAAAAAAACAGAAATTTTCTCTAGAAGGCCCTCCTTGTTTTGTGACCAGCTACATGAAATTATACCTGGACTTGCTATGGATTCATCCCGACTGTATGCAGAAAGTGCCACACTTTATTAGTCCACAGCTTTTCAGCAAATGGGAGATAGACCATAGTCATTGTGAAAATTTTTCACCCATTATATAAATTGTACGTTGATACTAGCCATCATAACATACTCAAAACTTCCCCAGAAATTCCTAATAGCCGTTAGGTCTTGAACACACAACCTTACCTAACAAAACCTTAGGTTTCCCCTTGCTCGTACAAAGAGAACATGTGCTATTTGAGCTAAAATTCATGGATGATTAAAACCCAAACATATGACCAAAAGAAAAGCGGGGGATATATATATCACCAAACAATTTGTTAGTAACAAAGTCCTGTCAAGGATTTCAATTGACCTTCATAAAGACATAGACACTAGAAAACCAACTTTTGTTGGACTCAAGTATTGTAGTTGAAAGCAGGCACACGTAAAATCTAATGTAATTGTGATGAGCAAATACACATTAGAAATCAAAATGTGAAAAAACAAAATCTAACATGAATGTGCAATGAACAGATTTGCACTCGAGAGTCATTAAGCCAAACATCAAATTAGACTACAAACTGTAAAGCATCAAAACTTTCATTCTTTTAAAGTAGCATATATTTACAGAAATTGGTTCACTAGCTATGGATCCAAAGACGAACTTATTGATACCAGCCAACAATCATCGGTGTTTTTGTGCTAAGAAATCACTAGGACCTTTCATCTGGAATAAAGAAATCAAACCTAACATCCACAGAACCCGACAAGTCTCCGGTATCTTTGTACTCAATATTTGTTATTGTTCCAGCCTCATCCAAATCTTGATATTCTGGTTTCACTCTCCGTACTGGCACTGTGACAGAATAAATGGTTCCAAGATCTGAATCAGTAGAGACACTCAGCTGAACTTTATCCCGTGATTCTATCTCCACGAAATCTGATAGAGACTGCACAATGTTCTTGACAATCTTTTGTTTGGCCTCATCACTAACTGCACATCGGTCAGAGAAGAGAATCATCTTCAAGCGCTGCTTGGCAATCCTAGCATTAGAGTTCTTCCTAGATGTTGGTGATGGGAACACTATCTTCCAAGCCAAGTTTAAACGCTCAAGGAAGCTCATGTTAATGGCATCAAGGAGGAAGCTCTCAGCTGCTTGGCTGATGGACTTTGGTGACAGCTTATAATCTCCAGTGACACGCGGAATTTGCTTGGAACAACCACACATATTGTGGTTATCAAGTACCATGCTGGGCCATTTGGATGTGATATCAGATATGCTGGATCCTCCATTCAGGAAACCAGAGAACTCTACCTATAACACAGCAAAAAAATTTAAAGACTTAAAGCAGGTCAAAGTCTTTGCATAATATCTAAAAACCCTCTATCCATACACATGACATGTAACATGTCCATGTTGAGACACAGAACATCTTGTATCTTTTTCACCCCAATGCCCATATATGTCCATAGAACCATCACTGCCAGTAAATTGCAAAATAATGATGCTTCCCAAGTAGGAGGATAAACAATGATGCACTTTGATGACTGTTAATTGCAAAACCCTAACCTCAACCTTCAGTAGATAACGGGACATCATGCCACATCCCTTGTTACAATAGCATCAACCCATGACAAAGAAAGTCATCAATTACTCCAGACCCCAAACATTGGCAAATTTAATTCAGTTGTACCCAATAGCACTAAATGTACCCACCCCCCCCACCCCCCCCCCCCCCCCCCCCCCCCCAAAAAAAAAAAAAAAAAAAAACTATTGACTTACATAAAAATCCTAATCAATACTACTATCATCATCATGAAAATCACAATATTCATCAAGTTCAGAATTCACTTTAGTTCATCCAAAATATTACAATACGATCAGAAAACAACAACAATCAATCATGCGTTAGTCCCAAAATTTTGGGATTGGCTGCGATTTCTCAACAATCAACAGCCTAGTCAGGGCCGACCAGATGTATTTAGGAGACGCCGCACCAGCCAATGTGTATTTGTAGTGGATTTATTCATAATAGAGTGACTAAATTTTAGTCTAGCTCTCAACCTAGAGGCTATAGCAACCCTCCTCCTTTTTCCGGGATTGGGACTAGCTGTGAACAAAATATCCTAGCAAATTCTTAATTCACTCTGAATACTCTTTCCAGGTTGGTGTGTTCAACTTAAATTTGAAGAATAACACATAAAAATATCAAAAAGACCCTGAATTTCCTACCAAAAATATACAACATTCCTTTCAGCTACATCCATATGTACCAGAATTTAAAAAAAAAAATTAAAAAAAAAAACCTACTAATTCAAATCATCAAAGCTCTGTTTGGTAGCTAAGAAGTCCCAAGGAAAAGTAGAATAAAATGAGGAATCTCACAATTACAACTCCAACCCTCAAACCAGTTACAAGATCCTACATTTTCAGTTCTTTCTTGACCCCTTCACGTGAATTTAACAGAGAAACAAAGAAGATATAGAATGAATTGCACGAAACCCAGATAGAATTCAAGAAAAAAAAAAAAAAAAAAAGACAAAAATACATAGAGAGAATTAGCAGTGAGAAACAATAACAGGGTGCAAAGAGCTGAAACCTTAGAAGGGCGCAAAGAGCTTCGAAGAGGGTGTGCATGGTACGAGCCCAGTGTTGCAGAGACCCTTAGATCCCCACAAATCGCCATTTCTTTCTCTCTCTCTCTCTCACTCACTTCGGTGGCTCTCTTTTTGGGTCTTCGTTTTTTTTCAGGAGCTGGACAACAGTGATGTTTGTGAATTGTGTGTTTGCCACTGTGGGGGAAAACGATGTCGTTTGATACTTGTTCTTGAACGACAATTTTATTCTTATGTTTTCAATGCAAGTACTACATTTAATTTATCACCTAATATTGGCAACGATCTTTGAAATTGTAAAACATAATAATGATGTCCATTGAAACAGGACTAGTGGGAGTGTACAACAATACAAAACAACTTTTTCTAACACGTTGACTTGAATTTATTTTATCACTTTTTTTTTTTTTTTTTTGTGTTCTCCAAAAATAAACAAGACCAAGTTTAGATTAAACTTTTTTTTTTTTTTTGATAAATGAGATTAGAATTATAAATGTCACTCTTAAAAATATTATAATATGTCAATTGAGTTACAAGACTCTTAACAATACTAAATTATATTTTTAATCCTTAGAGTTTTGGACAATTTTCATTTTGATCTCTTAAGTTGAATATTTTTTTTGTCCACCAAGTTTACTTTCATTTTCAAAATGGTTATTATGTTCATGTCCATAATTAATCTAGTTGTCCATAAAAAGTCTTAGAGATTGATACTAGTCTACATCCATCAAGTAAATCCCTTTCTACACAAATCAAGGCATACATAAATTCATGGCAAATACTGCCTGATTTGAAGCTCTTAAGTTTTTCATAGTAATCTCTAATCCCTTCAAATTGATTTTAAAAACTTCCTTGGAGTGTTTCATTTGTACTATGCCTAGCTTTGAATGCTTTGTCCATAGAAACTTCTGCTTGGTTGTATGCTCTTATACTTTCTTTTATGTACACTAGCTTCATCATGTAATCCTTCCTAAAATTTTGCCATACGTTTGGATAGAGGGAGATGGAGGGAGAGAAGAGGAGGGGCGTGGAGGTTCCAACCACCTATTCCCTTTCCTCTTCTCCATTCTCCTTCATTCCAAATAGACTCTTACGCTATATTCGGAAAAGGGAGGGGGTGAAAAAGAAGAGAAATTAAGAGAAAACACGTCATTTTCTCCGTTTGAAAAAGTGTGGACACAAATTCCCTTGGGCACACTTTTTGTTGTCCACCCAATTTGAGCAAAATTGAAGGGAAACAAGCACTAAAA
Organism: Quercus gilva; assembly: GCA_023621385.1. NCBI lineage: Eukaryota > Viridiplantae > Streptophyta > Magnoliopsida > Fagales > Fagaceae > Quercus > Quercus gilva. The sequence continues at coordinate 4,954,989 of CM042475.1, read as the reverse complement.
GATTTTAAATTTATCTCTCTCAAGTTCAGACAAGTTTATAAATAAAAAAAACATACATATTTTTTCACTTTTCTTTTCTCCTTCTCTTCCGATTTCCATTACTGAAAAAATTATCTTCTAACTTAGTCATTTAACCAATAATATCCTTCTCATCACCATTGACCCCTACTTCATCATCAACTGCATTCTCATTGTGATCAACCTAACCAAGATCATTGTCACTAGTGTATTGGGCAAATAGAAGCACGAGACCACCTAAGCTACTCAATGGGTGCTCACGAGCCACCAGCATATTCTAAGTAAATGTGTATTAATCTCCCAAGTGCAATCAACAACCATTCAAATGATTCCCAAACATCACGTTTGTACCAAAAAGATATAAACCATCATGTACTTGCTTCAAAAGAATTTAAAAAAAATGCAAATATATTGGTAACCCTAATGTTCTTACACCACAATTCAATTATGGTATTGAAAAAATAAATAATAACAATGTGTAGTATAATTTAAAAAACATATGTATCGGTAAGAATGATGTTGGTTTTGCTTGAGGTTTAGTGATTTTTTGGGGGGTTTTGTTTTGAAAATAAAAATAAAACAATGTTGTTTTTTCAGTTGATGATGTGTCTCCCTCTAACACATCACCACCTCAAGAACTCTTATTATTAAAAGAACTAGTATATAACCTATGCTTACACACAAGAATGATAAATTATAATGGTACAATTGATGTTAGTTTAGGTTATTAAATATATAAGACATTGGTTCGACTAGGACATTTGGTGATACTAAAATGATTTTCTCTTGCAATTTTAATGATATTAGTTACGCTAAGTTTCTCATTACACTACTAATATGTATATAATTTTAAAAATCACTATTGGACACTACATATACAATATTAATTCACTATCATTGTTCGTGAAATTCTACTAAATACAACACAAAATAAAAAAAATTAAATTGATTCAATAGTATCTCCTAAATTGAACGGGAATAGGTGCATGGGATCGTTTAGTTCAATTACAGTTTGTTACATTCAAGATTTTCACATACAAAATATGTAAATAGAAAAAATATTTTTTTTAAAAAAAGCAAAAATTTAAACAATTTAATTTGTATGAAAAGCTAACAAAGGCAAAATCTAATTTTAATTCTAATCAAATTTTCTCTAAGCTTTGGTTATATATATATATATATTACCTAGGTTTATTTATATTGGACTCCTCATTTTTAACACTGAATTAACTTACTTGGCACAAAAATAATTTTTTTTTTAGATAAGATGAGACATGTGATGCAAAATTAAACTTTAATTAAAATCCAATTTTTACACTAAATTAACACACTTAGCACAAAAATTTAAAAACTTAGATTAGATGAGACACATGACGAATTAGAATCTAATTGAAGTCCAATTTGAAATCTAATTGAATTTTCTCTCAGTTTTATCTATTAATATATATATATATATATATATATGTATGTATGTATGTAAGAACACACTTTGGTTCCTAAACCCAAAAGGTAAAAGGATTTAGGCCTAAAGAGCCCAATACAATGAATTTGTAGAAAGTGAGTTAGAAAACTAGGCTCTAATGAGTTGGGTAACAACTATAATAGATTCAGATCACAATAAAACAAAGATATATTGGTTTTATCTAAAAAAAATCGTCTTTGGCACAATTCGAGAAGATTAGTTCTTGTATATATTTCTTGAATTTGGTTACAAGCACAGTTCTTATTGCTACAATGTTTTTCTTTATATTTTTCGATCTCCTACCCTTAGGGTCTTCTTTCTATTTTATACTATCCTTCTCCCTTCGTCTTTACCCTCTACGTGTAGAGTAGATTGCTGGTGTTAATTTTTGTCCCACCAGCACCTTCTTGAAGTATTTGGGAAGTAGCTATAAGGCTGAAAATTATTATTCAGGTATCATTTCCTCATTAATGCGGTCAGAGAGTTAGTTACAGAGCATTTAATGCAATGGTAGCATCTTTTTCTTAGATATTATATGGCTTTCTTCTGTCCTGTGCTTCTAGGATGCTTGTCCTTATCAACAAAACCTCCTAAAACGTTGCCTTAAATGGCAGACCACACCTTCAAATCTGGACTTTGCTCAACCGAGGATGCATTCATCCTCGGACCACCTCCTTGGACTCTTATGACCAAACCCCACCTCTTCATTCACTAACACGGACTCCTATGACAGTGTTTTACTCGTCCTTGGACTACTTAATGTTCTTGGATTGGGCACCTGGCCCAATATATACATAAATACATTCTATTAGGCCTATCACCCCTACAATATATATATGAGTTATTTCCAAATAAAACGCAACATAAGAGGGACTAGTCTATATTTTGATATTTTAGAAAGTAAAATCCAAATTACCCAAATTTTTGGAGTGTAAACTACAATTTTGTCAAATATTTATATATGATGAATGTATAATAATTAAGTGATAATAAAAAATTAATTTATAAATATGTAGAAAATGAATTAGCAAAATTTAATTAGGATATGTTTAGTAGATCTCCTAAAAAATGTGTTTAGACTTTAGAGAAGATAAAATCTAATAAGAAATTGTTTAGTGCTAGGTTGCTTTATCTAAAAATACAATGAGTTATAATTAGTTTAATTAACATAGTTTAGTCCCCTAATTTTTCAATTATGTCAATTTAGTTCCTAATTTTTCAATGTTGTGTCAATTTAATTTTCACCACTATTTCAGAAACTAATTTTTTTTTATTTTGGGTGTTAGATAAAAATATAAATAAAGTTATAGATATGGATATAAATAACAAATTGATACTGTATTTTTTTTTTTTTTTTGAGAATGTAAATGACAAATTAATAAGCTAATCAAGTAGTAAGTAAACTTGTTTGACAAGAAAACATATTGAATTTTAACCCAATCTAATTTGATGATAAATCATAAATTTGAGCTCAAACAAATGAATCAATAATAATAATAAATAAATAAATAAAAGGAGGAAAAGTAAAAATGGACCAGGCATGAAGCAAGCGATACATACGGGCATACGGCCAGTGAGGTTTCCCATGAACCTGGTACAAGTGTACAACATCATCGTATACATTATAGAGAGAACACAGTGTCACTTTAGTCCTTAAATCCAAACTCCCAAAAAAGTTCTCTTTCTTTTTCCAGTGAATGGGGAGATGGAGAGCTTTTTCCCTTCTCCTCGATCACATATCCACTGCATCCACAAAGTGCCTCACACCTAATAAATCTTCTCTTCCTCTCAGACTCACACCTCTCCATCTCTCTCTTCCTTCAACTCCAACTCTTCGCGCTTTCCTCACCTCAACAAGACCCTTCTCCGCAATCCCATCTCGGGTCCTGGTCGATACCACTGACTACGATTATGGGTACAATAATAATGAGTTTGTGGCTAAGGAAGACGAAGAAACTGGAAAGATTCCCATTAAAGCCTACTTTCTTTGTACTAGGTTCGCTCAAGTTTCAACCTTTTCCTTGATTTCTCAATTGGGTTTGGCTGCTTTTGTGATTTGCCTATGTGGGTCTGACTCCATCTTGTGTTTTTCTCTGCATTCAAGATTGAATACCATGCGTTTGTGTTTATGTGTGAGTGTGAGTGTGTGTTTGATGTTGGGTTTTATGGAATCATAGTATCTGGGGTTTTATGTTTTGTTTTGTTTTTGCTTATATGTGTGGAATTTTATGTATGTAAAGGTTAAAATAATTAATTTCTATAGGGGTTGGCTCTATAATATCTTCATTTATGAATTTTTTACTTTCTTGAAGGGTGTGTTTTTGTTCTTTTTGATTTGAGATTCATGGTTTTCGCAGTATCAATCTGAAGAGTATGCAAGCTGAGAATTTAAGCAACGTAGTCCCTCCTTCCTCCCGCTCATCAAATTATATTGCCCTCAGATATTGTGATTTCCCTTCAGAAAATGCTGTAAGATGATCAAGAAACAATTGGATGCTTTTACTTGGTTTCAAGTTCTTACTATGTTTATAGAAACTAGAATCCGAGTTGCAAAATGTTATGCTGGTTATTCGGGCAATGCATCCACTTTTTTGTGGAATGCACTTACTGTTGCACCAATTCTCTATCTCTAATAAAATGGAACCTCAACATCACCTTTAAATTATCTGCCTCAAATAGAACTTCTTGCTATGCTGCCTAATCTCCTTTTGCATCAAGAAATTTCAAACATTTTACCTTAAATAATGAGTACAAAGCTGATGTTGCTTGATGTCAGAGGACTAGTTTTAATTACTATAGCATTGTTTGGTTTTCTAATTTCATTGAATGGGTGATCAAATGGTCAGATAATAAACTTCATAACTATTCATTGGGCAAAGCTGTCTTCTCAGTTGTTATGAAGTATATAACATTGAGTGTTTGATATTAAACTTTCATAAGTTGATTTAAATATCCCTGTCAATTTGGCCTAGCTGCCTGTGTTTGTTAAGGGGTGGGGTGAGTTGCTACATCCCAGGCTCATAATTTTCCAAATTACAAAAAAGCTGCCCATGCAGCACCCACCCCCTGGGGGTCCTGAAATGCATAACTAGTGTTTCTAATTGGCCAGTAAATGCAGCAGAAGTAAGGTATGTGGTTGTGCCCATCAAACACATTTTAACTGGACTTGTACATATGGTACCTAGACTTTAATAAGAAAATCTTCCCAAACTCTAATTAAAGTTCATAATATGATTGGGATGATTGGTTTATCATTTGTTTTGATAACATGAGACTTTTCATGTAGGGCCTTGGAGTCAAGGGAAGCCTGAACAGCTGTCGTTATGTGGTTGTTTTCCAGTATGGATCTGCTGTTCTATTTAATATTGAGGATCATGAAGTTGAAACTTACCTGGACCTAGTTAGAAGACATTCTTCTGGATTGCTTCCAGAGATGAGGAAAGATGGTAAGTTTGTTTAAGAATGGGATTAAGTGTTTAACTAAATGAAACTCTTTAGTACAAGGATGCTCTATTTGTTTTCATTTATTATTCTAAAGACCTACTGCTCTGTAGCTATATGATCATGTCAATTGCTTTCCTGTAGTTTGTTGTGTCCATTATCTTCATCATCATGTTAGCTCCTAAACATTCTCCCCAAAGCTTTTATTTATTAATTTCTAGCTACTATGTGAGTAATTTACTATTTGACTCTCTATGTGTCTTTGAATTAGATTATGCTGTAAAAGAGAAGCCACTGTTAGATGAGGACATGAAGGGAGGGCCAGACTACATCGTTCTCAAAACTTTGGATACTGATGGTGTCCGTATTATTGGAAGCGTGCTTGGCCAAAGCATTGCTTTGGATTATTTTGTTTCACAGGTAATTTCTTATATATTCTGTGATGTCTTTAGTGGAGCATTGGGTTGCATGCTTTCTTGCTTTTAAACCACTTTTGGTGCATTACAGATTCTCTAGGTTGGAACCATTCTATATAAGCATTCAAGATGTAGATTAATTGTCCATATGCCACACAATTTGTATTGCTTGGAACAGCTTATCAATTTGCGAGGAATTTTGATTGAAACTAAATTTTAAATTTCAATGACCTTAATATCTGTCTTCAGGTTGATGGTATGGTTCAAGAATTTGCAGAAATAAATCGTGGAATGGAGAAAACTGGAACTTTTACCATGGATAAGAAGAAGCTCCTTCAACTTGTTGGGAAGGCTAATTCCAATCTAGCTGATGTAATTCTTAAAGTTGGTCTTTTTGATAGGTAATGTAATTGTGATGCTATTTGTTGTTTCATGTGATTCTTCAGTATGTGGCTAATTATCTCTATTCTCTGTGCACATAATGAGTGCCTACTGGATATCACTTTTTACCGTTCTAGGCTGTGACTGCATAGACCCAATAGCTATAATTGGCTTTGTCCCTTCAGTTGGTTGAAGTTGTACCAAGTGAGCAGAATTACAGGTCAATAAATTCAGTACTTGGATAAAGTTGAAGTATGAAATATCAATATCACAAGTGCTTATTAGTTGAATTTATACAAGAACTCGAGTTCTTTACTTGAGTTCTGCCTACTCTAGCTTTTTCTTATCTCATTAAACAAACTTGTAATTAGGTTTGAGTTGGGCTCATAAAGCTTGAACAAAAAGCTGTTTCTGCTGATGGTGATTCTTGACTTTGAAGTCATTAGAACTTCTTCTCTGGCTTCCAAAGCAACACCCTAACTAAATTGAGAATCTTGTAAATGTACTATAATTTCACTTTACAGAGATTGGATAACCTCAAAATCTGTTTCTTAATGTAGCTTACTTCTGAATACGTTCAAGTATATGCATATTCACATTTTTCCTATATCTTTTCTACAGCATTTTGAGTACATGATTTTGGCTCATAAGTTTGAATCTTGCAGCTCCTCATATTTGTTTTGTTCTCGCATTATTCAGATCTGATATTGCCTGGAGGGATGCAAAATATGCCCAAATATATGAATATCTTCGGGAGGAGTATGAGGTGACTCAACGCTTTGGGAATTTGGATTTTAAATTAAAATTTGTAGAGGTATGTCTGCCCTTATATCCCTCGCTGATGCAAGTGTATAACTCAGTCCCTTTAAATTCTATGGTTAATTACTTCATTAAAAAAAAAAAAAAAGAGAGTACACAATCAAGAGGTAAAAAGAAATTGAAATAGGATGTAATCTGTGGTGATTGTGAGAACATCCGATCCCACAACTTGTTGAGGCATTGTGTGGTACTAGAAGAGCTGTTTCTTTATAGTTTAACACCATACTTATGTTACCTATATGATGCAACTTAACTGATAATTGATGGAACTAATCATGCTTTAATTTGGAACTCTCCTTTTGCAGCATAACATTCTTTTTCTTTTTTCTTTTTTGTGGTAAAACAGCATAACATTCATTTCCTTCAAGAAGTCCTCCAAAACAGGAAGTCAGATCTCTTGGAATGGTGCATCATCGGGCTATTGACGATTGAGAATTGCATATCAATATACGAGATTGTTCGTGATTCAAATGCAGTTCCTCTTTAATTTTGCAAGCAGATTAGGAAACTTGTAACAGTTAATTCAAGTAATAGCAAAATTCAATCAATTGATTGAGCAATTCCATTCATTATTTGTCTACGCAATAAGTATTCTTACATTACCATCGGAAATTGTCTATTCCCCATTCTATTATACTGATTTTATAAATATAGAGAAATAGAAACTAAAATTGTAAAATTATTGGAACAACAACAAAGGGAACTGATAGTTGATAATGTGTTGTATTCAGATTTCTATATTGAGGAGCAGTTCATTTTTGAACTAGGACTGGTGCTTTGGAGGGCCTAATTGCTAATTATATATAATTGTTATCACTTATGCGGTTATGCCTATAGTTTTACCCAGAATGTTAGAGGGGGGGGGGGGGGGGGGGTGGGGATTGTAGGGCTATATGTCATAAGGACTATTCATTTAATTTTATTTCGAACATAAGCTCGAGTTTATTACCAAACAAGCTAGCAATCGCTTCATTTGGGACCATCCAGCACTTAATACAGTTTCTCAATGGAGGTGTTAACAACATGAATAGCATTAGCATGAAAGCCAAGCTCGACGCCATAGCCACACTCCACAATCTCACAACTTGTGACCAGATTATTCCATCAATTGCCTCTTCTGGTTTATTATCTTCCATCCTTCAATTAATAACAACTCGGAAAAGTCATTGGAATTGGTTGAAAAGGTAATGGGGCTACTTGAGATCGTTTCCTCATCAGAGAATGCACTTTTTGAAATTGCTAGCACACATGGTGTCATTTGTGCAATGGTTGGAACTATGGAGGATGGTTCTCCACAATGCAAAGAGCACGCAGTGGGAATCCTCTTGCTTTTATGCCAAAGCAATAAAGAAAGATATAGAGGTTTGGTTTTAAGGGAAGGAGTGATGCCAGGGCTACTTCAGATGAGTGTACATGGGACATGGAGGGCTAAAGATATGGCTAGAGAATTGTTGTTGCCTCTGAGGGATTGCTCAAGTTATAGTTTAAGAAATGAACATCCAAAGGTTCAGCTTATAGAGGCAATCATGCAAGAAATTGATACAAGAGAGAACATGGATATGACAACACTAACAGAGATGATGGAAAAGTGGAACAATGGAAAATATAAGAAAAATAGAAAAGTTGGAGTTTAGAAAAGATTTTTGTTAAGATTTTTATTATCCTTTTTGTGTATTTAGTAAGATGGATAGAAAAGTATAATGATAAAAATGAATATACATTTATTTTGTTTGGTTGAAAGAAAGATTTTTGCTATGGTTTTTGTTATCTTTCTTGTATGTTTAGTAAGATGAATTAAAAAGTAGAATGATAAAAATAAATATACATTTATTTTGTTTGGTAGAAAGAAAAAATTAAAGGAAAGAAATAAAAATTTATATTGATTATTGTGGGGCACTAAGATTCGACTACCATGGCCCACTCCATACCGGGCCCAAGGCCCATGCCGAGGAGAGTATAAAATCTAAGGATGAGTGGGAAAGGCCCAAGTCATCAAGGGACTACGTCGAGGATGGCCACGTCCTCGGCAGGCCGACCTTAAAGAAAGGGAGCTGACATCCACCCATTAAATGTACGCAACTAACACTCTAGCCGCTTTAATGGTGAAGTGACCAGCAAATCCAGATGCCTTGGTTACTTCAACTAATAGAAGGCCTGCAAAGGCGGCTGGGAACTAACAGAAAGCCTGCAAAGGCAGATGATGGGACAAACCCTTAGACACAGAGTTCGGATAACCGACAAGTGGACGGCGGATGATTAACCAAACGAGAATATATAACAGATAGAACCCCCAAAAGGAGGGGGGGAATCTTTGAGGGCACTCAAGAACAACCCTTGTGTTTGTCAGTTCTAAGGAAAAAGGTCCTTGGACTGAGCCAAGGAAGAGCATGCCTCACAAATACTTAACCAAAATCGTTATAAAGATCCTCATAAACATCTAACCAATGTCATGGTGATTATCCTCAAAAACACTTAGTCAAATTCCTTTGCTATTATTCCTATGAATTGCATATCACCCATTGCTTGCTTTGTTGGTGCCTAGCCTTTCTACCCACTCTTTACAAATTTTATTGTCATGGGTCCATTACAAATTGAGTCCCTACAATTGGCGCCGTCTGTGGGAAGGACTTGTGCATTGGCAAATGCGACGGTTGGTGTGAAGAGATCAAGAGCAACACTTGTAAAAAAAAAAAAAACCAAAAACCAAACCAAAACCATACAGTTCGTAGCAACAACATTTACTCAGAAGGCAACAATTACAAGAAACAAAAATATGCGAAAAATAAAAGAGACAAAACAAGTCTACTTCTTTATTAATATATGAAGAAAAAGTTACATCTCTTACAAGTGATGCCCGTGGGGCTTGTTCTAAAGTTAACTACAAAGAAAGATGCCTAACAAGGCTAGTTGAGGAACAAAAGATAGAAAACAAGGCTGGTTGAGGAGCAAAAGAAGAAGGGGAAGGATGGTTGAAGAGCAAGAGAAGAGGAAATGGAGGAAGGAAGGCAACGTTGAAGGCGGAAGAGGCCGCGGCACCAGACGATTCCACCTTTGGGTTCTGCCTGGTTTCCCTCCCAAGCCCATCGCTGACGACTTGAAGGGCCGACGGATCCAAATCCGAGGAGGGGAGGTTATGTTCTTTCTAGATCCCCCTCCAAACGGCAAGGAGGGTTCCCCCTCTGGTTAGTTTGAAAAGAAGAAGGATCTTTGGTTCCTTCCTGCCCCAACCCCAGTGTGACATCCAGGGTCGGGGTGCCATCCTTGGCTCTTGAAAGGGGCTAGGCATCCTCGAAACCGCCCTTTCCAAGGGCCAATTCATTTGAAGGGGCTCAAACTGCTATTTTTTGCAGAACCTCTGGGCAATATCTTTAGGAGAAGTTTAAGACGAATGTTTGTCGAGTGTGAAGGAAAAGGTTGCCCCAAAAAGGCCTTTTATAAAAGGCGAAAAATTGGTGAGAGCCAATCCGCATTAAATCCTAGGGAGAGATTTCCGGAGGCAATAACTCTGCCCAAATTCCAAGGGGTTTATCCGCCGCTAGATCCTCGTAAATCCACAACTGACATTAATGAGGAGGCGCTTCATTAATGAGGAGGCACCAAAGCGTCAAAACGCGTTACTCGAACAACCCAAGAGACGCCTCGTAATCAGAAGATTCACGCCAAACGAAGAGGCAGAACAGAGTAGGGTCTTCTCCTACCCCAACCCCAGCATGCGTTTGTTATTATTTTGCTTGAAAAGTTTATTTATTTAGTGTTTATTATAGATTATAGCAATGTAGAATTAAATGGCTATGGATAAATAGATAAGATAGTAAATAAATGAGAACACTAGGTACTGGACAGAACCAAGGCATTGCATAGTCCTCGGACTTAAGCCTCTGGGGAAACCAGATACATCAGATGAGGAAACTAGATACTGGACAGAACCAAGGCATTGCATGGTCCTCGGACTCAAGCCTCTGGGGAAACCAGATACTTCAGATGAGAAAACTAAGTGTTAGACAGAACCTAGGCATTGTATGGTCCTCGGACACAAGCCTCTGGGGAAACTAACCACTTAAAATGAGAAAACTAGGTACTGGACAGAACCAAGGCATTGCATGGTCCTCGGACTCAAGCCTCTAGGGAAACCAGATACTTCAGATGAGAAAACTAAGTGTTAGACAGAACCTTGGCATTGTATGGTCCTCGGACACCAGCTTCTGGGGAAACTAACCACTTAAAATGAAAAAACTAGGTACTGGACAGAACCAAGGTATTGCATGGTCCTCGGACTTAAGCCTCTGGGGAAACCAGATACTTCAGATGAGAAAACTAAGTGTTAGACAGAACCTAGGCATTGTATGGTCTTCGGACACCAGCCTCTAGGGAAACTAACCACTTAAAATAAGGAAACTAGGTACTGGACAGAACCAAGGCATTGCATGGTCCTCGGACTCAAACCTCTGGGGAAACCAGATACTTTAAATGAGAAAACTAGGTACTGGACAGAACCAAGGTATTGCATGGTCCTCGGACTCAAGCCTCTGGGGAAACCAGATACTTCAAATGAGAAAACTAGGTACTGGACAGAACCAAGGCATTGCATGGTCCTCGGACTCAAGCCTCTGGGGAAACCAGATACTTCAGATGAGAAAACTAGGTATTAGACAGAACCTAGGCATTGTATGGTCCTCGGACACCAGCCTCTGGGGAAACTAACAACTTAAAATCAGATGAGAAAACTAAATGTTAGACAAAACATAGGCATTGCATAATCCAAGGACTCAGGCCAACAGAGAAACCATTTCCGCATGAAACATCAAGTGCTAGGAAAAACCAAGGTCTTGCATGGTCTTCAGATTCAAACCTATGGGGAAACTAGTCACTATACGACGATATAAGCACTGGGCAGAAATAGGCTTTTATACTAACCGTAGGTCCAAACCTACGGCAAAGCCGATCCCTAGAGTGCTAAGCGATGAATCCTGCTAAGGACTAAAACCAAGCGAAGACGAGCACTAAAAGCATAACAAACTTAAACCTACCTCTCCTGGAAGAACTAGCAAGGAACTCAGGCGGTAAATTATAGATTAAGGAGAAAAGAAAACTTACCAAAGTAAGGAAAAACTCCTCGGGCGAACCCTTTGTGCTAAAAGAAGTTGCAGGGACAATTGAAAGGATGGGTACACTAACAGAAAAGGCAAGGCTCGACAGGCCAAGATGGTAGGCCCGATAATGTCAAAATCCTCCTTCCCACCCGAGAGGGCGGACAGCAGAATTTTGAGGGGCTATTGTGGGGCCCTAAGATTCGGCTACCATGGCCCACTCCATATCGGGCCCAAGGCCCATGCCGAGGAGAGTATAAAATCCAAGGATGAGTGGAAAAGGCCCAAGTCATCAAGGGACTACGCCGAGGATGGCCACGTCTTCGGCAGGCCGACCTTAAAGAAAGGAAGCTGACATCCACCCATTAAATGTACGCAACTAACACTCTGGCCACTTTAATGGTGAAGTGACTAGCAAACCCAGATGCCTTGGTTACTTCAACTAATAGAAGGCCGGCAAAGGCGGCTGGGAACTAACAGAAAGCCTGCAAAGGCAGATGATGGGACAAACCCTTAGACACAGAGTTCGGATAACCGACAAGTGGACGGCGGAGGATTAACCAAACGAGAATATATAACAGATAGAACCCCCAAAAGGAGGGGGGGAATCTTTGAGGGCACTCAAGAACAACCCTTGTGTTTGTCAGTTCTAAGGAGAAAGGTGCTCGGACTGAGTCGAGGACGAGCATGCCTCACAAATACTTAACCAAAATCGTTATAAAGATCCTCATAAACATCTAACCAAGGTCATGGTGATTATCCTAAAAAACACTTAGTCAAATTCCTTTGCTATTATTCCTATGAATTTCATATCACCCATTGCTTGCTTTGTTGTTGCCTAGCCCTTCTACCCACTCTCTACAAATTTTATTGTCCTGGGTCCATTACAAATTGAGTCCCTACAATTATTATTATAATAATTATTATAATATAATTATAATTTATTTGTTTATGTTTTATTATTTTTATTTTTTTTATATATATGCTGTGAAATTCAGCTTGAAACTATCGAAAAATTTGAAGTTATTTTTATTCAACATTGTTACTTTTGACGATTCACTCTATTAATTGTTTATATTATAAGTAATTTCTGAATTAATTTATAATTAATTTTTTAAGAACAAGCATAATTTCAAAAGCATAGATAATAGTTCCAAGTTTCATATTATAATATCAGAAAATTCATTAAAAACTCAACTAAAATTAATATTTAAAAAAAGAATAAATAATGAATAATAAGTAGATAAAAGAAAAAGAATCTACACCAATAGCACTTTCCTTTATTTGCTTCCCAATATATAATGCTATACACACGTGCATCTGTGGAAAAGATCCACATCCTCAACCTTCATTTTTATTATTGTTTCTGTCTTTCTCAATTCTCATATTAGAGATTTTGGCATTTAATTTGAGGAAGATCCATTATGAAATGGGTCAACTATTGGGGCTTCAAATATCTTAATGGGTCATGGGTATTTTTAGATATAAAAATAAATTTAATTTCTTAATAAAAAATGATGCTATGTTACTTTAAAAATTGCATATCATTTCTCTGTTAGTCATATAGGAATTGAAACTCAATGGTGTTCATTTTTTAAGTTTCAATAACTACTAATGCTCATTTGAAATTTAAGGAACTAAAAACATTGATTTAGCAATAATGTATTTGGCCTTCTTTAAATGATTTTTTTTTTCTTTTTTTACTTCCATTTGTGATATCCTCCCTAATCTTTAATATTTCATATATGTCTATTCAACTGCCTCGGGTTCTTGACTATGTGTGCGATTGGGTTAGAATTAAAAAATAAAATTATTTCACTATTTAGCTTATTTTTGTTACTATTCATAGGTCCTACTGTACTTTTTGATACTATTCATGAGCTCTACTGTATTATTTCAACAAACTTTTACTTTTATTTACAGTACTTGCCGCAATAAATTTTTAGTTCTTAACCATGTGTGCGTTTGGATTAGGATTAAAAAATAAAATTATTTCACTATTCAGCTTATTTTTATTACTATTTATGGGTCTCATTGTACTTTTTAACACTATTTATGAGCTCTATTGTACTATTTCAACAAACTTTTATTTTTATTTACAGTACTTGCAGTAATAAATTTTCAATTTGAGCAAAATAAGCAGTATTCAAACACACTTCACATGGAATGTACCCTTTCATCTATTTGTTGCACCAGTGAAAAGGGAAAAACAAAAACAAATAATAAATAAAATAAAATAAACTTTTACTTTTATTTACAGTACTTGCAGCAATAAATTTTCAGTTCTTAACCATGTGTGCGTTTGGATTAGGATTAAAAAATAAAATTATTTCACTATTCAGCTTATTTTTATTACTATTTATCGGTCTCATTATACTTTTTAACACTATTCATGAGCTCTATTGTACTATTTCAACAAACTTTTATTTTTATTTACAATACTTGCAGTAATAAATTTTCAATTTAAGCAAAATAAGCAGTATTTAAACACACTTCACATGAAATGTACCCTTTCATCTATTTGTTGCGCCAGTGAAAAGGGAAAAACAAAAACAAATAATAAATAAAATAAAATAAAACCAGCCTTTATATATTCGACCACAACATAAAAAGACCTCACTGGTACAACATAGGCGGCAAAAATTCAAAAGATTTCTGATATTACTCCTCACAGCAATCGGAAATTCCAATCAGATTTGAAACCCTAATCCTACATAGTTTTGGATTTCTTGTCCCAAAAGGCTCAAACTGATGTATAATGTAAGTGCTTCTGTAAACCTTTCTTTCTGCCATTACCGTTCATTGCTCTTCATTCCAAGAATCACAAACCCTCTGTAACCCATTCGCAACCTCGGTCCGAATTGCTTTCCCTCAATCTTCAGAGTTCCCTCACTTTCAATCCACATCTCACAGTCCCTATCGTCATAAGTGAGGCACCCGCACTAATAACACAAATTCGGCAATCTTTCGTACTTGAAGCCTACCCAAACTTGCTTCCCACTCTCTAATGAAATTAACCGTCCACGGCACAATGGGAGAGATAAGTCCGGCTTCACCTTGAGTCACAGAAAACTTCCCCCATCAATTTCATTGAACTCCTTAGGACGTGCGATGTGCGACTTCTCCAACCATATTACATATTTTCAAAGCTGCTTCCATGTTCATATATCGTGGAGGGATGCCATGGAGTTGGACCCAAAAACTTGCCTTATCAAACTTCACGTCACTAACTGGGGTTTCTTTGGCATACTGCTGCATGACCACCAAATGCTTATCAAAACTCCAAGGTTCACTTGAGAGGACTCTTTCAACCTCTTTCTGATTGTCGAAGGTAAAAAGAATAACATGGACTCCAAGATTCCGAATCCTGAAACCATTGCGCGCCCTCCACAACAGGTTGAAAGTTCTTACGATTACATCCATGTTGAGCGCTCTTTTGGTGAGAAACTTTGCTATGATGGAAAAGTCCGAGTTCTGATCGTCATTGGTAAGATTGCATCCTGGTCCCTCTCTCTCTGACAGGGAGAGACGGCTCCAACTCTGGGTGATATCGTCTTTATTTTTATATAGGTTAGTAATCAATGCCATTTTAATAGTTCTAAAAAATAACTTATACTATTTCGTGTGACTTATAATTTAATTTGGAGTGATATTTGTGGGTTCCAGTTAGCTTAGTTGGTAAGATCTCGTCATCAAATAAAAGATCTAGCTTTCAATTCCTACCTGCACCAAAAACCAATTGGTGTCTTAATTTGATGATAAAGAGTCATCACCAAGAGTAGACTTCATAAATTAAAACTATTTTTAAAAAAAAAAAATATATGGCGTGGTTTTTTTTTTTTTTTAGAAGAAAGCTATGAATTTGCAGTAAACTTAGCATCTTGGATAAAATAACCAAAAGAGGACATAGAAGTAGACTCCTTTCTTAAAGAGTTGATGACAATCTCCAAAAACCAATTGTAATATTCTTAAAAACATAGAAGGAAAGATAAAAGACGAATTGACGTATGTATTAGATAAACATAGGTGGTTAGTCGATATGTTGGAAAACTTTATTATAAGGATCATTAATTGTTTCTTTTTCCTATATTTAATAGGGCATTGTAACTTGTAAGAGAGGTGCTCATGCTTTGGCAAGTACATTACAAGATGAGGACTACATAGGGCTCCCAAGTTTGGCTTGAGGATTGTCCTCCTTTTATTCTATCCCTTTTACAATTTGAATTTCATTCTCATATCTCAATAAATTGACTATCGTTTATTACAAAATTTAAAATAAAAAATAAAAAATAAAAAATAAAAACTTATTTTCTAACTAATGAGACAATCTCAAAGGAGTTTTTTTTTTTTTTTTTTTTTTTTTTTTTTTTTTTTTTTTAAAAGAAGGAATCTGAAAGGAAATTGTAACACTTAAAATTTTAAATAATTTGTAAGTGCACAAGATTATTTGATGTAGTTGATTAATTTATAACATGGAATTTTTTTCTATTACTTATTAAAGTAATGTTTTTTTTTTAATAATTTTATTTTGGTTTATTTTATTAACTGATCTTGTTTTGTGATATGATGTGGTGTTTAGAATTCATATTTAAATCCAAATATTTTGTATCTTAGGTCTTTTTAATAAGAGGATTTAAATAAATAAAAAAATTTGTTTGAAACATAAAATGATGGATTCCACACTTGAATCTATTGTTTAGCTAATGTTTTCTAAATACAATTTTCATAAAATTATTTCCTATTTTCCCTATTGAAATTTTGAAAACAATCAAGAGGGTGTTTTCAAGATATATAAAATGTTTTTAATGGCATTGCTATAAATAAATTTAAAATAGTGGACTCCATAGATTTGCCAAAACTCTTCTATCTCTTAAATTAAGAAGCTTATCTTTATCACAAATTTGAAGTTTATCCTTACATTAAAAAAAAAAAAAAAAAGGTATATTGGTTTTACTCCCAAACTTCAATTTTGAAACTTATAATTAATTATCCAAAAAAAAAAAAAGAAGTAATCTACACACTATTTTTTATAAAATATTTTTTTTCTTTTAAATCTCAAAGAAAAATGGTCTCCCAAACATCATTTTTTTTTTTTTTTTATAAAAAATATATTTTGAAAATTGTTCTTAAAAGTAGAGCCAAAACACATATATATAATATAAAAATTATTCTCTAAAAACTAGTTTCACATCCAATTTTTAAAAAATTATTTTCTCACTGTTTTAAAAACAAAAACAAAAATCTCCTATCAAACATGCCCTTATTTATTATATGAAACTCATTCATATATTAAACAAAGTAGATTTTCAAGATATGTTTAAATTAACATTTTTTTTTAAATATGGAAAGTCTAGGTCTTTAGGAATTATCTTTTTTTTTTTTTAATGGGAATTTTAGGCATTATCTTAGAATTGTCTTTAAATTTTTTGCACTTCATGAAAATCTCCTCGTAAGGATGCCAGTTAATTGAGTATACAAATTGCTCATCATGTATTATTCCCTTTTGATAAGAAAAAGAAGGTGGAAGTAGTTTATTGAACTACTCCATTAATATGCTTAGTTTTACTTCACAATTCAAATTTAGATATTATGATACAATTGATTTTGATTAAAAAAAATTAAAAAGTTAATAAAATTATTCCATTATAAAAATTCATTGAAAAGGTACAAAGGAATATTGTATTATTAAAAAGTTTTTCAATAAACTTTGTAATTGAATAAATGATAAGAAGTTTAGAAATTCTTTCAAAAAATAATGTTGGGATAAGATTCCCTCCATTTAAATCCTTCAATTTCCTCCAATTTTTAGTAAAATGCGACACTTGACATTTATTTAATTTTGTGTGATTGATGAAAATTGAAAGAAAATTGAATATTAAATAGCAGGGGATCTTATTCTTATCCCAATCTAAATTAGAATAAATTGACTTAATTAAGTGGAATCCATAAGAGATGGGGTTAGAGGTTTTGAACCTAACACCTCATGGTTTTCATAATGTTTTCAGAAGTCAGAACCATTATACCAACTCATTGAAGTTTTAATTATTTAGTTTAGATATATATGAGCTTGTTAATTTCAATATGAAATCAACAAATAGATAAGTATAAATTTGACTATTTGGTGGTAGGTAGATCATGAGAGCTGCTTGAACTTTAAGAAATACTCAATTAGAGTTTTAAAGATTCACTTGATCGATAACTATTGATGTAAAACATAGCCATAACTCGTCACAATTGATTTATTATGTAACAATGTAGTCATTGGCATAAAATATATCGATTTATGTTACGTTAATATTTACTTTTTAGTTGCTACTTCAAGAGAAGAGCTTTATAGTTTAGTAATATTTACTGATTTCCTTAGGAAAAGAATCCAAGTTCAATTTTCCATTTTCCAGTTCATGTAACAATTCAATTATTTAAGAAAGAAATTAATTTTTTTAAGGGAAAAAAAAAGTAAAACTTACTTTTAAGTCCCATGTTATGAAACAAGGAAAAAAAAGAAAGAAAGAAAGTAAAAGTATTCATTGTAAGAATTATTACTAGTATTGTAGGTGAGACTACAAGAGTTGGCCGTGAAGCACATGGTTGATTTGGTATATTTGATATAAGAGATATTTTATATCAGACCATAAATATTACATGCAATGATAGAAAGTTCAGCCCTAGCTAAGATGAGGAATAAGGAGGGCTCCCAAGTTTGGCTTAAGGATTGTTTCTTTTGATGATAGCTCTTTATCATCAAACCAAGACACCAACTAGTTTTTGGTGTAGGTAGGGATTGAATCTCATATTTCTTATTCAACCATCAGAGACTTTACCAGTTAAGTTGACTAAAACTCACGATTTAAAATTGAGATTTCCATTTTTAAATCTCAATAAATTGACCATCGTTTATTTAAAATAAAAATAAAAACTTATTTTGTAACAAATGAGACAATCTCGAAGGAATTTTTTTTTTGGGAGAAGGAATCTCAACAGAGTTTGCGACTTCAAATCTAAAAATAATTTGTAAGTGCACAAGATTCATTGATGTGGTTGATTAATTTATAGCGTGGGACTTTTGGACTGATACTTATTAAAGTAATGTTATTTAAAAAAATACTTTTGTTTTTGGCTAGGGAAATGATTTGTTGCAAACTGAGTTGCAGTAACTCTTGCAAAAAGGCACACATGTCAATGCCCGAATAAACACCTGTCCAGGCTTATATATAAATGAAAACTTCCTTGTTAGCATTGAATTTTTCACCAAATGGTTACTTGACATGTGTGTATTTTACAGGAGTTACTACAATTTATTTTGAAGCAAATCATTTCCCTTTGGTTTATTTCAGATCCCCTTTTTTGATGTGATGTGGTGTTTAGATCATTAATATATATATATATATATATTTTATACAACATAGAATTTCTATTCTAGCATAATCTAAGTGTATATGTGTGTGAAACTTCCTCCTGAAAACTTGAACCTCGACCCTTATCCCCTACACCCCACAAGTATTTATACTTGTAGAGTGACCATCGCACCAAGGGTGCACGGTGGTTAGATCATCTATATAATACTAAAAACTGAAGCGTAGCATTTAATGTTGCTATGCTCACATTGAGCTACATCAGCAGCCATGTCATTACTTTTTTTTTTCCTAAATTTTTTTCATAATTTTAATATACTATTAAAAAGAAATTATTCTCAACCCTATCTCCACTTTAATGGCCAATCTTTGTATATTACGGTTAATGCTGTCCACTGTAAAGCCCCAACCAAGCTCAATAGTCTTTAATGCTAACCTCTCTCTGTCTTCCTGACTTTCAAGCTTACAAAACTTCACAACCTTCCTGTCTTTCAGGCATACAAAACTTCACAACTTCAGCTTTCTAACTGCCTCCCTGTCTTTCACGCTTTCAAAAATTCATAACTTCAGCTTTCTAACGCCAAACTCTCTCTCTCTTCCCTCCTTGGTCTCTTCCTCTCCTCATTTAACTGAATCACTCCTTCATACCTGTTCAATTACCACTATACTGAGAAAAAAAAAAAAAAAATTCAGAGTCCATATTAGGTACACATTATCCCTTCCTTTTGTAATTAATATTTTGCTATTCTTTCAACTAATTGAGCATTAATTCGGACCTTCTTCAAATCTATCTTGATTAGTGGTGATTCTTCCTATTCTCGATCAAGCGGTTTTTCAAAACGTTCAATTGTTGCCTATTGGAAATAGAAGACCCACTGCTTTATTTTTTCTATATATATCTGCAATCTCTCTTCCTCCATAGATAAAGAGCCTATCAGCCTAACTTATGCCATTGCAGAATCCAAACCTTCTCAGCAAGGAGTCCCCACGAAATTATCAGATTTGAAGCCATGGATATTTGTTGTGGGGTTCTTAGCAAGCAAACAGACCCGGCCAAAAAAAAAAAAAAAACAAAAGCTTTTAGAATCAAAGCCCTTGAACCTCCAAACCAAAATATTGTCAACATTCAAAAAGTGCTTGAACAATCTGTAAACATGGTTTTGAAACCTGGATTGGACCGTACAGTCCGACCGGGTTAACTGTGAACCGTTCACCAAAACGATTCTTTTAACCCATAAAACTGCCCTATGCAAGAAAATCAGTGAAATCGCCCTATCACAGGTTCAGATCAGAGATATTTTTTTTGGGTACTTACAGCCATTGTTGAAGCTTCAAACACTATGAGATGCTGTCAAACCATGAGGTTGCATTGCTATTCCTTCTTATTCTTCTTCTCTGTCTTTGTCTCTCTCGCTCTCACTGCGTTTTCACCATTTCTGCAGGTCTCTTTGCTTGATTGTCACAGTGAAGGTCAAGTTGTTGTAGACAATGGACGGACAAACCAATGCTTAGGCAAGCTTGCTGTTATCCACTCGTACCATATGCTTGCAAGCCTTTAAGGCTTTAACCACTTATTTCTTTCTTAAATTGGCTTGGGCTTCCGCATGTACCTTTTTTTTTTTTAGCAAACTTCCGCATGTACTTGATCAATTAAGGGGCGGACAAACCAATGTCAGCCCTTCTTCCAGTTTTTGTATTTTTATTTTTTAATTTCATAAATACTAAATGGTATTGGGTAATCAAATGAGTTAAACATGATTTAAGATAATTTAGACGAAGACTTGCCTAGAATACTGAACTCTAACAAAAAGTTTAAGTATATTAATTTCTCTCTCTCACACACACACACACACACACACACACACACACACACACACACATATATATATATATATATATATCCATTGATTGAGAAACTCAATTTTTTTTATATTTGATTATGATTTAATATTACTTATTTGTCTTATGAATGTTATGATATGAAAAATACATTTGAAATATAAACATTTATATTAATTTGAATTATTTTAGCCAATTTTTATATTTTTACTAATTTAATATTTATTTTTAATTAATTATTAAATTAAAAATCTTGACCCTCTCTCTTTTACGATCCTTTGAACAATCTAAGTTTCAAAACTATGTCTGTAAATGATAATCTCATAGACAATCTCTACCTACTTGGTGTCACAGATTTTATTTGGCCCCTCAAGACATTGTCTTTGCTTGAATATATGTTATTGGTATAACAAATCAGAAAGCAAATTATGGAGAGAGTTCACAACTTTTCTTTTCTTTGTTTCTCATGAAAAAAGTATATGGGAAATGGTTTTTTTTCCAAATTTGGTAGGTTGTGGTTGGTAAGGATTATTGAGAGTTGGAGTTGTTTGGTTGTTGACAATAAATGGGTCAAGAATGTTTTTATGGTTTGATAAGTTAGTTGTCAGTTTGAGCTTGTGTGTGTGTGTGTGCGCGCGCGCGTGTGTTTTATTTAAATTATTTCACACTTTGTTATTGGAACAGTTGTTACGTTGTAGGTTGCATATATTCACCAATTATAGGAGATAAGGTCCCAAATTTTACAGAATTAATTTTTAACTTGACCCAACAAAAATTATGTATTTCTTTTAATGATTAAAGAACTATACAAAGGACAAAACAATAAATGTTGTTGACAACTTTTTATAATTCCCATGAAAATGATGTCAAAACTTTCCTATTATGGTTTATTAACAATTGTCCTAAGGACACCCATTAACATAACCCTTTAAATTATAGGTGGGTGATTTTATCCAAAAAAAAAAAAAAAAAAACATGTCTTATTTAAGGCTTTGTGCATAAAAAATGTTATGTATTCAATAATTGTAGCAAACATGCTCTTGCAATCTTGCCTTTTTTTTTTTTTTTGAGTAGCTGTTTTTTTATTTTATTTTGGCCATACGAGGAATGCACATTGCATCAAAGTGTGAATTGCCATTTGTTGTTGGACTAATACGTTTTTCTTATAAGGTTTTGTAGTTCTATTTTAAAGATCAATGACACTAGCCTTTTTAGATATTGAATTTAGACTTCCAAAGATATGCTTGCTATTTTTCTACTTGAAATTTCCAATATTGTATGAAATTGGTACTTCTCTTTAAGGAGGTGAATGAACAGCCAGCTAAGAAAAGACAAAACTTTGCCTTAAGCAAGAGAAGATTGTTAAACCATTAAAAAGAAATTCATAAGGATAAATATTTATACTCACAAATAAGGCGAAATACAATATTAATAAATGCATTTATTTCATTCCATATATGAGCTCCATAACATTTGGCACATACATCTATATCTATTATATCTAAAAGTTGAAGCGTAACATTTATTGTTGTTATTCTCTAGTTGAGCCACATCAGCGTTTACGGCATTATCATTTTGCTTTTCAATTTTCCTATAGTTTTTTTTTTTTTTTTTAACATTTACTCTATTTTTAAAAAAATATTTTCACTTTGTTCAACATTTCTATATCTCTTACATTTTCATCTCCCCACTACCCTTTATCTTATCTTTTTATCTCCCCACTACCCTGTACCTTAATATCACTCTTCATCTTTCTCTTCATCTTCTTTTTTTTTTTGTCCTTTCTTATTCACAACCTTTTACTATAAATTTATCACTCTCTTCCATTCTTTACATATTTTTCCCTCACAAAAAAAAAAGGGTTCTCTCTCTCTCGCTCTCTCAATTTTGTGTGGATTTTTTTATTTTTCTTTCATGTTTGCTTTAGGTTGATAAATTGTTGTGGTCTTTAGAACTCTATATTGAGCTGATACGATTTAGTTTTGTGATTTAAGTTTTTTTTTTTTTCCCTCTCTTTAATTGTTAATTTTATTACATGTGTTTTTCTTTAAATTTTAGTTTGGGTTGCTTTGAATTCACCTATGTAGTTGTTTTATATATGTTATTTTTGTACAACATGACATTTGTTCTACGAAATTGCTTTTAGACTTGATACTTTATCTTTTCATTTGATTTTTTTTTTCTCTCCTCATGTGTAGTGATTGACTTCTAACCAAAATTATTCTATTTGTATATTTAGAAATCTATTTCTTCTTAATTCCAATAGTTTAAATTTTGTATGGGCCATAAGGAACAAAGGGGTCCATAATGCATTCATGTTCTCCTCATGTTGTGATAAATCTGAGTAGTTGAATAGTATTGTTTAATTTACCACTATTACATATTTTTTCCTGAAAGCTACATACCATCGATCGTAACACCAAATGGATATTTCAAAGTTCATTTGCATGATTACTTTGCTATGTGGTGAGTTGAAACATTTTTGGGTAATGATGTACGATAGATTGTATGTATAACCTCTTAACTTGCAAAGGGTAAGTACTGATTTATACTAATTTTTTGTTTTTGGTATTCTTTAGAGCTCTAATGGTTGATAAGTCTAATGAGGCTCCATTAATTTATGCGAGGCTTCAATCTCACCCAAATGACAAGCAATAAAACAAGAAAATTCATGTTTAGATTTCAGGTTTATTCTTTCATTAAATTATTAATATTTTCTCTCATTTTTTTTTAATTTTTTAAAATTAAACATATAATGTTTTAATTAAATACAAATAAATAAATAAATAAATTCCTTATAAAACCGCACCCATTTTTTTTAACATTTACACTTTCTCCAACATTTCTCATTCCTTTCACATTTTCATCTCCTCACTACCATCTACCTTAATACCACTCTTCATCTTTCCATTTCTCTTCATTTATTTTGTTTCTTCTTATTCTTATCATCTTATTATAAAATTTTCATTATCTTTTCTATGCTATATTTCTATGCATAATTTTCCCTCACAAAAAAGGTTATTTCTCTCTCTCAATTTTTTGGTGGATTTTTTTTTCTTGCATCTCTACTTTAGGTTATTAATTTTTTGTATTTTTAATAACTCTACTCTGAGTTGATGCAATTTAGTTTTGTATTTTAAGTTTTTTTTTTCTCTCTCTAATTGTTAAATGTTATCCTATTGCTTTATAATGAATATTATTTTATTTTATTACATAGCATGATTTAGATAATTTTATCATAGAAGAATTTTACATGAGTTACATAGACAATAGTAAAACAATAATAATAATAAGAATATACTTATGAGATAACTCTAAAATAATTATCAAGCGCAACGCGCGGGTCTGCGACTAGTTAATATTTAAATCCAAACATTTTGTATCTATGGGGCCCCAAATATTTAGGTAGCCCCAGCCCACTTCATACCCGGCTCAAGGTCCACGCCGAGGACAATACAGAAACCGAGGATAAATAGGAGAGGCCCAAAATCACCAAGGAACCTTGCCGAGGATGCGCACTTCCTCGGCGAAGCGACATTAATGGGGGGAAGCTGTCACTCACCCCTTAAACGTACGCTGCCAACACTCTGGCCACATTAATGGCGAATTGACATGCAAACAGTGATGCCTTGGTCACTCTGACTAACAGAAAGCCTGCAAAGGCGGCTGAGGGGATAACTCTCAGACACGGATTTCAGATGACCGACAAATGGACGGCAATGATCAATTAAATAAGACTATATAGTAGAAAGAATCCCCAGCATAAAGAGGAGAGGCCCCAAAAAGAAAAAGGGAGAAGGGTGAAAAGGGGTTATCAAGGTGCCTGAAGACAACCCTGGTGTTTGTCAGTTCTAAGGAAAGAGGTCCTCGGACTGAGCCGAGGACGAGCACGCTTCACAAATACTTAACCAAAATCATTACAAAGATCCTCACAAATACTTAGCCAAAGTCATGGTCATTATCCACACAACTACTCAGTCTAATTTCTGTGGTATTATTCCTATGAATTTCACATCAGCCATTGTTTACTTTGCCGGTGCTTAGCCCTTCTACCCACCCTCTACAAATTTTATTATTTAGGGTCCAATACAAATTGAGTCCTTACAATTGGCGTCGTTTGTGGGGAGGACTTGTGCACTAGCAAGTGCGATGGTTGGTGTGAAGAAATCAAGAGCAACACTTTAAAAAAAAAAAAAAAAAACACACCAAAACAATACAGTGTACAGCAACAACATTCACTCAGAAGGAAACAATCACAAGAAACAAGAATATGCGAAAAATAAAAGAGATAAAACAGGTCTACTTCTTTATTAATATATGAAGAAAAAGTTACATCTCTTACAAGTGATGCTCGTGGGGCTTGTTCTAAAGCTAACTACAAAGAAAGACGCCTAACAAGGCTGGTTGAGGAGCAAAAGAAAGAAAGTAAGGTTGGTTGAGGAGCAAAAGAAGGAAAGGAAGGCTGGTTGAGGAGCAAGAGAAGAGGAAATGGAGGAAGGAAGGCAACCTTGAAGGCGGAAGAGGCTGCGGCACCGGACGGTTCCACCTTTGGGTTCTGCCTGGTTTCCCTCCCAAGCCCATCACTGTCGGCTTGGAGGACCGACGGATCCAAATCCGAGGGAAGGAAGTTACGTTCTTTCTAGATCCCCCTCCATACAGCGAGGAGGGTTCCACCTCTGGTTAGGTTGAAAAGAAAAAGGATCTTCGGTTTCCTCCTGCCCTAACCCCAACATGACGTCCAGGGTCGGGATGCCATCCTCTGCTCCTGAGAGGGGCTTGGCTTCCTCGTAACCGCCCCGTCGAAGGGCCAATTCATTTTGTGGGGCTCAAATTGCTATTTTTGCAGAACCCCTGAACAATGTGTTTGTGAGGTTTGAATTTGAATATTTGTGGAGTTTGAAGAAAAAGGTTGCCCTAGAAACGCCTTATATAGAAGGCAAAAAATTGGTGAAAGCCAATCCGCATTAAATCCTGGGGAGAGATTACCGGAGGCAATAACTCCGCCCAATTTTCAAGGGGCTTATCCGCCGCTAGATCCTCGTAAATCTACAAACGACATTAATGAGGAGGCGCCTCATTAACGAGGAGGCACCGAAGCGTCAAAACGCGTTACTCGAACAACCCAAAAGACGCTTCGTAGTCAGAAGAGTCGCGCCAAACGAAGAGGCCAGAACATAGTATTGTCCCCTCCTCGGCAAAATTCAAAAATCAGAAAACTAGGTACTGGACAGAACCAAGGCATTGCATGGTCCTCGGACTCAAGCCTCTGGGAAAACCAGATACTTCAGATGAGAAAACTAAGTGTTAGACAGAACCTAGGCATTGTATGGTCCTCGGACACCCGCCTCTGGGGAAACTAACCACTTAAAATCAGAAAACTAGGTACTGGACAGAACCAAGGCATTGCATGGTCCTCGGACTCAAGCCTCTGGGGAAACCAGATACTTCAGATGAGAAAACTAAGTGTTAGACAGAACCTAGGCATTGTATGGTCCTCGGACACCCGCCTTTGGGGAAACTAACCACTTAAAATCAGAAAACTAGGTACTGGACAGAACCAAGGCATTGCATGGTCCTCGGACTCAAGCCTCTGGGAAAACTAGATACTTCAGATGAGAAAACTAAGTGTTAGACAGAACCTAGGCATTGTATGGTCCTCAGACACCCGCCTCTGGGGAAACTAACCACTTAAAATCAGAAAACTAGGTACTGGACAGAACCAAGGCATTGCATGGTCCTCGGACTCAAGCCTCTGGGGAAACCAGATACTTCAGATAAGAAAACAAAGTGTTAGACAGAACCTAGGCATTGTATGGTCCTTGGACACCCACCTCTAGTGAAACTAATTGCTTAAAATCAAAAACTAAGTACTAGGAAAAATCGAGGTCTTGCATGGTCTTCGGACTCGAACCTATGGGGAAACTTGTCACTATACGGCGATATAAGCACTGGGCAGAAATCGGGTTTTATACCAACCATAGGCCCAAACCTACGGCAAAGCCAATCCCTTGGGTGCTAAGCGATGAATCCTGCTAGGGACGAAAACCAAGCGAAGACGAGTGCTAAAAGCACAAACAAACTTAAACCTACCTCTCCTAGAAGAACTAGCGAGGAAATCAGGCGAAAAAGTATAGACTAGAAAGAAAAAAAGACTACAGAGATAAGGAACAACTCCTTGGTCGGGTCCTTTTAGCTAAAGAAAGTTGCAGGGGCATTTGAAATAATGGTGACACTGACAGAGAAGCAAGGTTCGACAGGCCAGGAATATAGGCCCGAGAACGTCAAAATCCTCCTCTCCACCCGAGAGGTCGGATAGCAAAATTTTGAGGGGCTATTGTGGGGCCCCAAATATTTAGGCAGCCCCAGCCCACTTCATACCTGGCCCAAGGTCCACGCTAAGGACAATACAGAAACCGAGGATAAATAGGAGAGGCCCAAAATCACCAAGGAACCTCGCCGAGGATGCGCACTTCCTCGGCGAAGCGACATTAATGGGGGGAAGCTGTCACTCACCCCTTAAACGTACGCCGCCAACACTCTGGCCACATTAATGGCGAATTGACATGCAAACAGTGATGCCTTGGTCACTCCGATTAACAGAAAGCCTGCAAAGGCGGCTGAGGGGATAAGCTCTCAGACACGGATTTCAGATAACCGACAAATGGACAGCAACGATCAATTAAATAAGACTATATAGTAGAAAGAATCCCCAGCATAAAGAGGAAAGGCCCTAAACAGAAAAAGGGAGAAGGATGAAAAGGGGTTATCAGGGTGCCTGAAGACAACCCTGGTGTTTGTCAGTTCTAAGGAAAGAGGTCCTCGGACTGAGCCGAGGACGAGCATGCTTCACAAATACTTAACCAAAATCATTACAAAGATCCTCACAAATACTTAGCCAAAGTCATGGTCATTATCCTCACAACTACTCAATCTAATTTCTGTGGTATTATTCCTATGAATTTCACATCAGCCATTGTTTACTTTGTCGGTGTTTAGCCCTTCTACCCACCCTCTACAAATTTTATTGTTTAGGATCCAATACAAATTGAGTCCTTGCAGTATCTTATTTATTATAGGAAACTCATTCATGTATTAAACAAAATATATTTTCTCGATATGTTTAAATTAACATTTCATTTTTAAAATATCGAATTTTTAACTTTAGGGCTTTAGGAATTATCTTTGTTATTATTATCTATCGGAACTTTAGGCATTATCTGAGAATTTGCTTTAATTTTTTTATAATTCATGAAAAACTGCTTGTAAGGATGCCAGTTAAATGAGTATGCAAATTGCTCATCATGTATTACTCCCTTTTGATAACGAAAAGAAGGCAAAAGGAAAAGAAGGTAGAAGTAGCTTATTGAACTAAGAGAGATAGAAGTAGCTATAACATATGAAGCTCCAAAATTAGGTATTATGTGGATGTGGTGAAAGTGTTATCTTATAAGCTATAACATACCTATCAAAACTTTTATTTTCAATTTGTAAAAACAACGTACTTTCTTTTAAATTTGGGTATTTTGTGGATGTAGAAGTGCTCTCAACATATGATGACTTATAAGCACCGTATTAGACTCTTATGAAATTTCATGACAATTGACTTGAAGGTTTTTGGAGTTTCTTTTCAATTTGTGGACAAACTTCATCAATTTTTTTTTTTGTTTGTTTATAGTTAGATAGCTCCAACAAGTAGATATATAATATCAAAATATTTACTTGACTTGTCCTACTTTTTTTTCTTTTTTTTTTTTAATGGCATGCAATTGATTGCAATATATATTTTTGAATGCGTTCACTCTGTGTTCTTAATTTTTAGTCAAAAGAGTGTTCGATCTGGTCCGTTTGGATACAATTGAAAACTGAAAAATACTGTAGCAAAATAATTTTTAAATGTGTGAATAGTATCGTGGGACCCATTTTTAATGAAAAAGTTGCTGAAAAGTTAAATTTGTGGGTCCGTGAACAGTAATTTTGGGTTGAAGAGTCAAACTTTGTGGCTACTGTTCAATGAACAGTAGCCGCTACAGTAAAAATATGGCTAGGAACGCGTGAAAAAAAAAAAAAAAAAAGAAGGGTAAAAACGCAGACACAAACGTGGAGTTTGCAAGCCAAACGTACACTAAGTGCCTATTTGGTAACAGTGTCTAAGTATTGTCGTTTAGATTTTAATATTTTAAAAATATATATTTGAATGTTATAGAAATATGTGTCAAAAGTGTTATTGTTGTTTAAATAATAAAAACTGTTGTTTAAACAACAGTGCCAAACAGCCCTTAAGGGTCTGTTTGTTACCGTTGTTTAAACAACAGTGTTCAATATTTAAACAACATTACACATATTTTTACATACTTTTTCACCCACATATATTTCTAAAAAATACGAACAATATTACTAGAACAACATTACCAAAAGAACAATAAAAATTTGTAATAAAAAATTACAGTAGTAGTGTAAAACACTATATATACTGTACAGAAATCTCCACCT
This sequence comes from Quercus gilva, assembly GCA_023621385.1. Classification (NCBI taxonomy): domain Eukaryota; kingdom Viridiplantae; phylum Streptophyta; class Magnoliopsida; order Fagales; family Fagaceae; genus Quercus; species Quercus gilva. The sequence goes on along the minus strand of CM042475.1, from coordinate 4,925,684 downwards.
TCCAAGATGGTAACACTGTAAACACGCTTTTAAGGACATTAACACTGTAAAAGCACTCACAGTAGTGGTGCTATATTGCTATAATTTAGCTCCACCAATACCAAAATTATGCTCCCAGCAGTGGAGCTATATCCATTTTTTTTAGTTCCACATGAACAGTGCACATTTATAGATAGATGTGCACTGTTCATGAGAGCTAAACAAAAAAAGTAATATTTAATTCTGGCCGGGGGAATAAAATAATACCGCTCCTTTATTTTTTTCATTCTTTTATCTCTTTTTCACTCTGCGCCCTCGTTTAAAGTCTCATCCTTTCCCCAAAACTCTCTCAAGCTCTCATCCCCTCTCAGTCATTGTGCAATCTCACCATCCCGACCAGCCATCCTCAAGCTCTCATCCTCTTTCTCACTCCAGCCCGACCAGCCATCCCAAGCCGCTCTCAAAACTTACTGTCACTCTCCTCTCTCACCATCACTCTCTCAAGCTCCCTCATTCCTCGACCCAGCCGTCCCAAGCCGCCGATCGCCTTAAACCCACGCTGCCAATCGGAGTGCTTGCTCGTGGATATTGGATACCTGATTGGAAAACCCATGGAGCTTGCCGACCCACCCCTATTATAGAGATTTGGGTTTTTTTTTTCCTACTGTGGTGGTGGTGGTGGTGGTTGTGGTTGTGGTTGTGGCTGAAGAAAAAGATTGGAGATTTGAGTTTTTTTTTTTTTTTCCTGTTGTGAACTGGTGGTGGTGGTGGTGGTTGTGTTGGTGGTGGTTGTGGTTGTGGTTGTGGCTATGGCTGAGGAAAAAGATTGGAGATTTGGGTTTTTTTCTTTTTTTTTTTTCCTGCTGTGGACTGGTGGTGATGGTGGTGGTGGTTGTGGCTGTGGCTGATGGTAGAGGTGGTTGTAGTTGGTGCTGTGAATATTTTTTTGAGTAGTGGGATATATTATTTTATTGTAATGGTTATAATATTTTATTATGATGTTTATATTATTTTATTGTGTTGAAAGCTAAAATAAATCTACTGCTACAGTATATGTGTAGCTAAAATAAATAAAATAACTTTTGATAGAGTTAAATTGTTGAATATTTAGCTCCACTGATGTCAATACTTTAACACGCGTTTTTCATGAAGCTACAGCGTTAACATTCCCAAACTCACGCTAACTATACGCGTTTTCCACGCGTTGTCATTTAGAGAACGTTTGGCCAGCGCGTTTGCGTCTGGCGTTTACGTTTTCAGCTTTTTTTTTTTTTCACGCGTTTCGAGCTTTTTCCAACCACTTTTTTACTGTGCAGCACTGTAGCAGCTACTGTTCAATGAACAGTAGCCGCAATAATTGACTTTTCAACCCAAATTTCACTGTTCATGGACCACTCTTTCCACCGTACATGCCTTCTCTTTTTGACTGAAAATTTTAGAATAAAATAACCCCACTAGTACGTTTTGCCTGCCTTCCCCAAAAAAGAACCCCACCTTATTTCTGTCTCTCACCGACCCTCTCTCCCTCTCTCAGTTCTCAGTTCTCAACATCTCCCTCTTTCTACCTCCGCCTCACTTCACGATCAAAACCCAGGCCAGCCTCAATCTCTCTTACTTCACTTATTCACCCTCCAACACAAGCAGATCCAGTTTTGTGGGTATAAAAAACCGGACTGGTGACCAGTTTCTCTCTCTCTTTCTCTCTGTTTTTGGCTTCATTATATCTGATACATATCTATTTTGTAGTTCAAGAATATCTGATGGCTTTTATGGGCACAGAAAGCGCATCCTCATCTTCTTCTTCTATCATGTCTGGATTTAAATACGATGTCTTTCTTAGCTTCAGAGGCAGTGACACCCGTAAAAATTTCACAGACCATCTATATGCTGCTTTGAATCAAAAAGGTATATTCACATTCAGGGATGATGAAAAACTTGAGCGAGGAACATTCATTGCTCCAGAGCTCTTGAGAGCAATAGAAGAATCGCTGTTGTCATTATCTCACAAGACTACGCTTCATCGAGATGGTGTTTGGTTGAACTAGCAAAGATTGTTGAGTGCATGGAAAAGGAGAGGCTTATAGTTTTGCCTGTTTTTCACTACATAGATCCTAGTGATGTGGGGAATCTGAGGAAGACTTTTGGAGAAGCCTTTGCTAAACATGAAGAGCGTTTCAAAGATAACATAGAGGAAGTATACAAATGGAAAGCTGCTTTGACACAAGTTGCTAAAATTGCTGGATGGGATTTACGAGACAAGTAAGAATTTCTTCACTTGACCATACGATCACTTTCTTTTCTTGTCTTTTTGCTTTTGATTTTCTACTGGCTAGTGATATTTAAGTCAATCAAATTCCAACTTTGATAATTGAGTAACTTTTGCAAAGTTTGTATATAATCAATTACACTTCAAAGATGAGTTTCAGTTTCTCGCATAAATTTTCAAGTCGAAAATACTATATGGATCACACATAAGTTACTTTATGTATATTTGTTAAGATAGCAAGTCACAAGTCCATATCATTCTTGTCTGATTCCACACTAGAAAATACAGCTAGTATTCCATTCATGCCCTCTAAACTTGCCTATTCTTAGTATTTTGATTTTTTAAAAAGTAATGCACCAATATTGATCTTTGGGGTTTCACAAGATGACACTCATTCCCAAACATTTCAAGATATGACACTCTCATTCTTGAAATTCTATTAAATACAGGTAAGTTCATCTCCCCTCAAATCATTACTTTTCTAATTGAATATTCAATTATATAAGAGTGTTGTTATAAGAGGTGATGAACTTATCTGTTGCATCTGGGGTGGAGCCAGACCAGCAGGGTGGGCGCCATTTCCTCCAACCCCACCCCTAAATTCCCTCAGATTCTCTTAAAAAGATTTCAGTTTTGTGTGTATAAAATATTCTTAATATAAAAATTTTTAATTGAAAATAACACTCTTCAAAAGCCAAAAAAAAATCTTATTTGTAACCTTAAAATAATAACATGATATACATTCACATTGAATTATTTTTTTTTCATTATCTTAAAAAAAAAAAATTATAACATGATATATTATCGCAATATGCCCTAATCAATCTGCCAATTTTTATATGTTGTTGTTTACAAAATTCTTTGGAACTACTATATACTTTAGTCTTTGAACTCTCCCAATATAATCAAAGAAAAAAAATATATATTTGTAGCATTAAAATTATGACATGGTATGTGTAGGGACTCAATTTGTAATGGACCCTCAACAATAAAATTTGTAGAGTGTGGGTTGAAGGGCTAAACACCAGCAAGGCAAACGATGGATGACATGAAATTCATAGGGATCGTAGCTAAGGAATTTAACTAAGTGTTCTTGAGGATAATCACCATGATCTGGGCTAAGTGTTTGTGGGGATCTTTATAGTGATTTCGGCTAAGTGTTCGTGAAGTAGGTTCGTCCTCGGCTCAGTCCGAGGACCTTTTTCCTTAGACCTGACAAACACAAGGGTTGTTCTTGAATGCCCTCAAAGATCCCCCCCCTCCCTCCTTTTGGGGGTTCTATTTGTTATATATTCTCGTTTGGTTAATCCTCCGCCGTCCACTTGTCGGTTATCCGAACTCTGTGTCTAAGGGTTTGTCCCATCATCTGCCTTTGCAGGCTTTCTGTTAGTTCCCAGCCGCAGGCCTTCTATTAGTTGAAGTGACCAAGGCATCTGGGTTTGCTGGTCACTTCACTATTAAAGTGGCCAGAGTGTTAGTTGCGTACATTTAATGGGTGGATGTCAGCTCCCTTTCTTTAAGATCGGCCTGCTGAGGACGTGGCCATCCTCGGCGTAGTCCCTTGATGACTTGGGCCTTTCCCACTCATCCTTGGATTTTATACTCTCCTCGGCATGGGCCTTGGGCCCGATATGGAGTGGGCCATGGTAGCCGAATCTTAGGGTCCCACAGTATGTTTTCACAATTTTTCTAACCAATTTTTTGAATTTTACCTCTTGTTTTAAAACTTTTTTTTTACATTACTATATACTTTTTAAAGGACTTTAGAAAATCAAAGACATACATAGAACATTTAAAATTTTTTAATATATGATCATACTATTAATACTTCCAAGTTAATTTATCTTTCATCTCACTTTTAAGCATTCAAATTATATGTTTTACTTCTTTGAAATATATATATATATATATATTATAGTCAACTTAAATTATGATGTACTTTTTTTTTTTTTTTTTTGTTAAGTAAAATTATGATGTAGTCTAAACATAACAATGACGTCATACTAATTCCAATACTACTAGGTGCTGTCCAAAAAAAAAAAAAAAAAACCCCTCTAATACTAGGCTCAAATAATAAATTGAAACCAATTACCAAAAAAAAAAAAAAAAAAAATTACATCTACACTATGTTTTCTTTATCAATCAATTTTTTTTTTTGTTTAATAAATTAACTATTTTTTCTTATATTAATAAACATTTTTGAAATATTAATTTTTTTTCAATATTTTATTTTAATCTTGTCTCCATGAACCCAAATTCCGGTTCCGTCACTATTTACATTTATTAAACCTCAAGGTATAAATGTAATCTCATGAAATTCAAGGGAAGATGGTGTATTTTGCCAAAAAATAAATATCTTTAATTCTCATATCCCACCCTCTCTCTCTCTCTCTCTCTCTCTCTCTCTCTCTCTCTCTCTCTCTCTCTCTCTCTCTGTAGGTAAAACTAAGATCATCATAATACACTTTTATCTCTAATCCCAAAAGATGGTGCATCCAATAATGAAACTAGATAAAAAAAGATTGAGCATTTGATTTTATTTTGGTGCAACTTGGATGCCTGTGGTTCTATATTTAGTGATGTGCTTGGAAATGGATGGTTGCTTTTATGGGTTTTGGTTTTCTTGCTCACATTTTTGTTTGACTAGTGGTGCTTATTTAAGTTCATGTTTTCGTCTAATAGAGACATAATTCCTAATACTAAAGTTTTTAATTTGATAGAATTTCTTTTGTTGTCGATTGGTTGGTTTTGGACTTTGGCTAAAACAAATTCGTGTATTTAAAGTCTTCATAATGAATTATCTAAACAATTACATTAGATTTGTGAGGATTGATGATCGATGTCAGTTGTTAGTTTATTGTATACATGCTAGCTTACTGGGCTTGGGCCCATTATAGTATTAAACTTGCCCTACATTCTTATTGCATATACTACAAAAAAGATACGTCTATATAAAGACTCAATTTTACATTTTTTTTTTTACACAAAATAATAGCTCATTTTTATAGGTTAAATTACAATTCATGCTCAGTAATATGTGGTTTTGTTATTTTGAAAATTTTTAATTAAAAAAATTATAAATTAGGGAAAAAATATTTTTCTTTTCTTTTCCAAACTGAAGGAAAAAAAAAGGGGAAAGGAAATTTTTTTTAAATCTCCTCTAGAATACATAAATACAACAAAAGTTTATAAATATTTAACCACCCCCCCCCCCCCCCAAAAAAAAACTCCAACAAATTTTCTATACAATATTTTTTCCGAAACAACTTTTCTTTACCTTTCCATAATTTTTCCAACAAACAAACAACTTCCACACATTACGCCCTTCTCCGTCACCGACAATTTGTTTGTGGCACAAGGGATGCAAGTTACCGCCGGAGCAAAACTCCATGACAATGCAACGAAGATGCGAGGCTTCAAACTCAGGCGTGGAGCTTAGGCCAAAAAGGATGGATGGTCCAGCATCTTCCTCTCCATCTCTGCTCTCTACACTTTCTTCTTCACCAAGGCCTCTTTGTCCACCACCTTCATCGTGTAGATGTCACATGCATTTTAAAAAGTTTGTATTAGTTTTTTAGATTTTTTAATTTTAAAAAATGTTTTTGGAGACAATAACAATATGGTCTGAAGCACTTTTTTAGGAGGATGAAATAAAATTAAATGAAAACGAATGAAAAAAAAAAAATTAGAATATTCTTCTCTTCTTTTATTTAAGAGAGTTTTAATGGAGGGAATGTAACCATTCTAATTTTTTTACTAAAACTCTCCAAATACTCCTATATATTCAGCTATTTATTTTAAAATAGGGATCTAATGGTAATATTTTTATAAAATGATTCCGTTTATTTCCTTGTATGTTACTCTCAATAAGGTTATTTACCTTTTCATTAATTTCCGTTCTTTTATTTTAAAACATCCAAGCAAAGTTACTTAATTCAATTTCATTCTTTTCTTTTTCATTTCTTTCCCTTACTTAAATATATTCCATTCATTTCCATTTCTTTATGATTATTCATTTCCATTTCATTCCCTAATGAAGTCCCAAAAAAAGCCTAACTGAAGACCTTAATTGAATAAATTTGAAAATTTAAAATTTAGAGGACTTGATTGAATGGAAGTGAAGTTAGAGAATTGAATTGAATTTTGGTCGAAGTTAGATGATGCAAATTGTAATTTAGTCTTCTTTTATAAATAAACTTAGATTATCTTCAAAGATAACTAAATATATAAAATGTTACGAATAAAATATAACATATTGGGAAAAAGAAAAAGAAGTAAATAATTAATATGAATTACATCTCAATTTACTTGAGAATTGTACACTGAAGGTCTGTTTGGAATCTGCTTATTTTGCTGAAATTGAAAAATTTTTGCTAAAATTACTGTAGATAAAGGTAAAAGTTAACTGAAATACTACAGTAGAACCCATGAATAGTATCAAAAAGTGCAATGAGACCCATGAATAGTAGCAAAAATAAGCTGAATAGTATAATAAGTTGGCAAAAATAATCTTGCCAAACAGACACTAAGTTGGTGAGTAATATTGTCAATATTTTCAACTCCAATATAAAATTTGAGGAAGACTTAGGTACTGTTTCTCAGATTTTATTTTTAAGATTCTGCCATGTGAATTGTTTCTAATGAGATAAAAGCATATTTTTTAAGTTAAATAGTCACATAGCTGAATCTTAAGCGGGGAACTTAAAGAACAGCACCTAAGGTACTGTGCCTAAATTTTGTCCATAAAATTTTAATATAAATTAGTATTCAATAAACACATGTCAATAAAGAACTATATTAGAATATATCTGCGACTATTCTATAAAGGAAATTAAATAAGTAGAAGAGAAAAAAAAAAAAAAACAAAACAAAAGAGAAAAAAAAAAAAAAAGAAAAAAAAGAAAAAAAAAAGGACTGAAAATGAAAAGTTCATGTGTTGTTAAAAAATGGTCAACCTGCAAGTTGACCTAACCTGAACTTTCACAAGATTGAATCGACTCGTTTTTTCATGGTCCAAAAAAACCCGACCCATATTCATATATATATATATATATATATATATATATGTATATATAAAATATTTGGGTTTAATCAGGTTAATGAGTTCAAGTCCCATTTTGCCTGGTCTAATTTTGACATGTTGTGATGAAATAATCCAGGAATAACTGCAATTATATTTTCAATTTCAAAAACTTTATTAAAGTTTATTAATTTCATATTTAAAGATATTGGCATATTTCAACTATTCTCGCCCAATACCACTATGTAGATTTCTTTTTTATGAGAACGCTACTCAGGTCACATATATGTGCGTGTGTAGAAATGCTTTGATAAGTAAGGACAACTGATTTGCTGAATCTTTGCTCTCTTTATGGCCTTTGCTAACTCAACAAATTGTTGTCCTGTGTTCGTTGCAGACATGAGGCAAACGTTGTTGAAGAAATAGTTAGAAAGATATCTAATAAATTGATTTCTACATACTCAATTGTCCACAAGGATTTTGTTGGAATAAACTCTTGTATGGAGGAATTGGTGAATTTATTAGGCATGGGGTTGAATGATGTTCGCTTTATTGGGATTTGGGGAATGGGGGGATTGGGCAAAACAACTCTAGCACGAGTTGTTTATGATAGATTTTGTCATCATTTTGAAGGCAGCAGCTTTCTCGCCAATGTTAGAGAAGAATGTGAAAAACATGGTTTTGTTCCTTTACAGAAACAGCTTCTTTCTGATATCTTGTTTGAAAGAAATATTAATTTTTCAGATGTTCAAAGGTTAAGCAATGTGATAGAGAAAAGATTATGTTATAAAAGGGTTCTTATCGTTCTTGATGATGTGGATCAACTTGATCAACTAGAAGCGTTAGCAGGCGAGTGAGTTTGGTTTGGTCGAGGGAGTAGAGTCATTATAACAACAAGAGATCAACATCTATTGATTAAACATGATGTGGTTGAAGCTGAAATATACAAGGCTAAGGAATTGAATAGTGATGAAGCTCTTCAGCTATTTAGTCGAAAAGCCTTCAAGAAAGACCATCCTTCAGAAGGTTATGTGGAGTTGTCCAAGAAAGCAATATGTTTTGCTCAAGGCCTTCCTCTGGCTCTTGAAGTTTTGGGTTCCTTCTTGAAACATAGAAGTCCTGATTTATGGGAAAGTGCCCTAGGCAGACTAGAAGAAACTCCTCAAAAAAAAATTCTGGATACACTCCAGATAAGTTTTGATGGCTTGGAAGAAACAGAGAAAAAAATATTTTTAGATATTGCCTGTTTTTTCAAAGGAAAGGATAAAGATCGTGTAACAATTATACTGCAAACTCCCCATTACAAGCCAAACATTGATATAGATGTTCTTGTGGAAAAATCTCTTATAACCATCTTAGGGAGAAATTTGTGGATGCATGATTTACTACAAGAATTGGGTCGGCAAATTGTTCATCGTGAGTCCCCTGAACTGCCTGGTAGTCGTAGTAGGTTGTGGCTCAAGGAGGATGTCCTTCATGTACTGAAATATAGCACAGTAAGTTGATTATGCAGAATTTTAAGCTTTCTTATGTGTATATTTCTATGCAATTGAAGTAAGTTTTTGTTAATATTGTGCACTACACTTTGCCTTTGTTCTTGGTTAACAGGGAACAGAAAGAGTTGAAACCATAGCTCTACACACTCCTCCACAAGAAGAGATACACTTGAACGCCGAAGCATTCTCAAAGATGACAAGACTTAGACTGCTTGAAATCCATAATGTGCACGTTTCTCAAGACCTCAATTATCTTTCTAATGAGTTGCATTTTATGGAATGGCATGGATATCCTCTAGAATCCATACCAATAAGTTTCGAGCCGGAAAAACTTGTTGAACTCATTATGTGTTGTAGCCGCATCAAACAACTATGGAAGGGAATCAAGGTAATATTTTCACTAATGCAAGATTATGTTTTTTTCCTTCTCTTAAATTATGCTCGTAATTGTCTGATATGCTCCATTTGGTTGTTTTTTCTTTATTCAGAGTTTAAAGAGGCTAAAGCTCATTGACCTTAGTGATTCTCAAAACTTGATCATGACACCTGACTTCAGTGGAGTCCCAAATCTTGAAAAATTGATTCTTCAGGGTTGTACAAAATTGTCTAAGGTTCATGCATCAATTGGAAATCTCAAACATCTTATTCTATTGAATCTCAAAGATTGCAAAAGTCTTTACAGCCTCCCATGCAAGATTAGCTTGGAGTCTCTTGAAATTTTTATTCTTTCTGGTTGTTCTAGACTTGAAAAGTTTCCTGAGATTGAGGGAGATATGACACGTTTGTCGCATCTTTATTTGGATGGGACTGCTATAAGAAAACTACCATTGTCAATGGAGCGCTTAACTGGCCTTACTTTATTTAATCTAAGCAACTGCAAGCATCTTTCGAGTCTTCCAGGTGTCATTTGTAGTTTGCTGTCTTTAAAAACTCTCACTTTATCTGGCTGCTCAAAACTTGGCGAAATGCCTGAGAATCTCGGCGATGCTGAAGGCCTGGAAGAGCTTGATATAAGTGGAACTGCCATAAGAAAGGCACCATCCTCCATTTTGCTTCTGAAGAACCTTAAACTGTTATCCTTTCATGGATGTAAAGGTCCGCCTCCTAAATCATGGCTCCTCAATTGTTTGTTGCCGAGTCCTGATGTTAGCTTGACGCTACCTACTTCGTTCTCAGGTTTATGCTCTTTGACAGTGCTAGATTTACGTGACTGCAACTTATTAGATGGAGAAATTCCCAATGATTTTAGTGGCTTATCCTCACTACAGTATTTAGATCTAAGTGGAAACAACTTTACAAGCTTACCTGATAGCATCTCTGAACTGTCTCAGCTTAGACATCTTACTGTAAACAACTGTAGTCGGCTTAAATCTTTACCAAAGCTTCCAATAAGTATATTTGCTGTAGTGGCTAATGGTTGTGCCTCACTGGAAACAGATTCTAATGAAGTTAACGTATGGACTTCAAGTGAAACAGGACCTGCTCTAATTTGTTGCTCTAGATCGACTGATCATCTAGAAGGCAACAAAACTCACAAGATCTCTTTGCCGGATGCACTAAGTTATTCATTGCTTCAAAGAGGGCTAGAGGTCAGATTCTCTCTCACACACACTCATGTACATTTTAGAATAAGTATTAAATGATTAAATTCATCATTTCCTAACAAGTTAAGCTTTTGGGACAATTGGTAACTTATTAATACATACCCACACACATTTAACTCTTTTTTTTTTTTTTTTTTTCTTTTTTCAGTTAGATACTTATTTTGCCCGTGTCCTTTATGGAAATGCAACAATTGGTGTTCTAAAGTGGTTCAACTTTCCGATTGCCAATGACTCTATAATCCAATTGCTTCCAAATTTGGATACTAATGGTGACTGGATGGGATGTGCTCTGTGTTTCTTTGCTGTTCATGATGAACATTTGAATTCAAATTCAAGGACTTCTGGAGGCTTTGATTCTTTTTGTGATTCCGACAAGCTTCACCAAATTGATGTACATTTTGTGGCCGATGATGGTGGTGTAAAACAACCCTTAGTCCAACGAATCACTATATCTATTCCTATTGATCAACCAAGGGGGTTTTGGGTGTATATACCACGTGTGTTTTTCTCAATGCAGTCCAACTTGTCCAATAAATGGAGCTTTATTGAGCCCTCAATCACATCCCGCAGCCCAGGCATGCAGGTGAAAATATGTGCGGGGCACCTACTATATCAGCAAGATTTCGTAGAGTTTGAACAAGCAATAAGCGGGCACTACTCTCAGAATTTGAAAGACATACATCCAATTTGTCATGAAAATATAGAGATGCTCAATTCACGGAGGCATGCTGGTGCAGCAGAATCTAGTGGGTCCAATCTATTGGAACCAGAGTGTACTTCAATGGGTGCATTCTCGAATCAAATAGAAGAATGCACTCAACAAGGGATTGAATCAGCCAAATGTGGAAGTGACTCAATCATCCAACTGAAAAGAGATCTACAGGCATTGCTTTTAAGATGCTATGAGGTTGGTTTATCTGTTTATCTGCTTGTCTGCCTGAAAAAGATCCTCTCTATTTTGAGTTAAATGGAGAAAGACCATTTCATAGTTAAGATTTTATTTATTGGATCCAACAGTCACATTAGCTAAAATTTTAAATGATGCAACACTATACACCCTTAGATTTGTAACATTCAATGTGAACAATAAAATGGATTCACTTCAATAGAGAGGATCCTTGTACCACTCTGCCTGTCATTCTTTCTCCTTCTCACTGATCACTAACCATATTTCTACATTTTACAGGTAAACAATGCTCAAAACAAAATGTATAAGTACATTTTTCCACTTAGTAAATCACTGTATTGGTTCAAGTATCATAGTTTGGAGCCCTTCATTATGATCCATCTGCCACCTAACTTGTATGATGATAAGAGCTGGATTGGATTTTCCCTGTATGCTCGTTATGCTGTGCAGAAGAATCCAAGTACTGTTTCCTATGAGGACTTGAATTCAAAAAATTCTCGCAATTTCCATTGTTATTTGGGTACTAATGACAAATATCCCAATCCGGTTATAATCTTTCCCCTTTCTAGAGACATATTTCTTGAGTCACATAGACTTTTGGTACTTCACATACCACGTGTGTTTTTCACGGATAAGTTGAACCAGCAGTGTTGCATTTGGGCTACATTTGGAGCTTTTAGTCCAGGATTGAAAGTTGAAATGTGTGGAATCCGTCTAGTATACGAGAAAGACTTGGAAGGGTTTGTCCAAACAAATGTTGATGACTGTATATTAGCAAGTCCGAATATTTATCATCAACATTATTACCAAAGTCTCGTAGATCAAGTGGACAATTTGCCATGCTATGTTCCTGAGGCTGAATACAGTGATTGCAATCCATTGGAAGAACAAATGCCCAGTAATTTTGGTTACTCATTTCCGTTGCAAAGGTTATATATATCAGCACAAACAATTCTATTTCAAACTTGAATGCATACATTATTGCTAGAAGCTTCTAAGCCTAACTAATTAATGTTTTCTTTTCTATGCAGGTGGGTTTGTGCTTTACTTGGAATAGACTCAGGTAGCGGGGGTGCTACAAGAGATTCAAACTCCAGTTCTATCCAGTTAAGCGTATTGGATGAGAATGAACTCAGTAATTGTATCAACAGAGGCCTTGAGCATTGGTTTCAAAGCTACTTTCAGGTCTCTCTCTTTCACACTCACACTCACACTCTCACTGTGTCTCTCTCACTCTCTCATGAAGCTCCATATTTTCTATTTTACAGGGCTACTTTAGTCAACGCTATATTTATAATGATTGTTTTCCTAAATGTGAAATTCCGGAGTGGTTTTGCCATCAAAGTGGTTCTTTATTGAGAATCCAGCTACCTCCAAACCTTTATACTAATTCTGACTGGGTAGGAATTGCTCTATTTGCTACATTCACAGTGCACAAGCATCCAACTCTCATTCTTGACAATTCGGCTACAGAAATTTCTCATGGTTTTTCTTGTTCTTTGAGAAGTGACATAGGCAGCTGGACGGTGTCAAATAAACATTACATCACTGAGTCTGAACACAACAAATTTATTTGGTTAAAGCAACGTAAATTCATTTGGATCATGCATGTACCTCATGCTCGATTTTCAGATAAGTTGAATTGTAGCAATCTCTTAACTGCTTTATTTGGTAGTGATAGCCAAGACTTGATGGTGCAGAACTGTGGTTACGGTCTTGTGTACCAGCAAAATGTGGGAGAGTTGGTGCAAACATTAGTCCGATGCTCAACCATGTTTTCTGATAATTCCGATCTCATCCATCAATTTACTGCTCATCAATCTAGAACAAAGCAGCGGAGCCATGATGATGATAATGTTGAGGGGAAAACCAGTGGAACTGGTGGATCTAATGGGACATTGAGAGGGCTTCAGGAAAAAATAAAGCAGCAGAGCCATGATGATGATGATGAAGGTGAGGGAGAAACTAGTGGAACTGGCAGATCTAATGGGACACTGAGGTTACAGGAAAATGTTTGTGCAACTTGCTATCAAAAATTCATTGATTCCGGGGGGCCAACCCATTATTGTCATCGTCGAGAATGCTCTGAGGTACCTCTCTGTTCTCTCATGACCTTTATATGTCTAATTTACGACTTTTTTGGTGTCTATTTTAAGTTCAAAAAAACTTAAACTAATAAGATCAAATAAAAAATAATGAACTTCAAACATCTAACTTTTGAATACATATGTTGCGCTTGTGAAGAGCTTTTTTATTATAATTCTGATATAATCCCATAAATTTTTGAAAGTCCAAATTTTTTTACAAAAGGTTTTGCATTTTGGAAGTTCATATTTTTCCACGTCATTATTCTAATATGTATTTTTTAATTGAGTTTAAATTTTATAAAAATTCTTTGTAAAACCTCTTATATTTATCCCATCAATTGATAAACGCTTATCAAATTTTGACTCCTATAAGTCTATAATTATTAAATTTATATTTTGTTGAAATTTTCCCAACATTGTAGTAGTTACTGAATACCTATCAATATATCTATTTTACAGGAATTTCATTTACACTATCCATATGATCGTTGTTTCCCTCCAACTAAGATTCCAGAGTTATTCAGCCATTACGCTTCTGGATCCTCAATGACAATCCAGTTACCTTCAAATTTGCATAATGATTCTAATTGGCTGGGATTTGCTATATGTGCTGCATTTTCAGTCCAAGAGTATCCAACTGAGTTTCTTGACAATCTGGAAACTGAAATTCCCCACCACCTTAGTTGTCTGTTTGAGATGGATATAGGTGGTTTGAAACCTCTCCATGTATATAGCACCTTTAAAGAAGAACTCAAGTGGTTACATCTACATGGATTCATTTGGCTATCCTATATACCATATTGGTGGCTTTCAGATAAGATAAATCAATGCAACCACATAGAGGTCTCAATTGCAAGCGACTGGCCAGGCTGGATTGTACGGAAGTGTGGACTTCGTCTTGTGTACCTACAAGATGAACAAGAGTTTTGGCAAATTCGATTCCACTTGAGGGCTTCACTTTATGACAATTGGGACATCATTCGTGAAGATTTAGTGGAACACCGACCATTAAAATCATCCTCAAAATCATCCCCAAATCAAACATCATCTATGAATAAATGTTTTCCTCAAAGTGAAATTCCGGAATGGTTTAGGCATCAAAGTACAGGCCCTTCTCTGTCTATCCAGCTACCTTCAAATTTCAGTAATGCTAGTACTTGGATAGGACTAGCTTTATGTGCTTCATTTTCAGTCCATGAGCATTCAACTATCACAAGTGATAATCTGGATTCAGACATTTCCCACCACCTTATTTGTCATTTGGATGCTGAGAAAGGTAGCCTAGAATCTCCCCTTCTCTATCAAATCACTGAAGAGAACTTCACGTGGTTAAATATACAGGGATTCATTTGGCTATACTACATACCTCGTGGGTCATTGTCAGATTTTTTTAATCAGAGCAGTCAGATTGAGGTTTCAATTGGAAGCGACTTCCCAGGTTTGATGGTGAAGAAGTGTGGGCAACGTTTCTTATACCATCAAGATGTGGAAGAGTTTGAGCAAACGATCATTAAGTGCTCTACCATGCCTTTTTACAATATGGAACTCATCCATCAATCACTAGCTAGTGATTCTTCTAATGATAAGCCAAAGAATGAAGCTGGTTGTTCTTATGAGGATCCAAACCTTGGAAGGTTGAGAAGACCCATTTACCCGGAGCAAAGCAGTAGAGATAGCATCTATCTTGAAGATCAACACCCTGATAATCAACTCAGCACAAATGATTTACAGGTAACAAATTAATGTGTATTTCCTTTCAAATTACTATCAAGCTCCCTTCTAGTTCAGTCATCAGTGGCATTGTCTGATCCCCCTTATAAGGAGAGCCATAGTTGAATCACCCCTCTTTTACTGATTTTAACAATTTTGAATTGTTGGAAAAATTCTCTCTAATTGAACATCATGTTCCTATTTTACAGGAATTTGATCGAAGTTTGGTGTATAATTCTTGTTTTCCTCCAAGTGAAATTCTTGAGTGGTTCAACCATCGTAGTGGCGAGCCACCTGTGACAATCCATCTACCTCCAAATTTATATGATGATATTACTTGGAGGGGACTCGCTCTATGTGTTTCTTTCTCAGTCAACATCAAGGATCCTACTGCCATCCTAGACATTCTTGATTCAGAAAATGCTCATCATCTTTATTGTCATTTGGAAAGCAATGTTGGTTCTTTGGAACCTCTCCATGCCTATTGCCTTACCAAAGACGATGTCATGTTGTTACATCTTGGTGGATTCATGTGGATATCCTATATACCACGTAGCTCATTTCCAGATTGGTTGAATCAATGTAATCACATTGAGGCTTCAATTGTTAGCGATTGCCCAGACTTGACAGTGGTGAAGTGTGGACTCCGTCTTGTACATCAGCATGATGAGGAAGAGTTTAAGCAAACTACAAGGCACGGCTTGGCCTCATTGTCTGACAATTGGGGTCTCATCCTTCATTTGACGGCTCACAGTAGAAAAAGAAATAAGCAAAACCTCTCCATGCTCAAAGAGAAAGGCAAGCATGTGCTAGAATAGCATCTCCTCTTATTGTTCTGCTGCTTTTCTTAGCGGTTCTCCCTTCGATTCTCAATTACAAATCTAACTAGACACTCATAATCTCTGCTGCTTAGTTAACTCAATATTGGTCTCGAGTTTCTTGTTCCTTGGACTAATGTGAGCACTATCTTTAGTTTTTGCATTAATAGGAGGCAACAGAGGCAATGCCACTAATAGTGAGCTGTTAAAATTATGCTTTAATTTTATTGGAAGGAACGATTAAAAATGAACTCTTTGTTTGCACATTTTCTTCATTTTAAGGGAATAAATGCATGTTCATGTAGTAATCACTAGAAAGTGATCTCTATCTTGAGATCATTGAGTAGAAAACAATTATCATAAACAATAATGTGACTTTTACACATGTTGGAAACACTTTCTGTAAGGTGATAATTGCCCACACAGAGTTAAGAAGTGAAGAAGGTAGGCTTAATTGGATTTGTATATAGTAGCTGATTAGAATAAGGTTGTCATCTTAAAGAACATTTGGAGCCTATTCACTTAGTCAGGTTTCTGTGAGTAGCCTAGGTGCATAGGCATTTACTAAGAAATAAGTGCTTCCGTATAGTGAAAATACCCAAGAAATTCCTTTGTTCATTGTTATTGTTTTTTAATAAATTGAAATTCCTTTGTTCATTGTTATTGATTTTTAACAACAATTTATTGTTTGCTTTAAAATAGTAATAATAATAATAAGGAAGGGAAAAGGAAAGTAAAATGGTGGATAGAAGATTGTGCTTGGAGGAAAAGATGGACAATTTTTTTTTGAATTATTTTTATAATAATTCAATTGTTACCAAGTGGAGGAGAGGAGATTTTTTTTATTATAAATTTTTACAACATGTGAGGGAATGAGGATTTGAATTATGGTTCTCCTCATAAAGGAGATCATTCAATACCACTGAATAACAAAGCTTTTGGTCGGAGGAGAGATTTGATTCATTTGAACTTAAATTGAAGACGGATGAACTAATAAGTAATTTGTCACACATCTCTCAAGTGTTGGCACAAAAAGTTATTAAAACTAGTCGCAGACCCGCACATCGCGCGTGATAATTTTTTAGATAAAATATTATTTTAGTCCCTAGAATTTATAAAGAGCCTTTTTAAATTTTAAAAGAAAAAAGTTTTATCATATTTTTCATAATCTTGTTTATAACTTCTTTTTTTGTTTTACCATTATCATATATTTATTGGTTGATAATTTGCATAACATAAACATTAAATAAGAGGTAAAACTATTCATTAAATTTTTTTAGGTCATGGTGTATGAAGATTATGATTATATATATATATATATATATATAATTTTCCTAGTTAGAGTTTGTTTAGTTTTAAATTTAAATGTTGTATTATTATATTTAATTGTTGATTATTGATTTAATTAAGTGAATGTAATGGTTGATTTTATTGCACTATAAAGTTTTCAATGTCCTCTATATAACAATCTCTATTTTATTTCTTACTCCTCTTGACTACCTTTTTATTTTCCAAATAACGGTTATTAATTGACGTCTGATTTCATTTCTTTTTTTCTTCTTTCATTTATTCTTTATTACTTTGTATGTTCTCTTGCTAGTTGTAAATTTTATGGTTATCAATAAGAAATAGATATCATGGATGACTTAAATAGTTATAGATGTAGTTACATTAATGGTATGTCAAATTTTTTTTTTTCTTCTAAATTTTCAAGGAAATATGAAAGGCATTTCTCTAGTTTGGTCTCAATCAATTAATATATCCATAATATATTAACGGATATCTTAATATATTACCTGATATCCATAATATATTACCTGGAGGAATTCGGTCTTCAGATACATTTTTGGTGACATCACCATTTTCATTTAAAGTAGTGCGTATATAGATATTAGAATTTTTGTTCGCAGTCTCACTATTATAATCATGTCGTCTCTGTCTAGTGCTCCTCACAAATTGATCATCCTCCATATCTCTTGAATGGCTTAAAGAGTAATCAAATATAAGTAAATTCATAATTTACACACACACACACACACACATATATATTTATGTTAAATTGAAGACTTTAATAATATATAATAATAAAAAATGTAACTTTATGAAAAACCTACCAACAATACAATGTGAAGATGACACAATAGTAAATGAAGCAGATCCTCTTTCTACAAAAACCTCTCCTCTAAAAGCATCAACATTGTTCAAGTTAGCATCTACTAAATGACTTCTATTAGCTACCCAATAACTTATATTCATTTGTCTATCCAACACAGTACCCCTACATAACTGTAAGTTAGTAGAAATACGTTGAGTTGCAAGAGCATGAACATTGGTTGGATAACTGTGATTTCTCCTGGATGCAAGAATCATCCTTCTTCTCAATCGTGCATAATAAGAGGACTCCATAGTACCTACAAACCGTCGTTATAGTAAAAAATAATTTCAAATAATTGGTGGATAATATGAACACCCTACGCTACAAAAAATAATATGAGGATAATTTTAGAAAAACATTTCATTTTAGTTACAATTGATATTTAGACATACCCAAAGAAAACTTTCAGCTTTTGAACTTGCAATTTGATAGATAATCTGCAATAATTTGGTAGACAATATAAACAGCCTACACAACCAAAAAATAATATAAAAATGATTTTAGCATACCGAAACAGAATATAAAAATATTTTACAATAGCCTTTTCATTATATTTATAATTGAGAGTTGGACATACTTGACGAAACAATCCAGCTTTTGAACTTGCAATTTAATAGAAAATTTGTAATCAACTGTTAGAAAATGATGATGCCGAAAATCTCACCAGTGAGTTGCACGATGCTTGTATGCTCGGAAATAAACCTGCACAACAAAAAGAAGAGAGATCCTTGCGAAGAGCACCGGTGTGGTGCCGGCCGAATACCCTCCGAAGGTTAAGTCAGAAAGATTCTCGCCAATCTAGGGTGCTAGAGAGGGGTTTATTATACGTACCTTGATTTATGAGGGTATCGAGGCTTTTATAGTAGTAGAGGGTTGAACTCTCTTTCTTGGAGTAGAAGTCTTTTCCATATAAGAATCCACATACACGTAAATTGTGGAATCGTTTCCTTATAGGGTTCTTCTTTATAGAATCCTAGTCTTGGTGGACAAGGTTTTTCCTTGTGGAGAGAAATTGTTACTGCGCATATCATATAAAATCTTAGTGGCGTTAGGGTTCTAGTCGGGGGCCTTACGACTCAACTGGCCCACATAAATTTGGCCCATCAACGCTCTGGCCCGTCATGATTTTCAGCCCGTCATAAATGTGCAGATTTTTCCATCTTCAGTTGCCCCCTCACACCGTGAATCCGTCAGGATTCATAGGATTCACGGGGTGAAAAAGGAAGGATACTATATGACGGCAGAAAATTATGACGGGTAATAAATATGACGGGTGAATTATCCGCGGTCCGTCGGTTTCCGCGCACAAAATCAATTTCGATTCAAGTACCATGACACGCGTCATGGCGCCATTGGGGGTTGTAATAAATCGAAGCGTCGCTTCGTCTCCCGTGCAGCCTGCTTATAAATATTAAGTCCTTGCCTCTCATTCACCACTTTTGCTTAGGAACACATTGTCAGAGCTCAATCCGTCATAATTGTCAGGCTAGTAATCCGCATTCGTCTCCATCAAATTTCCTCCGTTCATACTCTACTGACCGGTAAGTACTTTTTACCATTTAGCTCCTCCGTCATATTTTTATTCCTCATCATATATCCGTCATTATTTCTATAGTTGTCAATACCTAGAAATGTCTAGTGCGTCGAGTAACCAGTCATTCGTCCGTGACGGGGCGGATTATGAGGATGTACACCAGTCAGGTCATAGGGATCTAGAGAGTCTTAGCGATGATAGGAGTCCGTCTTCATCTTCTCCGTCCTCAACAAGCGAGGATGTAGACCTTGTTGAAAATGTAGAGCTTGATGAAAACCAAGTAGGACCCGTCGTAGGGGCTGTCGGACCAAGGGAGTTCGTCATGCTACCAGAGTGGATGGTGAATGATTTCGTATCAAAAATTAAGGAAAACCACTTCAAAACACTTAGGGATAACTACCAGATTCCAGATAGTGTCTCCATCCGTCTTCCTTACAAATCAGAGAAATGTTACTATGAAGGGGTGGACGGTGTCGGTATATATGAGCAAATGTTGAAGGCTGGACTCAGATTCCCACTGAGCTCCCTTCATCGTGAGCTGCTCAAGTATTTGGGTTTGTCCGTCAACCAAATATCCCCAAATGCCTGGAGGATCTTCATTGCGATGGAGGTTCTGTACGGGGCTATGTCGGACGGAGCTAGGAGATTGACGGTACGAGAATTTTTACATTGCTACCGTCCAGACGAGATCGACAAGTCTAGGGGTATCTACAGTTTTGTACCTAGGAGCACACTACTAAAGGTTATATATGAAATCCCAGACTCCAACAGAGACTGGAAGAGTAGATACATTTTCTTAGAAGGTGACGGATGGATGTGCCGTCCAGGAGAGACAGCTCATATGCCTGTCGATACTACTTGGGGCGTAATATCCGAAAATGGTATGTGTTCGTCCTAGTTAGGATCCCCCCCTTTGTTATCCGTTCAGCTTATTTTGAAAACTTTCCTAACCGTCCTCTTCATTTGCAGTACGACGGCGCCCTCAAATTAGTATTGAGGAATTCAGTTTTCTTGAAAGAGTTTTCAAGAAGACCACGCCGGAGGAGAGGACTTGGGCGAAGTTAGTCAATCCTGATACCATCTGCTGGTATTGTGACGGGCCTGTGCCATCACCACAAGCCATTAAGTACGAAGAAAGGATCCGTCAACGTACGTCCGTCACCTCTCTTTTGCTTTACAACAGGATTTGTTTCACGGAGCTAACTCTTTCCTTTATTCTTTCAGAAATGGATGCTGCCAAGAGAAGGGCATTGATACGGGATAATGCAGCAAAGAACAGGATGGCTAAAGTCGCTGAACGGAAAGATGCGACGGTCTCCAAGCGCAAGCAACCGTCCAAAGGTAACCGTCCGCCCAAGAAGCCCAAGGTTCCCCTTGAGCCCGTCGTAGGGCTCATGGCTGAAGGTGCTAAGACGGCTAATCCTCCTAAGCATGGTGCTGGTAAGGGGCTGATGAAGGATCTGTCATCCTCCCTTCAGAAGCCACCTCCCCTTCTCCGTGATGATCCCACCTATGCCTTGGATAAGCTGTCTTCTATTCTTACCTCCGAGGATTACGAAGACCTGGGTAATCACTCGACGGAGGCAATGGGTGAGACAAGCTTATTCAGTATTGCTCAGGTTAGGCCCGTCCAAGTCTTTTTATGTTCTATTCTTTTATCCGTCTTACTATATCTGACTTTCGAATTATTTCGTATTTCAGACTGTGGTCATGGTTAAGGGCCTTATGGGACGGTGTCTCAACCATGAGACGACCCTAGGCCGTCTGCGGGATAAGGCCAAGAAGACGGAGGAGGAGCTTTTGGAGCTGAAGGCATACAAGGTAGCTCAGGAGAAGAAGTTCAAACTGCTCGAAACGGATAGGAACGAGTTGTTCAAGCTGACGGAGGAACTGAGGATAGTCCTTCAAGACAGAGAGAAAGAACTCCGTTTGGCCAAGGAAACAGCTGTCCAAGAGTACCGTGATTCAGACGCCCTGCTGTCCGAGCTCGGAGATTCTTTCAATGAAGGTTTTGACGAGGCTATCCGTCAAGTGAAGGCACTAAATCCGGAATTTGACGTTTCGTCCGTCAATGTAAACGCTCAAGAACTTACTTCTACCCGTCCTGCTGATTCTGAAAATACGGACGACCTCTTCGAAGAGGACCAGCCCGTCATTGCTCCAGGAGATCCGCAGATCCCTCAACCTGATCCCAAGGACGGTGAAAGTGGTCGTGCTGATCAACCATCCATCGAGACTGGATCTAAGGACAAAAACATCAGCCATGAAGAACAGAAGGATATGCCCGTCGTAGTTTAGTTCCTTTTTTTTTTTTTTTTTTTTTTTTTGATATGTAAAAATATTTGGAGAACAGTTTATAACTCCGTCCTTTTTCTACTGTTTAAACATTTAAGGACATTTTGTCCGTCAATGCTTATTATTTACTTGTCTTATATTTTGACGCTCTGTTTATCTTTGTGTGATTGAGTTATGATTCGTACTTGTCGTCCGTCATAAAAAAGGGAACATCGTCTTGCTTGACATTAGGTGTTCAAAAGGAGCTCGTCTGGACAGGTTTTTTCTTGATTTCCGGTTAGGAGATCTGTCCATATTACGGATCGTAGTCTTTACTCGTCCTCAATGGCACTTTGGGTTTTCATCTTTTTGGGATGAACCGTCCGTCATAGGATTTTTATTTTCCCCTATGTTTTTGACTCTGTTGTTATTTAGTTCGTGTATTCAAGATTTTTGAGAATATCTGTCCAATCTTTGGACTTGATAGAATTTGATTCCTTTTTTGGGTAATCCGTCTAATTTATAGCTTTAAGATTTGTCCGCCCACATTGTGGATATTGCCCGTCAATTCCACGGAGTTTTGATCGTCCATTTTATGGACTTTATAAAAATTTTAACCCTCTTGGCTGTCTGTCTTTGTTTCGGACTGAATCATGTCCCTCCTGTGGAGGTCCGTCCACTTCGCAGACTTTTGTCCGTCCACTTTGTGGACTTGTAAAAATTTAACCCTCTTGGGGCTGTCCGTCTTAGTTGCGGACTGAATCATGTCCCTCCTGTGGATGTCCGTCCACTTTTTGGACTTTTGTCCGTCAATGCTTTGTGAAAATAAAAATTCAACCCTGCTCTGTAGCTTTTAAAGCTCTTGGGGTCGTCCGTCTATATTGCGGACTTAGGATCTTATCCCTCTTGGGGAGATCCGTCCACTTTGTGGACTTTTGCCCGTCCACTTTATGGACTTGGTAAAAATTTTAACCCTCTTGGGGTTGTCCGTCTATATTGCGGACTTAGGATCTTATCCCTCTTGGGGAGATCCGTCCACTTTGTGGACTTTTGCCCGTCCACTTTATGGACTTGGTAAAAATTTTAACCCTCTTGGGGTTGTCCGTCTATATTGCGGACTTAGGATCTTATCCCTCTTGGGGAGATCCGTCCACTTTGTGGACTTTTGCCCGTCCACTTTATGGACTTGGTAAAAATTTTAACCCTCTTGGGGTTGTCCGTCTATATTGCGGACTTAGGCCTTTTATCATGTAGGGAAAAATATAGTTGAATCTGAATAAAACGTCATGCATTCGTAGAGAGTATGTGCCCCCTTAGGCTTAAAAAACATACTGTAGCAAAACCAAAGTAACAAACACGCCCGTCGGGCTTATTGTAGTCGCTATTTTAAGAATAAGCAGTAAAAATGCAAGAATAAAAAGATAGGTGGTGTTCTTCAAGACATCGCCTCTATTGGTAGTACTTTCGCAGGTGCTCAGCATTCCAAGGATGCGGTAGCTTCCGTCCTTCCAATGTTTCCAGATGGTAGGTACCCTTCCTCTTCCATGCGGTGACTCGGTAAGGTCCTTCCCAATTTGGGCCGAGTTTTCCTTGGGTGGGGTCTCGTGCTGCTCCCATGACTTTCTTTAGAACGAGGTCTCCAACCAGAAAGTCTCTGTGCCTTACCCGAGAGTTGTAGTGCTTGGCCATGCGGTCCTGGTACCGTGCGAGCCTTTGTTCTGCCGCTGACCTAACTTCGTCTACTAGATCAAGCTGTAGACGTATAGCTTCGTCATTTTTCTCTTCGTCATGGTTATGTACTCTGTAGCTGGTGAGGCCCACTTCAGCTGGGATGACAGCCTTGCATCCGTATGTCAGACGGAATGGAGTCTCTCGTGTTGGTGTTTTAACCGTTGTCCTGTAGGCCCAGAGTATGCTCGGCAACTCTTCCGCCCATATGCCCTTTGCCCCCTCGAGCCGAGTCTTGATAATCTTCAGCAAGGATCGGTTCGTGACTTCGACCTGTCCGTTGGCTTGTGGGTGAGCGGGTGAGGAGTAGTGGTTCCGTATCCCTAATTGCGAGCAGAAGTCCCGGAAGGCATCGTTGTCGAATTGTCTCCCGTTGTCAGAGATCAGGACCCTAGGGATGCCAAATCTGCATATGATGCATCTCCAAACGAAATTGCGTACATTCTTCTCTGTAATGGTGGCCAAGGCTTCAGCTTCTACCCACTTTGTAAAGTAGTCGATGCCTACTATTAGAAACTTCAGTTGTCGTATTGCCGTTGGAAACGGTCCCATGATGTCCAGGCCCCATTGGGCGAACGGCCAGGGCGCCGTCATCGGGGTAAGTTCTTCAGGTGGTTGTCTGACGATATTGCTGAACCTTTGGCACTTGTCGCATTTCTTTACATAGGCCTCGGCATCCTTCTGCATAGTTGGCCAAAAGTACCCCGTTCGTACCAACTTGTGTCTTAATGATCTAGACCCTGAGTGGTTTCCGCAAATTCCTTCGTGCACTTCCCTCATGATGTAGTCTGCTTCTTCAGGACCTAAGCACCGTAGGAAGGGACGGGAGAAGCCTCTTTTGTACAAGGTGTCTTTTATCAGGACGAACCTAGCTGCTCGGACCTTCAGCTTTCGTGCTGCCTCTCTTCCGTCCGGTAGTATGCCGTTTTTTAAGTAGGCAACTAATGGTTTAGTCCAATTACTTTCGGACCCCAACTCCTGTATATTGACAGAATTTATAAGTGGAGAGAACTGAATGAAAGAGAGTACGTTACCGAGGGTGGCCATGTGCTCAGTTGAAGCGGCTTTGGCTAGGCGATCAGCCTGCTCGTTTTCTCCTCGTGGAACTTGTGTAATTTCGGCCTTCAGCTCGTTTACCCTCTGCTTGGCCTGGTCCAAATATTTCTTCATCCTTTCACCTTTGCATTCATAATTGCCGTTTATCTGATTGACCACGACTTGAGAGTCGCAGTGAATTATTACCCTTTCTGCTCCTGCCGCTTTGGCGAGGTCAAGTCCTGCTATGAGAGCTTCGTATTCCGCCTCGTTGTTGGTAGTAGGGAATTCAAAGCGGATCATACACTCGACCATGTCTCCCTCGAGTGAGTATAGCACAACACCTGCCCCCCCAGCCTGCCTGTTGGAAGATCCGTCGACATGTACGCTCCATGGGGGAGAGTCTTTTGCCCCCCCGTCGTCCCCATTTGCGAACTCAGCTATGAAATCGGCAACGACCTGTCCTTTCATGGCGGTTCGAGGGCGGTATTGGATGTCGAACTCGCTTAGCTCTATGGCCCAGAGTGCCAATCTCCCAGCGGTTTCAGGATTGCTCATTGCCCGCCGTAAAGGCTTGTCGGTTAGGACGATGATCGTGTGGGCTTGAAAGTACGGCTTTAGCTTCCGCGCTGCTGTAACTAGTGCAAATGCAAGCTTTTCCATTGGCGGATATCTTTCTTCGGCCCCTCGTAGGGCCCGACTGGTGTAATATACTGGTTTCTGCACTCTTTCTTCTTCTCTGATTAAGGCAGCACTGACGGCAGCTGGCGAGACGGCAAGATAAAGAAAGAGCTGTTCACCTGGTTGCGAGGGACTGAGCAATGGGGGGGAAGAGAGATAATTTTTCAGTTCTTCGAATGCTCGTTGGCACTCGTCAGTCCACTCGAAAGACCTCTTTAACGTGCGAAAGAAGGGTAAGCACCTGTCCGTCGCCCTCGAGACGAACCTATTTAATGCTGCTATCTTGCCGTTAAGGCATTGTACCTCCTTTACATTTTTCGGTGGCGTCATCTCCACTATAGCTCGAATCTTATCCGGATTGGCTTCAATGCCCCTTTGGGAAACCATGAACCCTAGGAATTTTCCAGCCGTCACCCCGAAGGCGCACTTTCCTGGATTCAGCTTCATGTTGTATGAGCAGAGGGTGTCGAATGTTTCCCTAAGGTCGTCCAAGTGATCTTCTTCCCTCCGGCTCTTCACTAGCATGTCGTCTACATAGACTTGGACGTTCCTCCCGATTTGCAGTGCAAACATCTTGTTCATGAGCCTCTGGTATGTTGCGCCCGCATTCTTCAAACCAAATGGCATTACTTTGTAACAGAATAGGCCCTGGCTGGTTACGAACGACGTCTTTTCTTGATCGGCTTCGTGCATCTTGATTTGGTTGTAACCAGAGAAAGCGTCCATAAAACTCAAAAGCTGGTGTTGAGCGGTAGAGTCTACTAAAGTGTCGACCCTCGGGAGAGGGTAGCTGTCCTTTGGGCACGCTCTGTTCAGATCGGTGAAGTCTACACACATCCTCCACTTCCCGCTAGCTTTCTTGACCATCACGATGTTGGCTAGCCAGTCGGGGTAATAAACCTCCCTAATGAAATTCGCCTCCAGCAGCTTGCGGACTTCTTCAGCTATGGCTTGATCCCGTTCATGGGCGAACACCCGCTTCTTCTGTCTGACGGGCAGAAAGGAGGGTGATACATTCAGCTTATGCACTATGACTGAAGGGTCTATACCTGGCATGTCTTCGTGATTCCAGGCGAATACGTCCCGATTTTGCCTGAGGAAGGCTGTAAGTGCTTGTCGGGTCACGGGGCTTGTGAGAGTCCCGATTTTTGTTGTTTGCTCAGGTCTGGAGTCGTCAAGGGATATTTCTTCGAGCCTCTCTACCGGTTCCGTCGTACTCCTATGTTCTTCTATGCTCATGGCTTGGAGTTGATCGTCCATTTCCATCATAGCTACATAGCACTCGCGTGCGGCTATCTGGTTTCCACGCAGTTCCCCTGTCCCGTATTCCGTAGGGAACCTGACCATCAAGTGGTAGGTCGACGTTGCCGCCTTCCATGAATTGAGGGTTGGTCGCCCCAGGATAGCATTGTAGGCCGACGAACAGTCGACTACGAGGAACGTCACGTCCCTTGTAATCTGCTGAGGATAGTCGCCAGCCGTTACAGACAATGTGACCGCGCCGAGGGGAAATACCCTTGTTCCTCCAAAACCGACAAGTGGGGAATCCGTCGGAATCAATCGCTCCTTGCTGATTCCCATTTGCTGGAATGCCGGGTAATACAGGATGTCCGCCGAGCTCCCATTGTCGACCAACACCCGGTGCAAGTTGTAGTCACCCACTGGCAAACTGATAACGAGTGCATCGTCGTGCGGGTGGTGAAGTCGCCGCGCATCTTCTTCGGAGAACCCGATGACGGGGCTTTCTCTTCGCGCTACTTTTGGTACTGAGCCCGTCAGCTGGACATTTTGGACCATCCTGAGGTACGTCTTTCGAGCCTTTTTGGATGATCCGGCGGGCGTCCCTCCTACAATCATTCTGATGTCGCCAATGGGCGGTCTAGGGCGGTCATTTTCCCGTCGGGGGGGCTGTTCCTGATGTGGTGGATCCGTTCTTTCCTTGCGTACAAACTTCTGCAGTTTCCCCTGTCTAATGAGGGCCTCAATCTGCTGCTTTAAGTCGTAACAATCGGCTGTGTCGTGGCCGTGATCTCGGTGGAAGCGGCAGTATTTATCTCTAGAACGTCTGCTAGGATCTCCCTTCAGCTTTCCAGGGAAGGTCAGATCCCCTTCGTCCTTGATTTGCATTAGGACTTGATCTACCGGGGTGGTCAGCGGGGTGAAGCTTGAGAACCTTCCGCCCTGAGGCTTAGGACGCCTCTCGTCCCTTCGATCTCCTGTTCTCGGTCTCTTCCGCCCTTGATCTTGTCGTGTATCTTCCTGCCTTTCCCTTTTTCTTGGTTTCTCCTCTCGGGCCTGCAACGCGTCTTCAGCATTCATATACTTAGTAGCCCTGTAAAGTACTTCCGACATGGTCTTCGGGTCGTTCTTGTATAGGGAGAACAGAAATTTACCCTTCCGTAACCCGTTCGTGAAGGCTGCTACCAGTATTTTGTCATCGGCTTCGTCAATCGAAAGTGCTTCCTTATTGAAACGCGCTATGTAGGATCTCAGGGTCTCGTCCTCCCGTTGCTTGATACTCATCAAGCATGCCGTGGACTTCTTATACCTGTGGCCCCCAATGAAGTGTGTTGTGAACTGAGCGCTCAGGTCCTTGAAGGTGCTGATGGAGTTGGGCGCCAGTCGACTGAACCATACCCTTGCGGAGCCTTTGAGTGTTGTAGGGAAGGCCCTGCACATGATCTCATCTGCGACCCCCTGCAGGTGCATTAGGGTCTTGAAGGTTTCTAGATGGTCCAGGGGGTCTTTCAATCCGTCGTAGCTGTCGATATGTGGCATGCGAAATTTGTGCGGCAGGGGGAAGGAATTCACGGCTGCGGTGAAGGGTGAGTCGGTGCGATTGACTAGATCGTCAAGGTCACTAGAAACTCGCCCTTTGAGCGCGTTCATCATAACCTCCATCTGTTCTTTCATCGCTTGCATCTCTGCTAGGATGTGTGGAGGGGTTGCATTCGTGAGGGATGGCATGCTTACGTTCTGTCTCTCCGTCCCGGTTGGGGCGTGGCTGGCTTCAACTCTCTCCTGGTTTTTTATTGCAGCGCTGGTCCCTTCCTGGTCTTCTGGTTGGCCATTCGGTGCTGCATCCTTCCGTCGCAGCTGTTCTTCTAAGTCGTGGTTTTGCTTGGTTAGGCGTTCCACGGCGGCACTGAGGGTCCGAACTTGCCTCTCGAGGGCAGTCGTAGGCGGCTCCTCTTCTTGAACGTTGTTAGTGGTTGCCATCGAGCGGGTGAGTACCATGCAACCTTTTAGTCCGGGAAGTGATAGTATGGCTTCCAACTAGTCTTTCCCACAGACGGCGCCAACTGATGATGCCGAAAATCTCACCAGTGAGTTGCACGATGCTTGTATGCTCGGAAATAAACCTGCACAACAAAAAGAAGAGAGATCCTTGCGAAGAGCACCGGTGTGGTGCCGGCCGAATACCCTCCGAAGGTTAAGTCAGAAAGATTCTCGCCAATCTAAGGTGCTAGAGAGGGGTTTATTATACGTACCTTGATTTATGAGGGTATCGAGGCTTTTATAGTAGTAGAGGGTTGAACTCTCTTTCTTGGAGTAGAAGTCTTTTCCATATAAGAATCCACATACACGTAAATTGCGGAATCGTTTCCTTATAGGGTTCTTCTTTATAGAATCCTAGTCTTGGTGGACAAGGTTTTTCCTTGTGGAGAGAAATTGTTACTGCGCATATCATATAAAATCTTAGTGGCGTTAGGGTTCCAGTCGGGGGCCTTACGACTCAACTGACCCACATAAATTTGGCCCATCAACGCTCTGGCCCGTCATGATTTTCAGCCCGTCATAAATGTGCAGATTTTTCCATCTTCAGAAAATATGAACAACCTACACAACCAAAAAATAATATAAAAAAATATTTTAGCGTTCTTTTTTAGGGTGCATTCATTTTGTTGTCATCTATTTATAGTGTCTTCCTAGTTGGTAAGTAAGTTCACACATGTAACATAGAGAGCATTTTTCTAAGACTATTTGGAGATTCCTACCTTTATGCAATTGCGTTCAAAATGAAAATATAAAAAAAAATATTAAGCATTGTGGCTGCAAAACATAAATAAAAATTATGTGATATTTTTGCACAAGTTATGTTTTTCAATAGAAAATATCTAATCTCTAAACATATTACAATCTCATTTGACGGTTATCTCAAAATCTGAACATCATGTGATTCTAAAAATTTTGGAATTTTTACTGAATTATTTTACAGTCTCATCTGATGGTTATCTCAAAATTTGAATATCATGTGGTTCTAACGTATTTGGAAAGTTTTTTATTTATAAAATTCCCCCATTTTCCCAACTTATCTGGGTTTTATATCTTTTGTACCGTGGGAATGTAATTCAATAAAATTTCATGTTGAAAGATAGACACCCTAGTTGTTGACGTGACTCCATAGTACCTACCAACCATCATTTACTAACTGTCATTATAGTAAAAGATCATTTCAAATAACTGGTGGATAACACCCTCCTAATAATATGAGGACTATTATAGCAAAGCATTTCATTTTAGACAAACCAGAAAAATGTTGGGGTTTATGTCCTAAAATCCAATTTATTGGCATGCAATAAATAATTAAATAGATTAATTATATGAGACTATCTATAAATGAACTAATGAGACATTATCTTAGTCCATGAGATGCATAGTATGTGATTTATGTGAAAAGTCACAGAAGATAAAAATCACAAGTTTTTTGTAAATTCAGAATTTTAGTTCGTAGTTGGTGATGAAATTGGGCATTTCATCTGCGAAGACTATAACATATCAACTAAGATGATTTGTCTTGATTATAAAAGTGGAGACTTCTAGTTGATATGTTGATGTATTTTAAGAGTTAAGACATATTGAACTAGACTGCTGTGAGATTTATTATTTTCCTAATGACTGTCAAATGAATAATAAATCTCACGACTTTTATTTACATCAACTCTAAATCCTGAGAGAATAATGGACCTGATCATGAGGTGTAGGTTGCTTTGATATATTAGGAGTGAGATCCATAAGACATGATCAACACCCTAGTTGCTGACGTGACTCCATTGTACCTACCAACCATCATTTACTAACTGTTATTATAGTAAAAGATCATTTCAAATAACTGGTGGATAATATGAACACCTTACCAATAATATGAGGACTATTATAGCAAAGCATTTCATTTTAGACAGACCAGAAAAATGTTGGGGTTTATGTCCTAAAATTCAATTTATTGGCATGCAATAAATAATTAAATAGATTAATTATATGAGACTATCTATAAATGAACTAATGGGACATTATCTTAGTCCATGAGATGCATAGTATGTGATTTATGTGAAAAGTCACAGAAGATATAAATCACAAGTTTTTTGTAAATTCAGAATTTTAGTTCATAGTTGATGATGAAATTGGGCATTTCATGAAAGACTATAACATATCAACTAAGATGATTTGTCTTGATCATAGAAGTGGAGACTTCTAGTTGATATGTTGATGTGTTTTAAGAGTTAAGATATATTGAACTGGACTGCTGTGAGATTTATTATTTTCCTAATGACTGTCAAATGAATAATAAATCTCACGACTTCTATTTACATCAACTCTAAATCCTGAGAGAATAATGAGCCTGATCATGAGGTGTAGGTTGCTTTGATATATCAGGAGTGAGATCCATAAGACATGATTAAAACCTTAGTATGTTGGGCAGCCGCATTTAGTGTTGATGGAACATATATTCTCAAGATGGAATTCATAATCTCTTAAAGGAGATATAAAATATTTCCTTGAGATAAGTTTAATGAATTTGGTTATTCAAAGTGTTGGGCCTAACTACTTTAGTAAGAAATTACTAAAGTATATATTTATGAAATTGGATTTCATAAATATATAATGAATAACATAAGGAATTAAACTGGGTACTCAAGGATTAAGATGTAGTAATCTTCAAAGTGGCAGTCAACATTCATGACTTTGTATTACTACGAATATTTAACGAAAGGGTTGCATGTATAATAAAGTCTTGAGATATAATTTATTAATAAGGCCTAATGTGCAATTATATTCTTATAGTGGTATTGAATATTTTTTTTTTTTGGTAAACATGGTATTGAATATAATTAATGGTAACTTTGTACTTGTCAAGAGTTGACAGAAAAGCCCAAGACTCATTGGAGCTAGAGTCTTATTTGTTCCCTTTGGTCTCATCTCAAGCCACAAACTAAAGCCCAATTGAGTAGGCCCAAAAGGCTAACCCAATTAGATAATAAGTTTTTATTTAATAAGAGTTATTAAATAAAGAAACTACGAAGGTAGTTAAGGTGTACGTAAGATGAAAAGAAAAGAAATCAGTTTTTCTCCACAAGGAGAAGAAGAAGGATTTTTCTTTGAGAATCTATGTACAAAAAGACTGATTGAGATACCACACTTCTTGGGCACCATGTGGAATTGAGATGAAGATTAAAGGTATTCTCAAGTCATGGTTTTGAATTTCACTGTATCAAGGTACACTCTCTTGTTCTATATTTTGAAACTTACATAGTGCATGTTATCAATTGCGAATGAAGTAGATTTGTTAATTTTCCGCTGCGTATGTTTTGTATGCGATACAAACATGTGATTTTCCAACAAAGAAATATTCCAGCTTGTGTGAACTTGCAATTTAATAGATAATCCATTATAATTTGGTAGAAACCAAACGATAATATAAAAATTATTTTAGCACACCAAAAGATAACATATTCTCAATTTTATTATAGTCTTTTCATTAATTGAGAGTTGGACATACTTTACGAAATAATCTAGCTGTTGAACTTGCAATTTAATAGATAATCTGTAATCAACTGATAGAAAATATGAACAACCTACACAACCAAAAAAAAATCTAAAAAATATTTTAGCATAGCTTTTTCATTTTAATTATAATTAAAAGTTACAAATACTTGAAGAAACAATCTAGCTTAAAAATATGTAAATTAACAGGTAACTTGTGAGCAACAGGTGGTTAAAATAGTAATCAAAATGATGACAGGTGTCCACATCATTCAACACCAAGACCTTTTATGTGATATTTTTGCACTAGTCATGTTTTTCAATAGAAAATATCTAATCTCTAGATATATTACAATCTCATCTGATGGTTATCTCAAAATCTGAACATCATGTGGTTCTAAAGAATTTGGAATTTCTACTGAATTATTTTACAATCTCATTTCACGGTTATCTCAAAATTTGAATATCATGTGGTTCTAAAGTATTCGGAAAATTTTTTATTTATAAAATTCCCCCAAGATAATCCATTATAATTTGGTAGAAACCAAAAGATAATATAAAAATTATTTTAGCACACCAAAAGATAATATAATCTCAATTCTATAATAGCCTTTTCATTAATTGAGAGTTGGACATACTTTACGAAACAATCCAGCTGTTGAACTTGCAATTTAATAGATAATTCGTAATCAACTGGTAGAAAATATGAACAACCTGCACGACCAAAAGAAAATATAAAAAATATTTTAACATAGCCTTTTCATTTTATTTATAATTAAAAGTTACAAATATTTGAAGAAACAATCCAGCTTTTGAACTGAATAGCCTACATAACCAGTGATGTTTTTCAATAGAAAATATCTAATCTCTAAACATATTACAATCTCATCTGACGATTATCTCAAAATCTGAACATCATGTGGTTCTAAAGAATTTGGAATTTCTAATGAATTATTTTACAATCTCATCTGATGGTTATCTCAAAATTTGCATATCATGTGGCTCTGAAGTATTCATAAAAAATTTTATTTATAAAATTCCCCCAAGATAATCCATTATAATTTGGTAGAAACCAAAAGATAATACAAAAATTATTTTAGCGCACCAAAAGATAATAAAATCTCAATTCTATAATAGCCTTTTCATTAATTGAGAGTTGGACATACTTTACGGAACAATCCAGCTATTGAACTTGCAATTTAATAGATAATTCGTAATCAACTGGTAGAAAATATGAACAACCTACACGACCAAAAGAAAATATAAAAAATATTTTAGCATAGCCTTTTCATTTTATTTATAATTAAAAGTTACAAATACTTGAAGAAATAATCCAGCTTTTGAACTGAACAACCTACACAACCAAAAGATTATATAAAATTATTCAAGCATACCAAAAGATAATATAAAAATATTTTAGCATAGCCTTTTTATTTTATTTATAATTGAGTGTTGGACATACTTGAAGAAACATTCAAGCTTTATTTACAATGGAATTTGAAAGCTCGTAAATGTGTCGAAAACACATGAGCAGTTTAGACCCCCAAATTTAAAATTACGGCTTGGTTGATTTTACTCTAACTTAATGATAAGTGCAGAATAGTGTAAACATAAGCGTATAAGCAACACAACTACTCTAATCCATATTTAAAGCAACACAGCAGTAAAAATGAAATGAACAAGAGTAGGGAAGAAGGATGCAAACACAGATAACATCGAGACGTGTTATCGAAGAGGAAACTGAAGAACTCGGCGAAAAACCTCTCTGCCGCCCTCCAAGCAGAAATCGATCCACTAGACAATCAGTTGGGATACATGGGTTAGCAAGAGACCCTCCAAGCCTAGTCTACCCGACGTACCTAAGCCCTCCAAGCTCCTACTCCAACAAGGCTTCTCGGAACCGTGTCTTGTCTTAGTTCTCCGGATCCCGCAACAAGCTCCATGTTGCATCTGCCATTCTAAGCTCCTTCCAATGCTTCCCAACAGCACCAAAACGTCACTCAACACTCTCAAAGGTGTGGTAAGTGTTTGGGCTATCAACCTCTCAAAGATATGGAAAATGGAGAGGGAAGAATTGAGGAAATACCACAAGCAAGTGTATAGAGAAAAGTGGGTATGATAATCTCTAATTCTCAATGTGTTTGGCTAGGGTTTTCTCTCTGAAGCCTTCCTCAACATTTGTGGGTAATGAGGGTATATACAGGAGAGGTATAGAAAGTGTGAGTCATTCAGTACAGGCTGGCAGACTAGAATGCCTCGCGGGTGTCTTGCGGGAAGGCCTTACCCGCGAGATACTCGCGAGACACAGCTGTCTCCACCAGGCCTGACTCTTCGCATTCCAGCATGTGCAGGACACATGTTTCACTTCGCGGGAAGCTAGGTCGCGACATACCCGCGAGAATTCTTCAGCTTCCAATTGCTTGAGTCTTCACACTCTCTTTCTATCACACAACCCTTATAATTAATCCCACAAATGAAACAGGGTATAAACAATTGATAATAATTATAATCAAATTTGGCACGGAATAAAAGCCAACAAAATACATAGTTGTAAATTACAACTTTACAATCTCCCCCTTTGGCTATTCTGTGACAAAACCCCTAAAACAGACTCTAGACTTAAACGTGAGTTTGGGAACAGGCAAAACTCACTCACACCTAATCTAGAAGCTGTGTAGCACTTGCACGTATATACCTATAACCTGAAACACTCGCACACAAAGAAATTTTCATTAAGCTTATGACAAGTGGAACACAAGGTACGTACATGAACAAGTAAAACGCGATTAAGCAGAAAAGGAATAAAAGAATAAACCATGGCTTAACCAAACAAGTAATCACTGTACAGAAGTGATCACTATGCTCATTCACACTTGGAATGAACATCTGGACATTCAAGATGACAAACACAAGGCACATCACTTGAATGACCAACACTCAACCAATGCATACAAACATGCATGCATCTAAGAACAATCCTACAAGGGCACAAGAGTGACAGTACAAACAAAACGAAATGCATGGCATTAAGTTATAAGTACTGATTTAACAAAGCACAAAGGCTGCATAAACAATGTACTGCATATGCATGGCACAAACCATAAAAGCTTACAAACTGTGTATAAAAACAAAACCCTTCAAGCTTACATAAGCAACATGGGTACAAAATAGAATGCCACAAAGCAGGTATGCCACAAAGCATAGAGATAAACACAAATTTCTGAAATTATACTGAAATTAATACTGAAGTCAAAGCATACGTGTCAAAGCTTTAAACCTAAAACAGTAAGACAGTAAACATAAACCAGTTATAAAACTAAAGGAAACTAAATAAACCCGTCTGTAAAACCAATAACCAATAGCTAATGCAACTATGTTTCTAAGCTACGCTCCCCCTAAGGTTGTGCAAGCTCTTCTTCATCAGCTCCCCCTCAAAAGTTTTCTCCCCCTTTTTAACCGGAATGGCCAAAGGGCTAGAACTGGTCAGATTCGGAGTCTGATCCATGTGTGGAGGACAAGTTTTGAATCTGAGATGATAGTGTGGTGATCTGTTCCTGGAGGTATGCAAATTGATCCGCTGTGTGCTGTACATGAGAGTCAAGCACTGTAGACATGTGATCCATCTTAGCTAGTATTTGATCAAGCTTGCTGAAACCTTGTGTTGGAGCAGAAGATGAGGGATGTGTTGACGTCTCTGGAGCAGAAGTGAACCTGTCAATCTCCTCCTCTGTATCTCCACCCTCATCTGGCACAACACGAGGTGGTGGAATGGTATGCACACCAGTCTTGGGGCCTTTAATGTGGGTTGTGCTCCGAGTCAGAGTATTTGCACCAATGGGGTAATCCCTCTGAACTATAGTAAGACCACTTGGGAATTTCAGCTTCGTCTTAGCAATGAACCCCATGATTAGTGAGGGAAAAGGCATTATGGTTCGTGAATTCTGCTTCGTAATGCTTTTTTTTCAGAATATGGAAGATGTGGCTGCAAATGTCAATTTCCTTGTGAGTGAAAAGGTCGTAGAGAAACCTCGTCCTTGGAGCAGATAGAGTGGTGAGGTTGGTGACCGGATACAGGTTATGGATCATCACATAGCTCAAAGTTCTCATTTCTGGAGTAAACTTGAGAGTATCCATTGATGATTTCTTTGGAACCCCTTCAAGAGTTGATATCATTTCCTTGATAGACCCCAATCTCTCATCATATTGAACTGACATTGGCTGAGAGGGAGGACATATCTCTAAAAGGTCTTGAATGCTATCCCTTGTGATTTCAAATTCCTTGTGCCTCACCCAGCAAAGTATCTTGTTATCTTCCACATCAGCATTAGAGAAGAATTCCCTAATAATTTCCGAGTATACGTTCCCAACTGGATTTAGCAACTTTGTCCAAGTTCTCTCTTTGAGCACATCTTGAACTACTTGTTCCATGACAATGGTTGCTCCTTTGTAGCAGTCATTGTACTTCATATCTGCATCTGCTGACTTGAAGTGCTCAGAGTCAGTACGTGCACGTTTAGAAGACTTCTTCTTTGCTGCATGCTTGGTGGGAGACATCTGCACAAAGGAACACAACAACCAGAATACAAGAGCACAAAACAAAGTACCAAAACTTGATTAGATTTATTTTAGTTCACAACAAGTGAAATAATTTGAGACAGAGCAAAAACTACTCAACCCAGCATGCTTAAACACACAAAGCAATAAACACATAACCAGAATGCATGAAAAACAAGACATTGTGCATGAAATCAAATAACTGTGCATGTGTGTGTGTCTGTGTGCATGTGCTGATGCATGTAGGGTGCCTAAGAGTGCCTAGGTGTGTGCCTGGTGAGTGCATCATGGGCAAAGTGTATGAAACACTTGATTAATGACCAAACTAAGGATAAACATATGTAGACTCACAAATTGGAACTCACTTGAGTTCAATTAAGCACAACAATGTCACTTAGACATTTTATCAAACACTTAACATGCATAAAAACACTCTAAGTATGAGCAATGCATGAACATGGTAAAATTTTGCCTAAATACATGTTAAAATGCCACAAGGGGCCAACATAGATGCACAACAAGTAAATGGGACTCAGCCCAATCAAAGAAATTGAAGAATTTGCCCAAAATCTAAGAAACCCACCCCAAATTTCGAAAATCCCCAATTTTCCAAAACCCCAAACAGAAATCTACGAAATCTAAGCAAAAACATGAAAACGATGCTTTAGAAAACATACCTTGAGAGAGAAAATGCAGAAAATATGCTTGATTTGAAAGGATTTTGATGGAATA
The DNA here is from genome assembly GCA_023621385.1 of Quercus gilva. Taxonomy (NCBI): domain Eukaryota; kingdom Viridiplantae; phylum Streptophyta; class Magnoliopsida; order Fagales; family Fagaceae; genus Quercus; species Quercus gilva. The sequence goes on along the minus strand of CM042475.1, from coordinate 4,888,342 downwards.
GTGAATTGGGTTGAAAATGGCTTCGAGGGAGTTTATGCCAGGGAAGGAGTTATGATTTGAAAATCTATCACATCAGCCATATAAAACTGAAAACACGCGTTTTTTGCGGGTTAGAGAATAGCAAGACAGTTGCGATACAGTCGCGAAAGTGGCCACTGAAGCAAAAATTTTTCACGAGAAGCTTTAAGTCGCGAAACAGTCGCGATACAGTCGCGAAACTCTCTGTCTGATTTTGAAAAATCCTAGTTTTTGCCAAACAGCATTTCGCGAGAAGCTGTTGGTCGCGAAACAGCCGCGAGACAGTCGCAAAAGTGTCTGAGTGAATTTACAAAAAGTTCATTTCCCTCAAACACTTTTCGTGGGAAGCTCTAAGTCGCGAGCTTCTCGCGAAACAACCCTTGAACCAGTTTTTTGATGAAAAACACACAAAATGCATTTTGACCAAAAAAGAAACACAAGAAAGTATAAAATCACTTTCAAAAACATATAAAACTCACAAAAATCTTTTTGGATTTGATCAACAAGTTCATGGGCATACACATCACATTTGGACATATACAATCACACAAATGAGATAGGCATTGATTGAATCAAAGACTTGTGTTGTGTGTGAGTATCAAATGTGAAATAGTCCTTAGACTAAAGCGAAGCTTCAATGATCAATTTAATCGAGTCATACACAACTGATACGAAATCAAGTGGACTATCTCCATTATAGAAATGAGTATATATGACCTCCCACCCAATGAATACATAATAGAGAAGCTTTTCATTTGGCTTCTGCATAAAGCATAACAATTGATCCATTTTAGGACAAAACATCTCCTTTTCGAGACCGGTGCTTGAAATTTTTGATATTTCATTACTGATGATTAGCCTTTGGCTTTTTGAGCACTATACAATATTCATTAAAAAGAGTCGCTTTCCCTTTTTCCTAGTCGAATACTAGTGTGTGCGACAGGCTTTTGCAGCTCAATATCTCTTTTCATTTGGAGATTTACATTTGGAGAGCTCTTTTTGCAAAAACATAAAAAATAAAGTGGGAAGAGATATAGACACAAGTCTATGCAAGTATCAAGACCAACAAGATTATTAACCAATCATTCATGACAAGCTTGAAGATCTATTTACAACAGTCACACATAGTTTTCAAGATTTTTTCCATATAGAAAAGAGTGCATACATAACAAGTTAAGATCGTAAATGCACTACGCCATAAGTACGAAGGTACTTGGCCAAACTCACATGAGATATGCACAAAACGAGTGATCAAACTTTTTGAGAATTTTCAATTTTTATGGGTTTTTGAATTTTTTGAAACACACCCAAAACAAAACAAGAAAAGTAAGATTAACAAAACAGGTGCAAACCAGACCAAAAAAAAAAAAAAAAACAGTAAAATGAAAGCAATGCATGATATGATGCAACAACAAATGTCCCTAAACATTGAAAGAATTAATGCATGGACATATTATAATGCTTATGCATAAGTACCCTCTTCACCCACATGTCACGTGCGTTTGGGGTGATATCCTTGACGAATTGGGTACGAGAGTTGGGACTTTCAAACCTTCTGGTAAAACTTTCCAAGCAAGTGGTGAAGGCACCGATCATCTTCATCACGTCTGTCACTCCGAGATCACAATTTTGGCTTCTTGAGTTCTCACCACCCCAAGCTCTATTGTCATTCCTTCTTCCTCGTGATCGAGGAACGCTTGCATTATTGTCTGCTCTCATTTTTTTACAGTTGGGTCTGGTGTGTCCTTGCAATCCGCAATAGTGACACACATAATCCGTCCTAGGGCCCCGTTGATATCTTGGGATTGGTCTTCCTCTTGCTTCAGACCTCACTGCAGGTTGATTTTTGGGCTTATTCACCACCCTTTGTTCTGTTACCATCTTCTTCTTTTCAACCTTTGTCTTCACCACAGTAGGAGCGACTACAATCGGCTCTTTGGCCTTCACAAACTTTACTTCTTTGGAGATATTCACAGTAGCTGCACTGCTTTCTCCAGTGTATCCTAGTCCGGATTTATCTGAAAATTGCTTTTGAGATGAGATTACATCATCCAACTTCTTGGTGGAGACCCTTTCTACCTTGGCATTGGCTTGAACCACCTCAAGCTCCAAGAATCTGATCTTTAAGTAAGCTTCTGACAGCTTACCATTTAGTTTTTCTATTTCACATTTGGCCTCCTTATGTCTGACCATGAGACTTCGGTAATCTTCCTCTGCTTTCTTCATTTTTCTCACAGCTGCCTTGTCTATTCTTGCATATTCTCCTGACTTCTCAAGAAGTAAGGAGTAATTCTCTTGGAGACCAGCAGTATCCTCATCATCATCAACATCTGATTCTTCAACAATCCCCATGGATTCCTCATCACTGTGCTCCCCAAGTTCTTGTACAAGTTGATGCATGTCCTCGGAGGATTCAACATGTTCAATGGTCATGAAGGCGGAGTAATTTCCTTCTCCATCACAGCTTTCTTCTGAGTCAGAATTGGATGAATCTATATCACTGAGTGTTGTGGCATAAGCCTTGCCTTTTCCTCTCAGAAAATTTGGACACTCCTTCTTCAGATGTCCACGGCCATTGCACTCATAGCACACAATGTCTGAAGAAGGTTGAGAATCTTTCCCTTCTTTTCTCTTAAACTCTTTTCTATCACCTTTTGAATATGAAAACTTCCCTTTATCGAATTGTTTTCCACTGTTCTTCATCTTCAGAAATTTTCGGAAGTTTTTAGCAAGAAAAACAACTTCCTTCTCCAATCCATCTTCTTCGGAGGATTCATCCATTCTTTCGGTGACGGTTTTAAGAGCAAGAGATTTACTCGACTTATGGGAAGGTAATCCCAGCTCATATGTTTGGAGAGATCCTATCAACTCTTGGATTTTGATCTCATCCAAGTCTTTACTCTCTTCTATGGCTGTAACCTTTGCTCTAAAACTCTCAGGCAAGGACCTCAATATTTTCCTCACCACCTTAGTATCTTCAATCTTCTCACCAAGATTGAGTTTGGCAATAACAATTTCATTGAGCTTCCCATAGAATGAATCAAACGGTTCATCATCACCCATCTTGAGCTCTTCAAATTTGGTGGTAAGCATTTGAAACTTTGTGTCCTTAACTTTCTTTGTTCCCTCATAGGTAGTCTCCAAGATCTCCCAAGCTTCCTTGGCTACCGTCATATATCCTGTGGAATTCATCAGGGGATACACCACAAAAAATAGCATTTAAAACTTTACTATTAGCATTGGCTGCCGCAAGAGCTGCCTTATCCCAAGTGGACTTAGGAGCCTCCAGCTTAGTCCAACCTATCTCAACTGCGTCCCAAACGGTATCATCTATAGAGCATAAAAATGCTCTCATTCTTACTTTTCAAAAAGCATAATTGTTCCCATAAAAAAATAGTGGAACATTGAGCGATTGAGACCGGTCCATCTCAAAAAAAGTCAAGGATCACACTAAGGTTTTAAAACCACAGCAAGTGAACCCGCTCTGATACCAATTGAAAGCTCGTAAATGTGTCGAAAACACACGAGTTGTTTAGACCCCCAAATTTAAAATTACGGCTTGGTTGATTTTACACTAACTTAATGATAAGTGCGGAATAGTGTAAACACAAACGTATAAGCAACACAACTACTCTAATCCATATTTAAAACAACACAGCAGTAAAAATGAAATGAACAAGAGTAGGGAAGAAGGATGCAAACACAGATAACACCAAGACGTGTTATCGAAGAGGAAACCGAAGAACTCGGCGAAAAATCTCTCCGCCGCCCTCCAAGCGGAAATCGATCCACTAGACAATCAGTTGGGATACATGGGTTAGCAAGAGACCCTCCAAGCCTAGTCTACCCGATGTACCTAAGCCCTCCAAGCTTCTACTCCAACAAGGCTTCTCGGAACCATGTCTTGTCTTAGTTCTCTGGATCCTGCAACAAGCTCCATGTTGCATCTGCCATTCTAAGCTCCTTCCAATGCTTCCCAACAGTACCAAAACGTCACTCAACACTCTCAAAGGTGTGGTAAGTGTTTGGGCTATCAACCTCTCAAAGATATGGAAAATGGAGAGGGAAGAGTTGAGGAAATACCACAAGCAAGTGTATAGAGAAAAGTGGGTATGATAATCTCTAATTCTCAATGTGTTTGGCTAGAGTTTTCTCTCTGAAGCCTTCCTCAACATTTGTGGGTAATGAGGGTATATATAGGAGAGGTACAGAAAGTGTGAGTCATTCAGTACAGGCTGGCAAACCAGAATGCTTCGCGGGTGTCTCACGGGAAGGCCTTACCTGCGAGATACTCGCGAGACACAGCTGTCTCCACCAGGCCTGACTCTTCGCATTCCAGCATGTGCAAGACACATGTTTCACTTCACGGGAAGCTAGGTCATGACATACCCGCGAGAATTCTTCAGCTTCCAATTGCTTGAGTCTTCACACTCTCTCTCTATCACACAACCCTTACAACCAATCCCATAAACGAAACAGGGTATAAACGATTGATAATAATTACAATCAAATTTAGCACGGAATTAAAGCCAACAAAATACATAGTTGTAAATTACAACTTTACAGAATTTCCCAGCAAAGCAACTCATTCAACAATGTCCTATTTTTTTTGGTTATGTTCTTTGGTTACACAAGCTGTTCGGGCAACAGTGGAATTTCCCAGCAAAGTAACTCATTAAACAATACACTGCAGAAAAGTAGAAGTAATATGTTCTGACTATGTGCAACTATATCAAGCTCTGACCACATGCGTATTTGTTGTTTATCCAGATAGACTGCTACCACTGCCTCCATAGTGGTAATAGCTCTAAATCTATCTATGACACCTGTGGACCAAGGAGGCACATGGTTGATGTACTTCGGTTATTTATTGTGCGTTACAAAAGAGAATCCGCAAAATCATATCCCAAAAGGCAAATGGGATACTATGGAAGGTGATGATATGGCTCTTGCATCACAACTTGTGGCAAGAGACAATGGTTCGGATGAAAGTTTACAGGTATAAATGCTGTATTGGGAAATTTTCTTCAGCTGCTATAATATTGCTTGATTTTGCACTACATGATTGTCAAACTATATTTGGCTTATCCCTACCTAGAACTTCCCCACACATTAACCAAACAAAATTGAACCAAATCTACAAATTAAGCTACAACCCAACTCAAGTTAATAAAACCAACATCAAGTTCCTTAAAGCAGCTATACAATTAACTATTAACAATAAACCGTAATTAGTTCCAAAAAAGCTAGCTACCAAAGCAGGAAAATGGTGTGCAATAGATTTTTACATGTACATAATTACTTTCATGTCTTTGTAAATACATTATCATAAAAGTAAATATATTTTGAGACATAGTCTAGGCATTACAATCCAGTCAAACATGCTAAGCACCCAGCAAATATGGGAATCGATGGAATCCACATCAATTAATTTTCTAGTGCCCGCAACCACCAAGCTCTCTAAACAACTTGGATATCCAACCAACCTTGTCAGCTTCTGGAAAACTTCAATTAGTACCACCACACTGAAAACTTAGTTTTCATAATCAATGAAGTTGCTCATTAAATGAGACTGAAACTGTGAGGGTAAGGGTAATTCAAAACTTACAAATCAATGTTGAGTAGCCTAGTTGTTTTCCTTGCAATTTCTAAAATAATTTGAATTATTTTTTACTGAGCTTCCTCTCCCTCCAATCACTTTTCAGGCATGCTATTTTGTCCTTCAGAGTTGGGTTTCCAAAAAGTTTATGACTGGATGGTAATAAGCCTAGTCATTGCTTTTGAAGCACTTATTGCTTATTGTTTTCTTATCTTCAAGCCTAATGTTGCATTGAATTGTGAAATTCCAAAAGAACTTCAAAATAAAAGCACCAGATGATGCAAAGAAGATTTTTTTTTTTTTGAAAAGATGTGTGGATCACTTAACACTTGATATGCTTCGCCTAATAGCTATAAACATCATAAATAATGAATGAACTTGGACTTTTAAAAATAATCTCTTCGCGTGGTTTTAATATTGTGAACAATGTTATAAGAATGAAAAAAAAAAAATGAAGTAATAGATGACAGTGCAGGACACTTTGCATCAAGCATATGAACTTTTAATTCTACTTTAAATAACATCTAAATTTGTAAGCAATTTTTGGAGTTCCATTGAAGCAAATTTATTATAAATTATCTATGAAGATAGTTGGTTGGCCCGTTGAATAAAAATCTAACAAAAGCATTGTTATGCTAAGTAAATGTTCAATTCCCCAATTCGTTCTATAATAATATTAAATCAATCACAAGAACCAATCAATACAGGGGAAAATATAAGATCAATTAAGTAGAGGATAGAGTGGGAACCTGTAGGTAGATCACTTTCAAAAATATAAAACCACAAAACAAATTCAGACAACAATGAGTAGCCTCTTTCTCATTAAAAAATAGTAATAAGCAATATACCAGTCAACACGATCTATCAAATCATAAAAGGAAAAAAAAAAAAAACATTTGAGAGCAAATTAACATGGTCAAAATTACACAAGTTGTGAACATATTTATCACCTCCATATTTGTTTCTTCTTTTAATCAGTCATGGATAAAAGCAATCCGATTTCTTTTCTCCACCATGCTTTCTTCTTCCAGCTTCAATTTTTTACCAAAAACAGATGCACTTCATTTGCCATGTATAATATGCAACAATAAGTAGAAAATTTTCACAGGATAAGACCCAAACAAAAAACTCAAAATCAACAGACCCAAAAGAGGTAAAGCTCCAATTAAAAAACCCACCAATAAAAAATTCAACACCCTAAGAAAAACGATTTAGAAAGTAAAAGGAAAAAAAAAATAATAATCAAGCAAAAGAACAAAGCTCAAAAGAAATAGGGATTTGGAGATACCTCAACTCAAGCATCTAGGTTCTGTCAATGTTTATATACTGTGAGGAGAGTAAGACAGGAAGGAAGGGAGATAGAGAGGCTGCTGTTAGAAGGGAGAGAGGCTGACGTGAAATAAGTGTGAAACCGTAGAATAGAAGGTGGGGAAGGGGAAGGAACTAAATGTGCGTGAGAAAGAGAAGGTAGGGAAGGGGAAGGAACAAAATATGAAACGGTCAAACTGAAACAGAACATGGGAGAGAGGAATGAAAGTTGTAACCGTGAAAACAGAGCTTCATAAAGGGTTTTAGTTGAAAAGGTTTTGGGTTTGGGCTTTATGGTGGAATTAAATTTATATGAAGTGGGCTTTAAGTAGAGATAGGGTTGGAAAATATTTTATATTTATTAGTATTTTAAAATTGTCAAAAACTATTTTAAAAGAGAGATGATACGTCTACAACAATTTTACAATATTTTTACAACAAATGACAGGTAGTTAGTCGTTATTGGTTCAAATTTGAAACTAACACTAAGATTACTTTTTTGCCCTAACAATAAAAACCAGTAACAACCTGCCACTTAGGATGTGTTGTAAAAATCTTGTACACATATCATTTCTCATTTTAAAATCTATATAAAAGATTATGGAAATGACATGGCTGCGAATTTGGCTCAATGTGAGAGCAGCAACATTAAATTCTACACTTCAGCTTTTAGTATTATATATTATATAGATATTATATAGATTATATAGATAATCAATCAATATATCATATACTATATATAATAGCAGAAGCTGAGAGAAAGTGGATTCCTACAATTAAGGAGGTGGTGACATATATAACTTAAAAAAGCGATACATTACATTATTTGGTCACGCTACAACGGGAAATTATTGGGTAGTTCAGGACTACAAGGTTAGCAAGCTGACCTTGTAGTCCCAGCCAATGAGAAGAGGACAAATCATTAAAAATTGATGACATCATATTACTTTGCCACTTCACCCACCATGTCTTGCTTAGTCTAACATCCCCTTGATTCCGTCAGTTCTGTGAGCGTTTTCAAATTTTCATTTTTGAGATCAAATTCAAAATTTAGAAGTAATAAATGGGCGGGTACTGAAATTTTGGCATCTGAAAACCATTTTTTCAAAATTTGTTTTTATGGAATATCATAGATTCACAACACGTCTTTCATGGGATAATGAGTCATTTTTCCCAACACCAAACAAAATGTATTTCGGTTGAAATCGTCTCCAACTTCCCACTTGCCAGCAACGGCAACCTCAGCATTGCCCCTCTCATCAACGCATGCCTCCTCCATGTTTCCTCCATCGTAATCCCTTGCCTCCTCATCCTGGATATACAAATACTTTGATGGGTAATCCAAATTTTTAGATCTGAGAGGTCTGCTGTCCTTCTATCGACGGATGATAATGCTTGCTTCAAGATTCAAGCAATGAAAAATCTTAAGTCTTCTTTCCCTTCCGTTTTGTAAGATGAAATTCCCATATTTCTTAGCCCTTGAAATTTTCTGCCATAGATGTTCTTGATGTTCTTTTATTTTTATTTTCATTTTGATTTTCTTTGATACCCTGTTGATCTCTTTCATGATTATAGTTAGTCTTTGAAGGAATAATGTATCTTGAATGATTTTTGTTTTGGGTATTCAGGGGTTTAAGGCCAATTGATATCACAACCTATGTTCATTCATCTCGTCATAGTGCTCCATGTGTTTGATAAAATGCCCCAATGAAAAGACTTTCATCTTTAAAGAATTTGGGTATGAACTTCATGAAACTTGTTTATTTCTATGAGAAAAGCTTATTTCAATCATCAAGTCTCATTCTTGATCATGTTATCATGTGTACTCTTGAGTGCTGTTATAGCCATAAACATTTAACTTTAATTTCCAAGTAATTTTAGTTGCTAGATTTGAGGTGCAATGCTCTATTCTAGATCAAGATTAGTGCGCTGACCATGCTATAAGCTTTATTTTTTGTTTATGAGTGCTGCGATCATTTTGGCCACTATGTTGTGCAAAGTGAATCTAACTAGAAATTTTGCATACATTTGGTTCTTCTCTTGTATCTTGGGATATCTCATTTAGTTATTTGATCAAATGCATGCTATTCTTGGATTTATGATTGAAATCTTCCAAGTGCTTTTTGTTTCTCCATTTATAAAATTTCCAAACTATTATAGATTTGTCACATTTGGATATTGATATTTGGTAATTGATTCATAAATCTCTCTTTGGGTTTGAAGTTCAAGTTATCCTTACCATGAACAAAATCTTATTTTCACAACCAAATGTAATATTTGATAGCATAAAGGCTTGTTAATCTAATTGACAGTAATAATAATTTATATTGTATTAGCAAACTTGTGTGTGTTCTAATGTACTTTTTCCAAGGATGAAGATGAGGATGAGCAACAGGCCAAGGATGAGGATTTGCGACTTGAACATGAAGGAGCTATTATTATCGGCTTTGGATAAGTGATGAAGTTCAAGATTGAAGGCTGGTTGGTCTCCTTAGCCAGAAGGATTAGTTAGTTAGAAAGAAATTATTAATAGCTTGTTTCTTAGACTTTCTGAAGTGTAGAGGATAGGATTGGGTTGTTTGCTAGTTGTTATCAAGTTTATCTTATGAGTTAGGGGCTTATCATAAGTTGTATTTCCCATATGTCATGTCCTGTATGCTATTTAAAGGGAAACAAATTAATAAAGATGGAACCAGAAAATTAACACTCAAATTCATTTTCGCTCACAATTTCAAGATGCTAGTTCATATTGCATCAACTATCTTTGGAATTGCAGCAACTATCTTTGGAATTGCAGCTTCTTATTCCTAAGTTGATTTCCCATAGTATTCTCAGCACTAGTCATTTCTACAACTATAACAACTTGTCCAAAGCTTACTGTATGTCTTGAGCAAAAATATTTAAAAGTTTTCCATAGTAAGCATAAAATACAAGAACATTCATGACATCTTAGCCAAGTATAATCCAACACTAAGAGTTTAGTTAAAAATTAATAGAGCTTATAAAAATCTTATGAAATTAAGAAAAAGGCAATCAAAGTGCCAAACATTGTACAATGACTACATGATTTCAATATAGAATTAGGCCTATTAAACATACCTTCTACTTGAAATGAAACTGTGGAAGAAGCAAAACAAAATTCCTAACACTTTTGTTTTAAAGGAACATGGGTTCAAAGAGGCATGAAACTTAACTCCTTCATTTCCAAAACCAAAAAAAAGTTCAAAATTGCAACTAGAAAAAAAGAAAAGGGGAACAATAAAAAGAGAAAACAATGGAAAAGTGGTCACCCATTCAGTAGATAACTAAAACTCTATGAAACATTTTAACAAACACGTTTAGTGCCTACCCAAAAAAGAAAAGAAAAGAGAGATGTCTAAATCACATCAACTTCAGCCTCAGCAACAGCAAGTAATTCCAACATTAAGCAAGAGGGTAGGTCTGCTTAATTCAATCCAATAAGATTGGCTAGAACAATTTTTTTTTTTTTTGATAAAAAGGATAGCTATGGTTTATTAATTATGAAAATTTGTGTAGAATGGATAACCAAAAAATAAAAGGAATTTTATAACCAGGCCTAGATTTGTAAATCCAAATGCTTTGTTTCACGTTAAAGACAACATTCCACATGAGATAGCCAGCAAACCAAATATTAAACTACAGAAATGTAGTATTACTTAATTACAAGATGTTTAAACCCACAGATCAGTAAAAGAACTACACATTCAAAGATATTTACAGTTCCATCCAGGCCAAAAAAAAAAAAAAAAAAGACAATTTCTTAAACAGAAAGGAGAAAGCAAAACAAAACAAATTGGGGCAGAGAAGGTTTAGTTTGACCATTAAAGCATCAGTACTCAGAAACAGGTGAAAGTCTAAAAAAAAAAAAAAAAAAAAACCTAGTCCCTTTAGGCCTCGCTTGGGAGGGGGGAATGGAATGGAATGGAAATGAATGAAAAGAATAATTTTAGAATATTCTTCCCTTTCCTTGTTTGGGAGTTTTAATGAAGGGAATGGAAAGCTCATTCCCTTGTTTGGGAGTTTAAGTAGGAGAGAATGGAATGGGTAGGAGAGAACACTCATTCCTCTATATTCCCTTAAAACCTCAAATTTTCATTCTCCTCAAAATTGGGAGGAATGGGAGGGAATGAAATTAAATTTAATGTTTTTTTCACTAAAACTCCCAAAATACCCCTATATATTCAACCCTTTATTTTAAAATAGAGGTCTAATTGTAATATTGTCATAAAATGATTCCATTCCATTCTCTCCATGTTGCTCCCAAACAAAATTACTTACATTCTATTCATTTTCATTTCTTTCCATTCCTTTATTTTTAAATATCCAATCAAGGTTACTTGATTCCATTCCATTCCATTCTTTTCCATTTCTTTCCCTTACTTAAATACATTCTATTCCATTTCATTCTTTTTCATTCCTTTATGATGATTTCATTCCATTCCCTTATGAACTCTCAAGCGGAGCCCAAAATTCCTAGCGATGGGGGCCGAGATGAAGAGGGAGCTCGAGAGGCTATTGCAGTAGGAAGATAGGGATAGGGTGATTTGCGGCTGAACATTTTGGGCGAGGATGAACGGAAGTTGAAGAAGAGGTCAGCGTCGGAGTCGGTGGGGTTGGGTGTTCTGGTGGGCGAGCAAAGTACTCATCCAGGAAATATATTTGCCAATTGCTAGATTCAAAGGTAAAACTGGAAAAAATGAAAAATGAAGAATTTTTATATTCCCAAAAGTTTTAGAGACCCGCCTACTCAATTCAAATCTAAAATTTAGAAAAACTTTGAATTGGCTTTAACGGGTTAACGGACGTTAGAAGAGTTAGATTTATTGGGTTGATCTAGTAGGTAAGATGATGTCATCAATTTTTAATGATTTGTCTTTTTCTCATTGGTTGGGACTACAAGATCAGCTTATAGTCCCGGACTATGCAATAATTTCCCTGCTACATCACCGTTTAAGAGCAAAAAATTATAATTTATCCCTACGTTAAATACTGTTTGGAGCCCTCTGGGTATAAAAAAGAAAACTAGCCGCTTAAGGAAAAAAAAAAAATCCCTACACAGAGAAAGGAGAAAGAGAGACCGAGAGGAAAGAGAGACAGAGAAATAGAGAGGCAGAGAACGGAGAAGGAGAGAGAGATCGAGAGATCTAAAACTGTAGTTTGCAATCAAGAATGAAAAGATGTCTCTCACTTCCTGTCAAATTTTCTTCCATCACCGTAAGCCTCCACTCGCTACCCGACCATTGGAATCGCTATTGGTAAGTTCTGTTTTAAATTTAAAAATTTAGGGTTTTGGGTTTTTATTTGGAGAATCAATTGGGTGTTAATTATGATTTAGATTGGTATTTTGGGTCAGATTTGGTTTTGATTAAGTGATACGAAGACAGAGGAACCAAGCAGAGTTCGTAGCGATACTGCGATACAGAGAAAGGGAAGGAGAAAAAAACCCTAGCGATCTCTTCTCATCAGGCTCTGCTTAACATTCAACCATTCCCTCTCTAGACTTGGAGCACCACTACAAGCACAAAGAGAAAGAAAAATGTATGAGCATCAACACCGTTATATCTACCACCATCAGATCGTCGGAATCGGCTCCGGTACGTCTTTCTCCATTTTTTTAGATTTGGGTACGAAATATTACTTTTTCTTGAGTTTTTTTGTTGGATAGGTTTAGATTTGATCTTGGTTTTGATTCCTTTTTTTTTTTTTTTTTTTTTTTTTTTTTTTTTTTTTTTTTTTTCTGGTTTTTGGGTTCTCCATGAAAATGTTTGTTTTTGGATTCCTTTCCCTGTTTTCTAATATATGTGTTCATAGTGATTTTTTTTTCCCTAGGGTTTTGATTTGGAAAACCGGTTTTGTTGTTGATTCACCACCAATCTCCTTTTTCACAGGTAACTTCTTTTCTCTTTTTTCTCTCTTTGGAGCACTGGCCATTTAGGTTTTTCTCTCTCACTCTTTGGGTTTTCAGTTTTGGTAGATATTTGGATTCCAATTGGTTCTTAATTTTTCCAATCCTACTTTGAATTTTGATTTTAGGTTTTTGAATGTTTTGGTAGATATTTGGATTCCAATTGGTTCTTAATTTTTCCACTCCTTAGAATTTTGATTTTAGGTTTTTGAATTTCTTGATTTTAGCAAATCAAAGAATGTTTCATGACAACATAGCTAATAAGAATGCTTTTAAATTTTCTCAATCTTTGCAAGTACCTCAGTGCTGGGATACCATATTTATTACCTACAAACTTCTGATTATTCATGCTTACAGGTAAATGCATAAAATAAAAATATTCCTTTCATGTTATGCTTTCTGACAAGCAGTTAGGTCCTATGCACCTTAGAATATTAAAATTTTGGAAATTTTGGCAGGGTGCTCATGATGTAGAGATCCTCTCGTTGAGCTTTACCGTATCAAGTAAAAAGGAGGGCTAATTCTGAAGAAGCCGTAGATAGCCAGTTGTTCCTTGCATCAGGGGGCCGCAATTGAATGATCCATCTTTATGATGTCAATAGGTTTGCTACTTTCCTCTGTTTTTCATTTTTATTTTGTTAATCTCTGCCCATTCACTGGGGTTTCTGTACTGCTGTTTATCTCTGTGAGTTGTGGACTTCTTTCATTGTAATTTTGGATGGTTATTGCTTCATTTTGAATGATATTTCCTAAATTTGCTACAAACCTTGATGGATATTGCTTAATGAAAACTTATCTGTCTCATATATGTGACTTCAACTTTTTTTTTTTTTTATAATCTAAGTTTTATATCAAGGTTAGCTATTTGAAACTGACTCAAAAAAAAAAAAAAAAAAAAAAAGAAATAAATATGACTCTATCCTTACTTTGTCTTGAAGATTTTCTATTTTTTTTTTTTAAGTGTATATGATATAACATTAATGATTTTTTTTTTTCATATAGCGGGTAATTTGTTTTTCTTTTCAAGACATTTCAATGGGTAATATAATATTTTTGTCTTGGTTTGTGTCAAATTGTAATTTATACGTCTTAATTTTATGTTTTTAGTTAGGCTGTAGCTGTTGCTTTGCAGATAGCTTTTGTTTGCAGCATATATTTTTTGAAATTCATACATATATTTTTTTGTTTTGGTTGGAATCACTTAGGTTTTTCAAGTTAGAATGAATTTTGAGAATGACAAGGATGTGCAAACTCAACAGGCAATGTGGGAAGGACAACATGAACTTTCAACTAAGAAGGCATATGCTAGGTACATGGAACTTTTCTTCCTTCTAATTTTAATTGAGTATTTGTTTTTGTGCTCCTTAATTTGAATTATGGCTGGTCAATTGATGTTTGTCATGTTTCATTTGTTGTTGTTTTTTTGTAGTGTCTGGATTTTTGCTGCCTAGAATGTTGCTTTTATGTTGATGAAATATCTTAAAGTGCATATTGGGTTTTCATTATTGGATATTTTGTTTCACTTATTACTGCAAGGCTGAATAGAGTCTTCATTGATTGCGTATACAAATAGATGATTTTGAAAGAATTGGAAACGGCATTTTTTTTTTTTTTTTTGGCCTTGGAACTGTAACTATTGTGTTGTCTGTTTCGACTATACTCTTGATTAGAGTCAGTTATTGTTGAAATTTTTATTTGACTATGTTTTTGAGGTATTATGGTATTTTATTATTGTTGAAATTATAGATTGTTCTTTGATCATATTATATGCAGGGAATGGATGCAACAATAATGCATGATGTGTGTTTGATAAAATGTCTCAAAAATCTGCATTGCACACTGTTTCATAAAAATCTACATTGCAGTACACTATTTTATAAAATTTGCACTGTTTTGAATAACTTTCTACATTTTTTTTTAAATAACTTTCTATAAATTAATTTTATGTTTTGTATGTTGGTATTTGCTGTTTCATATTTTGTAGTAGAGTGAAAAGAAATCGAGTTAATGCTTCTATGTCATGTAAGGTTTTGAACATTGGAAGTTGTAATTTTGTTGTTTGTTACCTTTTCATAATTTATTATACGTTAATATTGCTTAAATTGTACTGGCATAAATTGTTTTATTTTTTTGTTTGTAATCTTTACATCTATGAATTCAAACTGCAATTACAATTAAGGCTTAGTTGATTTGTTGCTTTTTCCTATAATTAAGGCTGTGCTGCCATGTAGGAAAAAAGCCTATCTAAAATTCTGCCACATTTAAGTAAAAAAGCGATAAATTATACTGTTTTAAAACTTTAAAACACCATTTAATGTTTTTCAATATATAAAAAAAAAAAAAAAAAAAAAACCCTTGAAATTCAGAGGTAGAGAGAGAGAGAGAGAGAGAGAGAGAGAGAGAGAGAGAGATCGCAAGAGGGAGAACCGTTTTGGTACAACCCAAAAAAAAAAAAAAAAAGGCTAGGACAGAGAGAGACGGAGTTCACTAGGCCATATGCCCGCCAAAGTCCAATCTCCCACCACCATCAGACTCCTGTGACCCCTACGGTAAAGGTTTTTTTTTTTTTCATTGTTAAAATTTATGGATTTGGTTATGTACTTATATTTCGTTAGATTGATATTGATTTAGGTGTTTGGGTTAAATTTGATTTTGATTAAGGAATCTGGGTAAGAATGCTTTACGTTTGGGGTATATCGAGTTAAATTAGGGATTGAGTTTTTTTTTTTTTTTTTCTTAAATCTAAACGTGGGATGTGGAGTTTTTTTTTTTTTTTTGGTTGGGGTGGGAGTGTTTCTTTTTAATCTAGACATGGGAGTGTATTTCCATGGCATTGGAGTGTTTTTTTTAATCTAAGCGTGGGAGTGTAGAATTGTGGCAGTGTGGAAGTGCTTTTTTAAATTAAAAAAAATAATAATCTAAAAGTGGTAGTGTTTTTGGTTTTAGGTTGGCATTTACATTGTTTGAGGATTCTGCCTCTCAAGTTGTTTATTAGCATCTGGTAGATGATATAGTGTGTTGACTTTTGTTTTCGATTTTTCTATCACTCTTGCTTTGCCTTAATGTGTCGTTTGGTTTCATTGGGGTTGCTCTGCATTGTTTTTCTATTTAATTGTGTTGCTCTGTGTTGCTTTTACTTTTTTTCCATTTAGTCTCCATAATTCTCACGTTAACCCATGTGTGGGTTTGCTCCCTTTTGTTATGTATTCTCCCCTAATCATAACATAAGAATATGCATTATTTAAAATTGATGGAGGACTCGAGTTCTAGCCTATTTGGTAGTTTGATTGGTGGTGCATTATACAGTTAGGATAATAATTTTAATTACTTTGAATATCTATTAGTCGAGAAAATGCAGTGATAGTTAGAGTGGTCATGGTGAGAGAGATACTATTTATTTATAATTATTATATTAATATTAGTTTGTCACTGTACAATGGTTTTTGATTTGTGGCTTAGCTAATTTTATAGAAATTATTGTATTAGTGGCTTACTCAATTTTATATAATTAAATCATTGTATTACTTTACTCAAACATATAAATTCCAACTTTTGCATTAAAAAATAAATAATTAAAGAAAATTCACAAGTCCAAGAAAAACTCAGTAATGACACAATTTTTGCTCTAAGAAAATTGAGTCCAACGAAAATTCTACTACTCTACTATTTGAGAATGCTGAAATCAATCTAAACTACTAAAGTAAAAAATAAAAGAAGAGAAAAAGAAAAAAAAAATCCAACTGCTTATCTTTTTATAGATTACAAAAATTATTAAAAAAGATTCACCCTAAAGAGTTCAAAACAGAAATCTTAATGACATCTTTTAAATCAAATAAGCTTTCTTTTAAAATTTTATTTTAGGTTTATTTTTGGTTGTGTTATGCATCTTTAATTATTGGTTTTTTGTTTCTATAATGGACTCTTCAAATTGAAGCCCATGATGTGTACTTTCCAATGAATCAAACCTCACTCAAAAATTATTTGTGGATAAAAAGTTAGGTCAAAACAGTGAGCAAAAGTCATTTTTCAATATCGGCGATTTGAGTACTTTTGAGTTGTGATTACTTCTAAACTATTGTGAACTCTTTAATTACCCTTGGTTGATATATGTCAAGCTCATCATTGGGGTTAAGGACCACAATTTATTGACGGGTAAAATGCAATGTCTACAGCCGGCAGTGGAAATTGAGCTAGATGCGAAGCTGGTTGTTGATCTCTTGAAAAAGGAGGTTTGGAACCCAAATAGTAATGATGCTTTTATGGCTGACTATAGAGAAAGATTGTAGGAAATTCCTCAAGTTAGTGTTCAACACTGCTATTAGAAAGCTAACTGTACATTTTTAGACCTCTGTAAACTAGATTGTTTAACCTAATTAATTAACCAAGTGAATATTTAGGTTTATTATTCAGATCTAGGTTAAAACAATAACAATCATATCATGTAAAGCAGCGGAAAATATAAAGAACACAATGATATGATGACCTAGGAAAACCAAACCGGTAAAAAACCTGAGGAGGATTTAACCTAACTATCCTCAAGGTAATAGGCAAATTCACTATAACAGAATTGAAGTTTGTACAATAGAACTTAGACCACTAACATTCTATTGCTACCTCGAGTAGAAAACTTACTACTATGACCCTATGATAGCTCTGAGTCTACGGACTACTTCTTTCCTTGGCCTTTGCAACATAAGCACCCATACTTGTGATAAAAAACACAAACTCTCCTGTTTGTGACTCCAAAACCACCTTGAAGGTTTAGATCATCAGCACCTTTGATGACTAGAGAAGGCAACAACTTCTACAGCACCAGATCTTGAGATTCTTCAAGGAGTAACACCGATAGAAGATATGAGAGAGGTTTTTGGATACAAAATCCTAGATACAAAAGAGGCACACTCTTCTCTCTCTCTCTGAAAAGCCATATAAAAACATGCTTAGGGTTTCCTTTATATACTAGAAGAAGTAAATCTAAAACCCTAATCCTTAATGGGCTTGAACTGCTATTTGAGCTTAATTAAAATTTTGCAGATATGAATTTCGATCGGTTGAGCCTTTCTCTCGATCGGCCGAACCAAGTAAATTCTGAAATCTTCTTTCTGCAACTTACTTGTTCTTAAATCTTGACTTGAATCACCTTGAGCATTGTCTAATAATACCTATAGACTCTAGGAACTATATCTAGACAAGTTTGTGTTCACTATTTGCCAATTGTTCAAAACTTTTAGAACCTAACAATCTCTCCATTTGGCAATTCGTGACAAAACTTATATACAATATGAAATGCTCAAATACAAGAACAATCCAATACAATAAAAATGCCCAATTACATCAAAAATCCTAATCTATGACTCCTAACCTAGAAGTTATGAGAAGAGGTAGAAAATCTTGATCAAAATGTACATGTCTTTCCTAAAAACACTTAAAGAACACATCAACGCATCTGTGGAAAGAAAGACATATAAACAATATGAAACACAAATATAAAAACAAAAGTAAACTAACTCTCCCCCTAAGTTAGATACATAAAAAAATTTAAAAACTTTTTTAAACACAGGATTCCCACATTTCATCTATTTTTCTCCCTTTTTGTCACGTATTGACAAAGACAACTCAATCAAAGAGTAAATAGTAAACATACGCAACAAAAGTCAAAAGAAAATAGAGCATTAAGGGAACACAAAACAATTTAACTCTATAGAAAATAGAGACAACTCCTCTTATGAAGAGCAACAACTCCTTCTAAGAACAACAAACGTTAAAAAAAACTTTTCTCCCCCTATAAAAATTGGAAAAACAAAACAAGTTAAAGTTTTGGGAAAAACAGTTTAGATGAAAATTTAGGAGATGGAGATAAATAAAAAGATACAAACCAAATTTAAAAACTAAGTTGAGGATACACATGAAGAAAAATATTCTCTATTTCAATAAATGCAAACTTGACACTATGTGACCCATAAACAGTTGCATGATTAGAGAAAATATTTGTACATTATTATCTATCATATCTCTTAAGAAAAATATTTTATGCAGTTCACACATAAAAATAGCATATACTAAAATGTACAAAAGACTAAAAAATTAATTAATCAATTTTTAAATCAAGTTGAGTACCCAATTTATCAAAGTGTATGCATGTTATGTGTGAAAACAATGAAAGATATGACTGTAAAATTGCAAAATGGATACAGAAAACAATGCAATGCATGTAAATCCTAAACATAAAGGATGCATGAAAAAAAATTTGGTCAAAAACTTAGAAACAAAAAATTTTTCAGTTTTGATCGGTCTAGCATCGATTGAATACCAATCGAGCTAGTAGATTCAAACCAAAAATTTTATCACATTTTTTATTAGTCGAAAAACACCCTAGATCGATCGAAAATCTGAAAAAGTGAAAATTTTGAAAAATAGAAGAAGTTTTATGCAGAAAGTATTCAAACCAACTTATTTCATGAAAGAAATGCATGAGTATAAGTTTAAAAGTTTTTCAAAAAACACTTGAATTCAACCCAGATCTTCCAAAACAAGAATGTAACACTTTTTTCCCCAAAAATCAATCAAAGAACATATTTTGTATCAACATCAAGAAACATATAATCTTGGATGGTCAAACCAAATTTACACACAATTTCGTGTACTAAGTTTAGTAAAGAATAATTTGTGTAGTGTGTGCAACTAGTAACAGCATGAGATACATGTGAGGTGATATGTAGATAGTAATCAATCACAATTTCTATATTATTCATCACATAGGTTTGAAAGTGACTATTACCTAAAGAGTTACATCATATAACTCTCACATCTCCTAGAAAATAAGCTTGCAATTATGTAAATTTTTTTTCCAGCCTCATAATGTACACACTATTTTTATTTCATTGTGAAATTGTCATTTAAGCCAGATAATGTACACACCAATTTTATTTTTGTGTCATTATTTTTATTCCAACGCTACACCTTATTTTCTTTTTGTGCATGTGCTACACGTTCTCAAGCACAAAATCTTACGATATGCACTTGGCTAGTAAACAGTGGTGAGATGATTATTTATGTCTTTCTCTTGAGATTTTTTAGTCCTAACAATTAAAAGCATGTGACTTCAAAATCAAGATTATGTGATCAAAAACTATAAATAACTGCCACACAACATGTATTATATAGCTAAAACTAGCAAAGTGTAGAAAAATAAGCTCATTCAAGCTAATCAAGGTACATAGGCATGTTATGTAAAGATAATATGGAAAACCTTAACTACACATTCATGATGTGTAATACAAAATAAATAAAAATCTTTTTGGTTTTAATAAAAATTTATGACCAAAAACAAAAAGCACACATTATGGTAAATGAGCAATGCAATGCTATGCATGGTAGTACTTTAACTAAGCCATAGAGGGTACACAAACAAGAAATATCAATTTCTTAATTAACCCATGAGTACATGTACAAACTAATACATACTCGCATAAATCATAAATGGCTTAGCACGTATATAACACATACTATTCAAGTTTCTCCACAATGTCAAGCATGTTCTAAATCAAGAGAGAAATATCATAATTCATGTAATCCTCAAAACAAATAAAACAATATACAAAATAAAATATTTTTTTCTTTTGAAAATTTTCAATGTTTTTGGATTTTTTTTTTAAACAAAACAACCTAAGAAAATAAAACAACCAAAAACTAAAAGAAAACATGTCCACAATTAATTGAAAGAATTAAATCAGGGACAAGTAAACAATACTCACCTTAGAGAATCTTTTCTCACCCATATAGCACGAGTCTTCGACTTTGTAGGTGAAAATTCATGAGAAGCAGAGTGTATTTTAGAGATTATACCAATCTTCTAAGAAAGATTGAAATCCTACAAATTCCTTTCACAAGCCTCAAAAAGATTAACTGAAACAATAGTGTCTTTTTTATTCAAATCATTACAATAAAAAATAGTAAGACACTTAAAATTATCCATGATAACAAGGATTAAGGATCAACTTTAGGTATAATAACCTAAATCAAGAGCTAACCTACTCTGATACCACTTGTATGTTTTTAGACCCCTGTAAACTAGATTGTTTAACCTAATTAATTAACCAAGTGAATACTTAGGTTTATTATTCAGATCTAGGTTAAAACAATAACAATCATATCATGTAAAGCAGCGAAAAATATAAAGAACACAACGATATGATGACCCATGAAAACCAAATCGGTAAAAAACTTGGGGATGATTTAACCTAGCTATCCTCAAGGTAAAAGGCAAATCCACTATGAAAGAATTGAAGTTTGTACAATAGAACTTAGACCACTAACATTCTATTGCTATCTCGAGTAGAAAATTTAGTACCACGACCCCATGATAGTTTCGAGTCCATGGACTACTTCTTTCCTTGGCCTTTGCAACACAAACACCCACACTAGTGATAAAAAATACAAACACTCCTGTTTGTGACTCCAAGACGACCTTGAAGGTTTAGATCATCAGCACCTTTGATGACTAGAGAAGGCAACAACTTTTTGCAACACCGGATCTTGAGATTCTTTAAGGAATAACACCGGTAGAAGATATGAGAGAGCTTTTTGGGTACAAAATCCTAGATACAAAAGAGGCACACTTTTCTCTCTCTGAAAAGCCTTATAAAAATGTGCTTAGGGCTTCCTTTATGTACTCGAAGAAGTAGATCTGTAACCCTAATCCTTAATGGGCTTGAACTGCTATTTAGGCTTAATTAAAATTTTGTAGATACATATTTTGATTGGTCGAGCCTGTCTCTCGATCGATCGAACTAGGCAAATTCTAAATCTTCTTTCTGCAGCTTACTTGTTCTTGAATCTTGACTTGAATCACCTTGAGTATTGTCTAATAATACCTATAGATTCTAGGAATTATATCTAGACAAGTTTGTGTTCACAATTTGCCATTTGTTCTAAACTTTTAGAACCTAACACCAACAAGTGTGCTGATGCTAGCTAGAAAGGGTGCCCATTCTATCTCAGGATTATGTTGTTTTTGTAAAGCCCCCATCGGATGTTGCTCTGCTCCTTAGTTTTGATTCTGTTGGCACTATGTATGACCGTCATGTTTACTCCTTTTGGAGGTTGCTTACTTGCTAATGATAATTACCTTTCCACCAAAAAATGAAAAAGAAAAAGGAAAATCTAAGTGGCATGACGCTTGTTTTATTTGTAAATCTAGAGATTATTGCAAGGTACTTGCTGGTTGTTAGCATTGGCTTATTACTACTGCTATTAGGCTATCCATTAAGGAGGCCTTTTCAAATGTGATACAGAGAGGGTGCTGGTGATCAAGTGGCATAGCTGTATTGACATTTATTGGTTGGATCCTCTATTGTTACATTGTTCATTAGAGGCATTAGCAGCAAGTTGAAATTTTTTTTGCATCAAACAAGAGGATAGGAGGTTGTCTCTCGAGTAGCAGACACACAAATATGAAAGCTTGATTGCTTGTTTTTTTGTTTTGGTTTGGTTTTATTTATTTTTCCTGGTTTTGGATGGATTGATGTGCAGATACAAACTTGGATTTTTATGATGTAATTAGTCGCAAATCTACGCATTGCGCGTGATATATATATATATATATATATATATATATATTTTGCAATTTAGACTAATTTAACAAAAAGTAATGTATTTCAAAACCATATTTTCATTTATTATAAGAACAATAAAAAATGTAATATATAGATGTCATATATCATATACCATATATCATATATATAATTTATGTTGAACTAAAATGAAAACAATAGAATTTTGAGTAGGAATTCAAAAGGCAAGTTAGTGAAAATATGCATTTTTAATAAAATTTATTTCTTTCTAAAAAAATTATTTATAACTTTTTTGTATCATTAAAAAGTACTATATAAAATTTGGAAACTATTCTTTTAGTTTTAAACAAATTTTCTCAAACCCTATTTTTTCTACCCTTTAATCCAAAACACCAAAAAATGTATCTAAAAAATTAATAAAACTTAACAATGATTAACTGGACTAATTAGGAAAAAAATTTGTTGTTGATAATCTATTGAGGTTATTATCTTTGCAAGAAATTACAAATTTGTCCACCAACAAAGACTATCAAATAAAAAATTATTAGCAAAATCTTAGAATTAAGTTTCTATATATGCATTGTTGTAAAATAAACCAATGGGATAAAGAAAAAGAACTTTTGATCAAGAATTAGAATACCAAATTACCTAAATATACATAAAAGTATGTACAAATTTATCAAAAAGAGAAACAAATTTCATATGACAATTAAATCAACAATATCAAAAAGAACCATTAGCGGAAAAAATAAGTGGTTGAAACAATAAAAAATCTACCGAAAGAGAAACAAAATTGGAGAGAGAGAGAGAGAGAGAGAATTGACCTCTTTTGTTGTGGACAACTTGGAAGGAATAGAGGAGGGGTGGAAATGATATAATAAGAAATTTATATGAAAATTAAAATAGAAGAAGAATGGTGGAGTAGATGAAATGTTGAACAAAGTGAAAACATTGTAGAATTTAAGAAGATATAAATGAGAAAATTTTAAAAATCTATAGAGGGAATCAAATAGGAGAAAAAAAGAAAAAGAAAAAAAAAAGACACAATGTGCGAGTAGATGAAAGATTGAATTAAGAAGACAATAGTTGAAGAAGATGAAAAGTTGAATAAAGTAAACGTTGCAAAAAACAAAAACAAAAAAAAACAATAAAGGATGCTAAAGATGTGATGCAAAAAGAGTTTTGTAAACATTCTTTACATGCCTCAAAAAAAAAAAAAAAAATGAAAGCCTACTTGTAATATTACGAGTTGAAAAATGGGAACAAATCTTTAAGGGTATAATAGATCATAATTAATTTCACTCACCAAATAGAAATAAAACCAATTTTTGAACAGAGTAAATCTTAAAATTCTCTACTTTCATTGTATTTTGTTTTCTGGTCACTAAAAATACAAGAGAAAGTCAAGTATCTTTGCAATAGTACCACTAAAACATCAACAAAAAACCAAATACAAAATTATCTCTTCCAAATGACAAAATTTTTTATATTCATATTTATTATTCACACAACATGCTAATTAAGAAAAATGAAACAACAAACAAAAAAAATTAGAGACATAATTACAATTTACAATAGCCAACTATATTGATAAAACTAAATTAAAATAATCTATAACTAATTAGACATTTTTTCTATGTTTCATCATAAGCAATGAAAAATAGGAGAATAAATGGGTTAAAAAAAGTAGAAGGAAGCAAAAGAAATACTATGGAAACTACCAAAAATGAAAATACACCATCACCACATTCACAATAATATGGAGGAAAAGAAAAATAAATTAATTTAGACCATGAAATTATATTTGATTAAACAAAAGATACCCATAACATGCATTAACATGCATGAAGGTACGGTGGATGGTTCACCCATAATGTGAAAATTTTGGTGGGATTTAGTTAAGAATAATTCAAAAGTATTGCAATGGAAGGAATGTTGCCTTAAAATGATTGATATAAGTTTCTTTTTAAACAATGTCTTTTATCTAGCCTTGCTCTCTAGAAAAGCGCATACACTTCATTTAAGGTGTCATACTCATGTACTATTATAATTCTTCAAAAATTGTTCATGTAAATCCTGTAATCTATTTGCATATAAAGATGCTTTATTTGTACTTGGGAGTTGCTCTGGCTATATTGGCAACTCATCAGTCATTATCATAAAAGGAAAAATTTAATAGTAACTTATCTTTAGATATATGGATCATACATCATTTGGGGTCCTCCTTGTAAATGTTAAGATATAAACCTTTGTAACAAAAAAAATGGGTAAAGAGTATAATGATTAGGACAATTTAAGGATTAGTTTGTGGCTTAGTACCCGTTGAAGGGAAAAAAGAAAAAGAAAAATAATGTTACTCTAGGAAGATAGATTTAACGTAGGAGATTTGAGGAGGCCATTTTGCATTTGATTATTAATGTAGTGGTTTATATAATCTTACTAGCCCATCAACTTAATGACAATGGAACAATAAACTTTTAAATTAAAGTAGATAATATGTAAAGACAAAGTTACATGTAAAGTTGAAACTACCTAAGATGAATGTATAAAGTCAATAATCTATTTATAAATTTTTTGTAAAAGAAATTAGGAATAAAAAATAAATAAGAAAAATAAAGATTATGTGGTCAATGACGTGGCGAATGAGGTGGTGCAACAGGAGTATAGCAACAATAAATCCTACGCTTCAGATTTTAGATATAATATATATAGATATAGATTAACAAGAACACTATTTTACCTATTTGATAGTACTAACAGAACAGTAGATTTACCATTTCAGAGTTTGTTTGGCTCTAAAGATATTTATAGTCTGTATGAGAGCAGTCGCTTGTTCTGAGTAGTCATTTAATCTAGCAGAGCCTTTGTGTATTGCTCGATTCTTTTAATAATACCTACCCAAAGAAAAAAAAAAAAAAAATCCAAGCATAATCTTGTTACATATGTTGCAGTTCCTATAATACGTGATCATTGAAGACAAATGAATTTGAAGTAATGATTCAATCCATGAGAACATAATACCATTTGATTGGCGAGAACCCTCAAGTGTTTTGTAATGAACTGATAACAGAAGACTTTTCAATGCTGGCCTAGAAGCTGTCAATAGCGAGTCAAACATGGCTGACGACAAGTGCACCACTGTGTTTGATTTAGAGAATGAAAAATTTGGAACTCATCTGTAAGCTCACTATTTGATTCTCCCTCTCTTCTAATTTCCAAAATTGCATCCTCTTCCACACTGCTCCCATTCTTCAAATGAGGCATTAACAAAAATTTTATGAATTGGGATGTATAGCAAATCAACGGCCACGATCCTTCTCTTCCGCGCCACTGCCACACATACACACACACACACACTTCACATCAGAAACAAAAATCAAAACCCCATTAACGAATCACAGCCGTCCATAGCCCTTACGAAATCAACGTCCACGATCGTCCTCCTCTCGCTCCCAAAATTTCAATTCAATCCCCTGGTATAAATCCACTCCCGTTCCCTCCAAATCCGGTTGCAAATTCGAAGAAAGAAGAGTGGGGTAGTAAAAACTAAAAAGCACAGAAGAAAAGACTAAAAGACGAAGGAGAGAGAAAAAGAAAAAGTGTATCAGCAATTTGCTTGACTTTGCCATTCCTATTTAGTATTTCCACTTTCCTTTGTCTAATTTCTATCACATATTTCTCTCTCTTCTCTTATCACTATGGCTTTTCTGAGAGGCTCTTCTTCCTCCTTCACCCAACACTATAAATATGACGTGTTCTTGTGTTTCAGAGGAGAAGATACTTGCAGTGGTTTTATCAGCAATTTGAATGGATTTTTGTCTGATAAAGGAATTAACACTTTTATGGATGAAAAGCTTCCAATTGGAGAAAAAATTCGTGCAGAACTTCTAGAACCCATTAAAGGTTCAAAGATTTCTATAATTGTATTTTCTAAAAACTATGCATCTTCTACTTGGTGCTTGGATGAGCTTGTCAAAATCCCCGAGGGTAGGAAGAAGGGTCAATTTGTGCTACCAATTTTTTATAAAATAGATCCATCAATAGTTCGTAAACAAAAGGAAAATTTTGGTGAAGCATTAGAAAAGCATGAAAAAAAATTCAACATGAACGAAGTGCAAATATGGAGGGTAGCTCTAGAAGAAGCTGGCAATATATGTGGTTTGCCTTACAAAAAAGAGTATGTATTTATTTTTGAGAATCAAAAGATTATGTATTTAATGACTACTTTGTTATCTTCAATTAATTTTACAGTTTAGCAACAACTCCCAAGAGATTTATTTTATTTTTTTATTTTTGAAATTATCAAACTTTTATACTTTGATCATATCTGTTATGAGGGAGCTAGTACTATATAAGGGGTCAACGTTAGAAAGAGAAGAATATATGATCAATAATCTAATCAATTACTTAGAAGTTTTTCCCACATAATCTTTATAAAATTTTACTCTAATTTCTTAATAGATTCATTTAAGCTAGTATTCAGAAGTGGATATTCAATAGATCTGTTTCCTTACCTAAGTAGATTTTCCATATGGCTTTGTGTTAAAAGCCCAAAATTGATTTCCTAGTTGGACAAAAAAAAAAAAAAAACAGGGCTTCAAAGTGATAGTTCTTAGATATATGACTATGAGTCACATACCATTTACTTTTATTAACAATATATATCAGTCATAGTACACAAGCTAAACAATTTGAATTTAGTTCATGTTCATATTTTATTTTCTAACATGTTTTTAATGATTTGTAATTGGCAGCTACCCTCAATATCAATTTATCCAAGAAATTTTTGAAGAGATATCTCCATTTGTTGGTAAGACAACAATTGCCAAAACTAATTTTGACTTAATTACATATTGTTTTGAATGAAATAGTTTTCTAGTGGACGTAGAAAAAAATCAAGAACAAATTGTAAAAAATGCTACCTAACACGCTAGGTATATATTTAGATCCCACATACCCACTTTTATGGCTTATTCACTTATAGCCTTAACTAACAATTAATGTCCAATATAAGTAATTAGCCAATTTCACATTGCATGCATATTCAAGTAGCAACTAAAACAAGTAAAGCAATATGAAAAATGGAATAAAGAGAAGCAAACCACATGAAAAAACCAAATGTGTGAAGTGAAAAACTAGAGTCCTTGTTGTAAAAACCTCTTCAGGACATCACTGTCGGACCTCCACCAGTGAATAGTTGCAATACAAGTTTGCATTAGACCCTTCAAGCCTAAGCAGCTAAGCTACCATAATACTCAAGCCCTTCAACCTCCAACTTGTTGCATTAGTAAATGATACTTGCCCTATATATTAAGCACTTACACATTGGGTTTCGTTTGCATCAAACACAATTAATTTTTTATGTCTCTTAATCAGTATTAGCATCAAACTCCCTTCCCTTTTCAATCTATTTTTCTATTTAATTTGACATAGTTTATTAAATCAGCCTATACCTTCAATATAGGTAAGATGAAAGGTAATTATAGCTTACTTCATGAGCTCAATGGTAACAAAGAGAATTGGAAGATTAAGGCTCGAGTCACACGACTATGGGATGTCTACAATCTCAAGAACAAAGATTTTATGAGCTTGGATATGGTCTTGCTAGATGAACAGGTCAGATGCACATACAACCATACATCAACTCTAAACTAGACAACTTTTTGTTTTTGTACAATCTCAAGAACAAAGATTTTCTGAGCCTGGGTATGGTCTTGCTCAATGAACAGGTCAAATGCTCATACAACCATACATCAACTATAAACTAGACAACTTTAAAAAAAAAATTATGTTAATGATGCTGATTTAAAAAAAAAAATAATAATAATAATGATTGATTGTTTAATTCATGATTGTATAAGGGCAATCACATACATGCAAGGATCAAGGATGCATTTGTTCATCAATTCAGGGAATCATTACAAGCAGGCAACATCTATTACATAAAGAATTTTGGTGTTATTCCTTACCAGAATTATTACAAAATAGTCACCAACGACCATATGATCAAGTTCTATGCAACAACAATAGTTAAACCAGCAGGATCAGACCATCCTTCAATCCCAAAATATAAATTTGAATTTGTTCCATTTGAACATTTGAGTGGTCGGTGTGACAAAAATGTCCACTTAACAGGTATTGATGCTTATAAGTTTTGTTATATTAACTCTATATTCATATAAATGAAAGGTTTGATTAAAGGAAAAAAATCAAGTTGTATGTCCATGATGTATTTGATCATGAAAATTATGTAGATGTTATTGGAAAAGTGTCAACCATTTCCCTTGTGTATGAGAAAGACAAAAATGGAAAGTCATCGAAGAGAAGGATCATTGAGATTGAAGACAAAAGGTTCGTTCGACTCAAATGATTTTTTAATGCTAATAATAGGAAATTTATCAAATAATGAAAAAAGGCTTAAAATAACCAAAAATGCAGGAAACGTAAAATTCAGATTACATTGTGGGGAGACCTTGCAGAAAGTATCACAGAAGATGTATGCATGGATAGATCAAAATCAACTATTTTGATAATTACTTCAACAACTGTGAAATCATTCATGAGTAAGAATATATGTATCATAATTTAGTTCGTTATACTATTTGTATGGTTCAGTTAAATGCTATGCTAACTATTAACTTTTCTTGTATGTAATAAGACCGACTTTCATTGTCCTCCACCTCTGCAACAAAGGTTTACATCAACTTGGATAATCAGAAGGATTACATCTACTGGGATTTTGAAGAAGTGGTAAAAAATAAGAGGACAATACACGAAATTATAAAGTTTCTTGAGCAATCAAAATCCCAGGTAAGTTAAAAATCTAAGTAACTATTTGATTAATGACAAAGTTACATGTATTATATACTAATAAAAAAATTGCTGTAGGAAGCGATTTTCTATTGTATGGCTGTTGTGAAAAAAGTAAATGCTAAAAATGGATGGCATTATATTTCATGCACTGATTGTCATAAAAAGGCTAAAACAATTGGATCTACATTTTGGTGTGAAAGTTGCAAGAAAGAATTTTCTTCTCCAACAATAAGGTTAGTTCTAGTTTATGAAAAAGATTAAAATATATTACATATAAAATATATATTGTAGAAACTTACACATTTGCCAAAAACTTCAGGTACAGATTAGAATTACATGTCGAGGATGAAAGTGGTAGCACAATATTTGTGGTATTTGACAAGGAAGCAGAGAAAATTGTTCGTATTCCTGCTACACAAGTCTATACTACAGAAATAAAGGTATAATATTTATAGCTTTGTAAAACTTCTTGAAGTTATGAACTTATCATGATTTTTAAGATTTCCATATATCTTTAGCATATTTGGTTTTAAAAATGAATCTTTTGTGTGTGTATATATATATAAACCCCCATATGACAGGATGATGATGAGGATGTTGTTCCAAAGCCAATAAAGAATTTACTTGGAAAAACGTACATGTTCCAGATAAAAATCAATCCAAAAAACATTTTCACTACAAAACAAAATTTCACAGCCATTCACGTGTTTGAAGATCATGCGTATAAGCAGTTGCAACATGAACAGGTATACTATGTCAATAACAACTATTAATTATTGGATTTGTTTACAAGGTTATCCATTTAAATTATCATAACTACATATATTCATGTAGAAGGAGAAAAATCAGATTAATGTTGAGATTGAAAGAGAAGTATAATTGAAATTTTTTTTGAAAACATTTTTTGAAAAAAAAAAAAAAAAACATAATATGATGCGAATTTGAATTTACCTGACCGTCCATATGTTTTAGAGCTATGGTGGTAGTTGATATTGTGGGAGCAGCTTTCCATACTAATAAGAAATGGACGTTCATGATAGCATAATATCCTCATGTAACTCTATGATCATCTTAACCTGAAAGTGTTAGTTACATATGAAATCTAATGTTGTATATTACAATGCAGGTTGACTGAGTCTGAGGCAAGTGCTAATGAAGAAGAGGATATTGATGACAAAAACGAAGTAAAAGAAAAATGATGTAGAGAAAGAAGAATCTAATTTTTTTTTTTGAGAATCATAAAGAAGAATCTAATTTGGATGAAAGAAACGTTACATTTTTTTTGAACCCGAAACGATAGAAACTTTTATTTGAACTAAACCAAGTATACAAAGTAAGGCTAGACCGAATCATCTAGCACTGGGGGGGACATCAGCGAAACATGCTGTGATGTCCCAAATGAAAACCGATATGCATACTATCATGCAAGTGAATCCCAATTCCTGCAAGTGAGTCCCAACTCCCACACTAGTTACCAGACCCAGCTATACCCATTGCGCAGCGTTTAAGCCTTGATATTTCTCAAGCAATCCTGTTGCACTTTCAAAAATCACCTTCGGATGAAGCTGGACTGAGCGAGTGACCTGTAGAAAAGTTCCTTGATCCTCATACCACAAATGCTTTCTTCTACAAGATTCCAATTCTGTAGGGCTGAGCAGAGGGACCAATTACTTACATCATACATGAACGCTTTGCAACCTTAGTAGCAACCTAGGAAGCACGGGTGCGTTTCGGGACTTGGGTGCGGGTACGGGTGCGGGTGCGGGACTCGGCAATTTTTGAAAAAGGTGGGTGCGGGTGCGGGTGCGGCGGGACTCGGCGATTAAAAAATTATTAAAAATAATTTTATTTATATTTTTAATATATTGCTAAGTATACTTTTTCACATTATATAAACATATACCAAATTTAAGAGCAATAGTAGATAATAATTAAAACATGATTTTCATAAATTAAATACAACTCACAAGATTGAAACTAAAACATTCCATAATGTTCAGAAATTAGAATATAACTCACAAATTTTTGATACTTGAATTATTGACAGAGGTATTAAAATAGGTATAACTTCCTATAAATTAAAAAAAAAAAAAAAATGCTTAGTGGCTGTGGGTCACGTGTTTGGTCAGAGAGCACAAGAACTTCCCATAAAAAAAAAAAAATAAAAAAAAAAAAGGGCTTAGTGGCTGTGGCTCACGTGTTTGGTCAGAGAGCACAAAAACCAAAATAAAGCCTTTACCTTCTGTACATAAAGTAAAGCCTTTTAAGTGAAAGGCATTTAACAAAACTTATCAAAAAAAAAAAAAAAAAACAAAACGGTTGGGCTCTGGCGAAAAGAATGGAAGAAGAAGAAGAAGAAGAAGAAAAAGAAGAAGAAAGGGGTTAAGGCCGGTGCGTTTTGCACTCTTTTTTTTTTTTTTTTTTTTTTTTTTTTTTTTTTTTTTTTTTTTTTTTTTAAATTTCGGCCTGAATCGGCCATATTGGTGGTTTCGGCCGAATCGGCCCGATTTGAGCCGCGTCGGCGCGAGTTGGCTTCGCCACGTGGCAGGACGCGGCCCGACGCGCGTCGGACACCGCTGACCGCGCTTTCCAGGTAGCAACTAGCAAAAAGCAAGGCAGAAAACACTTTAATCATTTCTTCTTCATTTGTTTTTCAACATGCAAGGAAGTAATATGTTTTTACCATTTCTTTGTTTTTTTAATGAATAGTTCTTTTACTTTTATAATTTCTTTTGAATAAATAGTTGGGCAATGCAAATGGCTCATACTTCACCCTCATCCAAAATACATATCAAGTCTCATCAAAGAGAGGTAGGCTTCCACCCAAAAGACACAGAGGCTGAACGAATGATGGTGCTAACATGTATGTTTACAAAAAAAAAAAAAACTAGATATAATATAAACATATTTAAGTATAAGGATATTCTTGTATAAATTCATATGACTGTATATAAATGATTCAAAGATTGTATCTGATGTCCTCATGGGTTTATGCGTTCCACCAATTACCATTTCAAACATCTTAGAAGGGGTGGGGCAGAAACTCCAAGCCTTTCAATAAGCTAGATGATAGGTTCTAAGATTTTAGGTTTATATGTATTAGAACTTCATTATGTAATGTTGGCAAACTATGATCAAAACGTTTAGTCTTATTTTAAACTTACTCAAAGTATGTTTATGTGTAAAGTTGGAATCGAGTATACTGCAGGATTTACTGTGTAAATCTGGCTAGCTTGATCGATCGAAAATTAGACTTGATCGATTGAAGCTTGTGCAAATTGTTTTTTTGCAGAATTTCCCAACTCAGCCCAAACCCATATGACGTGTAGGGTTTTATGTTTTGCCTTAAGTATAAAAGGAGAAACCCTAGCCATGTTTTGTTGTTGTTGTTTATGCTGTGTATGTGAATCTCTTGTGAGATCTAAAGGTATTTGCCTTCACATATACTTAGGGTTATCAAGAATCAAGATTATGTCAAGAACTTGATGATCGTTTCAGTTGCTGCATAAAGAGCTTAAAGATACACAAGCGGGAATGCTTGTACTTGTTGTGAATCCAAGAAAGAAGTAGTCCGTGGACTCGGAGCTGTTACGTGGTCATGGTAGTAAATTTCCTACTCGAGGTAGCAATAGGATGTTAGTGGTCTAAGTCATTATTATGTAAATTTCAATTATTTTATAGTGGATCTGTTTTACCTTGAGGATAGCTAGGTTAAATCCTCCATAGGTTTTTTACTGGTTTGGTTTTTCTGGGTTATCATATCGTTGTGTTATTTATTTTCCACACTTTACAATGATATGATATATTTTGTGTTAACCTAAATTTGAATAATTTGACTAAGTAATCACTTGACTAATTAACTAGGTTAATCTAGTTGTGTTTAAGGGGTCTAAAAACGCACACTAGAGTCTCTCATGTGTAATGACAAAGGAATAGACCAACACATATCTTAATAAAATATGCCAAAGAAGTAGAAAATTCTGATAGTTTTGTAACTTAGATAGAGGAAAATCCACCGTTGATTGAGTCAACTTATTACTCATCATGTACTAAATTTATCTTCTTCTAAATAATCTTCTCTTAAAAAAAAAGAGCAAAAATTAATGAAAGAAATAGCCATTTGATTTTCTACAAAATTCAATTTCTTTCAAGTGTAAATTTTTTTAAAAAGTTGTTTTAGAAAAACATGTTAAGGTATAAATGTGAATGTACAAGTAAAATATAATAAACTATACAAAGAAATTAGTCATTTGATTTGCTGCTAAATTCAATTTATTTTAATTGTAAAAAATTTAAAAAGTTGTTTTAACAAATAAAAGTGTGAAGTTTTAAAGGTTAGTGGACGAGTATGTGCAGCTGATAAACTAAACAATTTGATTTCGAGATGGGAGTGGTCATGTGGTTACTCTAGGCCTAGCTTGACTGCATTCGCTTCATTGCAATTTTATTTTTTGATAAGTAATGAAATTTATTATTAAGATAGATTAATTCATGCCCAATATTTGCTTCTCTCAAGACTGTACCATAAGAAGCACGTAAAGTAAACATTAATTTTGTGATTGGAGCAGGCCACCTGATCTTTGGGTAAACCTTAATTCTGCCCAAAACCAGTCAAAATGGGCCCCAAAAAAGCCTTACAAAAATAGGCTCTGTTATCTTCTTTCTTTACCCCACAATAAAATAAAAAGGAGAAAACAAATACAGTTGGTGAACTGATACTATCCCAGGCCCCGCTCTTTGTATCTTATGGAAATAAATACATATATTTGTTATTTTTTGAAGCTATGTGTAATATTAGTGGAGAAAGGTGTAAACCTCAACTTGGGATGAATGAAAAATTATGACAATAAACCAAATGAAAAATTACTCTAAATTCCCATCAGTTTTGGTGGTTAATTTTTTTTTTTTTTAAGTTTGTTTTTTTCTTTTTTGGTTAAATAATGAAAATATCTAAGAATCAAGCCACACCAATGGTAGCAACAATAATACTGAATGATTTTTTAAAACACCTTATGGATGCTTTTCTTCTCAAATTTCTAATTCTCTTCCCTATGCTTTATCGATACTTTCTTCTCAATAATAAATTTTGGTTTTAATGAATATATCTTATGTGAAACTATGAGTAGCTACTAAAACTTAATGGGCAAAATGAAAAAGCAAACTGTTTCAGTGTTTTTAAATGTATACGTGGCATAAATTTATATTGCCACGTGGTGTAATAAGGTGTGGTCAACAAAAAGTCAAACATTTCGGTTATTAGTTATGTATATAGATAGATTAGATTATATATTCAAGCTTGGTTTTTTTTTCTTGCCAAATAAGCTCGAACTTGTTCCCAAGCTACTGATTAAGTTATTCTTTTATCATATATAGTAAAACAACAACTAATTCTTTTTTTAAACACATTTACAAACATATGCAAAAAATTAATAGTTAGATTATCATTGAAATCATACTATTTGAGTTAATTAAAGAGAATATTTTTGTTTATGAACTTATAAAAATTAGATTTACCAACCTTTTATTGTAAAAAATTATATATAATTTTTACTAGGAAATGAACTTTTTTATTATCAACATAATTTATACAATTTGATATCTTATGAAATTATTTACACAATCCAATCTCTAATCTATATAAATAAATAAAAATATATAATATATGTTATTATATTTGAGCTTGACTCGTTTAATAGTCGAGTCTAAACTTGGGTTTGAGTTCAGCTTGTTTGTCAAATAAATGAACATAAAAAAGCTTTTTTTCAAGCTCTTTTTTTTTTTTTTTTTTTTTTAATTTATAGTCGTCCTAAGAAATTGCATGAGAGGGGTTTGTTGCACAGGACACCTAAGTTAAAGTAATTGAGGACACCTGAATGTAAGCAGCTGTTGTTACTTTGCCATCAAACATCCACAGCGGTTCTAACAAAGCTCATATCTTTATCATGCTATATATGGCCAGTAGACCGAGTGGTACATTACATTCTACTTGGTCCGTTTGGATAGAGCTGAAAACTGAAAACTGAAACACTGTAGCAAAATAATTTTTAAATGGGTGAATAGTACAGTGGGACCCATTTTTAATAAAAAAAATTGCTGAAAAGTGAAAAGTGTGGGTCCGTGAACAGTAAAAATGTTGGAAAAAGTCAAAAGTTGTGGCTACTGTTCACAGTACCCTCTTTACTCCCGCAAGCGCCTGGAAAAAAAAAAAAAAAAAAAGGAAAAACGTGAAACGTGAAACGCAAACTCCCAACCCAAACGGAGGCTTAATCCTTCCATTCCATCCAATCGAAACGCTTACATTGTACATAAAAAAGAAAGGTTTTATAAAGGTATACATAAAACAAATAAGCTATATAAGCAAGAAAACTAAAAGCAAATCCGAATGCACAGGCAAAAAGAAAATTGCTGCTTCAACTTCCAATTGTAGCTTAAGCAGCCCAATAGATTATAGAATACCATCAGAATCAGATTGAAGAAGTTGAGCTTTATAGTTTATACCACTAGATCCCTGTGAGCCATTCAGTAGCACACAAGATGCATCCTTCAGTTGGTTTCAGTGGAGCATTACTAGTTTTTCAGATTGGAAGAAGCCTGGAAATATAATACATATATTTTTATAATGTTCTTACTTCTTACCCCTTATGAACCAGGCAATTCATTTAAAAAAAAAAAAAACAAGGACATTTTATGAATATAACAGTCCACACTAGAAATTTTGTTTCAAAATTCAAAATATATTTGTACTATGCATACAACAAAATGCAAATACAAGGATTGCTTAAAAATTGCAAATGCCCAAGATGATGCAGTCTCATTACCGAGAGGCAGCAGTTATGACCATAACTTGCATCAGTTTGATACATCATCCATCCTACAACTCTTGGTAATTGGTATTCATAGCATGGCTCAATTGATGGGCGTTCACCCAAAATAAGTTGCATATTGCATTAACAATCATTAAAATCTGCATAATATATGTATGCTACCCCTAGGACTGATGAGATTTAAATGCTGAAAACCATAAAAGCAGTGCGTCCAATCTTGTCTTGTCAAGAGAGAAAAGAGGTTACTAATACCCACTTTATGAAAACACCACCAATAAATTTAGGTAATCTACCCCCAATGACAATATATGAAGTCTAAATTCAGAATTCTCCTACTCTGACAGCGTCACGGGGCATTTCATAAGCATCCTTAGGCCTTGATTTCTTTACACCAGCTGTAAACCAAACCTTATCAGACTTGTAGCCCTCTACTGCCACACTTGTCACTTTAACCCACACTAGAACCTTAGTCTTCATGCCCTCTATGCTCGTGAGCTTTCCCTTCATCAAAACTGCTTTCACCCGAGTAGCATATCTTATAACAGAGTCCTTAAAGCTAACCTCACATACAGAAGGCAAGTACACAACCAGCTTGGACTTCGATTCATCAAATTCATAACAGGTTATGTTCCGGGGAAAGAGGCCGGGCGGTAAGTTGTACTCTCGAAGGAGATCTGGTAAACTCTTCAATGGCTTTCCTATTGGTAGGCATTTTCAAATTAGTGATACATGTTACTCGAATCATAAATGTGACTTACCTTTAAAAGAAGGGGGGAAAAGAGTACAGAACAATATAGCCAATTGTGAAAACTATATTCTATTTCTTACAAAAAGTTCCATGTAATAAACCATTTCAAAATGGAAATAGGAGTAATAACAAAATTTACATGGATGACAGAAGCCAAAGCTAACATGCTTGTAAGAGGGTTTATGAAATGAAAGTATTTATAGTTTCAATAGTGAGTGAAGCAGAGACAAAGTACAAGTGGAAAGATATGGGAAAGAAAGGCTTACATTTCATTTCATCATGAAGATTTGTCACAATTAACTAGTCTGGGTTTGAGTGGCCTAAAAATAACTTATTATCAACTTGTTTTAAAGGAAAGTAATTAAATTGACTAAACTAGGAACAGACTCACAAACATTTACTGTGGCTTCCATCACACATAATTCCTCCAGAAGTGTATTTTTATGCTACATTGGGTTGACGTTGATGAGCACTACCATCTCTTCTTGTAAGGGATACAAGAGGAGTTTCTAAAACATTGAAAGGGAGATTTACACAAAGAAAACTTCAACAAGTAGCATGCCAAGCATTTTAAAAGCAGGAACAAGGCTTCATGCATAATTAAGCACACTAAGTTCAAATATAGTTCCAAACCTTTTAGTTTGTTGAAAACCCACTTCGCCTTCTCTTCAACTGTGTTTGAGAAAGTCTGCAATGAAAAGGAACCATTTAGTAAAAAGAGAAAACAATAGCTTCAAAACTAAGCACAAATACTTCCAAAGTAGCACGGATTCTACATCATCAAACAGATGTGCCAAAATTCTTAGTATTATGGTTAGCTATAATAAATGTGACAATATTAAAACGAGGTTACATTCTATTAATCCCCAAAGCAGCTGCCTTTATAAGTCAAGAGGTTACATTCTAGAAATGCAAAATCTACATTTATGATTTCACTGATCACTTCTAAATAAACAATCTAGGTTATATAATCTGAAGAGACAATGCTCGAGTTGACAGAATTTTCAGATGAAAAAAGTTCTTTGTAAGACTAAAAGTTTCTCTTTTCTGTCATCACCACAAAAACAACATAAATTATTTTTAGTAATATTTAAAATGCTAATCATGGTAACAGAGTAGAGATCATACTACGTAATTTCAAAGCCATTTTGAACATATCAAGACACACTATATCTGAACAATATTACCCTTATTTGGTGTGACCAAATTCTCACTCATTTAAAAGCAATCAAAAACTGCAGCAAGTCCAAATTTCACTACCATTTCACACGGGTGCTTTAGTTAGCTACCAAATCATCATCATAGCACAAATATCCCTTCAACCATACAATTGAAGCACATCATCCATAGTACCAAATCCCTTTCATCCATTTTCTTTCACATTAAAAAAACCCACCTCCCAACCAACAGATCTCTCAACCTAAAGCTAACTTCTGACAACCAAACCATGATAAACAGAAAATCAACAAATGGGTACAGCTGAATCAAGCCACATTACACTCATAATGAACAAAATTACCACTACAACCACATAAAAACAAGGACAATATCACAGCAATAACAAATTGTAGGTAAAGACTTTACACAAGACTGACAAAAAGGAAAACACAACACACAAAGATGGGCAGTAGCAAGTAGCAACACACACCACACTCAAAATGATGTCTTTACTTGTGTTAGAGAGCTCTCTCTTCCTTAGCTTTCTTTGAAATCCATAATCTCCAAACCTTTTGTCAAAGCTCTCTCTCTCTCTCTCCAACTAATGTACTAGCTCCAACTATTTTCTTTCACATTAGAAAAAACCCTTCTTTCAATTCATTATCTTTTCCTAAAAAACCCAACAGATCTCTCATCCTACTGCTAATTTCTGACAACCAACTCATGAATAGCAGAAAATCAACAAGTGGGTACAGTTGAATCAGGCCACATTACAAACATGATGACCAAAATTACCACTTCAACCAGATATAACACGGGGACAGTGTCACACTAATAACAAGCTAAAGGTAAAGGTAAAGCCTTTGCACAAAACTGACAAAAATAAAAACATCAAACATGAAGAGAAAAAATAAAGCTCACTCACAGAGATGTCTTCACTAATGTTAGAGAACTCTTCCTTGGCTTTCTTTGTAATCCACAAGTTCCCAACCTTTAGACTACCCACTTTTGTCAGAGCTTTCTCCATTCTCTCTCTCTCTCACACGCACTAGTGTAGAAGCAAGCAAGTACTAATGTAGTGGTTTCTCAAAAAACCAAAGTATTAATGTAGTGGTTTCTTAAAAAACCAAAGTACTAAGCTGAGTGATGAGTGACCAAATCTGAAGCTGGCACAAAGAGACAAACATGCTCTACTGGAATGTGAAAAGCGGCTCAAGGCTCAGGCTCTTCCAGATGGAAAAAAACAAAAAGAAGAAGAATATTTTTAGAAAAGTGGAGGGTGTTTTGGTAATTGAGCCAGTGTTTTGTTGCGATAATGATGATACATTACAGATACACATCATGCACTGCCTTTTAATGCCATTAAATTTCACAACTTGTCCAGCTTTTAATTACAATAATTGATACAATATTATTTTTATGTTCACGATATGTATTGAGTTGTTATTAATTTAAATTTAAATTTATAATTTAAATTATTTTTTTATAATTAATAATGATTTGATATTTAAAATTTGTTGTGAAAATATTGTAAACGTGATATTCTTTTATCACTATCATATATTGATGCGTATCAATTTCAACAATTAAAAAAAAAATTATAGTGTAAAAATTATGGAAATTATGGTGTAAATATAAAATGAACTTATTTTTTTTTTTTAGTATTTTTCAAAATAATTTTATGATAGAATATTTGAAGTCCTAATAATTTATGGATAAACAGATGTTAAATTGCTTAATTTTAAATGACGTGTTAAAATTTAAATTACTAAATTACTAAGATATCTTTTATATATATATATATATACACACACTCTCTTATTACTCACTTAGCCTATTTATAATTTACCATTAAACTAACTATTGTATTTCATCAAAAAAGCAAAAACTCCCATGAGTCCCGTCAAAAAAAAAAAAAAAAAGCAAAAACAATTTAAGCCCTGTTTGGTCAGTTTATTTTTATGGAATGTACAGGTTTTAAAAATATTATATTTTTAAAGATACATAGCTGTGAAAATAAACTCATCTAAATACCCAATTGCACACTAAGTTGGATACATGCATATACTTTAAGATCACTAAGTATCAATAATTTTAATTTTCACCTTTTCTTTTTATTATATAGTGATTAATTTTGAATTACGAAGGAGTTCCATAATGGCATTGAATCGTAACCCTAGTGAATTTTATGCATTTGATACACTATAAAATTTCTTTTATTATTGTTTTCTACTAAAAACGATGATTGGATCACACAAAGAAACAGATGGACCAAACTGAAAAAAAAAAAAAAAAAAAAAAAAAAAAAAAAAAAAAAAAAAAAAAAAAAAAAAAACCAAGAATGATAAAGTGTAAGATAATATATTTTCAAGGATCGATGCTGCTTTATATTTCAGGCTATAATAATATGTGAAGATTAAACTCCAGAGATGCTGTTGCACATGGTAGGGTCAAGGTTTGAGTATTTTCCAGCTCAAAAGTTGATAATGACGAAGACCATTTGATCAAGAAAGTTTTCACAGTAGGTTGCTGCTTAGCCATTTGCCAAAACTTTAATTTTTGTTATTATTAGCTTAAGACATTTGCCAAATTAATCCATCTCCACCTTATAACCAAATCTACAAACCTACTATATTGCTACAATCTGCATATTTACTGAGTAGTATTTCTAACCAAAAAAAAAAAAATTGTATTGTTAATGCTGCTATTCCTGTGTTTATATATTCCAGCTTGAAATATCAATGTGCCAAAAAGTTGTTTCTTTGCTCTCCTTGAGTTTCATTTTATTACACTCTCACAAACCTCTAGCTTTTAGCAAGAAATAGATTAAGAATTTATTATTTGACCCTTCACCTTTTTTATTTATAAAGTTTTTGACCCTTCAATCTCCCACGAGAGAGAGAGAGATGGTTTACTTTTTCTACTTCGTAACGATAAAGATCATACATTTAATAGTCTTGTATAACACTGGTTCTCAAGAAATTAAGAATCTTCAAGTTTCAGGCCTGCCAAACGTATTATGCCATGCTAAGCTTTATGTGGAGAGCCTAGTTTCATTAGATGGTGGAAATGTGTTTTAGCGTTATTGTGCTTGAGCTCCTAATTATTTGTATACCATAAACTTATTTATTTTATCTTTAGCAATAATGTTATGTGTGATTTAGAGAAGATGATACTGCATCTTATATGGATGATGTTTTTGTTAAATTTCAATTCTCTATTCCTCTTCAATTTCTATCGTTTCTAGATGAATCAATAAATTATTTATTTTTGTTATGCATTGGAATTGTGATAGAATTTGGGGGAGGTTTGGTTATTAATCTAAACTAGTCGCAGACTCATGCATTGCGCATGATATATATATATATATATATATTTTATGATAGTGTTATTATTTTGAATATTTTTCAATGTATTACTATTTAAGTTGCATTATATATGTATGACTAATATATTGTAGGACTCATGATGATGGGAGGTTTTGGTCTTGGAATTAGATGTGAAAAGTTTCGGCAATAATGCCTTAAGCTGTAAATACCGGAATCCTAAATTACACCATATTATTTGAGTCTATATTTTTAGTATTTAATATAGGGTAACAGATGAGCATAAATAATGATTTATATCTTGCATATGTACTTGCAAATTTGTTTATTACAAAATGTTATTAAAAGCAGTCATTGGAGTACAAAGGATACAACTATAATTTATTCATTTCAATTCGGCAGGCTCTTAATCGTAGCCCTTACTTAGTTGCCATACTCGGCCTTGTAGTCACTCCAAAGCTGATCAACTGTCTTCCCAAGTTAGTAAAATTTAATTCACTTCAAAATAGATAGATAAGATTTTATAAATTTCAAGTTAGAGTCATGCTAGGTACAAACTTTAGAGGACTGTAATTAAGTCCTTGTAAGTCTTTTTAAATAAACAAATAAAAAAAATCTATGCTTTTGAAGATAGAGATTAGTATTATGAATAGGATGAGGAAATTTTATTGTACTCTTTTTTTGGGAATATAATTTCTACCAAACTCGGTTGGCTAATTTGTACATTTCCAAGTCAATTGATCACATTTTGCATGTTACATGTAATTCTTCGTTTCCATAAGGGTAAGGGCATTCACGATCCCAATGACCCATTTCATTTTTCTTACATGCTTGGTTTTTTGGGATGTGAAATGTGTTTGTTCCAAAAGTTGTATATCGAAGGATTTGTCAATAGTTTTGTAGCAATTGTTTTCCATTTGGTTGGTTTAGAATTGATAATAGTAGTTGTATTCCTTCATCACTTGATTTGCATAACAACGCAATTGCCAGTCCATACTTTGCATTTTTGTCTCCTTTTATGTTTGCTTGAAGAAGGATTTCTTTTGTCTCTTTAGTTTGATCTTGTACAAAATATTTGTGAGCTCCGACCTAAAATAGTGCTTGTTTGTTTCTAGCCCTAAAGCATCGATGAATGAGTTTTTCTTCATCGTTTCAAAGGAATACAGGATTTTGGAGTAATCCAGTTAGATTGATGTGGTGAAGAACTTTTGTCTTTTTGGTTAGCCTATTGAATCGCTTGCAGTTGTTTTTAAAAACGAAAACACATATTAAGAAATTAATGTGTTAAAAAAAAAATCAACTGGTGACAAAACATGACAATAATCATATACTAAAGATTACACGTGAATATTATTATCATCACAATTGCAATATTGGATTGATGAAGCTAAAAAAAATTTTCTTTCAAAAATATAACAATGACTCTAAAATTGTGCACAACTTCATAGTATAAAGTTAATAAAAAGAGAAATTATAGGACTACAATATTTTGTGCCATAATTTTGGACGTGGTAGATTGTGATTAGTAGAGAAAAAGTTGGGAGTTCATGTGAAAATAACAAACATGAGATGTGAATTTAAATTTGTATACCTCATTTTAATGTTGCCTAAAAATTTTGGCGATTGTCTTCCAACATTGGAAAATATTTTGAGCAATAATTCTATTGGTAATTCATGTTGCATGCTCATTTTTGTGATTGTGGAGAAAGTATTTTTATGATATTTTTGGTGTGTATTTTTGAAGGTGTTTTGTTTTGTAATTTATAGTGTTTTGATTGTTGTATGGATGAGTGATTGTTTAATTTATTAGCAATTATTTTTCATTGTTTTTTTTTTTGGTGAATACAAGCCTTTCATATACCCTTCTCTATAAATCTTAAATCTTATAGTATTGAATATATATATATATATATATATATATGTATGTGTGTGTGTGTGTGTATGTGCGCGCGCGCGCGTGTGTATACAATTTTTATTTGTTGTGTTTAACTGATAAATTTATTATTTTCTTAAGGTTAAACATTTCAACAATATTTTTCAATAAGAAAGGGATATATCAACAACTTCACTCATTCCATGTGATAAAATGATTGATTTTGAAAGATACAAGGAATAACTTGATGCAAAAGGTTCGTTGAAAATGAACATGACATTTTGGTGATAGGTTTAGGAACCAAAGGTATATTTCAATACAATTACTCACAAGCCTTAAAGAAACTGCACGTGAGCATTCCTAGCAATTGCTTACTTAAATTGTATTTCCAATTACATGATGCCAAGCATAGTCTTGCTAGGAAATTAAGAAAACTCTTGTTTGTTTCTTTTATTAATTAATGGTAAAATAACAGTTGTGGACATGTAACCTATTCAATAAATAGCCATATGTTTATGTTGACAAACCTGTGCCATACAGCCACAAGCTTGCTTTTCAGTTGTTTAAAGCAGTGTAGAGAATGTGAGAAGACAGAAGTTCACCTGCAACATATTTATTGATGACAGTCCAATCATTAAATATTGCAAGCAAAAACCAAAAGAGAGCTGTCCAAAAACAAAAGTTGCATAAGTTGTATCAATATATAAATCAATTATTAATAAATTTGAAATAGCTGGAAAATCTTTGATATCCATTTTAGTTACCGAAGAAAATGTTATTAACTTTGGTGATTGTCATGACAAAATAGATTGATATTCCCCTTTTAGTTCCATAGAAAGCATTGATATTCCCCTTTTAAAGAAAGGTAGAAGGAGGCCAAGAGAGTTAATTTAGGTACCATTATACAGTGTAATACCATAAACACATGGTTCCTCAATTAAATTAAATCCTCAATTATATGTGCATTTAATTATATGGTAAATGTATCTTGTACTTCAACCAGTACAAATTTTATATACTAGATGACCTGACACTGAACTAATTTTCTATGTTTACAATTAATTTGCTGCTATCTTATAGAAAGATTGTAGTAGGAATAACATTTTTAAATATATATATATATATATATTATATGCTATAGATACAAAATTTTATAATCTCAAGAATGTTCTATATGACAAGAGAGAACATTCAAAGCATTTGAATAGAATTTTAATCAATGTTTTCTGCTAGTGGGTGGCTTAAGATTCATAAATCACATACAAATTAAAACAAAAACAAAAACTTTGAACAATAGTCTTCTCTTG
The DNA here is from genome assembly GCA_023621385.1 of Quercus gilva. Lineage (NCBI taxonomy): Eukaryota > Viridiplantae > Streptophyta > Magnoliopsida > Fagales > Fagaceae > Quercus > Quercus gilva. The sequence goes on along the minus strand of CM042475.1, from coordinate 4,843,870 downwards.
GGATCAGAAGAAAGAAGACTAAACATCACCAGGTCTCTAGTTTTCCCCTTCAAAATCATATACTTCCTTAGAACACATTCCCTTTGGAACCCAGCCTTCTCTAGCACCCTTTGGGAGCACATATTTTTTACATCAACTATAGCTTCAAGCCTTTCCAAGTGTGGTTATTCAGCAAACATAGTATTAGCCACCTACTTAACTACTTTAGTTGTAGTCCATCTGCATTAGTACTTGGAGCCCAAAACATAGCCAAGTTCACCTCTACACTTATCATTGTCTGAATTTTTGGTCACTGAAATGGCAACAATGGGCTGACCATTAAGGCAAATTGCCCTGAACCATGGGTGATCAATAACTTTGGTATTGATAAAGTTGATTGCATCTTCTTTGTTAGTGTAAGGTTACCATGTGCAAAAGCGGGTCCAATTGACATTGAGATCAGGTTACACGGGAGTTTTCTGGAATCTGTTACGTTTTGTTTGGTAATCCTCAACATGTATAGGCCAAATTTGGTATTGATATTGGGGTCTTGTTAATGAGATGCCAGGCAATGTTACACACTGCAGCTCTTAATTAACTTATCAACAAGTAACCTTCTTTTTTTTTTAACACAAAACTAAAACATTCATTGATCCAAGATGGTATTTAACATCAAGAAAACTTCAAATTAAAAAACTTCCCAAACTGAAATATAAGAATTGCTACATCCCATAACACAGCCAACTCAAAATAAACTCCAATCGACATTGAGATGAGATATTTGATACAGTTTGTTTAAATTTAAATACATACACAGAGGAGATTTGCTACTAATTTTGGCATTATAATAAACACACAGAAAATTGTTTTAGCTGCAACAATATTGACTTATTTTGCACAGACTACACGAACTAATCTGAGTCGCATCACAACACTCAAGAGGCAGCATGTAGTAACAAAATTTAAGAAGGGAATAAAAAACATCAAGCAATCAAGCAAAAAGAATAGAGTAGAAAACATATTGGGATTTAGAGATACTTGAACTGAAGCATTTAGCTTCTGTCAGTATATAGGAAAGGAGTAAGGAAGACAAAGAGGCTACCGTTAGAAGGTGGGAAGGCGAAGGAACACGTGAGAAACAAAAGGGGCGTGAGGATTATGCCATTAGAAGGTGGGAAGGGGAAGGAACAAGTGAGAAACAAAAGGGAAGGAAATCAAGAGGTTGTAACTGTGGGTTTCTAAGGGTTTTTAGTTTAGAAGGCTTGGGTTTGAGCTTTAAGTTAGAATCAAATTTAGAAGAAGTGGGCTGGTGGAATTAAATTTAAAAGAAGTTGGCTTTATGGTGGAGATAGGTTGAAAATAACTTTAGTTTTATTAATATTTTTAAATTGAGAAAAACTATTTTAAAATTGTAGGATAAATTTAGGAAAAAAAATGAGAATGACATGGTTGCTGACATGGTTCAATGTGAGCATAGCATCATTAAATGCTACACTTCAACTTTTAGTAATATCTAGATATAAATAAGTAAGAGCCAATTTAGGGTTTGAGTATATTTTTTTGGAGATCAGGCTTGGGCCTAGTGTCCAGTGGCATTGGATCCATTAAGATGATGACACATGTTTATGTTTGGAGATCAGGCTTAGGTCTAGGTCTACTGCACTGAATGCATTAAACATAAACTAAGTCCTTTTCTGAAATAACATCTCAGCTATTGCTTGTTTTGGTGTCTATTTGTTCTAGGCAAATTCAGAAGGACTTGGTCGCTTTTGGACAGTGCAGGTCCCTATTCCCTACCACTAGATAATGTTACAAATTAAGATTTATATACTTTGATGGTTTTCACTTATATATATATATATATATATTTCGTAACTCCCACAAGGATGTATCTCATGGAGTGGTTCCTTGATACCATCCACTCATTGCATGTGAGACCCACAAATGTTTGAATCTCACCTACTATGAGAGGGTGGTTTTATAGAGTTACTCAAAAAATATTAATTTATGCAAAATAATAGTGAGAAGAACCCATACATGAACTGGATATTAACCCTAAAAATGTCAATGAATTGTGACTCAAATGACACTTCCATCCTCCATTAAATACGGTTGTACGGGATGATGAGTGAGATTGTTGATTCTTAGCTTGTAGAATGTGTTAGATAAATCACCAATGAAAAAACAAAAGGTGAAATCAACCCCATGAGAGCTGAAGTTATTGTTGTGCAAGTTCCAATTATAGTGTAGTTTTTGTTAGTGCTAACAATATTTCATGTAGAGACAAGATGTCAAAATGGTTAGCTTACTCGATTCATTGAAAAGAGATCTCATGTATCAAATATATGTATATACCCTCTCACACCATGAGTCTTTCAAGATTGTAGGATCCACGATGTGAGGAGAATACATATAACTAATGCATGAAATAATTATTACTACCCATTAGAGGATTTTCAACGGGGCAAAGCCAGGGAAATGCAAGCTTCTTTTCTAGACAATCAGAGCATAAAACATGGGGGAAAAAACACTCTGATTGAGTTTCACATTCGGGAAAAGGTTCCAGAAACGCGGACAAGAAAATATCAAAGCTGTTTTCTATTGAAAATTTAAAGGTGATCTGAATTCATATTGAAAACCCTATAAAATGTCAAAGCAAGAAACATCGAGTACACACATTCTTATATTTAATCCAATCTTCTCAGCAAGTATTCAACCTGAACTTGCTTTGTTAGAGGCATGATCCATTCCCCATACAGATTGGCAACTAAACATGGCTTGATTTTGTATACAGGATTAGCCACATCTTCCTCCTGGTTGATCGTTACAACTTGCCCAAATGTTTTAGCCTTCATCTCTACTCTTTTCTTAATTGCTGCTTCCACTGTTTCATATGTCAGCAATTCCATCAGTTGAGCCCTGTCCTGCAAGACCACATTTCCCCAGCAAAAGAGAAAAGATAACGTGAGAAAACCAATCACTGGCCAAATAAAAAAAATCAGAACCCGATAGGGATCTACTTGTTCTCTAATGGCATCCTCATATGTAGCAGGGGACTCTCGAAATTTTGCCTCCGCAACAAATTTACCATAGTGGATTCTCTTGGAAAGCACCTGCAGTAAGTGTCCAACATCAGCCTAAAATCCAGGTTTTACACGCAAAATATGGAAGGTTACCAATAATCCAAAATCATACAAATGTCAATTAATCAGCAATTGAGAACTGAACCAGTATAGCATAGCAGCAGCGACACAGAGACTTAAAGAAAAATCCAAAAAGAATGGCGAATAATATAACTTAGTTAAAATAATATGAGGAGATAAGAGAATGCATAGAAGCAAAGAAATAGTAAGTTTTAGAATATGCAAAAGGGGAATAAATTAACCCATCAGTTTCTTGAAGGGTACAATATAAGATTACTTCTAATGCATTAGAGATATTTATAACTGCCAGACAATCTACTTTAATTACTCCATTAAGGACAGAAGCAATCCTCTTGAGCATTCTTCATTGGCTCTTATCTATTATCAAAGCAACAGGAAGAGGCCAGTTCATTTCATCACACAGGCATTTCTCTATCCCACCATAAAAATTAGTTATAGTTGATAACAGAGCAACAGTTCAATGACATACCTGTAGACAAAGTGTGTCACAAACAGCAGCTGACCCACAATTACCATCATCTCCTGCTTTGACCAATCTTGGAAGAAGATCTCTAAAATACATATTCCACACCTTATTGTTTATATTGATTGAATCAGCACAGGGATGCAACACCTAGATGTATATTAGAAAAAGAGACCAAATCAGTGCAAGAATATTGAAGCAAACAAAAATGTTATCTAAAGAGATCTGAAAGAAGATGGCAGCTCATCATTGTAAATTAGACAGAGTTAACAGGCATGTGCTAGTTTCTCTTCTGCTTTGTCATAACGTTTCTTTCCCTTCACGTAAAAATTACAACCAAGAGATGATCTTATAACATAAAGTTCTACAAATGCACTCGCCACCTTCAAGACTAAACTAGAATATCCAAAATAGCTAGATCTCTACACCAAAATGAACTTCCACATATTAATTGACTATCCCAAGCCAAAAACAGAACTGGAAAATTTTGACTAGTGTCAACGTACTAAAAACATTAGCCTATGGACCAGTGATCTTCAACAAAAACAAATTAATAAGTTAATTTTTACATGGTATATCAGAGTTCAATAAGCTTTTGGCAGTTAACTTGATATGCCCTTGCCCAGAGTGTTTTGACAATTTACTTAACTTCTAGTTATTCATTAGTATCAGTGATGCCTTCATGGGATACCATGGAACTGTAAATTCAAAATTTGACAGCCAAAATTGTTCATTTCATATATGAATGTCTAATTTATATTTTTTAATTAAAAAAGAAAAAAAAAAAAAGGGAAAGAATAACTACAGATCTATCCTCTAGGTAGGAGCCCTCTCTTGTGGAGTTGTCAGAAGATATCTCAGGGTTCCGAACAGATCAGGCTGATCTCTAGGTCATTGTGAATGAACAGAAAGGAACCCAATGGATCCAGACATCATAGAACGCCTACAAACCATGTTTAAAGAAGAAGATTGCTGTACGAAACTTGAGGAGTGAATGAATAGTTTGGTAGGAAGGTTCCTCACTACTAAGCCTTTCAATAGAAGGGCAGCAAAGAATACTATATGCCTTCTTGGGGGCTAGGAAATAATTTGAAGATTGTGGAGGTTGGACTTGGGAGACAACCTTTTCCAGTTCAAGTTTAAATTAGGAGTTTGAAATGCAAAGGATTATCGGTAGTGGATAACATGGCTGCCTATTCTACAACATAATATATCCGCTAATGCAGCCATGTTATGTATCTCTCACACCTTCAAAGCCACATCCCCACCAAATATACTGCATAAAGAAGCTGTTGTTAACAACCTAATTGATAATGATACGAAATGGTGGAATTCATCTCTAATATGAGAGATTTTTAGTGAAGAAGCAGATATAATTCTCAAAAGTCTGGCAAAAGAAGAGCTCCAGATAAGTAAATTTGGGCTTTTGCTAAGGAGGCCACTTCTCTGTTAGAGTGCATATCACCTTGCCTTCAATAGAAACCTCATTTGATGCCCGAAAGCTCTAGGGGAATGGATACATGGCAGATATGGAAGGTCCTCTAAGCTCAAAAACCTCAAATAAAATCAAGAATTTTAATAGTGATGTTTGCTGTTGAAATGGTTGTTTGAGAGGCATGCTTTGAAGGAAACTCAGTTGGGTTAACTTTGGCTCTAGAACAGTCGGAAGAATTTATCTTTCAGTTGGGTATGAAGGGAAGGAAATAGTGTAGCACACTCATTAGCCAAATATGTGAAAGATGTAATTTAGGAGTCAGTATGGTTAGAGGTTTCAGAGGACCAGCTAAGGTCTGATGTATCTGTTTTGCAAATGAATAAAAAGCAATTTCTACGTTATTATAAAAAAATTATTAAAAAAAAAAAGGAAAAATATTTGCGAAGAAGGGGTGAAGGTGCACAATCATATAAGGCCTTGCAGAAACACATTTTGATCATTCCATGGACCTTCCTTGTTGTGGAAACCTGTTGTTCCTCGAACTACGTACAACAGTCAAATGACTAATATTCATAGAAGTATTATTCAGTTTGCCAACACCTACTCCTGCAACTTCTCCTAATGTGACTACCACACCACAGCTATGACTTACCCAAGAGTACGCATACGCACTGGGAATATTTAATACTATGAGAGTGGTCCATTATTCTATTTTTTGCTATCAAAATGGGCAAATTTGTGGAAAAAGTTTCTCACCAACTCAAGGCATTGGAGTGTATTGTTTTTCAAGTAATCTGAGATCTTATAAAAACATAGATAAGATTAGAATAATGGTGATTCATACCTGTGGATACTGCAAAGGTGGAAGCATTGGATTAGGTAGGTCTGCTGGGAAAAAAGGAAGCTCATCTGGGTTCTTATATCTGCCCACCTAGTTTTCAAAGAGAAGTGGATTAGGAAATTTCTGACGTCATACTTTTTTTTTTTTTTTAGATACTAACTTTCCTTTCAGAAATGAGGTAACCTGAGCATGGAGCTTTTCGGTTTCCCTGACCATGAACTCAACCAAAGATCCATTGACACTATCCACGGAGAACGCATCATGGTCATATGTGTCTGCATTGTAACAATACTGAGCCCTCTCCAAAAGGCTAAATATTATGCTATCCTCTTGTCGGATTAAAGAGTGTCTTATAAAGGGTAGAGTCAAGGTCTCACTCTCATCCACTCTTTTCTTCTTTACAAGTCTGCAATGTGAGAAGTTGGTTAACCAACACATGAAAGTCACCCCTTTTTTTTTTTGGGGGGGGGGGGGGGGGGGGGGGTGGGGGTGTTGATGTTGCAATTTGTTTACAAAATTCTTCCACACAATTGATAGATTTGAAACTATGTTGCACATCCAGTAATTATTAGATCAAGATATATCACAGCAAACATTAACAAATGGAGGTTGATGTTGCAATTTGTTTACAAAATTCTTCCACACAATTGATAGATTTGAAACTATTTTCCACACCCAGTAACTATTAGATCAAGATATATCACAGCAAACATTAGCAAATGGACATGGTAGTTCCTTCTATTGCCTACTAGCTTAAGGCATCGTGCTTTAAGAAATAAGATTAGACATTCAATCAACCCAGCTAGTGAGGCTTATTAAAAAAAGCAACTTTAACAAAAAAGTGAAAAACTAAAACATATAGAGTAATGTTCTATTAGTGTAGAAAGAATTTTCACAAAATCTAATCCTTGGAAAAGTATACATAAATACAAACGTGTGTGTACTCACACTGAAGCACAAGGGCAGAAGGCCTTGGGGGACCGCCCAACATGAATGAGTTTTGGGATTTCACAAAATGAGATTATTTTCAAAAAGTTTAATAGTGGCACTCTCCAAGGTGGGGCCTTGATACAATGGCAAGTGCTTTCCACCAAAAGCAACAAGTAGAGGGTTTGAGTCTGGTTGCAGCCTCTCCAAAAAAAAAAAAAAAAAAGATAAGGTTTCTTATCAATCACCTCTTCCAAAATCCACAAAAGGGAAAACTTTGGGCACTGGGTACAACTTTTTTTTTTTCCAAATAATGGCACCCCAAAATTAAATACATGGCCCCCTAAAAACAGTGGCTTTCACGGTTTGATTCTTGAGCAAATGCGGGAACATTGTGAGAAGGGAAAAGGCAGGCTTCACTGACCAAGTTAGACATGCATTTTTTGATTCACATACTTTTCCCATACATAGTGGTGCCAAAATCAGTATTCCCTTTGTTTACATACTATCCCTCCACTAATTTATCCCAAAAAAAAAAAAAAAAAACTAAATACACTTGACCCAGAAGGTTTTGGGTCAATTTCATTTTGGTCCCTTAAAGTTTGAGATTTTATAATTTGGTCCATCAAATTTGATTTTGTTTTCAAAATGGTCCTTCCGTCCATGTCCATGACTAATCTAGTTGTAATGAGAGAGAGAGAGAGAGAGAACAACATTGTTTTGTAGCACTTAATGACCAAATTAGTCCTAGACTCGGAGATGGACAAAATGACTATTTTGAAAACAGAATCAAACTTGTTGGGCCAAAATGAAAAATCTCAAACTTAAGGGACTAAAATGAAAATAACCTCAGACTTTAAGGTTCAAAAGTGTAATTTAACCATTTTTTTTTTTTTTTTTGGTGAATTGCATATTCAGTCCTCAATTACCTTTATTTCAAAATTGTTGTTACACTTTAACATGTTTCACTTTAGTCCCTATAGTTTCAATCCTTACCGTGATTTGATGGATTGGAGTCATTGGACTATACTAACATGACAAAAAGAACTCATACCACATCATAGACATCATCAAAGTATAATTAAGTTGAAATTATATTTTTTGCTTTTTAAAAAATGAGCTATTTGAAAAAGTCATATATAGAAAATGTGAGCTTTTAAAAAAAAAGCTATAGTTTGAAATATTTTGACGGTTTCAAATTTTTTTTTTTTTTTTTTGAGGGTGTTTACGGTTTCAAATTGAGACGCTAAACAGGCACCATTTTACTATGCCAATATTTTTCATCCATCACATCACGACCGATGGTAAGGACTTTTAAATACACTTTAAAGTATACCAAACACAAGGTTTAATGAGTGATGACTATATACATGCAATTTAAACTTTCTTTGTCCAGTACCTGCACAGTATAAATCAGCAAAATCCACATTTTATGTGTGCGTGAACAACTCGTCTGTAACATAAAATCTATAATATAGTTAAACGGTAACAACTATACTACGCAACCCAAAAAAAAAAAAAAAAAAAAAGTCCGGTTAACAGGTGCAATTTTCAAAATTTTGCCAATAGACTATTTTAGCAAATTTTTAGTTCGAGAAATATAATAAGTTGTGGAAAAAATCAATTACTTTAAAAATTTTTTTTTTCCAGAATTCTTTTTAAAATATATCCTAAACAAATGCCAGCACAGTTAACTTTTCCCCAAAAGGAAAAAAAATCACTTTTTCAAGCAATCAATTCATTCCACTGGATAATGCTTATCAATCTTTATTCCCCAATTTCAATTACTCACCATGTATAGTTTGCAATCATACAATAAATCTAACGAGAAAAAAGAAATTATAAGTGATAGTGAGAAGAGCTTGATGAAATAAAGAACATGCCAGAGATTTAAGACAGAAAGACACAATTTTTATCGCACCTGATTGGAAAGGAGGAAGAAGGAGAAGTAGAAGAAGAAAAAGAAGCCTGAATTGGGCGACACCCATTTGCAACAAAATTTGATTCAGGGGATTTAAAGGTGGCTTTGGAGGCAAAATGGAAAGTGCGTCTTGAAGATTTGAAGGTAATATGGGCTGGAGTGCCTGTTATAGCAGCTTCTAATAACTTGGACTCCATTGCTGCTGTTAAGAACAGTAGAGAAAGAGAGAGAGAGAGAGAGAGGGAGACAAGGGGTTTGAAGTTTAAACTTTGATGCAGGTTTTAAAAAGACAAATCGGACCGACCAAACTAAGAAGATTATATTTTATACTATTCATATTCTCTAGATTTTCTAAGATACTCTGTGAAGTAAATTTCTTTAAATTTTAACTACTATTTAATGATTTAATAGTCAAAATTCTGTCATGTTAGTATTCTATTAACAATAATCTTAATTGTTTTGTTTACAATATTATTTTATTATTTTAAGAATATTGTTAGTGAAATGCTGATATAACAGAATTTTGACCATTAAATCATTAAAGAGTAGTTAGTATTTAAGAAAATCCATTAGTAGAGTTCCCTAGGAAATCTAGAGGATTTAAATCCGATTTTATAGATCTTGTTTTAAAAGGAAAGGTAAGAGAGCAGATCAATGTTCTGCATAATTACCATAAATAAATAGATTTTTTTGCCCAAAAATAAACCAAGGTTACCAAACCAAGGAAAATTTTCATTTCTTTGAGGGAAAAAAAATTACATTTTTCTCGTGGAAGACTCTACCTCCACAATCCACATCCGATTAACGTCATGCTTAGTTGTCTACTTATGATTGGTGCAATCAAAATTCATTTTTTCACCAAGCACACACACATTGTGGTTTCATATGCGAGTGATATAATCTAATTATAAATTGACATCAAAATATTCGGTGAAACTAGGTGTGCATTTAGGTGTTTGCAAGCAAACTATACATATTATTTTATTTTTAGTAATCTTGAGATGATGTGGCCCTCAACTTCATTTATTAAATTACATATTAAGTTATTAATCACCACACCTCTTAAATTGTCATTTGATTAATAGAGAATAATGATGTAGCATAAGAAAATAATGAAACTAATGTCGTTCTGAAGTAATTATTTAGTAATCAACGTGACATTATACTCTCTTATCTCATATAAATGATGGTCTCTACTAATTTTCATTCGTCAAATGACGATGTTGATCTTATTAAAATATATTCAAAATTATTAAGATTAAAGTGGAAGATTTTAAAGTACACAAATGATTTTTTTTTTTTTTTTTTTTTTTTGAGAAAGAGTATACAAATGATTTTAAAACAGATATCAAATGTTAAATATCAAATATACAATTTAACCTTAATTAATGATGTGGCAAAATTCAATATAATCATTTCAATATGAATGAATAAGATTTTAGAATTATTATTGCTCATCCTTGGTGCGATGATCACTCCACAAGTATAAGTACTTATGGGATGTGGGAGAGAGGGGAAGGGGTGTAAGGGCCAGAGTTAAGTCTTCAAGAGAAAGCTTCATACACATATACACTTAATATTTATTGTTTTTTAGTTGAATGAAAAGTCTTAACATTGTAATTGTAATTGATTGAGATTATTATTATTATTAAAGAAAAGGGTGTGAACACACACCCTATTTTACACATTCAAACTGCACATAAATTGTGACTTTAAATCACAGTTTTCAAGTTGGAAACTATTACTATTTATGTACAGTTTGAGTAAGTGTGTGACAGTGTGTATTTAACAGAATCTGTAAACTAGTTTTTACCCTATAGTAAATGTGATAAAAGAATTTGGAATATCCTTTCCACGAATTTCCCATATGGAAAGGTATTCAGTCCTTATCTAATCATCGAGATTTACGAGATGGATAGCTATTAATTTCCCTTGTTACAAGATATTATTTATAATGGGGAAAGAACGCACGCCATGATTCAATTTTCAAACCCCAAACCTGGATCACGGAGTAAATCTCTCCCATGACAAGCATAAAAGAAGGGTTGCCAAGAGAAATGTATGAACAAGATTATCCCACTCATACAAAACATTCCCTTAATAAATTAAATTCAAAGAGAACCCTATTTATTTTATCATCAAAGAGTTGCTTGGGGGGGGGGGAGACCCTCACTTTTGAAGTCCTCCCCCACCCTCATTCAATTTTTACATAAATGAAATTAGATGTAAATTTTAGCTAATAGTCCCCCTAAATATTTTAATAAATTTTTACGACGTCAATGTAAATTACTACTATATCATTTTTTTCCTCTTGTTACACTTATAAGTTATATCATACCTAACTCATTAAATCAAAGTATATTTAAGGTATATGTTTCCAAGAATAGATAGTTTGTGTGAACTAATGCATTTTCTTCTTCTTCTTATCACTCTTTTATTATAGGTAACTAACACATGTGGATTTCAGTTAGCTTAACTGGAAAAGTCTCTGATAGTTGAATAAGAGATCTAGGGTTCAATTTTCACTTACACCAAAATACGATTAGTGTCTTAATCTGATGATAAAGAATTGTCATCAAAAGTGGACGTCATAAGTTGAAATATATCTCAAAAAAAAAAAAAATTATAGGTAACACATTAAACCAAAATATATTAATGACATATATACCTAAAAATAGATAAGTAAGTCTCATTAAAAAAATATATTTTTTGGCATTTGGAAAATTATACACATGGACACTATATTTTTATTCTCTTATTTTTAGAAGAAAAATCAATTTCAAATTTTGTGGTTAGGAGTTAGAAATCATTATTGCTTTTTTCATCTATAAAAAATAAGGTTTCCGTTAGTGTCTATTATTATTTTTATATTTTTGTTTGAAGGGATATTTTTCTTATATTGACTTGTATAGTGTAAGGACACGTTTTTGGCGGGCCCAAGCCCAATGAGGAATGGGTTTGGGTTAGAGAGTCCAACATAATGAATTTGTAGAGAGTGGGCTGAAGAACTGGGTCCTAGTTAATGTTACAACGGCTAGGATATCTTTATAAGACGGACATGCAAGAGAAACCTATGTAAAGTTAAGCTCATTTCTCGTCTGAGAAGGCCAATGTTCTTATAGTCCAAGGGGATTGGTTACAAGTGTTCTTCCCTTTCTTTGGATCTCGTCTTCTTTCTTTTTACTCTTCTTTTTCTCCCCTTTCTTATGAAAGGTCTCTCACTTTATATAGGTCCCTTCTGGTGATCCTAGCCTTCCACTTGTCGATCATCCGGTCCACCACTTGAGTACCTATCCCATTAGACACCCTTTCTAGCCTTTTGTGAGTTGCAGTGGCCAAAGAGGCGCTGTTTAGAGGTCTTCTCCACATAAATGTGGCCAGAAAAGCAGTTGTAATGTATTTAATGTGGAGGTGACAGCCTTCCCCCCAGATACTTTTATGTCTCCTTACTTCTTGTGGAGTCACATGGCACGCTCCTGACACCGGCACTTCCGTGGAAGTCCCTCCGCTCAATGGAGTACGCTCCCAAACTGTTCTTCCGTGGCCAAGGGGTAACCCCTCCTCGGATCGCCGTTTACTTCCTAGCTTTCCTACTTGGCTTTGGATTGGATCTCCTTATGAATATTTGCCTTCCTCAGACGAGCTGACCCTTTCGGATTGGGCTTAAGGCCCAACATGCGAATCTGGGCCTCTATTCCTACAATAGCCCCTCAAAACTCCGGCCTTTTCCTCTTATCCGAGGAGTAAAAGGCAGGGTTTTGACTCTTAAAAGATGGAGTCATTTATTCTTCTGTTCACATGTGTGGGAATACCATTTTTCACACCCCATGATGGCTACTGACGTTTCGCGTTTTGCGAGGCGCCATTAATTGCTTTAGGTGGCTTGATGTTCTTCACATCCAACGGTAGAGCGCAGATCCAATGAATGGCATTCTTTCTTGGGTTTTGAACAGCGTAACCCCCCTTTAATCTCGTCCCCTATATAAATCATCTGGTTTAACTCCTTTCTCTCATTTTACACTCCCAAGCTCTCCAGAAACTTCATGCGCTCAAACACTCCAAGCTCTCTTAGTCGCTAATCTTCCCCAAGTTTATCCCTTAAGAAATTTCACAAGGATTTCTCTTAAGTGTTCCAAACTCAGTACACCGTCTTCATAAGTATCTGCCAACCTCGTCCTTTAATTTCTCCTTGGCTGAACTCCTTGGCCTTCTTCTTTCGCTAAACACCTTTTCCTTGTCGTCCATATTCGCATAGATGGGTAGGTTTAAACACTTAGTGGATTCTTTGTTCGGCATGGATGGCTTTAGGGCAAAATATCGTATCCCACAAGGAGTGGGCTTAAAGTATTGCCCCCTAGAGGGGGTACTTCTCGATAGGGAGGTGGGCCATGTTGTCATTCTGATGATTGCTTTTATAGAGGGAGGAATGACGCTTCCCATAGGTGAGGTAACTAGGAGTTATCTGTGCAACCATAGGATATGCCCTCACCAGTGTGCCCCCAACACATTTAGAATCTTAGGGTGTGTAGATGCCTTGAACGCCCAGATGAATTTGGGGCTAACATGGCATGATATCGTTCATATGTATAAGTGCCATTACCTTGCTATTGTGGACTACTACCTTAGATCCCGGTCCGAGGCTGTTAGATTGATATCTTGTCTTCCCAAGTCTAACAAGGGCTTGAAAGATGATTACCTGATTGTCTTCGGGGAGTGGCACGATGGTCTTCCTTGCCTAACTCGGGAAGGAGAACCAGGTGGGGTCCCATGGGATTAGTTTCTTTGGGCAAGGGAATTAGCCCTATTGCTTTTATTTATCATTATCATTATTCGCGACAATCTCCGTTGTTCTGACCGTGATTCTTACCTTGGTTATTTTTGCAGATAAGGATCACGTCGCCCTGAAACTCAACCTGACCAACGTTCAGGCCCTTAATTACATCCTTAAATCAGAAGTGTTCGTGAGTGAGGATAGGCAGCTGTGCGCCGCTCACCTCATTTTGGACTATACCCCTTTGTCTCGCATTTTCCAGGAAGCCGGCTAGGCAATAAGGGCCGGAAGCCCTCGTTTAGCCCGAATAGATGTCTCAAAGTTGGGGTTCTTGGCATCAACGGACCTTCCGCCTGTTCTGCTGCCCAGACTGCGTCCAATTCAAGCGGTAGCTGGCCCGAGAAAGGAAGTAGCTTCTGTGCAGTCGTCCCTTGACATTGAGATCGACCAATTTCATTTCGAAGAGGACGAAAGAGGAGCTACGAACCCTACCATTCATATTGGGAGCTCCAATGAGGAACTAGATAGGCACTCTGCTGCCCAGACTCCCCAGCTGGTCATCACAAGAGTTGATCTAAGTTCCAAGGAGGAAGAAAAGGATAGGGGTGTGCATGGGTTGGGTTGAGGGGATTTTTTGACCCAACCCACCATGGGGGTAAAAAAAAATTCAACCCAACCCAACCCAACCCATCACATAAGTTCAACCCAACCCAACCCAACCCAACCCACATGGGTCGGGTTGAACCCATGGGTTTAACAAATTATTATTATTATTATTATTATTATTATTATTATTAAGATTAGTAGAAATAAATATAAATATTAATATATTTTAAAAACATAAAGATTCGTATCAATGTAACTTCTTTAAGGCAAACAACACTAATAACTAAACAACAATAGTAATTTATTAGGATTTGTGTGAACTAATTGGCTTTTATATAGGATAGAAAAAACTGGTTATTTAAAAAAAATTTATTAATTATATAATATTATATATATATATATATATATATATTAAATTAGTATTAGTAGGAGGAACTAAGGAAGTGCTGCTCTACAGCTGGATTTTTTTTTAAAAATTATTAAATATATAATATATATTTAAATATATAAATATAAGTGCTCTACAGCTGATTTTTTTTAAAATTATTAAATATATAATATATTTTAAATATATATTAAATATGGGTGGGTGGGTCGGGTCGGGTTTGGTGGGTTTGTAATTTTATTACTTAAACCCAACCCGACCCGCTATAAAAAAAAAAATTTTAACCCAACCCAACCCACCAAGCCTTAAAAACCGACCCAACCTAGTAGGTCGGGTCAGGTTTGGCGGGTCGGTGGGTTTTCTGCACACCCCTAGAAAAGGACATGGACCTTAATCCCAAGAAAAGCTTGAAAGGCCGTCTTGCTGCAAGAGGCTAGGGAGGGTCATCCAAGGATACCCCCAAGTCTTAGGTTCCTCCTAAGCTCTCACTCCCTCCTCCTCAAGTCTCGATTGATCTTGAACTGAAGCCTATGGCCGCCCTAACGAAGAAAAGCCCAATTGAGGCACTTAAGGAAGGCGAGCTAGGTCCTCAGAAGGCGACGAAACAGCAAAAAGTGGCGAGGAACCAACGAGATAAGAGGTCTACCTTGGTTGAAAGCTGAGAAGATTCTCTTGGGGCAGACGTGCGCCAAGGGCCGTGCACGTGGTCTCCCAGGCTTGAAGTGGACGGTGTCCCCATTCCTTGGGACTCTACAGTCTGAAACTACTAAGGAGGGCACGCGAGCCGCATTGCTGAAGCTTTGGAGCGGCCGCTCCTCTTGCCAAAGGACATGGAGGCTTACAGGTGCTTCAAGTGGCCTGATCTCTTCTTATCCCTTAAGAGGGATCTTGCCATGGTAAATGCCTCTACAACTCATTTTGACTAACCACTTAAACGTTTTTATCCGTTTATTTTCTTATGCAAAGTTCTTTTGCTTTTATTATGTAGATTGCTCAGCAGGTTTTTGTGGCTGAGGAATGGGTCAAAGAGGCGTGTAATGAGGCAGTGGCGGAGGCCCGTTCCCGTGCCGAGGTTGAGAAAGAGGCAGAGGCCCTCAGGGAGGATCTGGCTAAGTTGTCAGAGGGGCTGAAGGAGGCGGTCCGTGAGAGGGACAGTGCCAAGGTGGGTTTGAAGACGGCAGAACGGCAGGCCGAGGATCAACGTCAGAAACTTTTCGTGACCGAAACTAATTTGGCCACTGAGAAGCAGTTGGTCCTAGAGCTCAAGGCCAAGCTTCAGAAAGCCAGGAAGGCTGCCTAGCTGGCAAAGGAGGTGGTGGAGGCCGAAAAGAAGGCGTTTTACCTGCTGGGCGAGGAGGAGACACAAATTAGACTAGCTGAGGAGCTTGTGGAAGTCTGCTGAGACTACTACGGCGTGTCGTGGGGCAAGGCACTTGATGCTGCAGGAGTTCCTGCTGACTCCGCCCTGAGGTCGCTGGGGAGTATATACTATCATCCGGAGATTTGTGAACTCCTCGGCCAGGGTTCGTCTGCGCCTGAACATGCTCCTGAGGCATCCGAGCAGCTCTCGCTTGACCAAGCTGCTCCCATCCTCCCTGAGGTTCCAAAGGGATCTGGTCAGGCTGATGGTCAGGTTGTTGGTGCTGAGGGGGCCCAAGATGGAGGCAAAGGTCAAGAAAAGAAAAAGTCTCCTTCAAAGGATAAGGGTAAGGCCAAAGAGGATGCCACCTCTTAGCTGAGTCATACTGCTGATCCTCCTGCTTTGCAATCTAAGGCTTAGCCGTTAGGATTCTCTTTCCCTTTTTGTTGTAGTAGTTTTTTTATTTTTTTTTTATTTTTTATTTTTTTATTATTATTTTTTTGTAATGGCTTCGCCACTGTTTGTAATGAAACTACTTCCTGATTATGGAATGGAATTCTCTTTTGATTTCCTACGCTTTTGTTTTTCGTATTTCTCGGATCATTGTTGCCAGACAATTTTATCTCATAACTAGTCTAGCTGTAACAAATATTAACAGTAATTTGGACTTGGACAAGTAATATAAGAATTTACATCTGGACAAATAACCCAAGGGTTTTAACTTGGTTAACTAACCCAAAAACTTTCGCTTGTACATAGCTACCTATAGTGAAAAATGCACAAGTATCATGGACTACTTGAACGCTTAGGAAAAAGGCCGAATAGATAGGGTGTCGGTCAAAGCATTTCATAGAGAATTTGTAATTTATAAAGTTTTGTAACTTAGTATTAACTTTCCCATATCAGCTGGTCCGAGGACTATAAGCCTGATAGAGTTTTAGTTTAAATACTTATAGAAAATTTGGAACTTAGTGTTAACCTTCCAACATCAGCTGGTCCGAGGACTACAGGCCTGATAGAGTTTTAGTTTAAATACTTATAAAAAATTTGGAACTTAGTGTTAACTTTCCCACATCAGCTAGTCCGAGGACTACAGGCCTGATAGAGTTTTAGTTTAAACACTTAGAAAATTTGGAACTTAGTGTTAACCTTCCTACATCTGCTGGTCCGAGGACTATAGGCCTGATAGATTTTTAGTTTAAACACTTAAAAAATTTGGAACTTAGTGTTAACCTTCCTACATCTGCTGGTTCGAGGACTATAAGCCTGATAGAGTTTTAGTTTAAACAATTAGAAAATTTGGAACTTGGTGTTAACCTTCCTACATCAGCTGGTCCGAGGACTACAGGCCTGATAGAGTTTTAGTTTAAACACTTAAAAAATTTGGAACTTAGTGTTAACTTTCCCACATCAGTTGGTTCGAGGACTACAGGTCTGATAGAGTTTTAGTTTAAACACTTAGAAAATTTGGAACTTAGTATTAACATTCCCACATCAAATGGTCTGAGGACTATAGGCCTGATAGAGTTTTAGCCTTCCTACATCAGATGGTCTGAGGACTACAGGCCTGATAGAGTTTTAGTTTAAACACTTAGAAAATTTGGAACTTAGTTGTAACCTTCCCACATCAGATGGTCCGAGGACTATAGGCCTGATAGAGTTTTAGTTTAAACACTTAAAAAATTTGGAACTTAGTGTTAACCTTCCAACATCAGCTGGTCCGAGGACTACAGGCCTGATAGAGTTTTAGTTTAAATACTTATAAAAAATTTGGAACTTAGTGTTAACTTTCCCACATCAGCTAGTCCGAGGACTACAGGCCTGATAGAGTTTTAGTTTAAACACTTAGAAAATTTGGAACTTAGTGTTAACCTTCCCACATCTGCTGGTCCGAGGACTACAGGCCTAATAGAGTTTTAGTTTAAACACTTAGAAAATTTGGAACTTGGTGTTAACCTTCCTACATCAGCTGGTCTGAGGACTACAGGCCTGATAGAGTTTTAGTTTAAACACTTAAAAAATTTGGAACTTAGTGTTAACCTTCCCACATCAGCTGGTTCGAGGACTACAGGTCTGATAGAATTTTAGTTTAAACACTTAGAAAATTTGGAACTTAGTGTTAACCTTCCCACATCAAATGGTCTGAGGACTATAGGCCTGATAGAGTTTTAGCCTTCCCACATCAGATGGTCTGAGGACTACAGGCCTGATAGAGTTTTAGTTTAAACACTTAGAAAATTTGGAACTTAGTTGTAACCTTCCCACATCAGATGGTCCGAGGACTACAGGCCTGATAGAGTTTTAATTTAAACACTTAAAAAATTTGGAACTTAGTA
The DNA here is from genome assembly GCA_023621385.1 of Quercus gilva. Lineage (NCBI taxonomy): Eukaryota > Viridiplantae > Streptophyta > Magnoliopsida > Fagales > Fagaceae > Quercus > Quercus gilva. The sequence continues at coordinate 4,825,682 of CM042475.1, read as the reverse complement.
TTAACCTTCCCACATCAGTTGGTCCGAGGACTACAGGCCTGATAGAGTTTTAATTTAAACACTTAGAAAATTTGGAACTTAGTGTTAACCTTCCCACATTAGATGGTCTGAGGACTACAGGCCTGATAGAGTTTTAGTTTAAATACTTAAAAAATTTGGAACTTAGTGTTAACCTTCCCACATCAGCGGGTCCGAGGACTACAGGCCTGATAGAGTTTTAGTTTAAACACTTAAAACGGAAAATCTGGAAATGCGATGTCTTTCCTCAACAAATGGGCGTTCTTGATAAGGGGAGCTTCCATTAACTAGTAATAATACATCTTCAGGTTGTTTACATTTCATGAGTGTGGTATTACAAGTTCATCTAAATCTTCCAGAAAGTACGCACCTACCTTGACCACTGAGGTGATGCGGTACGGTCCCTCCCAATTAGGCCTTAACTTTCCCCATGCCGAGTTCTTCGTAGTGCCTAGGACCTTTCTTAACACCAGAATCACTGGGTGCCAACGGTCTAAACTTCACGTTAGCGTCATATCCCTGCTTGAGTTTGTGTTGGTAGTATGCTAGTTGAACCATAGCCTTTTCCTTTCTTTCCTCGATTAGGTCCAAGCTTTTTTCTAGCAGCTCGTTATTAGTGGTTGTATTGAATGAGCTGGTCCTCATTATGGGGAGACCTGTTTCCAAAGGTATAACAGCTTCAGCTCCATACGTCATTGAAAAGGGGGTCTCTCTGGTTGATCTGCGAGGTGTGGTCCGATATGTCTAGAGGATGTGCAGTAGCTCTTCTACCCACTTTCCCTTGGCATCGTCTAGCCTCTTCTTGAGCCCATTAACGATGACTTTGTTGACGGCCTCGGTTTGTCCATTTCCCTAAGGGTAGGCTGGGGTAGAATACATGTTTGTAATTCCTAAGTCATCGTAGTATCTTCTGAAAGATTTGCTATCAAATTGAAGACTATTGTCCGAGATGAGGGTATGAAAGACTCTGAACTGGGTGACAATATTCTTCCATACAAATTTTTTGGCACCTACGTCCCTGATGTTCGCCAGGAGCTCAGCTTCAACCCATTTAGTGAAATAGTTTGTGCCGACCAGCAGGTATCTTTTGTTTCCAGCCGCTTTAAGGAAAGGGCTCACAATGTCTAAGCCCCATTGGGCGAAGGGCCAAGGGCTCATTATTGGGTTTAGGACTCCCCCCGGCTGGTGCATGTTGGGAGCGAATCTCTGGCATTGGTTGCATTTCTTTACATATTCTTGTGCTTCCTTTTGCATACCGGGCCACCAATAGCCTTGGGTGAGGGCCCTGTGCACCAAGGACCTGCCCCCAGTTTGGCTCCCACAAATCCCCTTATGTAACTCTTCTAGGAGTAATTCTGTTGCCTCGAGGTGCACGCATAGCAGGTATGGCCTAGTATAGTGAGGGCCCTGTGCGCCAAGGACCTGCCCTCAGTTTGGCTCCCGTAAATCCCCTCATGTAACTCTTCTAGGAGCAATTCCGTTGCCTCGAGGTGCACGCATAGCAGGTATGGCCTAGAATAGGAGCGCTTGTACAATTTCTTGTCCTCGGATAGCCAGAACTGAGGAGCCTTCCTGTGTATTTTCTCTGCCTCTAACTTTTCCTCGGGAAGAGTATCTTCTTTTAGGAACAGTGCTATGGGGTCCATCCAGCTTGGTCCCACTCTGACATGATGGACATGAATCGCTTTTTCTTTCATTTTCGCGGGCTTGCATAGGCCCTCTACGAGGATGACCCTTGGTAAGTTTTGCGCTGAGGACGTTGCGAGTGTGGCCAAAAAGTTTGCATGAGTGTTTCCGTTTCTGGGGACATGCGACAAGTGGAAAGACTCGAATTCTGACTGTATGCGCTTAACTTGGCCCAGGTATTCCTGCATCCTTTTATCTCACACTTCAAACTCTCCTTTCACTTGGCCGACAACTAGCCTCGAGTCAGAGAACATCTCTATTGCCTCTCCGCCCATCTTCTGAACCATGGTCATTCCCTCTAGCAGGGCTTCATATTCGGCTTCATTATTGGTGGCCGAGAAACCCAATCTTAGTGACTTCTCGATGATAATCCCTTCGGGGGACATTAACACTAACCCCACTCCGAATCCCTTTTGGTTTGCAGCGCCGTCAACATGAACTTTCCATGATAGGGGAACTTGCTGGGTGATTGTGCCAACTAATTTTCCATTCATGTGTTATGCCCTTATTCCTTCCTCTGGTGGGGATTTGGCGAACTCGACCATTAGATCTGCCAAGACTTAGCCTTTGATGGAGGTGTGGGGCATATATTTGATGTCGAAAGCCCCTAGGATTGTGGCCTATTTGGCGATTTTTCCAGCATAATTGGCACTTCAGAGCAGGGCTTTGAGTGGGAGCTGAGTCAGGATGACCACCGTGCGCGCTTGAAAGTAATGGGGGAGTTTATGCGTAGCGTGTACCACTGTCAGGACAGCTTTCTCCAGCAGTAGGTAGCAGGTCTTGGCTTCATGCAGTGACCTGCTCATGTAGTAAACTGGCTTCTGTTTGCTGCCATCGACTCGTATTAGAACTAAACTGATTGCATGAGGGGCCATGGTGATGTACGCAAATAGGACTTCATCCTCCTCAGGCCTAGACATAATGGGAGGTCGAGAAAGGTAATCTTTGAGCTGCTGGAAGGCTGAGGCGCACTCTTCGGTCCATTCAAACCCCTTCCATTTATTGTCATTTTGGTCTTCCAAATAGAGGTTTTGGGGGGATTTTGGTCAATTTTAGGTTTTATGGTAATTTCGGTCATTTTTTAAGTTTCAAGGTCATGTGATTATTTTTTTTTGTCCCAGGGGTATTTTGGTCATTATCAAGGTTTCATTATTATTTTGGTCATTTTTTAGGTTTTATGGTAATTTAGGTCTTTTCTTTTAGTTTCAAGGCCATTTGGTCAATTTTTGTTATTTGATTTTAAGGGTATTTTGTTCATTTTTTAGGCTTTGTGGTTATTTCGGTCATTTTGGTCATTTTTTTTTTTTAAAGTTTTAGGGCTATTCTAGTCTTTTTAGGTTCTAAGGGTATTTCGATCATTTTTTTAGGTTTCAGTGGTATAATGTACAATCAAATACGGGAACCATGAAATGTGAGAAAAAATAAGGGAACCACCGAATGTGACAAACGTACAGACACATGTGATGTTAGTACTACATAATGGGAGGACGGTATAATTAAATGTGAGAAAAAGAAAATAAGGAAACCGCCAAATGTGACAAAAGTACAGTCACATATGATGTTGGTATTGCACAATGTGAGGATGATACAATAAAATGTGAGAAAAAAATTAAGGGAACTACCAAATGTGACAAAAGTACAGTTACATGTGATATTGGTACTGCACAATGTGAGAATGGTACCATCAAATGTGAGAGAAAAAACAAGGAAACCACTGAATGTGACAAAAGTACAATTACATATAATGTTGGTACTGCACAATATGAAAATGGTACAATCAAACGTAAGAAAAAAATAATAATAAGGAAACCACCGAATGTAACAAAATTATAGTAAGATATGATGTTGGTACTACACAATGTGAGAATTGTACAATTAAATGTGAGAAAGAAAAAGAACCACCAAATGTGACAAAAGTACAATCACATGTGATGTTGGAACTACACAATATGAGGTTGGAATTGTACAATGTAAGGATGAAACTGTCAAATATGGAAAAAAAAAAAAAAAAAAAGAGTAAGAGGACCAACAAGTGTGACAAAAGAACTGTCACATGTAATATTGAAACTGCACAATGTGAGGATAGAATCGTCAAATGTGATAAAAAAAGTAAGGGAACTACCAAATGTGAGAAAAGAACTGTCACATGTGATGTTGGAACTGCACAATGTGAGGATGTAACCGTTAAATGTGAGAAAAAAGTAAGAGAACCACCAAATGTAAGAAAAGAACTATCACATGTGATGTTAGAATTGCATAATGTGAGGATGGAACTGTCAAGTGTGAGAAAAAAGTAAGGGAACCACCTAATGTGACAAAAGAACTGTCATGTGTGATGTTGAAACCGCACAATGCAAAGATGGAATCGTCAAATGTGAGAAAAAAAGTAAGGGATCAACTAAATGTGAGAATCAAATTGTCACGTGTGATGTTGAAACTGCACAATATGAGAATGTAACCATCAAATGTGAAAAAAAAAGTAAGGGAACCACCAAATGTGAGAAAAGAATTGTCACATGTGATATTGGAACTACACAATGTAATAATGGAACCGTCAAGTGTGTGAAAAAAGTAAGGAAACCACCTAATGTGACAAAAGAACTGTCATATGTGATATTAGAACCATACAATGTGAGGATAGAACCGTCAAATGTGAGGAAAAAAAAAAGTAAGAGAACCACCAAATGTGAGAAAAGAACTATCACATGTGATGTTGGAACTGTATAATGTGAGGATGGAACCGTCAAGTGTGAGAAAAAAGTAAGTGAACCACCTAATGTGACAAAAGAACTGTCACATGTGATGTTGGAACTACACAATGTGAGGATGAAATCATCAAATGTGAGAAAAAAGTAAAGGAACTACCAAATGTGAGAAAAAAACTGTCACATGTGATGCTAGAACCGCACAATGTGAAGATGAAACCGTCAAATGTGAGAAAAAAGTAAGGGAACCATCCAATGTGATAAAAGAACTATCATATATGATGTTGGAACCGCACAATGTGAGAATAAAACCATTAAGTGTGAAAAAAAAAAAGTAAGGGAACCATCAAATGTGAAAAAAAAACTATCACATGTCATGTTGGAACTGCACAATGTGAGGATGGAACCGTCAAATGTGAGAAAAAAGTAAGGGAACTACCAAATGTAAGAAAAGAATTGTCATATGTGATGTTGGAATTGCACAATGTGAGGATAGAACCATCGAATGTGAGAAAAAGTAAAGGAACCACCAAATGTGAGGAAAGAACTGTCACATGTGATGTTGGAACTGCACAATGTGAGGATAGAACTATCAAATGTGAGAAAAAAGTAATCTGGTGTAGCAGGTTACCTACTAGTGGGTACCGTACCCCCCTTTTTTTGGGGGATACAGTAGAATTACTCCAAAATGATAGGCCAACAATTAATAGAGTGGATGATAATTGGTCACAATATCTCTTATTTAAATGGTTGTTCAATTAAACCGATATTGATTATTAAAAAATTAAAAAAAAACCGATGTTTGAAGCCTTGATATTATTGAAGTCTGTCAGTCATTAGGGTAAGCCATTGAAAGAAAGGTTAATAAGGTGGCTAAATGAGTAAAATGGAAATCTAAGAAACTACTTCCTAGATTTATTTTCTATTAAAAAATAAATAATTTCCATATTGACATTTTTTTTGATTGTTTGTAATTAGGAGCGTGTATGGATCGAATTGGATTATGAATTTCTTAACATGACAAAGCCTTGATATTAGTGAAGCTCATTAGTTATTAGGTTAGGGTGAGCCGTTAAAAAAAAAAAAAAGGAAGCTTACTAATGGGTTAAGATAGTCAAATGGAAATCCAGGAAACTGCTTCCTAGATTTATTGTCCTTAAAAAAAAAAAAAAAAAAAAAAATCAAATCCATGCTGACATCTTTCCTAGTTTGATAGTAGATTGCAATTTTTTCTTTCTTCATTGGATGAAGAGATTTGAATTGTAAATATCTTGGAAATACTAAGAAGTGTTAACTAAGAAGTGAGAGATTTGTTTTAAAATGCACAACAAAAATTTTCTCCATAAGATAACAAATTGGATCCATGCATTGCTGATTATCGTTGCAACTAATACATGTAAAAAAAAATGTTCATAAAGTGTAGGAAATGCAAGTATAGGCTACTATATTTGAAAGATTTGTACTTCTCTTTCACAGTTTCACCTTTTATTCAATTTTATTTTTTCTCTAGATAATGATTATAAGAAAAAAGTTAATTATTGGATATTCAATAATTAATTAAAAAAATCAATAATTAAGCATATGCTTCAATCTAAATGCATTGAACATGTGATTTCCTAGATCATATATCATAAATAATGATTTGTACACAGCCTAAGGGAGAATGGAAAATATAGTTGACATAATTTTCCCATTTCATTGGTGGCTCAACTATATCTATTTGGGGAGAACTTATTTGACAAAAATATAGTTGTAGTACCTTCAAAAAAAGAATGTTTTTTGTAAAGTAGAACATAAATGAAATTAACTGAATAAGCTAGAACAAAGCTGAATTTTGTTTTGGCCCCCCAAATAAAAATGAGCTAACTTTCCATGTCCATGAATTTCTTAGCCTTCTTGTATACCTTCACCAAGTATCTCTTAAACCTCACAATATCAATCTTCAAATTTTGGGTCCTCATATATACCCTCATATTACTATAATTCCCATTAGCATAAGCATCTGGATTCTTTAGCACAAAGTCATTGGCCCCATATATTTCAGCTAAGCTACTTTCTTTTGTTTTTACCTTGTAGTCCATGCACTCCAATCCCAACTTCTTTGCTGGCCCTTTAAAACTTATATTCGAAGGCAAATCTACCCCAATTGGCACCACTTGCACCAACACTGCCCTTGGCCTTAGGAACAACATATGTGTTAGTCCTGCACTATGTACCCCCAACATTGCATTGCTAGAGTGAACTAGCTTAAATGCCTTAGCCAAAGATGTGTGTGTTGTTGTTGGGTCAAGAACATTTACATCAAATCCCACTTCCTCAATTGCCTTTATAACTTCTTTTTTGTTTAAAATTGCTCTCCCCACATCAAGTTTTCGAATTACAAACACAAGTTGTGGCCTGTTATAAGATGTAATTAGCACATCATCACCACCTTTTTTCTTGTATGAATTTTCTAGGAAAATTCGAAAATCAGTGAGGGGTTTTGGGTGGTGGGGTAGTAATGTGGGATCCACAATCATGGACCCATGTTTTATTAGCCCTATGATTGCTGATGGGAAGCAATGTGTGACTCTCTCTTTCTTGATATCAATGATTGGATAGTGACTGAATTGAGAGAGAATTTCAGCATACTTTTGGGGCCACCATAGATAATTGCAATCAGAGATCACAAGTTCGACATCTTGATTGTAGAAGAGGGAATTGATGGTGATGAAGAGGGGAACAAACCCATCACTGAAATCATGGAAGAAGTTTCCAGTGTACCCTCCTGCACTGAATACTAAGGCTGGACTATTGTGTGTGACTTTACATTGAGTGCTGTGTGGAGCTGAGGTGAGAGTCAACTCTTTGACTGTGGACATTGCTCCATTGTCCCATTTTCTAGGGTATGGTCTAAGTTTTCAACCATATGGGTTGTTGAGTAGAGTTGATGGGGTCCAATGCATAGAGAGTTGAGGTGATTGGTTCTAACAGTGTGGGACCATCGATTGAACACAGATCATAGTAAGCATGAGAACGGTTGCAGGTGATTTGTCCAGTTTGTTCTAATTGGCTCTGTGAAAATACGACTCTAAAGCGATTTAATTCTGTCAAAAAAAAAAAAAAAAAAAGAAAAAAAAAAAAGAAAAAGGAGAAGAAGTAATGAATATCACTATCAGTTCAACATACTATGGTTGATTCTCAAAAAAGAAAAAAGAAAAAAGAAAAAATTCAACATACTATGGTCAAAATGTGACTTATTGGGGGACATAATTCGACTTCCTACAAACCACTCTAAAATAGGTTCACGGAGTGTGATGTCGAATGCCATGCCATAAAAAAATTTGAGTGTGTTTTCCACATTACCAATTGATTTTGAGATAGAGTGGTACAACTCATAATTTGACAAATGGTATCAGAGTTAAGGTCATGCGTTTGAGTCGCGGTAGTGTCATTGTGAGGGAGGGATTATTGGGGGGGCCACAAGTCATCTATTTACAATCACTCTAAAAACAGATCCGTGGGGTGTGATATTGAATGCCATAAAAGATTTGAGAGTATCTTTCTTATTACCAATTGATTTTGAGATGAAGTGTCACAACTTACGGTCCAAAAAATACACTCATATTCAATCATATCAAAATTAGATTACAAAAGTTGTATTTATAGACTTTTTCATGTATTTATTATAACAGTAGACTTTTTCATGTATTTATTATAACAGAGGACTTTAGTATGGATAAATTGACTTGATTAGATGAGAAAAATGATTTTTTTTTTAATTTTATTGTTATACACAAAAATTAGAAACACAAATAAGTAAAAGCATTTGGTGTCATGCATTTTGGTAGTTTTGACAGAGAATAAGAGCATTTGTGTTATGCAAGCTTATGTGAAGCAGAACTTCAGAAGAATTTTGAGGTTTAATTCATCCAAAAAGAAAAACCAAAAAGAAAGAAAGAAATAGAAAGTTTAAGAGGGCATATGTGATATACCTTGAAAGATTGTCAAATTCGTTATAGCTGTGAGACTGAGATCTGAATTTTCCTTAAAACAAAACAAATCTGCATCTTTATAAGATGTAGATTTGAAATTTTTCTCAACACAAAAACTGATTTGCATCTTTCTTAAGATGTAGATTTGAATTTTTCTCAAACAAAAAAGAGATCTGCATCTTTATGAGATGCAGATTTAAATTTTTCTCAAATTTGATTTTCTTAATACATGCAAATTGTTGAAATAAAAAAAGAGATTGTGTATGATTGTGTTTTTTGTTTATTTTAATTCATGATTGCATAAATTTGGACTATGAGTGAAACTCTCTTCTTAAAAAAATCTTTTTCATTCTTTTTAACATATAACAAAACAGATTTGAATTTTTGTCATCAAAAATCATTCTTTTAAATATAACAAAACAGATTTAAATTTTTATCATCAAAAACCATTTTTTTTCTACATATTACAAAACAGATCTGATATTTTGACAAATCAAAATCATTTTTTTTATCATTAAAAAAAATCTGAATTTTTAAACAAAAAAGAAAAGAAAAGAAAAGAAAAGAGACTTCATTCATAAATAAATTTGTGTGATTTAATTTTAGTGTCACATGCTCCACATATCATTCATGACATGCATAACATAGTACATTGGTCACAAGAGTCTAGAAGATCAAACTTTGTCTGGGAGGAATGGATGCCTAACACCTTCCTATTCCGTAACCTAGCCTCTAGATTTAGGTTTTTGGTTTAGTAGATCTAGCCTTGTCTTCATTTGTTTTGGGTAGAATGTAACTAGGACAACAAGCCATGTAAATATTTGGTAGATTGTAACTAGGACCTGAAGCTATGTAACTTTTCAATTTTTCAGATATGTAATTTTTATTCAATCAATGAATGGAACTATTCAATCATGTATTTTGTAATTAGTATTTTTTCTTATTTTTTTTGTATAAAGAAAAATAAGTGGCTACTCCATACCACTTCCCCAAAAAGAGAGGTGCTCTTAAAAGGTACTTGAATATCTTTTTTTGAGGGACGCGTCTCTCACAATTAGCAAGACCGAAAACTGCATTACCTATGCCTTCACAAAATTAAGTGTTAGGAATTGGGAAAAAATTGACAGTTGATTTTGAGGACAACAAGCCTCCAAGAACAGGGGACAAGCGAGAACAGAGAGATAGAGAGAATAGAGAAAGGAATTCTGGAAACAACATTAATCAAGTTCATTCCCTTTCCATACACCTCTCCCTAGTCTAATACCCCTCAGTAACTAACTCTAAGCCAGCTCTGTAACCACCTTGCCATCCCATTCACTCCAACTAACTAACTATATCAACTAACTCTAATGCCACACAATATTGATATAAACATATCACCAATACAAGCAACACAAGTATATCTATACTAAAATACAAGTATACAATGCCAGCTAATCAAATACAACATTATCTAAAGCACAGACACATTATACACTCAAGCTACACTGGCACATGCACACCTCATCAACAGCAGATGCACCCCACATCAGCAGCCCACGCACACCCTGCAACACCTCACCATGCAACAACACAAGTATGCCTCATCAGCACCACACACACTCCCCATTAGCACTCCATACACATATACACCTACACACTCCTAACAACCTCATATACAGCATAAAAATAAGATTTTTCTCTCAATATTCTGTCAACCTTGAGCTATATATATTTCATCAATATCTTCTTAGCATACTTCTAATATGAACAAAGCACCAAGTTTTTACCAGTGTTTTGTACCTTCTCCAACCATTGCTTTAAAAAGTCAAACCTGAAACAAAAACTAAAATACCCAATTCCAAAGAAGACCTAAATCATGCTAAACTTAAAAAATCAGATCTCAATCCAAAGTGACTTGAACAGAGAAAGGGAGGGTTGGACGGTTTTTTGTCATAAATTAAAAGGTGACTTGAACATGGAAATATATAGAGCATGTAAAGACAGAGCATATATCCACAAAAGAAAAAAAAAAAAAAAAATACAAAGCATGTACCCACAAATTTTTTCAGTACCCAAAAGAGAATAAATAGATCATTAGCAAGAACAAATAAAGTATGCACAAATCCGAAAACTTTTCAACAAATATTTCAAAATCTCTGGTGGTATCTGGTGGTTTTTGGTAGTAGATCAGTGTTGCTTGGTGTTTTGTTAATCAAAAACTCTTCCTTCAAAATGTTTTTCTCATGTCAGATATAGACATAAATAATTTTTTTTTTAAAATATATAGAGGAGAAGAAGAAGAAGAAAGAAGAAGAAGAAGAAGAAGCAGAAAAAGAATGAAGAAGAAGAAAGAAGAAGATGAGGAAGAAGATTCGACGGATGACAAAGGCAAGAGAGACTTTTACCACGGAAAGGCTTGTAATAGCACGGAGAGGGCAGAGCAGAGAGATGAGAGGAATCTGGCATGAGTGTTATCTTTTGATTTATCAAAGGGTAAAATTAGATTTTCAATAAAATGTGAAGGATTTATGAACGCGCATGGGATTTTGGAAAATGCTTTGAACAACTGCTTTTGCGCACGGGCATTCCCCATCACATTTTCAAAACGCAAATTTTTCTAAAAAACCGCTTTTTAGACTTCACCAAACGCATATTTTCTTTTTATGGTTTCAAAAAATGCTTTTTGGGTTGGGAAAGTGCAAACAAACGGGCACAAAAGCCAGTTACATTTTAGAGAGTTTGGTTTAAAATTAGTTTAAAATTATTTAAAAATACGTTTGCATTGCCACCATTTTTTTCTTTTATTATTATTATTATTATTATTATTATTATTATTATTATTATTATTATTATTATTATTATTATTATTATTATTATATAGATATTATAGGATTTGAAACTTATTACATTCTTTTTATATGAAAATTGTTTTTTAACTACTAAGTCAAGTTATCAATGAATTTTGGCTTCGTTCTTGGTATATGTAAGATTTTAATTTAGATTGGTTAATGTTATGCTTGGATCTTCATAGTCGATAGGGGCATCAATTAGAGGTGGCGAAATTTGTTACAACCTGTGAACCCGACACGACATGAAGTTAACAAGTTATGGGTTGAGGCTTAACAGATTTTAATAAAAAGGTTTCTATCATAGTTTACCCCTCTAAATAAATGCAAATTTGACATTATTTCATTACATCAATTATATTGGGGGACCACAATTTAACTCCCTACAACCACTCTAAAAACAGGCCCGTGTGGTGTGATGTCGAAGGCCATAAAAGACTTGTGTGTGTCTTCCTCATCACCAATTAATTTTGAGATGGAATGACATAACTCACGATTTGATAAATAGTATCAGAGCCAAGGACTTGGGTTCGAGTCATGGGAGTGTCATTGTGAGGGAGGGATTGTTAGGGATACCACAATTTGACTACCTACAACCACTTTAAAAACAAGCCCGCATAGTGTGATGTCGAAGGCCATAAAAGATTTGAGTGTGTCTTCTTTATCACCAATTGGTTTTGAGGTAGAATGACATAGCTCATAGTCCGAAAAATTATATATTCATACTTTTTTCTTTTTCTTTCTCTTTCTTTGTCGATTCAAGTTTAAAAATGTAGTTTTCCAAACAAATAAATTAAAAGGCTTTGATTTGCCCCCCCTAATTGTTGTGAAACTCTAAAAATGAAGATTAGAGCAGACCAATTTCGTTAAGTTGATACTTAAATTTTCTCTGTAATTTTTCAAATTTGAACTCTCTCTCTCTCTCTCTCTCTCTCTCTCTCTCTCTCTCTCTCTCTCTCTCTCTCTCTCTCTCTCTCTCTCTCTCTCTCTCTCTCTCTCTCTCTCTCTCTCTCATTATTAATTTACTAGTACAAAACTAACCGAGAATTAGAATGGAGTAAAAGATTTTAGTCTTTGCTTAACTCTCAAGTTTTTGATATACTAATTACTAGTATGGTTATTCATTTATTCTTAAAATTTTTTTTAGGGGGTCTTTTTTATGTCCACCTATATAAAATGTATTTAAAACTAAGTTGTTCTTGTGCTTTAAACAACTTAAACTATCCATTCAAACGAGAGAGAGAAATGTTGGGTGTAGTAGGCAATGGTGATATTGTCTTGTGTATTCATTTTCATATTAGATGAGGAACTTTTTTTTTTTTTGGAGAATCCAAAAAGAGTAGCTCATGTGTGTTATCACAGCTGACCACACCCTATAGATATATCACTTGTGGGTACCACCAGCACATAATGGTGCCCGCGACTTTACTCCACCCATGCGCATCGTTTTTTTTTTAGAAACCAAAGTCCAAACCCCCCACCCGTGGAGTACGAGGACTCAAACCCACGCCTGGCACAACCATCAAGAAGGGGGCAACCACTACGCCACACTAGCTTGTAGTATTAGATGAGGAACTTGAGCGTGTGATCTTCATCCAATGTAAAACATTTGTTTTCGTATAATATAGAAATGATAATCTCTTATAAAATTTTAAAGCACTGGCTCCATTTCATTATTAGTTTCGTATCAGTGATTTTTTTCCTTTAAATCCTATTACCGTGCACTCTTGACATAATGGTCACTCCATAAGAAATTCATTAGTAAACATATTTAACAAACTTCTTATGCTTATCTCAAAGCTTCTGTTTTTGTTTATCTCAAACTTTGAATTATAAACAAAAAGAATTAAAAAAAAAATACAAATACAAAATACACTTATTAAATCATCTAGTGTCCTTTCAATATGCAGGACCATTATCACTATCCCTCTTTCTCCATGAATTTCTTGGCCGTCTTGTACATTTCCTTCAAGTACTCCCTAAACCTAACCAAATCCAACTTAACATTTTGCTCCTTCAAATATATGCTCATAATCTCAGCGGACCAATTCTTTCCTCTATAAGCAACTGGGTCTTTTATCATCATGTCGTCCTTGTCATATTTCTCTATCAAACTGCTCTCCTCTGCTTTTATCCTATACTCCATGTACACTAACCCCATATCCTTAGCTGATTTTTCAAAGCAAACCTGTGACACCCATTCAGCCCCAAGTGGCACCACTTGCACAAACACAGAGCCAGGTCGAAGAAACAATGAATGTGTAAGTGCTGCACCATGTATTCCAATCATTGCATGGCTCGAATTTATTAATGCATAAGATTCCTTCAAAGGGGTTGTAGTTCTTGGCTCAAAAAGAATCACATTAAAACCAATTTTTTCAGCTTCAAGTTTTACTTCATTTTGGTTCAAGAGTACACGACCAACACCACCACTTCGACTAGCGAACACTAGAATTGGCCTAGACTTTGAATGTTTAAATTTAGAGGGATAGTTTTGGTTTTGGTTTTGGTTTTGGTTTTGGCCATATGCCTTGTCTAGGAAAGCACGAAAATGAGTGAAGGTTATTGAGTTTGGTGTTAATTTAGGGTCTATAGTCATAAAGCCATGTGTTATCATGCCCACACTGGCAGAAGGAAAACAATGAGTGATATTATCATTATCCAAGCCTATGATAGGGTACTTACTGAAAGTATGTATTATTTCTATATACTTACTAACCCACCAATCACGAGCCTTCGATATCACGAGAATAACATCTTGATCAGGATAGACTGAATTGACGGTGATGAAGAGGGGGATGAAGACATCATTGAAGTCATGGAAGAAGTTCCCAGTGTACCCGTCCGCACTGAATACTAGGGCTGGGGCCTTGTGTTGGATTTTACATTTTGGGCTTGATGGGCCTGAGATGAGTGCGACCTCTTTGATTCTAGGCATTGTGAAACTCTCCCATTTTCGTGGATAGGGCCTCAATTTTTCCACCATGGGCTTTTGTGGGGTAGAAATGGTAGGGTCCATTAGAACGAATGTTGAAGTAGTGGGGTCTAGGACTGTTGGGCCATTGATTGAACAAATGTCGTAGAAATTGTGAGTACGGTCACAATTGATTTCTTTTGCTTGAGTGGATTGTGGAAATGGTGGAGTGAGTGTTTCCCTCGTGTTGATTGATTTGGGTAACCTGTGTTTTCTACCTGCAATTATAAGAAAGTCCCAAAAATAAGTTTAGAGATAGGAGGCTATTTCAATTTTGTCAACCAAATTTATATTATCAATTGAAAAATGATATATTAAGAGAATCTCAAAAAAAAAAAAAAAGCCACTTAATTGATAATTTTAAATCTCGAGAAGCGATAAGTATTTAAATACTATGTGACACGTGAGATCCAGTTAGTTTAACTAGTAAAGTTTCTGATGGTTGAATAAGAGATCTAGGATTCAATCCTCGTCTATACCAAAAACTGATTGGTGTTTTGGTTTAATAATAAAGAGCTATTCTTAAGAGCAGACGCTATAGGTTGAAACTATCTTAAAAAGAAAAAAAAAAAAAAAAAAAAAAAAAAAACTATGTGACATATTGACCTATAATTGATCATTTTATATTGCTCTTTGTGCCACTTGACTCCATTTAATTGGTAGGATAATAAATGCCATATTTATACTTAAATTTTAAAGGGAAATAGGAAATCTTAAGGTTGATCAATTTGACAAATGTCACAAGATCCAAATGGAAATAAATCATTTGATAAAATATTACTAAGCATCTTCACATAGTGATTAAGTTGTGATCAAGCGGTTGGTCTATTAATACTGAATAGATGCCTCTTGACAATGTAACTTTTGTCTCAGTCCCTCCAATCCAAAATCTCCATAATATTTTAAATTTTTTATACGATGAGAACTAGATACCTAGGATGAAGTATCTTCTAATATACATATCAACAAAGTCAGAAAATAAAAGTTTTATTTATTTATTATTTTATAATTCAATAGTTATAACAATGAATGAAATATTTGAATTTTGGATATCATAAACATACTAAGAGGCATTAACCAGTTCAGCTATATGACTCTTGTCAACTAGAAAACAGGTTAATGAGTGATAAAGGATAGCACGAGGGAGTTTAGTGGAACTCATTCTTACAAAGGCTTGGTATGTTGTAATAAGAGATATTCATCACTTAACCACAAGACTCTTCACCTTATTGTGACTGATTTTGATCACAGAGAGTCTATGTGACGCGTAGATTATTGAGACAGCAAATGTAAGTGCCTTCACACAACGAACGATGAGAATGTAAAAGGGTTTTGCAACACATACCTTGAATGCTCTTGGTCGAACGTGACATATTCATTCTCGTTACTGGTGATAAATATAAGTAAAGCTGAAATACCAAAAAAATGACTGTTATTGCAAGGCATGTTGAACCTCTCTTCTTCATATCGCTATACGATCCAAGCTGTTCTGTAGATTATTTCGATTTTGATACCAAGATTGAAGCTTTCCTATCTATTCGTCCTTTTCTGGGCATAAACTATAAACAATCAACAGATATCCCACCTTGCTGGCTCTAAAGCTCCTGTAATTGAAGATCTTCAATCTAAAACTTCCAGCAAAATAGAAAGTGTTAAAAAAATGGTATTATTGAAGAACAAAGAAGTCTAAGAAATTTGTAAATCTTTTGCTCAATCTGATGTCTGATTTTCTTTACTTAAATCTTTCTATGGAAGAAGTTTTTGGAGAGAGAGAGAGAGTGCAACCTCATGGAAGAGACGTGGGAAGCATTAGGAGGGTGCAAGCTCACACGTTAGGCTGTGATTTAAAAGAGACAGCTAAATTACATTATAAAAGTATTTGAGTAGAGAAAGACATCCTAACTTAGCTCCCCCTAAAAAAATAAGGAAAAAAAAGAGAATCCAAAATGCCCAATCAAAGCTCAATGATGATTGTTTCTCAAAAAAAAAAAAAAAAAAAAAAAAAAAAAAAAAAAAGCTCAACGATGATTAATCATTTTTGCTAAGTCGAAAATGATTAATGTGATGTAATGTCGATCGTGAGTTAGAGTGGATTTTTCTTCACATAATTGAACAACACTTTTTTTATTTTATTTTATTTTATTTTATTTTATTTTTTATATAGAAGAAATTGAACAACACTTGGTTGAAGCAAAATGTTATTGACATAATTTAAAAGTTTACCTTTGTACATAATTGGAGAATGAATGTATTATTTAAAACTCGTCAAAGATATGAACCAAATACCCACGCTAAGATCACATTCTTGTTTTGGTTATCTATATATATATATATATATATAAAACCGAAGCCTTTGAAGCTCTTACAATTTTCCACATCATCACTATTTTCTTTTTCTTTTTATTTTAGATTCTTTTTATTTTAAGTTTTATATCTTATATAGAATCCACCAAAAAAATAATAGACAAAATTTTAAATTTTTATTAATATCAATAATATTGAAAAACGTATATAAACTTGGAAGCCTATTTAAGGGCTCCATAAAACTTGATGGACAAGAAAATATATTCTAAAATAAACCCTAATTAATAACTAACCATAATAGGAACCAAATTTGACCTAAAAAAACATTAAAAGAACCTAAAAACAAGAAAATAAATCACCTAGACCTAAAATAACGTTTTTTGCATAAAAATACCAAAATTAAATAATTACAAAAATTAAATTGTAAATTCTATCCTACATCAACTTATCACAAAAATCATCTATATTTATTATTATTATTATTATTATTATTATTATTATTATTATTATCTATATATTTTATATATAAAACCGAAGCCTCTGAAGTTCTCACAATTTTTCACATTATCACTATTTTCTTTTTCTTTTTATTTTAGATTCTTTTTATTTTAGGTTTTATATCTTATATAGAATCTATCAGAAAAACAATAGACAAAAGTTTGAATTTTTATTAATATCAATAATATTGAAAAACGTATACAAACTTGGAGGCCTATTTAAGGGCTCCATAAAACTTGATGGACAAGAAAATATATTCTAAAATAAGCCCTAATTAATACCTAACCATAATAGGAACCAAATTTGACCTAAAAAAACATTAAAAGAACCTAAAAATAAGGAAATAAATCACCTAGACCTAAAATAATGTTTTTTGCATAATTACAAAAATTAAATTGTAAATTCTATCCTACATCAACTTATCACAACACCCTAACAATTACCATCTCAAAACCCTAAACTCAACTTCACTTTAAGATTAAAAAAATAAGAAGGAGAGAGACTCATGTAAAAAAAAAAACATAGGTTTTGTCTTTTTTATTTGCTTTCATATGTGCCTGAAATTTTCATTCTATCTTATTGTTTTATTATATTTAGAATTGATTTTCTTCTAAGTATTTGGGTTAATCTCTATATTTTGATAGTGTTTTTATGGGTTTGGTTTTTGGGTTGAAATTCTAATAATTATTTTATATTGTATATGGCAGATGAAGCATCTCTATTTTTTGGAGAAAAATCAAAGCTGCAACTTATATCTTCTAGCCCAAGGTGTGGTAAATTTTTATATGTTCTTACTTTATTAAAAATTTTTATTTGGGTTCATGTGATTTTTTGTTTTTTTATTAAAGTTTTGATTTTTGGTTGATTAATTATTTGTTTGGATTAATTTCAATTAATTATTTGTTTGGATTCAACGTAAAAAATAATGGAATTAGGTGTTATAAATTTGATAATGTTCCATGTTTTAAATTGTTTATATTATTTAGACTCCTGGTAGGACTCTCTCTTCTCTCCTTAAAACCATAGCAATTACCATCTCAAAATCCTAAACTTCACTTTAAAATTAAAAAAATAAGAAGGAGAGAGACTCAACTAAAAAAAAAAAAAAAAAAAAACGTAGGTTTTGTCTTTTTTATTTGCTTTCATATGTGCCTGAAATTTTCATTCTATCTTATTGTTTTATTATGTTTAGAATTGATTTTCTTCTAAGTATTTGGGTTAATCTCTATATTTTGATAGTGTTTTTATGGGTTTGGTTTTTGGGTTGAAATTCTAATAATTATTTTATATTGTATATGGCAGATGAAGCATCTCTATTTTTTGGAGAAAAATCAAAGTTGCAACCTATATCTTCTAGCCCAAGGTGTGGTAAATTTTTATATGTTCTTACTTTATTGAGAATTTTTATTTGGGTTCATGTGATTTTTTGTTTTTTTATTAAAACTTTGATTTTTGGTTGATTAATTATTTGTTTGGATTAATTTCAATTAATTATTTGTTTGGATTCAACGTAAAAAATAATGGAATTAGGTGTTATAAATTTGATAATGTTCCATGTTTTGAATTGTTTATATTATTTAGACTCCCGGTAGGACTCTCTCTTCTCTCCTTAAAACCCTAGCAATTACCATCTCAAAATCCTAAACTTCACTTTAAAATTAAAAAAATAAGAAGGAGAGAGACTCAACTAAAAAAAAAAAAAAAAACGTAGGTTTTGTCTTTTTTATTTGCTTTCATATGTGCCTAAAATTTTCATTCTATCTTATTATTTTGTTATGTTTAGAATTTATTTTCTTCTAAGTATTTGGGTTAATCTCTATATTTTGATAGTGTTTTTGTGGGTTTGGTTTTTGGATTGAAATTTCTAATAATTATTTTATATTGTATATGGCAAATGAAGCATCTCTATTTTTTGGAGAAAAATTAAATCTGCAACCTATGTCTTCCAACCCAAGGTGTGGTAAATTTTTATTTGATATATTATATATGAATTTTTTGAATTTGAAGGGTTTTGTTTGGTTTTGAAGTAGAATTTGGGGATTCTATAAAATTTGGAAGGTTTAAGTTTTGGGGTTTTTGGTATTTGCGTCTTAGTAGGTTGATCTTAATTCTTTACCTTATATGTTTTTGTTTTATTGAGAATTTTTATTTTGGGTTCATGTGATTTTTTGTTTTCTTAATTAAAGCTTTGGTTTTTGGTTGATTAATTATTTGTTTGGATTAATTTCAATTAATTATTTGTTTGGATTCAATGTAAAAGATAATGGAATTATGTGTTATAAATTTGATAATATTCCATGTTTTGTATTGTTATTAATAGACTAAATAAGATTTGTTTTTATCTTTATAGTTTATATCAGTTTTGAGTGTGTGTATATATATAACTTTTGGGAATCTTGCTTTATTAATTTAAGAATTGTAAATTACTTTGTAGGTTTCAGTAACTATGCACCTGCAGTGAGACATTGACAATATAAGCATATATATATATATATGGTATTAACATTTTATAAAAATCTTTCTTACAACCCAATGACATTCTATGTTAGATAACACTTCTAAACTATAGAAAAGCATAGAAGTTAAATATTTATTCCCATTGTATTTTATTTAATTATGACAAATCTATTTTTTTTAAACGCTAACTAGCAAAATGTCTATAATATGCATATTATTAACCCAATTTTCTATTTCTAAATTTCTTAGATTTTATTATATCAATTTTTTTTCTTTTAAATTCTTGGTGGGCAAATCAGTTTCTCACTAATTCTTTTACCTTAACGTGATGTTGGTTAATTGTCCTTTTATTTAACTATCCCGTGCATCGCACGGATTAGCGACTAGTTTAATAGGTTTGTGTTCTAGTGCAATAATTTTTTCCCCTAAGTCAACCAACATAACATCCAAATCCAATGCATCCTGGAAGCTGACACGTAGTGAGGCAATATTATTAGTATGAAAAATATTTATTTGTACACTTTTTGTGTTCATATCTACATATTTTATGCACCCCCCCCCCCCCCCCCCCCAAAAAAAAAATTAAACATATTTTATGCACAACCCATGAAAGACAGGATTATCTAGGTTGAGTTAATTAAAAGAAAACACCAATTGAATAGCCTTTTTTGTAAGTAAATTGATTCCTTTGTGTTGCATTCTGGTTAGTGAATTATATACAATTTTTTTTCCTTGTGTTTATATGTCATATAGAAAACTAATAAATTACGAATTTAGAAGATTCTGCTAGCTGTATAGGCTTTTTTTTCTTTTTAATAATTCAATAACTAAGCAAACATTGTGGAATCTTTTTTTCTTTTTAGTAATTGAATAGTTACAACAATAGGAGTTTAAACTCTAACTCTCCTAATAAATAAATAAAAAGTTGTGCCACTGGGTTATAGGGCCCTTGATAACAAAAGTAAGCATTAGGAATTCTAAATAAATGTTTTTACAAAAGACTTAAACAATCTCATTTTTATTCAAAGTGATATTAATGGTGACTTTTTTTTTAAGGTGACAAATACCAGTATACCATATCAAGTTATCAACAAACCCTTCAATAATGAATTTTCATGTTTAGTAATTAAAGGGGTTTGCTGTAAATAGAGTTGAGATTTTTTGCACTAATGAAGCCAAAAACTCTTAAAGCCATACTCAATTATCATTTCACGTAAGTTCTACTTTGGCAATTTGCTCACTTTGTCAATAATCAATATCATATTGAATAGCAGCTAAATTGTCCACCCATTTTTTTTACCAGGTTGAATGTAATCCATTAATAAAAGTATTTAAAATTTGAAAGCATAACTAGCTAATGGAAAATACTTTTGCTCATGAGATAAATATATAAATTATTATAGAAATTTTAGAGTTCTAGATTTTACGGTATTTTTAAGGATTTAGCTTATATTTATACATCATGATATATGAAGATGCATTACAAAATCCTATAATACAACCGTCTTTATGATTTTTAGTTTCAAAAAAATTCTGCCTCATGGTTTTCCAAGGCAACATGTTGATTTAGGAAATGGTATGTTTTACCATATCCTAGTAAACTACTCCTTACACCACAATTATGTACCAAAATCCCATCTAGGTCAGGTTTCTCTACATACACATACACAAAATGTTGAGGAACATCATATATAGCTATTATTTACAAAAATTTCAATCCAGCAATAATAGAAAGAATGAATCAAATTCTATCTCTATCTACAATTTTTAGAGCCTTAATCTTGAAAGATAATATGTTGATTTTAAAAACCATATATATTAATTAACTATAGCTTTTGTACAAGTCCTCTTGACAAATTGTTTTGTGAATGTAAAGAAACCCCTATTCAATTTTCTTGGTTAAGTTTCCCTATCAATATCCATACCTCCAATGACAAGCTCCTTGCATTTTAGGAGATTCTTTCATTGTCGTAATTGAGTCGTGGGCACTATGAATGGACAGAAATTTGTCAAGTGTAGGAGACAGAAAATTGAGTCATGGGTAATTAAAATTGGTAGCCAATTTTCAAATTCTTGATTGCAAATAATTACACGAGAAGCAGAGCTTTCAACGGAAAAGGGTACATCATATTTAATGAGAGAGGACCTAATTAAAACAATGTTGTATTAATTTGCAGAATAGTTTTAGTTGCAATGGTACAAAATCATAGAAACTCGGACACAATGTGGAACTTGTTAGGAGGTTAAGGTGCTTCAATGTTTGTGAGAGATAGAAGTTCATTTTTAGTAAAAAGTTGTAGGAACTATAGCAATTTTAGTAAAAATTTGTAGGACCTTTCCGAATTCTTGTTTGCAAATAATTATATGAGAAGAATATTCAAAAGAAGATGGTTTCTCATATTCTATAAGTGGACCAAGTCGTTAATCAATAAGTGTCATTGTATTTGCAATTAGAAATTCGTGAAAATGCAAAAAAAAAAAAAAAAAAAAAAAATACCACATTAGAGGTCATTACATTTGGTAAATCGTAGCAACGAATGTAGTCTCCCTTTTTCTTTCCTTTAATTTTTTGATAGTTACAAGTTACAACAATCAGAGAGGAGAAATTTGAACTCTAATTCTCCTAGTAAAAACAAAAAAAATTATGCCATTGAATTACAGGACTCTTGACAATGACAATAATCATTAGGAATATCAAATAAAATGTTTTCTCAAAAGGCTTGAAGTCTTAAACAATATCATTTTTATTCAAAATGATATTAGTGGTGACATTTTTTTTGTAGGTGACAAATTCCATATCAACAAACCCATTTAGTAATGATTTTTTGAAAATTTAGTAATTGAAGGGGCCTGCTGCAATTAGAGTGGAGATTTTTTGCACTAATCAAATCTAAAAACTCTGAAAGGCATACTTTGACACCCAATTATTATTTCACATAAGTTCCACTTTTACAATTTGCCCACTTTGTCAAGATCATATTAGAGAATAGAGAACACCTAATAAATTTGTTTGATTAGGTTGAATGCAATCGCTTAGTAAAAGTTTTTTAAATTTTAAAACATAACTAGCCAATGGAAAATACTTTTGCTACATGTGATAAATATATTAATTATTATATAAATTTTAGTCTTTTATTTAATGGTATTTTTAGGGTTTTAACTTATTATACATGTGAATATAAAGATGCATTACAAAATCTTATAATACAACCATCTTTATGATTTTTTTTTAGGTAATTCGATAGTTACAGCGGAGGAGGGGTAAGGGAAATTGGAACCCTTAATGTCAAGGACAAATAAGAAGATCCCAACCAATTAAACTACAACCATCTTTAAGATATTTAGTGTCTGTTTGGCTAGCTTATTTTTTATCAACTTATTTTTGCTACTATTCATGGGTCCTATTGTACTATTTCAACTAACATTTACCTTTATCTACAGTACTTTCAGCAAAAAATTTTCAATTTCTGCAAAATAAGCAGATCCCAAACAGACAAGGACAAACCTACACTAGGGCCGAGGGGGGCCATGCCCCCCCCCCCCCCCCCACAACCCCCCCATTAAAAAAAAAAAAAAAAAAACTAGTATACAAAAAATTAAGATTTGCCATTAAATATATATATATATATATATATTGTCTCTCGTCCTCTAAAATATTTAGATATTGACCTACAAGAAAATAAATAAATAAATAAATAAAATTCATATCCCTTTAACTACAAAATAAAATAAAAAAATAAATATGGACTAAACAAAAATCACGCACAAAAAAAAAAAAAAAAAAAAAACACTTATTTTGTATGTTATACTTTGTTGATGTATTTTATAATATGAAATGTTTAAGAAATACTTATTTTATATATAGTGTAAGGACTCAATTTGTAATGGACCCTTAACAATAAAAATTTGTAGAGTGTGGGTAAAAGGGCTTGGCAATATCGAAGTAAACAACGGTTAATATAAAGTTTGTAACAGGTAATAGAAGACATGAAATTCATAGGAATCTTCTCAAAGAAACTTGGCTAAGTGTTTTTTTAGAGAATGATCAACACTTTGGTTATGTGTTTACGAAGCATATTTGTCCTCGGCTCAGGCCGAGGATCTATTTCTCTCAGAGTTGATAGATATTCTGTCCTTCTTTTCCGGACCCCCTTCTCATATGTTGGGAATCCTCTAGGTTATATAGTATTGTTTTAGTTAATCTCAGCCATCCATCTGTCGGTTATTCGGTCACTGTGGATAAGGGTTTGTCCCATCATTTGATTTTGCAGGCTTTATGTTAGTTCTCAGCCGTCTTTGCAGGGTTTCTATTAGTTGGAGTGACCAAGGCACTGGGTCCGCTGGTCACATCACCATTAAAGCGGTCAGAATGTTGGTGGGATATGTTTAAGGGATAAGGGATATTTTTCCTTTATCAATCGTTGGTGCGCCGAGGAGGGGGGAATCCTCGGCGAGGCCTTTGGACGTCTTGGGTTTCTTCCCTTTTGTCCTCGGCTCGGGCCTTGGGCCGAATATAGAGTGGGCCAGGGTGGTTGGTACTTGGGGCCCCACAATAGCCCCTCAAAATTCTGCTGCACGTCCCCTTGGGCGGGGAGGAGGATTTTGACTTTCCTAGATGTATGCCCGTGCTCTGCTGAGCCTTACCTACTGAGCCTTACTTCTTTGTTATTGTTATCGTTATTTTAGCTTTTTTTGCGGCTTTCTTTTGGTGCGAAAGGCCTGTTCGGGGAGTACTTCTTTGTTAGTTCCTCTAGGAGAGGTAGGATTAAATCCTGTGGTGTTTTTAATGCTCGACATCACTTGGTTTTCGTTCCTAGTAAGGTTTATCGTTTAATGCCCAAAGATTGGTTTTTGCTAAAGTTTAGAGCCGTGGTTAACGTAGAGACCCTGGTTCTGCTTGTCGCGTATGTCGCCCTATAGAGACTAATTTTCGCATGGGCTCGGGTCTGAGGATCATGCAAGACCTTGGCTTTTCCTAATGCTTAGTATTTCGTGAGGATGTGCTCTTCCTGTTGGCCTTAGCCCTTGGACTATGCAGTGCACAAGATTTGCTTAAAACTTGGTTTTCTCATTTTCGTCTGAGGTCTCTGGTTTCCCCATGAGGCTTGGGTCCGAGGACCATGCAAGGCTTTGGTTCTGTCCAGTACCTAGTTTTCTCATTTTTCATCTGAAATATCTGGTTTCCCCATGAGGCTTGGGTCCGAGGACCATGCAAGGCCTTGGTTCTGTCCAGTACCTAGTTTTCCCATTTTTCATCTGAAGTATCTGGTTTCCCTATGAGGCTTGGGTCCGAGGACCATGCAATGCCTTGGTTCTGTCCAGTACCTAGTTTTCTCATTTTCATCTGAAGTATCTGGTTTCCCCATGAGGCTTGGGTCCGAGGACCATGCAATGCCTTGGTTCTGTCCAGTACCTAGTTTTCTCATTTTCATCTGAAATATCTGGTTTCCCCATGAGGCTTGGGTCCGAGGACCATGCAATGTCTTGGTTCTGTCCAGTACCTAGTTTTCCCATTTTTCATCTAAAGTATCTGGTTTCCCCATGAGGCTTGGGTCCGAGGACCATGCAATGTCTTGGTTCTGTCCAGTACCTAGTTTTTTCATTTTCATCTGAAGTATCTGGTTTCCCCATGAGGCTTGGGTCCGAGGACCATGCAATGCCTTGGTTCTGTCCAGTACCTAGTTTTCTCATTTTCATCTGAAATATCTGGTTTCCCTATGAGGCTTGGGTCCGAGGACCATGCAATGCCTTGGTTCTGTCCAGTACCTAGTTTTCTCATTTTCATCTGAAATATCTGGTTTCCCTATGAGGCTTGGGTCCGAGGACCATGCAATGCCTTGGTTCTGTCCAGTACCTAGTTGTCTCATTTTCATCTGAAGTATCTGGTTTCCCCATGAGGCTTGGGTCCGAGTACCATGCAATGCCTTGGTTCTGTCCAGTACTTAGTTTTCCCATTTTATTTATTATTTTATCTATTTATCCGTAACCGTTTAACTCTACATTACTATAATTTACAATAAGCATTAAATAAATACACTTTTTAAGCAAAGTAATAATAAATGTGGGCTGGAGTTGGTGGAGGATAAGACCTTGCCCTGTTCCGGCTCTTCATTTGATGGGACTCTTCTGATTACGAGGCGTCTCCTGGGTTGTCCGAGTAACGCGTTGCGACGCTTCGGTTCCTTCTCGTTAATGAGGTGCCTCCTCATTAATGTCAGTCGTGGATCTGCGAGGATCTAACGGCTGATAAGCCCCTTGGAACTTGGGGCGGAATTATTGCCTCCGGAAATCTCTCCCTGGGATTTAATGCAGACTGGCCCTCACTAATATTCCGCCTTCTATATAAGGCGTTTCTAGGGCAACCTTCTTCTTCACACTTGACAAACACTCGTCCTAAATTTCTCCCAAAAACACTGCCCAAAGGTTCAGCAAGACATAGCCATTTGAGCCCCTTTGAATGAATTGGCCCCGGGAAAGGGCGGTCCTGAGGATGCACAGCCCCCATCAGGAGCCGAGGATGAAACTCCGATCCTGGACGCCTATTTAGGGTTGGGGTAGGAGAGATTCGAAGATTCTCCTTCTTTTCAACCTAACCGGAGACGGAGCCCTTCTCGCTGTCTGGAGGAGGATCCAGAGAGAACGTAACCTCCATCCCTTGGGTTTGGGTCTTTGACCCTCCAAGCCAGCTACGATGGGGGTGGGAGGGAAACCAGGCGGAACCCAAAAATGGAACTGTCCTGTGCCGCGGCCTCTTCCGCCTTCCATGTAGCTCTTCTTCTCTCTTTTCCCTTTTATCTCTTCTATTTCCTCTTCTCTTCCTTCACCCCTAGCCTCCTTTTCTATCTTTTGTTCCTCTGCCAACTTTCTTTTCTATCTTTTGTTCCTCTGCCAACTTTGTTTTCTATCTTTTGTTCCTCTGCCAGCTTTGTTTTCTATCTTTTGTTCCTCTGCCACCTTTGTTAGCCGTCTGGATCTTATAGTTAGCTTTAGAACAAGCCCCACGGGCACCCCTTGTAAGAGATGTAACCTTTTTCTTTATATATTAATAAAGAAGTAGACTTGCTTTGTGTTATTTCTTTTTTTTTTACTTTCCGCATACTCTTGTTTCTTGTGATTGTAGACCTCTGAACGAATGTTGTTACTGTAAACAGTGTTGTTCTTGATTGAATATATATATATATATATATATATATATATTTTTTTTTTTTGTTACACCAACCGTCGCACTTGCTAGCGCACAAGTCCTTCCCACAGACGGCGCCAATTGTAAGGACTCAATTTATAATGGACCCTTAACAATAAAAACTTGTAGAGTGTGGGTAAAAGGGCTTGGCAATATCGAAGTAAACAACGGTTAATATGAAGTTTGTAACAGGTAATAGAAGACATGAAATTCATAGGAATCTTCTCAAAGAAACTTGGCTAAGTGTTTTTGTAGAGAATGATCAACACTTTGGTTATGTGTTTACGAAGCATATTTGTCCTCGGCTCAGGCCGAGGATCTATTTCTCTCAGAGTTGATAGATATTATGTCCTTCTTTTTCGGACCCCCTTCTCATATGTTGAGAATCCTCTAGGTTATATAGTATTGTTTTAGTTAATCTCAGCCATCCATCTGTCGGTTATTCGGTCACTGTGGATAAGGGTTTGTCCCATCATCTGATTTTGCAGGCTTTATGTTAGTTCTCAGCCGTCTTTGCAGGGTTTCTATTAGTTGGAGTGACCAAGGCACTGGGTCCGCTTGTCACATCACCATTAAAGCGGTCAGAATGTTGGTGGGATATGTTTAAGGGATGAGGGATATTTTCCCTTTATCAATCGTTGGTGCGCCGAGGAGGGGGGAATCCTCGGCGAGGCCTTTGGACGTCTTGGGTTTCTTCCCTTTTGTCCTTGGCTCGGGCCTTGGGCCGGATATAAAGTGGGCTAAGGTGGTTGGTACTTGGGGCCCCACATATAGTATTTTGTTAAATATGATATAGATGTTAGTTTTTATTTTCATAAATTTTTTTTTTGGTTTTAAGCTTTGGCCCCCCCAGGTACGAATCCTGGTTCCGTCCTTGCAAACAGACCCTTAGTTTCAAAAAATTCCACTGATGGTTTTCCAAGAGAACATGTCATTAAGGAATTGGTATGTTTTATATCTTAGTAAACTACTCCATGCACCATAATTATTACTTAAATCACCTTATCTACCAAAATCCCATCTAGGGCAAGTTAAAAAATTTGAGGAGCATCATATGTCAGCGGTAAGCTATTATTTATGAAAATCTCAATCTAGCAAAAACAAACAGCGAATTAAAAAAGAAGAATCAGCTTAGAAAATTTCATCTTACTAATCTTTTCCTAGTCTTATTATTTCATCTAAAAAGAATAAATGGTGAATTGTAAGAAGATAATATTGGAAGTAACGTGAACAACTCTACACATAAATAATACAAATTTTAGTCATCAATAAAAAATAATAGAAAGAACAAGTCAAAGTCTGTCTCTATATACAATTTTCAGTGCCTTAGGTATTAACTAGCTTTTCTGCAAGTCCTCTTGACAAAAGTTTTTGTAAATGTAACGTGAGTCATGTTAACTGGTGCCCTTAGAGCAATTATTAATAAACCATATTAGAAAAAAAATTTATCCCACTTTTATGGAAAATACAAAAGGCTGTCAAAAACTAGAATCGCATTATCATATTTTCATAAAATGTTTTTAAAAATAGTTTTTAAATTAATGCCCTTAAGGCATTCGTTAACATTTCCCTTTTAATATACCTTTTGTTTTTAACACTCTTTATTTTCCTTGAAGTTTTAGATTGAAGAGCTTCAATTAGTGGAGTTTTAAAGCTAGCAAGGTGGGATATATGTTGATTGACCCAGAAAAAGATGAATAAATAGGAAAGCCTTCAATCTTGGTTTCAAAATCGAAATAATCTACCAAATCATATAGCAACATGAATAAGAGAGACTTAACATGCCTTGCAATCTATATAATATCTAAAATTTGAAGTGTAGTACATTCCTTTTGAGCCACAATAGTGTAGTATTTCAGTCTATTTGGTCTAATTTAGTCCACTTCGGTCCAATTTTGTTCATTTCGGTCTAATTCGATCTACTTCCATCCCACTTGAACCATTGTATCCAATTTGGCCCAATTTTGTCTATTCGGTCCACTTTGGTCCAATTCAGATCATTTTGGACTTGATTCTTTTTATATGTTTTCTTTTCAATTTTGAGCTCAAAATTCTTTTTTTTTTTTTCTTAGTTTTTTGGTTGAAAAATATGAATTTTTATTCTAACTTGGCTAAATTCTTTAGTTTTGGGCAAAAAAATACCAAAAAAAAAAAAAAAGTATTGGAAATTAGAGATAAGAGCCCTTAAAAAGCAATAAACTAAAATGCAAAACCGACTCTGTAAGTTTTCACTAGAATTAATTTCAATCCTCTAACTTCGCTTTTGTTCATTTCAATCTTCTATGTTTCAAGTTTATTTAATTAAGGCCTATCTATCAATTTCAGTTAATTTTTATTTTATTTTTAAAGGAATTTTGGAAAATATTTTTCAATCATTGATTGGATTTTTTTAATTTAAAATTTTTGAAAAAAAAATTAAAATTGAACAAATAATTTTAATATTTAATAGAAGTTGATGAAGAGGTCTTAATTGAATAAACTTGAAACTTAGAAAGCTGAAATAATTCTAGTGAAACATAAAGATTGAGTTTTGCATTTAGCCAAAGCAATAAAAATGATAAATATTCAAAAGATTACCTTAAAATTCAAGTTTCAATAATATAGGCATTGTACATATTTTTAAAAAGAAAGAAGATGCTAAAATTATAAACATATATAATATATTTAAACTTAATTTAATATGTTACATTCATTCCATGGAATGAAGGCGTGCATTTTTTTTAATATTCTTGGATATGTTCAAATTAGTCAACTGATTATGGTATATTTAAAAAAAAAAAAAGTCATTTTTAATAACATTTTCTCCATTTATATAAAAGAATTATAATTATATAATTTATAACAACCAATATATATATATATATATATATTTTGGTTGTTGAATACAAAATACATTAGATGTTCCATTACATAAAACTTATACAAATAAAAAAGTACTTTTAAATGACACATGCACTTAACATACACCTCATCAAAATCATCATAATCTATTAACAAAATGACTTAAACCCAAATGATAATTATTAAATACGTATCCAAATTTTAATGAGTAAAATTAATTACCAGAATATATATATATATATATATATATATTGGTTGTTAAATACAAAATACATTAGATTTTCCATTACATAAAACTTAGAAAAATAAAAAAAAAAAACTTTTAAATGATACATGCACTTAACATACACCTCATCACAATCATCATACTATATTAACAAAATAACTTAAACCCAAATGATAATTATTAATTGCGAATCCAAATTTTAATAAGTAAAATTAATTACCAGAACGCAAATTGAAATTTAATCTTCAACTTATTATTTATGAAAATATATTAATTTATATGTAGATTAGTGGGAATATGCTCATGCCGACTTATTAACAGGCCACTTGGAATTTTCAGTACAAAGTTGAAGGTCGATTGGCCAAAGAGAAAAAGTTTTTTTTTTTCCTTGGGGTTATTTGCCATTGATTATTATTGGTTCATGTGACCTGTGTTTTTTATAATCATCTTAGACAGAAATCTCTATAGGTCCAACAACTTCTTACTAAAATTCAGTTATAAATAGTGGTAATTAAAAATTAAGGAACTTCTACCTCTCACAAACATTGAAGCACCTTAACCCCCTGACCAGTTCCACATTGTGTCTGAGTTTCTATGATTTTGTACCATTGCAACTAAAACTATTCAGCAAATTAATACAACATTGTTTTGATTAGGTCCTCTCTCATTAAATATGAGGTCCCCTTTTCCGTTGAAAGCTCTGTCTCTCATGTAATTATCTGCAATCAAGAATTTGAAAATTAGCTACCAAATTTAATTATCGATGACTCAAATTTCAATCTCCTACACCTAGCAAATTTCTGTCCATTCATAGTCCCAGGACTCAATTACAAAAATGAAAGAATCTCCTAAAATGCAAGGAGTTTGTCATTGAATTTGAGGTATGGATATTGATTGGAAAACTTAACCAAGAAAATTGAGTGGGGGTTTCATTAACTATAACAAAATGTATTTTTAGTGACGAAAATTAGTGAGGAAATATATTTCGTCACTAAAAATATAGCTTTAGTGACGAAATATGAATTTCGTCACTAATAATGAAAAAAAATTATTACATTTAGCGACGAAAAATAAATTTCGTCGCTATTGTGATCTAAAAAATAAGCTCCAAGGAGGGAAGCTTTGGCGCCAACTTAATTAATCTATAGTGACGAAATATTTTGTCGCTAAAAGTTGAAATTATTAGTGACGAAATATTTTGTCACTGTAGGTATTGCTGTGGATAGTTTTAGTGACGAAAATACTTTCGTCACTATAAGTAAGTATTAGTGACGAAAAATAGTCGTCACTAAAAATATAAAGATTTTGCACTTATATGTTTTTAGCGACGAAATCATATTTCGTCACTAAAAGTATGCTTTAGTGACGAAATTCAAATATGAATTTCGTCACTAAAAACAATAATAGATTTACCCTTATATGTTTTTAGCGACGAAATCGTATTTCATCACTAAAAACATATAAGTGCAAAACATATGAGTACATTTTCAGCGACGAACTCGAATTCGTCGCTAAAGGTATCCAATAGTGACGAATCCGAGTTCATCACTAAAAGCTTTGTAGAACTTAGGCGCCAAGCGAAAAATTGTAGCGCCAAAGTAAATTTAGCTACAGCGACGAAACAATTCGTCGCTAAAAGTTTAATTTTTTGCGACGAAAACTTTCGTTGCTAAAGGTGTTATTGATAACACTTTTAGCGACGAAAATGATTTCGTCACTGAATATAACATATAGTGACGAATAGAAGTCGTCGCTAAAAATAAATATAGTTAAAAAGTATATTATCAACGACGAATTTGAGTTCGTTACTAAAGGTATCCAATAGTGACGAATCAGAATTCGTCACTAAAGGCTTTGTACTTATTATGGTCAGCCCATTTTTTTTTTTTTTTTTCACTTTTCTCTTTTCTGGTTGTTCTCCCTTTCCCTCACAGCTCATCCCACAAAAACACATACCCACAAAAAAAAAGAATTCCTCACAGCTTTAGCAACGCACACCTGCGACGATCGTCGCTTCAGCTTCAAATAGCGACGATCCTAGCGTTGCCGTCGTCCCCGATTCAGCGTCGCTTCAGCAACACACACCGGCGACGATCGTCACTTCAGCAACGCACACCGGCGACGATCGTCGCTTCAGCAACGCACTCGGCGACGATCGTCGCTTCAGCAACGCACACCGGCGACGATCGTCGCTTCAGCTTCAAATAGCGACGACACTGGCGACAATCGTCGCTTCAGTTCAAATAGCGACGACATCGGCGACGATCGTCGCTTCAGCTTCAAATAGCGACGATCCCAGCGTCGATCGTTGCTTCAGCTTCAAATAGCGACGATCCCAGGGTCGCCGTTGTTGCCGATTCAGCGACGATCCCAGGCACACCGGCGACCTCTTCTTGTTCTTCTTCGTCTTCATCCGTCAATCATGGTCATGGATTGAGCTTCTCTTTTGGTAAGTACTTTTTTTCTTTTTTTCATTCATTTCTTTGTTTTTATTTCTTTCGTATTTCTACAAGTGGGTTTTTGAATTTTGTTCCTTTTTTGTATGTATCTGAATTTTTATAATATGAATGGCATGTCTTCAATTTGTTTGTAATTAAAGTGTTTTGAAAATTTAATTTTCTTAAGTTAATTAATCTGGCAACATATGAACTTTCATATTCCAAATTCAAAAACATTAGCTTATAGCTGACAAGTACTATGTTTTTATTTTATTTTATAAGTGAGTACTATGTTATTTTTGGACCCTGTTGCCATAAACAATCACTAATTTTAATTTAGTATCACCAACGAATGAAAAACATAGGCGACAGAGGCGAAGAAAGAGTACTACATATATAGTGTGTCTAAATTGTCCTTGGCCTGCAGACCAATGCTCAAATGGACATGAAATTAGTTTGGCAGCTTGCTTTGGTCAAACATTAATAACTAGGAGCAAAAATATATATTAAATAATGTAATATCTTATGTTGATGGTTAATTTTTAGACCAGAATTCATTTGTCTGACCCACACAAATTTTCCCATTGTAAAGTTGATGTCCAACTTATTTATAGTCTTAGCTAGTTCTGAAACAATGGGATTACAAGTAGTAGATGGTACTTGATAAAGACTTGGATTTCAATTCAATTTTGAACCCTTTTGTTTTACAGGAAGAGACCAACTGGATCTATTCACCTTGGAAATTATCTTGGAGCTATAAAGACTTGGATTTCACTTCAGGTTGTTTCGAATTTCTTCAAAATGCTCTTGTTGTGAAACTGTTTTATCCAAAACTTGAACACAGTTTTATCCAAAACTGTTTTATGCATCATTTGAAACTAATTGTAAGAAATTTTTTTATAACATAGTTAATGTTTTTACTTTACGATTTTAATGTAATAGTGTTTTTATATTTGTGCAGATTTCTTATTGGTGGCTTTAGGGAATTACTTTTGGCATTATTTGAAGACATGAGGACATCTTTTGGCTTTAGGGGGTTCTAATTATATTATGCTATATTTTTTGTATTGTTATAAAACATTTTAAGTTATTGTATATGTTGCAAACAATTATTGTATGGAAAGAGTTTGAATTTGATACTTGTTTTAATTTTAACTTGTGAAATGTATGGATCGATTTTTTATAAATGTGTTGTTGAAATAAATGTGTTAATCAAATGTGAGGTTTTAATAATGTAATGATAGGTTACAGGTTAATATTAACGTCATGAAAATAATAAAAACATAAAATATGTTTTAGTGACGAATTTTTTTATCACAAATATGGCAACAAAAAATTGTTTTAGTGACGAAATATTTCGTCGCTAAATGCAGTGGAATTTTGTAAGAAATGGTTTTAGTGACGAAAGTTTTCGTCACTATATGTGCATGGATTTTCTTAAAAATAGTTTTAGTGACGAATATTTTTGCCACTATATGTACCCAAAAATAGTTTTAGTGGCGAAATTTTTCGTCACTAAATATTGTTTTTAGCGAGGAAAACATTTAGCGACAAAACGTTTTCGTTGCTAAAAGTTTTTTTTTTTTTTTTTTACCAAATTGGACTTTTAGTGACGAAATTTTTCGTCACTAAAAGTTGCCAGGACTTTTAGCGACAGGGCTACAGCGACGAAACTAATTTCGTCACTAAAAGTCTAATTTCGTCACTAAAGGTTCTTAGTGACGAAAAACTGGACTTTTAGTGACGAATTTTTTCGTCACTAAAAATACATTTTCTTGTAGTATACATTCACAAAATATTTTGTCAAGAGGACTTGTACAAAAGCTAGTTAATATACATGGTCTTTAAAGTCAATATATTATCTTTCAAGATTAAGGCTCTGAAAGTTGTAGATAGAGATAGAATTTGACTCATTCTTTCTATTATTGCTGTATTGAATTTTTCATAAATAATAGCTATATATGATGCTCCGCGATCCTCAACATTTTGTGTGTGTATGTAGAAAAACCCGCCCTAGATGGGATTTTGGTAGATAATTATGGTGTATGGAGTAGTTTACTAGGATATAGTAAAACATACCATTTCCTAAATCAACATGTTGCCTTGACAAACCATGAGGCAGAATTTTTTGAAACTGAAAAAATCATGAAGGCGGCTGTATTATAGGATTTTGTATTGCATCTTCATATATTATGAATATAAGTTAAATCCCTAAAAATACCATAAAATCAAAAACTATAAAATTTCTATAATATATATATATATATCAAATGTAGCAAAAGTATTTTCCATTAGCTAGTTATGCTTTCAAATTTTAAATGTTTTTATTAATAGATTACATTCAACCTGCTCAAACAGAATGGGTGGAAAATTTAGCTGCTCCTCAATTTGATCTTGACAAAGTGAGCAAATTGCCATAGAAGAACTTACGTGAAATGATAATTGAGTGTGGCTTTAAAATTTTTAGGCTTCATTTGTGCAAAAAATCTCAACTATAATTACAGCAAACCCCTTTAATTACTAAATATGCAAATTCATTACTGAAAGGGTTTGTTGGCAACTTTTTTTTTTTTTTTTTTTGAGAAAAGGGTTTGTTGATAACTTGATATGGTATATTGGTATTTGTCACCTTAAAAAAAATTAATAACATTTTCTTCATTTTTATATAAAAAAAATATTATAATTACGTAATTTAAATCTTATTATTAAATTATGTTTTTCATATATTAAATTACAAGCAATTGCCTTCGCGGACTCTACATGAATTTTTTTATAATCAATTTAAGGCATAAATTGCTATAGGTACTACAACTTTTTACTACAATTTAGTTATAGATAATTGTAAAAAAAAGAAAAAAAAAAAAGAAAAAGAAAATAACTTTGTATCTCACAAGCACAAGCATTGAAGCACCTTAATATTGTTCTCTTTGTTTCTATGATTTTGGACCATTGGAACTAAAACTATTCAACAAATTAGTACAAAATTTTTTGATTAGGTCCTCTCATTAAAGATGCGGGCCCATTGTTCCTTCAAATCTCTGCTTCTCATGTAATTATCTACTATCAATAATTTGGAAAATTGGCTACCAATTTAACTTTGTTGCCTGGCCTTTCCTTGTTAAACCATATACTCCAAGCAATTGTGACCACTAACCCTATCAACTATTGGATAAACTTGACATGCCATTATAGGTCTTTAGGCACTCGTTAAAATTTAAAAGATCCCCCTTTTAAGATGAAAATGAGATCGAACTGTTGGTGGTTATCGATCTTCAACTAACTAAAAGGGTCACTACAAACCGTATGATATATAGTAAATTAAATTATTGCTTACACATTGTGAATATAGCAAAGATTTGCAGCTTTCTAAAACTTAATTTTATTACTAATACAAGCCAAGTGCCTTCTAACTCTACTAAGATTTTCCGGTGTATCTAATAGAGACTTCTTCAAATCTCCTCTTCTTGACTTGCTACTTGCTAGTACTACACAAGACCTACTCAGTGCTGGCTAAACCTATAGGCCATTTAGGCCACCACCTAAGGCCCCCACTTGTAAGAGGACCCCCAATAGTAATAATATATTATATAATATTACTTTCTCGTCTGGGAAAAAAAAAATAGTAAGGCCGCCCAAATTATTGAAAATTGAGAATAACAAATTATTTCTATCCATTTCGTCTAATCACATCATCAAATCTTTAGCTTTCTCAGGAAAAAAAAAATCACTACATCCAAATATCCTCTTGATCAAACCTTTGTACCACATTTCATTAAGAAAATCCATGTTTATTACTTGAAATGTAGAGAGGGAGAGAAAGAGAGACATTGATTTTCCTCAATGCAGAAGAAAAGATTACAAAAGTCAGAAAAAAGAAAGAAGAGACAAATAAGAAAAGACAGAAAGAAGAAAGAAGAAAAAAAATACTCACTCTTTCCATTTTGATTCTAAAAAAAAACACTCTTTTTAGTTGGCTTACTCTTCAATTGGTGTTGGCAATAGACTTGGTGTGTTCACAGATCTTCATTTCAGGTTCGTTTTTTGTTTTCTCTTCCTTTACCTCTTTCGTCTTCTTCATGGTTTGCTGCTAGAGTGCTGGGTTTTTGTTCTTTCTTTTTTGCTTAACTTTAATTTAGTTGTTCTTGTACTCTTTACACTTTACTCTTTTTTGTTTGTTCTCTTAAATTTTGATTTCTTTAGATTTCTCTAGAAGGCTATGGAATGGTCTGAATGGACCCACTTAATTTTGTTTTGTATTGTTTTTTTTTTTTTTTTTTTGAAGAAATCAGATTTAGTGGATGGAAGTTAAAGTACTGTATTGATCAGTGATCTAGTCCTACACGTTTTTTAAAGTATTGATCTAGTGATCTTAGTGTTACAAGTTTTTTTTTTTTTTTTAAGAAATCAGATTTGGTGGGATGGAGCCATGGAGGGATGGTGGGCGGGTCTAAGGGTCTTAGTCTTAGTGGGTCAAGTTGAGTCCTACACATTTTGCTAGTGGGCTGGTCTTACTTCTTAGTGGATCCAATCATCCAATCAAGTTGAGTCCTATACATTTTGCTAAAAAAAAAATGGTTTACTGCTACATAAAAAAAAGAGTATTGATAACAAAATTATAAATTTAGAATAATTTAATTTGTATTAATATTAATTTTAATTTATTTGTGCAGGTTTAAAGCGTAAAGTGATCATATTAAGTAAAGTTGAATTGTGCTTTTGATAAACCAAGTTCTATTGTTTTATACATTAAATTTATATTATTCTAGTTAAATTGTAATTTCTTTTTTATTATAGATTGTGTTTCATTTATTCATAAATATTTTTTAATTACAAATGTCTACTAAAAAATATCCATCTAGATATGAAAAACTAAAAAAAAAAAAAAAAAAGACAAAGAGAAGAACTAATTGAATCTCAAAAAGGAGCTATGGGCAAATTTATTACTAGTAAAAAACAAAATCTTGCAGAAAATTTGAGTGAAGGTTTCATAAATGAACAAAAAATTCATCAAAAAGAGTTAGAAGATAATGAAAATATACAACAAAAATGAGAATAACGAAGGTGGTCATGATAATCTTCAAACATGTAATGTCACCATTCTTGATAATGAAGATCAAAATAATTTAGAGGAGAGTGAAAATATTAATGATCAACCTAATTATATTCCTACAAATATTTTTGATCCAGGTCAATGGAAAACTATTGATATAAAATTAAGAGATTTGTTAGTAGAAAATGGTCCAATAAGAGTTGATGATCTAAACTTTCCCATAGATAAGAACTCTAGACATTTTTCTTCTAAGCATTATATTTGAAAATTACCAAATGGGGAGAAACATGATAGAAAATGGTTAGCGCATTCGAAAGACCTAGATAAAATATTTTGTTTTTGTTGCAAGTTGTTTAATTCAAAATCTAATACAAATCAACTAGCTAATGGAGGAACTAAGGATTAGAAATATATTAGTTCTATTCTTAAAAATCACAAAACAACCAATGAGCATATTACTCAGCTTAGACTTAGTAGGTCCTACTAAGTCTAAGCTGAGTAATATGCTGGTTAAATTTGTTTTAATCAGCCTAGAGTGTTCAGACAAATGCATTTCTTCAAATATACATTCATAAGGGACCAATCTTTCCCTTTTAAAGCAACTGGGTCTCTTATTACCATGCCATCCTTGTTATAATTCTCTATCAAGCTACTCTCCTCAGCTTGTATCCTATATTCCATGTACGGTGAAAATAGCCAAATACCACATTTTTAGAAACTTTGTGCCAATTTA
Organism: Quercus gilva; assembly: GCA_023621385.1. Taxonomy (NCBI): domain Eukaryota; kingdom Viridiplantae; phylum Streptophyta; class Magnoliopsida; order Fagales; family Fagaceae; genus Quercus; species Quercus gilva. Next base: position 4,787,767 of record CM042475.1, on the reverse strand, counting down.
CCACTGTTTCGAAAATATTTAGCAATCTATTACTTTTTCAGTACTCGAGCTTCGTGAAATCGAGTTTTGAACAGCTGAGTTTGCCAGCGTGGTAGTGACTGAGTTGGAATTTTGCACATTAAAAATGCCACCAGGAACTTGATGGTCATAAGCTCAATTTTTTTGTTGATTAAACTCGAGTTCCTACTTCCTAGGACTCAAGTACCGTGTTACTTTACATACACAGTACCCGAGCTCCGTAAACACGAGTCTAGCTCAGGTACTTAGTCCACCATACTCGAGTTCTTATAGCTCGGTTATTTGCTCTGTCGAGTACCTTCTTAATGTAACTTCTGCATCTCTTCCTCGATCTCACCTGAAACACAAGTGACTTAGTCTGTTTCCCGGCAACAAATTTAGTTGATGCCAAAATGTACTTGATGCAAAAATCAATTTTTTGCGAAACATGTGGGGATCTATGAAACAATCCATTACAATTTAACAGAAAAATGTACAATTCTGAAGTGGCCATTGGGTTTAATTTAAATTTTGTTGCTAACGTTGCTGCAAATATTCAGTATTGGTGAGAAACAAATTTTCAGGTTATTTGAGGTATTTGTATACAGTTCAAGTTTGGATGTTTATAGGTGAAAGCTAATATTTCATATTACTAAAAAAACATCAGCATTGAGAAACAAACCCCCAATTTTCAATACAAATCAGCATTGAGAAACAATAAAATTACCAAGTCCAGGTGGGGGGTGAACCTCATCCTCTCTTCCAAGACCCAATCCAACTGACTGAACCAAAATTTTTTATCTACAAAATACAGGCATATACAAAGAAAGGAAAGATGATATACAAAAATAAAAGCACCACAAGGACCATCTTGGGGAAAATGGTGAATAGCTTTTCACCCCACATTCCTAGCCAATCTTGCATGGCAAATCTCCACCGCTCATGCAGTCCCAAGCGGCACCACTTGCATAAACACCGAGCCAGGCTTATACCAATCATTGCATGGCTTGAATGCATCAATTCATAAACTTAGTGCCTAGTGATCATAGGCCTTGGCCTAAAAATAATAACCACATTAAAACCAACCTTTTCATATTCAAATATTACTTAATTTTGTTTGAAATTACAGGTACACGACCTGTACCACCATTACGATGAATCAACACAAGAATTGGCCTAGATTTTGAAGGGTTAAATTTAGAGAGATGGTTTTGGTTTGGAATTTGGCCCATATGCTTTGTCAATTAAGGCATGAAAATGTGTTAACTTTTTTAGTTTGGTATTAATTTAGGGTCCATAGTGATCAAACCATGTGATATAATACTCACACCGGCAAAAAGGAAACAAAGAGTCTCACACCGGCAAAAAGGAAACAAAGAGTCAGGGATGGAACTAGAATTTTGAATTAAGGGGGGCGGCTTTACTATCGACTGTGTTTAGCAGTTTCAACCTTTGACTTTGCTACTACTTAGTTGCTAAGATTTTTTATTTTTTATTTTATTTTTGTGTGTGGGTAAGAACAAAATTATTTTTGTTCAGAATTTTTTAAAGGGCATGGTTGTTTAATTTGGATAAAATTGGTTAATTGAGCTTAATTTTTTTAGTTTTACTATTGCTAACTTTTGTTGTTGAGCTATTTTTTTGGGTTTGTATATTTTGTTTTAGATTTTAGATCTATAAGTTTTTTTATGATCACTAAAATGAGGAAAATGCTAGAACTATAAACTTTTTTTATATAAATTACTAATATGATAAGTGGTTACTTGTAAGTAAAAAAATGATGTGAGTGATGGGCCCATTATGTAAACCAATAAGAATTTGCTACCAAAACAATTTGTAAAAATACTGTAAAAAAGTTTGTGAGAATAGTATTACGCTTAAAAGAATCAATGATATTGTTTAAGGAAAACAAAATGTAATTTTATATAATAAAATTGCTAAAATTAATACACATATATAATAATATTTTTTTTTAAATATTGGGGGAGGCCATTACCCCCTCTAGTCTAATGATAGTTCCGTCCATGCAACAAGTAATAGTATCATTATCAAAGTTTATGATAGGATGTTTCTAAAAAAAAAAAAAAGAATAATGCTAGATATACAAACTATTTTACAAAAAGTTTTACAAACTACTAATAATAATAATAATAGGGTAAATGAAAAATTAATAATAATGATGGGCCTAGATGAAAACCAATAAGAGGTTGGCCACATCAACATTTTTTGCAAATTTTTACAAAATATTGTAAAAACATTTTGTAAAAATATTGTAAGAGATTTGAAGTTTGATTCCTGCTCATACTAAAAATCAATTGGTGTGTCTTAGTCAGATGTCATTGGTTGGAACTCAAAAAAAAAAATTCTTATCCAAATTCAAGTTTTTAAACGCAACCATTAGGAAATAATTACATGAGAATCAAAACCTTAAAATGGAGATGGTCCCTCATATTATTTTAGAGGACCTTCTTGAATTCTTGTTAGCAAATAATTACATGAAGAATATTCAAACGCAGATAGTTCCTCATATTTTATAAGAGGATTAAGTCGTGAATCAATGAATGTAGCTGCATTTGCAATTTGAAATTTGAGACAATGCAAAAAAATTGGTGAAAATTTGGCGAAATTACCACATTAAAGGTCATTACATTTGGTATATCGAAGTAATGAATGTAGACTTTTTTTTTTTTACTTTTTTTTTTTTTGTTATAAATAATTTGAACAACAATCAGAGGTGAGAGATTTGAACTGTAGTTCTCCTAATAAAGAAGAAAAAGTTATACTATTAAGTTACAAAACTCTTGACAATGACAATAGGCATTAGGAATATCAAATAAAATGTTTTCTCAAATAAAATGATAGTATTTCTCCTAGTAATGATTTTTTGAAAATTTAGTAATTAAAGGGGCTTGCTATAGTTAGAGTCGAGATTTTTTGCACTAATGAAACCTAAATACATTAAAAGCCATACTTTTACACACAATTATCATTTCACATAGGTTCTACTTTTGCAATTTGCTCACCTTGTCAAGATCATATGATAGAATACAAAACACCTAAATTTGTTTGACTAGGTTGAATGTAATCGCTTAATTAATAAAAGTTTTTAAAAGTTTAAAACATGGCTAGCTAATGGAAAATACTTTTGCTACATGTGATAAATATATAATTATTCTAGAATTTTTTGTTTTAGATTTTATGATATTTTTAGGGTTTTAACTTACGTATTATACATGATATATGAATAAGCAATACAAAATCTTATAATACAACCATCTTCATGATTTTTTTTTCCTAGTAATTTAATAGTTATAGCGGGGGAGAGGTAGGAGGGATTAGAACCACGAATGTTATGGACATACCAGTAGATACATACCAACCTATTAAGCTACATGCCTGCAACCATCTTTAAGATTTTTTATTTTAAAAAATTCTGCTGCTGATGGTTTTGCCAAGACAACAGGTTGATTAAGGAATTGGTATGTTTTATATCCCAATAAACTGCTCCATGCACCATAATTATTACTTAAATCACCTTATCTACCAAATTCCCATCTAAGGCAGGTTAAAAACATTGAGGAACATCATATGTAAGCTATTATTTATGAAAATCTCAATCCAGCAAAAACAAATAGCGTATTAAAAAAGAAGATCAGCTTAGGAATTTTGTCTTGCTAATCTTTCAGCAGTCTTATCATTTCATCTAAAAAGAATAAATGGTGAATTATAAGAAGATAATATTGGAGGAACGTGAACAACACTACCAAAAAAAAAAAAAAAAAAAACAAATTTGAGTCAACAAACAATAATAGAAAGAATGATTCAAATTCTATTTCTATCTATAAATTTCAGTGCCTTAATCTTGATAGATAATGTATAGACTTTAAAGACAGTATTACCTAGCTTTTCTGCAAGTCCTCTTGACAAAAGTTTTTGTGAATGTAATGAAATTCCTGCTCAATTTTCTTGGTAAGTTTCCATGTCAGTGTTAAGTCCTTCCAAATCAACTCCCAACAACTCCATTAACCATTTACAATCAATGTGAAAAAAACCATTTTTCGTTGGCGAATCCACTTTCACCGCCAAACTGAAAATTCCAAGGGGGCTAGGACCCACCACTTTGGACAATAAATCAATCATGTAACATATCATGGATTAATTGACCCACAAAACCATCTGTTAGGGCAACACAATTCATGGGAGAACAAAACTACATCAATACATTTTATGAATTCTTCTATAAATATATAAATATATATATTATGAATAATAAGTTGGTTCCACCATATCTCCAGTATTAATGAGTTGGCAAGCATATTCCTACTGATCTACATATAAAATAATATATTTTTATAAATAAATAAATTGGATATTATATTGTAATATTTAAATGGTTAATGTTTGGGGTAATTTTGATTTTACCCCATAATGTTTGGATTTAAGTCATTTTGTTATTATGTTGTGATGACGTAAGTGACATTTGTTCATTCATAATTACTTTGTTTTGAACCTTATTAAATCCATGTAAGATATTATTTTGACTACATTGCAATTTTCGGTGATGAAGAGGCAAGATGAAGCCATCATTGAAGTTACGGAAGATATTTCCAGTGAGCCCGCCCGCACTGAATAATATTGCCAGGGCCTATGTGTTGGATTTCACATTTTGGGCCTAATGGACATGAGAAGAGGGTTATCTCTTTGATTCGAGTCATTGTGTGTGTCTCCTATTTTCATGGATAGGGCCGAACTTTTTCGACCATGGGCTTTTGTTAGGTCGAGGTTATGGGGTCCACTAGAACGGTACAAATGTTGGGTCCAGTACTGTTGGGCTATTGATGGTCAAAATGTCATAGTGTTTGTGAGAACGGTCACAGCTGATTTCTTTTGATTCTGGGTTTCAACTTGATTTGGCTACCAAGTACCAAGTGTTTCCTATTTGCAACCATGAAGAATTTGACAACAAAACCACAAAAATAAGCTTCGATTCTAACTACAACATTATTTCAGCTTGTCAACCAAATTTATTACATAAGACATTTTCTTTTTAGAGAAGTGTTATGTTCACAATATTTTTACTACACTTTTACAACAAAAAATAAATGGCAAATTGTTTCTCCAAAATAATAATAATAATAAGTGGTAAGTTGTTATTGATTATAACTTGAATCTACAACTTAAATTAATTTTGTGCTCATTTATAACATCCAATAACAACCTACCATTTAGAGTTTGTTGTAAAAGTATTATGAAAATGTTGTAAATATAACTTTTTTTTTTTAATGAATAAAAAAACAAGTAGAATGCAATGATTAGAGTGTCTTTCTCTACCTAGATGATACCATAGTAAATTCCTAGTCCAAGCCTGCAAGGAAGGGAACCAGTAAGTTATAGCCGTTATCTCAATCCCATAAGAATACTAGTGAGCATTGAGCCAAGAGTATGGGAAAATTAATTGCATAGACCTTGGGCCAAGTGAAAAAAAGTAATATTGATGATTGCCTGCTTTATATAAATTACTGGAACATAAAAACCAGTCCGTTGGATTTTTTGCTTGAAAAAACAACAAAAGTATAAATTGTTATTTAGTATAAAACTGTTTTGGCTTCATAAATAAATTGTTCTTTTTTTTTTTTCTTTTCTTTTTTTTTTTTATAATTTGGTTAGCATCAATAATTTATTCCTACTGACTGGGGAATCACGCTTTATCAATTATGTTTTTCAGTAATATGCCTATAATACATGGTTGGTTTACTTCCTAATGATTTAAAGTATTTGATGTTTAATTCTCAAAAAAAAAAAATAATAATAATAATGGTTCACCAGCTATATTCAATAGATGAATCCAAAATGCTTTTTTTTTTTTGGTGGTGTTTTTGCAAAGTGATTCTAGCATGTTCTAGGAATTACTTAATGAAAATATTCTTTATATGAGAACAGAACGTAGCAATGGCATTGGAAAAATATAGAAGAAAAGTATAAAAATACTAATTTAACAGTGGTTGGCATAGCAGTGCCAACTTAGCGGAATAATTTGGTTTCAAAGAAATTCTTTGACTCATGGTGGTGGTGGTTCTCTTCAAGATCCAGCTTATGTGGTGCAACAAAGTCTTAAATTGCTACATGATTTCCGATCTTTGTCTTAAATTGCTCCGCTACCTCATTGAGATTGCTTTGGCTAGAGGATTTACCAGATGCTATTTCCTCTGTTTTAGCAGAGGATGTATCTCGTTTCAATTGCGTTGGGTCTTATGGCCTGTTTGGAAGTTTAGAGAGGGAGGAGAATAGAGGGGAGGAGAGTAGTAGAGAGGAGAGTAGAGGGGAATAGTTATCATCCACCTTATTTGGATGTTTTTAAAATTAGTAAGAGGAAAGGGAGTAATTAGTCATTCCTCTTATTTGGATGTTTTAAAAATTATGATGGAAATGAGAGGAAATGATTTAAATAGACAAATTTACCCCTATTTGAAAATAGACTTGTGCCCAAGGTGAGCTGCATTAGATTTTTTTTTTTTTTTTTAAATAATAGGAAATATTTTCAATTTTTAATTTGATATTTTTAATTTAAAAAATTCAAAAAACTAAAAATTTGTACAATTGAATTAACTACAACATTTAAAAAAAAAAAATTGGTAGAAAGGTTTTAATTAAATAAAATTAAAATTTTAACAAACAAAAATAAATGAAAACAAAATTAGAAAATTGAAATAAATTCACATAAAATATTAAAGTAAAGTTTTGCAATTTAGTCTATTAGCTTCTTCCTACAACTTTAGGAAAAAAAAAAAAAAAAAAAAAACCACTTTTCCAGATCTCAAAGAAAGTTCTCCCGCAAAAACCCACGTCATGTCCACCACGACATCGACGTCGCCGTCTTGTGCCCCCGATCAACGGCCGGTTTCTGTGCAGAGTTCCGGTGCTGACAAACTGTGCGTTTTTGTTGTCGAATCGATGTAAGGGATTGAAGAACCGTCCAAAGATTTGGAGACTTTGAAGCATATTCTCGAAGCTCTGCAACTCAAAGGCCTTTTGCATTCGAAGAAAGCTAAAAACCAAATGAGTCACCAGAACTTCGTTTACAATCGAAACGGCAAGTCTTCGATCATCTTAATGAAGCTAGCAAGGTCTCCAGCGAGCCGCATTAGTTGCGGTGGAAATGAATCCCCACCTTCGAGCTTCAGATCGAGGTTGGTCCTCGCCGGAATACAAACGAGGTGTCGCCGGCAGTGAGTCCGAGGTGCGTTCGGCCGGATTCTGTGCAAAGTTCCGGCGCCGATAAACGGTGCGAATGTACAGTGTGAGGTCCTGTTTATTAGCAATTTATTTTTATTTTTATTTTTTTCATTCATCTTAAATTTTCTTAGGAAACAAATAAATATTATTTTATATAATTTGTATATAATTTTGTTAATTTAAAAATGGTAAATTAAGAAATTTATTTTGACAATAATTTATCTACTCTACTTTCCCTTCAAATCTCTCCAATTTAGAAGAATTAAACATGAGGGGTTAGAGGGAGTTGAAACCCCTCCAAACCCCTCCCCCTCTCCCTCATTCTTTAAAAAACTTCTAAATAAAGTAATTAGATTACTCTCCCTCCCTCTACTCTACTCTACTCTTCCTCCTTTTTTAAACATCCAAACAGGCCATTAAACTTTGACGTGAGGGGTAATTCCTTGACTGTGTCTCATGTTTAGGATGAGTTTTAGTTCTTGGCTGTGTGCTTTGTTGGTTTTAGTAGCTCTAGCTATTGGCTAATGGCTATGTGCCTACTGCTGCCGAGGGCTGTGTGATTTCTGTTCGATTTAGGCTTCTTGTTTGCCTTGTTTTTCTTTGTACCATTTGTTAGCTTAATACAACCCTTGATTCATAAAAATAAAATAAAATAAAATAAAATAACCAATTATAATCATTTAGTAAATTGTTACTTTAAGAATAAGTAATATTTGATAGGGGTGTGCATGGATCGGGTTGAGGAAATTTTTTGACCCAACCCACCATGGTGGGTCAAAAAAAAATTTAACCCAACCCATCACATAAGTTCAACCTAACCCAACCCAACCCACATGGGTCGGGTTGAACCCATAGGTTTAACAAATTTTTTTTTTTATTATTAAATTGAGTAGAAAAAAATATAAATATTAATATATTTAAAAAACCTAAAGATTCATATTAATGTAACTTCTTTAAGGCAAACAACACTAATAACTAAACAACAATAGTAATTTATTAGGATTTATGTGAACTAATTAGCTTTTATATAGGATAGGAAAAATTGATTATTTAAAAAAATTTATTAATTATATAATATTATATAATATTATATATATATTAAATTATTATTAGTAGGAGGAACTGAGGAAGTACTGCTCTACAGCTGGATTTTTTTTAAAAAAATTATTAAATATATAATATATATTTAAATATATAAATATAAGTGCCTACAGCTGATTTTAAAAAATAATTATTAAATATATAATATATTTTAAATATATATTAAATATGGGTGGGTGGGTCGGGTCGGGTTTGTAATTTTATGACCCAAACCCAGCCCAACCCGCTATAAAAAAATTTTTGTAACCCAACCCAACCCACCAAGCCTTAAAAACCGACCCAACCCGGTGGGTTGGGTTTGGCGGGTCGGTGGGTTTTCTGCACACCCCTAATATTTAGGGCTACAAACAAGTACTGCTAGGTTCTTTTTATCACCCACTTTTCTTTTTCTCAAAAAAAAAAAAAAAAAATTCTATATTATAGAAAATGAATAATTATGTAAATATTTCATTCATATAAGTTTGGCCCAAAGGTCATAGTTCTTCACTTAACTCAATATTTTAAATTTTATTTCATACTAGTTGTTTTTATCGTGTGCAATGCACATGACTTATTTAAAATACAATCACTTAACAACAAGACTCTTCCCTTTGAATTTGATCACAAAGAATCTACATGACATAAGAGATTATTAAGAAAGCAAATGCAAGTGCTTTCACACAACAAATGAAGAGATTGTAAAAGAATTTTGCGACACATACCGGTGATAGATAGAAGTAAAGCTGAAATACCAACAAAATTACTATTATTGCAAAGCATGTTGAATCTCTCTTCTTCATATTGCTATATGATCCAAGCTTTTTTGGTAGATTATTTCGATTTTGATACCACGATTGAAGCTTTCCTATCTATTCATCCTTTTCTGGGCATAAACTGTAAACAATCAACAGATATCCCCACCTTGCTAGCTCTAAAGCTCATCTAATTGAAGCTCTTCAAATCTGAAACTTCAACCGAAATAAAAAGTGTTAAGCAAAGGTATTATTGAAGAACAAAGAACTCTAAAAATTTTGAAAATCTTTTGCTCAATCTGATGTCTGATTTCTTGACTTAAAACTTTCTATGAACAAGTTTTGGGGAAAGAGGGTGCAACCTCATGGAAGAGAAGAGACGTGGGATTTGGGAAGCATTAGGAGGGTGCAAGCTCACACGTTAGGCTGTGATTTAAAAGAGACAGCCAAATTACATTAGAAAATCATTTAAGCAGAGAGAGACATCCTAATTTAACCCTCCTAAAAAAATTTGGAAAAAAAAAAAGAAAAAGAAAAAACCAAAATACCCAATCAAAGCTCAATGATGATTAATCACTTTTACTGAGTCGAAAATGATTAATGTGATGTAATGTCCATCGTGGGTTAGAGTGCATTTTTCTTCACATAATTGAACAACACTGTTTTTTAGAAGAAATTGAACATTACTTGGATGAAGCAAAATGTTATTGACATAATTTAAAGTTTATATTTGTGCATAATTGGAGGATGATTGTATTATTTAAAACTCGTCAAAGAAATGTCCTAACTGCAGTTACTACATATCTTTTCCCATGGTGATGTTCATATTTTTAATAAAATTCTACTTGTTCAAAAAAAAAAAACTCGTCAAAGATATGAACCAAATACCCATGCTAAGATCAAATTCTTTTTTAAGTTATATAACCTATCCTCTCGTAAGATCTAAAAGATCTGTGGTTGAGGGGAAAAAATATTAATCTCCCCCTTACTTTGATTATATTAATTGAGATACATCTCTAGCAATGCTCTCGATCAGAATGAGTGGGCCTTTATCCATCTCTGCCATCCAAAAGTGAACAGAAACCTAGGTATGGAAATAGCCAAATAGGTCCAAGCCTATTACATTCAAAAGCCTATTGGGCCAAGTTGTAAGCACGAAGCAGCACTAATTGTTTTTTTTTTTTTTTTTTTAATCGTTAAGAATAATTGGATCTCTTCTTACATTGGAAATATCCCAACAATGTCAACAAATCTTAGGTCATAAATTTTTTGAGATCGGCTATAAATTCTCAACAAAATTAATTAGTGTTAATCACATATCATCAATTGTTGAAACAGTAGTCCAATCTAGCCCAGTAATACAACAATTCAAAAGACTTCATAGTTCAAAAGATTTAAGAAATTCACAGCATTACCTTCTAAAATATGGTTTAGACACCTTAGACTGGCGGCATTGGATAAAGTACATAAGGCCGGCCGGCTTCATAGCTTGGGCTTCTCCCTTAATGCATCTCCCTCCCTGATGAAGAAAATTAGTTCTAAGCATGAGTGAATCTTTCATCTTCAATCCCTGCATGCTACTGTTAAGACCACCCCAACATCCATGATAGCGGCATCAAAGTTTAATTTCCCTTTTTCTCTTCTAATTAGCCTATCCTGGCAGCATGTTCATGAGCTTTTGTCTTCTTAAATTAGCAAACTACACTCGCTTTGTGCATTTGGATGAGCATATTTTCAGCAATTTATTTATTTTGTCTTTCCTTAACAAGACTATTAACTAAAATTTTTATACATTCAACTAACTAAAAGGATAAGCTCATTTGTCAAAAATTATAAATTAAAAATTAAGAAAAACACACAATTATACTAATTTTATAAGTGTAAATCAATAAATTATTGGCAAATGTATTTTTTTCTACAAAAATATTATGCACTATAACTACTGATTGAATATTTAATATATTTTGGCAAATGACTTTAGGCACTCTTTAAAATTTAAAAATACCCCCCGTTTTAAGACGAAAATGGGATCGAACTATTTGGGGCTATCAATCTTCAACTAACTAAAAGGGTCACTACAGACCATTTGATATATCTAGTAAATTAAAACATTACAAATCACGACTCAATATTGTCTTTTGTTCCTTTTTTTTTTTTTTTTTTTTTTTTTTCTAGAAGTGATTTAATGATTTGTATTAAGCAATGGTGAATTAGTGACATACTTTTATTTATATATATATATATATATATTATAGGAATACTTATATACAATGGTAAAAATCACAATAATTATTTCATTACACTGAATTAGGCTTCTCTTGTTACACACTTAAATAAAACTATTACAATCGCTATAAATCTATAGCAAGTACCTTCGCTAGTGTAAATCTTCACTTACATAAGTTCACTCCAACATTTCTCACTAGCCAATTTGTCCTTCTTGAGGTGACAACTTGTCCGGTAAGGAATCCAATTACCAATCCACAAGCATATCCAATCACTACCACTTTCCAACAAAATCCTTCTCCCAATGACGATTCATGTCTCATTTCAGAGATTGGTATCTCATTATTTCCACATTTCTTCGACAATGGAAAGCCACACAATCCAAAGTTTCCCTCAAAAGAGGAACTTTGAAATGTCAAAAACTGTCGTACTTGTGGAATTGGACCACTAAGTTGATTTTGAGAAAGATTTAAATACTCCAGAAATATGAGATTTGTTAGCTCCTGAGGGATTTCACCAGAGAGGCTATTTTGAGAAAGATCCAAAGATTCAAGCGCAACTAGGTTTCCCAACGATGATGGGATATGGCTCATAAAGTTATTGCTTGATAAATTGAGTACAATTAATGCCTTGAGGTTCCCCAGACTATTTGGAATTTCTCCACAAAACCTATTGTTAGAGAGATCAATAGCTGTGAAGATGGTCAAGATTTTTTCAAATTTCAATTCTACTCCCTTATTCACTATAGTCATTGAATCTTTGTAATAATTGGAGTCATCTCCCATATACCCTGATTTTGATGAGTTTTTGTCTAGGATTGCACTCCAGTTTTGAAAATACTCGGATGGTAGCTTGCCAGAGAAATTGTTGTGAGAAAGGTCAATGACATGCAGCTTGGATAAGCCAAAATTTTTACAAGGATCCCATATAGGACCATAGAATCCATTAGCTCGCAAGACAAGAATCTGTAACTCTGGTAAAGACTCCAACCAGAAAGGGAATGCATCATTCAATTTGTTGTTTCCAAGATTCAGAACTTCTAGCATTTGACATTTAACTAAAGACCGTGGAATCTTCCCCTCTATTTGGTTGTGATTCAAGTCTAGTGTCCTCAAACTACATCCATTTATGAATGTTTCAGACAAGTTTCCTTGAAAGTGGTTATTTCTCATAGCCAATACTACAAGAGAATTGCTTATGTTCAGCAAACATTGTGGAATTTGACCAGTCAATTGGTTATTAGACACATCAAGGACTTCCAGAGTATGCATCTTACATATCATTGGAGGGATACTTCCAGTAAAATTATTTTTTGAGGCAAAAAAATAATTTGTAGACAATGGGGGAATCGGAAATGACTCTTGGAACATGTTGGAACTCAAGTCTAAAAGGTACATATTTTTCCATGGAAGAACTACAGGTGGTTGCTCAAATTTACTTAAAAGGTTAAAAGAAAGGTTTAAGAAACCCAGCGTCTCTTTTCCAACATTCCAAAACCATTTAGGTATTTTACCTTCAATGTTGTTGTTGGAAAGGTCCAAAGTTTGCAATTCATTTTGGGCTTTTAGAAAATTAGGAAATTTAGTCAAATTGCAAGAAGACATTGACAAAGATGAAAATTTGGGGAGGGTTGAATTGATATTTGCTTTTGAAACAAATACTTTGTTACCTGAAAGATCGAGATATTGAAGCTCTTTAATCTCGAAGAAAATGTTTAACTCCACCTTGCCCTTTAGGTTGATCGAAGAAAGATATAGCCTTCGTAGCTTAGTGAAATTGGCAATTGACCTTGGAATTGGTTCATTCAATTTATTTCCACTCAAATTCAGGTCATTTAATGGTGATGTAGAGATATTTTGGAATTTCAGAGGGCCAATGAGCTGATTGTGATTTAGATATAGTGTAGACAATGAAGGGGTTGTAAACAAAACCGAGGGAATGTTCTCAGTGAGTGAGTTATATGACAAGATAAGACAAGACAAATTAGAAAGTCTACCTATTTCGGATGGGATTGGCCCTTTCAACTGATTTCTGTTGAAATTTATGAAACGGAGGGTAGTAATATTTGTTAGCCAAATTGGGAAGGCACAGTCAAAATTGTTCTGCGAAAGGCTCAATACTTCTAGTTGTGTAAGATTTCCCAAGAAAGATGGTACTTCCCGATAGTAAAGGATATTGTCAAGTCCCAGAGAAGTGAGTTTTGCAAGTTTTCCCACCGTAGATGGAAGCTGACCATGAAAATTGTTATATGAGAGGGAAAGATAAGTAAGCTGTGATAGGTTTCCAATAAAAGGGGGAATTGCCCCTGAAAAATTACTTGAATCAAGATCCAAATAATTCAAGGACTTGAGGTTTCCTAATATAGATGGAAGCTGACCATGGAAATTGTTATATGAGAGGAAAAGATCAGTAAGCTGTGATAGGTTTCCAATAGACGGGGGAATTGTCCCTGAAAAATTACTTGAACTAAGATCCAAATAATTCAAGGACTTGAGGTTTCCTAATGTAGATGGAAGCTGACCATGGAAATTGTTATATGAGAGGGAAAGATGAGTAAGCTGTGATAGGTTTCCAATAGACGGGGGAATTGTCCCTAAAAAATTACTTGAATGAAGATCCAAATAATTCAAGGACTTGAGGCTGTTGATTGAACTGGGAAATTCACCAGAAATCTTTGAATAAGAAAGATCCAAATAATTCAAGGACTTGAGGTTGCTAATTGAACCGGGCAATTCACCAGAAATCTTTGTATAAGAAAGATCCAAAACTTTCAAAGACCCAAGGTTGCCAATTGAACTGGGCAATTCCCCAGAAAAATTTGTATCAGGAAGACGCAATTCCCTTAGGGAACTACGAGATCGAAATTTGGAAAGAAAACCAACGAGTTTTTGGTTATATGACAGATCAATGGATTGTATCCTGGGCAACAGGAAAATATCGGGGGGAAATTTACCCTGCAAATAGCACCAAGACAGAGAAAGAGAAGTCAAGGAAGACAAATTTGCCAATGATTGAGGTAGTGATGATGAAATGTTCACGTCGTCTAGATGAAGTTCTCTCAAATATGTAATGTTCTGGAGAAGTGCTTCAAGATCAATTCTTCTGAGATCCAACAATTTCTCATAATAATCACCATCAACAGAGTAACCAAAATAATTGTAAGAGAGATCAAGTGAAACCAAATTGGATAGCCATGAAATTTCTGACGGGATTCGGCCATGTAAGAAGGAATAAGAGAGGTTGAGATGGGTCAACCTTACAAGCTGGCCAAATTCAGATGGGATTGTGGTGGAGGAAGAGAAGTTGTTGAGGGCAAGGTTGAGTTTCTGAAGGTGACGAAAACTGAAGAGGGTGCTATTAGAGTTGAGAGGCCCATAAAGCCAACTGTTGCTCAGGTCCAAGCCAATCACCTCACCATTTTGTGTATCGCATGTGACCCCATCCCAGGAACAACAATCACTATCTGCCTTCCAAGACTTCATCTTTGGATAAGAACCATTATAGTAATCATAGTAACCAGAATAATTCCTTTCAAGAAATTCTTGCCTTAGTTGCAGCAAATGAGCACTTTGGTCAAGGAGGCAATGATGATGAGAGGAAGTATTAGAGGAAGTTTGAGAATGAGAAATGAAGAAGACACAAGAGGCAAGGAATAAAGGCAGGTATTGATGATTCATTTTCCCCATACTGAACATCTTTACAGCAGAGGAAGTAAATGGAGATTTGGGTGGCAAGTGTGTTATAAGCGATAAAGAAGCGAGGATATGAGTGGATATTTATACACCCACAATAATGCAGATAATGGGAATGGGAGCCAAGTTGAAAGGACTAAAGTAACTGGATATTTATCTTTATTTTTATTTATTATTTTTTGTGGTCTAAATCGAATTGGATTTCACCATATAGATTTGAAATGACTGTCTGATATAATTTTTTTTTCTGAGAAAGGACTGTCTGATATAATTAAATCCATTAAAAGGTGCTCTTTTGTTATGGGTTTGGGCCCCTTTTACTAATTCCATATTTACAAATAATGATTTTCTTTTTTTCTTTTTTCTTTTTGAGAAGGCCAAACAATGATTATCTGTATCAAATTTTTGGGTGATAAAAATTAATAAAATGTTACTAATATTAGCACATATTCCAGATGTAATGGCCAATCACTCGATAAATCGAAGTTATGGAGGACCTAATAACATTAGGAATGCCGAATAAATGTTTTCTCACAAGGCAATTTTTATTTTTTTGTTTGAGAAGGAAAAAGGCAATTTTTATTGAAAAATAATTTTAGCGGTGATATTTTTTGGTTGTTGAGGTAACAAATATCTTATCAACAAAGTGGAGGATATCTGGTGCAATAACCAAAATTCAAAATCACATTCTACCAACACCTATTCTAGCTGGCTTATCTACCCAAAAAGAGAAGTTTGAGGAATATCATATATAAGAACAATTTACGAAAACCTCACTTCAGCAATAATAGACAACGAATAAATAAATAAATAAAATGGCTAAAATTTTGTTTTTGAACCTAAAGTTCGTATAAATAAAGAAATTTTCCAATAATTTAGAGATGAAAAAAAAGAACTTTTTATGATAGTTTGGGATTTAAAAATGAACTTTTAAGACTGAAAATTGACAAGTATAATATTTTTAATAGTTTAGAAGAAGTGAAAAATGAACTTTTTAAAGTTTAAAATTTAATAGAATAGAAAGTTTTCTTCTTATTAATCTTTACATAATCCCATCAGTAATTTCATTTTAATAGAATAAATAGTGATTGCAAGAAGATAATATTAGAAGTAACATGAGGATTAATCTTCTCTTCCCCTCTCCCTTGGACCAAAACTTGCTTACGAAACAATAGAGTAAGTAAAGTGGAAGACAGTACACAAAATTAATACAATATTTAGTCATCACTCATAGACAAAATGAGTCAACTGCTATATTTCTATCTACAATTTTCAGTGCCTTAATGATCTTGGCAGACAATATATTGACTAGGTTTAAGTAAAGACAAAAGTTTTGAGGATGTTGTAATCTTGCTTAATTTCTTGGTAAGTTCCTCCCTTGTCAATCTTCTTCCTCTCTCTTTGTCCTTATCCATAGATCATACTTTGCGTTTGGAGGGACCAGTGGATGGGCTGGAATTTGTCATCTTGAAGTGTAGAAGACGGAAATTTGAGTCCTAAGGCCTTTAATTTGATATAAACTCCCGCACCAATTTTCCAAATTCTTGTTAGGAAATAGTTACATGAGGACCTTTCTAAATTATTGTTAGCAAATAATTAGAAGAGAAGAATATTCAAACGAGGATGGTTCCTTATATTCTATGAGAGGACCTAGTCGTGAATCAATCAAGTTATTGTATTCACAATTAGACATTTGAGTCAATGCAAAATTTGATACCGCGTTAAAGGTCATTACCATTTGGCAAATCAAAGTAACGAATGTAGACTCTTCTTTTTTTCTTTTCAACAATTGTAGACTCTAATTCTTGCTAGCAAATAATCACACGAGAAGAATATTCAAACGAAGATAGTTCCTCATATTCTATGAGAGGACCTAGTCGTGAATCAATGAATGTCGTTGTATTCGCAATTAGACAATCGAGACAATGCAAAATTTGATACCACGTTGAAGGTCATTATCATTTGGTAAATCAAAATAACAAATGCATACTCTTTTTTTTTCCTTTTTTCTTTTTAATAATTCAATAATTACAATAATTGGGGAAGAGATATTTGAACTCTAGTTCTCCTAATAAAGAAGAAAAAGTTATGCCATTGAGTTAAAATACCTTTGACAATGAAGGTGAGTATTCAAAATGCCAAATAAAATGTTTTTACAAAAGACTAAAACAGTCTCATTTTTATTCGAAGTGATATTAGTGGCGACCTTTTTTTTTTTTTTTTTTTTTTTTCTAGGTGACAAACACCATATCAACAAACCCTTTTAGTAATGAATTTGCTTATTTAGTAATTAAAGGGGTTTGTTGTAGTTAGAGTCGAGATTTTTAGCACTAATGAAGCCTAAAACTTTTTAAGCCATACTCTTACACTCAATTATCATTTCACGTAAGTTCTACTTTTGCAATTTGCTCACATTGTCAAGATCATATTAGAGACCCTCCCATTTTGTTTGACCAGATTGAATGTCATTGATTAAGAAAAGTATTTAAAATTTGAAAGCCACAATTTTCCACCAAGCTAAAGACCGTATTAACTAGCTTTTCTACAAGTCCTCTAGAAATCCTCATTTTTCTTGGTAAGTTTCCCCACTAATTTCCATACCTCCAATGAGAACCTCCTTGCACTTTAGGAGATTCTTCCGTTGTCATAATCGGTTTGGAGGGACTACGAATGGAACGAGATTTTTCAGTGTAGGAGACGGAAAATTGAATCATAGGTAGTTAAAATTGGTAACCAATTTCCAAATTGTTAATGGCAGATAATTACATGAGACGCAGAGCTTTCAACGGAAAAAGGGCCATCATATTTAATGAGAGGACCTAATCAAAGATTTAAAACAATGTTGTATTAATTTGCAGAATAGTTTTGGTTCCAATGGTACAAAATCATAGAAATTCGGACACAATGTGGAACTTGCTAGGAGGTAAGGTGCTTCAATGTTTGTGAGAGATAGAATGCCCTTTTTTATTACCACTATTTTATGACTGAATTGTAGTAAAAAGTTGTAGGACCTGTATCAATGTCTGTCATAAAATAACTTATTCGATTATTATTCATTTATTTTTAGCTATTGGGTTTTAGTTAGCTCAAACTGTGAATTCCAGTTAGCTTAATAAGTAGAGTCTATTATAGTTGAATAAGAGATCTAAAGTTTGATTCCTATCTATATCAAAAATCAATTAGTGTGTCTTAGTCGGACATCATAGGATGGAACTAAAAAAAAAAACTTTATCCAAATTCAAGTTTTAAAACACAACCATCAGGAAATAATTACATGAGAATCAAAACATTAAAATGGAGATGGTCCCTTGTATTCTATTAGAGGACCTTTCCGAATTCTTGTTAGCAAATAATTACAAGAGAAGAATATTCAAACGAAGATAGTTCCTCATATTTTACAAGAGGACCAAGTCGTGAATCAATGAATGTAGCTGCATTTGCAATTTGAAATTCGAGACAATGCATAAAAATTGGTGAAAATTTGGCAAAATTACCACATTAAAGATCATTCCATTTGGTAAATCGAAGTAATGAATGTAAACTCTCTCTTTTTTCCTTTTTTTATTATAAATAATTTGAAAGTTACAACAATCAGAGGGGAGAGATTTGAACTATAATTCTACTAGTAAAGAAGAAAAAGTTATACCATCGAGTTGCAAAACTCTTGATAATGACAATAGGTATTAGGAATATCAAATAAAATGTTTTCTCAAATAAAATGATTGTAGTTCTCCTAGTAATGATTTTTTGAAAAATTAGTAATTCAAGGGGCTTGCTGTAGTTAGAGTTGAGATTTTTTGCACTAATGAAACCTAAATAGATTAAAAGCCGTACTTTTACGCACAATTATCATTTCACATAGGTTCTACTTTTGCAATTTGCTCACTTTGTCAAGATCATATGATGGAATACAAAAACACCTAAATTTGTTTGACTAGGTTGAATGTAATCGCTTAATTGATAAAATTTTTTAAAATTTTAAAACATAGATAGCTAATGGAAAATACTTTTGCTACATGTAATAAATATATAATTATTCTAGAATTTTTTGTTTTAGATTTTGTTATATTTTTAGGGTTTTAACTTATATATTATACATGATATATGAAGATGCATTACAAAATCTTATAATACAACCATCTTTATGATTTTTTTTTTCTTGGTAATTTGATAGTTACAGCGGGGAGAGGTAGGAGGGATTAGAACCATGAATGTTATGGACATACTAGTAGATACATGCCAACCTATTAAGCTACAAGCCTACAACCATCTTTAAGATTTTTTATTTTAAAAAATTCTGCTGCTGATGGTTTGCCAAGACAACATGTTGATTTAGGAATTGGTATGTTTTATATCCCAGTAAACTACTCCATGCACCATAATTATTACTTAAATCACCTTATCTACAAATTCCCATCTAAGGCAGGTTAAAAACGTTGAGGAACATCATATGTAAGCTATTACTTATGAAAATCTCATCCAACAAAAACAAATAGCGTATTAAAAAAGAAGATCAGCTTAGAAAATTTCGTCTTACTAATCTTTCAGCAGTCTTATCATTTCATCTAAAAAGAATAAATGGTGAATTGTAAGAAAATAATATTGGAGGAACGTGAACAACACTACAACCAAAAAAAAAAATTGAGTCAACAAACAATAATAGTAAGAATGATTCAAATTCTATCTCTATCTACAAAGTTCAATGTCTTAATCTTGATAGATAATGTATAGACTTTAAAAACAGTATTACCTAGCTTTTCTGCAAGTCCTCTTGACAAAAGTTTTTGTGAATGTAATGAAATCCCTGCTCAATTTTCTTGGTAAGTTTCCATGTCAGTGTTAAGTCCTTCCAAATCAACTCCTAACAACTCCATCAACCCAGTTCCAATCAATGGGGAAAAAAAAAACCTTTTTGTCGTTGGCCAATCCACTTTCACCATCGTACTGAAAATTCCAAGGGGGCTAGGACCCACCACTTTGGACAATAAATCAATCATGTAACATACCATGGATTAATTGACCCGCAAGACCATCTGTTAGGACAACACAATTTGTGGGAGAACAAAACTACATCAATACAATTTATGAATTCTTCTATAAAAAAAATTAAAAAAAAAAAAAACCATTTTTTGAATAATAAGTTGGTACCACATATCTCCAGTATTAATGAGTTGGCAAGCATATTACTACTGATCTACATATAAGTTAATATATTTTCATAAATAAATAAATTGGATATTATATTGCAAATATTTGAATGGTTAATGTTTGGGGTAATTTTGATTTTACCCCATAATGTTTGGATTTAAGTCATTTTTTTATTAGATTCTCAAAAAAAAAAAAAAAAAAAAGTCATTTTGTTATTATGCTGTGATGAGGTATCTTTTAAGTGTTAACCAAGTGACATTTGTTCATTCAAAATTACGTCGAGGTTATGGGGTCCAGTACTGTTGGGCTATTGATGGTCAAAATGTCATAGTGTTTGTGAGAACGGTCACAGGCTCACAGTTGATTTCTTTTGATTCTGGCTTAGGGATAAAATAAATATAAATAAATAAAAATAAAAAAAATAAAAACCTTTTACTATAGTTTGGAAATTAAAAATGAACTTATAAAACTGAAAATTGACAAGTATAATATTTTTAATAGTTTCTTAGGAGTGACAAATGAACTTTTTAAATTTTTAGGCTGCATTTAGCAACATGTAAAATATTTTCCAAGTGTAAAATATTTTCTGGTGAAAATATTTTTGGAAAATGAAAATATTTTCAAGTGTTTTGTTGCATTTTGAAAATTGCTTTAGAAAATGTTTTTAGGTGTTTGGTTGCATTCTGAAAATGCTATTTTTCTACTAGCTTCTCACATTTTCTCAGCTTCCAAACAAATTTTATAATAGAAAATTTCAATATATAAACTTAAAGAAATAAAAATCAAAACAAAACCTTTCATTAAACTCAAAAATTCAGTCAGACTAAGAGAGGGAGGAAGAACGAGTGAGAGACTGAGGGAAAGAGAGAGGTAGATCAAGAAAGAGACAAAGATTGGTCATGGGTGGGTAGATATAGAGGCAGCGACGATGATTTTTAGGCAAAGACGATGAGATCGGTCATGGGTGTGTTGATCTAGAGGGCGGCGACAACGTGCTTGAGGCAGCAGCAGGCTTCAGGTCCTAGGTTCAAGCTCTCTCTCTCTCTCTCTCGGATAGACACAGGAAATGGTTTGAAGGTAAATCTGAAGTGTAAACCATTTTACACTTCAGACCCACCTATTTTATGGTCAAACCAGTTCATTTTTGGGTTGACTAAATTTTCAGCCCAAACCAAACACTCTTCCTCATATAAAATATTTTACCAATTTCCATTACACCCTAAACAAACACAACCTTGGGGACAAAATAAAATTCATACAAAATTTAGAGACAAAAATAATATTTTAGCCAAAACAATTTTAATTGAATTGGAAGATTTCTTCTTATTAATCTTTGGCTAATCTCATCATTAATTTCATTTTAAAAGAATAAATAGTGAGTGTAAGAAGATAATATTAGAAGTAACATATGATATGAGGATTAATCTCCTCTTCCCCCTCTCTCTTGGACCAAAACTTACTTACGACTTATGAGACAATAAAGTAAAGTGAAAAACACTACACAAAAATAATACAATTTTTTGTCATCAGTCATAGACAAAATGAGTCAAATGCCATATGTCTATCTACAATTTTCAGTGGTTTAATAATATTGGCAAACAATATATTTGACTCCGTTTATGTAAAGACAAAAGTTTGAGGATGTTGTAACCTTTCTTAATTTTCTTGGTAAGTTCCTCCCTTGTCATTCTTCTTCCTCTCTCTTTGTCCTTATCCATATATATATTCTTGGGTTTGGAGGAACCAATGGATGGGCTTGAATTTGTCATCTTGAAGTGTAGGGGATGGAAATATGAGTCCTGAGACCTTTGATTTGATATATTTCCAAATTCTTATTAGGAAATAATTATGCCATTGTGTTATAAGATCTTTGACTACGAAAGTAAGTATTAGGAATGTCAAAAAAAATGTTTTTACAAAAAACTTAAACAATCTCATTTTTATTCGTAGTGATGTTAGTGGCGACCTTTTTTTTTAGGTGACAAACACCATATCAACAAACCCTTTTAGTAATGAATTTGCATATTTAGTAATTAAAGGGGTTTTCTGCTATTAGAGTCGATATTTTTCGCACTAATGAAGCCTAAAAATTTTTAAGACATACTTTCACACTCAATTATCATTTCACGTAAGTTCTACTTTAGCAATTTTGCTCACTTTGTCAAGATCATAATAGAGAGCAGTTAAACTTTCCACCAATTTTGTTTGATCAAGTTGAATGTAATCGATTAATAAAAGTATTTAAAATTTCAAATCCTCAATTTTCCACCCAGCTAAAGACCAAATTAACTAGCTTTTCTACAAGTTCACTTGACAAAAGTTTGTGAATGTACTGTGTAACCCCTACTCAATTTTCTTGATAGATAGTATATGCAACCTATTGCATCTGATTTATGATGATTGTTTTTTATTATTAAGTCAAAACACCAATTATGTGTAAGGAAAGATTGAATTGTAAATATATTATTCTACAACAACTACAAGAAACTTTACCACTTGAACTAATTAAAACCCAACTCTTTTTTAAAAATTTTAGGGTAAATTACAAAGTTGGTCCATATCTTTTATACCATATCTCAATTTAGTCTCTAATCTTTCAATTGTATCAATTTAGTCTTTAACTTTTTCCAAGCAATGTCAATTAAGTTCTGGTCATTATCTTTGGATGAAAAAGCTTATATGCCAAACTGAATAATTAAAAAATATATTTTTTATGCCACATCGTATTAAAAAAAAAAAAAATCCAAATTAAACCTCCTTACTTGCTCTCTCTTGTTTAGGAATATTTGTCTAGTCCTGAATCTTCATGCTCTTTGAAATGTTGGTGTTGCCTCTGCTGCTGTGCTTCTCAGTCACTACTTTCCTCTGTTTCTCTTCTCTTTCTCCGTATTGTTTTTGGTATTTGGAGGAGCCTTGTTTCTGGGTTCATTGTCGATTTTGGTTGTGAAATTTCCTAGGTTGGTTGGGTTTTATAGAGGGATTCGGTTGGTTTTTTTGGGCCTTTTCAGGGTGTTTCATGAGAGTTCTTATGGTTAGTTTTTGGAGTTGTTTTTCTGTTTCAAAAGGTATTGTGAGAAATTTCTGGGTTGATTTCCTATGGCGTTTGGATAAGAATTTCGTGTCCTGTGTTATGTTTGCAGTGAGGTTTTAATTGAATTTTTCTGGGTACATGGGAACTGTTTTTGGTGATATCTGCAGTGGGTTTTGTTGGGTTTTTTTTTTGTAGTGTTTGGCTGGGTATTTTAAGAGTTGTTTCACTAGTTTTCTATGGGTCTTTGTTGATGATAGAGATGGGAACAAAAATAATTACTTCTAAAATACTTTATCATTCTTAAGATAGAAGACTAAGACATATGATAGTGTATGTATTGTTCCAACCAAACTGCAGAATTTCTTTTCCCATAAAGGCACACCATCTTTCCATTTTGGAGGAGGTACGTGGTTGTATACTCTAGGAGGTGAACTTTCGAGCTCGTGGTTGACGGAAAATTCTTCGACTTTTCCAATTGCCCATTACACCCAAATGCACAAAACCCAAATCCCAACAAAGAAAATAAAGAAAACCATAAAAAAAATTCTATTTTCACAAAATCGAGATTAAAAAAAGTGATAGATTACTAAATATTTTGTAAACAGTGGTAAATTGCAAAATTTTTTCAAAAAAAGTAGTATTTGGCTATTTTGACCTAATAATAGAGGCAGACATAGGAATAATTACTTCACAAGTTTTTGTGATAAAGAAAAAAATACTTTATAAGTTTTATATCTCTTTTATAATTATGCCTTGTCCATGGATTTCACATAGCATGTGATGAAAATTTCCAATAGTGAGAGAGTTGCTTGTATCGATGCGAGAACTCAAGCTGAATATATGAATTAGAATTTTCACCAAACTATTTCACGTGTGAACATTTTAAATTTTTTTTTTTTTAAATTTTGACATGGAGGTATAATTAGCCGTTGATGTGGCATGAAATTTTTTTATTATTATTCTGTTTGACACTTCAGTTTTTTTCATTCAACAGATAACGGCAGGGACTAAATTGACACGACCTTCAAAATGTTAAGGATCAAATTGACACAAGTTAAAGATTAGGGAGTAAATTGAATATGGTTTAAAGGATAAGAATTGACTATGTAATTTAACCAAAATTTTAAGTGATGGACACTAACACTCTGCCATTGACTCTCTTTTCTAGAAAGTCTGGTAAACAAAAGTTTTTAAGGGTATATATATTTAGTAGATCCCCTTTTTGCTCTAAAGTAAGATAGTCTACTTAAATCAAAACCAATGAATACGGTGATCATAGTGACATTTTAGTGTTAAGTCGGTATAAATCAAATGATTAAGGATACTAACACTGTGTCATTGACTTGCTTTTGTAGAAAGTTTGGTAAACAAAAGTTTAAAGGATATAATATATATAGTATAGCCCCTTAGTGCTCTGAATTAAAAAGTACTCTGCTTAAATAAAAACCAAAACCAATGAATACGGTGATAATGATGACATTTTAGTGTTAACTGTTAAGTCAGTCCAAATCAACTCCCAACAACTCCCATTAACCTAATTATAAAAAGAAAAAAAAAAAGCAAGTCCCATTAAAGAAATTATAATCCATTGGCTAAAAAGCCTTTTTCTCGTTGAATGATCCACTTTCAACTTCTAACTGAAATTTCCAAGTCCAAATCAACTCTTTTTTTTTTTTTTTTTTTTTGCTAGGTAAGTGCGGGGGATTGAACGCCCGAGCAACAGGTCATTTGTAAACCTGAGTACCAGCTCGCCTACATGGGCGGTGGTCCAAGTCCAAATCAACTGCCAACAACTCCCATTAACCTAATTATAAAAAGAAAAAAAGCAAGTCACATTAAACAAATTATAATCTGTTGGCTAAAAAGCCTTTTTCTCGTTGAACTATCCACTTTCAACTTCTAACAGAAATTTCCAAGAGGGGTAGGAGTAGGACTCACCACTTAGGACAATATGAATAAATACATCAATCGTGTAGAGTCTACGAAGGCAATTGCTTGTAATTTAATATTTATAGGGAAATAATTGTCCCGCAAGACCATATCTAAGGGCAACACAATTATTATTAGTGGGAGAACAAGTCCATATGGTCCATATCAATACATTTTCTGAATATAGAGTTGGTACCACCATATCTCCACTACTAATAAGTTGGTACAATCTACTATAGCCTGATATTTTATTCGGTACATTTTAGAAGAGTATTAATACCGGTTTAATGTTCTATTTGGTACATATCACTAATTCGGCTAAACAACTACAATATTTACTTCCTTAGTTAATACTATCACATTCTCAATTAGCTCAACCGATAAAGCTTTTGATGGTTGAATAAGAGATTTGGAGGCTAATCCCCACCTACACCAAAAACCAATTTGTGTCTTGATCTGATAATAAAAAACTATCATCAAGAGCAGATATCATAGATCAAAGTATAATTTTCTTTTTTACTTTTTTATAACCCATTCCTTGCAACATATTCATGAGCTTTTCTCATCTTAAATTAGCGGATCACACTTGTTCTGTGTGTTTAGAATCTTTAGATGAGCATATTTTTCAGTAATTTATTCAATTTATAGTTTTCCTTAACAATTATTAAATAATATTTTATTCTCTTTTCAATTAAAGTCAAA
Organism: Quercus gilva; assembly: GCA_023621385.1. Taxonomy (NCBI): domain Eukaryota; kingdom Viridiplantae; phylum Streptophyta; class Magnoliopsida; order Fagales; family Fagaceae; genus Quercus; species Quercus gilva. Next base: position 4,761,977 of record CM042475.1, on the reverse strand, counting down.
TCATGTACAAATTATCACACAATCATACTAAATGCGCGTTTGGAAACAGCTGATGCGCGTTTAGCGTTTGCGTTTTCTTTTTTTCTTTTCTTTTTTCTTTTTTTTAGAAACGCGTAAACGCCACTTTTGAGAGATTCCAGTGGGTCCCGTGCACTGTTTACAGAATCCATAAAGATCTTTTTTCAACAAAATTTTCATTAAAAATAGATCTCACGATACTATTCACACATTTAAAAATTATTTTGCTTTTTTAGTTTTCAATAAAATAAGCAGTATCCAAATGAATCCTAAATTGGTACCTGCAAATCAATAAACTATTGGCAAGCGTTTTTTTTTTTTTTTAGTCAAAAAAGTGCATTGTAGCTTATAATTGAATATTTAATAATATTTTTAACAAATAACTTCAATCACTTGTTAAAAATACCCCTCTTTTAAGATTAAAAAAATGGGATCAAGCTGAATTTTTCGGTTTGATCTTCATGAAAACATCCATTTGGGGGCTGTCGATTAACTAATTAAATGGTCAGTAGAGCAATAGAGCTAACACCATCTGAATATCTAGTACATGCTAAGATTTGCAGCTCTCTGATCAAACTTAATTACGTTACTACTAGAGAACCTACTAAGAGGAGTAATAACATGTCAATAAGTGATTTTGGCTTGGCAAAATATATTTTAAATTTTTTTTGCGTTATGCTTCACTGAAAGGTTTTTTTTTTTTTTTCCACCCATGAATTCCACAAAATAATAATAATAATCAACAAAAAAATAGTTATTCAATCATCTAATGTTCTTTCAATATATATGTCTATCTTTTTTTTGATGAACCAATATATATGTCTATCAACACTATCACTATCCCTCCTTGTTCATGAATTTCTTGGCCTTCTTGTACATTTCTTTCAAGTACTCCCTAAACCTGTCCAAATCCAATGTAACATTTTGTTCCTTCAAGTACACATTCATGAGAGACCAATCTGTTCCTCTAAAAGCAACTGGGTCTCTTAATACCAAGTCATCCTTGCTATACTTCTCTATCAAGCTACTCTCCTCAGTTTCGATCCTATACTCCATGTACTCTGACCCCACATTCCTAGCCAATCTCGCATAGCAAACCTCCACCGCCCATTCAGTCCCAAGCGGCACCACTTGCATGAACACGGAGCCAGGCCGGAGAAAAATTGTGTGTAAGGGCTGCACCATGTATACCAATAATTGCATGACTCGAATGTATCAATTCATAAGCTTTGTGCATAGGGGTCATAGGTGTTGGCTCAAAAATAATCACATTAAAACCAATCTTCTCAGCTTCAAATTTTACTTCATTTTGGTTCAATAGTACACGACCAACACCACCATTACGACTAATCAACACAAGAATTGGCCTAGATTTAGAAGGATTAAATTTAAATGGATGGTTTTGCTTTTGGTTTTGCTTTTGGTTTTGGTTTGGCCATAGGCTTTGTCAATTAAGGCATGGAAATGGGTTAAAATTTTTAAGTTTGGTATTAATTTTGGGTTTATAGTGACCAAATCATGTGATATAATACCCACGTTGGCAGAAGGAAAACAATAAGTAATAGTATCGTTATTAAGGTTTATAATAGGGTATTTAGTAAAAGTACGTAGTATTTCAGTGTACTTACTAACCCACTAATCACGAGCCTTCGATATCACAAGTACAACATCTTGATCAGGGAAGATTGAATTGGCGGTGATGAAGAGGGGGACGAAGCCATCATTGAAGTCATGGAAGATGTTTCCAGTGAGTCCACCAGCACTGAATACTATGGCTGGGGCCTTGTGTTGGATTTCACAGTTTGGGATTATTGGGCTTGAAATGAGGGTGACCTCTTTGATTCTGGACATTGTGTGAGTCTCCCATTTTCGTGGATAGGGCCTGACTTTTTCTACCGTGGGCTTTCGTGGGGTCAAGGTTTTGGGGTCCATTACAAAGAATGTTGAGCTAGTAGGATCCAGTACTGTTGGGCCACTGATTGTACAGAAGTCATAATTTTTGTGAGAACGGTCGCAGCTGATATATTTTGCTTCTGGCTTCCTAATTGATTTGGATACTAAACTTTTCATATCTGCAACCATAAAGAATTTGAAAGAAATTTAGCCCCAACAATAAGCTTGAAGCTTCAAGATTATTTCAAATTGAAACAATTGTTTTTTATGGATATAGGAAATTTTAACAAAATTAATTACATAGAAAAAAAATAAGAGTAATATTGATGATTGTTTGCTTTATTTAAATTATATCTACACTAATAAGAATTAGTTTTTTGGATTTTTTGCTACATGAAAAATAAAAATTGTTATTTTGTAGTATAAATGTAGCTATGGCTTCATAAACATTTTGTTCCTTCTGACTGTGGAATCAAACTTTAACAATTAAGTTTGTCAGTAGTATGCCCTATGCTTAATATACACGGTTAATTTACTTCCTAACAATATAAAGTTTAAGCATTAATGGTTCAATAGATAAATCCAAAATGCTTTCTCTTTTTTTTTTATTTGGGTGTTTTTGCGAACAAGGTAAGTATTTAATAACAATATTCTTTATACGAGAACAGAATGTAGCAAGGGCATTGGCAGAACAGTGCCAACTATAATCATTTAATAAATCATTACTTCTTTTTCTTTTTTTTATACAAGGTAGAAATCACACTCTAACTTAATCGAAATGTATATATGTGTAAAGCTCTCTCTAAGATACTTAAATCCTGACTCTTATTCTTCACACCCCATAAGCACCTATACTTGTGGAGTGACTATCGCACCAAGGGTGCGCAGTGATAATAAATTATTACTTTGAATTAATAGTTACTAGCATGTAATCCATGCTTACACACAGGAATGATGAATTATAATAATACTATTGATGTTAGTTTAGGTCATTAAATATATAGAACATTAGTTCGACTAGGACATTTGGAGAAACTAAAATGATTTTTCCTTGCAATTTTAATGATATTGATTACGCCAAATTTCTCATTACACTGTTGTTATATATAAAATTTTGAAAATCATTATTGGACACTACATATACAATAGTTTTTCAATTAAATAAGACACACGGTGTAAAATTAGAATCTAATTGAATTCCAATTTAAAATCTAATTGGATTTTCTCTTAGTTTTGCCTATATATATATATATATATATATATATATATTGTTTCTTCAAATAATAACAAGAGATTTAGGTTCGAATCTTGCTTATACCAAAAATCTATTAGTGTCTTAGCTTGATAATATATATCAATTATTCAAAGTACCTAATTTATTATGTCTTACTTTCACCTAAGAGTTTTTTCGTGAACCCGTTTTAATCATGTAAAACACAGAGGCAATTACTAATGCTTATGCCTTAGCTAAGAGAGTGGAACTAATTGACAAGACACATAAGAGGGAGATCTCAACATATCGTGCACCTATAGAATAATTTCTCATAATATACAGAAGAATAAGAAAGTGTTAGAAGGGAAAAAAAAAGTTTTAGAACTTAGAAGAGTAAATCACAGTGAAGGTCCCTCCAGAAAGGAAATTCTTATAAATTTATTGTCTATCAAATTGTCTAGCTATTGCTCATGTGGACCAACAACAGTTTTAGTCATAAGCAAATTAAGTCAGTGTGGTGTAGCCTCAGTCTATGGCCAGTTGCTTGTAGCTGGCCTTAGACTTGTACAAGTTTCCTCATACGTGTACTTCTTTTTTATTTTAATGAAAGTTTCTGACCAGTTCTCAAAGGAAAAAAAAAAAAAAAAATAGTATATCAAAGTTTATAAATTTCAATCTTATCCCATCTATAAAAGGAAAAACAAAATCATTCCTAAAAAAAACGAAGAGAACAAAGAAGGATTTTCTAACGCATACCTTGACTAATCTTGGTTGAATGAGAATTGCTCATTCTCAACATGGGCCATAAATAAAACTGAAACACCAAGTGTACAGGCCCAGGTGGTGCGGGTCTGTCTATGTGATTTGGGCCTTGGGCTAACAATAGGGGCCATGGGCCTAACATCCGGTGCCCTCGGGGCCTCAATCCAAGCCCACCTACGAACAGGCCCGGCCCAAACGCCATCCGTGGACCCAACTCCTTTTTGCCGAGCACAAATGTAACTGCTGAGGCGGCTGCTCGGCTTGTTGTGCCGAACATTACTATATTTACCCCGGACACACAGTAATAGGATTGCCCGGTGGTATCTTTGGAGTACTGTTGCCGTACATGTTCGCTATAGTGGAGATCATTTCCAAAGCCACTCCCACCTAAACCCCCACTAATCCCTCACGAGATTGGATCTCTCAATCCATTGACACTGAGATAGTTATAATCACTCCACTAGTAAACTACTATAAATAGGAGAATCAAAGGAGGAAGAGGGGTTGGAAAAAAGGGAGAGAAAGGAGAGAAAATAGAGGGAGTGAAGAGTTACTCTAAAAAGGAGAGAAAAGTGATCTCATTGAGTCTCCTAGCTGCGAACGATCCAGTGTAGGAATTCCTATCCCACCACACAAATAGGTTGTGAGCCTAAGTGAGACGTGGCCTATAGAAGTCTCATCTTTGCCGCGCATAATTGGCACCGTCTGTGGGAACCACCTACAAAGCCATAGTTTGACCGAGACTCGCGTACAAGACCATGTCCGGAAGACACTCAGTGAGCGCAGATACAAGTGGTTCGGTGGGATCCTCCCGAGGATCCTCCTGGCAGGAAAGAAGGCAAAAGAGGCGTGAAGACAGGGGTAGTGAATTAGAGGAGATGTCCGGCCTTGGGGAGGGGTCATACCAGACGCAGCGAACGGCATCGAACGCCTCAGGGCACAGGCGATTCGATGAAAGGGATGAAGAGCTTGAGCGATTATGAAGGCTGGTGAGAGATTTTGAGCTAGAAGCAGATGACGGACGACAAAGGAGAGATTGTGAAAACTGAGATAGGAAGGCCAGAGGCCGGGGAGAGCGCCGGGGAACAGGGTCCAACCAGTTTGGGTCCCACCGGAGGAGGGAACGATCATGTTCACAAGGGTCCCACCACCGCCGGGACAGATCGCATTCACGGGAATCCTATCGTCGTCAAGAACGATCACAGTCGCAGGGGCACATGGATCGGGGATCTGACTCGCCTGAGGAGCGACGACCACGTAATGCCACCATGGACGCAATGAGCCGCGCCTTGCGTAGGGTAGCTCGGTCCCCATTTTTGGACGATATCGAGCATGCCACAATGCCGAACAAGTTTCTGCGCCCCCTGTTCAATATCTACGACGAAAAAGCTGACTCGGTTGAGCACGTCAGCCATTATATTCACATGATGTCCCTGCATTCGCACAATGACGCGCTGATGTGCAAAGTATTTCCCTCTAGCCTGGGGCCAACTGCTTTGAGATGGTTTAACGGACTGCGAAAGAGATCCATACACTCCTTCGTCGAGTTGATCCAAGAGTTCAATGTTCGGTTCGTCACATGCAGCCGAGTGCCGCAACCAGTTGACGCTTTATTATCAATGAAGATGGGAGTAGGAGAGACCCTTCGTAGCTATGCCAGGCGATACTGGGAGCTTTACAATGAGATAGGCGGGGGAAACGAGAAGATCGCAGCAAGCACCTTCCGGATGGGGCTCCTAGAGGATTCCGAGCCAAGAGAGTCACTTATGAAGAAGCCGCCTGAAGACATGAGGCAGCTCATGAGACGTATTGAAGAATATAAGCGCTTGGAAGATGATCAGTTGCAAAGCAAGGGTAAGGCCCCGTTAATAAATCGTCCTCGGTAGGGAGGATTTCAGCCGAGACCCCGGAAGGATTTAAGGGTTCACGAACCGGCTTGGCAAACGGGGGAGGTGAATGCAACGTTCAAGGAACCGATGTACCAGATTGTGGAACGAATCAAGAACGAGCCATACTTCAAGTGGCCGAGTAAGATGGGAGGCGATCCATCCCGGCGAAATCAAAACCTGTACTACACTTACCATAAGGACAAAGGGCACACCACCGAGCAATGCCGAGTGCTGAAAGATCATTTGGGGCAGCTAGTTAGGGCAGGGCACCTGAAGGAATTCGTAGTAAACCCCGGTGACCAAGGAATCGGCCAAGATGGTCGGCCGAAGGGAAACCATATCCCACCACCGCTTGGGATAATTGAGATGATCCTCTTGCCGCCGAAGAGTGAGGCCACAACAAAAAGGGGGGTGTTAGTGGTCGCGCCTGTGAAAAGATCATCGGACGAGGAGCCAGTGGAGTAAAAAGCAAAATGCGTGAGGGAGGCTCTTGTTTTCGGAGAAGACGATTTAGTGGGAACGATACAACCACATGAGGACGCGTTAGTAATTACCGCTCGGATAAACGGTTTCTTGGTAAAGAGAGTGATGATAGACCAAGGCAGTGGAGATGACGTGATGTATCCAGACTTGTTCAATAGACTTGGGTTAAAGAATCAGGATTTGACGAAGTATGACACACCACTAGTCTCGTTCGATGGAAGAGTGGTGATTCCGGAGGGGCAGATTTCTCTACTGGTGGCCGTGGAAGGAAAAGAGGTGAGCGTCATTTTCATAGTGGTGAACTCCTTCTCACCCTATACGGCGATCCTTAGGAGGTCGTGGATCCATGCCATGAGGGCTGTCCCATCCACTTTGCACGTAATGGTCAAATTTCCTACCGAGCATGGTATCGCAGTAGTGCGAAGATGCCAACGAATGGCCAGGCAATGCCTTGTCGCAGCAACAAATTGGGAAGGAAAGCAGGCCGAACAGAATAAAGAGGCTAAGGGAGCGCCATTATAGCAATTACCGGAACCCCGAGAGGATTTGGGGGCTAGCTGTGCCGAGGAGTTAATAAAGGTCAGAATATTGTCGGATACTGACAAATACTTAAAGATAGGGGCTGGCCAGACGACCTAGGAGAAAGTGGAAGTGTTGTTGTTTATTGTCCAGAATCTGGACGTGTTCGCATGGAGCCCATATGAAGTGCTCGAGTTGGACCCCGAGTTCATTGTCCACAGGCTCAACGTAGATCCGTCGTTCCCTCCTAAGAAGCAGAGGCCGAGAAGAGCAGCTAAGGAACACGCTAAGGCTGTTAGGTCTGAGGTTCAGAGGCTGAAGGAGGCAGGGGCAATAAAGGAGATCTTTTTCCCAGAGTGGCTAGCGAACACCGTAGTGGTGAAGAAGAAGAGCGGTAAATGGAGGGTTTGCGTGGACTTCACGAATTTGAACCGGGCATGCCTAAAGGACCCTTTCCCTATGCCCAAGATTGATCAGTTGGTGGACGCCACTTACGGGCACCCAAGGATGAGCTTCCTAGACGCCTTTCAAGGGTATCATTAAATCGCCTTGGCTGCCGAGGATTAGGAGAAGACCGCGTTCATATCCCCTGACGCCAATTACCACTATACCGTGATGCCGTTTGGCCTGAAAAATGCTGGGGCAATGTATCAGCGAATGATGACAAGGATGTTCCGCGACAAGATTGGGCGGACGGCCGAAGTGTATATTGACGACCTAGTAATAAAAAGCAAACAACAAACCTGGCACGTAGAAGATCTTCGAGGAGCGTTCGAGCTATTACGGCAGCACAGGTTACGCCTTAACGCGGAAAAATGTGCCTTCGGCGTAAGGGCAGGAAAGTTTTTGGGGTATTTAATCTCTTGCCGGGGAATAGAGGTTAATCCTGATCAGATCGAGGCCGTGAGACGTCTCAAATCCTCGAGCAACCCTAAGGAAGTGCAGGTGTTGACCGGAATGTTGGTCGCTCTTAATCGGTTCATTTCGAGGTTCTCGGAGCGCTACCGACCGTTCTACTAGCTCCTGAAGAAATGGAAAGGATTTCAGTGGGATAACGAGTGTGAAAAAGCTTTTCAAGGTCTGAAGGAATACTTGATGCATGCACCAATATTGACTGCCTCGGAGCCCGGTGAAGACCTATATATATACCTCTCGGTGACTGATCACGCCGTGAGCGCCATACTGCTAAGCGATCATGGGGGGCAGCAGCCCGTGTATTACATTAGCAAGACACTGGTTGACACAGAAACTAGGTACCTACCATTGGAGAAGTTGGTTTTGGCCCTAGTAACGCCACGAGGAAGTTGCCTCAGTATTTCCAAGCTCATACCGTGTATGTATTGACCAAGTATCCTTTGCAGTCACTGCTAAGAAGATCTGATTTCACAGGGCGAATAGCCAAATGGGGCACCAGGCTTGGAGCCTTTGACGTATAGTATGAGCCGAGAACAGCTATAAAAGGGCAGGTATTGGCTGATTTTGTGGCTGAGTTTTCACCCAAGGCCTTGGGCTAGATAGTTTGTCAGTTGCACTCCCATCAATGGAAGGTGTATGTAGACGGTGCTTCCAGCTCCGCGGGGGCCGGTGTGGGGATTGTCGCAATCGGCCCCGAGGGGATACGGCTGGAACACTCTTTTAGATTGGGTTTCAAGGCCTCTAACAACAAGGCGGAGTACGAAGCTTTGATTGCCGGGTTAAGCATAGCCTCAAGCCTGGGAGCACGGGATGTTGAAGTTTATTCAGATTCGCGTTTGGTGGTCAATGAGGTGCAAGGCAGCTTTGAGGCCCGAGATTCTCGGATGAAGGCATACTTGGGGCGTGCGAAACAAATTATGGCCGGATTTGAAACGGCAAAGGTATTTCAGGTAGCTCGGACACATAACAGACACGCCGACTCCCTCGCCACGCTAGTATCTTCAGTGTCAGAGGCTATACCTCGGCTAATCAGAGTGGAGCTAGTCCCGGAATCGAGTATTAAGATAGCCGATAGTCCGGCAGTCGCAACAATTGCAACACAGAAGTCCAGCTGGATAGATCCGATTATTGAGTTTCTGGCTGACGACCGACTATCGCCCGACGAAAAGGAACGGAGTAAGATCCGCAGAGTCACCCCTCGGTATTGGTTGTCAAAAGACCGAAAATTGTACCGAAGGTCTTTTGGTGGACTGTATCTTTTATGCCTACATCCGGACAAGGTGGGTGAACTCTTGGCTGAGCTACACGAAGAGGTGTGTGGCAGCCATGTAGGAGGGCGATCACTGGCACACTGGGCAATGACTCAGGGGTTTTGGTGGCCACAAATGCAGAAGGACGCCGCCGAGTACGCTCTAGATGCGAACGATACCAGAAACACGCTCCCCTAATACACCAGCCGGCGGGCTATCTTAACCCGGTCAGCAGCCCCTGGCCATTCGCATAGTGGGGGCTAGACATACTCAGGCCATTCCCCCGGGCAACGGGCAACCGAAAGTTTGTCTTTGTAGCTGTTGACTATTTTACAAAGTGGGCGGAGGCTGAAGCCCTGGCAAATATCCGGGTCGTAGATGTGAAGAAATTCGTGTGGAAGAACATTGTCACTAGATTCGGAGTGCCAAACTCTCTGATATTAGACAATGGGCTGCAATTCGATAGTAGAGCCTTCCGGGAGTTCTATGCGGACCTCAGCATAAAAAACAAGTACTCCACTCCAGTGTACCCCCAGAGCAACGGCCAGGCTGAAGCTACCAACAAGGTAATTGTGAATGGGCTAAGGAGAAGATTGGAAGGTGCAAAGGGGAACTGGGCCGAAGAGCTTTCTAACATGTTATGGGCGTACCGAACAACACCGAGGAGATCCACAGGGGAAACCCCTTTCTCTCCCACCTACAGGGCTGAGGCAGTTATACTAGCCGAGGTGAGTATATGTAGTGCGCGAGTCGCTGGTTTCAACCCCAGCATAAATATCGAGATGTTGGCAGAGCGTCTGGACAAGTTGGAGGAATGCCGAGAAGCTGCGACCATACGACTCGCCGAGTATCAGCAGAAACTAGCCAGAAGGTATGATCGGGGCGTGAGAACAAGAAGGTTTGACGCCAGGATTTGGTTCTAAGACGAGCAATGGGGCATATGCGAAACACACACGTCTGCAAATTGGCTCAGACGTGGGAGGGGCCGTACAGGGTTACTGCAGCTGCCGGGGCAGGAGCGTATTACTTGGAAGAGCTGGATGAGAGGCCGTTGCCTCGGCCATGGAATGTTCAGAATTCGAAAAATTTCTATCATTAATCAGCCGTACGTCTAGTACATATTGTGTAGTACCCCATATGTCTTTACTAATGCTAAATGTTTATTTGTACAGAAATGTTGAGTTTGAAGCCGACACCTCGGTTCGAATCCCTTCACCGAGCAGGTGGAAACCTTACGAATCTCTTTAAGGACGGAAACCTGCCCTCGGTTCGAATCCTTTCACCGAGCAAGTGGAAACCTTACGAATCTCTCTAAGGACGGAAACCTGCCCTCAGTTCGAATCCCTTCACCGAGCAGGTAGAAACCTTACGAATCTCTCTAAGGACGGAAACCTGCCCTCGGTTTGAATCCCTTCACCGAGCAGGTGGAAACCTTATGAATCTCTCTAAGGACGGAAACCTGCCCTCTGTTCGAATCCCTTCACCGAGTAAGTGGAAACCTTACAAGCCTCTCTAAGGACGGAAACCTACCCTCGGTTAGAATCCCTTCACCGAGCAGGTGGAAACCCTAAGAACATCTCCAAAGACGGAAACCGACCTCTCGGTTCGATTCCTATCACTATGCAAGTAGAAACACTAACACCTAAAGGCATATGAAAGTGTAATCAAACAGGCGTAAACATTATGCTCGGCTATATCTCTTACACCTAGCAAGTACATAACCCTGGGCAAAGATAATTCCCAAGGGCAAAAACACTGCCCGACCCTGTCGCAGTCACCAAGAAGAATGTGTATGTGACAATAATAACAATAATAGGAAGTAGGGCAACAAAATATTCAAATTAAGCTAAACAATAAAAATAAACCAATTGTTTGGTAACCAAAACTTGGTGACATACTAGTCAAACTGACAAAGAAAAATTAAAGTTTATCCACCACAGCCCGGTGGTATAAGCAAAACATTCCTGAATTCAAAGTAAACTAAATTAACATAGAGGCAGTGTTCAATTGGTAAGGTCCACGGGGTGATCTCTTGACTGCAGCTCCGGTTGTTGGCCCTCGAAAGCAAAGTTTTGAAACTCCACATTCTCCATAGACAGATCCTCAGCGGTAGGGTTACTGGTAGCCTCGGCCCCAACCATTTCCACATAGGCGTCTATCTGCTCCACCAGCTCCCTTAGACTATCAGTCTCTTCATCATCCTAGGTCCGCTATGGGTTGGCATGGTCGGAGAGGCGTCCGAGAAGGGAATCTTGCTGGGGTCCCTTAAAGGAGAGTCGGCAGGCACCCCAAAAACTTGTAAGGCGGCCAGCCAGCCATCATGAAAAGATAACCGCCGCGCCTCCTTAACCACCGGCTCCACAACCTTCTTGGCATCCGCAAACCCTTCGTTGTACCATTTCTCCTCCGCGGCCTCCAGTTTGGCCCGTAGATCAGTCACCTCCTTTGTAAGGGCAGCAGACCAGCTCACCTCCTCAGCTAACTTCAGCTCCGCCTTGTGTTGTTTCGCCTCCAGTCTAGCCGACCTCTCCTCCGCTAGTGCCTTGGCTTTGTCAGTAGCAGTTGCCCTCTTCTCAGCGGCATCAGCGGCCTTAACTTTGTCCTTCACCGATTTTATTGCCGATTCCCTCCCGGTCCTCTCCCGGTCAACATCCTGGGCAAGATTCTTCACCCGTTCATTCAGGATATGAGCCAGCTGGGCAGCCTGTTGAAATAAGGATGGTTATCAAAATATCATATATACGGCAATAGAGAGAACATGAAAATAAAAAGAAAAAGCGTGAGGTACCGCAATGGTGTGCCACTGTAACCTCCTCCCCATATACTCGTTGAGCGCATCCGAGAAGGAGCTCACATCCTCGGGCAAAAGGAGACCATGCGCCAGGCATTGGGCAACACGGCCTTTTTCCCCCTTCTCCCACGCCTATATGCAAGCATCTGCGAGGAGGGGTTTGCTGTCCAATTCATATGTGGGCTGCCATTTTGGAATGGCCCGGGAGGATGACGCCATGCTCGCCCCAACTTGCCCTTGGGGCTCCTGAATGTTGACACCCCTAGACAGAACCGTGGTGGTTTGGGCTTGAACGCCTCCAGGACTGGGTGAGGATTTCTGCGTGACCTTCTACCTTTTCCTGGAGCGCATTGGGGGAGGAGGAGAAGGATGTATGAGGGAAGTTTGGACGTGCCCCTGATCAGGCTGTTGCTGCCCGACTTGCTGGGCTCCGGGTAAGAAGCAGCTGACTAAGAGGGTTTTACGGGTGACCATCTTTCTAGCACTAGGACGGGCTTGGGATGAACTGCTTGATTCCGCCGCTGCTTGATCGGGTTCTTGTATGGGCGGTTCCTGATCGGCTTGCTCGGCAGGTTCGGCTTGGGCCTCACGCTGGAGGGCTATGTGTGCAAGCTCCCTGAGACGCCGAGATGCTATTTCAGCCAATTCGTCTCTTAAAGGGGCGAGCTCGTCCGAGCAGGTATACCGCCGGCCAAGGTCGCGAGCTTCACCCACTGTGAGGTTGGCCAGGAGGAAATTCACGTGCCAGACGTCTATGTAGGAGAGAAGTGGGCTATCAACTAGGAGAGCCTAACCAAAGGGCTGTCAGGTGGTGTAAATGGGCTTAACGCCGAGAATGAGATAAGACGCCCAGAGCTGACTGTCACGGTGAACGAAGCTTTCAGATCGAAGGACGAAATTTAGGTCCCGTACGTGGACCGTTCTGATATCTTGGGTGAACACCGAGCCGTCTGCAACACAAGCGGAACAGGTCAGTATGAAAGTCAGAAAGACAAAGGCAAAGAGGTAATGGAAAGTAAGTCTAGCGATAACACCCACCCACTTCGCGCCGCGACAGAGGAGGGGGAATATCCCCGGCAAACCAATTGCTGCGTACCCGAACGAACTCCCCGGCGGAGTTTCTATTTGAGTCTGGTAGGCAGGAAATCAACCTTATTCTCGTATCCCTGACTTTTAAGTAATAATTAGTTTTCTTCTTCCCACACAAGCTGTACGTGTGGTTTACGTCATGATGGTCCAATTGCAGACTGAACATGTGGTTTAACTTACTTATACAACTCATAACCCGGTAAAAATTTGGGGGGAGTTGATCGGAGCATAATCCGTAATACCTAAGGGCTCTAAGTAAAAGGGGATCGATGGGGAACCTAACCCCACCTTCCAGTATTGACATGAGCGGGAAGAAGGCGGTGTTTGACCCTCTATGGAGAGCGATGTCGCTTTCATGGCAGTACATCACGTCCACGTCATCGGGAATTTGGTGGTCACGCCTAAAGGTGACTAAGGAGGCTCTAGAGTTTAAAAGGTGAGCGTAACCCATCCCAAATCCTAAAGAATCAAAAGGAACTGGAAAGAAATAAATTGAAGCAGAAGAAAGGGGAAGGGGACTTACTTTTGGCACTAAGAGGAAGGTTGATTCTGGGGATTGATGGGCAACTAGTGCGATGGGTGCTCGGCAGAGAGAAATTTCAGAAACTGAGGAAGTGAAAAGTGAGAATGTGGGTTGGAGTAAGCCTTTTATAGGTACAAATTGAAGATACGCGACGGTTGATGATGCATTAATGAGGGGCAATTCATAATAATAAGGCATAATGAGGATGAGAACTTTCGGAAACCAAGGGCGTGAAACGTATTCACGCCTCGGTTCACGAACTGGCAGGCGAATGTGGCTGCTGAAGTCAGAAGGCCAAGCACAACACACCTTTTGAGAAGCGCATTTAATGGGTGTCTAGTCGCATCCAGAAAGCGTGCCTTTTTAGTCTCCCGGGTAGGGGATCTTTCCTTTCTCGCTGCTTCCCTTGATCCGCGCCCATTTAATTGGGCATGAATCAAGGGGGGGAGGGGGGCTAATGTACAAGCCCAGGTGGTGCGGGTCTGTCTATGTGATTTAGGCCTTGGGCCAACAATGGGGGCCATGGGCCTAACATCCGGTGCCCCCGGGGCCTCAATCCAAGCCCACCTACGAACAGGCCCGGCCCAAACGCCATCCGTGGACCCAACCCCTTTTTGCCGAGCACAAATGTAACTGCTGAGGCGGCTGCCCGGCTTGTTGTGTCGAACATTACTATATTTACCCCAGACACACAGTAATAGGATTGCCCGGTGGTATCTTGGGAGTACCGCTGCCGTACACGTTCGCTATAGTGGGGATCATTCCCAAAGCCACTCCCACCTAAACCCCCACTAATCCCTCACGAGATTGAGCCTCTCAATCCATTGACATTGAGATAGTTATGATCACTCCACTAGTAAACTACTATAAATAGGAGAATCAAAGGAGGAAGAGGGGTTGGAAAAAAGGGAGAGAAAGGAGAGAAAATAGAGGGAGTGAAGAGTTACTCTAAAAAGGAGAGAAAAGTGATCTCATTGAGTCTCCTAGCAGCGAACGATCCAGTGTAGGAATTCCTATCCCACCACACAAATAGGTTGTAAGCCTAAGTGAGACGTGGCCCATAGAAGTCTCATCTTTGCCGCGCACACCAAGAATATCACTAACATTGAGAGGCATGTTGAATCTCTATTCTTCATATCTCTATTCAAAGCCTTACTGGTATATAACTTGAACCTTCATATGTACCAAAAAACGAGTCAGACTCTAATATTCAAGGTTTTCTGTTTATTCATATTTTTCTGGCTATCAAGAATGAGCATACCCCACCTTGCTGGTTTCAAAGCTCCTATAGTTGATAGTTGATGATCTTCAATCTGAATATAATGGATTCCACATAACTGAAGTGACGAATGGTGAGTACATGAAAAATAGAGTAGACATATGTTAACTGTGCACTAATTAACTCAACTAATAAACTTTCGTACTATAAAAATGAGATTTATTAATCACATCTCACCTCCACAACAAAATAAAGCAAACATTATAAATTTCAATTCTATCATATCTATAAACAAAATTACCTATGAAATAATTAGAGATATGAGACAATATAGATTGGAATCATACGTAATAGAACCGAGAGAAAAGTCTGTACCTGATTAAAAATTTCAGGAATGTGAAGAGCAAAGAATAACTCTATGCAATTGTTAGAGCTTTGGCTCAATTGCTCTTATTTCTTGAATGAAAACTTTCTATGGACATTGGGATGTGATTCAGTAGAGACAGCTAAAATTATATTTGAAATGCATTTAACTATTTAAGTAAAGAAAGCACACCTACTAAATAAAAGTTTTCTTGATGAATCATATGTTTTTGAAAAGTCAAAAATGATTTGCCATTTTTAGTATAACGTAAATCATGCATGGATTAGTTCTTAGTTGTTATTAAAAAAAAAAAAAAAAAAAAAAAAAATCATGCATGGGTTAGGGTTGACACTTGACAGCAGTTAGCAGCCGCAAAAGTCTTACTCTCTCTTGTTTGAATTATTTAAAACTATCGGACGCTTTTAGTTAGTTCAACTAGTAAAGATTTTTATCTTCGAATAAAAAAATTGGGTTTGATCTTTGCCTAACTAAACCAAAATTTAATTGGTGTCGTAACCAAATGATAAAGAGAAATCATCATGGATCAGACATCATAGGTTTATAATGCTATTTTATACATTAAAGAACAATAACAATAAGGGACCAAAAAAAAAAATCACTATTTTTCACACTTGTTAATTTAGTAAATTGTAATTAGAACAATATCACTTTAATTGTATCACTAATTTAACTTTTATTAACATTAATCTCAATACTACATCTTAATAATTATGAAAAAAAAAATGTAAAATGTTGTATCCCTTCAATTATTTATTATCTAAAAGGTGACAAAAGAGTGTTGAATGAACTTGGGGCCGTGGAGTGTATTGGTTTGAAAATAACAGGTGCATCACTAGCTGTTCAAAGTCCTTATTAGGTATCATAAGTATCTAAGTGCCCTTTTGTTTGAATGTTTTGGACCCAAAAAGCCCATTTTGAAGAAAGCTGGAGTGGAAAGCCCGTTTAGTTCAGCATAAAACGCAACTTTTTGGAAAAAGTTTCGTTTTGGCCAAGGCTGAGAATGTGCAAACCATTATGGAGCTTTGGAGGTCCATTTTAGAAAAAGTTCATGCGCGTTCTCAGCTATCCGTTGGACTCTTCAAGAAATTACCAAATTACCCTTCAATAAAGCTCACTCATGCCTCTCATCTCTTCTCTCTGCTCTGCCCTCTCCGTGCTACTACAAACATAGCACCACCTGTTGGGTAACACTGGTCTACCACCACAACCTATTTCAACATTTGATAATCCAAACACAAAATCAACAAAATCAAACCAAAAATAACTCAAAATCAACACAAAACAACTTAAAATCAACTCAAACCCCATTGGAAAACCCATCCCAAACCCAACTCAAAATCAACCCAAAACAAAATCAACTCAAAATCAAACCCAAAATCCATAGAAAATCAACTCAAAATTAAACCATTAATTGAAAACCCATAACCCAAACCCAAAATCAAAATCAAATACAAACCCAATGGTGGCATAGACTTAAAGGATTTGAGAATTAAGGAGAGAGATGAGGGATTTCCTTATGTTTCAATCATCTTCATCTTCTTCATCATCATTATCATCATCATCATTTTCTCTCTTCCTTGATCCTTGTAGCTTTCGAACTGTCAAAAAAAAAAAAAAAAAAAAGAGAGATGCAGAGAAGTGGAACGTTCTAAAGTGTGAAGTGGTAAGGAAAAAGACGAAAGAAGGAAATAAAGAAAAAAAAGTAAGGGCACATGTGTGGAGGAAGTGGTAGGGAAAAAGATGAAAGAAGGAAATAAAGAAAAAAAAATTAAGGGTACGCGTGTGGAGAAGAAAAAAAAAGAAGGAAATATGGATAAAAAATAAAATAAAATAAGGGAAACATAAAATAAAGAATAAGGAATTAAAATTGAGAAATACTGTCACAATATTTTCACAATACTTTCACAATAAATTTTAAGTGGTAGGTTATTATTAGTTAATATTGGTAAGAAAAAAATAATTGTAATAGTACGTTCAAATTAAAATCAGTATAAATTATCACAATACTTTTACAATAAATCTTAAATGGTAGGTTATTATTAGCTAATATTGGTGAGAAAAAAATAATTTCACAATATTTATTTAAGTATAAAATAAACTCTCTTATATATACATTATATCTCCGTCAAAACTTATATATGCTATAAAATTTGCAATCTTGCTACAGTGCACTCTCATTTTTGAAAGCGCACTGTAGCAAGATTGTATAATATTTTATTCATTTCTAATTCTCTCTCTCCTCAGACATGGCATCATCTCCCTTCCCTTTTCATCATGCTGCTTCCGTTCTAAAACTCATCTGCTCTCCGTTAAACTTCAAGGGTTTGTGTTCAGCGATTGTGGTCGCGATTTGGTGGGTTTTGTGGGTTTGATTTGGTGGCTATCGGTGGTGCTCGGCGACGGTTTTGATGGGGTTGAGATTGGGGTGGTGGGTTTTGGCTGGGGTTGAGATTGGGGTAGGTGGGTGGTGGGTTTTGTGGTGACTAAGGTTGGATGTTGTGGCTGAGGCGTGACTGTAGAGAGGGAAAACTCCCGACCTATCATAAGCTGACACATCACACTACCAAGTCCACAAAATACGGTCAATGACAAAGTGCCACGTATTGCTGCTAGGGTTTACTATTACTACTCAGAAGCCAATGGAAATTTGACAAATGTCATGCAAAAAACCAATTATGCATCAGCGCACGTGTAAGTGATGACACAAGCAGCCTCGCACGTGTAAGCGGTGACTTAATCAATCCAGCGTGTGTAAGCGATGACATAGGCGAACCAATCAGGCTGTGACATGTGTCACCAACCAGACTCCGCTACGTGTCGCTCATCCACCTCCAAATTCCTATAAATAGAAGCCTTCCTAAGACATTTGGAGGACACCAAGCTATCTGAAGCACAGAAGTAGAGAAGCTCTGCAGGAATCAAGCCTCGAAGTCTTCAAGAACTTCAACCTCAAAATTGAAGAACAGTCGAAGCAGAATCATCCAAACTATCTGCCTAGATCCAAAAGTTTACAGGAATCAAGCCAAAAGTGTCCGAAAACATCAATAAATCACAAATTAGTAAAGTTCTACGAATCCAAGCTTCTAAAGCTCCGAAAAACTCCCACCACAAACCTTTGAAGACGAAGAACACACGAAGAACGCGAAGAACAAAGGATTTCTAACAAGCTCATAGCCAAAGATTCATTGTAATTCCATTTCAGCAATCTTCGATCCATTCATCAACCAAATTGAAGGATATTTTGTGTTCAAGTCAAAATTACATTGCCACAAATCCAATCAATAAGTCTTACAAGGAGATTGAATCAGAGGATCAATCTTTTGTAATTTTAGAGAACTGTACCACACAATCATCAATATAAATTCGCATTTGTGAAACTATTTTACTTGTTTGATTTATTTCAAACTAGAAATTTAGTCGTCTACAATGACAATGGTTGTCCATGGCTAAGGCGTGGTTGCTGTGGCTGAGGCGGTACTAGTTGTGGCAATCATGGGTCTCTGGGTTGTTTTTGTTAGAATTAAATTTAAAAGAAGTGGGCTTTATGGTGGAGATAGGTTGGAAATAACTTTAGTTTTATTAGTATTTTTAAATTGAGAAAATCTATTTTAAAATTGTAGGATAAATTTAGGAAAAAAGATGAGAATGACATGACTGCTGACGTGGCTCAATGTGAGTGTAGAAACATTAAATGTTACGCTTTAACTTTTAGTAATATATAGATATAGATAAATGAGAGCCAATTTAGGGTTTGAGCATATTTTTTTGGAGATCAGGCTTGGGTTTAGCGTCCAGTGGCATTAGATCCATTGAGATGATGACACGTGTTTACATTTGGATACATTTCACCACCTGACTAGGTCTAGTGCACTGAATGCATTGGACCTAAACTAAGTCCTTTTCTGGAATAACATCTCAACTATTGCTTGTTTTGGTGTCTATTTGTTCTAGGCAAATGCCCAAGGACTTGGTCACTTTTGGACAATGCAGGTCCCTATTCCCTACCACTAGATAATTTGACAAATTAAGATTCATATACTTGGATGGTTTTCACTTATTTATATATATATATATATATATATATTTTGTGACTCCCACAAGGATGTATCTCATGGAGCGGTTCCTTGATACCATCCTCTCATTGCATGTGAGACCCACAAATGTTTGAATCTCACCTACCATGTGAGTGAAAGTTTTGCGGAAGCAATATAGAACAAAAAAACTATATATATATATATATATATTTTTTTTTTTTAAAGATCGTTGTACCACACAACCATGGATTCTAAATAGAACAAACATTGCGTACCTCTCTTAGCAACCCAAGCATGTTGCCTCCCAAGGTATTCACGTCTCTCTCTCTATTTCTTTTGAGTTTTTAGAAGACTGCAGTATCACTCAGTAGTTCTGATGGCCAACCACTAAATATGATATTATAAAATCTTATTTTATAGTAGACTTCTAAAACCCTAGAGAGAGATTGGACGTGGGATCCTTAGGGATCCTAATCTTCAGCCGCAGGATTTTATCAATAACCTTTTTGAACGTTATTGACTTTTCTTGAAACTCTTTCCAAAAATATTCCTTAATTTTCTCAATCATATCAAGAAAATATTTGAACTTCTACAAATTGCAATAATGTCCATCAACACATTGCAATTGACCCCTGAAGATTAGAGAATTACAAATGAGGTCCCATTACTTACAATTTTATATCTATGTCCTTCCACCATACTATATTCCCACAAGCCACTAGGACTGGATTAATATCACTGTCATGTCCCTAGCTTATGTAACCCTTAATTTCTTGATTTCATAATTTCTATTGGACTTCAAAATATCTTTAAAAACTCTTTAAATATATATATACAATATTATATATATGAAAAATATTTTCGAAAAATGTCACCGGCCGGACTTGCTTTGAGTCCAACTTCAATATGAAAATCAACTGAATATACTATCTTCTTTAGAGACTGGTGGATTCATTGTTGAGCATTCATATATTTTACTCATTACACATATAACCCAACGTGTTTGTATATAGCCTTTAAAAATTGGCATCACCAGTTGACATTGTCAAAGTTATGTGCATAATAAATAAATATACACAAACCCCTCATGTTTAAGGACAATAGAAAAAATTGTGATTGGACAACCTTTTAATTAACAGTGATCGCTCCATAAGGTGTCCTTGATCGGATCCAATTCAGTGTATGTACTTGTTACATTACACCCACTTGTCTGCTTAAAGTCACTACCTCAATGATGGAGTAAATCATCCTATCATATAGCAGCACAACAAGTGTAGGCTTTAGTGGTAATATTCAATTAATATCCACAGCCTAGAACAATTTAATAATCTATGAAAAATCATCACTCCCTGTCTTTGGTTCCTTAACCATTAACATGATTTTTCTACAGAGGTGACATCACATGCCACATTTAAACAATGAAATATACCTATAAAATTATGAATGTGAAAATGAATTTTTATTATCAAATAAAAATGCATAATATTGTTTTTGAGGGCAAATAATTCTAACAGTGAGGGTGGTTTTATAGAGTCACTCAAAAAAGATTAATTTATGCAAAATAATAGTGAGAAGAACCCAAACCTGAACTGGATATTAACGCTAAAAATGTCAATGAATTGTGACTCAAATGACACTTCCATCCTCCATTAAATACGGTTGTATGGGATGATGAGTGAGACTGTTGATTCTTAGCTTGTAGAATGTGTTAGATAAATCACCAATGAAACAAAAGGTGAAATCAACCCTATGAGAGCTGAAGTTATTGTTGTGCAAGTTCCAATTATTGTGTAGTTTTTGTTAGTGCTAACAATATTTCATGTAGAGACAAGATGTCAAAATGGTTAGCTTACTCAATTCATTGAAAAGAGATCTCATGTATCGGATATATGTATATGCTCTCTCACACCATGAGTCTTACAAGATTGTAGGATCCACAATGTGAGGAGGATACATATAACTAATGCATGAAATAATTATTACTACCCATTAGAGGATTTTCAACAGGGTAAAGCCAGGGAAATGCAAGCTTCTTTTCAAGACAATCAGAGCCTAAAACATGGGGGAAAAAACACTCTGATTGAGTTTCACATTCGGGAAAAGGTTCCAGAAATGCGGACAAGAGAATATCAAAGCTGTTTTCTATTGAAAATTTAAAGGTGATCTGTATTCATATTGAAGACCCTATAAGATGACAAATCAAGAAACAACGAGTACACACATTCTTATATTTAATCCAATCTTCTCAGCAAGTATTCAACCTGAACTTGCTTTGTTAGAGGCATGATCCATTCCCCATACAGATTGGCAACTAAAATTGGCTTGATTTTGTATACAGGATCAGCCACATCTTCCTCCTGGTTGACCGTTACATCTTGCCCAAATGTTTTAGCCTTCATCTCTACTCTTTTCTTAATTGCTGCTTCCACTGTTTCATATGTCAGCAATTCCATCAGTTGAGCCCTGTCCTGCAAGCCCACATTTCCCCAGCAAAAGAGAAAAGATAGCGTGAGAAAACCAATCACTGGCCAAATAAAAAAAAATAAGAACACGATAGGAACCTACTTGTGCTCTAATGGCATCCTCATATGCAGCAGGGGACTCTCGAAATTTTGCCTCCGCAACAAATTTACCATAGTGGATTCTCTTGGAAAGCACCTGCAGTAAGTGTCCAACATCAGCCTAAAATCAAGTTTTTACATGCAAAATATGGAAGGTTACCAATAAACCAAAATCACACAAATGTCAATTAATCAGCAATTGAGAACTGAACCAGTATAGCATAGCAGCAGCGACACAGAGACTTAAAGAAAAATCCGAAAAGAATGGCGAATAATATGACTTAGTTAAAATAATATAAGGAGATAAGAGAATGCATAGAAGCAAAGAAATAGTAAGTTTTAGACCATGCAAAAGGGGAATAAATTAACCCATCAATTTCTTGAAGGGTACAATATAAAATTACTTCTAATGCATAAGAGATATTTTTAACTGCCAGAAAATCTACTTTAATTACTCCCTTAAGGACATAAGCAATCCTCTTGAGCATTCTTCATTGGCTCTTATCTATTATCAAAGCAAAAGGAAGAGGCCAGTTCATATCATCACACAGGTATTTCTCTATCCCACCATAAAAATTAGTTATAGTTGATAATAGAGCAACCGTTCAATGACATACCTGTAGACAAAGTGTGTCACAAACAGCAGCTGACCCACAATTACCATCATCTCCTGCTTTGACCAATCTTGGAAGAAGATCTCTAAAATACATATTCCACACCTTATTGTTTATATTGATTAAATCAGCACAGGGATGCAACACCTAGATTCATATTAGAAAAAGAGACCAAATCAGTGCAAGAATATCGAAGCAAACAAAAATGTTATCTAAAGAGATCTGAAAGAAGATGGCAGCTCATCATTTTAAATTAGACAGAGTTAAAAGGCATGTGCTAGTTTCCCTTCTGATTTGTCATAACGTTTCTTTCCCTTCACGTAAAAATTACAACCAAGAGATGATCTTATAACATAAAGTTCTACAAATGCACTCACCACCTTCAAGACTAAACTAGAATATCCAAAATAGCTAGATCTCTACACCAAAATGAACTTCCACATATTAATTGACTATCTCAAGCCAAGAACAGAACTTGAAAATTTTGACTAGTGTCAACATACTAACAACATTAGCCTATGGACCAGTGATCTTCAACAAAAACAAATTAATAAGTTAATTTTTACGTTGTATATCAGAGTTCAATAAGCTTTTGGCAGTTAACTTGATATGCCCTTGCCCAGAGTATTTTGACAATTTACTTAACTTCTAGTTATTCATTAGTATTAGTGATGCCTTCAAGGGATACCATGGAATTGTAAATTCAAAATTTGACAGCCAAAAATGTTCATTTCATATATGAATGTCTAATTTATATTTTTTAATTAAAAAAGAAAAAAAAAAAAAAAGTAAAGAATAACTACAGATCTATCCTCTAGGTAGGAGGCTTCTCTTGTGGAGTTGCCAGAAGATATCTCAGGGTTCTGAACAGATCAGGCTGATCTCTAGGTCATTGTGAATGAACAGAAAGGAACCCAATGGATCCAGACATCATAGAACGCCTACAAACCATGTTTAAAGAAGAAGATTGCTGTACGAAACTTGAGGAGTGAATGAATAGTTTGGTAGGGAGGTTCCTCACTACTAAGCCTTTCAATAGAAGGGCAGCAAAGAATACTATATGCCTTCTTGGGGGCTAGGAAATAATTTGAAGATTGTGGAGGTTGGACTTGGGAGACAACCTTTTCCAGTTCAAAAGTTTAAATTAGGAGTTTGAAATGCAAAGGATTATTGGTAGTGGATAACATGGCTGCCTATTCTACAACATAATATATCCGCTAATGCAGCCATGTTATGTATCTCTCACACCTTCAAAGCCACATCCCCACCAAATATACTGCATAAATAAGCTGTTGTTAACAACCTAATTGATAATGATACGAAATGGTGGAATTCATCTCTAATATGAGAGATTTTTAGTGAAGAAGAAGCAGATATAATTCTCAAAATTCCTTTGGCAAAGAAGAGCTCCAGATAAGTAAATTTGGGCTTTTGCTAAGGAGGTCACTTCTCTGTTAGAGTGCATATCACCTTGCCTTCAATAGAAACCTCATTTGATGCCCAAAAGCTCTAGGGGAATGGATACATGGCAGATATGGAAGGTCCTCTAAGCTCAAAAACCTCAAATAAAATCAAGAATTTTAATAGGAGAGCTTGGTCCCCTCCAGATATAGGTTAGTTTAAAGTGAATTGTGATGAAGCCCCTTTTCAAGGACAATGATAGTCTGGCATGGGATTGATAATCCAAGATCACTTGAGGTTTGTTTATTTTGGCTTTGAGTGATCATGGTAACTCAGTGATTGAGGGGGAGGAAGCAGAGGTCTTCCCATGAGTACAATAGTGATGTTTGCTGTTGAAATGGTTGTTTGAGAGGCATGCTTTGAAGGAAACTCAGTTGGGTTAACTTTGGCTCTAGAACAGTCGGAAGAATTTATCTTTCAGTTGGGTATGAAGGGAAGGCAATAGTGTAGCACACTCATTAGCCAAATACGTGAAAGATGTAATTTAGGAGTCAGTATGGGCAGAGGCTTCAGAGGACCAGCTAAGGTCTGATGTATCTGTTTCCACACCCCCCAAAAAAAAAAAAAAAAAAAAAAACACTCAGAAAACCTGAAATCCACATAAGGATGAATGGAAACACAATCATATAAGGCCTTGCAGAAACACATTTTGATCATTCCATGGACCTTCCTTGTTGTGGAAACCTGTTGTTCCTCGAACTACGTACAACAGTCAAATGACTAATATTCATAGAAGTATTATTCAGTTTGCCAACACCTACTCCTGCAACTTCTCCTAATGTGACTACCACACCACAGCTATGACTTACCCAAGAGTAGGCATACGCACTGGGAATATTTAATACTATGAGACTATGAGAGTGGTCCATTATTCTATTTTTTGCTGTCAAAATGGGCAAATTTGTGGAAAAAGTTTCTCACCAACTTAAGGCATTGGAGTGTATTGTTTTTCAAGTAATCTGAGATCTTATAAAAACATAGATAAGATTAGAATAATGGTGATTCATACCTGTGGATACTGCAAAGGTGGAAGCATTGGATCAGGTAGGTCTGCTGGGAAAAAAGGAAGCTCATCTGGGTTCTTATATCTGCCCACCTAGTTTTCAAAGAGAAGTGGATTAGGAAATTTCTGACGTCATACTTTTTTTTTTTTTTAAATACTAACTTTCCTTTCAGAAATGAGGTAACCTGAGCATGGAGCTTTTCGGTTTCCCTGACCATGAACTCAACCAAAGATCCATTGAAACTATCCACGGAGAATGCATCATGGTCATATGTGTCTGCATTGTAACAATACTGAGTCCTCTCCAAAAGGCTAAATATTATGCTATCCTCTTGTCGGATTAAAGAGTGTCTTATAAAGGGTAGAGTCAAGGTCTCACTCTCATCCACTCTTTTCTTCTTTACAAGTCTGCAATGTGAGAAGTTGGTTAACCAACACATGAAAGTCACCCTCCTTTTTTTTTTTTTTTTTTTTTTTGGGGGGGGTGGGGGGGGGGGTGTTGTTGATGTTGCAATTTGTTTACAAAATTCTTCCACACAATTGATAGATATGAAACTATTTTCCACACCCAGACATTCAATCAACCCAGCTAGTGAGGCTTATTAAAAAAAGCAACTTTAACAAAAAAGTGAAAAACTAAAACATATAGAGTAATGTTCTATTAGTGTAGAAAGAATTTTCGCAAAATCTAATCCTTGGAAAAGTATACATAAATACAAACGTGTGTGTGTACTCACAGTCAAGCACAAGGGCAGAAGGCCTTGGGGGACCACCCAACATCCCAAAGAAAGGTTCAAATGAGTTTTGGGATTTCACAAAATGAGATTATTTTCAAAAAGTTTAATAGTGGCACTCTCCAAGGTTGGGTCTTGATAAAATGGTAAGTGCTTTCCACCAAAAGCGACAAGTAGAGGGTTTGAGTCTAGTTGCAGCCTCTCAAAAAAAAAAAAAAAAAAAAAAGGATAAGGTGTCTTATCAATCACCTCTTCCAAATTCCACAAAAGGGAAAACTTTGGGCACTAGGTACAACTTTTTTTTTTTTTTTTTAATAGTGGCACCCCCAAAATTAAATGCATGGCCCCCTAAAAATAGTGGTTTTCACGGTTTGATTCTTGAGCAAATGCGGGAACATTGTGAGAAGGGAAAAGGTGGGCTTCACTGACCAAGTTAGACATACATTTTCTAATTCACATACTTTCCCATACATAGTGGTGCCAAAATCACTATTCCCTTTGTTTACATTCTATCCCTCCGCTAATTTAACACCCACCCCCCCCCCCCCCCCAAAAAAAAAAAAAAACTAAATACACTTGACCCAGAAAGTTTTGGGTCATTTTCATTTTGGTCCCTTAAAGTTTGAGATTTTATAATTTGGTCCATCAAATTTGATTTTGTTTTCAAAATGGTCCTTCCATCCATGTCCGTGACTAATCTAGTTGTAATGAGAGAGAGAGAGAACAACATTGTTTTGTAGCAGTTAATGACCAAATTAATCCTGAACTTGAAGATGAAGAAAATGACTATTTTGAAAACAGAATCAAACTTGTTGGGTCAAAATGAAAAATCTCAAACTTAAGGGACTAAAATAAAAACAACCTCAGACTTTAAGGTTCAAAAGTGTATTTTAACCACCCTTTTTTTTTTTTTTTTTTTTTTTTTTTTTTTGTGAATTGCATATTCAGTCCTCAATTACCTTCATTTCAAAATTGTTGTTACACTTTAGTCCCTTTAGCTTCAATCCTTACCGTGATTTGATGGATTGGACTATACTAACATGACAAAAAGAACTCATGCCACATCATAGACTCCACATCATCAAAGTAACGTTAAGCTGAAATATTTTTTTGCTTTAAAAAAATGAGCTATTTGAAAAAGTCATATATAGAAAAAGTGAGCTTTTAAAAAAAAGCTATAGTTTGAAATATTTACTGTTCCAAATCAGGACGCTAAATAGGCACCACTTACTATGCCAACATTTTTCATCCATTACATAATGTCTGATGGTATCATGGTAAGGACTTTTAGATACATTTTAAAGTATACCAAACACAAGGTTTAATGAGTGATGACCATATGCAATTTAGCATTTTTTTTTGTCCAGTACCTGCACAGTATAAATCAGCAAAATCCAGATTTTGTGTGCTTGAACAACTCGTCTGTAATATAAAATCTATAATACAGTTAAACGGTTACACCTATACTATGCAACAAAAAAAAAAAAAAAAAAAAGATCCGGTTGGTGTCCTTAGAAAAATTTTGTTAATAGACTATTTTAGCAAACTTTTAATACTTGAATTCTAATAAGTTGTCGAAAAAATCAGTTATTTTTTTTTTTTTTCATAATTCTTTTTAAAATATTTCCTAATCAAATGCCAGCACAGTTAACTTTTCCCCAAAAGGAAAAAAAAAATCACTTTTTCAAGCAATCAATTCATTCCACTGGATAATGCTTATCAATCTTTATTCCCCATTTTCAATTACTCACCATGTATAGTTTGCAATCATACAATAAATTTAACGAGAAAAAAAAGCAATTATAAGTGATAATGAGAAGACCTTGGTGAAATAAAGAACATGCAAGAAATTTAAGACAGAAAGACACAATTTTTATCACACCTGATTGGAAAGGAAGAAGAAGAAGAAGAAGAAGAAGAAGTAGAAGAAAAAGAAGCCTGAATAGGGCGACACCCATTTGCAACAAAATTTGATTCAGGGGATATAAAGGTGGCTTTGGAGGCAAAATGCAAAATGGGTCTTGAAGATTTGAAGGTAATATGGGCTGGAGTGCCTGTTATGGCAGCTTCTAATAGCTTGGACTCCATTGCTGCTGTTAAGAACAGAGAGAGAGAGAGAGAGAGAGGGAGAGGGAGAGGGAGACAGGGGGTTTGAAGTTTAAAAAGAAAGACAATTGGGACAGACCAAACTAGGAAGATTTTATAGATCCTGTTTTACAAGGAAAGGTAAGAGGGCAGATCAATGTTCTGCATAATTACCATAAATAAATAAATTTTCTGCCCAAAAATAAACCAAAGTTACCAAACCAAGGAAAATTTTCTTTTCTTTGAGGGAAAAAAAATTTACTTTTTTTGTGGAAGACTTTACCTGCACAGTCCTCATCCAATTAACGTCATGCTTAGTTGTCAACTTAGTGCAATCAAAATTCATCTTTTCACCAAGCACACACGCTGGTTTCGCGTGCGACTATATGAGTGATATAATTTAATTATAAATTGACACCCAAATATTCGGTGAAATTGGGTGTGCATTTAGATGTCCGCAAGAAAATTATACATTTAGTTTTATTTTTAGTAATCTCGAGAAATTGCTATGATGATGTGGCCCTTAACTTCATTTATTAAATTAAATATTAAGTTATCAATCTCCGTACCTCTTAAATTGTCATTTGATTAATAGAGAATAATGATGTAGCATAAGAAAATAATGAAACTAATGTCATTCTAAAGTAATTATTTAGTAATCAATATGACATCATACTTTCTCATTCTCATATGAATGAGTATAATGGTTTCTACTAATTAAATTCATTGTAGAATATATTATTCATATGAAATGGAGTAGAAAGTCAATATATTTAGAGAATACTAAATAATTTTTCATCATTTTGATAATGTAAAGCCTATAATGTGGCATTAATTTTGTTTGTCATGTCACAATTTCTCATTCGTCAAATGATGATGTTGACCTTATTAAAATATTTTCAAAATTATTAAGACTAAAGTGGAAAATTTTAAAGTATACAAATTATTTTGAAACAAATGTCAAATGTTAAATATAAAATATACAATGTAACCTTAATTAATGATATGGCAAAATTCAATAAAATCATTTCAATATGAATGAATAATGTAAAGTTGTAATTTACATCTATGTGTTTTGTTGGCTTTAATTCCCTGCCAAATTTGATTGTATTTTTATTCAATCTTTTGTACCTGTATTTATTGTGGGATTTAATTGTAAGGGTTGTGTGTTAGAAAAAGAGAGATTGTGAAGACTCAAGCTATTGAAGAAAGAGGATTTCTCGCAGGTAGCTCGCTACTAAGCATCTCGCGAAGTGATGCATGTGCCCTGCACATGATTGGAATGCGAAGAGTCAGTACAGATGGAGACAATTGTGTTTCGCAATTAGCTCGTGGGTAAGGCCTTCCCGCGAGACACTCGTGAAACATTTTGTTTTACCAGGCTGTGCTGTCTGATACACACTTTCTGTACCCATACTATATATACCCACATTACCCACAAATGTTAAGGAGTGCTTCTGAGAGAAAACCCTAGCCATAAAACTTGAGAGTTAGAGATTGTCATACCCATATTTCTCTACATAATTGCTTGTGAATTTTCCTCAACTCCTACCTCTCCATTTCCATATCATTGAGAGGTTGATAGCACAAACACTTACCACACCCTTTCTGAGTGTCAAGTGAGGTTTTTGCGCTGTTGAGAAATATTGAAAGAAGCCAAGGATGGCAGATGCAACATGGAGCTTGTTACGGGATCCGGAGAGTTAGACAAGACATGGTTCCAAGAAGTCTTGTTGGAGTAGGAGCTTGGAGGGCTTAGATACATTAGGTAGATTAGGTTTGGAGGGTCTCTTGTTAACTCATGTATCTCAATTAATTGTCTAGTGAATCGATTACCGCCTAAAGGGCGGCGGAGAGGTTTTTCACCGAGTTCTTCAGTTTCCTCTTCGATAACACATCGGCGTGTTATCTTGTGTTTGCATCTCTTTTCCCTACTTTTTTACATTCCATTTTATTGCTATGTTGTCTTGATTATGGATTAGAGTAGCTTATTTGTTTATTCGCTCGCATTTACACTATTCCGCACTAAGTATTAAGTTAGCGTAAAATCTATCGAGCCGAACTTTAATTTGGGGGTCTAAACAACTTTTGTGTTTTCAACACATTTTCGAACTTTCAATTGGTATCAGAGCTTGTGCACTAGCTGTGGTTTAATTACCTTAGTGTGATCTTTGACCCCGTTTGAAATGGACCGATCTCAATCTTTAAATGTTCCACCATATTTTAATGGTAACTATGCCTTTTGGAAAGTCCGAATGAGGGCATTCTTGTGTTCAATTGATGATACTGTTTGGGATGCGGTAGAAGTAGGATGGACTAGGCCGAATGCCGCTAAATCCACTTGGGATAAGGCAGCACTTACGACAGCTAATGCTAACAGTAAAGTTTTGAATGCAATTTTTTGTGGTGTTTCTCCAGATGAGTTTCACAGGATTTCTCACATAATAGTTGCCAATGAAGCTTGGGAGATATTGGAGACCACATATGAAGGCACGAAGAAGGTGAAAGATGCTAAATTGCAGATGCTAACCACTCGGTTTGAAGAGCTGAAAATGAGTGAAGAAGAGTCATTCGACTCATTCTATAGTAAGCTAAACGAGGTGGTTATTGGCAAGTTCAACTTGGGTGAGAAAACGAAGGACTCAAAGATAGTGAGGAAAATCCTTCGATCATTGCCGGAGAGCTTCTGAGCAAAAGTCACAGCCATAGAGGAAAGTAAAGATTTGGATAAGATCAAAATCCAAGAGCTCATTGGATCTCTCCAAACATATGAGTTGGGACTGCCTTTTCATAAGTTGAGTAAATATCTTGCTCGTAAAATCATCACCGAGAGAATGGATGATTCCTCTGAAGGAGATGATGTGGAGAAGGAGGTAGCATTCCTGGCAAAGAACTTCTGAAAATTTCTGAAGACGAAAAACAGTGGAAAACCGTTCAGCAAAGGGAAGTTTTCATCCTCCAAAGGTGATAGGAAGGAGTTTAAGAAGAAAGATGGGAAGGATACTCAATCCCCTCAAGGTATTGTGTGTTATGAATGTAATGGCCATGGACATCTCAAGAAAGAGTGTCCCAATTATCTAAGAGGGAAAGGTAAGGCGTATGCGACAACACTTAGTGATTTGGATTCTTCCAATTCAGATTTAGAAGAGAGCTGTGATGGAGAAGGGAATTACTCCACTTTTATGACTATTGCTCATGTTGAGTCCTCGAAGGACTTGAGTTTGCTAGTGGAAGAGCTCAGTGAACATAGTGAAGTGGAGTCAATGGGAGTAATAGAAGAATCCGATGTTAAAGATGATGAAAGTGCAGTGGAACTTCAAGAAAACTACAATTCCTTCCTTGAGAAGTTAGGAGAATATACAAGGGTGGCCAAGGTAGCTGTTAAAAAGATGAAGAAGGTAGAGGAGGACTATAGAAGTCTCCTAGTGCGATATAAGGAGGCCAAATGTGAAATAGAGACGCTGAATGAAGAGTTGACCGAAACCTATTCAAAGATAAAATTCCTTGAGCTTGAGATGGTTCAAGCCAATGCTAAAGTAGAGCGAGTCTCCTCCAAGAAGCTTGATGAAGTCCTCTCTCATCAAAAACCTTTCTCCGACAAAACCGGATTGGGATATACTAGAGAGAGTAGTTCATTTGTCAATATATCCAAAGAAGTGAAGTTTGTAAAAGCCAAAGAACCGATGGTAACTACCATAAAGGCTGAGAAAGTGAAGGGGGAGAAGAATAGAAATGTAGCTGACCAACGGGTGTTAAATAAGCCTCGTAACCAATCAGTGGTTAAGTCTGAAGCCAAAGGGAAATCACTTCCAAAATCACAAAGAGGTCCGAGAATTCAACATTTCTGTCATCACTGTGGACTTCAAGGACACACCAGACCAAATTGTCATAAGCTAAGGGCATTGAAGAATGCAAGTGATCGGAGGTTAAGAGGACCAAGAAATGACAAACGGAATAAGGCTGTTGAGCAATCAAAAGGTCGAGATGGTAATTCCGGTGTGATGGATGTAATAAAAATGATTAATGCATTCACCACTTGTTTGGCAAGCTTCTTTAGAAGGTTTGAAGGCCACAAAACTTGTACTCAATCCTTTAGGGATATCACCCCAAACACACGTGCCGTGTGGGTGAAGAGGGGTACTCATGTATAAGCATTACAACATATCCATGCAATAATTCTTATGAGTTTAGGGGCATATGTTCATACATCACGACATGCATAATTCACTTTGTGTCAATTGCTTATGGTTTATAGCATGTTTCTTTTACTTGTTTTGGTTTGTATCTGTTTTTGTTGATCTTACTTTATTTGGTTTGTTTTTTAGTGTGTTCAAAAACTCAAAAACCCATAAAAATTGAAAAATCTTCAAAAAAAAGTTTAATAGCTTGTGTTGTGTGTATCACATGTGAGTTTGGCTTAGTACTTTCGTACTAATGGCGTAGTACATTTTTGAGCTTAGCTTGTTCTGTATGCACATATATCTGTGTGAGAGAAATCTTGAAAACTATGTGTGATTGTTGTAAATAGATCTTCAAACTTGTCATGAATGATTGGTCAATAGTCTTGATGGTCTTGATACTTGCATAGACTTGTGCCTATATATCTTCCCACATTTTCTTTTTTGTTTTTGCAATAGAGCTCACCAAATGTTAATCTCCAAATGAAAAGAGATGTTGAGCTGCAAAAGCTTATCGAACATACTAGTATTTGACTAGAAAAAAGGGAAAGCGACTTTTCTAATGAAATGTATGGTGCTCAAAAAGCCAAAGGCTAACTCTTAATGTTGAAATATCAAAAATTTCAAGGACCGATCTCAAAAAGAGATGTATTATCCAAAAAGAATCAAATGTTATGATTTATGTAGAAGTCAAATGAAAAGCTTCTATGTCTTGTAATCAATCTCTTGTGGGAGGTCATATATGCTCATTTCTATAATTGAGATAGTCCACTTGATTTTGTTCCAGTTGTGTATGACTTGATTGAGTTGATCATTGAAGTTTCACTCTGGTTTAAGGACTATTCCACATTTGATACTCACACACAACACACAAGACTTTGTTCAAGTAATGCTTATCTTATTTGTGTGATTGTACATGTTCAAATGCGATATGTATGCTCAATTATTTGTCGATCAAACCCAAAAATATTTTTGAGAGTTTTATATGTTTTTGAAAGTGTTTTTATACTTTCATGTCTTTAGGTTTTTATCAAAATGCATTTTTGTGTTTTTCTTCAAAAACTAGTTTAGAGGTTGTTTCACGAGAAGCTCGCGACTTAGAGCTTCTTGCGAAATGTGCTTAAGGGAAATTAAAAAGTCACATTTTCATACAGAGAGCGTTGCTACCGCCTCACGAGTATTTCGAGACTAAACACTTCTAGCAAAATGTTTTTAGGCAAAAACCGGAATTTTTTCAATTCATATAGAGACTATCATGACTTATTCACGACTAAAAGCTTCTCGCGAAAGTTTTTGAGCTTCAGTGGCCATTTTTGTGATTGTCTCATCACTGTCACACTACTGCCTAACCCGCGAAAAACGTGTGTTTTCAGTTTTTATGTAGCAGATGTGACATGTTTTCAAATACTCTTAACTTCCCTTACACTGCCTCTCTTGAACCCCTTTCAAACCAAATCTTATTTTCACTCAAACCCCATCATTTTCAAGCAAAAATCTCTGCAAAATCACTTCAAGGTATGTTTTCCTAAACATTGTTTTCATTTTTGTCTCAAATTTTGCAAAATTTTAGCTTAGGGTTTTAAAAAATTGGGGATTTTCGAAAACTGGGTTGGGGTTCTTAATTTTGTGAAATTTTTTTCAATATTTTGATTGGGCTGAGTCCCATTTGTTGTGTTTGTGTTTGTGTTGGCCCCATGTGGCATTCTAAGCTTGTATTAAGGCAGTTTCACCATGTTCATGCGTTGTTCATAGTTGTAGTGCATTATTGCATGTTAGGTGTTTGATAGAATGTCCTAGTGACACTTTTGTGTTAAATTGGACTCAACTAAGTTCCAATGCTTGGGTTTACTCTTGATTGAACATGTGTAACATGTTTTGGTCAAAGGGTATGTGTTTTTACACATTTTTCCAATTTGTGCCTTAATGACATGCCATGCACACGCTAGGCACACACTAGGCATCCTCTAGGCACACCCAATGCATCACCTGCTGCATTCACATGCATTAGCACACGCATAACCCAAACACACACATGCATAGTTACTTAATTCATGCATTGTGCTTTTGGTTACATGTTTTAACGCCCATAACATGCTGTTTTAAGGTCATTTGCTCTGTTTTGAGTTGGTTATGCTCTGTTTAGGTTGTTTTACCTCTGTTTTGAACTAACATGTATCTAATCATGTTTTTGTGTTCTGTTTTGTGTTTTTGCACTTGTTTTTTTTTTCTATTCTGTGTTCCTTTGTGCAGATGTCTCCTACTAAGTATGCAGCTCCTAAGAGATCATCCTCCAAATGTGCACGCACTGATTCTGATAACTTCAGGTCTGCTGAGGCTGATATGAAGTATAATGATTATTATAAGGATAAAACGATCATCATGGAAAAGGTCGTACAAATGGAATCACTTGAGGACACTTTCATATTTGAAGTGTTCAAAGATAGGACATAGACAAAGCTTTTGAACCCAACTGGAGTTATGTACTCAGAGATCATCAAAGAATTCTTCGCCAATGTCAGTGTAGAAGAAAATTACATAGACTGTTGGGTGAGACATAAAGAGTTTGTCATTACTAGAGAAAGTATTCAGGATTTCCTAGAAGTTTGTCCTCCCTCACAGCCAATTACAGTGCAATTTGAGGATAGATTGGGTTCTACTGAGGAAATGATAAGGATACTTGGTGGTACACCGAAGAAATCATCCATGAATACAATACCATTCTCTCCAGAGATGAGGACACTTGCTTATGTGATGATCCACAATCTATATCCGATCACCAACCTTACCACATTGTTTGCTCCAAGAACAATCTTCTTGTATGATCTCTTTACCCACAAAGAGATAGATATTTGTGGCCACATTTTCCACATTTTAAAGAGGAGAATTGAGAAGTAAAATTCTAGAACAATTATGCCTTTTCCTTCACTAATTATGGGCCTCATTACATAGACAAGGCTCAAAATTCCTAGTGGCCTCACAGTGGTTTAGAAGGACTATCTTATTGGTGCACACACAGTGACTAGGAGCACAGCTCACATCAAAGGCTCAAAAACGGGTGTGCATACAATACCACAGGATCGTGTTGAGGACGAGGGTGGTGATACAGAGGAAGAAATTGACAGATTCACTTCTGCTCTAGAGACTTCAACTCAGCCATCATCTTCAACACTAGCACGAGGATCAGACAGACTTGATAACCTCCTAGCTAAAATGGACCAGATGTCTACCATGCTTAACTCACATATGCAGCACACCGTGGAACAGTTTGCCTATATTTAAGGCTAGATCACTGCTTTATCCTCACAGATTGATGATTTGTCTGTACCGCAGGGATCAGATTCAAAGTCCAATAAGTTCTAGCCTCTTTGGCCATTCCGGTCAAAAAAGGGGAGAAATTTTTGAGGGGGAGCTTGCACAGTTGAGGGGGAGCATAGCTAGCATAGCTAACATAGCTTAGACCTTAGATACATTAGTTCATTACAGGCGGTTTAGCTTTATTTATGTTTTGATTTAAACTGTTTCAGCATCTATAACTCTAGGACAGTTGTCTTTACTGCTTTTAGCTTTAGTACATTGTTATTTATTTCAGTTTAATGTTCAATGTTTATGATCATCTCAATGCTTTGTAGCAATTTTTTTGTACTTTCAAGATATTGCTAATATGTCTTAAGTACATCACTCTTGTGCCCTAGTAGGATCTTGTTTCCTAGATGCAAATACTTAGTGTATTTTGCATTAGTTGAGTGTTGGACATGCAATTGATCCTTGGGATTGTTCTTAATTGCATTGCATGTCCAAATGAGCATTTACTTACTAAATGTTCATTGTAGTCATTCTTTAATGACTGTTCTTGTATGATCAATATGCTTAAATGTTTATAGTATCTACAAACTTGATTGCATTTTACTTGTTTATGTATGTATCTTGTGTTCAACTTGTCATAAGCTTAATAAAAGTTTTGTTTGTGTGCAAGTGTTTCAGGTTATAGGTATATATAGACAAGTGCTTCACATATTCTAGATTAGGTGTTAGTGAGTTTTGCTATTGTTCCCAAACTCACGTTTAAGTCTAGAGTTTGTTTTAGGGGTTTTGTCACGGAATAGCCAAAGGGGGAGATTGTAAGTTGTAATTTACAACTATGTGTTTTGTTGGCTT
This sequence comes from Quercus gilva, assembly GCA_023621385.1. NCBI lineage: Eukaryota > Viridiplantae > Streptophyta > Magnoliopsida > Fagales > Fagaceae > Quercus > Quercus gilva. The sequence continues at coordinate 4,726,203 of CM042475.1, read as the reverse complement.
TAATTCCCTGCCAAATTTGATTGTATTTTTATTCAATCTTTTGTACCCTGTATTTATTGTGTGATTTAATTGTAAGGGTTGTGTGTTAGAGAGAGAGATTGTGAAGACTCAAGGTATTGAAGAAAGAAGATTTCTCGCTGGTAACTCGCTACTAAGCATTGTGAAGTGATGCATGTGCCCTGCACATGACTGGAATGCGAAGAGTTAGTACAGATGGAGACAGCAGTGTTTCGCGATTAGCTCGAGGGTTAGGCCTTCCCACGAGACACTCGTGAAACATTCTGTTTTGCTAAGCTGTGCTATCTGATACACACTTTTTGTACCCACTCTATATATACCCACATTACCCACAAATGTTGAGGAGTGTTTTTGAGAGAAAACCCTAGTCACAAAACTTGAGAGTTAAAGATTGTCATATCTACATTTCTCTACACAATTGCTTGTGAATTTTCCTTAACTCTTACCTCTCCATTTCCATACCATTGAGAGGTTGATAGCCCAAACACTTACCACACCCTTTCAGAATGTCAAGTGAGGTTTTGGTGTTGCTAGGAAGCATTGGAAGAAGCCAAGGATGGCAGATGTAACATGGAGCTTGTTGCGGGATCCGAAGAGCTAGACAAGACACGGTTCCAAGAAGCCTTGTTAGAGTAGGAGCTTGGAGGGCTTAGGTACATCGGGTAGATTAGACTTGGAGGGTCTCTTGCTAACCCATGTATCCCAATTAATTGTCTAGGGGATCGATTACCGCTTGGAGGGCAGTAGAAAGGTTTTTCGCCGAGTTCTTCGGTTTCCTTTTCGATAACACATCGGCGTGTTATCTTGTGTTTGCATCTCTCTTCTCTACTCTTTTACATTCCATTTTGTTGCTGTGTTGTCTTGATTATGGATTAGAGTAGCTTGTTTGTTTATCCGCTCGCATTTACACTATTCCGCACTTAGTATTAAGTTAGTGTAAAATCTATCGAGTCGTAACTTTAATTTGGGGGTCTAAACAGCTCTTGTGTTTTCAACACATTTTTGAGCTTTCAAATAAGATTTTAGAATTTCACAGTAAAGTTACACTAAAGAAATTAAAAAGGTCTTTAGAAATTCGCAACATCACTATCACATAGGTTTATGAGTAACACTATTTTAATTAATAGAATCTTAACACATAGTTGTGTGTGAAATTAGGTGGGTTAGACTTATTGTAAAATCATAATTTAATCTTTTAAATAATAAGAATAATAAATGAGGCCTAATAAATATAATTTAAAGTATCCTTACATTCTTCTCATCAATTACAAAGTTTTGTTTTGTTTTTTTGTCTTTTCTTTTAATGGGAATCAATTAAAGATTTGGCATTTAATGGCATGAAAGTTATGGGACTAAATGACTATTAATATGAAATTAGACATTAATGATTTTTTTAAGAGACAAGCAGACTTTAATATTATATTACCATCTATTTGGTTTTCAAGTAAAAAAATGTGATGAGTTTGAAATTCCCAATGAATTTTAATATTTATAGTTTTTTAGTTGAATGAAAGTCTTAACATTTTAATTGTAATTGATTATTATTATTATTATTATTATTAAAGAAAAGGGTGGCAACACACATCCTATTATACACATTCAAACTGTACATAAATTGTGACTTGAAATTATGGTTTTCAAGTTGGAAACTGTTACTATTATTATGTACAGTTTGAGTAAGTGTATGACAGTGTGTATATAACAGAATGTGTAAACTAGTTTTTACTCTAAAGAAAATGTGATGGAAGAATTTGGAATATCCTTTCCACGAATTTCCCATATGGAAAGGTATTCAATCCTTATCAAATCATTGAGATTCACGAGATGGATAGCTATCGTTACAACATATTATTTATAATGGGGAAAGAATGCATGCCATGATTCAATTTTCAAACCCCAAACTTGGATCACAGAGTAAATCTCTCCCATGACAAGCATAAAAGAAGGATTGCCAAGAGAAATGTATGAACAATATTATCCACTCATACAAAATATTCCCTTAATAAATTAAATTCAAAGAGAAACCTATTAATTCTATCATCAAAGAGTCTCTTGTCGGCTCATTCTTGATGGCATTTTAGGCCTTAGGGGGGGGGGGGGGGGGGGGGTAACCCCTCACTTTTGAAGTCCTCCCCCACCCTTATTCAATTATTACATAAATGAAATTAGATGTAAATTTTAGTTAATCCCTCCCCCACCCCCCCCCAAAAAAAATATTTTAATAAAATTCTACGACGTTAATGTAAATGACTGCTATATCATTTTTTTCCTCTTGTTACATTTATGTCATACCTAACTCATTAAATCAAAGTATATTTAAGGTATATGTTTCTAAGAATAGATAGTTAGTGTGAACTAATGCATTTTCTTCTTCTTCTTACCACTCTTATATTACAGGTAATTAACAAATGTGAGTTTCAGTTAGCTTAATTGGTAAAGTCTCTGATAGTTGAATAAAAGATTTAGGGTCCTATACCAAAAATTGATTGGTGTTTTGGTTTGATGATAAAGAACTATCAGGAGCAAACGTCATAGGTTGAAATATATTTCAAAAAAAAAAAAATTATAGGTAACACATTAAACCAAAATATATTAATGACATATATTCCTAAAAATAGATAAGTAAGTCTCATTAAAAAATATATTTTTTGGTATTTGTAGAATTATACACATGGACACTATATTTTTATTCTCTAATTTTTAGAAGAAAAATCAATTTCAAATTTTGTGGTCAGGAGTTAGAAATCATTATTGCTTTTTTCATCTATAAAAAATAAGGTTTTCTGTTAGTTTCTATTATTATTTTTATATTTTTCTTATATTTTTGTTTGAAGGAATATTTTTCTTAGGGTAAATTGCAAATTACACCCCTAAAGTTTGAGAGTAATTGGATTGTACACCCTGAAATTTCAAAATTTGGATTTTACCCCCTATATTTTAGGAGTGTTTGGATTTTACTCCCTAAAGGTTTGGGTTGTTTTGATTTTACACCCTAAAGTTTCATAATTTGGGGGTGTAAAATCTAAACAACTCTAAATTTTAGGAGGTAAAATCTGAGTTCTGAAAGGTCATGGTGTAAAATTCAAACACTCCAAACTTCAGGGGAAAAAATCCAAATTCTGAAACTTTAGGGTGTAAAATCCAATCATCCCCAAACTTTAGGGGTGTAATTTGCAATTTACCCTTTTTCTTATATTGACTTGTATAGAATTAGGCATGTAAATTGTAAAGTGATGTTTTTGACTTTTTTCTTTAAATTATTTAAAATTGAGTAAAATTTTATATGTTTTGTAAATTTTAAAACTATTAGTTTTATCTATTTCTGCAACTCTAATTTATTTAACAAAAGATACTAATTTAGAATGTTTAAAGAATATTCACTCTGTGGGTTACAGTTAACTCAACCGGTAAAGTCTCTTATGGTTGAATAAGAGATCTGGGATTTAATCTTCATCTATATCAAAAACTAATTAATGTCTTGGTTTGATAATAAAGAGCTATCATCAAGAGCGAGTGCCATAAGTTCAGAAAAAAAAAAAAAAAAAAAAAAAATCACTTTGATCAACACTATTTAGAAACACTATTTAGAAAGTAGTTCATAATTTACAAACTTGCTATATAAAAAACAAGTAACCAACGTAAAGACTGAACATTAGAGTGATTAGGAACCAAAAAGAGAAATGAGTTTGTTGGTTTATACAATTATACTATCTTAACCAAAGGTTGCCAATAACATGACTGAAATATAACTCATGACCGGAGATGAATTTAATGCATGAATTGGCAAGAGGAGTTTAGTACATTGTGATGTGTAAACAAAATGATAGGTCAACAATAGAGTGGATGATAATTGGCCACAATATCTCTCACTTTAAATGATTGTTCAATTAAACCGATGTTGATTATTAATTTTTTTTTATTAAAAAAAATGAGAAATGATATGTCTACAATATTTTTACAACAAATCCTAAGTGGTAAGTTGTTACTGGTTGTTATTGTTGAGGCAAAAAAGTAATCTTAGTGTTAGTTTCAAATTTGAACCAATAACAACTAACCACCTGTGATTTGTTGTAAAATTGTTGTAAACGTAGCATCTCTAAAAAAAAAACCGATGTTTGAAGCCTTGATATTATTGAAGTCTGTCAGACATTAGGGTAAGCCATTGAAAGAAAAGGTTAATAATGGGGCTAAATGAGTAAAATGGAAATCTAAGAAAATCTAAGAAACTACTTTCTAGATTTATTTTCCATTAATAAATAAATAATTTCCATATGGACAATTTTTTTTTTAGATTGATTGTAATTAGGTGTGTGCATGGATCAAATTGGATTATGAATTTCTTAACATAACAATGCCTTAATATTAGTGAAGCTCGTTAGTCATTAGGGTGAGCCCTTAAAGAAAAAGAATAAAAGAAGGTTACTAACGGGTTAAGATAGTCAAAATGGAAATCCAGGAAATTACATCCTAGATTTATTGTCTTTAAAAAAAAAAAAAAAATCCATGCTGACATCTTTCCAAGTTTGATTGTAGATTGCAATTTTTTCTTTCAAATTTTTTTTCTTCTTCCTTCATTGGATAATTTGATAATTATAATGGGAGATGAGGGCTTTGAACTGTGAAAATATTGGAAATATTAAAAAGTGTTAACTAATTGAGATACAAGACTCTTGACTTTTTTAAGCGAATTTGTTTTAAAATGCACGACAAATTCTCAATGATTTTCTCCATAAGATAACAAATTGGATCCATGCATTGCTGATTATCATTGCAAATAAATGAAATAATACATGTAAAAAAATGTTGATAAAGTGTAGGAAATGCAAGTAGGCTACTATATTTGAAAGATCTATACTCTTTTTTTCACAGTTTCACCTGTTATTTAATTTTATTTTTCCTCTAGACAATGATTATAAGAAAAAAAAGTTAATTATTGGATATTCAATAATTAATTAAAAAAATTCAATAATTAAGCATATGCTTCAATCTAAACGCATTGAACATGTGATTTCCTAGATCACATATCATAAATAATGAATTGCACACAGCCTAGGGTAGAACGGAAAATATAGTTGACATAATTTTCCCATTTCCTTGGTGGCTCAAGCTGAACCAGGGCCGGCTCAAGGCCCAGGCAAGTTAGGCCTAGGCCTAAGGCCTCACCAAAAAACAAAATTTTTCTTGAGAAAAAAAGCCCCACTTTTCATAATTAAAGGCCCAAATTTTTATAAAATTATATATATTTTCTAAAAATTGTACATTTTTTTTTTTGGTGATGTTAAGAATACTACAAATTTTACTATTGGATTACAAATTGCTATGTTATTAATCACAAAAAAAATTATATAAACATTCATTAGTTAAATTGATGAAGTTCATCAATGAGAGACCATGTCACATTATATTTTGAACATTTTATAGTGCTTTTAATTAGTGCATTTTTCTTTTTCGTTTCTATTAAAACTCTCAAAGTACGAGACCACTAGAACTTTAATTCAATTGAAACCCTAAAATATTTCAAAAAGATGCTGCAAATGTGTTAAATCATCAATTATAGATTAATCTCCCCTAATAGTTTGAGACTGATTTTTGTAAACTAATATCCTACAAAACCACACACCAAATAATATATATATCTCTCTCTCTCTCTCTTTCTCTCTTAAAATCAAAATATAAAAATTAAAAATTAGATCACAACTTTATTTAACTATGTATCGTCTTATATTCAAAATAAAGTATCTTTTTCAATTACAATATATTTTTATTTCTTTTAATTAATATTTATAGTTCAACTATGATATTCAATTCTCTATATGAAATTAACATTAGTCTAGTTGGTATTATTTATGTATTTAATGTATCAAATTAACCTTAATTTGATTAGTATTAAATAATTTTGTTTAATTAATATTTACATATTAAATGCCTCGCATAAATTTTTCGCCTTAGGTCCCAAATTATGTTGGGCTGCCCCTGGGCTGAACTATATATATTTGGGGAGAACTTATTTAACAAAAATATAGTTGTAGTACCATCAAAGAAAGATATATATATATATATATATATATTTTTTGTAAAGTTGAACATAAATGAAATTAGCTGAATAAGCTAGAACAAAGCTGAATTCTGTCTTGGTCCCCCAAATAAAAATGATAGCTAATTTTCCATGTCCATGAATTTCTTAGCCTTCTTGTGTACCTTCACCAAGTATCTCTTAAACCTCACAATATCAAGCTTCAAATTTTGGGTCCTCATGTATACTCTCATATTACTATAATTCCCATTAACATAAGCATCTGGATTCTTTAGCACCAAGTCATTAGCCCCATATATTTCTACTAAGCTGCTTTCTTTTGTTTTTACCTTGTACTCCATGTATTCCAATCCCAAATTCTTTGCTGGCCCTTTAAAACTCATATTCGAAGGCAAATCTACTCCAATTGGCACCACTTGCACCAACACCGCCCTTGGCCGTAGGAACAACATGTGTTAGTCCTGCACCATGTACCCCCAATATTGCATGGCTAGAGTGAACTAGCTTAAATGTCTTAGCCAAAGATGTGTGCGCTGTTGGGTCAAGAACATTTACATCAAAACCCACTTCCTCAATTGCCTTTATAACTTCTCTTTTGTTTAAAATTGCTCTACCCACATCAAGTTTTCGAATTACTAACACAAGTTCTTGCCTATTATAAGATGTAATTAGCACATCATCACCACCTTTTTTCTTGTATGAATTTTCTAGGAAAATTCGAAAATCAGTGAGGGATTTTGGGTGGTGGGGTAGTAATGTGGGATCCACAATCATGGGCCCATGTTTTATTAGCCCTATGATTGCTGATGGGAAGCAATGTGTGACTCTCTCTTTCTTGATATCAATGATTGGATAGTGACTGAATTGAGAGAGAATTTCAGCATACTTTTGGGGCCACCATAGATCATTGCAATCAGAGATCACAATTGTGACCTCTTGATTGTAGAAGAGAGAATTGATGGTGATGAAGAGGGGAACAAACCATCACTGAAATCATGGAAGAAGTTTCCAGTGTACCCTCCTGCACTGAATACTATGGCTTGACTATTGTGCGTGACTTCACATTGAGTGCTGTGTGGAGCTGAGGTGAGAGTCAACTCTTTGACTTTGGACATTGCTCTTTTGTCCCATTTTCAAGGTCTAGTTTTCAACCGTATGGGTTGTTGAGTAGAGTTGATGGGGTCCAATGCATACAGAGTTGAGGTGAATGGTTCTAACAGTGTGGGACCATCGATTGAACACAGATCATAGTAAGCATGAGAACGGTTGCAGGTGATTTGTCCAGCTTGTTCTAGCTGGCTCTGTGAAAATACGACTCTAAAGTGATTTAATTCTGTCAAAAAAAAAAAAAAAAAAAAAAAAAAAAAAAAAAAAAAAAAAAAAAAAAAAAAAAAAAGGGAGAAGAAGTAATGAATATCACTATCAGTTCAACATACTATGGTTGATTCTCAACCAAAAATGAAAAAAAAAAAATCAACATATTATGGTCAAAATTTGACTAATATTGTTGGAGGAACATAATTTGACTTCCTATAAACCACTCTAAAAGTAGGTTTACGGGATGTGATGTCAAATGCCATGCCATAAAAATAATTGAGTGTGTTTTCCACATTACCAATTGATTTTGAGGTGGAGTGCCACAACTCACAATTTGACAAATGGTATCAAAGCCAAGGTTACGGGTTTGAGTCGCATGAGTGTTATTGTGAGGGAGGGATTGTTGGGGGGCCACAATTCATCTCTTTACAACCACTCTAAAAACAGGTCCGTGGTGTATGATATCGAATACAATAAAAGATTTGAGAGTGCTTTCCTCATTACTAATTGGTTTTAAGATAAAGTGTCACAACTAACAGTCCAAAAAATTTGCTCATAATCAATCATATCAAAATTAGAGTAAAAGTTGTACTTATAGACTTTTTCATGTATTTATTATGACAGAGGACTTTAGTATGGATAAATTGACTCGATTAGATGAGAAACATGATTTTATTTATTTATTTATTTATTTTATTGTTATACACAAAAATTGGAAACACAAATAAGTAAAAGCATTTGGTGTCATGCATTTTGGTAGTTTTGACAGAGAATAAGAGCATTTGTGTTATGCAAGCTAATGTGAAGCAGAACTTCAGAAGAATTTTGAGGTTTAATTCATCCAAAAAGAAAAACCAAAAAGAAAGAAAGAAATAGAAAGTTTAAGAGGGCATATGTGATATACCTTGAAAGATTGCCAAATTCGTTATAGCTGTGAGACTGAGATGGACATAGATAAACACCAAAAACGACAAACATGTTGCAGTTGCTAAACTTAATCTCTTCATTACTTGCATATAGGAAGCTTCAGATATATCTCTAATTAATATGTTGATGAAAAAACGTCTGGACTCTCCGGCAATTTTGAACGTTCATCTGAGAAAAAAAGGTGAAAAATAAGTCCAGAAAAAAAGTAACTCACCTTAGTAAAATAATAAATTTATATATATATATATATATATATATAATAGGGGAACTCTTTAGCTTCTACATTTTCTATACTTCAAAAAATAATCATATTGAAAAAAATAATAATAAGACAAGTTAAAAATTTTAAAACTACCCCATTGAGGGGAAGTGGACCTAAAGGTCTTCTCCGAGGATCTTAACTCGAAGAGAGACTCCTGAGAAACCTCATCTGCCAAATGGGCTTGGCCTAGGGGTTGAGAAGGGATGAATGAGCCTTCCATTGAGAGAAGATCAATTGGGCCCATTACCGAGGTAATCCGTGAAACCTATCTTCTCAAGGAGCACTTGGTGTAACCGAGAAGCAACCATTTGATTAGCCAAGGATCCCCCTTTTTCACCTACTTTCCCGAGGAATATAAAGAGGAAAATGCAAAGCCCAATGTAACAACCATTTCTGCATTTAAGGCTCTCCTCATCTAATGCAATCACATTGAATGTTGAATAATTAACTTGAACAGTGAAAACACCTCCAAAAGTCCATTTTCATGATCAAAGAATGGCAGGGGAAGATGTTAATGAGACAAGTATCCCCCTAAATCTAGCTAATAACAGGACAACTGGAAGAAGAGAAGAATGACTATAAAAGGAAGAGGAAGGCAACAGGAGAAGGGATCTAGATAGAAAAAAAAAAAAAAAAAAAAAAAAAAAAAAAAAAAAAACCCAAAGGAAAGAGAAAAAAAGAAGAGTTTTCACTTGTATTCATCCTTTAGAACCCCTCTTTGTATCTCGGGAGTACGATTCCTATATATAAAAAGTCTTGATTTTCTTGTCTTTTCCTCCAACCATCTTATTAATCTTCCCATTGTGAATTTCCATTTCCCATACATTATAAATTAACTCTGTTGATCTTGAACTCAAGGCTAGTTCTATAGCTTTGTGTTTTTGACCCCACGCTCATCAAATTCTACTCTCACAAAATATTATACCCCACAGATACACCCACATAAAAGGGCCAAATTCTCAAAAGAAAATATTAAATAAAGAAATTAAGTAAAAAAAGATGTTTTAAAAATAAAATTCTATATGTAAAATCAGGAAATGTTCTATACACTCAAAATATAACTAGTTCTTGTTACTATAATTTCAAGATATTAATTTTTAATTAAAAATAAAAGAGTCTCTGAACATGCATGTAGTACAAGTGAAAGAATTAGTTATTAATAATTATAATTAATTGTTGATAAAATTAGTAATATTACTGTCAGTCAAGATAAATAAGGGTCCTCCAAAAGAAAGAAGTGGAAAAAAATGAAATCTATTCATGCTTCAAAATATCTAATTATTTTCGGTTTTTATTTAAACATATATATATATATATATATATATATATATAACTGGGCTCAGAACGAAGAAGTAGAAGAAGAATTCAGGCACTAAAAATCTGATTTGGAGAATTAACATATGTATGTAATGTAAGAATTGTGCTCTTGGTGCTATAATAAAAACTAAAACTAAAACCTCAAATTAATTAGTACACGAAAATGACCAGGCTTTCAATTAACAACTATGGTCACTGTTTAATTAAGGTCAATTCACAGAAAACAACATTGATTACAAATTCAAAGAAAACACCAATGGAAAAGAATGAGAACTAGAATGAAAAAGAAAAATATTGATTAGGAGATTAGAGAAGAAAAGAATCAAAAGATAGAACTAAAGTGGAATGTAGGAAAGGGGTTGATCAAGCTTACTTGAATGTGGGTGCCCTCCGAACAACACAATTGAGCTCATAAAAGTAGGCACTATAAAATTTATTCTACATATCTTATTCTACATATCTATTTCTACACAAAGAAGCATATTGTCTGGTTTTAAAAGAGGGTAAAATTTATGTACAGCTCATTAATTAGGTGCATTATGTTAGGTTTTTCAATTAAATTTAAAGGCATAGCTGCATTGAATCCAATTAATTCTTGGGATATGAAATTTAAAAAATTTCTATATATAAAGACCAATTACATTTTAGAGAGTTTGGTTTAAAATTATTTAAAAATACATTTACATTGCCACCATTTTGTCTTTTTATTATTATTATTATTATTATTATTGTTATTATTATATAGATATAATAGAAGTTGAAATTTAATACATTCTTTTTATATGAAAATTGTTTTTTTAACTGTTAAGTCAAGTCATCAATGAATTTTGGCTTCTTTGTTGGTATATGTAAGATTTGAATTTAGATTGGTTAATGTTATGCTTGGATCTTCATAATCGATAGGGGCATCAAATTGGTGGCAAAATTTGTTACAACCCGCGAACCCAACATGACATGAACTTAACAAGTTATGATTTGAGGCTAAACAGATTTTAATAAAAAGGTTTCTATCATAGTTTACCCTTATAAATAAATGCAAATATGACATTATTTCACTATATCAATTATGTTGTGGGGACCACAATTTATCTCTCTATAACCACTCTAAAAATAGGTTCGTGTGGTGTGATGTCGAAGGCTATAAAAAATTTGAATGTGTCTTCCTCATCACCAATTGGTTTTGAGATAGAATGACATAGCTCACGATTTGACAAATAGTATTAGAGCTAAGGTCATGGGTTTGAGTCACAAGAGTGTCATTGTAAGGGAAGGATTGTTGGGGGGACTACAATTTGACTACTTACAACCACTTTAAAAACATGCTCGCATAGTGTGATGTTAAAGGCCATAAAAGATTTGAGTGTGTCTTTCTCATAATCAATTGGTTTTGAGGTGGAATGGTATGGCTCATAGTCCGAAAAATTATATATTCATACTTTTTTCTTTTTCTTTTTCTTTCTCTTTCTCTGTTGATTCAAGTTTAAAAATGTAGTTTTTCTAGACAAATAAATTAAAAGGCTTTGATTTTTTTCGCCTAATTGTTGTGAAACTCTAAAAATCAAGATTAGAATGGACCAATTTCATTAAATTGATACTTAAAATTTTCACTATAATTTATCAAATTTGAACTCTCTCTCTCTCTCTCTCTCTCTCTCTCTCTCTCTCTCTCTCTCTCTCTCTCTCTCTCTCTCTCTCTCTCTCTCTCTCTCTCTCTCTCTCATTATTAATTTACTAGTACAAAACTAATCGAGAATTAGAATGGAGTAAAAGATTTTAGTCTTTGCTTAACTCTCAAGTTTTTGATATACTAGTATGGTTATTCATTTATTCTTTAATTTTTTTTGGGAATCTTTTTTATGTCCACCTATATAAAATGTATTTAAAACTAAGTTGTTCTTGTGCTTTAAACAACTTAAACCACCCAATCAAACGAGAGAGAGATATGTTGGGTGTAGTAGGCAATGATGATATCGTATTGTGTATTCATTTTCATGTCAGATGAGGAACCTGAGTGTGTGATCTTCATCCAACGTAAAACATTTGTTTTCATATAATATAGAAATGATAATTTCTTATAAAATTTTGAAGCATTGGCTCCATTTCATTATTAGTTTTCAGTGATTTTTTCCTTTAAATCCTATCACTGTGCACTCTTGACATAATAATTACTCCATAAGAAATTCATTTAGTAAACATATTTAACAAACTTCTTATGCTTATCTCAAAGCTTCCGTTTTTGTTTATCTCAAACTCTGAATTATAAACAAAAAGAATTAAAAAATAAATACAAATACAAAATATACTCATTAAATTATATAGTGTCCTTCCAATATGCAGGACCATTATCACTATCCCTCTTTCTCCATGAATTTCTTGGCTGTCTTGTACATTTCCTTCAAGTACTCCCTAAACCTAACCAAATCCAACTTAACATTTTGTTCCTTCAAATATATGCTCATAACCTCAGGGGACCAATTCTTTCCTCTATAAGCAACTGGGTCTTTTATCATCATGTAATGCTTATCATATTTCTCTATCAAACTGCTATCCTCTTCTTTTATCCTGTACTCCATGTACACTAACCCCATATCCTTAGCTAATTTTTCAAAGCAAACCTATGACACCCATTCGGCCCCAAGTGGCACCACTTGCACAAACACACAGCCAGGTCGAAGAAACAATGAATGTGTAAGTGCTGCACCATGTATCCCAATCATTGCATTACTCGAATTTATTAATGCATAAGATTCCTTCAAAGGGGTTGTAGTTCTTGGCTCAAAAACAATCACATTAAAACCAATTTTTTCAGCTTCATGTTTTACTTCATTTTGGTTCAAGAGTACTCGATCAACACCACCACTTCGACTAGCCAACACTAGAATTGGCCTAGACTTTGAATGTTTAAATTTAGAGGGATAGTTTTGGTTTTGGTTTTGGCCATATGCCTTGCCTAGGAAGGCACGAAAATGGGCGAAGGTTATCGAGTTTGGTGTTAATTTAGGGTCTATAGTCATAAAGCCATGTGTTATCATACCCACACTGGCAGAAGGAAAATAATGAGTGATATTATCATTATCTAAGTCTATGATAGGGTACTTACTAAAAGTGCATATTATTTCTATATACTTACTAACCCACCAATCATGAGCCTTCGATATCACAAGAACAAGATCTTGATCAGGATAGATTGAATTGACGATGATGAAGAGGGGAATGAAGACATCATTGAAGTCATGGAAGAAGTTCCCGGTGTACCCGCCCGCACTGAATACTAGGGCTGGGGCCTTGTGTTGGATTTTACATTTTGGGCTTGATGGGCCTGAGATGAGGGTGACCTCCTTGATTCTAGGCATTGTGAAACTCTCCCATTTGCGTGGATAGGGCCTCAATTTTTCCACCATGGGCTTTTGTGGGGTAGAGATGATAGGGTCCATTAGAAATAATGTTGAAGTAGTGGGGTCTAGGACTATTGGGCCATTGATTGAACAAATGTCGTAGAAATTGTGAGTACGGTCACAGTTGATTTCTTTTGCTTGAGTGGATTGTGGAAATGGTGGAGTGAGTGTTTCCCTCTCGTTGATTGATTTGGGTAACCTGTGTTTTCTACCTGCAATTATAAGAAAGTCCCAAAAATAAGTTTAGAGATAGGAGGATATTTCAATTTTGTCAACCAAATTTATATTATCAATTGAAAAATGATATATTAAGAGAATCTAAAAAAAAAAAATATATATCTTAATTGATAATTTTAAATCTCGAGAAGCGATAAATATTTAAATAATATGTGACACGTGAGTTCCAGTTAGTTTAACTAATAAAGTTTCTGATGGTTGAATAAGAGATCTGGGTTCAATCTTTGTTTATATCAAAAACTGATTGGTGTTTTGGTTTGATAATAAAAAGTTATCATTAGAACCGGACGTCATAAGTTGAAACTATCTTTAAAAAAAAAAAAAATAGTATGTGACACATATTGACCTATAATTGATCATTTTATATCGCACTTTATGCCACTTGACTCCATTTAATTGGTAGGATAATAAATTCCATATTTATACTTAAATTTTAAAGGGAAATAGGAAATCTTAAGGTTGATCAATTTGACAAATGTCACAAGATCCAAATGGAAATAAATCATTTGATAAAATATTACTAAGCATCTTCACGTAGTGATTAAGTTGTGATCAAGCGGTTGGTCTATTAATACTGAATAGATGCCTTCACAATGTAACTTTTGTCTCAATCCCTCCAATCCAAAATCCCCATAATATTTTAAATTTTTTATACGATGAGAACTAGATACCTAGGATGAAGTATCTTCTAATATACATATCAAGAAAGTCAGAAAATAAAAGTTTTATTTATTTATTTATTATTTTATAATTCAATAGTTATAACAATGAATGAAATATTTGAATTTTGGATATCATAAACTTACTAAGAGGCATTAACCAGTTCAGCTATATGATTCTTGTCAACTAGAAAACAGGTTCATGAGTGATAAAGGATAGCACGAGGGAGTTTAGTGGAACTAATTCTTACAAAGGCTTGGTATGTTGTAATAAGAGATATTCATCACTTAACCACAAGACTCTTCACCTTATTGTGACTGATTTTGATCACAGAGAGTCTATGTGACACGCAGATTATTGAGACAGCGAATGTAAGTGCCTTCACACAACAAACGATGAGAATTTAAAAGGGTTTTGCAACACATACCTTGAATGGTCTTGGTCGAACGTGACACATTCATTCTCGTTACTGGTGATAAATATAAGTAAAGCTGAAATACCAAAAAAATGACTATTATTGCAAGGCATGTTGAATCTCTCTTCTTCATATCGCTATACGATCCAAGCTTTTCTGTAGATTATTTTGATTTTGATACCAAGATTGAAGCTTTCCTATCTATTCATCCTTTTCTGGGCATAAACTATAAACAATCAACAGATATCCCACCTTGCTGGCTCTAAAGCTCCTGTAATTGAAGATCTTCAATCTAAAACTTCAAGCAAAATAAAAAAAAGTGTTAAACAATGGTATTATTGAAGAACAAAGAAGTCTAAGAAATTTGTAAATCTTTTGCTCAATCTGATGTCTGATTTTCTTGACTTAAAACTTTCTATGGAAGAAGTTTTTGGAGAGAGAGAGAGTGCAACCTCATGGAAGAGACGTGGGAAGCATTAGGAGGGTGCAAGCTCACACGTTAGGCTGTGATTTAAAAGAGACAGCTAAATTACATTATAAAAGTATTTGAGTAGAGAAAGACATCCTAACTTAGCTCCCCCTAAAAAACATAAGGAAAAAAAGAGAATCCAAAATACCCTATCAAAGCTCAATGATGATTCTTTCTCAAAAAAAAAAAAAAAAAAAAAAAAAAAAGCTCAATGATGATTAATCATTTTAAGTCGAAAATGATTAATGTGATGTAATGTCGATCGTGAGTTAGAGTGCATTTTTCTTCACATAATTGAACAACACTTTTTTTTGTAGTAGAAGAAATTGAACAACACTTGGTTGAAGCAAAATGTTATTGACATAATTTAAAAGTTTACCTTTGTGCATAATTGGAGAATGAATGTATTATTTAAAACTTGTCAAAGATATGAACCAAATACCCACGCTAAGATCACATTCTTCTTTTGGTTATTTAATAGGTTTGTGTTTTGGTGCAATAATTTTTTCCCCTAAGTCAACCAATATAACATCCAAATCCAATGCATCCTGTAAGCTGACACGTAGTGAGGCAATATTATTAGTAAGACGCATATTTTATTTGTACACTTTTTGTGTTCATAACTACATATTTTATGCAGCTAAAAAAAAATAAAAACCAACATATTTTATGCACATCGATCCCATAAAAGACAGGATAATCTAGGTTGAGTTAAAAGAAAAAACCAACATATTTCATGCTCTCTATTAGAATGAGTAGGAATTTATCTATCTTTACCATCCAACATATTTCATTGCATTGCCAAAATTTTGCCCATTTTGTCAAAACTTTCCAGCAAAATGCCCTATGTTTGAAACTATTTAGGGAAATGCCCCTGTTTTGAAACTCGATTTTCAAAAAATCGAGTTTCAATTTAAAGCTCGATTTCTAAACAATTGAGTTATACAGATCTGAAAATAAAAAATAAAAATTCTAGAACTCGAGTTCCTTAAAATTTTTTTTTTTCTAAGTCCAAGTTCGCTATAACTTGATTGTTCAAAAATCGAGTTTTACATTTGGAACTCGATTTTAAAAAATCGAGTTTCAAAACAAGGGCATTTCTCTAAATAGTTTCAAACAGAGGGCATTTTGCTGGAAAGTTTGTGAAAAATGGGTAAAAGCCCATTTTGGCCTAGGCCGCTCAAAATTTTCAGTACAAAGTTGAAAGTGGATTGGCCGAAGAGAAGAAAGTCTTTTTTTTCTTTTTTTTTTTTTCTTCCTGGGGTTATTTGCCATTGATTATTATTGGTTAATGTGACTTGTTTTTTTTTTTTTTTTTTTTTGATAATCATCTTAAGACAAAAATTGCTATAGGTCCTACAACTTTTTACTAAAATTCATTATAAATAGTGGTAATTAAAAAGGAACTTCTATCACTCACAAACATTGAAGCACCTTAACCTCCTAACAAGTTTCACTTTGTGTCTGAGTTTCTATGATTTTGTATCATTGCAACTAAAACTATTCTGCAAATTAATACAACGTAACATTGTTTTGATTAGGTCCTCTCTCATTAAATATGAGGTCCCCTTTTCCATTGAAAGCTCTGCTTCTTGTGTAATTATCTGCAATCAAGAATTTGAAAATTGGCTTCCAATTGTAATTACACATGACTCAATTTTCCATCTCCTACACTTCACAAATTTTTGTCCATTCATAGTACCCATGACTCAATTACGACAACGAAAGAATCTCCTAAAATGCAAGGAGCTTTTCATCGACTCAATTATATTGATTGGGAAACTTAACCAAGAAAATTGAGCAGGGGTTTCATTACATTCACAAAATAAAGAATCTCCTAAAATGCAAGGAGCTTGTCATTGACTCAATTATATTGATTGGGAAACTTAACCAAGAAAATTGAGCAGGGGTTTCATTACATTCACAAAATATTTTGTCTAGAGGACTTGTACAAAAGCTAGTTAATATATATGGCCTTTAAAATCAATATATTATCTTTCAAGATTAAGGCTCTGAAAATTGTAGATAGAGATAGGATTTGACTCATTCTTTCTACTATTGCTAGATTGAAATTTTCATAAATAATAGCTATATATGATGTTCCTCAACATTTTGTGTGTGTATATAGAGAAACCTACCCTAGATGGGATTTTGGTAGATAATTTTGGTGTAAGAAGTAGTTTACTAGGATATAGTAAAACATACCATTTCCTAAATCATAAAGATGGTTGTATTATAAGATTTTGTAATGCAAATTAGTAACAAGTTCTACATTCTCTATGTTTCTATGATTTTGTACCACTGGAACTAAAACTATTCTGCAAATTAGTACAACATTTTTTATTAGGTCCTCTCATTAAATATGAAGGCCCATTGTCTCTTGAAATCTCTGCTTCTCATATAATTATCTGCTATCAATAATTTGGAAAATTGGCTACCAATTTAATTTTTTTGCCTGGCCTTTCCTTGTTAAACCATATACTCCAAGCAATTGTGACCACTAACCCTATCAACTATTGGATAAACTTGACAAGCCATTATAGGTCTTTAGGCAGTCGTCAAAATTTAAAAGATCCCCTTTTAAGATGAAAATGGGATCGAAGTATCGAACTGTTGGTAGCTAGCGATCTTCAACTAACTAAAATGTTCACTACAGACCGTATGATATATAGTAAATTAAATTATTGCTTACACATTGTGAATATAGCAAAGATTTGCAGCTTTCTAAAACTTAATTTTATTACTAATACAAGCCAACAAGAGCCTTCTAACTCTACTAAGATTTTCCGGTGTATCTAATAGAGACTTCTTCAAATCTCCTCTTCCTGACTTGCTAGTACTACACAACCCGGAGTGTTCAAACAAATGCATTTCTTCAAATATATATACATTCATAAGGGACCAATCAATTCCGTTTAAAACAACTGGGTCTCTTATTACCATGTCGTCATTGTTATAATTCTCTATCAAGCTACACTCCTCAGCTTGTATCCTATATTCCGTGTACTTTTGACCCCACGTTCCTAGCCAATCTTGCATAGCAAATCTCCACCGCTCATGCAGTCTCAAGCCGCACCACTTGCATAAACACCGAGCCAGGCTTATACCAATCATTGCATGGCTTGAATGTATCAATTCATAAACTTGTGGTCATAAGGGTTGGCTCAAATATAATAATCGCGGCCAAAATGGCCAAATACCACCTTTTTTTGAAATTTTTAGCAAAAAAAACCCTGTTTCGGAAATAAATGGCAATCTACCACTTTTTCAACTACTCAAGTCCATGACACTTGAGTACCTTATTTTCTATTCCACCGTGGCATGGCTGATGTGGAAATTGGGCAATAAAAAAAAATAATGTGGTACTCGAGCTTGGTATACTCGAGTACCATGCAACACAATACTCAAGTATACCAGCAAAAAAAAAAAATTTACAAGGTACTCGAGTTTAGTGAACTCGAGTACCTTTAACTTTTTTATTTTTATTTTTTAAAAATTTTTTAGGATTATCGATAAATAAACATAAACATAAAAATAAGTAGCTTTTTTTATGTTTTTATTTATTTAAATAGAAGCATTGTAAAATATAGAGATTTTAATTTGAGCTTGAGTACCTTGTAATTTTTTTTTTTTTTTTTGGATTATTGACAAATAAACATAAACACAAAAATAAGTAGCTTTTTTATGTTCTCATTTATTTAAATAGAAGCATTGTAAAATATAGAGATTTTAATTTCAAAATATAAATTTAATTTCTACATTAAGTAAAACTGTTCATTGTTTTCTCATAAAAATTGTTCACTGTTTTCTGCATAAACTATTTCTAGCAATCTGCATAAAATTATTTTCTGTTCAGCATTATTTAAAAATTTGTTCACTCTCTTTTCTGCATAAATTATTTTTTGTTCACTATTTAAAAAATTGTTCATTGTTTTCTCATAAAACACCTAGTAAAATCATGTTTTCTAAATTTAAACACCAAATCTGAATGCTTTTTCATGTTTGAATTTCACAATAATTGAATCTATTTTTCTACATTGATAAAATCTGTTTCTACATTAATAAAATTTGCCCTTTGCACATCATGCTTACTGTATATTCGAATCTGCTTACTGCATTAATAAAATCTATTAAACTGTTCACTATTTTCTCATAAAAATTATTCGCTGTTTTCTGCATAAACTGTCTTTAGCATTGGCATAAAATTATTTTCTGTTCAGCATTATTTAAAAAATTGTTCACTCTCTTTTCTGTGTAAATTATTTTCAGTTCACTATTTAAAAAATTGTTCACTATTTTCTCATAAAACAACTAGTGAAATCGTGTTTTCTAAATTTAAATACCAAATCTGAATGCTTTTTCATGTTTGAATTTCACAATAATCGAATCTATTTTTCTACATTGATAAAATCCGTTTCTACATTAATAAAATTTGCTCTTTGCACATCATGTTTACTGTATATTAGAATTTGCTTACTACATTCATAAAATCTGTTTTCTGCATTAAGTAAAACTGTTTACTGTTTTCTCATAAAAAATTTTCATTGTTTTCTACATAAACTGTTTTTAGCATTAGCATAAAATTATTTCTGTTCAGCATTATTTTAAAAAAATTGTTCTCTTTCTTTTCTGCATAAATTATTCTCTCTTCACTACATAAATTGTTCACTGTTTTCTCATAAAACACCTAGTGAAATCGTGTTTTCTAAATTTAAAAGCCAAATCTAAATACTTTTTCATGTTTAAATTTCACAATAATCGAATCTATTTTTCTGCATTAATAAAATCTATTTTGATACACACTTTGTCAAAATTATCCAACAATGATAAACTGTGATTGGTTGTTTATCACTTTCTAATAAACTCACTATTTTTTCTACTTCACCTACAGTCTACCATGTAGAAGTATAGAACAAGTGTGACAAAATGAGTAGAAATTAGAGATGATTTGAATACAATGAATCGTAATGTACTGAAAATCTCCCTTTATTACATTTTATTATTATTATTACTCCTTAATTAGTTTATCTAAAAAGTTAAACATTTTTGGGTTTATCCAAAAATCTATGCCACGAAATACATGGCAGGAAATCTAGACCAAAGAACCGCCAAAATAAAAAATTGAGTGGCATTATTGCTGTACTTAAATAAGTTGTCACAAGCAACATAAATTACCAACCAACCAACCAAAAAAAAAAAAAAAAAAAAAAAACAGAAACTACATCCACCTGATCAAATAAAGGTGGTAGCTTGGGTTTTAAGTTTTCACATACAACTTCGAAGTAGGTTCTTGACAAAATATTTTGTTTCTTTAAAGTCTTTCAATATCAGATTTGTTATATACTTTGCCTCTTGACTAACTTCGAAGCATGTAATGTGGAAAATTGGGATAAAACAATAAGCCACTATTTGTTATATACTTTGTTAACTGTTTTCTCATAAAATTTGTTTTCTACATTAATTAAAATGTTCATTGTTTTCTCATAAAAATTGTTCATTGTTTTCTACATAAAATATTTCTAGGATTTTGCATAAAATTATTTTATGTTTAGCATTATTTAAAAAATTGTTCACTCTCTTTCCTGCATAAATTATTTTTTGTTCACTATTTAAAAAATTGTTCACTGTTTTCTCATAAAACACCTCCTGAAATCGTGTTCTCTAAATTTAAAAGCCAAATCTGTATGCTTTTTCATGTTTAAATTTCACAATAATCGAATCTGTTTTTCTACATTGATAAATCTATTTCTACATTAATAAAATTTGCGCTCTGCACATCATGTTTACTGTATATTCAAATTTGCTTACTACATTCATAAAATCTGTTTTTTGCATTAATTAAAACTATTCACTGTTTTCTCATAAAAATGTTTACTATTTTCTACATAAACTGTTTTTAGCATTGGTGCGGTTATTGCACTTAAATGATTTTTGTGTTTTTTTAAATATGTAACCATATGAATAATGGACAAACTCCATGAAAGAAAAATGAATGATTCGTATAAATCACATAATGGTAAATGCCTTGAATAATTCGAATTTCTAAAAAAATTCGAATTAGTTGAATGTAGAAATTCGGGAAAAATCGATGGAAAATCAATGAACGTACCATATCGTGAAGGTGTACATAAGATGTACAGATAGTCTAGACTTGTTGAGAAATTTGACTTTGTTGAAAGTACGAAATAATGAAAATTCAATGGAAAAGTATGTACATTTGATGTACAGATCGTATGAATTTGTTTAAAATTTGAATTTGTTGAATGTACAAAACCATGAAAACTCAAGGAAAAATTGTGTACATCAAATGTACAAATAGAATGAATTTGTTGAAAAATTCGAATTCGTTGAGTGTGTAAAATCGTGAAAATTCAAATGAAAATTGAAGAACATACCAAATTGAGTAAACTCAATGAAAAATTAATTACATTTGATGTACAGATCGTCCAAATTTGTTTCCAAATTTGAAGTCGTCAAATGTACAAAATCGTGAAAATTCAATTTAAAATGAAGTATGGAATATGAAAACAAAAACTACTAAAATCTTACTTGAATAAAAACTTCAGTCTCTGATAAACTTGAAAACAAACTGATGTCTTTGATACAAGCTTGAAAATAAAATTGTTTGAAGAGAAAGGTAACAAGATTACAAGATGGGGAGACAGTACAAAAGTCTTTTTCAGGGAAAGGGAAGGCTATTACAAAAGGCTTTCTAAAACTTGAAACTTAAAAGTTTAGAATCTTAGAAACTTAGAAATTCAGAAACTTGTCTTCTGTCTTCATAGTCCATCTCTTTTATAGGTGAAATGAACCATGTTAAAGTAACTTGAGTAGGTAAATTTAACTCAAGTTAATCTGTCGGTGGTATGGAAATTAGTACTGATGAGTAGTAGTCTATCCACCATTAGCTCCCATAATCAAAGGTATATGACCACGATGTTTGATCGAAGAGTCGAGTAAATATGTATTCAAAATCTGCAGCGTAACAATAATTGGCTACAATTACAAGAGCTATTTCAGTGTTTCAGGCTGTGGGGCTGCTTAATTTGTAAGAGTGAAGGTTCTAAGAGCAAAGTGATGCTTTTAATGTACATATTTATGAGATGTGATTGTTTAACAGCTCCGTTTTAGGGTTCAAGATGGCTTTATCATGTGCTATTACTTCTAACCAATAGTCACAAATTATGGGAAGAGCGTTTTGACTAGCATCCTTGAAAATGACCAAAGATAATAAATAGTTCTACATGTGATGCTCAATAGCTCGGCACTGTTGAGCCCTGACCAGCTTTTTAGATTGCATGAAAATAGTCCAATCGCCTTTGCATTTGATTGTTCTCTTATTCAAGACGAGCAAGTATGTTGGCAGGTTCATATCTAGGTAACTCGGCTGAGCGTGCCTTAGGAACTTGTAACCCATGCCATCGACAATAAACCTCCAACTCACACCTCTTCTTGTATAGGGTTGACCATGATGGTTCTGCTATGGTGAACTCTATTGCGGTGGTATCTGTACTTAGTTTTGTAGGTTTGCCAACCATGATGTGCTCGACACTTCCAAGACTCTCGTACGTGTATATTGGCATATTAAGGAAATCTTTCTTCTTTCCAACCCATTTCCCTCCATAGCGGTTTGTGTATATCTGTAGTTGTTGATCTACTGGAACTTGTGATAATTCATTTGTTGAAGTAGATCCAAACTTGGTTCGCATTGTACAATTTGATGTTGAGATGTTGCGACTCATAGCTTAGTCAATCTATGAAGTTAGTGGGGTAGAAATAAGATCATTATTGTGGTGCATTTATAACCTCATTTCATGTTCTAAGCATTATAATTTCAGTTATTAGGGCTTGTCATGTCAATACAAGCTAGAAAAACACTACATGAATAGGATTTTAAATGTTCTCAATGTCACAGTGAGATTTGAAGATGTGGGCGGTAGTTGCAGTGTTCTTGAATAGAGCATCATATTTAATTGACACAGTGTTATGTACCTGGCACCAGGGTACGATTATTCATATATTTAAGTATTCACATGAATGTAGATGATATGATTGGACAGTGTTTGAAATCATGCTGAGCTGTTGAGCAGCACGTGTGACACAGTGGCGTCTATTGGCGCATGTGGTTCATATGACTACAGTTGGGGCTACAGCAATAGGCTGGTGATGTGTCTTCAAAAAACTATTCATGCCACAGTTGGTGCTACATCATGTTTACTGTATATTCAAATTTGCTTATTGCATTTATAAAATCTGTTTCTGCATTAATTAAAACTGTTCACTGTTTTGTCATAAAAAATTTTCATTGTTTTCTGCTTAAACTATTTTTAGCATTTTGCATAAAATTATTTATTATTCAGCATTATTTGAAAAATTGTTCACTGTTTTTTTAGCATAAATTATTCACTGTTCATTAGGTGTTTTATGATCCGGATGCTCTAATACCAATGTTTACCCAGGAGAGAGCACAGTAGTAATATGAAAGCATAAACAATGATAAAATAGATAATAAAGAAGTAAATAGCAAAATAGATATATTCAAAATAAGGTTAAAATGAAGTATGGAATATGAAAACAAAAACTACTAAAATCTTACTTGAATAAAAACTTCAGTCTCTGATAAACTTGACAACAAACTGATGTCTTTGATACAAGCTTGAAAATAAAACTGTCTGAATAGAAAGGTAACAAGATTACAAGATGGGGAGAGAATACAAAAGTCTTTTTGAGGGAAAGGGAAGGCTATTACAAAAGGCTTTCTAAAACTTAGAACTTAAAAGCTTAGAATCTTAGAAACTTAGAAACTTGTCTTTTGTCTTCGTAGTCCGTCTCTTTTATAGGTGAAATGAACCATAGTAAAGTAACATGAGTAGGTAAATTTAACTCAAGTTAATATGTTGGTGGTATGGAAATTAGTACTGATGAGTAATAGTCTGTTGCGTTTGTCTGGGAATCTTTCAGATCTCAGGAATTTGTCTGTGGTTTCATTTTTCACACTTAACCCACTTGGTTTTTAAATTTAGAAAACACAATTTCACTAGGTGTTTTATGAGAAAACAGTGGGCAATTTATGCAATGAACAAAGAATAATTTATGCAGAAAAGAAAGAGAACAATTTTTTTAAATAATGCTGAACCTAAATAATTTTACGCCAATGCTAAAAACAGTTTGTGCAGAAAACAACAAACAATTTTTATGAGAAAACAATGAACAGTTTTACTTAATGCAGAAATTAGATTTTATGAATGTAGTAAGCAAATTCGAATGTACAGTAAGCATGATGTGCAGAGAGCAAATTTTATTAATGTAGAAACAGATTTTATCAATGCAGAAAAATAGATTCGATTATTGTGAAATTCAAACATAAAAAAGCATTCAGATTTGGCGTTTAAATTTAGAAAACACAATTCCACTAGGTGTTTTATGAGAAAACAGGGAACAATTTTTTAAATAGTGAACAGAAAATAATCTATGCAGAAAAGAGAGTGAACAATTTTTTAAATAATGCTAAATAGAAAATAATTTTATGCCAATGCTAAAAACAGTTTATGCAGAAAACAACGAACAATTTTTATGAGAAAACAGTGAACATTTTTACTTAATGCAGAAAACAGATTTTATGAATGCAGTAAGCAAATTCGAATATATAGTAAGCATGATGTGCAAAGAGCAAATTTTATTAATGTAGAAACAGATTTTATCAATATAGAAAAATAGATTCGATTATTGTGAAATTCAAACATGAAAAAGCATTCAGATTTGGCCTTTAAATTTAGAAAACACAATTTCACTAGGTGTTTTATGAGAAAACAGTGAAGAATTTTTTAAATAGTGAATAGAAAATAATTTACGCAGAAAAGAGAGTGAAAATTTTTTTAAATAATGCTAAATAGAAAATAATTTTATGCAAAATGCTAGAAATAATTTATGCAAAAAATAGTAAACAATTTTTGTGAGAAAATAGTGAACAGTTTTACTTAATGTAGAAATTAAATTCATATTTTGAAATTAAAATCTCTATATTTTACAATGCTTCTATTTAAATAAATAAGAACATAAAAACGCTACTTATTTTTGTGTTTATGTTTATTTGTCGATAATCCAAAAAAAAAAAAAAAAAAAAAAAAAGGTTACAAGGTACTCGAGCTCAAATTAAAATCTCTATTTTTTACAATGCTTCTATTTAAATAAATAAGAACATAAAAAAGCTACTTATTTTTTTGTTTATGTTTATTTGTCGATAATCCCAAAAAAAAAAAAAAAAAAAAAAGTTAAAAAGTACTCGAGCTCAAATTAAAATCTCTATATTTTACAATGCTTTTATTTAAATAAATAAAAACATAAAAAGCTACTTATTTTTATGTTTACGTTTATTTGTCGATAATCCTAAAAAAAAAAAATTACAAGGTACTCGAGTGTACCAAACACGAGTACCTTGTAAAAAATTTTTTGCGATTATCGACAAATAAAAGGTACTCGAGCCTGGTATACTTGAGTTTTGTGCTGCATGGTACTTGAGTATACCAAGCTCGGGTACCACATTGTTTATTTTTTTTAATTGCCCAATTTCCACATCAGCTGTGCCATGGTGGAATAGAAAATAAGGTAATTGAGTGTCATAGACTCGAGTACTAGAAAAGTTGTAGATCGCCATTTATTTCCGAAACAATGTTTTTTTGCTAAAAATTTCAAAAAAATGTGGTATTTGGCCAATTTAGCCTAATAATCACATTAAAACCAACCTTTTCATATTCAAATTTTACTTAATTTTGTTTGAAATTACAAGTACACGACCTGTACCACCATTACGATGAATCAACACAAGAATTGACCTAGATTTTGAAGGGTTAAATTTAGAGAGATGGTTTTGGTTTGGAATTTGACCCATATGCTTTGTCAATTAAGGCATGAAAATGTGTTAACTTTTTTAGTTAGGTATTAATTTAGGGTCCATAGTGATCAAACCATGTTATATAATAATCACACCAGCAAAAAGGAAACAACAAGTCAGGGACAAAGCCAGAACTTTGAATTAGGGGGCAGCTTTATTATTGACTGTGTGCATGCACAGTTTCAACTTCTAACTTTGCTACTACTTAACTACTAAGATTTTTTATTTTTTATTTTATTTTTGTGTGTGGGTAAGAAGAAAATTATTTTTGTTTAGAATTTTTTAAGGGCGTGGTTGTTTATTTTGGATAAAATTGGTTAATTGAGCTTAATTTTTTTAGTTTTACTATTGCTAATTTTTTGGGCTTGTATATTTTGTTTTAGATTTTAGATCTATAAATTTTTTTATGGTCACTAAAATGAGGAAAATGCTAGAACCACAAACTTTTTAATAAATTAGTGATATGATAAGTGGTTACTAGTAAGTAGAAAAATGATGTGAGTGATGGGCCCATTATGCAAACCAATAAGAATTTGCTACCGAAACAATTTGTAAAAATATTGTAAAAAAGTTTGTAAGTATAGAATTAATTATATTGTTTAAGGAAAATAAAATGTAATTTTATATAACAAAATTGCTAAAGTTAACACACACACATATATATATATATATATATATAAAATATTGGTGGAGGCCATTGCCCCCTCTGATCTAGTGATAGTTCCATCCATGTAACGAGTAATATAGTATCATTATCAAGATTTACGATTGGGTGTTTCTCCACACAACAACAACAACAACAACAACAACAACAACAACAAAAAAAAAAAAAAAGTTTATAATAGGATATTTAGTGAAATTACGTAATATTTTTGTACTTTCTACACCATCAATCACGAACCTTTGATATTACAAGTACAACATCTTGATCAGGGAGGATTGAATTGATGGTGATGATAAAGCCATCATTTTTTTTTTTTGGGTGAAGGATAAAGCCATCATTGAGGTCATGGAAGATGTTTCCAGTCAATCCGCTAGCATTGAATACTAAGGCTGGGCCTGTTTTAGATATCAAATTCTGGGCCTGGTGGGCCTTAGATGAGGGTTACCTTACCCCTTCGGCTCAGGACATTGTGCGAGTCTCCAATTTGCATGGATATTTATTACTCCTAACTATTTACTTCCTAACTACTCCCTTCGTCTCACTTTTTTTGTCCTCTATTCCATTTTGAGATGTCCCAAAATATTGTCTTGTTTCTAAAAATAAAAGCCATTAATTTACTAATGTTCCTATTATACCCCTATTAATTTACTAATTCAATTTTTTGATAAATTTTTTTAAGGGTAGTTTTGGAAACTTATACATTTTTGAAAGGTAGACAAGACAATTAATGATGTTTCCTTAAAAAATTTGACTTTTCAAACAGGACAAAAAAAATGGGACGAAGGGAGTATTAAATATCCATGCAAATTGGGCATGGTTTACTTCCTAACTATTAAATATCCATGCAAATAGTTAGGAGTATATGGTTTACTTCCTACTTCCTAGCTATTAAATATCCATGCAAATTGGGCATGGTTTACTTCCTAGCTATTAAATATCCATGCAAATAGTTAGGAGTATATGGTTTACTTCCTAACTATTAAAAGTATTTTTTATTCGTGTTTTTGCACAAAATTGTGTTTTTTTTAAGAGTGCAAAGTGAATAGCCTGTGCTACGAAGTACTGAATGACAATATTCTTTATAACAAGGAAGTCAATATCGTACCGGAGGCTGTACCGGTTTAGCTACAGGTACGATATATTTCGGATACTAGTTAATACCGGTGTACCGTTTTAGATTTACCGCTATTTTATATTATATATATATACACACACACATAAAATTAAAAAAAAAAAAAAAAAAAAAAAAAAAAGAGGGAAAACGGTTAATATTATTATCAGTACAACAAGAATCATGTCTACCACATATATTATATTCTTTCATTTATTTTTTTCTACTGTTGCACGCCTGAAGCTACTGCCTGCCAACCTATCATTCCTATTTCCAAGTTCCAACACATCATAGCTTCACACGCTATCTCTTTATAGCCACACATTACCTCTTCCTCTTTCAAATTAATTTTGTCTTCACTCTTCACTCTTTATTTCATTTCTTCTCCATTCGTTACAGATCTCTCTCTCTCTTTCTCTCTGTCTATCTCTCTCTCTCAGTATCACATGATTCACTCTAGTCTAACTCTTTTAGCATGTCTATTTTTTTCTTCGATTTCCAATGCATGAATCACCGACTCCTCTCCTCACCACCAATCAGTATTTCGTCGTCACCAGTGTGATAAAGAGGAGGCAAAGAGAGACAAAAGTTTAGTGTGGAGTGAGAAAAGGTACCGGTCCAGTATTCACTAACCGGCCGAAATAGCCGGATTTCGCCGGTATGGCCAGTATTTTTTTCAATACAAAACAAGGGGGCTATGTGTACCGGTGCACTAACCGGCACAGTATATACCGACTGTACCGGCCGGTACAGTACGAAATAAACTTCCTTGCTTTATACTAGTACTCTAGTAGTTGTAGCTGAAGCTGTAGGCCTGTAGTAGAAGAAGGCAATCAAAATCAAAATGGTCAAAAACCTCCTCATTCTCAAAGCTTTAAAAAAAATTCTATTCCCCACTAATTAATTACCTTTCACCTTTTTCCTTTTAGCTCACCAGGTATCTACTTTTCTTAGTTTCTATATTTCCTCGCTAATGTTTATTTTTCGATTATCCCCAAAAAAAAAAAAAAAAATTTACACGGTACTCGAGCTTGGTAAACTTGAGTACCGTAGAAATAAAATAATTTGCATTTTATTTATAAAAGGTACTCGAGCTTGGTATACTCGAGTATTGTGTTGCATGGTACTCGAGTTTACTAAATTCCAGTACCATATTATTTTTTATAATCACACAAATTCCAGCTCAGCAGTCCATGATGGCAGAACTGATGAGGAACTCAAGTTTCATAAACTCGAGTACCAAGAAAAGTGGTAGATCGCCATTTATTTTCGAAACAGTGTTTTTTTGCTAAAAAATTTAAAAATAAGTGTTATTTGGCCAATTTGGCCCCAAACAGGAATACACTATTCATTGGATAACTATTTTTCTCAGCAAAATTTTACCCTTTATTTTTTTTTTTTTTATGGCAAAATACTATTTTAGCCTTTAAACTTTACCAAAAGTCTCTTTATTTATATATTTATTTTTTCATTCCTAAACTTTGAAAAGTTCTTTTTCTATCCTTAAACTTTGTAAATAGTATTTTTTAGTAGTTTAAAGAAAAAAATTGGGATGAAAAAAAAAAAAAAAAAAAACTTTAAGATTGAATTGTAGAATAGTTTTGTATTAATTTGTAGAATAGTTTTGGTTCCAATGGTACAAAATCATAGAAACTCGGACACAATGTGGAACTTGATAGGAGGTAAGGTGCTTCAATGTTTGTGAGAGATAGAATGTCCTTTTTTATTACCACTATTTAAGACTGAATTGTAGTAAAAAGTTGCAGGACCTATATCAATGTCTGTCATAAAATAACTTATTTGGTTATTATTCATTTATTTTTAGCTACTATGTTCTAGTTAGCTCAAATTATGGGTTTCGGTTAGTTTAATTAGTAAAGTCTATTATAGTTGAATAAGAGATCTGAAGTTTGATTCCTGTCTACACCAAAAATCAACCAGTGTGTCTTAGTCAAATGTCATTGGTTGGAAATCAAAAAAAAAAAAAAAAAATTCCTTATCCAAATTCAAGTTTTTAAACACAACCGTTAGGAAATAGTTACATGAGAATCAAAACATTAAAATGGAGATGGTTCCTTGTATTATTTTAGAGGACCTTTTTGAATTCTTGTTAGCAAATAATTACATGAGAAGTATATTCAAATGAAGATAGTTTCTCATATTTTTATAAGAGGACCAAGTTGTGAATCAATGAATGTAGTTGCATTTGCAATTTGAAAATCGAGACAATGCAAAAAAATTGGTGAAAATTTGGCGAAATTACCACAGTAAAGGTCATTACATTTGGTAAATCAAAGTAATGAATGTAGACTCTTTTTTTTTTTCCCCTCTTTTTTTTTTTTTTTTGGTTATAAATAATTTGAACAACAATCAGAGGTGAGAGATATGAACTGTAGTTCTCCTAGTAAAGAAGAAAAAGTTATACTATCGAGTTACAAAACTCTTGACAATTACAATAGGCATTGGGAATATCAAATAAAATGTTTTCTCAAATAAAATGATAGTAGTTCTCCTTGTAATGATTTTTTTGAAAATTTAGTAATTAAAGGGGCTTGCTGCAGTTAGAGTTGAGATTTTTTGCACTAATGAAACCTAAATAGATTAAAAGCCACACTTTTACACACAATATCATTTCACATAGGTTCTACTTTTGCAATTTGCTCACTTTGTCAAGATCGTATGATAGAATACATAGCACCTAAATTTGTTTGACTAGGTTGAATATAATCGCTTAATTAATAAAAGTTTTTAAAATTTTAAAACATGGCTAGCTAATGGAAAATACTTTTGCTATGTGTGATAAATATATAATTATTCTAGAATTTTTTGTTTTATATTTTATGATATTTTTAGGGTTTTAACTTACGTATTATTCATGATATATGAAGATGCATTACAAAATCATATAATACAACCATCTTTATGATTTTTTTTTTTCCTGGTAATTTAATAGTTATGGCAGGGGAGAGGTTGGAGGGATTAGAACCATGAATGTTATGGACATACCAGTAAATACATGCCAACCTCTTAAGCTATAAGCCTGCAACCATCTTTAAGATTTTTTATTTAAAAAAATTCTACTGTTGATGGTTTGCCAGGACAACATGTTGATTAAGGAATTGGTATGTTTTATATCCCAGTAAACTACTCCATGCACCATAATTATTACTTAAATCACCTTATCTACCAAATTCCCATCTAAGGCAGGTTAAAAACGTTGAGGAACATCATATGTAATGAAATCCTTGCTCAATTTTCTCGGTAAGTTTCCATGTCAATGTTAAGTCCTTCCAAATCAACTCCCAACAACTCCATTAACCATTTACAATCAATGGGAAAAAAAACCTTTTTTTTCATTGGCCAATCCACTTTCACCATTGTACTGAAAATTCCAAGGGGGCTAGGACCCACCACTTTGGACAATAAATCAATTATGTAACATACCATGGATTAATTGACCCACAAGACCATCTGTTAGGGCAACACAATTCGTGAGAGAACAAAACTACATCAATACATTTTATGAATTCTTCTAAAATAATAATAAAAAAAAAAAAAAAAAAAAAAAAAAAAACTGTTTTATAGATAATAAGTTGGTACCACCATATCTCTAGTATTAATGAGTTGGCAAGCATATTTCTACTGATCTACATATAAATTAATATATTTTCATAAATAAATAAATTGGATATTATATTGCAATATTTAAATGGTTAATGTTTGGGGTAATTTTGATTTTACCCCATAATGTTTGGATTTAA
The DNA here is from genome assembly GCA_023621385.1 of Quercus gilva. Taxonomy (NCBI): domain Eukaryota; kingdom Viridiplantae; phylum Streptophyta; class Magnoliopsida; order Fagales; family Fagaceae; genus Quercus; species Quercus gilva. Next base: position 4,694,725 of record CM042475.1, on the reverse strand, counting down.
GTCATTTTGTTATTATGTTGTGATGAGGTAAGTGACATTTGATCATTCATAATTACGTTTTTTTGAACCTTATTAAATCCATGTAAGATATTATTTTGACTGCATTGCAATTTATGGTGATGAAGAGGAAGATGAAGCCATCATTGAACTTATGGAAGATATTTCCAGTGAGCCCGCCCGCACTGAATACTATTGCTAGGGCCTATGTGTTGGATTTCACATTTTGGGCCTAATGGACATGAGAAGAGGGCTATCTCTCTGATTCGAGTCATTGTGTGTGTCTCCTGTTTTCAAGGATCCGGCCGAACTTTTTCCACCATGGGCTTTTGTGGGGTCGAGGTTATGGGGTCCACTAGAACGGTACAAACGTTGGGTCCAGTACCTTTGGGCTATTGATGGTCAATATGTCAGTGTTTGTGAGAACGGTCACAGCTGATTTCTTTTGATCCCGGCTTGCTACTTGATTTGGCTACCAAGTGTTTCCTATTTGCTACCATGAAGAATTTGACAACAAAAATAAGCTTCGAACTACAAAATTATTTTAGCTTGTCAACCAAATTAATTACGTAAGATAATTTTTTTAGAGAAGCGCTATGTCTACAACATTTTTACAACACTTTCACAACAAATAATAAGTCACAAATTGTTATTGGCTATAATTTGGATCAACAACTTAAATTAATTTTTTGCCTATCTATAACATCCAATAACAACCTACCACTTAAAATTTATTGTAAAAATGTTGTAAAAATGTTATAAATATAACATTTTTTTTTAATAAATAAAACAAAGAAGTAGAATGCAATGATTGGAGTGTCTTCTCTACCTAGGCGTTAGTGTTACCATAGTAAATTCCTAATCCAAGCTTGCAAGTAGGGGAACCGGTAAACTGTAGCCGTTATGTCAGTCCCATAAGGATACTAGTGAGCATTGAGCCAAGAGTATATTAGGTTCTTCCGCTTCCCATTATGGTAAAATAAATTACATAGACTTTGGCCCAAGTGAAAAAAAAAAAGTAACATTGATGATTGTTTGCTTTATATAAATTATTAGGACATAAAAACTAGTCCGTTGAATTTTTTGCTTGAATGAACAACAAAGGTATAAATTGTTATTTAGTATAAGGCATCTATGGCTTTATAAATAATTTGTTCCTCGTGACTGGGGAATCATGCTTTAACAATTATGTTTTTCAGTAATATGTCTAAAATACGCGGTTGGTTTACTTCCTAACGATTTAAAGTATTTGATGTTTAATTCTAAAAAAAAAAGTATTTAATGGTTCACCAGCTATATTCAATAGATGAATTAAAAATGCATTTTTTTTTCTGGGGGTGTTTTCGCAAAGTGACTTTATCATGTTCTGGGAATTACTTAATGAAAATATTCTTTACATGAGAACAGAATGTAGCAATGGCAATGGAAAAATATAGAAGAAAAGTATAAAAATACTAATTTAATAGTGATTGGCATAACAGTGCCAACTTAATGTAATAATTTGGTTTCAAAGAAATTCTTTGACTCATGGTGGTTCTCTTCAAGATCCAGCTTATGTGGTGCAACAAAGTCTTAAATTGCTGCATGATTTCCAGTCCTGTCTTAAATTGCTCCGCCACCTCATTGAGATTGCTTTGGCTAGAGGATTTACCTGATGTTATTTCCTCTATTTTAGCAGAGGATGTATCTCGTTTCAATTGCATTGGGGCTTTAGCTCTAGCGATGGGGTTATTCCTTGACTGTGTCTCATGTTTAGAATGAGTTTTAGTTCTTGGCTATGTGTCTTAATATTCCCCACAGATACACCCACATAAAAGGGCAAAATTCTCAAAAGAAAATATTAAATAAAGAAATTAAGTAAAAAAAGATGTTTTAAAAAATCAAATTCTATATGTAAAATCAGGACATGTGCTATACACTCAAAATATAACTACTTCTTGTTACTATAATTTCAAAATATTAATTTTTAATTAAAAAATAAAAGAGTCTCTGAACATGCACGTAATACAAGTGAAAGAACTAGTTATTAATAGTTATAATTAATTGTTGATAAAATTAGTAATATTACTATCAAGATAAATAAGGGTCCCCCAAAAGAAAGAAGTGGAAAAAATGAAATCTATTCATGCTTCAAAATGTCTAATTATTTTCGGTTTTTATTTAAACATATATATATATATATATATATATATGTATATAACTGGGCTCAGAACGAAGAAGCAGAAGAAGAATTCAGGCACTAAAAATCTGATTTGGGGAATTAACATATGTATGTGATGTAAGAATTGTGCTCTGGGACTATAATAAAATTAAAACTAAAACCTCAGATTATTTAGTACACGAAAATGACCAGGCTTTCAATTAACAACTATGGTCACTATTTAATTAAGGTCAATTTACAGAAAAAACAACTTTGATTACAAATTCAAAGAAAACACCAATGGAAAAGAATGAGAACTAGATTGAAAAAGAAAAATATTGATTAGGAGATTAGAGAAGAAAAGAATGAAAAGATAGAACTAAAGTGGGATGTAGGGAAGGGGTTGATCAAGCTTACATGAATGTGGGTGCCCTCAAAACACCACAATTGAGCTCATAAAAGTAGGCACTACAAGATGTTTTCTACATACCTATTTCTGCACAAAGAAGCCTATTGTCTGGTTTTAAAAGAGGGTAAAATTTATGTACAACTAATTAATTAGGTGTATTATGTTAGGTTTTTCAATTAAATTTAAAGGCATAGCTGCATTGGATCCAATTATTCTTGGGAATAACAACACTGTTTTTACTTTATTGGTCAATGCAACCATGTGTTTCGATTTAATTGGAAACCTAATGTGTATTATATTTAAGTTATTTATTTATTTTTTATGTTTCTAAAAATACAGTTATGACCTTTATAAAAATAGTGGGGATATGAAATTTAAAGAATTTTTATTTATAAAGGCCAGTTACATTTTAGAGAGTTTGGTTTAAAATTAATAGTTTGAAATTATTTATGGGTTCCAGTTAGCTCAATTGGTAAAGTCTCTGATGGTTGAATAAGAGATCTAGGGTTCAATCCCGCCTACACCAAAAATCGATTGGTGTCTTGGTCTGATGATAAAGAGCATCATCAGGAGAACACGCCATAGGTTGAAACTCTCTAAAAAAAAAATTATTTTAAAAAACATTTACATTGCCACCATTTTCTCTTTTTTATTGTTATTATTATTATTTTTTTTTTCATATAGATATTATAGGATTTGAAACTTATTACATTCTTTTTATATGAAAATTGTTTTCTAACCGTTAAGTCATCAATGAATTTTGGCTTCTTTCTTGGGATATGTAAGATTTGAATTTAAATTGGTTAATGTTGTGCTTGGATCTTCATAGTCAATAGGGGCATCAATTAGAGGTGGCGAAATCTGTTACAACCCGCGAACTCAACACAACATGAAGTTAATAAGTTATAGGTTGAGACTTAACAGATTTTAATAAAAAGGTTTCTATCATAGTTTTCCCCTCTAAATAAATACAAATATGACATTATTTCTGTGAGAGATCGGGCCAAAAATTAGACTTTTAGGGTGCCTCTCAAAAAAGAAATTTTTGGGTACTTTTTAGGGCACCTCTCTTTTTGGGTAAGTGGTGTGGAGCCGCCACTTATTTTTTTTTTACAAAAAAATAAGAAAAAAACTAAATACAAAATACATGACTGAATTGTTTCATTCTCATTGATTGAATAAAAAAGAATACATGTTTGATAAATTGAAAATTACATGGCTTTGGGTCCTAGTTGCAAACTATCAAATAATTACATGCCTTTTTGTCCTAGTTACAATCTACCCAAAATAAAAATATCCGTGTTTATTAAATAAAACAAAGTCGTTTGATTTTAAAAAATATCAGATCTGTTTTTTGAGAACTAAAAAAATTGCGTTTTTGATTTATAAAAAATCAAATCTGTTTTGTAATGAGAAAATTTAGATTTGTTGAAAAAATCATATCCATTTTTGATGTGTAATAAAAAATAAGAAATAGATTCTTTTTTTAGAAGAGAACTATATTCATGAAAATAAACCTATGCTACATGCACTAAACAAAACAAACAAAACTATGTATGACACTTTTTTCTTTCAAAATCTGATATGTTATAAAAAATCAGATCTACATCTAAAGAAAACGTAGATCAGTTTTTTAAATAAGAAAAATTCAGATTTGTATTTAAGGAAGATACAAACCAATTTTGTTTGAAAAAAAATTCAAATATGTATCTAATGAAGATGCAAATCTATTTTTGATTGAGGAAAATTCAGATCTGCATCTAATGAAGATGCAAATTAGTTTTTTGATTGAGAAAAATTCAGATTTGCATCTACTTAAGATGCAAATCAATTTTTTTTATTGAGAAAAATTCAGATCTGCATCTAATGAAGATGCAAATCAGTTTTTGATTAAGAAAAATCTAGATCTGCATCTAATGAAGATGCAAATAAGTTTTTTTGATTGAGAAAAATTATGATAACAAGCAGATTTTTAAAATAAAAAATAGATCTTAACAATAAAAACATCATAAACACATTCTAATAAAGAAAATATTGACAACATATGAGACGAGCATTGCAAAATCAACACTAAACAAATATTTATTCATGCATCACAAAATTAAAAGAGATTGAAGAAAAAGAAAAGAAAAGCTACCTCTTGCATGGACGTACTCTTTTTCTCAAGAGAATGTTTTAGGGTTCAAAGAGATTTATGCAATTGTCTTCGAAACCTAAAAATCCTTGCTTACAAAAAAGAAATTCTTAAGACTAAAGCCTCCAAAACCTCTTTGACGTAAGAGAGAGAATATCAGAAAAAAGGGGGGGGGGGTCAGGAAGATGAGAAATCTAAGAGTGCGAAAAAGTCTACTGAATTTTGAGATCCAGTCTCTATTTATGGAGGCTGGAAGACTCAAAAAAATAGCTTAGACGATTAGAATACAAAATGAGACGCATCCTTATCACTAAAAAATTGAAAAGGATGTGTTTTATTGTCACTCGAATGCCGTCGGGCCAAAACCCTATTGTGTGCCATTCGGCACTTTGAAAGTGCCGATTGGCACTCTAAAAGTGCCGAATGGGTGCCAATTCCACTTTCAAGTTTAGGTGCATTTTGGACTCCTTTTTAGGTTTTCTTGAGCCAAGACTTGCAGTTATATGTGTTTTAATCCGTATTCTAAGAATTCAAACTCTTTTCTGGATCATTCAGGTCTTTTTAGCAACAATTATCTTGTAGATAAATACTCTAAAATAAATTTTGATAAAGTCTAGATTATCCATAATTTTATTGTTATCTAATTATCCCCTTTATTCCCATGCAAGCAATCCTATTTTGGACACTAACTATCAACCAATCACAAAATTATTTAATTAATTTTAATTGTTTAACCAATCATAATTAATTTAAATTAATCATGCGTGGTTGACTCTACTTAGACACAATGCATGCTCACTGTGCAAACTTGATCATGCAATATCTTTCGATTCAACGGTCTGATTTTGAAACCGAACATACCGTCGCAACCATTAGAATCTTAAGATCATTTTTATGATATGCAATGATTGAATTAATGAATGTAATGCAATCAAGAATTTTGGGTACACAAATGGTCATTCTAGTCATCTTCCTTGATTAAATCATGGGTGCAAAATCGAGTGTCTACAATTTCATTACATCAATTATGTTGGGGGAACCACAATTTAACTCCCTACAACCACTCTAAAAACAGATCCATGTGGTGTGATGTTGAAAGTCATAAAAGACTTGTGCGTGGCTTCCACATTACCAATTGGTTTTAAGGTGAAATAGCATAGCTCATGATCTGACAAATAGTATTAGAGGCAAGGTCATGAGTTTGGGTTATGGAAGTGTCATTGTGAGGCAGGGATTGTTTGGGGGACCACAATTTGATTCCCTACGCTACAACCATTTTAAAAACAGACCCACGTAGTGTGATATCAAATGACATAAAAGAATTGAGTGTCTTCCTTATCACCAATTGGTTTTGAGGTGAAATGACATAGCTCATAGTCCGAAAAATTATATATTCATACTTTATTCTTTTTCTTTCTCTTTCTCTATCGATTCAAGTTTAAAAATGTAGTTTTTCTAGACAAATAAATTAAAAGGCTTTGATTCCCCCCCCCCCCCCTAATTGTTGTGAAACTCTAAAAATAAAGATTAGAGCAGACCAATTTCATTAAGTAGATACTTACATTTTCTTGGTATTTTCTCAAATTTGATCTCTCTCTCTCTCTCTCTCTCTCTCTCTCTCTCTCTCTCTCTCAATTTACTAGTACAAAACTAATTGAGAATTAGAATGGAGTAAAAGATTTTAGTCTTTGCTTAACTCGCAAGTTTTTGATATACTAGTATGGTTATTCATTTATTCTTAATTTTTTTTTTTTGGGGAACCTTTTTTATGTCCACCTATATAAACTGTATTTAAAACTAAGTTGTTCTTGTGCTTTAAACAACTTAAACTACCCAATCAAACGAGAGAGAGATATGTTGGGTGTAGTAGGCAATGGTGATATTGTATTGTGTATTCTTTTTCATGTTAGATGAGGAACCTGAGTGTGTGATCTTCATCCAATGTAAAACATTTGTTTTCATATAATATAGAAATGATAATTTCTTATAAAATTTTGAAGTACTAGCTCCATTTCATTATTACTTTCGTGTCAATGATTTTTTCCTTTAAATTCTATCACAGTGCATTCTTGACATAATGATCACTCCACAAGAAATTCATTTAGTTAACATATTTAACAAACTTCTTATGCTTCTCTCAAAGCTTCAGTTTTTGTTTATCTCAAACTCTGAATTATAAACAAAAAAAATTAAAAAATATATACAAATACAAAATATACTTATTAAATCATCTAGTGTCCTTTCAATATGCAGGACCATTATCACTGTCCCTCTTTCTCCATGAATTTCTTGGCCATCTTGTACATTTCCTTCAAGTACTCCCTAAACCTAACCAAATCCAACTTAACATTTTGTTCCTTGAAATATATGCTCATAACCTCAAGGGACCAATTCTTTCCTCTATAAGCAACTGGGTCTTTTATCATCATGTCATCCTTGTCATATTTCTCTATCAAACTGCTCTCCTCTGCTTTTATCCTGTACTCCATGTACACCAACCCCATATCCTTAGCTGATTTTTCAAAGCAACCTGTGACACCCATTCAGCCTCAAGTGGCACCACTTGGACAAACACTGAGCCAAGTCGAAGAAACAATGAATGTGTAAGTGTTGCACCATGTATTCCAATCATTGCATGACTCGAATTTATTAATGCATAAGATTCCTTCAAAGGGGTTGTAGTTCTTGGCTCAAAAACAATCACATTAAAACCAATTTTTTCAGCTTCAAGTTTTACTTCATTTTGGTTCAAGAGTACTTGACCAACACCACCACTTCGACTAGCCAGCACTAGAATTGGCCTAGACTTTGAATGTTTAAATTTAGAGGGATGATTTTGGTTTTGGTTTTGGTTTTGGCCATATGCCTTTGAATGGTTTTAGACCCCTTAGACCAACCAGATTAACCTAGTTAATTAGCCAAGTGATTAATTTAGTCAATTTATGCAATTCTAGGTTATCACAAACATACAATCATATCAAGAATATAAAGCAGCGAAAAATTAAATAACACAATGATATGATGACCCAGGAAACCACACGGTAAAAACCTAGAGAGGATTTGACCTAGCTATCCTCAAGGTAAACCTGAATCCACTATGCAAAACAATCGAAATTCATACAAAAGGACTTACAAGCTCCGTGCTTGACTTCCTAATGCTACCCACCAGTAGAACTTACTGACACAACCACGTGCAAGCTCCGAATCCACAGACTTCCTTCTTTCTTGGATTCTCCACCAAGTACAAGCACCCACACTTGTTATTCTTTAAGCTCCAATGGCAGCAACTGAGTTGATCATCAAGGTGTTGAAGTAATCTCTACCTAGAAAACCCTAAGTTTATGTGAAAGAAAGCTCCTCAAGGATCTCACAAGAGATTCACACAAACCGCAAAGTATGAGCAACAAAACACTCAGAACAAATCCCAAAAACGTGGCTAGGGTTTTGCCTTTTATACTTAGGGTAAAATTAGAAAACCCAAAACGTTTAATGAGGTAGGGCTAAGTTGGAAAATTCTGTAGAAAAACATTCTGCTCGAGATTCGATCGATCGAGTCTAACTTTCGATTGATCAAGCCAGGACGAAATGCACCAATGCATCTGCAGCCACTCGATTCCATCTTTACATGAATTACACAACTTTGAGGAAGCCTAAACAAGACTAAACATATTGTTTTGATCATGGTTTGCCAACATTACACATTAGAGTTCTAAATACATGAATTCTAAGTCTTTAGAACCTAACAAACTCCCCCTTTGGCAATCCGTGACAAAACACATATTAAAAACTCAAAGTTTACAAAGAAAAGCCCTTTACAAAAATAATGCTCATAAACTCAAATTCAATCCTAACTACTATCCATCAGTTGCAAGTGTAGACAGCAGCTCAATTGAATCAACCTGTATATTCCTAAAAAACTCAACAAACGTATAAACTCATGTGTGATAGAAAACATTTAATCAACAGGTATAACATTCTTGTATGTTTCACACAACACATAATAAAGACATATATCAATGAATAACTCATAAATATAAATCAATAAGCAGTGAATCACAAGAAACAAGAATCATGTATATCAATCATGTATAACAAAAACAATGTAACTCCCCCTAACTTGAATAGCCCCAAAAATGATATACAAAGTGAAGCACCTAGATACAATCTAATATCTCCACTAACTCCGCAAAACAAAAATAAACTCCCCTTAACTACAAAAACTCCTCTACAGTGTCAAAACTCTACTCCCCATTTTTGTGACAAAATGCCAAAGGACAATCACACGCCATCATCAAAAGGAGGTGGTGAGGGTGAAAGCAGATGTGCTAAGTCGGCTCGCAGAGCACGAATCTCGTCAAGCAAGTCCACCAAAATCTGACTATAAGCCGCTTGAACGGTCATGACAGTCTCTAAGGTACGACGAATATCAAAGTCATCCGAAGGAGGTGGAGGAACATCAGCAGCAGTAGCATCACCATCAGGATCAGGAACATCCTCACCAGTAGGACCTGTAGAAGAAGAAGGAGGAGGTGCGCTACTAGAAGGCTCAGACCTAGGGTGTTTGGAGCCAGCTCGAAGATGAGCAGCCCTCTGACGAAGAAAAGACGTACCTATGGGAGCAATAACATGAATGGGCTCAGAGGAAGGGAAACCACTAAGATCAAGATAAAGCAAAATCCTATGAATGAAAATAGGATGAACAAGGGCATGAGAAGAAAATGAACTCCTATAAACATCGTTCAAAGAATGAAGAAACAAATGAGGAAAACTAATAGGAGCATCAGTAACAAGATCGTACAAAAACACACACCGCTTAAGAGAAATGGTGTGAAGATGAGAAATGGGCCAGATAGAGTGACAGGCTATCCTAAAGAAAAGATAATGTAACTCAGATAACTCAGTAGTGGTAATCCTAGGATCAGAACTCCACTAGATAGAAGACCCAGTGATGTATGACATGACATCACTTAAAGGAGGAGACACATCATAAGGATAGACAAGGTGCTAGACCACAGGTACCCCTAGAGCATCAGCCACTACAGTAGGAGTAATGGTGTACTCTACGCCTCGTATCCAACTCTTTACTAAAGTGTTGGAATCACAGACGCAAATAGAGATATTTGAAAAGAACTTTCTAATCAAGGTAGCTGGAAGAGGAGGATCAAAAACATCCAGCAAAGATAACCAGCCCCGACGCTTAAAATTTGCCTTAATGGCAGGATCAAGCTCATTTAAAAGAACAGAATGCTTAGCCTAAATCTTTCTCCTAAGGTTCAGCTTCTTAAAAATCTCTTGGTTTTTCTTACTTGGAAACTTCTCACGGTCAAAAGAAGGTGGGGGAGGAGAAGGTGAGGGAACAGACCTACGAGCCCTAGTCTTCCTAGGCATGATGCTGAAGAAAGGACAAAGACACAGGAGAAAACCAAAAGAACAAAAAAAAAAAAAAAAAAAAAAAAAAAACCAAGGGCAGACTGCAAGTTAGCACAAAATAAAATATAGAACAAAAATCTATATGATGCATGAACAAGTACAATGTTATGATGCATGTACTAATGCAGTAAACAAAGTTCAAATTAAGTTCAATTTTACAAAATTGGCTTGAGCATAGGATTTCTAACAAAAACCCTACAAAATTTGAAAAACCACTTGAATGTTTTGAAACAAATTGATAAATTGATCATCACACAGTGTTGAAAACATATTAGAATGACCAATTTTATCAAAACAACAAGCCAATTTTATCAATTGAACCTAATTGAACAAAATCCCCAAATCGGATCAATTTCAAGCCCTAGAATTTTCAATTTTTCACAAATCACAAAATTGATCAAATTAACCATTATAGATCATGAATATACCCATATACCAACAAAACCCATTGATCAATTTCATAAAATAAGGCTTGATTCATCAATAACCCCAAATTATGTATAGTCCGAAAATCCCAAATTAAAATGCATGAAAAATGCATGAAATGAGAAAATAACATCAAAAGGAAGGGTAATATGGACATACCGGCTTTAGGAGAGAGAAACCTTGCAAAAAATTTGGAAGAAAACGACAAAAAAATCACTGTGGAGCCTTACCGAGTCAGAGAGAGAGAAAAAGGTTTGAAAAGTTTTGAAAAAATGACTTTGAAAAAGTCAAGAACAGTATTTTAAAAAAAAACCTGATTCACGATATTTGATCGATCGAAAATTACATTCGATCGATCGAAACAATCTGAGACTTTTAAAAAGAATTTAAGCACATTTTCAATTGATCGAAAAACAGAATGGATTGATCGAAACAGGTAGAGGCTCACAAAATGTTTTGAGAAAAACACAGTTTTGAAAAAGAATAAACACATATTGGGCACAACTCCTCAATGCATTAAAATATGAAGTATAAAATGCATGAGTATGAAATGAAATGCTTTTTCAAAAACCCAAGTTTTAATCCCAATTTTCTAAAGAAAATTTCAATCAATCTCCCTCTAATTTTCAAGCAGAAAGAATGTTTTGCATAATACTCAAGGTATTTTCAAACTTGGTTGGTCAGACCAGAAACACACACAATAACATGTATAGTGTTTAGCAAAGAGTAACTTGTGTAGTGTGTGCAAACTCGCAAAAGCTTGAGATACATGTGAGGTGATATGTGAATAGCAATCAATCACAAAGTCTACAAAATCCATCACGTAGAATTTAAAAGAGACTATCTCCTAAAGAGTTACATCATATAACTCCCACATCTCCTAAAACATAAGCTTGCAATCATGTAAGTTTCTTGAATTTTGCCTCATAATTATGTGAATTGGCGTCAAGCCTAATAGTACACACCAGTTTTAATTATGTGAGTTTAGCATCAAGCCTAATAGTACACACCAATTTTAAGCATTAAGCAATTGATCGAGGCTACACCTTATGTTCTTTTTGTGCATGTGCTACACTTTCTCGTGCACAAAATCTTATGATATGCACTAAGGTGTTCATGATTGGCTAATGAACAGTGGTGAGATGGTTATTTATGCCTTTTTCAAAAGGGTCAAGTCCGACAGTCAAATAACATGTGACTTCAAGATTAAAACAAGCTGATAAACACCATAAATATCTTTCCCACACAACATGCACTACAAAACTTCAACTAGTAAAGTGTAATAAAATAAGCTCATCAAAGCTAAACAAGGTACTCAAGACATGTTATGAGTAAATAAATTGACCAATCTTGTTTTCAAAAACCAAGAAAATAGTGCCAAAAAAAAGAGAAAACAAATAAGTCCTAGAATGAAATGCATGAATGTTATGCAATGCAAATCCTAGAAACAAAAAACATAAAAACCAAAGAACAATGGTCACAAAAGAGAATAGCAATGAAGCACAAGAACCATGTTAGAAAGCCTCAATTAGGTCGAGTCTTTTGCATCCAAAACCTTTTAGATGCACCACGAGCATTGGAGTTCCTATTCACGTTCGAGTGATTTCCAACTCCAGGATTGGAATAAAGGTTTAACACCTTTACCAATTCACCAATGAGTGCCATAGAATCTTGTGCTTGAGGCACAGGCACTTTTGGTTTGTTTGCTCTCTTAGCAGCTTGAAGCTTGTAACAGTTAGGATGAATGTGTCCAAACTTTCCACAAAAATGACAAACCCAAGCAGGTTTACCATGCATCTTGTCCTTAGAAAGGGTAGACTCTTTAGGTTTAGACTCAACCAGATCAACCCTAACCTTCCTAGGTGGTGAAACTTCTATAGATTTGACAATCTCACTCACAGAAGGTTTGACAGTTTCACTCACAGCCTCACTCACGGAAGGTTCAGAAGAAGATGAAGGAACAAAGTTCTTAAAGTAGGTGCAGACACAGAGATGCTTTCAACATATCCTAAATCAGATTTGTCAAAAGGATACTTTTGAACGTTCAGCATTTGATCAAGTTTAGAACTAGCAGATCTAGCAACAGATAAATCATGTTCCAAAGTTTTAACTTTATCAAGCAATAGCATGTTCTCAAATTTCACATGGTTCAAAAGGTCATTAGCATCAAATAACTTAACAAGCAAATTTTTCTTTTCAAGCTCAAGAGAATCAATTTTCTTCAGGCCAAGTTCAACATTCATAGCATCCTTTGCAGCAACTTTGCAAAGTTTATTATAGGCCTCTTGAAGATCTGCATCCTCAGAGAGTTCCCCATCAGAAGGGTTCTCTTTAACAGACACACTTTCATTGACTACAGCAGTAGCAGTGAAAGCAATGAAGTTTCCATCCTCATCACATCCAGACTCATCATCAGAAACCTCATTATCACTAAGAGTTACTACCATAGCTTTACCCTTAGACCTCAAGAAAGTAGGACATTCAGATTTAACATGACCATACCCTTGACAACCAAAACACTGAGGACCCAAAGAACTGTTTGAAGATTGACCTACTTTTTCTCTAGGTTTTTCGAAGTTATTCACCTTAGTGGGATCATTCTTCCTAAAGTTTCTAGGTTCAGCAGTGTTTGTACCTCTTGCCTTTCTGTTGTTATTTTTAAGAAAGTTTCTAAAGTTCTTGGCAAGGTATGCAATCTCTGTAGCAGAGAGCTCATCATCAAATCCACCAATCTCAACATCATCAACTCACTTAAGAGCCATTTATTTGGATTTGTTAGCCTTGGGTAGGTTTAACTCATAGGATTGAAGAGATCCTACAAGCTCATCAACAGGGATAGAGTCCACATCCTTGCACTCAGTAATGGTAGTCACTTTGGGCCTAAAGTCTTCAGTTAAAGATCTAAGAATCTTCCTAACAATTTTAGGTTGATCATAGATTTCACCCAAATTAAAAGCAGAATTAACAATATCATTCAATTTAGCATAGAATTCATCAAAAGATTCATCATCAGACATTCTAATGCTTTCAAATCTAGAAGTCAGTTGTTGCAATTTGTTGATCTTAACTGCATTTGTGCCTTCATGCACAGTCTGGAGGATTTTCCAAGCAGTGTGAGTAACCTCAACATTTGAGATTCTCTAAAATTTCTCCATAGAAACAGCATTAAAGATGGCATTCATAGCTTTGCTATTGAACCTAGTTGTTTCTTTTTGAGAAGTTTGCCACTCACTCACAGAAGTAATGGGCTTCTCCCATCTGTACTCAACGGAATTCCAAACCCTCTCATCAATAGATTTCAGAAATGCTTTCATCTTTACTTTCCAATAAACATAGTTATTCCCATCAAAGTGAGGAGGAACAACGAGAGAGTGTCCATGTTCCATGACAACATGGGTCAAGGATCAGTTCAAAGATCAAAAAATCTCAAACAAGAGAGCTACCTGCTCTGATACCACTTGAACGGTTTTAGACCCCTTAAACCAACAAGATTAACCTAGTTAATTAGCCAAGTGATTAACTTAGTCAATTTATGCAATTCTAGGTTATCACAAACATACAATCATATCAAGAATATAAAGCAGCAGAAAAGTAAATAACACAATGATATGATGACCCAAGAAACCACACAGTAAAAACCTGGGGAGGATTTAGCCTAGCTATCCTCAAGGTAAACCTGAATCCACTATGCGAAAGAATCGAAGTTCATACAAAAGGACTTACAAGCTCTCTGCTTGACTTCCTAATGCTACCCACCAGTAGAACTTACTGACACGACCACATGCAAGCTCCGAATCCACGGACTTCCTTCTTTCTTGAATTCTCCACCAAGAACAGGCACCCACGCTTGTTATTCTTTAAGCTCCAATGGCAGCAACTGAGTTGATCATCAAGGTGTTGAAGTAATCTCTACCTAGAAAGCCCTAAGTTTATGTGAAAGAAAACTCCTCAAGGATCTCACAAGAGATTCACACAAACCGCAAAGTATGAGCAACAATACACTCAGAACAACTCCTAAAAATGTAGCTAGTGCCTTTTATACCTAGGGTAAAATTAGAAAACCCAAAACGTTTAATGAGGTAGGGCTGAGTTGGAAAATTCTGTAGAAAAACATTCTGCCCGAGATTCGATCGATCGAGTCTAACTTTTGATCGATCGAGCCAGGCCGAAATGCACCAATGCATCTGCAGCCACTCGATTCCAACTTTACATGAATTACACAACTTTGAGCAAGCCTAAACAAGACTAAACTTATTGTTTTGATCATGGTTTGCCAATATTACACATTAGAGTTCTAAATACATGAATCCTAAGTCTTCAAAACCTAGCAGCCTTGTCTAGGAAGGCACGAAAATGGGTGAAGGTTATTGAGTTTGGTGTTAATTTAGGGTTTATAGTCATAAAGCCATTTGTTATCATGCCCACACTAGCAGAAGGAAAACAATGAGTAATATTATCATTATCCAAGTCTATGATAGGGTACTTACTGAAAGTATGTATTATTTCTATATACTTACTAACGCACCAATCACGAGCCTTCGATATCACTAGAACAACATCTTGACCAGGATAGACCAAATTGGCAATGATGAAGAGGGGGATGAAGCCATCATTGAAGTCATGGAAAAAGTTCCTAGTGTATCTGCCTGCACTGAATACTAGGGCTGGGGACTTGTGTTGGATTTTACATTTTGGGCTTGATGGGCCTAAGATGAGGGTGACCTCCTTGATTCTAGGCATTGTGAAACTCTCCCATTTGCATGGATAGGGCCTCAATTTTTCCACCATGGGCTTTTGTGGGGTAGATATGACAGGGTCCTTTAGAAAGAATGTTGAAGTAGTGGGGTCTAGGACTGTTGGGCCATTGAAGGAACAAATGTCGTAGAGATTGTGAGTACGGTCACAGCTGATTTCTTTTGCTTGAGTAGATTGTGGAAATGGTGGAGCAAGTGTTTCCCTCTTGTTGGTTGATTTGGGTAACCTGTGTTTCCTACCTGCAATTATAAGAAAGTCCCAAAAATAAGTTTAGAGATAGGAGGCTATTTCAATTTTGTCAACCAAATTTATATTATCAATTGAAAATTGATATATTAAGAGAATCTCCCAAAAAAAAAAAAAAAAAAAAAAAAGCCCAAACACAAAAACTTAATTAATAATTTTAAATCTTGAGAAGCAATAAACATTTAAATACTATGTGACATGTGAGTTGTAGTTAGTTTAATTGGTAAAGTCTCTGATAGTTGAATAAGAGATTTGGGGTTCAATCCCCACCTATACCAAAATCTGATTGGTGTTGTGATTTGATGATAAAAAGCTATCATCAGATGCAGACGTCATAGGTTGAAACTATCTTTATGACACTCGACTCCATTTAATTGGTAGGATAATAAATTCCGTATTTATACTTAAATTTTAAAGGAAAATAGGAAATCTTAAGGTTGATTAATTAGACAAATGTCACAAGATTCAAAGAGATATAAATCATTTGATAAAATATTACTAAGCATTTTCACATAGTGATTAAGTTGTGATCAAGCGGTTCGTCCATTAATAGATGCCTTCACAATGTAACTTTTGTCTCAATCCCTCCAAACCAAAATCGCCATAATATTTTAAATTTTTTATACGACGAGAACTAGATACCTAGGAGGAAGTATCTTCTAATATACATATCAAGTCAGTCAGAAAATAAAAGTTTTATTTATTTATTTATTATTCTATAATTCAATAGTTACAACAATGAATGAAATAAGAGGTATTAACCAGTTTAGCTGCATGACTCTTGTCAACTAGAAAACAAGTTTTTATTTTTTATTTTTTAATACAAACTAGAAAACAAGTTAATGAGTGATAAAGGATAACACGAGGGAGTTTAGTGGAACCAATTCATACTAAGGCTTGGTATGTTGTAATAAGAGATACTCATCACTTAACCACAAGACTCTTCACCTAATTGTGATTGATTTTGGTCACAGAGAGTCAATGTGACGCGTGGAAGAAGTTTTTGGAGAGAGAGAGAGTGCAACCTCATGGAAGAGACCAGTGCCAGCTCTACAGGGTAAGCAATTGATGCAATCGCCTAAGGCCCCAAGTAGAAAAAAAAGGCCCAAAATTTTAATTTAATTAAGCTAAAATACTAGCCATTATGTAAAATAAATTTTTTTTTATCAAATAGAAATGTTACGTTCACAATATTTTTCACAATATTTTTACAACAAATTCTAAATAGTAGGTTATTAAAGGCTATTACTTATTGATAACAAAATATATAATTTCAGTAGTGAGTTCAAATTAGAACTAGTAACAACTTAACAATTAGGATTTGTTGTGAAAAATATTGTGAATATAGCGCATCTAAAAAAAAGCAATACACAAAAAAATTTACAACGTTTTTCACAATAATTGAGTTGACAAGCTTTTATTAGTTTTTACCTAGGTCCACCACTAATATTACTTTTTTACTTACCACTATCAATCTACAATATCAACATGTATGAAAGTTTTGTCAATTTTTTGTGTCTACAGACTTTCTAAAATAAAATCTACATTGTTTATGTTAATTAGTAATAATTTTACATTTAAAACAAGATAGTAGAATTTAAATAATATTTTTTTTAAAACTCATATTTAAATATATAAAAAGCCCTCAGTTTCAGTTTTCGCTTTAGGCCCCCAAATGTATCAAGCCGCCCCTGGAAGAGACGTGGGAAGCATTAGGAGGGTGCAAGCTCACACATTAGGCTGTGATTTAAAACAGACAGCTAAATTACATTATAAAAGTATTTGAGTAGAGAAAGACATCCTAACTTAGCTCCCCCTAAAAAAATAAGGAAAAAAAAGAGAATCCAAATACCCAATCAAAGCTCAATGATGATTAATCATTTTGCTAAGTCGAAAATGATTAATGTGATGTAATGTCGATCGTGGGTTAAAGTGCATTTTTCTTCACAGAATTGAACAACAATTGGTTGAAGCAAAATTTTATTGGCATAATTTAAAAGTTTACCTTTGTGCATAATTGGAGAATGATTTGTAGTATTATTTAAAACTCGTCAAAGATATGAACCAAATACTCACGCTAAGATTACATTCTTTTTTGGGTCAATTAATAGGTTTGTGTTTCGGTGCAATAATTTTTTCCCCTAAGTCAACCAACATAACGTCCAAATCCAATGCATCCTGTAAGCTGACACGTAGTGAGGCAATATTATTAGTATGAAAAATATTTATTTGTACACTTTTTGTGTACATAACTACATATTTTATGCATCCCCCAAAAAAAACCTACATATTTTATGCACATCCCATGAAGGACAGGGTTCTCTGAGTTGAGTTAAAAGAAACGTATCCTAGAGGTTGTAACTGATGGATGTTTCTGTGCAATAGGGGACATGTTTGAACCTTGTAGAAACTATAATCTATCCTCTCATTGAATAAAAGTTCTGTGGTTGAGGGGAAAAAATATTAATCTCCCCTTACTTTGATTATACTAATTGAGTTACATCTAAAGCAATGTTCTCTATTAGAATGAGTGGGCCTTTATCCATCTCTGCCATTCAAAAGTGAACCGAAACCTAGGCGCGGAAATAGCCAAATAGGTCCAACCCTATTACATTCAAAAGCCTATTGGGCCAAGTTGTAAGCACTAAGCAGCATTAATTTTATTTTTTAATTGGATCTCTTCTTACAATGTAATATCCCAAAATCAACAAATCTTAGGTCACAAATATTTTTTGAGATAGATTAAAGATCCTCAACAAAATTAGTTAGGATCGATTACATATCATCAATTGTTAAAATAATAGTTCAGTCCAGTGAGACAACAATTCAAAAGACTTCATAGTTCAAAAGATTTAAGAAATTTACAGCATTACCTTCTAAAATATGGTTTAGAGTTAGACTTTTTAGATTGGCGGCATTGGATAGAGCAAGTAAGGCTAGCTTCATAGCTTGGACTTCTACCTTAATGCATTTCCCTCCCTAATGAAGAAAATTAGTCCTAAGCATGAGTGAATCTCCATCTTCAATCCCTGCATGCTACTGTTAAGTCCACCCCAACATCCATGATAGTAGCATCAAAGTTTAATTTCCCTTTTTCTCTTCTAATTAGCCCTTCCTGGCAGCATGTTCATGAGCTTTTGTCTTCTTAAATTAGCAAACTACACTTGTTTTGTGCATTTGGATTAGCATATTTTCAGTAATTTATTTATTTTATGACTTTTCTTAACAAGACTGAACAGTTTTTAGACCCCTTAACACAACCGGATTAACCTAGTTAATTAGCCAAGTGATTAACATAGTCAAATTATGCAAATCTAGGTTATCACAATCAAACAATCATATCAAATATATAGTAGCAGAAATATAAATAACACAAAGATATGATGACCTAGGAAAACCAAACCGGTAAAAACCTGGGGAGGATTTAACCTAGCTATCCTCAAGGTAAAAAGCAAATCCACTAGAAAGAATCGAAGTTCATACAATAAGACTTACAAACCCCCACGCTCGACTTCTTATTGCTATTCATCAGTAGAACTTACTGACACGACCACGTGCAAATTTCGAATCCACAGACTCCTTCTTTCTTGGATTCACCACCAGATACAAGCACCCACGCTTGTTTTTCTTTAAGCTTCAATGGCAGCAACTGAGTTGATCATCAAGGTCTTGAAGAAATCTCCTCTTGATAACCCTAAGTTTGTGTGAAGGAAAGCTCCTCACAGATCTCACAAGAGATTCACACAAACAGCAATATGAGCAACTTCTAAAACGTGGCTAGGGTTTGCCTTATATACCTAAGGCAAAAACATAAAACCCTAAACGTTTTAGGAGTTAGGGCTGAGTTGGAATTCTACAGAAAAAACACATCTAACCCGATTTTCGATTGATCGAGCCTAAGCTTTGATTGATCGAACCAGGCCGAGAAGCACTATTAAATCCTGCATCAGCTTGTTCCAACTTTACATAAATAATACAACTTTTAGCACGTCTAAACAAGACTAAATAACCTGTTTTGATCATGGTTTGCAAATAATACAAATTAGAATTCTAAATACATAAATTCCTAAATCTTTAGAACCTAACAAACTCCCCATTTGGCAATCCGTGACAAAACACAAACTAAAGCTCAAAGTTTACAAATAAAACAGCCCTTTACATAACAAATCCAATCCTAACTACCATCCATCAGTTGCAAGTGTAGACAGCAACTCAATTGAATTAACCTGTATTTCCTGAAATACTCAACAAACACATAAACGCATGTGTGAAAAATACAAGTAAACAAAATAAATTCATGATTTCACCAAAACACAAAATAGAGACATATATCAAATGATGATATCGTATTGTGTATTCATTTTCATGTTAGATAAGGAACCTGAGTGTGTGATCTTCATCCAATGTAAAACATTTTTTTTTTCAATGTAAAACATTTGTTTTCATATAATATAGAAATGATAATTTCTTATAAAATTTTAAAGCACTAGCTCCATTTCAATGATTTCATTATTAGTTTCGTCTCAGTGATTTTTTCCTTTATATCCTATCACCGTGCACTCTTTAACATAATGACCACTCCACAATAAATTCATTTAGAAAACATATTTAACAAACTTCTTATGCTTATCTCAAAGCTTCCGTTTTTGTTTATCTCAAACTCAGAATTATAAACAAAAAGAATTAAAAAATAAATACAAATACAAAATATACTTATTAAATCATCTAGTGTCCTTTCAATATGCAGGACCATTATCACTATCCCTCTTTGTCCATGAATTTCTTGGCCGTCTTGTACATTTCCTTCAAGTACTCCCTAAACCTAACCAAATCCAACTTGACATTTTGTTCCTTCAAATATATGCTCATAACCTCAGGGGACCAATTCTTTCCTCTATAAGCAACTGGGCCTTTTATCATCATGTCATCCTTGTCATATTTCTCTATCAAACTGCTCTCCTCTACTTTTATCCTATACTCCATGTACACTAACCCCATATCCTTAGCTGATTTTTCAAAGCAAACCTGTGACACCCATTCAGCCCCAAGTGGCACAACTTCGACAAACACTGAGCCAGGCCGAAGAAACAATGAATGTGTAAGTGATGCACCATGTATTCCAATCATTGCATAACTCGAATTTATTAATGCATAAGATTCCTTCAAAGGGGTTGTAGTTCTTGGCTCAAAAACAATCACATTAATACCAATTTTTTCAGCTTCAAGTTTTACTTCATTTTGGTTCAAGAGTACACGACCAACACCACCACTTCGACTAGCCAACACTAGAATTGGCCTAGACTTTGAATATTTAAATTTAGAGGGATAGTTTTGGTTTTGGTTTTGGTTTTGGTTTTGGCCATATGCCTTGTCTAGGAAGGCACGAAAATGGGAGAAGGTTATTAAGTTTGGTGTTAATTTAGGGTCTATAGTCATAAAGCCATGTGTTATCATGCCCACATTGGCAAAAGGAAAACAATGAGTGGTATTATCATTATCTAAGTCTATGATAGGGTACTTACTAAAAGTGCGTATTATTTCTATATACTTACTAACCCACCAATCACGAGCCTTCAATATCATAAGAACAACATCTTGATCAGGATAGACTGAATTGATGGTGATGAAGAGGGGGATGATGACATCATTGAAGTCATGGAAGAAGTTCCTGGTGTACCCGTCTGCACTGAATACTAGGGCTCGGGCCTTGTGTTGGATTTTACATTTTGGGCATGGTGGGCCTGAGATGAGGGCGACCTCCTTGATTCTAGGCATT
Organism: Quercus gilva; assembly: GCA_023621385.1. Taxonomy (NCBI): domain Eukaryota; kingdom Viridiplantae; phylum Streptophyta; class Magnoliopsida; order Fagales; family Fagaceae; genus Quercus; species Quercus gilva. Next base: position 4,673,412 of record CM042475.1, on the reverse strand, counting down.
GTGAAATTCTCCCATTTGCGTGGATAGGGCCTCAATTTTTCTACCATGGGCTTTTGTGGGGTAGAAATGGTAGGGTCCTTTAGAAGGAATGTTGAAGTGGTGAGGACTAGGACTGTTGGGCCATTGATTGAACAAATGTCATAGAAATTGTGAGAATGGTCACAGTTGATTTCTTTTGCGTGAGTGGATTGTGGAAATGGTGGAGTGAGTGTTTCCCTCTTGTTGATTGATTTGGATAACCTATGTTTTCTACCTGCAATCATAAGAGAGTCCCAAAAATAAGTTTAGAGATAAGAGGTGTAGGGACTGAGTTTGAGCACATTTTTTTTTTGATGAAGTGCACTCAAGCCCAGCTAGCCCGATACAATGAATTTGTAGAGTATGGGTTCAAGAATTAGGCCCTAGTAAGGATTGCAACGACTAAACATGGTGGTGAATGGGTTAAACAACAAGAATGTAGGCTGAAACATGAAATATTACTCCTCGGCCCTCCTCTTAGGGACTGGAGGTTCTTACTGCTTCTTCAGTGTTTAGTTACAGAAATGATACCAGTAGTATAGGCTTTTTGGCTTCCTATCTCCCTCCCCTTTCTAAAGAACTTCTTACATTATATATATTTCTTTTTAGGTGATCCCAACCCTACATTTATTGACAAGGCAGGTCACTATTCGAGTGCTTGTCCCATCAGCCGTTCTTCCGTCCTTCTGTGAGTTGCAGCTACCAAGGCTGCAGCGCTCAGAGGTCATTTCCTCATTAATGCGGCCAGAGCGCCAGAGACAGGCATTTAATGTGGAGATGACAGTTTGTCTCGGGTTTGCTCTTCTACCGTCCTCCCATGATCGGCACATTACACTCGTTCTTTCTTTTGGAGTGCTCTGGGAGGCTGCCTTTCATGCGGTGTTGACTCCCCCTCCTTTGGTCGAGGTTGGCCGAGGACATGGTTATCCTCGGTGGTCCTCCTGGGTGATCCAGACTTTTGCGTCATCTTCGGACATTTCTTTCTCCTCGGCATGGGCCTTGGGCTTGGTACGAAATGGGCCAGGGTTACCTAATTCCTTGGCCCTACAATAGCCCCTCAAAATCCTATTGTCAGGCTCCTCGGGTGGAGAAGAGGATTTTGATGTCCTCGGTCTTTTGCCATGGTTTATCAAGTCTTGTCCACCATCGGTGCCAGAGCCTTTTAACTTACCCAAGGCACGTTCCTGACGTTTCGGTGCACGAAGCGCGCCCTCATTAATGCCCTCGTGAAGCAGCATAGATCCAACGATTGGAAATTTCTTTGGAAATTGGGCGGGATTTACTTCGCCGTATCTGACCCCTCAAATCTCATGCGGATTGATTTCTACTAGACCTCACCTTCTATATAAGGCCTTCTGGAGGAATTGCTCTCTCTCATTTACATATCCTTACACTCAGTAGAAACTTCAAGCTTTCAACAACTTAGGTATTTCCAAGAACCTTGCCAAGGTCGTGATCAGGGCGTAGGGAAGGAGATGGCCCTGGATAAGGGCGAAGTACTTGAGGCAAAGGAAACAAAGGACAGAGGTGTTCCTTTCCTTCAACCGAGTAAGCAAGAAGGCCTTCCACCTTCAGCCAAGAATCGAAGCAAGTGCCGGTCGCATCAATCTTTCGGCGTGACAAAGTTTGGGTCTCGCGGTGATGGTGGGACCTCGATGGAGGTTTGCGAGATTGCTGAACGGTTGACGCCCGAGTGTTGCCCTCTCCCAATGCCTAATTATCATGAAACTGGGAAAGAATCAAGGGAACATCCTAAGATGGGGCCCTCAGGCACTTCCGCCTTTTCTTCTTTCTCATCGCCGGTGCCATCCCCACGGACTCATTTGATGCTGGGACGAGACTGCAGATCTTCCATTCCCATGAGCTTTCTCTTTTTAAAGTTAGCTTTAAAACAAGCCTGCCTTAGCCTTTTCCATTGTAGTTAGCTTTAGGTTAAGCTTGCCTCAGCCTCTTCTACCGTAGTTAGCTTTAAGAGACAAGCCATCCTCGACTTCTTCTACTGTAGTTAGCTTTAAGAGACAAGCCATCCTATGTATGATGTATCTTCCATTTATTCAATAATAAATAATAAAAAAGGCCGTTCTTCTTACTTTGCGAATCTTTTTTTTTTCTCTACAATAATTATTTAATGTGTGTGTTATCTTTTGCCTCCAATTGGACTTTATAGTTGATGCCAATAATAGTAACGGAGAATTATCACCCTAATTTCAATAAAGCCGACGATAGGCCTTGGTCGTTATCTCTAGTTAAGTTAAAAATATAAGAATTACTAGGGAAATGATTGGGTGCTCTGCCCCATGGACTGTACGAACAGCCAAGCATGCTGGACTTAAGTAAGTGTCTGATCCGAGAATCGTCTTCTGTAAGTTTGAATCCGAGGACCATGCAATACCTAGGCTCTGTTTAGGACTTAGTTTCTTCTGAGATGCCTAGTTTTCCCACAGGTTTGAGTCCGACGATCATGTAATACCATGGTTCTATCTAGGACTTAGTTTCTTCTGAGGTGCCTAGTTTCCCTACAGGTTTGAGTCCAAGGACCATGTAATACCTTGGTTCTGTCTAAGACTTTTCCCGGGTGACTTAAAAGGCTCAGCCTCGAGTGCACTACCACAACATGAGGTAGCAGTTTTTGGGACTTGCTCTACTTCGCATGTGTGGTAGTAGTTAAGCAGTGTTAACTTCCCCTTAGCACCTGGTCCGAGGACTAGAGGCATGACTAAGGTTCTCATTTAAACACATAGCCCAGGTGCCTTAAAAAGCTCAGCCCCGAGTGCATTACCACAACATGAGGTTGCAGTTTTTGGGACTTGCTTTACTTTGCATGTATGGTAGTAGTCATGGAGTGTTAACTTCCCCTTAGCATCTGATCTGAGGACTGCAGACATGACTAAGGTTCACATTTAAACACATAGCCCAGGTGCCTTAAAAGGCTCAGCCCCGAGTGCATTACCACAACATGAGGTAGCAGTTTTTGGGACTTGCTCTACTTCGCATGTATGGTAGTAGTCATGGAGTGTTAACTTCCCCTTAGCATCTGGTTCGAGGACTGCAGACATGACTAAGGTTCGTATTTAAACACATAGCCCAGGTGCCTTAAAAGGCTCAGCCCCGAGTGCATTACCACAACATGAGGTAGCAGTTTTTGGGACTTGCTCTACTTCGCATGTGTGGTAGTAGTCATGGAGTGTTAACTTCCCCTTAGCATCTGGTCTGAGAACTATAAACATGACTAAGGTTTGCATTTAAACATATAGCCCAAGTGCCTTAAAAGGTTCAGCCCTAAGTGCATTACCACAACATGAGGTAGCAGTTTTTGAGACTTGCTCTACTTCGCATGTGTGGTAGTAGTCATAGAGTGTTAACTTCCCCTTAGCATCTGGTCCGAGGACTACAGACATGACTAAGGTTCGCATGTAAATACATAGCCCAGGTGCCTTAAAAGGCTCAGCCCCGAGTGCATTACCACAATATGAGGTAGCAGTTTTTAGGATTTGCTCTACTTCGCATGTGTGGTAGTAGTTAAGGAGTGTTAACTTCCCCTTAGCATCTGGTCTGAGGACTGCAGACATGACTAAGGTTCACATTTAAACACATAGCTCAGGTGCCTTAAAAGGTTCAGCCCCAAGTGCATTGTCACAACATGAGGTAGCAGTTTTTGTGACTTGCTCTACTTCGCATGTGTGGTAGTAGTCATGATCGTCAAAACAGCCTTCTCTGCTAATGGGAGCTTCAACCTGTCATGCTTGGTCATTGCCCTTACTAACGTAAAAATTCTCCCCACAGACGGCACCAATTGTAGGGACCGAGTTTGAGCACCCTTCTTTGGATGAAGTGGACTCAAACCCAGCTAGCCCGATACAATGAATTTGTAGAGTATGGGTTCAAGAATTAGGACCTAGTAAGGATTGCAACGACTAAACATAGTGGTAAATGGGTTAAACGACAAGAATGTAGGCTGAAACATGAAATATTACTTCTCGGCCCTCCTCTTAGGGGCTGGAGGTTCTTACTGCTTCTTCAGTGTTTAGTTACAGAAATGATACTAGTAGTATCACCTTTTTGGCTTCCCATCTCCCTCCCATTTCTAGAGGACTTCTTACATTATATATATTTCTTTTCAGGTGATCCCAACCCTACATTTGTCGACCAGCCAGGTCACTATTCGAGTGCTTGTCCCATCAGCCATTCTTCTGTCCTTCTGTGAGTTGCAGCTACCAAGGCTGCAGTGCTCAGGAGTCATTTCCTCATTAATGCGGCTAGAGCACCAGCTGCGGGCATTTAATGTGGAGATGACAGTTTGTCTCGAGTTTGCTCTTCCACTGTCCTCCCATAATCGGCACATTACACTCGTTCTTTCTCTTGAAGTACTTTAAGAGGCTACCTTTGATAGGGTGTTGACTCCCCCTCCTCTAGTCGGGGTTGGCCGAGGACATGGTTATCCTCGGTGGTCCTCCTGGGTGATCCAGACTTTTATGTCGTCTTCGGACATTTCTTTCTCCTTGGCATGGGCCTTGGGTTTGGTACGAAGTGGGTCAAGATTACCTAATTCCTTGGCCCCACAGGAGGCTATTTCAATTTTGTCAACTTATATTATCAATTGAAAAATGATATAGTAAGAGAAGCTCAAAAATAAAATAAAAAATAAAATAAAAAACCCAAACACAAAAACTTAATTAATAATTTTAAATCTCGAGAAGCAATAAATATTTAAATACTATGTGACACGTGGGTTTCAGTTAGTTCGACTGGTAAAATCTTTGAATGTTGTATAAGAGATCTAGAGTTTAATCATCACCTATACCAAAAACTGATTGGTGTCTTGGTTTGATGATAAAGAACTATCATCAGATGCGGATATCATATGTTGAAACTATTTAAAATATATATATATATATATATATATATATATATGTGTGTGTGTGTGACACATATTCACTTATAATTGATAATTTTATATCACACTTTATTCCACTTGACTCCCTTTAATTGGTAGGGTAATAAATGCCATATTTATACTTGAATTTTAAAGGGAAATAGGAAATCTTAAGGTTGATCAATTTGACAAATGTCACAAGATCCAAAGAGATATAAATCATTGGGGAAAATATTACTAAGCACCTTCACATAGTGATTAAGTTGTGATCAAGGTTGGTCTATTAATAGATGCCTTCACAATGTAACTTTTGTCTCAATCCCTCCAAACCAAAATCCGCATAATATTTTAAATTTTTATATACGATGAGAACTAGATACCTAGGAGGAAGTCTCTTCTAATATACATGTCAAGTCAATTAGAAAATAAATTATTTATTTATTTATTATTTTATAATTCAATAGTTACAACAATGAATGAAATATTTGAATTTTGGATATCATAAACATACTAAAAGGTATTAACCAGTTCAACTACATGACTCTTTTCAACGAGAAAATAAGTTTTTATTTTCTAATACAAACTAGAAAATGAGTTAATGAGTGATACAAGATAACACGAGTGAGTTTAGTGGAACCAATTCTTACAAAGGCTTGGTATATATGTTGTAATAAGAGATACTCATCACTTAACCACATGACTCTTTGTTAGGTTCTAAGTACTTAGGAATTAATATATTAGAACTCTAATTTGTATTGTTGACAAACCATGATCAAAACAGGTTATTTTAGTCTTGTTTAGACTTGCTCAAAGTGTATTTATATGTAAAGTTGGAATTGAGTGTTCTGTAGGATTTACTGTGTAAATCTGCCTAGCTCGATCGACCGAAAATTAGGCTCGATCACTCGAAACTCGAGCAGATCGTTTTTCTGCAGAATTTTCCAACTCAGCCCAAGCCCATTAAGGATTAGGGTTTCAGATCTACTTCTCCTAGTATATAAAGGAAACCCTAAGCATTTTTTTAAAGGACTTTTCAGAGAGAGAAGAGAGTACCTCTTTTGTATTTAGGGTTTTGTACCCAAACCTCTCTAAGGTCTTTATTGCTCATATTGCTGTTTGTGTGTGAAAGTTCAAAATGGGTATGCAACACCCTTGAACATTTAGACCCCAAATATAATATTACCAATTCAAGCTTTGTATCAAACAGTTAATGTGCAGAATATGATAACAAGCTTATACCAGAATTGATAACAATCTAAGCCAAATATAAACACATCCACAGCAGTAAATATAAGGCAAAGATAAAGGAAGGAAGATGCAAACACTCAGACAACACACGATGTGTTATCGAAGAGGAAACCGAAGCTCTCGGCGTAAAACCTCTCCGCTGCCCTCCAAGCGGTCAAATAATCCACTAAAGAATATAGTTGGGATACATAAACAGTAGAAGACTCTCCAAGCCTAATCTACCCAAGTACCTAAGCCCTCCAAGCTTCTTGCTCCAACGAGGTTGCGCCGAACCTATTTCTTCTTTAGCTTACCGGATTCCGCTACTAGATCATAGCATCAACCAATGTAAATTGGTTCATTCTTAACTGCTTCGCAACAGTACCAAATAGACCTTCTCACAGATGTGGGTATGGTGAGATAAGGATTTGGCTAAAGGCCTCTCAAGGATATGACAATGGAGAGGAAGAGAGTAGAGGAATTTGTAGAGTCTCTAAGGTTAAGATTGTGGATGAATCAATCTTGTATTTCTCTAGGGTTTCTCTCACAAAATTCTCTCTGGGAGCACACCCAATATGGTGGATATAAGGGTGTATATATAGTAGGGTGAGAAGGGAATACAAAACGTCAGTTTTTGCTAAACAGGGCATTTTGGCGACTTGACCTCGCGACTGGGTTAAGTTGCGAGTTCAAGCCACGAGCTAACGGCTTGGCCAGCCTAGGACTTTTGTCCTGTAGTGTGACAGCTGTCGCGACTCTTCAGCTTCTGGCATGCTTGGCACATGTGCGAACATTTGGCGATTTGCAAGCCGCGACTCACCCGCGAGATCCAGTTGCGAGACTCTGTTTTTCTTGCACACTCTTGAGCTTTTCTTCACATCTTCTCACACACTACCCTTATAATTTTCCCACCTAAATACAGGGTTACTAAGTGCTAAATTATAAGCAAATTGGTCACGAAATAAAGCCAATAAGATGGTTGATTAAATTCAACTGTACAATCTCCCCCTTTGGCTATTCTGTGACAAAACCCTACAACAGACTCTAGACTTAAAACGTGAGTTGGGAACAGTTGAATAAAACTTACTCACACCTAACTTTAGATTCTGTAAAGTTCTTGAACATATGAATAAGTAACTCCTGAAACACAATAACATAACAATATCATTGTATGCAGAAAACTTAATATGCATATGGAACAAAAGAAGCATGATCAAGCAAAAATGAACTTAAGCATTAAAGCAATAATTCATGGCAAGATCAAAACAGTAGTCACTTAAGCAAAAGTGATTACTATGTTCATTCACACAAGGAATGAACATCCGAACATGCAAAGTGATAAGCTCAATTGAAGAGTATCATTTGCAAGTCCAACACTCAACCAATGCATACAAACATATATGCATCTAGGAACAATCCTACAAGGGCACAAGAGTGTTGTACTTAAAATAATGCAAAGCATTAACAAGTACTAAAGCACAATGCATAAAGGCTGCATAAGCAAAGTATTGCAAATACATGGCACAAACCATAAAAGCCTACAAACCTATGCATAAGTGCAAGAAAACAAACCCTTAAAGCTTACAAAAGTAACATGGGTACAAAAATATAAAATACTTCCCTATCATATCACTCCCCCTATCATGAATTATAGGAGTTGTGATGAACTTGGAACATATATACCTGTAACCTGAACCACTTGCACAAAACACATTAGACCCTCAAGGTAAAGCAAGTAATAAACAGACAAGTATAATGTAACAAGTAAATTACGATCAAGTAAGCATGATGTGAAACATGTGAGCAACTTGATCATACACCATACACCAAAACAAAGTTTTCTTAAGAACACAATGTCTTCTCTCCCTTGGTGTATGCATCTCCCCTATGGAATATCTCTCCCCTTACAAATGTGCACAAGAAATAGAATTTCTCCCCCTAAGAATGTGCACAAAGGTTATATAGAAATGACAAAAAACTCTTCGGTATACTCTCTAGAGTATACTCTCCCCCTTTTTGTCAAGAATAGACAAAGGGTCAAGAAGAAGTGAAGGCAAGAGATGAAAGAATGAACAATGATAATGATGCATAAGGGGTGCAATGATGAATGTGAGAATGAAGCTCAATCCTAAGACATGACAAGCTAGGATGAAGAAACAATGTATGAACCAATGCATGACAAGTGTAGCAAGGTGTGTGCAAAAGGTGGCTAAGTGCAATGTATGACCAATGCATGAAAAATGCACATGTGGGGCAAGGTATGTTAAATATACAACCAATGAACCAAACACGTTCCTAATGATGAAACATGAGAAACCCCAAAGTTTGATACTCATTGGAGTCCAAACAAGTGAGAAAATGCCTAAGATGCATTTTATCAAACACCTAGCATGCACACTATGAAGAACAAAGTGAAACAATGCATGAACATCATGAAAACCACCCTTAATACATGCTCTTTTTGCCACAAGGGGCCAACATCCAAAGCAAAATAACAAAAGAAACCAATCCCATACAAAAATTTTGAGAGAAAAATAAGTTTTCCCAACCTTTATGATGAAAAATCCCAACCAAAAGCACAAAACTCACCAAAACATAATCCAAGGATTCAAATTAATGAAAAGAGTTTAAAATTACCTTAGAGATGTTAAAAGAATGAAAAACCATTCAAATTGGTTGGGTTTTGATGTAAAAATATTGAAATAAGGGTTTAAGAGAGGATATGAGAGGTTTAAAACAAGTTTCCCATGAAAAAACTCTTAAAAAGACTGATTTTGGGCATTTGGTGACTGGGCGAGTCGAGAACGAGTCGCCAGTGAGCCGTGAAACCATTCTGTGTGAACTCGCGACTGGGCTCGCGACTGGGCAAGTCGCCAAAATGAGTCGCGAAAACTCGCAGCTTGGTTTGGTTGGTTGCAAGTCGCCAAATTAAGTGGCCAAAAATTCTGACACTTGTTTTTTCAACCCAGAACATGTTTAAACACTGAAAAATAATGTATGCACTAAACATGAACACAAAGAGTGATAAAAATCACTTCCAAAGCATATAAAATGATCAAAAATCCTTTTGGATTGATCCATATAGAGATGAGCACACACACATCACATTTAAACAAAGTACAATCGAACAAATGAATAAGGCATTCATTGAACATTAGGCATGTGTGTTGTGTGTACGTATCAAGTGTGGAATAGTCCATAGTCTAGAGTGAAGTTTCAATGATTAATTCAATCAAGACATACACAACTAGTACTAAGTCAAGTGGTCTATCTCAATTATAGAAATGAACATATATGACCTCCCACAAGAAAATGATTACATATCTTTGAAACTTTTCATTTGGCTTCTTTACAAATCATAACATTTGATCATTTTGAATCAATACATCTCATTTTGAGATCGATGCCTGAAATTTTTGATATTTCAATTTGATGAACAAGCCTTTGGCTTTATGGGCATCATACAATTTCATAAAAGTCGCTTTCCCTTTTTCCTAGTCAAATATTAGTATGTGCGACGGCTTTTGCAGCTCAATATCTCTTTTCATTTGGAGATTTACATTTGGTGAGCTCTTTAAGCAAAAACAAAAAATATGGTGGGAAGATATATAGGCACAGGTCTATGCATATCAAAACCAACATGACTATTGACAAATCATTCATGACAAGCTTGAAGATCGATTTACAACAATCACACAAAGATGTCAAGATTTTTCCCATAAAAATATAAGTGCATAAAGAACAAGCTAAGCTCATAAATGCACAAAGCCATGAGTACAAAGGTAGAAGGCAAAACTCACATGTGATATGTGCTCAAACATATATGATCAAACTTTTTGAATATTTCACTTTTTATGTGATTTTGGATTTTTTACTCACACAAAATTAAAACAAAAAATAAGATCAAAACAAAAACAATGCATATGAATAAATGCAAGATGCACAAAATGCATAAAGATATAACATGCAATGCATGAAGGGTCCCACAAAGATCGAAAGAATTAGATTAAGGACTAAAAAAGCAAAAGCTCAACCATAAGAACCCTTCCTCATCCAAACGGAATGATTGTTTGGACTGAGTGTCTCGTGAGAAGTGAGACGAGGCTTGGAGGAATGAGAACCGGAGATGCACATAGTCAAGGAGTTAAAAGCATTAAACAATTTCTTTAACAACATGCTATCTTCACTCAAAACCGGTTTACCATTTTTAGCATAACTTCCAAGAATCTCAAATTTCTCTTTTCTTTTAATTCTTTTAAAAACATGAAACTTAGAGTAATGAAGTCTTAGATGACCAAAAGCACCACAGTGGTGACAAACAATGTGTTTAGGTCCACTAGGCTTTTTGGGAAGGGATCTAGCAGCATGGTTTTGTTCTTTCTTCCACTTATAACATTGAGATCTTATATGACCAATCACACCACAATGGTGGCAAGTAGGAACAAACTTAGATCCATCCAAAGCCTTAGGTTGAGATTTAAACGAAGGCTTTGAATTAACAGCCTTTCTCTCCACCTTTTGATTTCTTTTATGTGGAGGAATGTACACTGATTTGTCCTTTGGGTTAGAACACACACTAGGCACAATATCGGGTACCACAACATGATTGCAGCAAATATTTTCATCCTTTTTATCAATAGGTTCAGCAATCAAACACTTGGCATGCATCTTAAGAGATTTATTTTCAGATTTAAGATCATCAACAAGTTTGTTAGACAAAACAAGTTTAGCATCCAAGTCTATATTCAAACATTCAAACTCTTTCAGCTTTTCAAGAGAATTTACAGCAAGTTTCTTATATTTTTCAACCAATTTGATGGATTCATTGAGCTTAGCAATCAAATCATTCTTTTCACAAGATAACTTGCTTAAATTCTTTTGAAACTTCTTAGCATTTTTATTTAAGAGTTTGATGTTAGGAACATCAACAGCATCCAAAGATTTATGTAACACAGCATCACAATCATGAGGATTATCACTCATAAAGGCATTTTCACAAATACGTGGCATGTTACATTTATCACCAACCAAATCATACAAGGAGGCATACATAGCACAATCCATGGCAAATAAACATAAGGGGTCAAGGATCACACTTAGGTATTTAAACCACAACAAGTGTACTCGCTCTGATACCAATTGAAAGTTCAAAATGGGCATACAACACCCTTGAAAGTTTAGACCCCAAATGCAATATTACCAATTCAAGCTTTGTATCAAACAGTTAATGTGCGGAATATGATAACAAGCTTATACCAGAATTGATAACAATCTAAGCCAAATATAAACACATCCACAGCAGTAAATATAATGCAAAGATAAAGGAAGGAAGATGTAAACACTCAGACAACACACGATGTATTATCGAAGAGGAAACCGAAACCCTCGGCGTAAAACCTCTCCGCCGCCCTTCAAGCAATCAAATAATCCACTAAAGAATATAGTTGGGATACATGAGTAGCAGAAGACCCTCCAAGCCTAATCTACCTAAGTACCTAAGCCCTCCATGCTTCTTGCTCCAACGAGGTTACGCCGAACCTATTTCTTCTTTAGCTTACTGGATTCCGCTACTAGACCACAGCATTAACCAATGTAAATTGGTTCCTTCTTAACTGCTTCCCAACAGTACCAAATAGACCTTTTCACAGACATAGGTGTGGTGAGATAAGGATTTGGCTAAAAGCCTCTCAAGGATATGACAATAGAGAGGAAGAGAGTAGAGGAATTTGTAGAGTCTCTAAAGTTAAGATTGTGGATGAATCAATCTTGTATTTCTCTAGGGTTTCTCTCACAAAATTCTCTCTAGGAGCACACCCAATATGGTGGATATAAGGGTGTATATATAGTAGGGTGAGAAGGGAATGCAAAATGTCAGTTTTTGCCAAACAGGGCATTTTGGCGACTTGACCTCGTGACTGGGTTAAGTCATAAGTTCAAGCCGCGAGCTAACGGCCTGGCCAGCCTGGGACTTTTGTCCTGTAGTGTGACAGTTGGTGCGACTCTTCAGTTTCTGGCATGCTTGGCACGTGCGCGAACATTTGGCGACTTGCAAGCCACGACTCACTCGCGAGATCCAGTTGCGAGACTCTGTTTTTCTTGCACACTCTTGAGCTTTTCTTCATATCTTCTCACACACTACCCTTACAATTTTCCCACCTAAATACAGGGTTACTAAGTGCTAAATTACAAGCAAATTGGTCATGGAATAAAGCCAATAAGATGGTTGATTAAATTCAACCTTATAGTGTAAGTCTCTTGTGATGGAAATTTAGACCCCTTAAACCAACTAGATTAACCTAGTTAATTAGTCAAGTGATTAGCTTAGTCAATTTAAGCAAATTTAGGTTATCACAATCACACTATCATATCAAGAATATATAAAATAGCGAAAAATAAATAACACAAGATATAATGATCCAGGAAACCACACGATAAAAACCTGGGGAGGATTTGACCTTGCTATCCTTAAGGTAAACCTGAATTCACTATGAAAGAATCGAAATTCATACAAAAGGACTTACAAGCTCCCTGCTTGACTTCCTAATGCTACCCACCAGTAGAACGTATTGACATGACCACGTGCAAGCTCCAAATCCACGGACTCCTTCTTTCTTGGATTCTTCAATCAGCTACAAGCTCTCCGCTTGTTTATCTTTAAGCTCCAATGGTAGCAACCGAGTTAATCATTAAAATGTTGAAGTAATCTCTACCTTGAAAACCCTAAGCTTTGTGTAAAGGAAAGCTTCTCTAAATCTCACAAGAGATTTACACAAAACAGAATAGTATGAGCAACAATACAACAGGAACAACCTCAAAAAACGTGGTTAGGGTTTTGCTTAAATACCTAGGGCAAAAACATAAAACCCTAAACGTTTAATAAAGTAGGGCTGAGTTGAAAATTCTGCAGAAAAAACAATCTGGCCGACTTTCGATTAATCGAGTCTATTCTTTGATCGATCGAGCCAGGCCAAAAGTCACAAAGATTTCTGTAGCCACTTGATTCCAACTTTACAATAATTAATCAACTTTAAGCAAGGCTAAACAAAACTAAACATATTGTTTTGATCATGGTTTGCCAACATTATATATTAGAGTTCTAAATACATTAAATCCTAAGTTTTTAGAACCTAACATCTTGTAAGATCTTTGAGGAGTTTTCCTTCACACAAGCTTAGGATTATCAAGAAGGAGATTTGTTCAAGAACTTGATGATCATTCAGTTGCTGCAATAAGAGCTTAAAGAAACACAAGCGAGGGTGCTTGTACTTGCTGGAGAATCCAAGAAAGAAGGAGTCCGTGGATTCAGAGCTTACACGTGGTCGTGTCAATAAGTTCTACTAGTGGGTAGTAATAAGAAGTCGAGCGTGGGGGCTTGTAAGTCTTATTGTATGAACTTCGATTCTTTCATATAGTGGATTCAAGTTTACCTTAAGGATAGCTAGGTCAAATTCTCCCCAGGTTTTTTTCATGTGGTTTCCTGGGTCATCATATCATTGTGTTATTTATATTTCCGTTGCTATATACTTGATATGATTATTTTGATTGTGATAACCTAGATTTGTATAATTTGACTAAGCTAATCACTTGGCTAATTCACTAGGTTAATTTAATTGTTGTTTTAAGGGGTCTAAAAATCTAACAAGTGGTATCAGAGCAGGTAGCTTTTTTGTTTTAAATCTTTTGATCTAAGGGCTGATCCTTGACCCCTGTTGTCATGGATAATTTGAAGTGTCTTTCTGATCATGTTTCTGCTCATGCTTCTGTTGATTTTATTGATGCCTGTGAAACTTTTCATAAGGAATTATTAAAATCTATGAAAATTGCTAAGAAATTCAAGGAAGAGTTAAAATTGGTTAATCTTGAAAAAGAGGAATTGATTGTTAGATTAGATGAATCTAATAAAAAGAATGAATTTTTGAGAAATCAAATTTCCTCTCAAGATGAGAAGATGAAAAGCTTGGAATAAGAGTTAGTTGAATCTAAAGCTAAAATTGAAAATTTGATTAGTACCAAACTTGCTAATGATAACAGAATTGTTTCTGTTTCTCTTAAGCCTAAAGCTGAAAAAGTTTATATCCCTCCTTTCAAGAGGAATAATAAAGAAAATGCTTATTTTGCTAAGTTAGGCAAATGTAAAAGTTCTGATGTTAACGCTGAACTTTCTAAATGTAAGTCTAAACCTACTGTTAGAGAGCATAATAAATCTGTTTTTATGCCTACTTGTCACCTTTGTGGTGTTGTTGGTCAGATTAGGCCAAATTGTTCTTTGCTGAGGCAAAAACCAAAATCTGAGAGTAGATTTGCTATTAGGAATACTGATGTTCCTAAATTTGTTTATGTTTGTCACTTTTGTGGTGTCTCCGGTCACATTCGTCCTAATTGTCATAAATTAAAATTTAAGCATTCTGTATGTCAATCTAGGATATGTGATGATATTTCTCCTACCATAAGTCCATATAAATTGTTTCATATGCTTTTGAAAAATTTAAGCTTGTTGGCTTGCGAAAGGAATTTGCAGGATTTTAGTCTTTCTCAGAAGATAGGTGTAATCCCTCAAATACACTCTGCTTCTCATGGATTTTCACCTACAAAGCCGAAGTCTTGTGCTATATGGGTGAGAAAAGATTCTCTAAGGTAAGTGTTACTGACTTGTCCCTGTTTTAATTCTTTCAATTGTTTGTGGACATGTCTTGTTTCTGTTTTTGGTTGTTTTGTTTTTTAAGTTGTTTTTTAAAAAAAAAAAAATTCAAAAACATTGAAAAATTTCAAAAAGACAAAAATATTTTATTTTGAGTCTTGTTTTATTTTTCTTGAGGATTATATGAATTATGATATCTCTCTCTTGATTTAGAACATGCTTGACTTTGTGAAGAAACTTGAATAGCATGTGTTATATAAGTGCTAAATTTTTTTTTATTTTGTGTGAGTATGTACTAATTGTTACATGTATTCAAGGGTTAATTAAGAAATTGATATTTCTTATTTGTGTTCCCTCTGCAGCTTAGTTTAGCACTATCATGCATTGCTTTTGCATTGTTCATTTAGCATAATATGTGTTTTTTGTTTTTGGTCATAAAATTTTTAAAATCAAAAAGATTTTTGTGTTTTGTATTTCACATCTTGGATTTATAATCAAGGATTGGCCATATTATCTTTACGAAACAAGTTTATGTACCTTGTTTAACTTCGATGAGCTTATTTTATTGTACTGTACTAGTTTAAGCTTTGTAGTGCATATTGTGTGGGAAAGATGTTTATAGTTTTTTATCACTTTGTTTTGATCTTGAAGTCACACGTCTTTGACTGTCGGACTTAATCCTTTTGAGAAAGGCATAAATAACCATCTCACCACTGTTCACTAGCCAATCATGAACACCTTAGTGCATATCGTAAAATTGTGTACTCGAGAAAGTGTAGCACATGCACAAAAACAACATAAGGTGTAGCCTCAGTTTAAATGCTTAAAATTGGTGTATACATTATTGGGCTTAAAGCTAAATCAAATAAATAAAATTAGTGTGTACATTATCCCGGCTTTTAATAAGTTTCTAAACATTTAAAATTTGTGTGTATATTATGAGGTAAAATCAAGAAACTTACATGATTGCAAGCTTATGATCTAGGAGATGTAGGAATTATATGATATAACTCTTTTGGTGATAGTCTCTTTAAAATTCTATGTGATGAATTTTGTAGACTTTGTGATTGCTTATTATTCACATATCACCTCAAATGTATCTCAAGCTTTTGTTAGTTGCACACACTACACAAGTTACTCTTTGCTAAACTTGGTACATTATATTGTGTATGATCTTGTTGTGGTCATCCAAGATTAAAAGTTCCTTGATTTTGATGCAAAATGTGTTCAGTTTTTAAGTTTTTGACCAAATTTTTTTTCATACATCATTTGTGTTTAGGATTCACATGCATTGCATTGATTTCTGTATCCATCTTGCAGTTTTGCAGTCATATCTCTCATTGTTTTCACACATAGCATGCATACACTTTGCTAAATTAGGTACTCAACTTGATTTAAAAATGAAATCCATATTGGGAATATGTGTGGAAAATACAAGAATGTTCTATTTAGGGGAAGTTAACATTGTTTTTGATGTATCTAACTTAGGGGAAGAGTTAGTTTGCATATTTGTTGATTTACTGTTTTTCTTTCACACATGCGTTTATGTGTTTTGTTTAGTGCTTCAGGAATATACAGGTTGATTCAGTCGTGCTGCTGTCTACACTTGTAACTGATGGATAGTAGTTAGGATTGGATTTGTTCTAATGGGCATTTTTTTTAAAGGGCTTTTTCTTTGTAAACGTTGAGCTTTTAGTTGTGTCTTGTCACGGATTGCCAAAGGGAGAGTTTGTTAGGTTCTAAGTACTTAGGAACTAATGTATTAGAACCCTAACTTGTATTGTTGGCAAACCATGATCAAAACATATTATTTTAGTCTTGTTTAGACTTACTCAAAGTGTATTTATATGTAAAGTTGGAATCGAGTGTTTTGTAAGATTTACTATGTAAATCTACTTGGCTCGATCGGTCGAAAATTAGGCTCGATCGATCGAAACTCGGGCAGATCGTTTTTCTACAGAATTTTCCAACTCAGCCCAAGCCTATTAAGGATTAGGGTTTCAGATTTACTTCTCCTAGTATATAAAGGAAACTCTAAGCACGTTTTTAAAAGACTTTTCAGAGAGAGAAGAGAGTGCCTCTTTTGTATCTAGGGTTTTGTACCCAAACCTGTCTAAGGTCTTTGTTGCTCATATTGCTGTTTGTGTGAGTCTCTTGTGAGACCTTTGAGGAGCTTTCCTTCATACAAGTTTAGGATTATTAAGAAAGAGATTTGTTCAAGAACTTGATGATCATTCAGTTGCTGCCATAATAGCTTAAAGAAACACAAACGGGGATGCTTGTACTTGCTGGAGAATCCAAGAAAGAAGGAATCCGTGAATTCGGAGCTTACACGTGGTTGTGTCAGTAAGTTTTACTAGTGGGTAGCAATAAGAAGTCGAGTGTGGGGGCTTGTAAGTCTTATTATATGAACTTCGATTCTTTCATATAGTGGATTCAAGTTTACCTTGAGGATAGTTAGGTCAAATTTTCCCAAAGTTTTTACTGTGTGGTTTCCTGAGTCATCATATCATTTTGTTATTTATATTTCTGCTGCTATATACCTGATATGATTGTTTTAATTATGATAACTTAGATTTGCATAATTTGACTAAGTTAATCACTTGGCTAATTCACTAGGTTAATCCAATTGTTGTTTTAAAGGGTCTAAAAACCTAACACTCTTCACCTTTTTGTGACTGATTTTTATCACAGAGAATCTATGTGACACGCAGATTATTGAGACAGCAAATGCAAGTGCCTTCACACAACAAATGAAGAGAATGTAAAAGCGTTTTGCAACACATACCTTGAATGGTCTTGGTCGAACGTGACACATTCATTCTCGATACTGGTAATAAATATAAGTAAAGCTGAAATACCAAAAAAAATGAATATTATTGCAAGGTATGTTGAATCTCTCTTCTTCATATCGCTATACGATCCAAGGTTTTCTGTAGATTTCGATTTTGATACCAAGATTGAAGCTTTCCTATCTATTCATCCTTTTCTGGGCATAAACTATAAACAATCAACAGATATCCCACCTTGCTGGCTCTAAAGATCCTGTAATTGAAGAACTTCAATCTAAAACTTCAAGCAAAATAAAAAGTGTTAAACAATGGTATTATTGAAGAACAAAGAAGTCTAAGAATTTTGTAAATCTTTTGCTCAATCTGATGTCTGATTTTCTTGACTTAAAACTTTCTATGGAAGAAGTTTTTGGAGAGAGAGAGAGTGCAACCTCATGGAAGAGACGTGGGAAGCATTAGGAGTGAAAGCTCAAGCTGTAAAATTGAAGAACTTCACACAGATGAAGCAACTACAATTCCAACAGTAAAACCAGTGTCGTCTAAGAAGAGTAAATGAAAACGCATGTAGTTTACGTTATATAACTTAGACTTGGTTTAGTGCTTGTACGTGTGCACGTGTGAAGGTTAGTTATAGGATTGTTAGAGTAAGTCTCAGTGTAGGAGATATTTACTTAGATATTTTTCTATGCTTTCTCAGTGGTATATATATTGTAGATAACAAACTCTATTGTAACCGTGAATTCATTTTATCAATCTCAGTATTTTTTTCAATACCAGAACTTCTCTTTCTCTCTCTGTTTTCTCTGGTTTTTCCTCTGTGATCTTACATGGTATCAGAGCTTGAATCCACAACAATGGCTTCCACTAATGCAACTTCTGCTTCAAATTCAACACCTGCTATGGCTAGTACAGTTTTACCTGTTAATACCTCACTGCTTTTGCTATCCAACATGTCTTCAATGATGACTGTCAAGCTTGATTATGGCAACTATATCGTCTGGAAGCACCAAATTGAGGTAATTCTTGAAACTTACTCCATGATTGATGTGATCGATGACTCTGTTATAGCTCCAGATCGTTTTCTCAAAGATTCTTCTGGCAATTTCACTACTGAGATTAACCCTAATTTCATTTCCTGGAGAAACCGTGAGCAAGCGATGTTTACTTTTATCAATTCAACTCTGTCTTCTTCGATTCTTGCTCTTACGGTTGGGCAAAAATCTGCCAAGGGAGTTTGGAAAGTATTGGAAAAGAGGTTTGCTTCAATTTCAAGATCTCATGTGATGAGTCTTCGAAATGAATTGAATGCAATCAAGAAAGGTTCTGATTCAATTGACAGTTATTTTCAAAGAATTAAGCAGAATCGTGATAAGCTAGCTGCTGTTTCAGTGTTTCTTGACGATGAAGAGCTTCTTCATATAGCTCTTGATGGATTGCCATCTGAATATGATTCTTTCAGTTCCGCAATCAGGACGCGTAGTGATGTTCTGTCTATTGAAGAACTTAACACTTTGCTCAATTCTGAAGAGAGAGTGATTAAGAAGAGATCTAAAGCTTTTGCTGTTGATCCTAATTCAGTGGCCATGGCAATGAATTTTCAACCACAAAATCAGGGTTTCCCTCGAGGAAGAGGTGGTAGAAACAATAATCAGAGAGGCAGAGGTGGTCGTGGATATAATCAAAATGGTAATTACAGTTCTGGTGGATATGGTAATTCAGGTTATAATTCTAATTCTGGTGGATATGGGAATTCTGGTTATAATCCGAATTCTGTAGGATATGGCAATTCAGGTTACAATCCTCATTCAGGTCCACAGTATAATCAATCTAAATCTCATGGAGGACAAGGTCAATCCAATAGACCAATTTGCCAGATTTGTGGTAAAACTGGTCATATAGCAGTTGATTGCTATCACAGGATGGACTTCGCATATCAGGGAAAACATGCTCCTGCCAAGTTAGCCTCAATGGTAGCTAACTCTTCACAAGTGCAGTCATGTAATGGTTGGCTCACTGATACTGGATGCTCAGATCATGTTACTCCCAATCTATCTCAGTTGTCATTGCATCAGCAACCAATTCAGGGCAATGAGACAGTTACTGTAGGCAATGGACAAGAGCTTCCTGTCACTCATGTGGGTCATGGTGAGCTTCAAACTTCTACTCATAATTTTAGGCTTAATAATATACTTAGAGTTCCTGATCTTGCATCCAATCTCTTGTCTGTTCATAAGTTGTGTCTTCAAAATAATGCATTTTGTTATTTTGATGCTGAGAAGTTCTCAATTCAGGATTTGCCTTCGGGGAGGATCCTCTACAAAGGGTTGAGTAAGGATGGAGTCTATCCTATTCCCACTTCATCCTCTGCTGCCTTCAACTCTAAGTCCAGTGTGTCTGCTTTTACTTCTA
The DNA here is from genome assembly GCA_023621385.1 of Quercus gilva. Classification (NCBI taxonomy): domain Eukaryota; kingdom Viridiplantae; phylum Streptophyta; class Magnoliopsida; order Fagales; family Fagaceae; genus Quercus; species Quercus gilva. The sequence goes on along the minus strand of CM042475.1, from coordinate 4,653,455 downwards.
TCAAACCTGATCTAATCTTGCTTTGGCATCATAGACTTGGCCATCCAAGTTCTAGAATTCTATATTCTGCTTTGCAAAATGTAATAAAGAATGTGTCTTTGTCTCAGATTGATACCCTTTGCTCTTCCTGTACATATTGTATAAGTGCTAAAATGCACAAGTCATCTTTGAATAAGACTTCCATTGTGTCTAATTCTGTCTTGGATATTGTCCATAGTGATGTTTGGGGTCCTGCCCCTCTCACTTCTGTTCTTGGTTTCAACTACTATGTGATTTTTGTTGATGATTGTACAAGATTTACATGGTTATTTTTGTTGAAACATAAGCATGAAGTTCTTTCTGTGTTCAAACATTTTAAAGCTCTTGTTGAAACTCAATTTTCTACCAAGATTAAAGTCCTTAGGACAGATAATGGTACTGAGTACACTAACACTGCTTTTCAAGCATTTTGTTCTTCCAATGGCATTCTTCATCAGACCTCTTGTCCCCATACTCCCCAGCAAAATGGTGTCTCTGAGAGAAAACATAGGCATATAGTTGAAACTGGTCTTTCTCTCCTCTACAAATCCAATCTTCCCTATAACTACTGGTCTTATGCTTTTTCCACTGCTGTGTATCTTATCAACAGGTTGCCTTCTTCTGTTTTGAACTTCAAGTCTCCCTGGCAGTCCCTTTATTCCAAACCACCTCCTCTTCATGCTCTTAAATCATTTGGTTGTGCTTGCTATCCATATCTGACCCCTTATAATAAAAATAAGCTTCAACCCAAGTCCAAAGAATGCATCTTTCTTGGATATCCTCCATTGTCCAAAGGTTATATTTGCCTTGATCCTTCTTCCAATAGAATTTACATTGCTTGTTTTGTTTTGTTCAATGAATCTCTTTTTCCTTTTACTCATAATTCTGCCTGCACTAATCCTCATATCCCTTTCACATCTGATTTTTCTCATTGGTTTCCTTCCTCATCTCCTTCCTTTGCTGCTCCTACTGATGTTCCCTCTTCCTGTCCTCCTTCTTTTCCTTTGGACCTCACCACCTCTCTAATACCCTCTGCTCTAGCTTCCTCTTTACCCATACCAGTTGTTCCCTCTCCACCTAATCTACCACCTATTTCTACTGCCTCTTTACCTGATTCCTCCCCACCTATACCTGATTCATCTTCTATTCCTTCTGCCTCGTCTTTACCTGTCACTCATAATAATCATCCTATGGTTACAAGATCTAAACTTGGTATATATAAGCCTAAAGCTTTGCAGGTTACTCATGACTACACTGTGACAGAACCCCCATCTTTTGCCATTGCTGCTAAGCATCCTCAGTGGGTTGCCGCCATGGATTCTGAATTTCATTCTCTTCAGCAGCAAAAGACTTGGTCTTTGGTTCCTAGACCAGCAAATAAAAACATTGTTACTTGTAAATGGGTGTACAAATTGAAAAGGAATAGTGATGGGTCCATTGCTAGGTACAAAGCTAGGTTGGTTGCTCGGGGCTATCTTCAACAGTTTGGGTTGGACTATGAGGAGACTTTTAGTCCTGTTGTGAAGCCTGCCACTGTTAGGCTGCTTTTGGCTTTGGCTGTAAATCAGAATTGGGAACTAAGGCAACTTGATGTGAGTAATGCCTTCCTACATGGTTTTTTTAAAGGAAGAGGTGTATATGGCTCAACCTCAAGGGTATGTTGATTCTACATTTCCTAAACATGTCTGCCTTCTCCATAAGGCTCTCTATGGTCTTAAGCAAGCCCCTAGGGCCTGGTTCGAAAGGTTTACCTCTCAATTATTTCACATTGGGTTCTCTGCTTCGGGTGCTGATGGTAATCTCTTCATTTACAAGCATGGTTGTCATTTGGTCTTCCTTTTATTGTACGTTGATGACATTGTTCTTACTGGCAATGATTCTACTTTTACTGCCTCTCTCATTCATCAGTTGGGTTCTGAATTTGCTCTCAAGGATCTCGGCCCTCTTCATTACTTTCTTGGTCTTCAGATTGACTATACATCCAATGGTTTATTTGTGCATCAGACAAAGTATGCCACAGATTTGTTGGCAAAGTTTGCTATGACTGATTCCAAACCTTGCAAGACTCCTTGCTCCCCAAATCAGCATCTTCTTCCTCATGATAGTTCTCTTCTTGCTGATCCTACTCCATACAGAAGTCTTGTTGGTGCCCTTCAGTACCTCACTTTCACACGCCCTGACCTGTCCTTTGCAGTCCAGCAAGCTTGCCAATTTATGAGTCTTCCTACTCAGAATCATCTTCAAGCGGCTAAGCGTATTTTGAGATACATTCAAGGGACTTTACACTATGGTCTTACTTTTACCCCTGGCCCTATCTCTTTATCTGCTTATAGTGATGCAGATTGGGCAGGGGATCCTGTGGATCGTCGGTCCATTACTGGAATTGTTGTATTTTTTGGGAATTGTCCTATTACTTGGTCTGCCAAGAAACAAGCTACTGTATCTAGATCTTCCACTGAGGCTGAGTATAGAGCTTTGGCCTCTTCCGCTGCTGAACTGTGTTGGATACGAATGCTTCTTCGAGATTTGGGTGTCTTTCTTCCTCAGCCTCCTTTATTGTGGTGTGATAATGTTAGTGCATTGGCTATAGCTTCAAATCCTGTGTTTCATGCTAGGACGAAGCACATCGAGGTTGATTACCATTTTGTGCGTGAAAGGGTTCTTAAGCATGATCTTTTGGTGAAGTATATTTCTTCCCATGACCAGCTTGCTGATATTTTTACTAAGGGCCTGCCTTCTCCACGGTTTCACTGGCTTACATCCAAACTCATGTGGAAATTCCCCTTTCGTTTGAGGGGGGATGAAAGCTCAAGCTGTAAAATTGAAGAACTTCACACAGATGAAGCAACTACAATTCCAACAGTAAAACCAGTGTCGTCTAAGAAGAGTAAATGAAAACGCATGTAGTTTACGTTATATAACTTAGACTTGGTTTAGTGCTTGTACGTGTGCACGTGTGAAGGTTAGTTATAGGATTTGTAGAGTAAGTCTCAGTGTAGGAGATATTTACTTAGATATTTTTCTATGCTTTCTCAGTGGTATATATATTGTAGATAACAAACTCTATTGTAACCGTGAATTCATTTTATCAATCTCAGTATTTTTTTCAATACCAGAACTTCTCTTTCTCTCTCTGTTTTCTCTGGTTTTTCCTCTGTGATCTTACAAGGAGGGTGCAAGCTCACACGTTAGGCTGTGATTTAAAAGAGACAGCTAAATTACATTATAAAAGTATTTGAGTAGAGAAAGACATCCTAACTTAGCTCCCCCTAAAAAAATAAGGAAAAAAAAGAGAATCCAAAATGCCCAATCAAAGCTCAATGATGATTGTTTCTCCAAAAAAAAAAAAAAAAAAATCTCATTGGTGATTAGTCATTTTTGCTAAGTCGAAAATGATTAATGTGATGTAATGTCGATCGTGAGTTAGAGTGGATTTTTCTTCACATAATTGAACAACACTTTTTTATATAGAAGAAATTGAACAACACTTGGTTGAAGCAAAATGTTATTGACATAATTTAAAAGTTTACCTTTGTGCATAATTGGAGAATGAATGCATTATTTAAAACTCGTCAAAGATATGAACCAAATACCCACGCTAAGATCACATTCTTGTTTTGGTTATTTAACAGGTTTGTGTTTTGATGCAATAATTTTTTCCCCAAGTCAATCAACATAACATCCAAATCCAATGCATCCTGTAAGCTGACACGTAGTGAGGCAATATTATTAGTAAGATGCATATTTCATTTGTACAGTTTTTGTGTACATAACTACATATTTTATGCAGCTAAAAAAAAAAACCAACATATTTTATGCACATCCCATGAAAGACAGGATAATCTAGGTTGAGTTAAAAGAAAAAACCAACATATTTCATGCTCTCCATTAGAATGAGTAGGCATTTATCTATCTTTGCCATCCAAAAGTGAACCGAAACCTAGGTCCGGGATGGAAATAGCCAAATAGGTACAAACCTATTACATTCAAAAGCCTATTGGGCCAATTTGTAAGCAGAACTAATTGTCTTTTTTTTTTAATTGGTAAGAATAATTGGATCGCTTCTTACAATGGAAAAACCCCAACAACATCAACAAATTTAGAGTCCCAAATTTTTTGACATCAGCAATAGATTCTCAACAAGATTAGTTTGGATCAATCACATTAACATATCATCAATTGTTGAAATAGTAGTCCAATGAGACGACAATTCAAAAGACTTCAAAGTTCAAAAGATTTAAGACTTTCCCAGCACCACCTTTGAAAATATTGTTTAGACTATTCAAACAGGCAGCATTGGATAGAGCAAGCAAGGCCGGCTTGATAGCTTGGGCTTCTCCCATAATGCATCTACCTCCCTGATGAAGAAAATTAGTCCTAAGCATGAGTGAATCTTCCATCTTCAATCCCTGCATGTTACTGTTAAGACCACCCCAGCATCCATGATAGCAGCATCAAAGTTTACTTTTCTTTTCTCTTCTAATTTGCCCTTCCTCGCAGCTTGTTCACGAGCTTCTATCTTCTTAAATTAGCAAACTACACTTGTTTTTTGACTTTCCTTAACAAGACTAATAACTAAAATTCTTGTGCATTTAAAAAAAAGAAAAGAAAAAAGAAAGTTAAACTGTGTACAAATATCAAGAAAAACACAATTTTATGAGAGTAAATAAAAAAAATTATTGGCAAATGTATTTTTTCTAAAAAACATTATGCATTACACCTATTTATTGAATATTGAATATTTTTGGACAAACAACTATATATAGGTACTCATTTAAATTTTAAAGACCCCCTTTTAACATGAAAATGGGATCAAATTGTTGGTGGCTATCGATCTTCAACTAACTAAAAGGGTCACTACAAACCGAATGATATCTAGAAAACTAAAATATTGCTTACACATTGTGAATATAGCGCAGATTTGCAACTACCTCAAACTTAATTTTGTTATTAATACAAGTCAAGAGTCTTCTAACTCTATTGACATTTTTTAGTGTTTCTAATAAAAATTTCCAAAATTCAAATCTCCTCTACTTGAATTGTTACTACTACACAGGTCCTACTAAGTCTATGCAGAGTAAAATGCTGGCAAAATTTATTTTAGTGAACCCTGAATGTGTTCCTTCAATTATACACTCATAAGTCATAAGGGACCAATCTTTTCCTTTTAAAGCACCTGGGTCTCTTATTACCATGCCATCCTTGTTATAAGTCTCTATCAAGCTACTCTTCTCAGCTTGTATCCTATACTCCATTCAGTCCCAAGCGACACCACTTGCATGAACACCGAGCCAGGCGGGAGAAAAATTGTATGTGTAAGGGCTGCACTACGTATACCAATCATTGCATTGCTTGAATGTATCAATTCATAAACTTTGTAGATAGTGTTCATAGGTGTTGGCTAAAAAATAATCACATTAAAACTAATCTTTTTAGCTTCAAATTTTACTTCATTTTGGTTCAAAAGTATATGACCTGCACCACCATTACAACGAATCAACACAAAAATTAACCTAGATTTTGAAGGGTTAAATTTAGAGAGATAGTTTTGATTTGGAATTTGGGCCATAGGCTTTATCAACTAAGGCATGGAAATGTGTGAACGTTTTTTAGTTTGGTATTAATTTAGGGTCTATACTCTAAGGCTGGGTTTGGATCCAGCTTTTTACGTTTGCGTTTACGTTTCTTTAACTTTATTTTATTTTATTTTATTTTTCCTCCCTGCTGCTGCGCACGCTTTTATGGGACAACGGCTACTGTTCATGTGAATAGTGGCTGGCAATTGTTGACTTTTCAGCCTTTTTATCAGTTCTGTGAGTCTCGTGAACATTGCACAGGACCCACAAATCTCACTTTTCAGCAATTTTTTCAATAAAACTGGGTCCCACGGCACTATTTACACATTTAAAAATTATTTTGCTACAGTAATTTCAGTTTTCAGTTTTAGCAAAATAAGTTTTATCCAAATAGACCCTAAGTGACCAAACCATGCGATATAATACTCTCAGAGTTTGGCTTACTTCCAATACTTTTTTTAAAAAAATCTTCTTTTATTTTAATGAGAGATTGCCACATCGTTTACTAACTAAATAAAAGATGTGGATTAAAATTTACTACCACTTACCATTGTATATTTAAAAAAAAAAGACATGTTCAGTTAAAAAAGTACTAGAAGTAAGACAAACTCAATACTCTTATTAGCAAGAGGGAAACAATCAAAGATAGTATAATTATTAGGGTTTATGATAAAGTATTTTGTGACAGCACGTAATATTTCTGTGTACTTATTGACGCACCCATTAAGAGCCTTTGATATCATAAGTACAACATCTTGATCAGGGAAAGATTGAATTGATAGTGATGAAGATGGGATGAAGCCATCACTGAATTCATGGAAGATGTTTCCAGTGAATCTGCCAGCATTGAATACTATGGTTGGGGCCTTGTGTTAGATATCACATTTTGGGCCCGAGATGAGGGTTACCCATTTAATTCTGGATATTGTGTTAGTCTCCAATTTGCGTGGACATTTAATGGTTTACTTCCTAATGATTTAAAGTATATTTTGTTGGTGTTTTTGCAAAGTGAATAGTCTGATCTAGGAAGAATCGAATGGCAATATTCTTTATATGAGAATAGAATTTAGCAATGGCATTGGCAAAATATAAAGTTAATGGAACATACAGTAAATAACATCCAATTGACACAAAATTTGATGTGTATTAAGAACATAAAGAACATGTAATTCAATTAATAGATTTTCAAATTATGTAGTTATATTAGTTTTTTTAATGTAAGTTGTAGCCTTAATTTAAAACCAAATTTGTAGTCAAACTTTGTCCTATATATAACAGTAATCCTGAAACAATATACCAAAACATACTAGTACCAAAATATTATATTCTAATAGTCAATCCGAAATAGTCTTTGATATGAAATTCAAAACTTTTTTTAACCACAAATCATGACTCTAGATTGTCCCCTGAGCCACATATATATATATATATATATATATATATATAATTATTTCAAGAAGTGATGTAGTGATTTGTATTAAGCTATAGTGAGATGGTGACATACTTATATGATATTGGCGCGCATGCTTTTTTTTTTTTTTTTTTTTTTTGTATAATAAAATATAATTCTAAGAGTCTTATAATTATTTCATTACACTCAACAAGGCTTAACTTATTACAAACTTAAATACAATCATTACAATCACTGTAAATCTATAGCAAGTGCCTCTACTAGTCTTAATCTTCACGTATGTAAGTTCACTCCAAAATTTCTCACAAGCCAGTGTGTCCTTCTTGAGGTGACAACATGTCCAGTAACCAATCCAATTACCAATCCACAAGCATATCCTATCACTACCACTTTCCAACTAAATCCTTTTCCTAATGATGATTCATTTATCATTTCAAAAGTTGGTATCTCATTATTTTCACATTTCTTTGACAGCTGAAAGCCACACAATCCAAAGTTTCCCTCAAAAGAGGAACTTTGAAACGTCAAAAACTGCCCACCTTGTGGAATTGGACCAAAAAGTTGATTTTGAGAGAGGTTTAAATACTCAAGAAATGTGAGACTTGTTAGCTGTTGAGGGATTTCACCAAAGATGCTATTTCGAGAAAGATCCAAAGATTCAAGCTCAACTAGGTTTCCCAAAGATGATGGGATTTGGCTCGTAAAGTTATTGCTTGATAAATTGAGTACAATTAGTGCCTTGAGGTTCCCCACGCTATCTGGAATTTCTCCATAAAACCTATTGTTAGAGAGATCAATAGCTGTGAAGATGGTCAAGATTTTTACCAATTCCACTTCTACTCCTTTATTCACAATAGTCATTGAGTCTTTGTAATAACTGGAGCCATCTCCCATGTACCCTGGTTGTGATTTGTCTTTGTCAATGACCCTTGAGATTGCACTCCAATTTTGAAAGAACTCTGATGGTAACTTGCCAAAGAAATTATTGTGAGAGAGGTCAATGACATGTAGCTTGGATAAGCCAAAATTTACATGCGGATCCCATATAGGACCATGGAATCTATTTGCTCGCAAGACAAGAATCCGTAACTCCGGTAAAGACTCCAACCAGAAAGGGAATGTATCATTCAATTTGTTATTTCCAAGATTCAAAACTTCTAGCATTTTACATTTGACAAGTGATTGTGGAATCTTCCCATGTATTTGGTTGTGATTCAAGTCTAGTGTCACCAAACTACATCCATTTTTGAATGTTTCAAGCATGTTTCCTTGAAAGTGGTTATTTTTCATAGCCAATACTACAAGAGAATTGCTTGAGTTCAGCAAACATTGTGGAATATGACCAGTCAATTGGTTATAAGACACATCAAGGACTTCTAGAGCATGCACCTTACATATCATTGGGGGGATACTTCCGGTCAATTTATTTTTTGGGGCCAAAAAATATTGTGTAGACAATGGGGGAATAGGAAATGGCCCTTGCAACATGTTGGAACTCAAGTCTAAAAGGTACATATTTTTCCATGGAAGAACTACTAGAGGTTGCTCAAATTTGCGTAAAAGGTTATAGGAAAGATTTAGGTATCTCAATGTCTCTTTTCCAACATTCCAAAACCATTTAGGTATGTTACCTTCAATGTTGTTGTTGGAAAGGTCTAAATATTCCAATTCATTCTGGGCTTCTAGAAAAGTTGGAAATTTAGACAAATTGCATGAAGACAACCACAAATATGAAAATTTGGGGAGGGTTGAACTGATGTTTGCTTTTGAAACAAATACTTTGTTACCTGAAAGATCGAGAAACTGAAGCTCTTTAAGCTCGAAGAAATTGTTCAACTCCACCATGCCCTTTAGGTTGATCGAAGAAAGTTGTAGCTCTAGTAGCTCAGTGAAATTGACAATTGACCTTAGCATCAATTCATTCATTTTGTTTTCACTCAACCCCAGGTAATATAGTGGTGATAAAGAGATATTTCGGAATTTGAGAGGGGAAATGAGCTGATTTTGATTTAGAGCTAGTGTATTCAATGAAGGGATTGTAAACAAAACCGAGGGAATGGCTTCCGTGAGTGAGTTGTTTGACAAGTCAAGGGTTGACAAATTAGGAAGTCTACTTATTTCGGATGGGATTTTCCCTTTCAACTGACTTCCCCTGAAATAAATTGAGCGGAGTTTAGTAATATTTGTTAGCCAAATTGGGAAGCCACAGTCAAAATTGTTCTGCGAAAGGCTTAAGTCTTCCAGTTGTGTAAGATTTCCCAAGAAAGATGGTACTTCCCGATAGTAAAGGATATTGTCAAGTCTCAGAGAAGTGAGTTTTGCAAGTTTTCCCACCGTATATGGAAGGTGACCATGAAAATTGTTATATGAGAGGGAAAGATAAGTAAGTTGTGATAGGTTTCCAATAGAAGGGGGAATTGCCCCTGAAAAATTACTTGAATCAAGATTCAAATAATTCAAGGACTTGAGGTTTCCTAATATAGATGGAATCTGACCATGGAAATTGTTATCTGAGAGGGAAAGATGAGTAAGCTGTGATAGGTTGCCAATAGAAGGGGGAATTGCCCCTGAAAAATTACTTCAATGAAGATCCAAATAATTTAAGGACTTGAGGCTTCCTAATATAGATGGAATCTGACCATGGAAATTGTTAAATGAGAGGGAAAGATGAGTAAGCTGTGATAGGTTTCCAATAGACGGGGGAATTGTCCCTAAAAAATTACTAAAACCAAGATCCAAATAATTCAAGGACTTGAGGTTGCTGATCGAACTGGGCAATTCCCCAGAAAAATTTGTATCAGGAAGACGCAATTCCTTTAGGGAACTACGAGATTGAAATTTGGGAAGAAAACCAACGAGTTTTGGGTTATATGACAGATCAATGACTTGTATCTTGGGCAACATGAAAATATTTGAGGGAAATTTACCCAGCAAATTGCTATCAAGCAGGGTAAGAGAAGTCAAGGAAGACAAATTTGCCAAGGATTGAGGTAGTGACGATGAAATGTTCACATTGCCTAGATGAAGTTCTCTCAAATATGTCATGTTCTGGACAAGTGCTTCAAGATCAATTCTTCTGAGATCCAACAATTTCTCATAATAATAACCACCAACAAAGTAATCAAAATAATTGAAAGAGAGATCAAGTGAAACCAAATTGGATAGCCATGAAATTTCCGACGGGATTCGGCCATGTAAGAAGGAAAAAGAGAGGTTGAGATGCGTCAACCTTACAAGCTGGCCAAATTCAGATGGGATTGGGGAGGAAGAGAAGTTGTTGAGGGCAAGGTTGAGTTTCTGAAGGTGACGCAGACTGAAGAGACTGCAGTTAGAGTTGAGAGGCCCATAAAGCCAACTGTTGCTCAGGTCCAAGCCAATCACCTCACCATTCTCTGTATCGCATGTGACCCCATCCCAGGAACAACAATCACTATCTACCTTCCAAGACTTCATCTTTGGATAAGAACCATTATAGTAATCATAGTAATCTGAATAATCAGAATAATTCCTTTCAACAAATTCTTGCCTTAGTTGCAGCAAGTGAGCCCTTTGGTCAGGAAGGCAATGATGATGAGAGGAAGTACTAGAGGAAATTTGAGAAAGAGAAATGAAGAAGAAACAAGAGGCAAGGAATAAAGGCAGGTATTGATGATTCATTTTCCCCATACTGAACATCTTTACAGCGGAGGAAGTAAATGGAGAATTGGGTGGCAAGTGTGTTATAAGCGATAAAGAAGCGATGATATGAGTGGATATTTATACACGCACAATAATGCAGATAATGGGAATGGGAGCCATGTTGAAAGGACTAAAGTAACTGGATATTTATCTTTATTTTTATTTATTATTTTTTGTGGTCTAAATCGAATTGGATTTCACCATATTGATTTGAAAGGACCGTCGGATATAATTAAATCCATTAAAAGGTACTCATCGATCTTTCCATACACAGTCGTGTTACTGTTTTATTTGTTATGGGTTTGGGCCTCTTTTACTAATTCCATATTTACAAACAATGATTCTGTTACGAATTTTTGGGTGATAAATATTAATAAATTGCTACTAATATTAGCACATATTCCAGATGTAATGGCCAATCACTTGATAAATCGAAGTACTTTAATTTGGTCACCATTTCAATATCTTTAGGTAATCTTGTAGTAGCTTCTTTTTTTTTTTTTTCCTTTTCTTTTTTGGATGGGTTGTGGCCTGGGCCATGGGGGTATTCAATGAATTGTGCTCCACAAATTCACATCTCATCCAACATCGTACGTTGCAAGCACATACATGCACAAGTCTAATGGAGTAGCTGTTGTTGTTATTCTACATTTTCACTTTCACATCTCAATCTGGAAGAATAATAATAATTTATCAACGATTACTTTTTTATTTTTTGGCTAGGAGTTGGAATTCTATAGAGTCACACCTAAAATTTTTATTCCCAAGGGTGAAGGGTCTTATCCATGATAGTAGTTTGTCGCCAATTTTGGAGTTGCTTATTGATCTTCAATAGACTAGTCGAGGTCGGTCACATGTATTCTTTTGCTCCATTCCATTCTAATTGAAGTTGTACTTTCTGTTAATTTAATTGATAAGTCATTTTTATTACTTTTATTAATGTTTATATATTTTTAATTATCTTTTATAAAAGCAAAGTTGGAAAGACAACAACTTGAATTCATGTTCTTTTGGCATGTCATGTGCTAAGTTTTCTGAGAATTGTTTGTAGGAGACAAGCTTTTGTTCATGTTGTTCATGGCCTGGTGATTTATGAATTTTGGTTTTAATAACCAAAATTCATAAATCACATTCTACCAACACCTATTCAAGCTGGGCTTGTCTACCAAAATGAGAAGTTTGAGGAACATCATATATAAGAACATTTTACGAAAACCTCACTTCAGCAATGACAGACAACGAATAAATAAATAAAATGGCTAAAATATTGTTTTTGAACCTAAGGTTCGTATAAATAAAGAATTTTTTTAATAGTTTAGAGATGAAAAAAAAATTACAATAGTTTGGGAGTTATAATTGAACTTTTAAAACTGAAAATTGACAAGTATAATATTTTTAATAGTTTAGAAGGAGTGAGAAATGAAAATTTTAAAGTTTAGAGAAGAAAAACAAAATCCATGTAAAATTTAGGGATAAAAATAATATTTTAGCCAAAAAAAATTTAATAGAATAGGAAATTTTCTTCTTATTAATCTTTTCATAATCTCATCAATAACTTCATTTTAAAAGAATAAATAGTGACTATAAGAAGATAAAATTAAAAGTAACATGAGTATTAATCTTCTCTTCCTCTCTCCCTTGGACCAAAACTCGCTTACGAAACAATAGGGTAAAGTAGAAGATGCTACACAAAATTAATACAATTTTTAGTCATCAATCATAGACAAAATGAGTCAAATGCTATATTTCTATCTACAATTTTCAGTGCCTTAATAATCTTGGCAGACAATATATTGACTAGGTTTAAGTAAAGACAAAAGTTTTGAGGATGTTGTAATCTTGCTTAATTTTTTGGTAAGTTCCTCCCTTGTCAATCTTCTTCCTCTCTCTTTGTCCTTATCCATAGATCATACTTTGTGTTTGGAGGGACCAATGGATGGGCTGGAATTTGTCATCTTGAAGTGTAGAAGACGGAAATTTGAGTCCTAAGGCCTTTAATTTGATATAAACTCCAGCACCAATTTTCCAAATTCTTGTTAGGAAATAGTTACATGAGAATCAGAGGACCTTTCTAAATTCTTGTTAGCAAATAATTAGAAGAGAAGAATATTCAAACGAGGATGGTTCCTCATATTCTATGAGATGACCTAGTCATGAATCAATGAATGTTATTGTATTCGCAATTAGGCATTTGAGTCAATGCAAAATTTGATACTGCGTTAAAGGTCATTATCATTTGGTAAATCAAAGTAACGAATGTAGACTCTCTTCATTTGTTCTTTTCAATGAATGTAGACTCTAATTCTTGTTAGCAAATAATCACACAAAAAGAATATTCAAACGAAGATGGTTCCTCATATTCTATGAGAGGACCTAGTCGTGAATCAATGAATGTCGTTGTAATTAGGCATTTGAGACAATGCCAAATAAAATGTTTTTACAAAAGACTTGAACAAATCTTGTTTTTATTCGAGGTGATATTAGTGGCGACTTTTTTTTTTTTTTTCCAAGTGACAAACACCATATCAACAAACCCTTTTAGTAATGAATTTGCATATTTAGTAATTAAAGGGGTTTGTTGCAGTTAGAGTTGAGATTTTTAGCACTAATGAAGCCTAAAACTTTTTAAGCCATACTCTTACACTCAATTATCATTTCAAGTAAGTTCTACTTTTGCAATTTGCTCACATTATCAAGATCATATAAGAGAGCAGCTAAATTTTCCTCCCATTTTGTTTGACTAGATTGAATGTCATTGATTAAGAAAAGTATTTAAAATTTGAAATCCACAATTTTCCACCAGGCTAAAGACCGTATTAACTAGCTTTTCTACAAGTCCTCTAGAAATCCTCATTTTTCTTGGTAAGTTTCCCTACTAATTTCCATACCTCCAAGGACAACCTCCTTGCACTTTAGGAGATTCTTCCGTTGTCGTAATCAGTTTGGAGGGACTATGAATGGACAGAGATTTGTCAGGTGTAGGAGATGGAAAATTGAGTCATGGGTAGTTAAAATTGGTAACCAATTTCCAAAACGTAGAGCTTTCAATGGAAAAGGGGCCCTCATATTTAATGAGAGGACCTAATCAAAAGATTTAAAACAACGTTGTATTAATTTGAAGAATAGTTTTTGGTTCCAATGGTACAAAATCATAGAAATTCGGACACAATGTGGAACTTGCTAGGAGGTAAGGTGCTTTAGTGTTTGTGAGAGATAGAATTCCCTTTTTTATTACCACTATTTTATGACTGAATTGTAGTAAAAAGTTTCAAGACCTATATCAATGTCTGTCATAAAATAAATTATTTGGTTATTATTCATTTATTTTTAGCTATTGGGTTCTAGTTAGCTCAAACTTGTGGGTTTCAGTTAGTTTAATTAGTAAAGTCTATTGTAATTGAATAAGATCTCTAAAGTTTGATTCCTGCCTACACCAAAAATCAATTGGTGTGTCTTAGTCGGACATCATAGGTTGGAACTCAAAAAAAATAAATAAATAAAATCTTTATCCAAATCAAGTTTTTAAACACAACCATTACGAAATAATTACATGAGAATCAGAACATTAAAATGGAGATGGTCCCTCGTATTCTATTAGAGGACCTTTCCGAATTCTTGTTAGCAAATAATTACATGAGAAGAATATTCAAACAAAGATAGTTCCTCATATTTTGTAAGAGGGCCAAGTCGTGAATCAATGAATGTAGTTGCATTTGCAATTTGAAATTTGAGACAATGCAAAAAAATTGGTGAAAATTTTGGTGAAATTACCACATTAAAGGTCATTACATTTGGTAAATCGAAGTAATGAATGTAGACTCTTTTTTTTTTTTTTTTTTAAATAATTTCAAAGTTACAACAATCAAAAGTGAGAGATTTGAACTGTAGTTCTCCTAGTAAAAAAGATAAAGTTATACTATCGAGTTACAAAACTCTTGACAATGACAACAGGCATTAGGAATATCAAATAAAATGTTTTCTTAAATAAAATGACAGTAGTTCTCCTAGTAATGATTTTTTGAAAATTTAGTAATTAAAGGGGCTTGCTGCAGTTAGAGTCGAGATTTTCTGCACTAATGAAACCTAAATAGATTAAAAGCCATACTTTTACACACAATTATCATTTCACATAGGTTCCACTTTTGCAATTTGCTCACTTTGTCAAGATCATATGATAGAATACAGAACACCTAAATTTGTTTGACTAGGTTGAATGTAATCGCTGTTCATCAACCAAAAAAAAAGGTTGAATGTAATCACTTAATTAATAAAAGATTTTAAAATTTTAAAACATAGCTAGCTAATGGAAAATACTTTTGCTACATGTGATAAATATATAATTATTCTAAAATTTTTTGTTTTAGATTTTATGATAATTTTAGGGTATTAACTTATATATTATACATCGATCATATATGAAGATGCATTACAAAATCTTATAATATAACCATCTTTATGATTTTTTTTTCTTGGTAATTTGATAGTTACAGCGGGGAAGAGGTGGGAGGGATTAGAACCATGAATGTTATGGACATACCAGTAGATACATGCCAACCTATTAACCTACAAGCCTGCAACCATCTTTAAGATTTTTTATTTTAAAAAATTCTTCTGCTGCTGATGGTTTACCAAGACAACATGTTGATTAAGGAATCGGTATGTTTTATATCCCAGTAAACTACTCCAAGCACCATAATTATTACTTAAATTACCTTATCTACCAAATTCCCATCTAAGGCAGGTTAAAAATGTTGAGGAACATCAAATGTAAGCTATTATTTATGAAAAGCTCAATCTAGCAGAAACAAACAACGTATTAAAAAAGAAGATCAGCCTAGAAAATTTCATCTTACTAATCTTTTAGCAATCTTATCATTTCATCTAAAAGGAATAAATGGTAAACTGTAAGAAGATGATACTGGAGGAACGTGAACAACACTACCAAAAAAAAAAAATACAAATTTTAGTCAACAAACAATAATAGAAAGAATGATTCAAATTCTATCTCTATCTACAAATTTCAGTGCCTTAATCTTGATAGATAATGCATAGACTTTCATAGTAGAGGTGCCTTAATCTTGATTGAAATAAATGAAAGCAAAGTTAGAGGAATGAAATGAAATTTGAAGAAAGTTAGAGGGTCAGTTTTCAATTTTAGCCTAAAAAGAACTTTCATAGTAGTGGGTAAAAAGATATGGTGGACATGATCACATGAAGTCTGCAACTGTCATGGTCTAGGTTATCTCAAATAATACAAAGTTTATAATATTAGTGATATAGCTAGATTAGTATTTACTATGAAATAGTTTCAAAGAAAGTACTGGATAGGTCTTTGGCCTTTTGTTGAGTCTAGGTCTCCTCAAATAATACAAAAGAAACGATCACTAGTCATCACTACGAAACATTTTATAGGAACGTATTACATATGAAATAGAAAAACACCAATGCTATGGGCTAGTCGTCACTATGAAACATTTTCTTTGAAAGCATTATTCATGAAACCAAAGTTTTCAGTCTCTTCTTAAGGGTGCGTCTTCTCAAATAATGCAAAACTCCAAACCATTAACAAGAAAGTCTTTGGCACCTTCTTGAGTTTATTTATTCTCAAATAATGCAAAGCTCATAACAACAATGCTATGACCTAGTCATTACTACGAAACATTTTCCATGAAAGCACAATTGAAACCAAAGTTTCTAGCCTCTTCTTGAGAGTGGATCTTCACAAATAATGCAAAACTCATAATATCATGAACTAGTGTTCACTATGAAACCCTTTCCAACAAGGCACTAAACTCTAAACACAAGTTGGGAAAGCACAGATGATTCCTAGGCTTTGTTCTTTTGTTGTGTCCAAGTCTTCACAAATAATGCCAAACACATAATACAAATAGTATGACTTAAGTTCCAAGCTACCTCATTCCAAAATATGACTTAAGTTCAACAGGCAAATTTTCATTCAAACCAACAGTAACATGTTCCAAAGTTTTAACTTTATCAAGCAAGAGCATATTCTCAGATTTCACATTGTTCAAAAGATCATTAGCATCAAACAATTTAACAAGCAAATTCTTCTTTTCAAGCTCAAGAGATTCAGTTTTAATTAATGCAAAAAACAGATTTTATGAATGCAAAAAAATATATTCGATTATTGTGAAATTCAAACATGAAAAAGCATTCAGATTTGGTGTTTAAATTTAGAAAACACGATTTCACTAGGTGTTAGGTGTTTTATGAGAAAACAGTGAACAATTTTTTAAACAGTAAACAGAAAATAATTTATACAGAAAAGAGAGTGAACAATTTCTTAAATAATGCTAAACAGAAAATAATTTTATGCAAAATTGTATAAATAGTTTATACAGAAAATAGTGAATAATGTTTATGAGAAAACAATGAACAATTTTAATTAATGTAGAAATTAAATTCATATTTTGAAATTAAAATCTCTATATTTTACAATGCTTCTGTTTAAATAAATAAAAACATAAAAAAAGCCACTTACTTTTATCTTTATGTTTATTTGTCGATTATCCCCAAACAAAAAAAAAAAAAATTACACAGTACTCGAGTTTGGTAAACTCGAGTACTGTGTAAATTTTTTTTTTCCATTTTATTTATAAAACGTACTCGAGCCTGGTATACTCGAGTATTGTGTTGCATGGAACTCGAGTTTACCAAGCTCGAGTACCACATAATTTTCAGCAGCGCCACAGTGGCAAAATTGAGAGGAACTCGAGTTTCTGAAACTCGGGTTCTTGAAAAAGTGGTAGTTTCCTATTTATTTTCGAAACAGTGTTTTTTTCCTAAAAATTTCAAATATAAGTGGTATTTGACCATTTTGGCCGGATAAAATATATATAGAATAGCCCCTTAGTGCTCTGAATTAAAAAGTACTCTACTTAAATAAAAACCAAAACCAATGAATACTGTGATAATGATGACATTTTAGTGTTAACTGTTAAGTCAGTCCAAATCAACTCCCAACAACTCCCATTAACCTAATTATAAAAAGAAAAAAAAAGCAAGTCCCATTAAACAAATTATAATCTATTGGCTAAAAAGCCTTTTTCTCGTTGAATTATCCACTTTCAACTTCTAACTGAAATTTCCAAGTCCAAATCAACTGCCAACAACTCCCATTAACCTAATTATAAAAAGAAAAAAAGCAAGTCACATTAAACAAATTATAATCTGTTGGCTAAAAAGCCTTTTTCTCGTTGAACTATCCACTTTCAACTTCTAACAGAAATTTCCAAGAGGGGTAGGAGTAGGACTCACCACTTAGGACAATATGAATAAATATATCAATCGTGTAGAGTCTGCGAAGGCAATTGCTTGTAATTTAATATTTATAGGGAGATAATTGTCCCGCAAGACCATATCTCAATGCAACACAATTGTTATTAGTGGGAGAACAAGTCCATATGGTCCATATCAATACATTTTCTGAATATTGAGTTGGTACCACCATATTTCCACTACTAATAAGTTGGTACAATCCACTATAGCTTGATATTTTATTCGGTACATTTTAGAAGAGTATTAGTACCGATTTAATGTTCCGTTTGGTACATATCACCTATTCGTCTAAACAACTACAATATTTACTTCCTTAGTTAATACTATCACATTCTCAATTAGCTTAACTAATAAAACCTTTGATGGTTTAATAAGAGATCTGGAGGTTAATCTCCACCTACACCAAAAACCAATTTGTTTTTTGATCTGATGATAAAAAATTATCATTAAGAGCGGATGCCATAGGTCGAAGTATAATATTCTTTTTAACTTTTTTATAAGCCATTCCTTGCAACATATTTATGAGCTTTTATCATCTTAAATTAGCAGATCACACTTGTTCTGTGTGTTTAGATTAGGGGTGGCAAAATTGGGTACGACCCACTAACCCAACACAACATGAACCAAAATTAGTAGGTTATGGGTTGAGGCTTAATGGATTTGTGTCATATTCCGATTAACACGACTAACCTATTTAATAAATGGGTTGGGTTAGTGTTCAACTTATGAAACTCGTTTGACTCGTTTGACCCGTTTAATTAAATGTCATTTTACTAATATACCCTTCATACACTAGATATATAAACTTATTAGTTGTTGTGGTTTACTTTCTTTGACATAATGTGATTAATTATTTGTGATATTGAGATATGCTTTAGTTTTAAATGATTATTGGTGATGCAGTTACTTATTAATTATGAATTTTATAATTAAAATATTTATTTGTTTGTTTTTTCATAAATTTTTTTTTTCATTTTGATAAAATCTAATAAACAAGTCGACACAACTAACTTGTTTAATAAATGGGTTGTGTTAGGGTTGAGAAATATTGACTCGTTTAATAAATATGTCGAGTTAGTGTTGACTTATATAGTCGGATACTCATGAGTTGACACAACATAAACCCGACACGCAAACTAAAATTGCCACCCCTGGTTTAGATGAGCATAGTTTTCAATAATTTATTCAATTTATAGTTCTCCTTAACAATTATTAAATACTATTTTATTCTCTTTTCAATTAAAGTTAAATCGTGTACAAATTATCACACAATCATACTAAATCGGTACCTGCAAATCAATAAACTATTGGCAAGTGATTTTTTTTTTTTTTTTTTTTCCTATCAAAAAAGTGCATTGTAGCTTATAATTGAATATTTTATACTATTTTTAACAAATAACTTCAATCACTCGTTAAAAATACCCCTCTTTTAAGATAAAAAAAATGGGATCAAGCTGAATTTTTCGGTTTGATCTTCATGAAAACATCCATTTGGGGGCTGTTGATCAACTAATTAAATGGTCGGTAGAGCAATAGAGCTAACACCATCTGAATATCTAGTAAATTCAAGAATTGCTCATACATTTTTTTAATATAGTAAATGCTAAGATTTGCAGTTCTCTGATCAAACTTAATTATGTTACTACTAGAGAACCTACTAAGAGTAGAAATAACATGTCAATAAGTGATTTTGGCTTGGCAAAATATATTTTTAATTTTTTTTGCGTTATGCTTCACTGAAAGGGTTTTTTTTTTTTTTTTTTTTCCACCCATGAATTCCACAAAATAATAATAATAATCAACAAAAAAATAGTTATTCAATCATCTAATGTTCTTTCAATATATGTGTCTATCTTTTTTTTGATGAACCAATATATATGTCTATCAACACTATCACTATCCCTCCTTGTTCATGAATTTCTTGTCGTTCTTGTACATTTCTTTCAGGTACTCCCTAAACCTGTCCAAATCCAATGTAACATTTTGTTCCTTCAAGTACACATTCATGAGAGACCAATCTGTTCCTCTAAAAGCAACTGGGTCTCTTAATACCAAGTCATCCTTGCTATACTTCTCTATCAAGCTACTCTCCTCAGTTTCGATCCTATACTCCATGCACTCTGACCCCACATTCCTAGCCAATCTCGCATAGCAAACCTCCGCCGCCCATTCAATCCCAAGCGGCACCACTTGCATGAACACCGAGCAGGGCCGGAGAAAAACTGTATGTGTAAGGGCAGCACCATGTATACCAATCATTGCATGACCAGAACGTATCAATTTATAAGCTTTGTGCATAGGGGTCATAGGTGTTGGCTCAAAAATAATCACATTAAAACCAATCTTCTCGGCTTCAAATTTTACTTCATTTTGGTTCAAGAGTACACGACCAGCACGACCATTACGACTAATCAACACAAGAATTGGCCTAGATTTAGAAGGATTAAATTTAAAGGGATGGTTTTGCTTTTGGTTTTGGTTTTGGCCATAGGCTTTGTCAATTAAGGCATGGAAATGGGTGAAAGTTTTTGAGTTTGGTATTAATTTTGAGTTTATAGTGACCAAATCATGTGATATAATACCTACATTGACAGAAGGGAAACAATGGATAGTAGTATCATTATCAAGGTTTATAATAGGGTATTTATTGAAAGTACGCAATATTTCAGTGTACTTACTAACCCACCAATCACGAGCCTTAGATATCACAAGTACAACATCTTGATCAGGGAAGATTGAATTGGCAGTGATGAAGAGCGGGATGAAGCCATCATTAAAGTCATGGAAGATGTTTCCGGTGAGTCCACCAGCACTGAATACTATGGCTGGGGCCTCGTGTTGGATTTCACAGTTTGGGATTATTGGGCTTGAAATGAGGGTGACCTCTTTGATTCTGGACATTATGTGAGTCTCCCATTTTCGTGGATAGGGCCTGACTTTTTCTACGGTGGGCTTTTGTGGGGTCAAGATTTTGGGGTCCATTACAAAGAATGTTGAGCTAGTAGGGTCCAGTACTGTTGGGCCACTGATTGTACAGAAGTCATAATTTTTGTGAGATCGGTCACAGCTGATATATTTTGCTTCTGGCTTCCTAATTGATTTGGATACTAAACTTTTCATATCTGCAACCATAAAGAATTTGAAAGAAATTTAGCCTCAACAATAAGCTTGAAGCTTCAAGATTATTTCAAATTGAAGCAATTGTTTTTTTATGCATATAGGAAATTTTAACAAAATTAATTACATAGAAAAAAAAAAAAAAAAAAAAGAGTAATATTGATGATTGTTTGCTTTATTTAAATTATATCTACACTAATAAGAATTAGTTAGTTGGATTTTTTGCTACAAGAAAAATAAAAATTGTTATTTAGTAGTATAAAGGCAGCTATGGCTTCATAAACATTTTGTTCCTTCTGACTGTGGAATCAAGCTTTAACAATTAAGTTTGTCAGTAATATGCCCTATGCTTAATATACACGGTTGATTTACTTCCTGACAATTTAAAGTTTTAGAATTGATGGTTCAATAGATAAATCCAAAATGCTTTCTTTTTTTTTTCTTTTTCTTTTTTGGGTGCTTTTGCGAAGAAGGTAAGTACTTAATGACAATACTCTTTATATGAGAACTGAATGTAGCAAGGGCATTGGCAGAACAGTAACAACTATCATCATTTAATAAATCAATTGGTAAAATCTCTAATAGTTGAATAAAAAATTTGGAGTTCAATATCTGCTTATACTAAAAACTGATTGATGTCTTGTTCTTGATGATGTCTTGTTCTGATAATAAAGAGTTATCATCAAGAACGAATACCATAAGTTAAAACTCTTTATAAATAAATCATTACTTTGAGAATTAGTAGTTATGATTCTTCCAATAATAACAAGAGATTTGGGCACCAAAAATTTATTAGTGTCTTAACATAATAATGTATGTCAAATTATTCAAAGTACCTAATTTATTATATGTCTTACTTTCACTTAAGGGTTTTTCGTGGACTTGTTTTAATAATGTGAAACACAGAGGCAATTACTAATGCTTATGCCAAAGCTAAGAGAGTGCAACTTATTGATAAGACACACCCTTATGTAAGAGGGAAATCTCAACATATCGTGCATCTATAGAATAATTTCTCATAATATACAAAAGAATAAGAAACTGTTAGAAGGGGAAAAAAAAAATTTAGAACTTAGAAGAGTAAATCACAGTGAAGGTCCCTCCAGAAAGGAAATTCTTATAAATTTATTGTCTATCAAATTGTTTAGCTATTGCGCTCATGTGGACCAACAACAATTTTAGTCATAAGCAAATTTTTTAGAGAGTTTTCATTTATGCTGTCCGCTCTTGATGATAATTATTTATCATCAAACTAAGACACTAATTAGTTTTTTGTGTAGCAGAAATTGAATCCTAGATCTTTTATACAATTATCAGAGACTTTACTGATTGAGCTAACTAGAACCTACAGTCATAAGCAAATTAAGTCAGTGTATCAAAGTTTATAAATTTCAATCCTATCCTATCTATAAAAGGAAAAACAAAATCATTCTTTAAAAAACGAAGAGAACAAAGAAGGATTTTGTAACGCATACCTTGACTAATCTTGGTTGAATGAGAAATGTTCATTCTCAACATGGGCCATAAATAAAACTGAAACACCAAGAATATCACTAACATTGAGAGGCATGTTGAATCTCTATTCTTCATATCGATCTCTATTCCAAGCCTTATTGGTATATAATTTGAACCTTCATATATACCAAAAAACGAGTCAGACTCTAATATTCAAGGTTTTCTGTTTAATCATATTTTTCCGGCTATCAAGAATAAGCATGCCCCACCTTGCTGGTTTCAAAGCTCCTATCATTGATAAGTTGAAGATCTTCTATATTCAGTGAATTCCACTTAACTCAAGTGACGAGTGGTGAGTACATAAAAAATAGGGTATGCGTATATTAAATGGGTTCTAATTAACTCAATCAATAATTAAACTTTCTTATTATCAAAAAGAAGATTTATAATTACATCTCACCTACACAACAAAATAGAGCAAACATTATAGATTTCAATTCTATCATATCTATAAACAAAATTACCTATGAAATAATTAGAGATATGTAAACAATATATAGATTGGAGTCATACGTAATAGAACTGAGAGAAAAATCTGTACCTGATTAAAAATTTCAGGAATGTGAAGAGCAAAGAATAACTATAGCAGTTGTTAGATCTTTGGCTCAGTTGCTCTTATTTCTTGAATGAAAACTTTCTATGGACATTGGGATGTGATTCAATAGAGACAGCTAAAATTATATTTGAAATGCATTTAAGTGAAGAAAGCACACCTACCAAATAAAAATTTTCTTGATGAATCGTATGTTTTTGAAAAGTCAAAAATAATTTGCCATTTATAGTATAACGTAAATCATGCATGGGTTTTTGTTATAAAAAATAAATAAATAAATAAATCATGCTTGGGTTATAGGGTTGACACTTGACAGCAGTCAGCAGCCGCTCAAGTCTTTTTTTTTTTTTTTTTTTTGAATTATTTAAAACTATCATTAAGAAAAAGAATTATCTAATAACATTAGAGACGGTTTCAGTTAGCTCAACTAGTAAAGTTTTTTATCGTCGAATAAAAAATTTGGGGTTTGAATGCTTGATCTCTACCTATAGTTACACCAAAATTTAATTGATGTCTTAACCAAATGATAAAAAGAAATTATCATAGAACGAACATTATAGGTTTAAAATGTTATTTTATGCATTAAAAAAAAACAATAATAACAAAGGACCAAAAAAATCACTCTTTTCACACTTGTAATTAGAACAATATCACTTTAACTGTACCACTAATTTCACTTTTAGTAATACTAATCTAAATATTCCATCTTAACAATTATGAAAAAAAAAATGTAAAATATTGTATCCCTACGAGATTATTATTATCTAAAAGGTGACAAAAGAGTGTTGGGTGAACTTGGGGTCCGTGGAGTGGATTGGCTTGAAAATAACAGGTGCATCACTAGCTGTTCTAAGCCCTTATTATGTATCATAAGTATCTAAGTCCTAAGACGAAGTTTGAGTAATGACTCATGAGGTTAGGTTATAATATAGGGCTGAAAGAATTTTTTTTTTTTTTTTTTTTTTAAAGAAAGAAAAAAAAAAGTTAAATTACAAATTATACCATATAATTGAGCCTAAAATTCAATTCAGTCATGTAATTTTAATTTTGTTCATCAATTCAATCCTTTAACTTTTAATTTTATTCAATTCAATCATTTCATCCACATCCAGTAGAGCGATTTCCATTTAGTGTCCCAAAACAACATCTTTTTGACATGTTCAAATTTTTAAATTTTTTTTTAAAAAGATAAAAATAAAAGTTGAAAATTTTGTTTACTTTTTTTTAATAAAAAAAAAATGAAAAGAACATAAATAAAATAAAAAAGGGTTGGCTTGCCTCTTGTTAACGCTCCATTTGTTTAGACATTATTATTTTCTAAAAAATTGGTCATTTTTCAAAATGAATTTTTTGGAAAACTTTCTCATTAATTTTCCTATAATTGGTAGTATTCTTAGAAAAAATATCTCATTTTCCTATATATGGTAGTGTCCTTAAAAATTGTTAGGTTCTAAGACTTTAGGAACTAATGTATTAGAACTTCAATTTGTACTATGTTGGCAAACCATGATCAAAACATTGAGTCTAGGTTTAAGCTTGCTCAAAGTATGTTTATTTGTAAAATTGGAATCGAGTGATTGCAGAATTTAATGAACTAAATCTGCAAAACTCGATCAATCGAAAATTAGACTCGATCGATCGAACCGCGTGCAGATTTATTTTTCTGCAGAATTCCAATTCAGCCCAAACTCTACTAAACGTATTGAGTTTCAAGTAAAACACTCCTATATATATAGGAAACCCGAAAACTTTTTTATATGTTTTTTTTTAGAGAAATTAGAGTGCATCTTATGCCTCTTTTGTAGATCTAGGGTTTTGTACTCAAAAGCTCTCTAAGGTTGCTCTTTATGTTGTGTGTGTGAATCTTTTGTGAGATCTAGAGGTGTTTGTCTTCACACATACTTAGGGTTATCAAGAATCAAGACTATGTCAAGAACTTGGTGATCGTTTCAGTTACAGATTCAAAAGTTTAAAGATATACAAGCGAGAGTGCTTGTACTTGCTGGGAATCCAAGAAAGAAATAGTCCATGAACTCAGATCTGTCACGTGGTCGTGATATTAAGTTTCCTACTCGAGGTAGTAATAGGATGTTAGTGGTCTAAGTCGTTATTGTGTAAACTTTAATTCTTTCACAGTGGATTCAATTTTACCTTGAGGATAGTTAGGTTAAATCCTCCCCAGGTTTTTTACCGGTTTAGTTTTCCTGGGTCATCATATCTTTGTGTTCTTTATTTTCCACACTTTACATTGATATAATATATTTGTGTTAACCTAGATCTGATAATTTGACTAAGTAATCACTTGGCTAATTAACTAGGTTAATCTGGTTGTGTTTTAAGGGTTTAAAAACAAACAAAAATGAAATAGAGTTGTTTTCAATAGTTTCCATATTACCTCGTAACTTTTTTTATTTAGCATGGTATGAAATAGAGTTTTTTTTTTCGGGAAAATTTTAGGGAAAAACAAATATAAGTTATATTTTTAATAGAATTTTCCATTAACCAAAGATGTTTTCTTTGATATATTTTTTCTGATGCTACTAAATACCAAAAAAAAAAATCACAAAAGGTTTTCTATCAAAGCAAATGGAGCATTACGTATTAACAAGATATCCCCTTTGCCATTGTCAGGAAGAGTAGTTCAAACTTCTCGCAAGGTACTTTATCGTACATTGCTTAAACTAGGGTTGGATCGCTACCTTGCTTATTCCTCCACTTTTGTATGACAGCACTTCCCTTCATCCAAAAAGCTCTGGCTAGCAGGTACACTCCCACAGGGCATGTACCATAGATTTGAGTTGGAGGCTACAAATCGCATTGTTCATCACTTCACACTTGCCTAGAGTGCAATTAAAGTATGGAATAAAATAAAATCATTATGATTCTATCGAAATTAATAGATTTTGTATCTTGTTTTAATTAGTAGGCAAACTTCAATCACAACTTATTACCTCTTTTTGATTTGGTCCTATACTCCTATCACAAAATGATCCCACAACACTTTTCAGTTTCCATATTTAAATATTGAGGAATATGTTTTTTTTTTTTTTTTTTTTTGATGAGGGATCTTTAGATGGAACCTTAATTGTGTGTGCAAAATGAAAATATTGTTTGGATATGTTTTGAAAAGGTAGAAAATCGTGTATGATTATTCTAAAAGCCATTACTTTGTGCTTTCACTGAGTTACAGTCAAAATTGTCAATCTGAATATTCATGATATCTATTGAAATCTATGCTTATTTCATTTTATTTTTTTGATTGTATCTCATATATGTTTCATGTTTTGCTAATGAAAGACAACACACATATATATAGAGAGATAGAAAGAGAGAGCTTGCTTATTTTCACACTAAAAAGGAGCATATAGTATTTTAAAACCTCTTCTTCTTTTTTTTTTTTCTTTTCTTTTAAGATAGATGGATAGTAGGGGAATGGGCGGTCAGATTCCAACCATAAACAAGAAGTACCACAAAAACATTACAGACATAAAAACAATATTTCTCTTCACATGTTCATAAACAAACAAGAAAGAGTAGGAAAAAGATGGGGTGAATCTATAATAATCGATGTTCGAAGGTCAAATTTGCGATGCGAATCCTAATTAGGATTTTAGAAGCCTGATAAAATAATTCTATTTAAATTAAATAGGTCAATAAAATAATCCAAAAAATTTATAATTCAGTAGAAAATTATTAATAATCAAGAAAGAATTTTGATGGCCTTCTGTGAATAGTTGAGCAAATTACTAATTGGGTTTAATCGTCTTTTTAAGTATTTTAATCTTAAAGAAAACAATTGTGGATATTAATCTGTTTCTGAAGGTGTTGAGAAATTTTCTTTGTAAATTAAATCTGGTTTTTTTTTTTTTTTTTTTTTTTTTTTTTTTTTGGTAATGGAGTACTTTTAAGTCTCTCATTTTTGTGATTCTTGATTTTTGAATCTTTTATACTTTTCTAAGCAGTTTAACTTCCTTTCATCAATTTGATTGCTTTTGGCTGTATCATTTTAGTTCCAGGGGAAACAAAAATGTCGGTTCTATAGTTAATTTGATTGTTTTTAAATTATATCGTTCTCATGTTTGTGCTAGTTCTCTTATCATAGTTCTGTTTTGTCCTGGATCATCTTAAAACCTCGGATGACTCTATTTGATTTTTTTTTTTTTTTGAGAAGAAAAACATCAGACTTTATTAAACCAAACCAGTTATATTGGCATCCTCTATCCGCACCATACAATCTAGGCAACTAATACGACTCTATTTGATTTGAATTCTATTTGCTTGTCTTTCCAGTAATTCTAACTATATATAGCTCTCTTTTTTCCAATACATATATGGCAGCCTATATACCGAAACTCCTTGATCATGTTTTTATTTTTCTGCCCATTTTTTAGGAAGCTAGAATAAAGGTACAATTAAAATTTATGGTGGTTTAGATCAGAAACAAATATCCTATTCTGATTTTTCCCATTTTAATTGTTCCAAAAATACCTATTTACTTTCAAATCATTCATGATAATACCATTTGCATCTGAAAACTGGAATAACAGTTTAGTTTATGTCATTGATACCTCACTGCTTTAACTATTTATACTCCCATTTTCCTATTGAAAAATCCTGTCCTTAGACTTGTTCCTGGCTATTAGATCTATGTGTTTATTTTTTCCTAGTTCTGATTTGTCACTGTGTAATAGTACCTTCTAGGCTTTGTATCGGGTTTGAGTGCCAACTTTTTTGTTTTAATTAGTTAGTTTTTATTTAATTTTACTGGAAGCAATACTCCTTTGAAATCAATGGAGAAGGGAGATTTCTACCCCCAAAAAAAAAAAAAAAAAAAAAAAAAATCAGAAGGGAGATGATCCAGGGAAGTGTTGGGAATATCCGAAT
This sequence comes from Quercus gilva, assembly GCA_023621385.1. Classification (NCBI taxonomy): domain Eukaryota; kingdom Viridiplantae; phylum Streptophyta; class Magnoliopsida; order Fagales; family Fagaceae; genus Quercus; species Quercus gilva. The sequence continues at coordinate 4,625,404 of CM042475.1, read as the reverse complement.
ACACACAGATTTCAAGATCTGCTAGATGCAAAAAACAGAAATAAAAAATACACAAAAGGCAATCATACGGCACAAGAAATTATGTGATTAAAAAAAGTTCAGGCAATTGGATGAGGTAGTCTTCATTAACTACTATCCTAGATATCAACATTTATTATTTATCACAGAAAAAGTACTTTGTGATGTCAATAGTAGCCCGCCGCCACATATACCATTTTACTTGTTTCATAAGTAACTTTCCTAAATGCAAATTGTAGTTAGAGGCTTGCTAGAATACATCAGCTTAAAATGTTTTTCTTGTGATTAGATTTTTTTTTTTTAGGGGGGGTTTATGTGCTAATTGAGATTACATCAACATGGGGTTCTTAATCTGACAGTAAGTGTCTTTTTGTAGTTGTGGCTAACAATTAGGTGGTTGGGACCGGACGTAAATTACCACTCTTTATTTGGTACTGCACTTTTCTTGACATGCAATCGATTGACAAATCGAAACCTAACCATGCTATTTGTCCCTGGAATGAAAAAAGATAGCTGTCCTGAGTGGTGAGATTTAGATAATATTGAACATTGTGAACCTTTAGTGGTTGTGAGTGATTACTTCTTTGTTAGGGCAAAATTCTCTTGTCAGATCTTAGCCAATTTTTGTGGTTTTTTATCTCCCTTTTTTTTAGGGATTGAGTTTGAGTTTTTGATAATTTGATAGTTTTTTTGAAGGTGATTACACACGAATCTGGTGGGTCTTGAACCCATGACCTCATCCACCACCTTACTATTATAACAGAAAGAGATACCATTTGAGAAAGAGCTTGAACTATCTCTCCAATTTCCAGTCTTTTTTTTTTTTTTGGTCTCAAACATATAAGGATTGCATCACAAATCAAGGTTGATACCAACACTTCACACTCCATTGGATATCACATAATAACCTGGGTTTTTAACCATTGGACTAACTGACTTATTTTCCCCTCCTTCAAACCCCTGTAGCTATGACTGAATGCTATAAAATACCTTGTATCAATTTAATATATATAGTGGTACTTGTAAGGTTTTTTTTTTTTTTTTTGGTTAATGTTATATGTATTGTAATTGCAGGTATGAGAGCTAAAAAATACTCTTTCCGTATTGGACAAAAACTATGCTGCAAAGAGGACACATGTATAACTATAGTAAAAATATTACCTTGTTCATATCATGAATTTGCTATCCATATTATATAGGACAACTGAATTTTTCATCAGTATATTTAATTTAGAGATGAACAGAATGATGAATCTATTTTACACTTTATATAATAAGAACTTTGTGGCATAGTAAAACACTGTAAAACTATCTTCACTAAAGTTCTAGGCCCGTAGTTTGGACTTTGGAAGTCAAAAGGAAAAATGAATTGACCTTGTACTATTTTGGACAAAGTCTACTTAACCATTAGGGATGCTTTGGGGCTTGGGCTACCCATGGCAAGAGGTCTATACAATCAATTAATAAATTGATTGCTAATAAATGTTTCATGATGCTTTAGAAGTCACAATTAACACCCGTATGAATGGCCTTGTACTGGTTTAGCAAGAAAACAAAATATAAGCAAATTTTTCATGGTACAAGGACATGTATTGTTAGTCAAAATAAATAAATTCTAGGAATGAATTCCCTGCGGTCCTTGCAGGGAACTAAAAATAGGGTCCATAAACCTAGTCTTGGCCTATCGAATAAAAAGATTATTAATACGGTACCATAACTTGGTCCGACACACTAAACTATTTGGTCAAACTTCAAGCTGTTCTGAATGAATACTCAAAAACAATTAACTTGGTGCATATATGTCAACTTTTTTTTTTTTCCTTATATAGGGTTCAAATTTTCTATCGTAATTGTAAAAAAAGAGGTAGGAGTACGGTTGATTAAAAAAAAAACATGGAACTCGACTTTTGTGAAATCGGAAATGTGCTGTATCTTCTGAGTTCTGGGCCTCTTGGCACATTATTTATGCCCTCTGCTAAATGCGTAGCATCAGTACGGCCCAAGCTTGGCCCAAACAAAACTTTTAGTCTCAAGATGTTACAGGCCAAATGGGCCATAATAAAACCCTTTCCATGATTTCTCTATTCTGCCCCAAAAGAAAAAAGAGAGAGAATCCATTCCATCACTTCCACACCACACCACAAGCCTAATCAAATGAAACTCTTTTTTTTTTTTTATGTACCCCTGATTTGCATATTTTACCAAACATTGGACCCACTTAGAGACATTCCTGTCAACTTAATTGGCTAGAAATTGAACATCATATCCTTGTTATTCACAGAACAGAACTCCTGCATACAATCTTAACTGCCTATTCAAGGGAATATAATCGTAAAACTACCAATTATTAATATTTTTTTTTTTTTGTTTCAAATTAAGAAAAAAAAGAAAAAGAAAAAAAAGATGAAGAAATAAAAAGATGTGTAAATGACAGACAAGACTACTCAACCCTTGGTGCTTTGATAACACAATGACGAGAATCAGATTGTGGGTCCTAGTCGGTAAAACCTATATATAATTAGTCTCATTCATTCAAATCCGAAAATGCCCAGAACATCACCCCTTTTGCCTAATGAATAATCCATATATTCTTTGCCACAAAAATGGTTTACTATTCTTTCTATTTACATTAAAGAATGACTCAATTGACTTTTTTTTTTTAGTACTTTCAATGAAAAACCTTAGAATTCAAATCCCCACTTCTTCAATTATTAAATTATCAAAAAATAATTAAAAATGAAAGGGGATACTTCTTATAAAATCTCATCTCTTGTCTCTTTCACTCTCCAAAAAAAAATCATTTTTTTATCCAATCTCACTTGTATTTAGCTAAAATGAATTTACACCTTCTAAATTTAAATTATTATGCCAAAAAAGAAAATCAAATTTGAGATTGTTTATTAATTGATCTTTTCAGTTTCAAAACTTGCTACTTTTATTATTGACTATCACAATAATGTTAATGTACACCTTTCGTTATGGTTTATCACATTTTTGCAATTAGCACTCCTAAAAACAATTTCTTTTTTCTAATTTATTGTCCAAAATGACATTATTTTTTTATATTACTTAAAAATAATATTCTAATAAATTTGATAAAAGTTGAGGAATGAGATTTGAATACTAATTCTCCTCATAAACAAGACCAAGTAATACTAATAAGTTCTAAGACTTAATAAACAACAATATTTGTGTAATATTCAATGATCTCATAGTCTAAGATATGAATTTAAAAACAACACTCAAATTTAGATAGTATAAATGATATTTTAACCAAATTTTTAAAAATTATAAAAAAAAAAAAGAGGATAAAAAAAAAATAATAATAATCACATGTTATTCTATCATCATTTACAATCATGAGTGTGCACATGGAATTCGAAGGTGATCATATATATATATATATATATATATTGAATAATGGGGGAGTATGGTGCTGCCAATGTAGGAGTAACACACCAGAAAGTTGCCTAGTAGTTTTTACCTTAAAAGGACAATTATGGTTAAATCCTTTGTAGTTGTAGGGGCACTGTTTGTTTTAGAGTGACTTTTTCTCGAAAAAGTCGGGGGAAAGCAGATGCTTCAAAAAGTTGACTTTTTCTCGAATGGTTTGTTTGTGTTTGGTCCCTCTTTGGTTAGTTGGGTCCATTGATGATTTTGGCTTGGGTTTTCTCTGTGGTTTGTAGTGGATCTGATGGTCCTAGGCGATTAGTTTGTGTTGAATTTGGGTTTTCTTTGAGGTTTGATTATTTCTTTGTGGTTTGATGAATTTGGGTGATTGGCTTGTGTTGATGAAGTTAGGCAATTGTGATGAATTTGGGTTGATTTGGGTTTGATGATTAGAGTGGGTTCATTGTTCTTAATTCTTCTCTGTAGTATTTAATTTAATTTTTTCTTCTTCTTTTTTGTTTGTGTTCTTGTGATCTGGGTTTGAGTACTTGGTTGCTGGATTTGATCCGAAAAGAACATGAAGAACAAGTTGTAATGTTCTTATGAAAATATAATGAAAAGTAAGAATTTTTTTTTAATTAAATTAGACTAACGGTTTTTGTCTTAACTTAATTTATATTTTTGTTTAAAATTTCTGAAGTGGCTTTTAAAAAAAATTAAAATGCAGACATGTCATTTAAAAAATGCAAACTAAAATATATTATTATTTTATTAACCAAGTCAGCATTTGCTGTGCAAATAGGACACTTCGTTTGCAATATAGGATTTTTCTGTTAGGGGCGTGAAGGTAGGGACCAAAACGAAAACAATTTTCTGATTTCAGGGACTAAGGTAGGTGCAAAATCAATTTAGGGACCAAAATGAGAATAGGTCTAAAATGTAGGGACAAAAAGTGTAATTTCACCTAAATAAGTCAATGGTGTAGACTGTAGAGTCTGTGAAGACAATTGCTTGTAATTTAATTATTTATATAGCATGGACTAATTGACCCACAAGACCATCTGTTAGGGCAACACAATTGTTAATAGTGAGAGAACAAGACCATATCAATGCATTTTTTTTTTTTTTATAATGAATAAATATTTGGCACCACCATATAGGACAATATGAATAAATAAATCAATGGTGTAGACTATAGAGTCTGTGAAGACAATTGCTTGTAATTTAATTATTTACATACCATGGATTAATTGACCTGCAAGACCATCTGTCAGGGTAACACAATTGTTAATAGTGGGAGAACAAGACTATATCAATGCATTTTTTATAATGAATAAATATTTGGTACCACCATATAGGACAATATGAATAAATAAATCAATGGTGTAGATTGTAGAGTCTATGAAGACAATTGCTTGTAATTTAATTATTTATATACCATGGATTAATTGACCCGCAAGACCATCTATCAGGGCAACACAAGTGTTAATAGCGGGAGAACAAGACCATATCAATACATTTTATAATGAATAAATATTTGATTCCACCATATCTCCACTATTAATAAGTTGGCACAAGCATATTTCCATTAATTGAATTTTGGGGTAATTTTTATTTTTACCCTCTTAAGTTTCAAATTTTGAATTTGTACTTATCATTTGGATTTAAGTCATTTTGTTAATATGTTGTGATGAGGTGTTTGTTAATTATTAGCCAAGCTCAAAATGACACTTGTTCATTCAAAATTACGTCTTTTTAAACTCTATTGAAGTCATGTAAGATATTATTTTGAATAAAATGAAGGAAAATATGACATGTGGCCGATCTTAACAAATTTGTTGAAAATTCATAACTGACTATAAAAGTTTGGGACTAAATCTTTATTGTTGTTGTTGTATCATAATTTAAATAGAAACCAAAATGATAGTAGTCAAATACTTATTTATACTTGTGATATATTTATTTTATATCAATAAATAGAACTCTTCTCCAAGATTTTTTTTTTTTTTTTTTTTTTCTTCGAGAGATAGTGTATGAAACTTATAGCCTTCGCTTTATAGTAATTGTTTTTTATTATAAGGTCAAGACACCAATTAATTTTTGATGTAAGTGGGGGATTAAACTCTAGATATCTTATTCAATAATAACTACAAAAGACTTTACCAATTGAACTAACTAGAACCCAACTCTTCTTTAGAATTTTAAGTGATTAATAAGGATGTTAACACTCTGCCCTTGACTTGCTTTCCTAGAAAGTCAGGTAAACAAAAGTTTTAAGGGTATATATAGCGTAGTTCCGTTTTGCTTAGAATTAAAATACTGAAATAGTCTAATTAAATCATAACCAATGAAAACGGTGATAATAATGACATTTTAGTGTTAAAGTCCATCTAAATCAAATGATTAAGGATACTAATACTCTGTCATTGACTTGCTTTTCTAGAAAGCTTGGTAAACAAAAATTTCTAGGGTCCAATTAAGTCATACATTAATCATCCATTTTATGAAAATTTTTATAAAAAATTTAAAAAAAAATGGTCACTTTTTTTTTTTTTTTCATAAAATATTTTCTTAAATGGTTTATTAATATATGCCTTAAGGACATAAGTTAGTAGAACCTAATATTTATATAGTATAGCCCCTTATTGCTCTGAATTAAAATAATCTACTTAAATAAAAACCAATGAATACAGTGATAATGATAACATTTTAGCGTTAAAGTTAGTCCAAATCAACTTCCAATAACTCCCATTAACTGCGGTTTCCATTTAGCTCAACTGGTAAAGTCTTTGATGGTTGAATAAGAGATTTGAGATTCAATTTCTGCTTACACTAAAAACCTATTGGTGTCTTGATTTTATGATAAAAAGCTATCATTAGGAGCCGACGGCATATGTTGAAACTCTCTAAAAAAAAAAAAAAAAAGTCCCATTAACCAATTCTAATCAATGGCAAAAAAAAAGCCTTTTTCAGTTTTTCTCGTTGGCCAAAAAAAAGCCTACTAAGCGGAGTAACATGCTACTCTTATAAAACAACATAACATGTCAGCAAGTGATTTTGGCTTCCCTGAGTGTTATTTTTTGCGTTATGCTTTCCTGTAAGGGTTTTTTTTCTCCATAAATTCTACAAATAATAATAATCAGCAAAAAAATAGTTATTGAATCATCTAACGTTCTTTCAATATTTTATGACTATAATCACTATCCCTCCTTGTTCATGAATGTCTTGCCCTTCTTGTACATTTCTTTCAAGTACTCCCTAAACCTAACCAAATCCAATGTAACATTTTGTTCCTTCAAATATACATTCATAAGAGACCAATCTGTTCCTCTAAAAGGAACTGGGTCTCTTATTACCAAGTCATCCTTGCTATACTTCTCTATCAAGCTACTCTCCTCAGCATTGATCCTATTCTCCATGTACTCTTAACCCCACATTCCTAGCCAATCTCGAATAGCAAACCTCGGTTGCCCATTCAGTCCCAAGCGGCACCACTTGCATGAACACTGAGCCAGGCCGAAGAAAAATTGTATGACCAGAATGTATCAATTCATAAGCTTTGTGCATAAGGATCATAGGTGTTGGCTCAAAAATAATCACATTAAAACCAATCTTCTTGGCTTCAAATTTCACTTCATTTTGGTTCAAGAGTACACTAACAACACCTCCATTACGACTAATCAACACAAGAATTGGCCTAGAATTAGAAGAATTAAATTTAAAGGGATGGTTTTGGTTTTGGTTTTGGTCATAGGCTTTGTCAATTAAGGCATGGAAATGGGTGAAAGTTTTTGAGTTTGGTATTAATTTTGGGTCTATAGTGACCAAATCATGTGATATAATATCCACATTGGCAAAAAGAAAATAATGGGTGATAGTATTATTATCAAGTTTATGATAGTGTATTTATTGAAAGTATCTAATACTTCAGTGTACTTACTATTTACTAACCCACCAATCATGGGCCTTTAATATCACTAGTACAACATCTTGATCAGGGAAGATTGAATTGGTGGTGATGAAGAGGGGGATGAATAAACATGGCAAAAAGAGTCAGAATTTTCTGACCCGACCCGAAAATTACCTGACCCGAACCCGATTTTTTTGACCCAAAGCAAAAACGAGTTGACCCGTGACCCGACCCGTGTTTTTTACAGGTCAACCCGACCCGACCCGCGACCCAACCCGAACCCGAACCATTTTTTTAAAACTTTTTTTTTGGTAAAAAAAAATAGTAAAACTAAAACAATATTGGTTTAATTGTTTATTGTGAACTTTAAGGAAACAATTGATACATTTACATAACTGCTTACAAATTAATTGAAAGACAAATGATTGAACAATCTGTAATGAGTAAAGATTTTTAGATATCAAATAGCAAAGTACATGCCAAGATAATCTGATTACAGTAAAGTTAAAAACATAGATTTAAAATTGTAAATATGTGAGAAACATTCACAAGTGTGAAAATAGTGAAGCTAAAGTATCAACTTAGCATAAATAATGAATACTTAGACCTATTTTTTAATAATTTATGTCCAAAATAAACGGTTTTTCAAAATAAATTATGATATTTTCTAAAGTGTGTGTTACTTAATAATAATATGATATTCATAAAAGATACCATGTATAAATAAGTAAGCAATCAAATTTTAAAGTATATCTCAAATTGAAATAGAGTGTCAATCACAATTGATAATAGATTATAAAATTAATTTTCAAGATTGTAAATTTCTTATATGTTTTTATTCTTTATCAAATGAGTTATCCAATGAGTCATTTGTAATTTTGTTTTATATTTTGGAATGTTGATACTGTGTAGAAATAAAACTTGTGTATTTGTTTTACTTATCTTTGTGTTATTTTGTTTTAGATAGCAATGTTAGGCTTTGTATAATTTTAAAATTATTGAATAAGTATTAATAAGTTTAACTAAGTTCATTCTTGATATAAGTGGTGAATTCAAAATAATGCATTTCACATCAAGTAATTTGTTGCATAACTTTTCAAATGGCAAATACATGTTGTTTTCTTTATCCAAAAAAAAAAAAAAAAAAAATTCATGTGAAAAATATGGGTCAACCCGACCCGACCCGCAACCCGATTAACCCGAACCCGATTTTAACCAACTTAAAATGACCCATTTTGACCCGTGACCCATTTGACCCGCAATCCGATTGACCCGACCCGACCCGACCCGCATGTTTTGTCATGTCTAGGGATGAAGCCATCGTTAAAGCCATGGAAGATGTTTCCAGTGAGTTCGCCCGCACTGAATACTATGGCTATGGCCTTGTGTTTGATTTCACAGTTTGCGTGGATAGGGCCTGACTTTTTCCACCATGGGCTTTTGTGGGGACAAGGATGTGAGGTCCACTAGAAAGAATGTTGAGCTAGTAGGGTCCAGTACTGTTAGGCTATTGATGGTACAAATGTCTTAGTATTTGTGAGAACGGTCACAACTGATTTTTTTTGTTAATGAAAAAAAAAATGTCCAAGTACCAAGTGTTTCTTATCCGCAACAATGAAGAATTTGACAGCAAAACCAAAAAAATAAGCTTCAAACTACAATATTATTTCACCAAATTTATTACATAAGACATTTTTTGTTAAAAAAAAAAAAAAAAAAGCAGACAATGATTGGAGTGTCTTCTCTACCAAAGCGTTACCATTGTAAATTCCTAGTCTAAGCCTGCAAGCAGGGAACTGGTAAGCAATTGCCGCTATCTCAATCCCATTAAGGTACTAGTGAGCATTGAGTCAAGAGTATGAGGTTTTTCCTAAGTGCTTCCCATTATGGTAAAATTAATTTCATAGACATTGGCCCAAGTGAAAAAAGTAATGTTGATAATTGTTTGCTTTATACAAAATATTAGGACATAAAAACCAGTCCATTGGATTTTTTGCTTGAAAGAACAATAGAAGTATAAATTGTTATTTAGTATAAGGCAGTTATGGCTTCATAAATAATTTGTTTCTAGTGACTGGGGAATCATGCTTTAACAATTATGTTTTTCAATAATATGTCTAAAATACACTGTTGGTTTACTTCCTAACGATTTAAAGTATTTGATGTTTAATTCTCATTAAAAAAAAAAAAAAAAAGTATTTAATGGTTCACCAGCTATATTCAATAGATGAATCAAAAAGGTTTTTTTTTTTTTTTTTTTTTTTTTTTTTTTTGTGGGGGTGTTTTCACAAAGTGATTCTAGCATGTTCTAGGAATTACTTAATGAAAATATTCTTTATATGAGAGCAGAATGTAGCAATGGCATTGGAAAAATATAGAAGAAAAGTATAAAAAGAAATACTAATTTAACAGTGATTGGCATAGCGGTGCCAACTTAGGAATATTTGGTTTCAAAGAAATTCTTTTGACTCATGGTGGTTCTCTTCAAGATCCAGCTTATGTCCTGCAACAAAGTCTTCAATTGCTGCATGACTTCCAGTCTGTCTTAAATTGCTCTGCTACCTCATTGAGATTGCTTTGGCTAGAGGATTTACCTGATGTTATTTCCCCTGTTTTAGCAGAGGATGTATCACGTTTCAATTGGATTGGGGCTTAAACTCTGGCGTTGGAGTAATTCCTTGACTGTGTCTCATGTTTAGGATGAGTTTTAGTTCTTGGTTGTGTGCTTTGTTGGTTTCAGTGGCTCTAGCTATTGGTTATTGGCTATGTGCCTACTGCTACAGAGGGCTGAGTGCTGTCTGTTCGATTTAGGCCTCTTGATTGCCTCGTTTTTCTTGGTACCATTTGTTAGCTTAATACAATTCTAAGTTTCTAACTGATTCATCCACACAAAGAAAAACAAAAACAAAAACAAAAACGATCATCATTTTGCAAATTATTACTTGAAGGATTAATAATATTTGGGACAACAGACGAGTACCTAAATAAAAAAAAATTCTCCCACTTTCCTTTTTCTCAAACAAAATAAAATAAAAATTCTATATTATGAAAAATGAATAATTATGTAAATATCTCATTCATGTAAGTTTGTCTCAATTGGAATCAATATTGCCAGGCTGAGGTCACGGTTCCTCACATATCTCAATATTTTAAATTTTGTTCCATAATAGTCGTTCCTATCGTATGCAATGCATATGACTTAAAATGACTGTATGCAATCACTTAATAATTAGGAAAGAGTCCTTTTTTTTTTTAAGCAAAAAAAAAAAAAAACTCTTCCCTTTATTGTGACTGAATTTGATCACAAAGAGTCTACCTGCCTAGGTGACATTGGAGATTATTGAGAAAGCTAACGTAAGTGCTTTCACACAACAAATGTTGAGAATGTAAATGGATTTTGCAAAACATACCCTGAATAGTCTTAGACTCTTAGTTGAATGTGACACGTTTATTCTTGATACAGGAGATAAATAGAACTAAAGTTGAAATACCAACAAAATTAATATTATTGCGATGGATGTTGAATCTCTCTTCTTTACATCGCCATAAGATCCAATCTTTTCTGTAGATTATTTCGATTTTGATACCAAGATTGAAGCTTTCCTATTTATTCATCCTTTTTCTGGGCATAAACTATAAACAATTAACAGATATCCCACCATGCTAGCTCTAAAGCTCCTCTAATTGAAGCTCTTCAATCTAAAACTTCAAGCAAAATAAAAAGTGTTAAACGGAGGTATTATTGAATAACAAAGAAGTCTAAGAATTTAGTAAATCTTTTGCTCAATCTGATGTCTGATTTCTTGACTTAAAACTTTCTATGGCAGAAGTGCTTGGAGAGAGAGGGTGCAACCTCATGGAAGAGACGTGGGAAGCATTAGGGTGCAAGCTCACACGTTAGGATATGATTTAAAAGAGACAGCTAAATTACATTTGAAAATCATTTCAGTTGAGAAAGACATCCTAACTTAACCCTCCTACAAAATATAAGGAAAAAAGAGAAACCAAAATACCCAATCAAAGCTCAACGATGATTAATCATTTTTGCTAAGTCGAAAATGATTAATGTGATGTAATGTCGATCGTGAGTTAGAGTGCATTTTTCTTCTCATAATTGAACAATACTTTTTTTGAGAAGAAATTGAAAAACACTTGGTTGAAGCAAAATGTTATTGACATAATTTAAAGTTTTTTATTATTATTATAATAATTTAAAGTTTACCTTTGTGCATAATTGGAGAATGACTCTGTTATTTAAAGCTCGTGAAAGATATGAACCAAATACCCACGCTAAAATCACATTCTGTTTTTGGTTAATTAATAGGTTTGTGTTTTGGTGCAATCATTTTTCCCCTAAGTCAACCAACATAACATCCAATGCGTCCTGCAAGCTGACACGTAGTTAGGCAATATTATTAGTATGACAAATATATTATTTGTGCACTTTTTGTGTACATATCTACATATTTTATGCACCCACCAAAAAAAAAAAACCAAACATATTTTATGCACATCCCATGACAGACAAGATTATCTAGGTTGAGTTAAAAGAAACGTATCCTAGAGGTTGTAGTTGATGGATGTTTCTAAGTTGTAATAACTAAGCAGCAATAATTGTATTTTTTTTTTTTTTTTTTAAGTCCGTAAGAATAATTTGGATCTCTTCTTACAATGGAAATATCCCAACAACATCAACAAATCTTAGGTCACAATTTTTTTTTTTGGGATCAACTATAGATTCTCAGCAAGATTAGTTAGGATTGATCACATATCATCAATTGTTGAAACTTAATCCAGTGAGACAACAATTCAAAAGAATTTGAAGTTCAAAAGATTTAAGACATGCATTCACAACATCACCTTCTAAAATATTGTTTGCTCTTTGGATGCGGCATTGGATAGAGCAAGGCTGGCTTCATAGCTTGGGCTTCTCCATAATGCATCTCCCTCCTTGATGAAGAAAATTAGTCCTAAGCAAGTGTGAATCTTCCATCTTCAATCCCTACATGTTACTGATAAGACCACCCTTGTAACCATGATAGCAACATCAAAGTTTAATTTTCTTTTTTTCTTCTTCTAATTTGGCGTTCCTCGCAGCATGTTCATGAGCTTCTGTCTTCTTAAATTAGCAAACTACACTTGTTTTGTGCATTTGGATGAGCATATTTTCAGTAATATATTTATTTTATGACTTTCGTTTACAAGACTATTAAATAAAATTTTTATACATTATTTTTATGAAATAAATATAAAGTCAAACTAGTGTGTGGAACTAGGGGACTGCATATATCTGAGAAAATTAATAGTCAAATACTTGAAGAGATCTAGATACTCTCGTTTGTTCAAAAAAAAAATTTCAAGAAAACACATAATTATACTAATTTTCTATGTGTAAATCAACAAAATATTGGCAAATGTATTTTTTTCTAAAAAAAATATTATGCACTACAACTATGGCGTCTGCTTCTGATAATAGCTTTTTATCATCAAACCAAGACACCAATCAATTTTTGGTGTAAGTGGGGATTGAACCCCAGATCTCTTATTCAATCATAAGAGACTTTACCAGTTGAGTTAGCTGAAACCCACAATATTTAATATTTTTTGACAAATAACTTTTAGCACTCGTTAAAATTTAAAAATACTCCCTTTTAAGATGAAAATGGGATCAAATTGTTGGTGGCTATCAATCTTCAACTAACTAAAAGGGTCACTACAGACCATTTGATATCTAGTAGATTAAAATGTTACAAATCACGACTCTATATTGCCCCTTGTACCTTATTATTATTATTTTTTTCTAGAAGTGATTTAGTGATTTGTATTAAGCAATGGTGAGTTGGTGACATACTTTATATATATATATATATATATAATTAGGTATAGCTATTTATAATGGTATGGGTCACAATAATTATTTCGTTACACTCAACTAGGTTTCTCTTATTACATAAATAAAATTATTACAATCGTTGTAAATCTATAGCAAGTGCCTTTGCTAGTCTTAATCTTCACCTATGTAACTGCACTCCAAAATTTCTCACTAGCCAATCCGCCCTTCTTGAGTTGACAACATGTCCGATAAGGAATCCATTTACCAATCCACAAGCATAGCCAATCACTACCACTTTCCAACAAAATCCTTCTTCCAATGATGATTCTTGTCTCATTTCAAAAGCTGGTATCTCATTATTTCCACAATTCTTTGACAACTGAAAGCCACACAAACCAAAGTTACCCTCGAAAGAGGAACTTTGAAATGTCGAAAACTGTCAACCTTGTGGAATTGGACCAACAAGTTGATTTTGAGAGAGGTTCAAATACTCAAGAAATGTGAGACTTGTTAGTTGCTGAGGGATTTCACCAAAGAGGTTATTTTAAGAAAGATCCAAAGATTCAAGAGCAATTATGTTTCCCAACGATGATGGGATATGGCTCGTAAAGTTATTCCTTGATAAATTGAGTACAATTAGCACCTTGAGGTTCCCCACACTATCTGGAATTTCTCCATAAAACCTATTGTCAGAGAGATCAATAGCTGTGAAGATGGTCAATATTTTTACCAATTCCAATTCTACTCCCTTATTCACTATAGTCATCGAGTCTTTGTAATAATTGGAGCCATCTCCCATGTACCCTAGTTGTGATTTGTTATTGCTAGTGGCCTTTGAGATTGCACTCCAGTTTTGAAAGTACTCTGATGGTAAATTGCCAAAGAAATTATTATGAGAGAGGTCAATGACATGCAACTTGGATAAACCAAACTGTGTATTAGGCTCCCATATAGGACCATGGAATGCATTTGCTCGCAAGACAAGAATCTTTAACTCTGATAAAGACTCTAACCAAAAAGGGAATGTATCATTCAATTTATTATTTCCAAGATTCAAAACTTCTAGCATTTTACATCTGACTAGTGATCGTGGAATCTTCCCATATATTTGGTTATGATTCAAGTCTAGTGTCACCAAACTACATCCATTTTTGAATGTTTCAAGCAGGTTTCCTTGAAAGTGGTTATTTTTCATAGCCAATACTACAAGAGAATTGCTTAAGTTCAGCAAACATTGTGGAATCAGACCAGTCAATTGGTTATTAGACACATCAAGGACTTCCAGAGCATGCACCTTACATATCATTAGGGGGATGCTTCCGGTCAATTTATTTTTTGAGGCCAAAAAATATTGTGTAGACAATGGGGGAATAGGAAATGACCCTTGCAACATGTTGAAACTCAAGTCTAAAATGTACATTTTTTTCCATGGAAGAACTACTGGAGGTTGCTCAAATTTGCTCAAAAAGTTATAGGAAAGATTTAGGTATTCCAATGTCTCTTTTCCAACATTCCAAAACCATTTAGGTATATTACCTTCAATGTTGTTGTTGGAAAGGTCTAAATATTGCAATTCATTTTGGGCTTCTAGAAAAGCTGGAAATTTAGACAAATTGCATGAAGACAACCACAAATATGAAAATTTGGGGAGGGTTGAATTGATGTCTGCTTTTGAAACAAATACTTTGTTACCTGAAAGATCGAGCTCTTGAAGCTCTTGAAGCTCGAAGAAAGTGTTTAACTCCACCTTGTCCTTTAGGTTGATCGAAGAAAGATATAGCCTTTGTAGCTTAGTGAAATTGGCAATTGACCTTGGAATCGATTCATTCAATTTGTTTCCACTCAATCTCAATTCGTATAATGGTGATGAAGAGATATTTTGGAATTTGAGCAAGCCGGTTAGTTGATTTTGATCTAGATATAATGTAGACAATGAAGGGATTGTAAACAAAACCGAGGGAATGACCTCTGTGAGTGAGTTATAAGACAAGTCAAGGTTTGACAAATTAGGAAGTCTACTTATTTCGGATGGGATTGGCCCTCTCAACTGGTTTCCATAGAAATTTATGAAACTAAGGTTAGTAATATTTGTTAGCCAAATTGGGAAGCTGCTGTCAAAATTGTTTTGCGACAGGCTTAAGTCTTCTAGTTGTGTAAAATTTCCCAAGAAAGATGGTACTTCCCGATTGTAAAGGATTTTGTCAAGTCCTAGATAAGTGAGTTTTGCAAGGTTTCCAAATGTTGATGGTAGCTGACCATGAAAATTGTTATATGAGAGGGAAAGATGAGTAAGCTGTGATAGGTTTCCAATGAAAGGGGGTATTGCCCCTGAAAAACTACTTGAATAAAGATCCAAATAATTCAAGGACTTGAGGTTTTCTAACGTAGATGGAAGTTGACCATGGAAATTGTTAAATGAGAGGGAAAGATGAGTAAGCTGTGATAGGTTTCCAAAAGACGGGGGAATTGCCCCTGAAAAATTACTTGAATCAAGATTCAAATAATTCAAGGACTTGAGTTTACTGATTGAACCGGGCAACTCCCCGAAAAAATTTGTATCAAAAAGATCCAAAACTTTCAAAAACCCAAGGTTTTCAATTGAACTGGGCAATTCCCCAGAAAAATTTGTTGCCCAAAGATGCAATTCCTTCAAAGAACTATGAGACCGAAATTTGGGGAGAAAACCAACGAGTTTCTCGTTTTTAGACAGATCAATGGCTTGTATCTTGGGCAATAGGAAAATATCTGAGGGAAATTCACCCTGCAAATTGCAGTTAAACAAAGAAAGAGAAGTCAAAGAAGATAAATTTGCCAGTGATTGAGGTAGTGATGATGAAATGTTCACATCGTCTAGATGAAGTTCTCTCAAATATGTCATGTTTTGGACAATTGCTTCAAGATCAATTCTTCTAAGATCAAACCATTTATAATAATAATCACTCCCAACAAAGTATTTAAAATAATTGAAAGAGAGATCAAGTGAAACCAAATTGGATAGCCATGAAATTTTCGACGGGATTCTGCCATGTAAGAAGGAAAAAGAGAGATTGAGATGGGTCAACCTCACAAGCTGGCCAAATTCAGATGGGATTGTGGAGGAAGAGAAGTTGTTGGAGTCAAGGTTGAGTTTCCGAAGGTGACGCAAACTGAAGAGACTGCTGTTAGAGTTGAGAGGCCCATAAAGCCAACTGTTGCTCAGGTCTAAGCCAATCACCTCACCATTCTGTGTATCGCATGTGACCCCATCCCAGGAACAACAATCACTATCTGCCTTCCAAGACTTCATCTTTGGATAAGAACCATTATAGTAATCATAGTAATCAGCACGCATTCTGTTTTCAACAAACTCTTGCCTTAGTTGCAGCAGATTAGCACTTTGGTCAGGGAGGCAATGATGTTGAGAGGAAGTATTAGAGGTAGTTTGAGAAAGAGAAATGAAGAAGAAACAAGAGGCAAGGAATAACGACAGGTACTGATGATTCATTTTCCCCATGCTGAACATGTTTACAGCAGAGGAATTAAATGGAGAATTGGGTGGCAAGTGTTATAAGCGATAAAGAATCGATGATATGAGAGGATATTTATACACACAATAATACAGATAATGGGAATGGGAGCCAAGTTGAAAGGACTAAAGTAACTGGATATTTATCTTTATTTTTATTTATTATTTTTTGTGGTCTAAATCGAATTGGATTTCACCATGTTGATCCGAAAGGACCGTTTGATATTTAAATCATAAGAGCTATCAATATTGACTAGAATTTTCTTTCCATAATACACCGTTGTGATAGTGAAGGTGCTCATGCTAGAATCCATTAGAAGTTGCCGAATAAATGTTTTCTCAAAAGGCAATTTTTATTGAAAACTAATTTTAGCGGTGATATTTTTTGGTTGTTGAGGTTAACAAATATCTTATCGACAAAGTGGAGGATATCTGGTGTAATAACCAAAATTCAAAAATCACATTCTACCAACCTCTATTAAAGCTGGCTTGTCTACCAAAAAAGAGAAGTTTGAGGAACATCATATATGAGAACAATTTACACGAAAACCTCACTTCAGCAATGATAGACAATGAATAAATAAATAAAATAAACCAACTAATTTATTAAATTAAAATGTGTTGATATGAGTAATTCAAAAGAGTAGAGTCGAAGGGTTTGTAACTGAATTGACACCTCTCTATATGCAAAGTGCTTGAAGGATTGGAAAGAAAGGGTTCGAGCTGTGACTTAATAGCATAATGTAATTATCTTTTAAAAAAAAGAAAAAAAAAGAAAAGTAGAAGCAGCATAACATGACAGAGAAGGAACAGGCTATATATGCTTAGCCACGCAGTGGCAGCTTAGATGCCACTAATTGCTTTCTCTAGATTGGCTAAAGGATTTTACTTGTTATTAGCTTCTGGCACTAAAGCTATGATTTTAAATTAAAACGCTACATAAAGGAAAAAAAGGTTGTTACAATGGGATTCCAATGCTCCTGGTTCCATCATCTAGGTCAAATTAACCACATCTCAGATTGGTTTTTCTTCCAAATTAAAAAAAATATATATATATATATATATATTAAAGAACTCTAAATCATACTAAGAATAAGATTAGTTCTTTGGAATTTTGGTTTTCATTTCAAACGTAAGTTGTGGCTTTATTTATTTATTTATATTGTGAGTGGATGCAATTATAGGAAAATAAGGGATCGGAAAAGAACAGTATACATAAAAGTTAACGTTTGCAGAACAGAATTTCTCTCTCCTTTTTTTGTTGCCATTTATCTGCAAGAAAGAACATTCTTGAAGAATTATCTAATTGGATTTTGGAATAATTATATGATCTGTTAGTGCTAAATACAGTATATTCTAATCTTCCACGTTTTGAGTAAGTAGCAATTTAAAGAATGTATAGACAGAGACAGACCCAAGATTTTAAGTTAGAAGGCACATATGTGTCTATATAGTATTAATAAATTATAAATACATAAAATCGTTAGTTCTTAATACATTAAGATGCAATCTTCTATCTACCAATAAAAAAAAAGTTTTTTATAATTCTAGGCTAGCTAGGATTTTTTTTTTTTTTTAAATTAGAGCATTCACAGTAATAGTGTTAAAAAATTTAGTTTTTAGCACCTCAAAAAATTAATTTATCTATTTTACCACCTCATTTTACAATACATAAAATATCAAATGTTCTACTTTTTTACCACTTCATTTAAAATAATATAAATAACTCATTAAAATAATAAAGGAAGAGAGAGAATTTGAGTTTTTAATTTAAGGAAGAGAGAGAATCTTAATTAAATATTATATTTTATTTTTAATAACTTACTACAGTAAAATGACATTTATACCAGTTTACTGTAGTTGTAAAAAAATTTAGTTTTAACTTCTCTAATAACACATGGGATTTTGGTTCTTTGGTTCTTTGGAGGTAAAATAGTTTTTTTTTTTTTTTCTAAAATACAAATACCATTATGATTTTTTTTTAAAGTTTTTTGGTTGGATGGTTGATAGCTGAGCTAAGTTAGCTTGGTTAATCGAGAAGAAATGGGCCTAAGGTTTTGAAAGTGGCCCAAATACATAAATGAAATATATAATAAATTAAAAAAAAAATTTTGGGCAAGGGAGGCCGGCCCCCTTAAGCCCCCACCTTGGTTCGTCCCTGCATAGACTACGCATGTCTAGGGGCAATAGCCCCCCAAAATTTTTGAATTTTTTTTTAATACTATATAGAAATATTTAATATCCCCCCCACCCCCCCCCCCCCCACACTCCTAAACATTTGAGTTAGTTCAATAATGTTTGTAAAAAATTTGTCCAATTGGTTTTAGTAGTTATATAGAATGTATTGTTTCTCAAATTCATTTTTTGTTGTAAAATGTGTTATCATATTTTTTAAAATTTTGGATCATTTATGTTTTTGAACACTCCATTAATTCAATTAATATTTTTTTTCTCACAATGGTAGACAATTTGGTAACTTATATTGAAATGAAAATTTTAAGGATTTCACTATAAAATATGGTGAAAGATTAATTTAATTCTATGAAACATTTAATTTTAATGATTTCACTATATATGAAAAATACTAACTTCTGTATGTGTGTGTAAAAATGTTGTGTTTGTGTATGTATATGGAAGTTTGCATAAACTAATAAATTAGCAACACAAATCGGCCCTTCCAAACAAAAATTTCTGGCTCCACCCTTGCGCATATCTATCAACTCTAAGTGTTTAAACTAAATCATAAAAATTCTTAACCCACCAAAGAAGCAAAAAAGTATAGGTGATTCCATAAGCAATATCAAAAGCGAAATTGCAACGTGAACACTTATGAAACATAACACATTTTGGTAGTTGGATTAAGATTTTTTAGTGTTTTTAAAAGTGATTCCAAATTAAATATAATTTTTAAAATTATATTTAATCACTATGAAATAAGTAAAGGGTGTCCACGGATTGGTTGGGATCTGGTTTAGGGTCAAACCACCACTCAATCCTATCAACTCTAGTTTGGAATTGCTGCCACCTGGGTACATGGGTCTTAATTTGACTACCACAACTTTACTATTCCAATGGTTGGATTGATCGAAACCACAAGATCAAGTTGAGATATAGTCAATCATGGCAGAGCTATTTCTTCCAATGGGGATTCGATGGATGTCAACAGATCTGGTCTAGATCTCACCAGATTTGATTGAGATCACATCAGATCTGGACAGAATCTAACTACATCTAATGGAGAAACCAACTCTTATTTAAGAATTTTAAGTGATTAAGGATGCTAACACTGCCATTGACTTGCTTTTCTAGAAAGTCTGTTGAACAAAAGTTTGCAAGATATATATATATATATATATTATTGTCCCTTTTGCTCTGAAATAAAAGTCTACATAAATATAAACCAATGATTACAGAGATCATAGTGAGGTTTTAGTGTTAACTCGGTCCAAATCAAATGATTAAGGATACTAATACTTATTTTTTTTTTTTTTTGGCTGAATGGATACTAATACTGTCATTGACTTGCTTTTCTAGAAAGTTTGGTTAAAAAAAGTTTAAAGAATATATATATATATATATATATATATTGAGTATAGCCCCTTAGTGCTATGAATTAAAATAGCCTACTTAAATAAAAACCAATGAATACAGTGATAATGAATTAATAATGATGACATTTTAGAGTTAAGTCAGTCCAATTCAACTGCCAACAACTCTCATTAACTTGATAATCTCCCATTAACAAATTACAATCAATGGTTTTTCTCGTTGGCCTATTTACTTTCAACTTCGTACTGAAATTTTCAAGAGGGGTAGGACTAACCACATAGGACGATGTGAATATATAAATCAATCGTGTAGATTTATCAGTGGGAGAACAAGACCATAATTGTTTGTTATTTAATATTTTTAGAGAAATAATTGTCCCGCAAGACCATATGTAATGGCAACACAATTGTTATTAGTGGGAGAACAAGACCATATCAAATTATCAATACATTTTATGAATATTGAGTTAGTACCAACATATTTCCACTAGCAATATAAGTTGGTACAGTCTGATATTTTATCTAGTATATTTTAGAGGAGTATTAGTACCGGTTTAATATTCTGTATGGTATACTCTGCTAATATGACTGAACAGCAACAATAATTACTTCCTTGGGTTAATACTATCCCATTATCCATCGTATTGATAGTAGGGTCAAAGTTTAATTTTCTTTTTTTACTTTTTAATAAGCCATTCCTTGCAACATATTCATGAGCTTCTCTCATTTTAAATTAGCAAATCACACTTGTTCTGTGCGTTTAGATGAGCATATTTTTCTATAATTTATTCAATTCATGGTTTTCCCTAACAATTATTAGATAATATTTTTGTTCTCTTTTCAAATAAAGTCAAATTTTGTACAAATTATCACACAACCACACTAAATTGGTACGTGTATATCAATAAACTATTGGCAAATTTTTTCTTTTTTCCAAAAATGTGCATTTTATCTTTTAATTGAATATTTAATAATATTTTTGACAAATAACTTTCAGTTACTCGTTGAAAATACCCCTCTTTTAGGATAAAATGGGATCAAGCTGAAATTTTCAGTTTGATCTTCATGAATGCATCCATTTAGGGGCTGTCGATCAACTAATTAAATGGTCACTAGAGCAATAGAGCTAACACCATCTGAATATCTAGTAAATTCAAGAATTGCTCGCTCTTTGTTCTTGTTGTTGTTGTATCATAATTTGAATTGATATCAAAATGATAATAGCCAAATACTTATTTATAACTGTAATATATTTATTTTAAAATCAATAAATAAAAACTCTTCTTTGAAAATTTTATTTTATTTTATTTTATGGATAAATAGTATATGAAATCTATGATGTCCACTTTATGATGATTTTTAATTATTTTTAGGCCAATAATTGGTTTTTGCTATAAGCGAGGATTGAATTTCATAATATAAATATCTTATTCAATGACAACTACAAGAGATTTCATTAGTTGAACTAACTAAAATCTAACTGATCGTACAGAATTTTAAGTGATTAAGGATGCTAACACTGTCATTGACTTGCTTTTATAGAAAGTCTGTTGAACAAAAGTTTTCAATTTATATATATATATATATATATATATATACCCTTTTTGCTCTGAAATAAAAGTCTACATAAATAAAAACCACATAGTGAGGTTTTAGTGTTAACTCGGTCTAAATCAAATGATTAAGGATGGTAATACTCTGTCCTTGGCTTGCTTTTCTAGAAAGTTTGGTAAAAAGAAGTCTAAAGGATATATTGTATAATAATGAGGGTTTTTTTTTAAATCCAACGGTTTAAAAAATATGTAACTTAAACTCATCTCTAAATTAATATATTTTCATAAATAATAAGTTGAAAACTAAATTGAAATTTACACATTTATTTTTGGGTTGATTTTGATTTTACTCCTTAAGTAAAATTTGGATATGTATTTATCGCTAGGATTTAAGTCATTTCGTCAATATGAACCAAATACCTATGCTAAGATCACATAATTTGTATGATTGACATAATTTAGAGTTCAATTTTGTGCAAAATTGGAGAATAATTGTATTATTTAAAACTCGTCAATCAAGAACAGAGCCAAGACTACTAGTTGTGTGTAGCGGCTTTGCTACTGCTTAGCCGTCGACGGTTTTTTTTTATTTTTTTTATTTTATTAATTTTTTATGCATGTGTCTTCTACTGGATAATGAAAAAATTATTTTGTTTAAACATTTTTAAAGACTTGGGTTGTTTAATTTGAGTGAAATTGATTTATTGGGCTAAATTTTTTTTAGCTTTGTTATTAGTAATTTTTGTTGTTGGGCTAATTTTTTGGGGCTTGTATATTTTTTTTTTAGATTTTAGATCTATAATTTTTTATAGACTTTAAAATGAGGAAAATGCTAGAGTTACAAACTTTTTTACAAATAGTTGATGTAGTAAGTGGTTATTGATAAGTAAAAAAAATATGTAAATGGTGGACCCAAATATGAATAAATAAGAATTTGTTACATCAATAGTTTGTAAAAAGTTTGTAGAAAAGTGTGTGGCTATACCATTACTATTAAAAGAATCAATAACATTGTTAAATGTAATTTTATAAAACAAAAATTGCTAAAATTAGTACTACATATATACTAATATATATATATATATATATATATATAATTTGGAGGGGGCATTGCCCCCGTCAATGATATGAACCAAATACCCACGCTGCGATCACTTTTTTTTTTTTGGGGGGGGGGTGGGGGGGAGTGGAATTTCTAGATTTCTGTTTTGGCGCAATGATTTTAATTAGGGTACGTTTGATACGTTGTAATAGCTCCTGTAATGGAATAATTATTCATGTGTAATATCAATTCGGTCATTTGATTACATCTTTATTACATGGATTAGTTATTACATTGGAATAACTATTCTTCAATAGTTATTCCTCTTTAAAATTGATGTAATAGCTATTCCTTAGTGCATATAACAGGTTTTAAGATTAATATATTTCCAAAAATATAAAGTTTCCTTACACATCATCTTTTACCAGCCTTCTATATGTAACAACCGAACTTATGAATAGTAATAGTTATTCCATTACAATGCATTAGATTACTATTTCTAATGTAATTTACATTCAGTGTACCAAACGTACCCTTAGTATGTCAAATATATTTTTTTCACACTTTTTGTGTACCCATTTTTTGTACATTCCATGAAAGACAGGATTATCTAGGTTGGTTTAAAAGAAACGTATCCTAGAGCTTGTAGTTAATGGATGTCTCTATGGTCCGTGCAGCATAGAGGAGGAACATTGCTGAACCTTGTAGAATCTCTCCCATCGTTCAATAAAAGATCTGTCAACTAAGTCTGATCGTAGTAATATTGCTGGAAAATTTTATTTTAGTTAGCTCTGACTGTTTAAACAAATGCGTTTTGCTTCACAGAAAGCCAAATTCCCACCCACCCCCCCCCCCCCCCCCCCCCACACTACTTGAAATCTACGAAAATAAAAAATAAAAATCAACAATTAAAAAAAATAGTTATTGAATGAACATCTTTCGTCCTTTCAATATCCATGACTATAATTCCTACGCCTCCTTGTTCAATAATCTCTTGGCCTTCTTGTACATTTCTTTCAAGTACTTCCTAATCCTTACCAAATCCAATGCAATATTTTGTTCCTTCAATTTTACACTTACAAGGGACCAATCTGTTTCTTTAAAAGCAACTGGGTCTCTTATTACCATGTCATTCTTGTTATGATTCTCTATCAAGCTACTCTCCTCTGCTTTTATCCTATACTCTCAATGTACTCTGACCCCACATTCCTAGCCACTCTTCCATGGCATACCTCTTGCATGAATACTGAGCCAGGCCAGAGAAAAATTGCATGTATACGGATCACTGCATGGCTTGAATGTATCAATTCAAAAACTTTATGCATAGGGGTCATAGGTGATAGGTGTTGGCTCAAAATAATCACATTAAAACCAATCTTTTTAGCTTCAAATTTTACTTCATTTTGGTTCAAAAGTACAAAACCTGCACCACCATTACCACGAATCAACATAAGAATTGCCCTAGATTTTGAAGGGTTAAATTTAGAGAGATGGTTTTGACTTGGAATTTGGGCCATAGGCTTTGTCAACTAAGGCATGGAAATGTGAGAACGTATTTTAGTTTCGCATTAATTTAGGGTCTATAGTGACCAAACCATGCGATATAAATCATATAATACTCACATTGGCAGGAGCGAAACAATTGGGTGATATCATTATCAGGGTTTATCATAAGATATCTAGCGAAAACTAGCGACGACAATACATAATATTTTTGTGTACTTACTGACCCACCAATCACAAGCCTTTGATATCATAAGTACAACATCTTGATAAGGGAAGCTTGAATTGATGGTGATGAAGACGGGATGAAGCCATCATTGCGTTCATGGAAGATGCCTGCATTGAGTACTATGGTCCCCTTGCGTTAGATATAACATTTTGGGCCAGGGATGAGGGTTACCCCTTTGATTCTGGACATTGTGTGAGTCTCCAATTTGCGCGGATATTTTAATGGTTACTTCCTAATGATTTAAAGTATATTTTGTTGGTGCTTTTACAAAGTGAATACTTTTCCTTTTTTTTTTTTTCTTTTTTTTTTTTTGAGAATAGTCTTTTAATGGTTACTTCCTAATGAATAGTATTTTTTTGGTGTTTTCACCAATGCCATTGCTGAATTCTGTTTTCATATGATGAATATTGTCATTCGATACTTCCTATGACAGACTATTCACTTTTAAAAAGTTAATAAAACATATAGTAAATAACATTTGATTGATACAAAATTTGACATGTATTTTAAGATCATAAAGAACATGCAATTCAATGATTAAATTTTCAAATTACGTAGTCATGTTAATATTTTAAATGGAAGTTGTAACATTAAGTTACAGCTAATTTTGTAGACAAACTTTTTCCTATATATAAAAGTAACCCTGAAACAGTACATTGGTACATATTGATACCAAAATATTTTGTTCTAATGGTCAATTTAACGGTCTTCGAAACAAAATTCAAAACTTTTTCTTAACCACAAATCGCAAATTTAGATTGTCCCTTGTGCCATTTTTTTTTTTTTAATTTCAAGAAATGATTTAGAGATTTGTATTAAGCTATGGTGAGTTGTTGACATACTTATATGATAGTAGTGTGCATGTTTATTTTTTGGTATACTTATATATAATTGTAAGAGTCACTATAATTATTTCATTACACTCAACTAGGCTTATCATATTACACACTCAAATACAATCATTACAACCATTGTAAATCTATAGCAAGTGCCTCTAATAGTTGTAACCTTCACCTACGTAAGTTCACTCCAAAATTTCTCACAAGCCAATGTGTCCTTCTTGAGGTGACGATATGTTCAGTAACCAATCCAATTACCAATCCACAGGCATATCCTATCACTACCACTTTCCAACAAAATCCTTCTCCCAATGATGATTCATGTCTCATTTCAGAACTTGGTATCTCATTATTTTCACATTTCTTTGACAACTGGAAGCCACACAATCCAAAGTTTCCCTCAAAAGAGGAACTTTGAAATGTCAAAAACTGCCAACCTTGTGGAATTGGACCACTAAGTTGATTTTGAGAGAGGTTTAAATACTCCAAAAATGTAAGACTTGTTAGCACCTGAGGGATTTCACCAGAGAGGCTATTTCGAGAAAGATCCAAAGATTCAAGCGCAACTAGGTTTCCCAACAATGATGGGATATGGCCCATAAAGTTATTGCTTGATAAATTGAGTACAATTAGTGCCTTGAGGTTCCCCACACTATCTGGAATTTCTCCACAAAACCTATTGTTAGAGAGATCAATAGCTGTGAAGATGGTCAAGATTTTTTCAAATTTCAATTCTACTCCCTTATTCACAAAAGTCATTGAATCTTTGTAATAATTGGAGTCATCTCCCATGTATCCTGATTGTGATGAGTTTTTTTCTACAATTGCACTCCAGTTTTGAAAGAACTCAGATGGTAACTTGCCAGAGAAATTATTGTGAGAGAGGTCAATGACATGCAACTTAGATAAGCCGAACTGTATATTAGGCTCCCATATAGGACCATGGAATGCATTTTCTCGCAAGACAAGAATCTTTAACTCTGATAAAGACTCTAACCAAAAAGGGAATGTATCATTCAATTTATTATTTCCAAGATTCAAAACTTCTAGCATTCGACAATTAACTAGTGATCGTGGAATCTTCCCATGTATTCGGTTGTTATTCAAGTCTAGTGTCACCAAGCTACATCCATTTTTGAATGTTTTAGGCAAGTTTCCTTGAAAGTGGTTATTTTTCATATCCAATACTACAAGAGAATTGCTTAAGTTCAGCAAACATTGTGGAATCTGACCAGTAAATTGGTTATTAGACACATCAAGGACTTCTAGAGCATGCACCTTACATATCATTGGGGGGATACTTCCAGTCAATTTATTTTTTGAGGCCAAAAAATATTGTGTAGACAATGGGGGAATAGGAAATGACCCTTGCAACATGTTGAAACTCAAGTCTAACATGTACATTTTTTTCCATGGAAGAACTACTGGAGGTTGCTCAAATTTGCTCAAAAAGTTATAGGAAAGATTTAGGTATTCCAAAGTCTCTTTTCCAACATTCCAAAACCATTTAGGTATTTTACCTCCAATGTTGTTATTGGAAAGGTCTAAAGATTGCAATTCATTTTGGGCTTTTAGAAAATCAGGAAATTCAAACAAATTGCAAGAAGACAAGCTCAAATATGAAAATTTGGGGAGGGTCGAATTGATTTTTTCTTTTGAAACAAATACTTTGTTACCTGAAAGATCAAGGTCTTCAAGCTCTTTAAGCTCGAAGAAAATATTTAACTCCACCTTGCCCTTTAGGTTGATTGAAGAAAGATGTAGCCTTTGTAGCTTAGTGAAATTGGCAATTGACCTTGGAATCGATTCATTCAATTTGTTTTCACTCAAACTCAGGCCATTTAATGGTGATGTAGAGATATTTTGGAATTTGAGAGGGCCAGTGAGCTGATTGTGATCAAGATATAGTGTAGACAATGAAGGGGTTGTAAATAAAACCGAGGGAATGGACTCTGTGAGTGAGTTATATGCCAAGTCAAGGAAAGACAAATTAGGAAGTCTACATATTTCAGATGGGATTGGCCCTTTCAAATGATTTTCGTAGAAATCTACTGAACGGAGTTTAGTATTATTTGTTAGCCAAATTGGGAAGCCGCAATCAAAATTGTTCTCTGAAAGGCTTAAGAATTCTAGTTGTGTAAGATTTCCCAAGAAAGATGGTACTTCCTGAGAGTAAAGGATTTTGTTAAGATCCAGAGAAGTAAGTTTTGCAAGGCTTCCCAATGTAGATGGAAGCTGACCATGAAAATTGTTATATGAGAGGGAAAGATAAGTAAGCTGTGATAGGTTCCCAATAGAAGGGGGAATTGCCCCTGAAAAATTACTTGAACCAAGATCCAAATAATTCAAGGACTTGAGGTTGCTGAAGGAACTGGGCAATTCACCGGAAATCTTTGTATCAGAAAGATCCAAATAATTCAAGGACTTGAGGTCGCTGAAGGAACTGGGCAATTCACCGGAAATCTTTGTATAAGAAAGATCCAAATAATTCAAGGACTTGAGGTCGCTGAAGGAACTGGGCAATTCACCGGAAATCTTTGTATAAGAAAGATCCAAATAATTCAAGGACTTGAGGTCGCTGAAGGAACTGGGCAATTCACCGGAAATCTTTGTATCAGAAAGATCCAAATAATTCAAGGACTTTAGGTTACTGATTGAATTGGGCAATTCCCCAAATAAATTTGCTCTGGAAAGATCCAAAACATTCAAGGACCCAAGGCTGTCCATTGAATTGAGAAATTCCCCAGAAATATTTGTTACATGGAGATTCAATTTCTTTAGGGAACTATGATATCGAAATTTGGGAAGAAAACCAATGAGTATGTTGTTGTATGACAGATCAATGGCCTGTATCTTGGGCAACAGGAAAATATTTGAGGGAAATTCACCCTGCAAATTGCAGCCAGACAAAGAAAGAGAAGTTAGAGAAGACAAATTTGGCAGGGATTGAGGTAGCAATGATGAAATGTTCACTTCGTCTAGATGAAGTTCTCTCAAATATGTCATGTTCTGGACAAGTGCTTCAAGATCAATTCTTCTGAGATCCAACAATTTCTCATAATAATCACCACCAACAGAGTAACCAAAATCATTGGAAGATAGATCAAGTGAAACCAAATTGGATAGCCATGAAATTTCCGACGGAATTCGGCCATTTAAGAAGGAAAAAGAGAGGTTGAGATGCGTTAACCTTACAAGCTGGCCAAATTCGGATGGGATTGTTGAGAAAGTGAAGTTGTTGGAGTCAAGGTTGAGTTTCCGAAGGTGACGCAAATTGAAGAGACTGTTGTTAGAGTTGAGAGGGCCATAAAGCCAACTGTTGCTCAGGTCTAAGCCAATCACCACACCATTCTTTGTATCGCATTTGATCCCATCCCAGGAACAACAATCACTATCTGCCTTCCAAGACTTCATCTTTGGATAAGAACCGTTATAGTAATCAGGGTAATCATAGTAAATATAGTACTCAGGATATTCAGTATACATTCGCTTTTCAACAAACTCTTGCCTTAGTTGCAGCAAATGAGCACTCTGGTCAGGGAGGCAATGATGTTGAGAGGAAGTATTAGAGGAAGTTTGAGAAAGAGAAATGAAGAAGAAACAAGAGGCAAGAAATAAAGGCAGGCATTGATGATTCATTTTCCCCATACTGAACATCTTTACAGCAGAGGAAGTAAATGGAGAATTCGGTGACAAGTGTTATAAGCGATAAAGAACTGATGATATGAGTGGATATTTATACACACACAATAATGCAGATAATGGGAATGGGAGCCAAGTTGAAAGGACTAAAGTAACTGGATATTTATCTTTATTTTTATTTATTATTTTTTGCGGTCTAAATCGAATTGGATTTCACCATATTGATTTGAAAGGACCGTCTGATATAATTAAATCCATTAAAAGGTGCTCATCGATCTTTCCATACACAGTTGTGTTACTGTTTTATTTGTTATGGGTTTGGGCCTCTTTTACTAATTCCATATTTACAAACAATGATTCTGTTACGAATTTTTGGGTAATAAATATTAATAAAATGCTACTAATATTAGCACATATTCCAGATGTAATGGCCAATCACTTGATAAATCGAAGTACTTTAATTTGGTCACCATTTCAATATCTTTAGGTAATCTTGTAGTAGCTTTTTTTTTTTTTTTTTCTTTTCTTTTTTGGATGGGTTGTGGCCTGGGCCATGGGGGTATTCAATGAATTGTGCTCCACAAATTCACATCTCATCCAACATTGTACGTTGCAAGCACATACATGCACAAGTCTAATGGAGTAGCTGTTGTTGTTATTCTACATTTTCACTTTCACATCTCAATCTGGAAAAGTAATAATAATTTATCAACGATTACTTTTTTATTTTTTGGTTAGGAGTTGGAATTCTATAGAGTCACACCTAAAATTTTTATTCCCAAGGGTGAAGGGTCTTATCCATGATAGTAGTTTGTCGCCAATTTTGGAGTTGCTTATTGATCTTCAATAGACTAGTCGAGGTTGGTCACATGTATTCTTTTGCTCCATTCCATTCTAATTGAGGTTGTACTTTTTGTTAATTTAATTGATAAGTCATTTTTATTACTTTTATTAATGGTTACATATTTTTAATTATCTTTTATAAAAGCAAAGTTGGAAAGACAACAACTTGAATTCATGTTCTTTTGGCATGTCATGTGCTAAGTTTTCTGAGAATTGTTTGTAGGAGACAAGCTTTTGTTCATGTTGTTCATGGCCTGGTGATTTATGAATTTTGGTTTTAATAACCAAAATTCATAAATCACATTCTACCAACACCTATTCAAGCTGGGCTTGTCTACCAAAAATGAGAAGTTTGAGGAACATCATA
Organism: Quercus gilva; assembly: GCA_023621385.1. Lineage (NCBI taxonomy): Eukaryota > Viridiplantae > Streptophyta > Magnoliopsida > Fagales > Fagaceae > Quercus > Quercus gilva. Next base: position 4,595,182 of record CM042475.1, on the reverse strand, counting down.
TATAAGAGCAATTTACGAAAACCTCACTTCATCAATGACAGGCAACGAATAAATAAATAAAATGGCTAAAATATTGTTTTTGAACCTAAGGTTCGTATAAATAAAGAATTTTTTTAATAGTTTAGAGATGAAAAAAAAAATTACAATAGTTTGGGAATTATAATTGAACTTTTAAAACTGAAAATTGACAAGTATAATATTTTTAATAGTTTAGTAGGAGTGAGAAATGAAAATTTTAAAGTTTAGAGAAGAAGAAAAAAATCCATGTAAAATTTAGGGATAAAAATAATGTTTTAGCCAAAAAAAATTTAATAGAATAGGAAATTTTCTTCTTATTAATCTTTTCATAATCCCATCAATAACTTCATTTTAAAAGAATAAATAGTGACTATAAGAAGATAATATTAGAAGTAACATGAGGATTAATCTTCTCTTCCCCTCTCCCTTGGACCAAAACTCGCTTACGAAACAATAGGGTAAAGTGGAAGACGCTACACAAAATTAATACAATTTTTAGTCATCAATCATAGACAAAATGAGTCAAATGCTATATTTCTATCTACAAGTTTCAGTGCGTTAATAATCTTGGCAGACAATATATTGACTAGGTTTAAGTAAAGACAAAAGTTTTGAGGATGTTGTAATCTTGCTTAATTTCTTGGTAAGTTCCTCCCTTGTCAATCTTCTTCCTCTCTCTTTGTCCTTATCCATAGATCATACTTTGCGTTTGGACGGACCAATGGATGGGCTGGAATTTGTCATCTTGAAGTGTAGAAGACGGAAATTTGAGTCCTAAGGCCTTTAATTTGATATAAACTCCAGCACCAATTTTCCAAATTCTTGTTAGGAAATAGTTACATGAGAATCAGAGGACCTTTCTAAATTCTTGTAAGCAAATAATTAGAAGAGAAGAATATTCAAACGAGGATGGTTCCTCATATTCTATGAGAGGACCTAGTCATGAATCAATGAATGTTATTGTATTCGCAATTAGGCATTTGAGTCAATGCAAAATTTGATACTGCGTAAACGGTCATTATCATTTGGTAAATGAAAGTAACGAATGTAGACTCTCTTCATTTTTTCTTTTCAATGAATGTAGACTCTAATTCTTGTTAGCAAATAATCACACGAGAAGAATATTCAAACAAAGATGGTTCCTCATATTCTATGAGAGGACCTAGTCGTGAATCAATGAATGTCTTTGTATTCGCAATTGGGCATTCGAGACAATGCCAAATAAAATATTTTTACAAAAGACTTGAACAAATCTTGTTTTTATTCGAGGTGATATTAGTGGCGACTTTTTTTTTTTTTTTTTTTTCCAAGTGACAAACACCATATCAACAAACCCTTTTAGTAATGAATTTGCATATTTAGTAATTAAAGGGGTTTGTTGTAGTTAGAGTTGAGATTTTTAGCACTAATGAAGCCTAAAACTTTTTAAGCCATACTCTTACACTCAATTATCATTTCAAGTAAGTTCTACTTTTGCAATTTGCTCACATTATCAAGATCATATAAGAGAGCAGCTAAATTTTCCTCCCATTTTGTTTGACTAGATTGAATGTCATTGATTAAGAAAAGTATTTAAAATTTGAAATCCACAATTTTCCACCAGGCTAAAGACCGTATTAACTAGCTTTTCTACAAGTCCTCTAGAAATCCTCATTTTTCTTGGTAAGTTTCCCTACTAATTTCCATACCTCCAATGACAACCTTCTTGCACTTTAGGAGATTCTTCCGTGGTCATAATCGGTTTGGAGGGACTATGAATGGACAGAGATTTGTCAAGTGTAGGAGATGGAAAATTGAGTCATGGGTAGTTAAAATTGTTAACCAATTTCCAAAACGTAGAGCTTTCAATGGAAAAGGGGCCCTCGTATTTAATGAGAGGACCTAATCAAAAGATTTAAAACAACGTTGTATTAATTTGAAGAATAGTTTTTGGTTCCAATGGTACAAAATCATAGAAATTCGGACACAAAGTGGAACTTGCTAGGAGGTAAGGTGCTTTATGGCCTGTTTGGATGTTTAAAAAATGAGGGGGAGTAGAGTAGAGGGAGGGAGAGTAATCTAATTCCCTTGTTTGGAAGTTTTTTAAGGAAAGAGGGGGAGGGGTTTGGAGGGATTTCAACTCCCTCTAGTCCCCCATTTTTAATTCCTCAAAATTGGAGAGATTTGGAGGGAGAGTAGAGTACATAAACTATTGACCAAGTAAATTACCTAATTTACCCTTATTATATTAACAAAATTACACAAGGAGAAGGGCTAATTACTCCCTTCCCCCTTACTAATTTTAAAAACATCCAAACAAGGTGGAGGGGAATCATTTTCCTCTACTCTCCTCTCCACTACTCCCCTCCCCTCTACTCCCCTCTACTCTCCTCCCTCTCTAAACTTGCAAACAAGCCATTAGTGTTTGTGAGAGATAGAATGCCCTTTTTTATTACCACTATTTTATGACTGAATTGTAGTAAAAAGTTGCAAGACCTATATCAATGTCTGTCATAAAATAAATTATTTGGTTATTAGTCATTTATTTTTAGCTATTGGGTTCTAGTTAGCTCAAACCTGTGGGTTCCAGTTAGTTTAATTAGTAAAGTCTATTGTAATTGAATAAGAGATCTGAAGTTTGATTCCTGTCTACACTAAAAATCAATTGGTGTGTCTTAGTCGGACATCATAGGTTGAAACTCAAAAAAAAAAAAAAAAAAAAAATCTTTATCCAAATCAAGTTTTTAAACACAACCATTACGAAATAATTACATGAGAATCAAAACATTAAAATGGAGATGGTCCCTCGTATTCTATTAGAGGACCTTTCCGAATTCTTGTTAGCAAATAATTACATGAGAAGAATATTCAAACGAAGATAGTTCCTCATATTTTATAAGAGGGCCAAGTCGTGAATCAATGAATGTAGTTGCATTTGCAATTTGAAATTTGAGACAATGCAAAAAAATTGGTGAAAATTTGGTGAAATTACCACATTAAAGGTAAAACATTTGGTAAATCGAAGTAATGAATGTAGACTCTTTTTTTTTTTTTCTTTTTTATTATAAATAATTTCAAAGTTACAGCAATCAAAAGTGAGAGATTTGAACTGTAGTTCTCCTAGTAAAGAAGATAAAGTTATACTATCGAGTTACAAAACTCTTGACAATGACAACAGGCATTAGGAATATCAAATAAAATGTTTTCTTAAATAAAATGATAGTAGTTCTCCTAGTAATGATTTTTTGAAAATTTAGTAATTAAAGGGGCTTGCTGTAGTTAGAGTCGAGATTTTTTGCACTAATGAAACCTAAATAGATTAAAAGCCATACTTTTACACACAATTATCATTTCACATAGGTTCCACTTTTGCAATTTGCTCACTTTGTCAAGATCATATGATAGAATTCAGAACACCTAAATTTGTTTGACTAGGTTGAATGTAATTGCTGTTCATCAACCAAAAAAAAAGGTTGAATGTAATCGCTTAATTAATAAAAGATTTTAAAATTTTAAAACGTAGCTAGCTAATGGAAAATACTTTTGCTACATGTGATAAATATATAATTATTCTAAAATTTTTTGTTTTAGATTTTATGATAATTTTAGGGTATTAACTTATATATTATACATTGATCATATATGAAGATGCATTACAAAATCTTATAATATAACCATTTTTATGATTTTTTTTCCTGGTAATTTGATAGTTACAGCGGGGAAGAGGTGGGAGGGATTAGAACCATGAATGTTATGGACATACCAGTAGATACATGCCAACCTATTGACCTACAAGCCTGCAACCATCTTTAAGATTTTTTATTTTAAAAAATTCTTCTGCTGCTGATGGTTTACCAAGACAACATGTTGATTAAGGAATCAGTATGTTTTATATCCCAGTAAACTACTCCATGCACCATAATTATTACTTAAATTACCTTATCTACCAAATTCCCATCTAAGGCAGGTTAAAAATGTTGAGGAACATCATACGTAAGCTATTATTTATGAAAATCTCAATCTAGCAAAAACAAACAACGTATTAAAAAAGAAGATCAGCCTAGAAAATTTCATCTTACTAATCTTTTAGCAATCTTATCATTTCATCTAAAAGGAATAAATGGTAAACTGTAAGAAGATGATATTGGAGGAACGTGAACAACACTACAAAAAAAAATACAAATTTTAGTCAACAAACAATAATAGAAAGAATGATTCAAATTCTATCTCTATCTACAAATTTCAGTGCCTTAATCTTGATAGATAATGCATAGACTTTAAAGACAGTATTACCTAGCTTTTCTGCAAGTCATCTTGACAAAAGTTTTTGTGAATGTAATGAAACCTCTCCTCAATTTTCTTGGTAAATTTCCACGTCAGTGTTAAGTCCTTCCAAATCAACTCCCAACAACTCCATTAACCATTTACAATCAATGGAAAAATAAATAAATAAATAAACCTTTTTTTCGTTGGCCAATCCACTTTTACCATCGTATGAAAATTCCAAGGGGGCTAGGACCCACCACTTGGACAATAAATCAATCATGTAACATATTATGGATTAATTGACCCGCAAGACCATCTGTTAAGTCAACACAATTTGTAAAATAACAAAACTACATCAATACATTTTATGAATTTTTCTATAAAAAAAAATTAAAAAAAAAAACCATTTTATGAATAATAAGTTGGTACCACGATAACTCCAATATTAATGAGTTGGCAAGCATATTACTACTGATCTACATATAAATTAATATATTTCATAAATAAATAAATTGGATATTATATTGCAATATTTGAATGGTTAATGTTTGGGGTAATTTTGATTTTACCCCATAATGTTTGGATTTAAGTCATTTTGTTATTATGTTGTGATGAGGTATCTTTTAAGTGTTAACCAAGTGACATTTGTTCATTCAAAATTACGTCGAGGTTATGGGGTCCAGTACTGTTGGGCTATTGATGGTCAAAATGTCATAGTGTTTGTGAGAACGGTCACAGCTGATTTCTTTTGATTCTGGCTTAGGGATAAAAAATAAAAAAAAATTCAGTAGTTTAGGGATAAAACTAATAAAATAAAAATTATAAAAAAAAAAAAAACCTTTTACTATAGTTTGGAAATTAAAAATGAACTTATAAAACTGAAAATTGACAAGTATAATATTTTTATTAGTTTCTTAGGAGTGACAAATGAACTTTTTAAATTTAGGGGTGAAAAATAAAATTCAAACAGAATTTAGGGACACAAATAATATTTTAGTCAAAAAAATTTTAATTGAATAGGAAGTTTTCTTCTTATTAATCTTTGGCTAATCTCATCATTAATTTCATTTTAAAAGAATAAATAGTGAGTGTAAGAAGATAATATTAGAAGTAACATACGATATGAGGATTAATCTCCTCTTCCCCTCTCTCTTGGACCAAAACTTACTTACGAGTTATGAGACAACAGAGTAAAGTGAAAAACACTACTCAAAAAGAATATAATTTTTGGTCATCAGTCATAGACAAAATGAGTCAAATGCTGTATCTCTATCTACAATTTTGAGTGCTTTAACAATATTGGCAGACTATATATCTGACTACGTTTATGTAAAGACAAAAGTTTGAGGATGTTGTAACCTTGCTTAATTTTCTTGGTAAGTGCCTCCCTTGGCATTCTTCTTCCTCTCTCTTTGTCCTTATCCATATATATATATATATATATATATACACTTGCGTTTGGAGGGACCAATGGATGGGCTTGAATTTGTCATCTTGAAGTGTAGGAGATGGAAATATGAGTCCTGAGACCTTTGATTTGATATATTTCCAAATTCTTGTTAGGAAATAATTATGCTGTGTTATAAGATCTTTGACTACGAAAGTAAGTATTAGGAATGTCAAAAAAAAAAATGTTTTTACAAAAAACTTAAACAATCTCATTTTTATTCGTAGTGATATTAGTGGCGACTTTTTTTTTAGGTGACAAACACCATATCAACAAACCCTTTTAGTAATGAATTTGCATATTTAGTAATTAAAGGGGTTTTCTGCTGTTAGAGTCGAGATTTTTTGCACTAATGAAGCCTAAAAAATTTTAAGACATACTTTCACACTCAATTATCATTTCACGTAGAGAAACGATATGTCTTTCACGTAATTGACGTAAGTTCTAATAGGCCAAAATGGCCAAATACCACTTATTTTTGAAATTTTTAGGAAAAAAATACTGTTTCGAAAATAAATAGGAAACTACCACTTTTTCAAGAACTCGAGTTTCAGAAACTCGAGTTCCTCTCAATTTTGCCACTGTGGCGCCGCTGCTGAGCTGGAATTTGTGCGATTAAAAAAAATTATGTGGTACTCGAGCTTGGTAAACTCGAGTTCCATGCAACACAATACTCGAATATACCAGGCTCGAGTACGTTTTATAAATAAAATGGAAAAAAAAAAATTTACACAGTACTCGAGTTTACCAAACTCGAGTATTGTGTAAATTTTTTTTTTTGTTTGGGGATAATCGACAAATAAACATAAAGATAAAAGTAAGTGGCTTTTTTTATGTTTTTATTTATTTAAACAGAAGCATTGTAAAATATAGAGATTTTAATTTCAAAATATGAATTTAATTTCTACATTAATTAAAATTGTTCATTGTTTTCTCATAAAAATTATTCACTATTTTCTGTATAAACTATTTATACGATTTTGCATAAAATTATTTTCTGTTTAGTATTATTTAAGAAATTGTTCACTCTGTTTTCTGCATAAATTATTTTCTGTTTACTGTTTAAAAAATTGTTCACTGTTTTCTCATAAAACACCTAGTGAAATCGTGTTTTCTAAATTTAAACACCAAATCTGAATGCTTTTTCATGTTTGAATTTCACAATAATCGAATATATTTTTTTGCATTCATAAAATCTGTTTTTTGCATTAATTAAAACTGAATCTCTTGAGCTTGAAAAGAAGAATTTGCTTGTTAAATTGTTTGATGCTAATGATCTTTTGAACAATGTGAAATCTGAGAATATGCTCTTGCTTGATAAAGTTAAAACTTTGGAACATGTTGCTGTTGGTTTGAATGAAAATTTGCCTGTTGAACTTAAGTCATATTTTGGAATGAGGTAGCTTGGAACTTAAGTCATACTATTTGTATTATGTGTTTGGCATTATTTGTGAAGACTTGGACACAACAAAAGAACAAAGACTTGGAATCATCTGTGCTTTCCCAACTTGTGTTTAGAGTTTAGTGCCTTGTTGGAAAGGGTTTCATAGTGAACACTAGTTCATGATATTATGAGTTTTGCATTATTTGTGAAGATCCACTCTCAAGAAGAGGCTAGAAACTTTGGTTTCAATTGTGCTTTCATGGAAAATGTTTCGTAGTAATGACTAGGTCATAGCATTGTTGTTATGAGCTTTGCATTATTTGAGAATAAATAAACTCAAGAAGGTGCCAAAGACTTTCTTGTTAATGGTTTGGAGTTTTGCATTATTTGAGAAGACGCACCCTTAAGAAGAGACTGAAAACTTTGGTTTCATGAATAGTGCTTTCAAAGAAAATGTTTCATAGTGACGACTAGCCCATAGCATTGGTGTTTTCCTATTTCATATGTAATACGTTCCTATAAAATGTTTCGTAGTGATGACTAGTGATCGTTTCTTTTGTATTATTTGAGGAGACCTAGACTCAACAAAAGGCCAAAGACCTATCCAGTACTTTCTTTGAAACTATTTCATAGTAAATACTAATCTAGCTATATCACTAATATTATAAACTTTGTATTATTTGAGATAACCTAGACCATGACAGTTGCAGACTTCATGTGATCATGTCCACCATATCTTTTTACCCACTACTATGAAAGTTCTTTTTAGGCTAAAATTGAAAACTGACCCTCTAACTTTCTTCAAATTTTATTTCATTCCTCTAACTTTGCTTTCATTTATTTCAATCCTCTAAGTTTCAAATTTATTCAATTAAGGCCTTTCCATTAACTTTTATTAATTTTTTTGAAAAAAAAAATCTACAAAATATTTTTCAATCATTAATTGAATTTTTTTAATTTAAAAAATTTGTAGAAAAATTTATAAAATTGTAAAATTAACCAAAACATATAACAAAAGTTGATGAAAAAACCTTAATTGAATAAATTTGAAAGTTGGAGGATTGAAATGAACAAAAGCAAAGTTAGAGGACTAAAATGAAATCTGAAGAAACTTAGAGGGTCAATTTTGCATTTTACCCTTCTTTTTATTATTTTTTTCCTAAAATAAAAAATAATAATAATAATTCAATTTCATTTAGGGAAAAAAATGGAACGCACCATGATATTCCCTCTCATATTTGATAGTCCCCACCTATAAGACTCACAAGTTGTAAGAGGAACACACCATGACACATAATTTATTTTTCTTAGTTGTGTTTGTAACTCTCATATGTTCATTTTTACTGAAATAGTGAAAGTCACAATGCTCATAGCAAATTCCGTCACATGCTTCCTGATCTATATAGGTTTTTCCTTTTGTAAACTTTATGAGATCAAATATTTAAGTCATTGAAATGCTTCCACATGATACTACAAAATCTGCTCAAATTTTAAAAGTAGACATTAGAAAAACTTAAATTTAGAAACATAGTTAGTAATTTTGTACATAAAAAAGCAAGAAAAATAAAATCAAAAAAATAAAGTTACAATATAAAATTTAAATATGATATTAAATGATGTTTGAATTTATAAAAAATAAAAAAATAAAAAAACTCAAATAAAATTGTTGCCTTAGACCTCAAATTGTCTTGGGAAAACCCTAGACTTTACTATATTGTCTTTACAAACTAACGTATCTCCAGTCACCAGAAAGAAATATATATCTAAATAGTCATTATTTGTGTTTTTCAAATCCACTAATCACACTTATTATCACATTAATTTGTAATGTTTATGTAGTAAAATGCATAATATTTTTAATATTTTCCAAAGAAAAGAGAAATCCCAAAAACCCAACGTAAAAATCATGATGTGTTAGATATTATATAGTGTAAGAAATACACCATTTAGATTGCACAAGACCATCCTACATAGGAGAAAGTGTATCATTCACAGGGGCAGAGCTATGTTGAAGGGTGGGGGGGCCCCACAAAAATTTTGAAATTTTTATATATTAAGTGTTCTTCATGGGAAAACTGTTTTAAGTGTAAAAAGATATGGTGGACATGATCACATGAAGTCTGCAACTGTCATGGTCTAGGTTATCTCAAATAATACAAAGTTTATAATATTAGTGATATAGCTAGATTAGTATTTACTATGAAATAGTTTCAAAGAAAGTACTGGATAGGTCTTTGGCCTTTTGTTGAGTCTAGGTCTCCTCAAATAATACAAAAGAAACGATCACTAGTCATCACTACGAAACATTTTATAGGAACGTATTACATGTGAAATAGGAAAACACCAATGCTATGGGCTAGTCGTCACTATGAAACATTTTCTTTGAAAGCACTATTCATGAAACCAAAGTTTTCAGTCTCTTCTTAAGGGTGCGTCTTCTCAAATAATGCAAAACTCCAAACCATTAACAAGAAAGTCTTTGGCACCTTCTTGAGTTTATTTATTCTCAAATAATGCAAAGCTCATAACAACAATGCTATGACCTAGTCATTACTACAAAACATTTTCCATGAAAGCACAATTGAAACCAAAGTTTCTAGCCTCTTCTTGAGAGTGGATCTTCACAAATAATGCAAAACTCATAATATCATGAACTAGTGTTCACTATGAAACCCTTTCCAACAAGGCACTAAACTCTAAACACAAGTTGGGAAAGCACAAATGATTCCAAGTCTTTGTTCTTTTGTTGTGTCCAAGTCTTCACAAATAATGCCAAACACATAATACAAATAGTATGACTTAAGTTCCAAGCTACCTCATTCCAAAATATGACTTAAGTTCAACAGGCAAATTTTCATTCAAACCAACAGCAACATGTTCCAAAGTTTTAACTTTATCAAGCAAGAGCATATTCTCAGATTTCACATTGTTCAAAAGATCATTAGCATCAAACAATTTAACAAGCAAATTCTTCTTTTCAAGCTCAAGAGATTCAGTTTTAATTAATGCAAAAAACAGATTTTATGAATGCAAAAAAATATATTCGATTATTGTGAAATTCAAACATGAAAAAGCATTCAGATTTGGTGTTTAAATTTAGAAAACACGATTTCACTAGGTGTTTTATGAGAAAACAGTGAACAATTTTTTAAACAGTAAACAGAAAATAATTTATACAGAAAAGAGAGTGAACAATTTCTTAAATAATGCTAAACAGAAAATAATTTTACGCAAAATTGTATAAATAGTTTATACAGAAAATAGTGAATAATTTTTATGAGAAAACAATGAACAATTTTAATTAATGTAGAAATTAAATTCATATTTTGAAATTAAAATCTCTATATTTTACAATGCTTCTGTTTAAATAAATAAAAACATAAAAAAAGCCACTTACTTTTATCTTTATGTTTATTTGTCGATTATCCCCAAACAAAAAAAAAAAAAAATTACACAGTACTCGAGTTTGGTAAACTCGAGTACTGTGTAAATTTTTTTTTTCCATTTTATTTATAAAACGTACTCGAGCCTGGTATACTCGAGTATTGTGTTGCATGGAACTCGAGTTTACCAGGCTCGAGTACCACATAATTTTTTTTAATCACACAAATTCCAGCTCAGCAGCGCCACAGTGGCAAAATTGAGAGGAACTCGAGTTTCTGAAACTCGAGTTCTTGAAAAAGTGGTAGTTTCCTATTTATTTTCGAAACAATGTTTTTTTCCTAAAAATTTCAAATATAAGTGGTATTTGGCCATTTTGGCGGGATATAATATATATAGTATAGCCCCTTGGTGCTCTGAATTAAAAAGTACTCAACTTAAATAAAAACCAAAACCAATGAATACTGTGATAATGATGACATTTTAGTGTTAACTGTTAAGTCAGTCCAAATCAACTCCCAACAACTCCCATTAACCTAATTATAAAAAGAAAAAAAAAGCAAGTCCCATTAAACAAATTATAATCTATTGGCTAAAAAGCCTTTTTCTCGTTGAATTATCCACTTTCAACTTCTAACTGAAATTTCCAAGTCCAAATCAACTGCCAACAACTCCCATTAACCTAATTATAAAAAGAAAAAAAGCAAGTCACATTAAACAAATTATAATCTGTTGGCTAAAAAGCCTTTTTCTCGTTGAACTATCCACTTTCAACTTCTAACAGAAATTTCCAAGAAGGGTAGGAGTAGGACTCACCACTTAGGACAATATGAATAAATATATCAATCGTGTAGAGTCTGCGAAGGCAATTGCTTGTAATTTAATATTTATAGGGAGATAATTGTCCCGCAAGACCATATCTCAATGCAACACAATTGTTATTAGTGGGAGAACAAGTCCATATGGTCCATATCAATACATTTTCTGAATATTGAGTTGGTACCACCATATTTCCACTACTAATAAGTTGGTACAATCCACTATAGCTTGATATTTTATTCGGTACATTTTAGAAGAGTATTAGTACCGATTTAATGTTCCGTTTGGTACATATCACCTATTCGTCTAAACAACTACAATATTTACTTCCTTAGTTAATACTATCACATTCTCAATTAGCTTAACTAATAAAACCTTTGATGGTTTAATAAGAGATCTGGAGGTTAATCTCCACCTACACCAAAAACCAATTTGTTTTTTGATCTGATGATAAAAAATTATCATTAAGAGCGGATGCCATAGGTCGAAGTATAATATTCTTTTTAACTTTTTTATAAGCCATTCCTTGCAACATATTCATGAGCTTTTATCATCTTAAATTAGCAGATCACACTTGTTCTGTGTGTTTAGATTAGGGGTGGCAAAATTGGGTACGACCCACTAACCCAACACGACATGAATCAAAATTAGTAGGTTATGGGTTGAGGCTTAATGGATTCGTGTCATATTCCGGTTGACACGACTAACCTATTTAATAAATGGGTTGGGTTAGTGTTCAACTTATGAAACTCGTTTGACTCGTTTGACCCGTTTAATTAAATGTCATTTTACTAATATACCCTTCATACACTAGATATATAAACTTATTAGTTGTTGTGGTTTACTTTCTTTGACATAATGTGATTAATTATTTGTGATATTGAGATATGCTTTTGTGCAGGCCTCGAAACGTGGCTACTGGGCTAGGACTCGCTTGGGCCCACAATCTATTTGTATCGTGGGCTTGAATTTCCTACACTGGGTGGTTCTTGTGCTGAGACTGATCGAGAACTCCTATTCCTTTTTCCTTCTCCCTCTCTCTCTCTCTCTCTCTTTCTCCCAGTTTTTCAACAACCCCTACCTTCCCACAAGATCCTTGTATTTATAGTGAGATGCTAGTGGGGTAGTGATGATTAGCTAGTCGCTAGTGCATTTGGAGGTCCAATACAGATGATGATAAGTGGGCGTTCAGGTGAGAGTGGCCTTGGAAATAGTTCCCATTCTCTGACGCTAGGCGGATACAACTCCTGGCCGTCAATGCTCGGTCATAGATTTACCGGGCACAATAGAACTTCCTCGGGAAGTATCCTCGGGGGATGACGCAGCCTCGGGAAGCACGTGTGAGCCGCTAAGACCAAAATGCCCTCAGCCGAGCGTGCCAAGAAGGTAGAGCCTTAGTGGGCCTTAGTGATCCAACGGGCCCAGGGAGTTTGGTGCCGTACAGCTTTAGTTTTAAATGATTATTGGTGATGCAGTTACTTATTAATTATGAATTTTATAATTAAAATATTTATTTGTTTGTTTTTTCATAAATTTTTTTTTTTCATTTTGATAAAATCTAATAAACAAGTCGACACAACTAACTTGTTTAATAAATGGGTCGTGTTAGGGTTGAGAAATATTGACTCGTTTAATAAATATGTCGAGTTAGTGTTGACTTATATAGTCGGATACTCATGAGTTGACACGACACAAACCCGACACGCAAACTAAAATTGCCACCCCTGGTTTAGATGAGCATAGTTTTCAATAATTTATTCAATTTATAGTTCTCCTTAACAATTATTAAATACTATTTTATTCTCTTTTCAATTAAAGTTAAATCGTATACAAATTATCACACAATCATACTAAATCGGTACCTGCAAATCAATAAACTATTGGCAAGTGATTTTTTTTTTTTTTTTTTTCCTATCAAAAAAGTGCATTGTAGCTTATAATTGAATATTTTATACTATTTTTAACAAATAACTTCAATCACTCGTTAAAAATACCCCTCTTTTAAGATAAAAAAAAATGGGATCAAGCTGAATTAATTTTTCGGTTTGATCTTCATGAAAACATCCATTTGGGGGCTGTTGATCAACTAATTAAATGGTCGGTAGAGCAATAGAGCTAACACCATCTGAATATCTAGTAAATTCAAGAATTGCTCATACATTTTTTTAATATAGTAAATGCTAAGATTTGCAGTTCTCTGATCAAACTTAATTATGTTACTACTAGAGAACCTACTAAGAGTAGAAATAACATGTCAATAAGTGATTTTGGCTTGGCAAAATATATTTTTAATTTTTTTTGCGTTATGCTTCACTGAAAGGGTTTTTTTTTTTTTTTTTTTTTTTTTTCCACCCATGAATTCCACAAAATAATAATAATAATCAACAAAAAAATAGTTATTCAATCATCTAATGTTCTTTCAATATATGTGTCTATCTTTTTTTTGATGAACCAATATATATGTCTATCAACACTATCACTATCCCTCCTTGTTCATGAATTTCTTGTCGTTCTTGTACATTTCTTTCAGGTACTCCCTAAACCTGTCCAAATCCAATGTAACATTTTGTTCCTTCAAGTACACATTCATGAGAGACCAATCTGTTCCTCTAAAAGCAACTGGGTCTCTTAATACCAAGTCATCCTTGCTATACTTCTCTATCAAGCTACTCTCCTCAGTTTCGATCCTATACTCCATGTACTCTGACCCCACATTCCTAGCCAATCTCGCATAGCAAACCTCCGCCGCCCATTCAGTCCCAAGCGGCACCACTTGCATGAACACCGAGCCGGGCCGGAGAAAAACTGTATGTGTAAGGGCAGCACCATGTATACCAATCATTGCATGACCAGAATGTATCAATTTATAAGCTTTGTGCATAGGGGTCATAGGTGTTGGCCCAAAAATAATCACATTAAAACCAATCTTCTCGGCTTCAAATTTTACTTCATTTTGGTTCAAGAGTACACGACCAGCACCACCATTACGACTAATCAACACAAGAATTGGCCTAGATTTAGAAGGATTAAATTTAAAGGGATGGTTTTGCTTTTGGTTTTGGTTTTGGCCATAGGCTTTGTCAATTAAGGCATGGAAATGGGTGAAAGTTTTTGAGTTTGGTATTAATTTTGGGTTTATAGTGACCAAATCATGTGATATAATACCTACATTGACAGAAGGGAAACAATGGGTAGTAGTATCATTATCAAGGTTTATAATAGGGTATTTATTGAAAGTACGCAATATTTCAGTGTACTTACTAACCCACCAATCACGAGCCTTAGATATCACAAGTACAACATCTTGATCAGGGAAGATTGAATTGGCAGTGATGAAGAGGGGGATGAAGCCTTAAAGTCATGGAAGATGTTTCCAGTGAGTCCACCAGCACTGAATACTATGGCTGGGGCCTCGTGTTGGATTTCACAGTTTGGGATTATTGGGCTTGAAATGAGGGTGACCTCTTTGATTCTGGACATTATGTGAGTCTCCCATTTTCGTGGATAGGGCCTGACTTTTTCTACGGTGGGCTTTTGTGGGGTCAAGATTTTGGGGTCCATTACAAAGAATGTTGAGCTAGTAGGGTCCAGTACTGTTGGGCCACTGATTGTACAGAAGTCATAATTTTTGTGAGATCGGTCACAGCTGATATATTTTGCTTCTGGCTTCCTAATTGATTTGGATACTAAACTTTTCATATCTGCAACCATAAAGAATTTGAAAGAAATTTAGCCTCAACAATAAGCTTGAAGCTTCAAGATTATTTCAAATTGAAGCAATTGTTTTTTTATGCATATAGGAAATTTTAACAAAATTAATTACATAGAAAAAAAAAAAAAAAAAGAGTAATATTGATGATTGTTTGCTTTATTTAAATTATATCTACACTAATAAGAATTAGTTAGTTGGATTTTTTGCTACAAGAAAAATAAAAATTGTTATTTAGTAGTATAAAGGCAGCTATGGCTTCATAAACATTTTGTTCCTTCTGACTGTGGAATCAAGCTTTAACAATTAAGTTTGTCAGTAATATGCCCTATGCTTAATATACACGGTTGATTTACTTCCTGACAATTTAAAGTTTTAGAATTGATGGTTCAATAGATAAATCCAAAATGCTTTCTTTTTTTTTTCTTTTTCTTTTTTGGGTGCTTTTGCGAAGAAGGTAAGTACTTAATGACAATACTCTTTATATGAGAACTGAATGTAGCAAGGGCATTGGCAGAACAGTAACAACTATCATCATTTAATAAATCAATTGGTAAAATCTCTAATAGTTGAATAAAAAATTTGGAGTTCAATCTCTGCTTATACTAAAAACTGATTGATGTCTTGTTCTGATAATAAAGAGCTATCATCAAAAACGAATACCATAGGTTGAAACTCTTTATAAATAAATCATTACTTTGAGAATTAGTAGTTATGATTCTTCAAATAATAACAAGAGATTTGGGCACCAAAAATTTATTAGTGTCTTAAAATAATAATGTATGTCAAATTATTCAAAGTACCTAATTTATTATATGTCTTACTTTCACTTAAGGGTTTTTTCGTGGACTTGTTTTAATAATGTGAAACACAGAGGCAATTACTAATGCTTATGCCAAAGCTAAGAGAATGCAACTTATTGATAAGACACACCCTTATGTAAGAGGGAAATCTCAACATATCGTGCATCTATAGAATAATTTCTCATAATATACAAAAGAATAAGAAACTGTTAGAAGGGAAAAAAAAAATTTTAGAACTTAGAAGAGTAAATCACAGTGAAGGTCCCTCCAGAAAGGAAATTCTTATAAATTTATTGTCTATCAAATTGTTTAGCTATTGCGCTCATGTGGACCAACAACAATTTTAGTCATAAGCAAATTTTTGAGAGAGTTTTCATTTATGCTGTCCGCTCTTGATGATAATTATTTATCATCAAACTAAGACACTAATTAGTTTTTTGTGTAGCAGAGATTGAATCCTAGATCTTTTATACAATTATCAGAGACTTTACTGATTGAGCTAACTAGAACCTACAGTCATAAGCAAATTAAGTCAGTGTATCAAAGTTTATAAATTTCAATCCTATCCTATCTATAAAAGGAAAAACAAAATCATTCTTTAAAAAACGAAGAGAACAAAGAAGGATTTTGTAACGCATACCTTGACTAATCTTGGTTGAATGAGAAATGTTCATTCTCAACATGGGCCATAAATAAAACTGAAACACCAAGAATATCACTAACATTGAGAGGCATGTTGAATCTCTATTCTTCATATCGATCTCTATTCCAAGCCTTATTGGTATATAATTTGAACTTTCATATATACCAAAAAACGAGTCAGACTCTAATATTCAAGGTTTTCTGTTTAATCATATTTTTCCGGCTATCAAGAATAAGCATCCCCCACCTTGCTGGTTTCAAAGCTCCTATCATTGATAGTTGATGATCTTCTATATTCAGTGAATTCCACTTAACTCAAGTGACGAGTGGTGAGTACATAAAAAATAGGGTATGCGTATATTAAATGGGTTCTAATTAACTCAATCAATAATTAAACTTTCTTATTATCAAAAAGAAGATTTATAATTGCATCTCACCTACACAACAAAATAGAGCAAACATTATAGATTTCAATTCTATCATATCTATAAACAAAATTACCTATGAAATAATTAGAGATATGTAAACAATATATAGATTGGAGTCATACGTAATAGAACTGAGAGAAAAATCTGTACCTGATTAAAAATTTCAGGAATGTGAAGAGCAAAGAATAACTATAGCAGTTGTTAGATCTTTGGCTCAGTTGCTCTTATTTCTTGAATGAAAACTTTCTATGGACATTGGGATGTGATTCAATAGAGACAGCTAAAATTATATTTGAAATGCATTTAAGTAAAGAAAGCACACCTACCAAATAAAAATTTTCTTGATGAATCGTATGTTTTTGAAAAGTCAAAAATAATTTGCCATTTATAGTATAACGTAAATCATGCATGGGTTTTTGTTATAAAAAATAAATAAATAAATAAATCATGCTTGGGTTATAGGGTTAACACTTGACAGCAGTCAGCAGCCGCTCAAGTCTTTTTTTTTTTTTTTTTTTTTGAATTATTTAAAACTATCATTAAGAAAAAGAATTATCTAATAACATTGGGGACGGTTTCAGTTAGCTCAACTAGTAAAGTTTTTTATCGTCGAATAAAAAATTTGGGGTTTGAATGTTTGATCTCTACCTATAGTTACACCAAAATTTAATTGATGTCTTAACCAAATGACAAAGAGAAATTATCATGGAACGAACATTATAGGTTTAAAATGTTATTTTATGCATTAAAAAAACAATAATAACAAAGGACCAAAAAAATCACTCTTTTCACACTTGTAATTAGAACAATATCACTTTAACTGTACCACTAATTTCACTTTTAGTAACACTAATCTAAATATTCCATCTTAACAATTATGAAAAAAAAAATGTACCTACGATTATTATTATCTAAAAGGTGACAAAAGAGTGTTGGGTGAACTTGGGGTCCGTGGAGTGGATTGGTTTGAAAATAACAGGTGCATCACTAGCTGTTCTAAGCCCTTATTATGTATCATAAGTATCTAAGTCCTAAGATGAAGTTTGAGTAATGACTCATGAGGTTAGGTTATAATATAGGGCTGAAAGAATTTTTTTTTTTTTTTTTTTTTTAAGAAAGAAAAAAAAAGTTAAATTACAAATTATACCATATAATTGAGCCTAAAATTCAATTCAGTCATGTAATTTTAATTTTATTCATCAATTCAATCCTTTAACTTTTAATTTTATTCAATTCAATCATTTCATCCACATCCAGTAGAGCGATTTCCATTTAGTGTCCCAAAACAACATCTTTTTGACATGTTCAAATTTTTAAATTTTTTTTTAAAAAGATAAAAATAAAAGTTGAAAATTTTGTTAACTTTTTTTTAATAAAAAAAATGAAAAGAACATAAATAAAATAAAAAAAGGGTTGGCTTGCCTCTTGTTAACGCTCCATTTGTTTAGACATTATTATTTTCTAAAAAATTGGTCATTTTTCAAAATGAATTTTTTGGAAAACTTTCTCATTAATTTTCCTATAATTGGTAGTATTCTTAGAAAAACTATCTCATTTTCCTATATATGGTAGTGTCCTTAAAAATTGTTAGGTTCTAAGACTTTAGGAACTAATGTATTAGAACTTCAATTTGTACTATGTTGGCAAACTATGATCAAAACATTGAGTCTAGGTTTAAGCTTGCTCAAAGTATATTTATTTGTAAAATTGGAATCGAGTGATTGCAGAATTTATTGAATTAAATCTGCAAAGCTCGATCAATCGAAAATTAGACTCGATTGGTCGAACTACGTGCAGATTTATTTTTCTGCAGAATTCCAATTCAGCCTAAACTCTACTAAACGTATTGAGTTTCAAGTAAAACACTCCTATATATATATAGGAAACCCGAAAACTTTTTTATATGTTTTTTTTTTTAGAGAAATTAGAGTGCATCTTGTGCCTCTTTTGTAGATCTAGGGTTTTGTACCCAAAAGCTCTCTAAGGTTGCTCTTTATGCTGTGTGTGTGAATCTTTTGTGAGATCTAGAGGTATTTGTCTTCACACATACTTAGGGTTATCAAGAATCAAGACTATGTCAAGAACTTGGTGATCGTTTCAGTTATAGATTCAAAAGCTTAAAGATATACAAGCGAGAGTGCTTGTACTTGCTGGGAATCCAAGAAAGAAGTAGTCCATGAATTCGAATCTGTCACATGGTCGTGATAGTAAGTTTCCTACTCGAGGTAGCAATAGAATGTTAGTGGTCTAAGTCGTTATTGTGTAAACTTTAATTCTTTCATAGTGGATTCAATTTTACCTTGAGGATAGTTAGGTTAAATCATCCCCAGGTTTTTTACTGGTTTAGTTTTTCTGGGTCATCATATCTTTGTGTTCTTTATTTTTCACACTTTACATTGATATGATATATTTGTGTTAACCTAGATCTGATAATTTAACTAAGTAATCACTTAGCTAATTAACTAGGTTAATCTGGTTGTGTTTTAAGGGGTCTAAAAACAAACAAAAATGAAATAGAGTTGTTTTCAATAGTTTCCATATTACTTCTTAACTTTTTTTATTTAGCATGGTATGAAATAGAGTTTTTTTTTTCCGGGAAAATTTTAGGGAAAAACAAATATAAGTTATATTTTTAATAGAATTTTCCATTAACCAAAGATGTTTTCTTTGATATATTTTTTCTGATGCTACTAAAAACAAAAAAACAAAAAAAAAAAAAAATCACAGAAGGTTTTCTATCAAAGCAAATGGAGCATTACGTATTAACAAGATATCCCCTTTGCCATTGTCAGGAAGAGTAGTTCAAACTTCTCGCAAGGTACTTTATCGTACATTGCTTAAACTAGGGTTGGATCGCTACCTTGCTTATTCCTCCACTTTGTATGACAGCACTTCCCTTCATCCAAAAAGCTCTGGCTAGCAGGTACACTCCCACAGGGCATGTACCATAGATTTGAGTTGGAGGCTACAAATCACATTGTTCATCACTTCACACTTGCCTAGAGTGCAATTAAAGTATGGAATAAAATAAAATCATTATGATTCTATCGAAATTAATAGATTTTGTATCTTGTTTTAATTAGTAGGCAAACTTCAATCACAACTTATTACCTCTTTTTGATTTGGTCCTATACTCCTATCACAAAATGATCCCACAACACTTTTCAGTTTCCATATTTAAATATTGAGGAATATGTTTTTTTTTTTTTTTTTTGATGAGGGATCTTTAGATGGAACCTTAATTGTGTGTGCAAAATGAAAATATTGTTTGGATATGTTTTGAAAAGGTAGAAAATCGTGTATGATTATTCTAAAAGCCATTACTTTGTGCTTTCACTGAGTTACAGTCAAAATTGTCAATCTGAATATTCATGATATCTATTGAAATCTATGCTTATTTCATTTTATTTTTTTGATTGTATCTCATATATGTTTCATGTTTTGCTAATGAAAGACAACACACATATATATAGAGAGAGAGAAAGAGAGAGCTTGCTTATTTTCACACTAAAAAGGAGCATATAGTATTTTAAAACCTCTTCTTTTTTCTTTTTTTTCTTTTCTTTTAAGATAGATGGATAGTAGGGGAATGGGCGGTCAGATTCCAACCATAAACAAGAAGTACCACAAAAACGAACACCCTTGCTAAATAACTATAATATACAAAGAATTTCGTTAGTTGCCTGGTTCGGAAAGAATAT
This sequence comes from Quercus gilva, assembly GCA_023621385.1. Taxonomy (NCBI): domain Eukaryota; kingdom Viridiplantae; phylum Streptophyta; class Magnoliopsida; order Fagales; family Fagaceae; genus Quercus; species Quercus gilva. The sequence continues at coordinate 4,574,605 of CM042475.1, read as the reverse complement.
ATAAAACTAGCATCTCGAGTTTTTTAAACTCGAGATCCAAATAAAAATCGAGCTTCTTAAACTCGTTTTTGGGGTTCCTCATTTGCTGATCTGGACAGAGTTGTCCACGTGGAAATCTTGACGAACTCGAGTTTCTAAAACTCGAGTTCTGTTTAACGTTTTATATTAACCAAGTTTCAGAAACAGTCTTTATACAATCACTCTCACTCCCAAACTTTCAAACTTTCAAAATCCCACTCACTCTCACTCCGAAATCAGCTACCCTGTGCTCTCAGTCTCCACGGGCTCTCTTCTGCTCTGTTTATTTTCGTCGTTCTTCATCTCGCTGCCGCTGCCGTCGTGATTCATCTCGCTTTCGTCGTGATTCATCTCGCTTGCTAGGTAGTTCTCCGTTCCTCCTTTGCTGAATTTATGTTATAGAATTAGGCTTTTTGCATGGTGGGTTACACATTGTTAGAAATGTAAATGTTAGAACTTATTTTGACTGAAGGAGTTGTTGCTGCTGTTGTTTTTGTTTCTGGGTTGTGGATTTACTTGGGTTTTCAGTTGATTTTGATACATGCCCATTTGGGTTTTGTTTAAAATTGGTTTATAGTAATTTTTTGTTATAGCCAATGGTTCATAGACTCCATTGGCTAATCCTAAACGGACCATAAATTAGATATTTGTTGATAAGTAAGATTGTTAGTAAAACCATATAATAATTCATAGACTCCATTAGTAAAACCATAAAATTATAGCCAATGGTTCATAGATATTTGTTCATAAACATTATTGCTAAAATTTTGGTCCAATATCTTTAATTCTTAATTCAGTGGTTCAGTCGGATGATAATGCCAAGTCAAAAAGTGACAAGGATGATAATGCTTCTGGGGCAGAAAAGCCTGCTTCAAACTTGGAGGAAACAGGTTACCAATTTTTATTAACCAATAAATTATGTACTTGTTTTCATTTCCTGTCCAAATTTTTATTTTATAATATTTTATCACTTCAATTATGGTATTTTATCTTCATCTTGTTATTTAATTTCTTATATTCTAAGGGAAGCTTTTGAACAAAATGCAGAGAAACCTGTGGAAGCCAGAAAAGCAGGAACACTTTCTAGTAATCTAGCAAATAAAGAGGGTTCTTCAGAAAAGAAAAAGTACTTAATCTTCCATTTCTACTCTATATTTTCCCCATCTCTTGTTTGAAAAAATTTGTAATATACTATGTTTGTTGTGTTCTGAAGGGCTGCGAGGATACTTTCTAGTAATCTGGCAAATAAAGAGGGTTCTTCGGAAAAGCAAGAGTACCTAATCTTCCATTTCTAGTCTATATTTGTCCCTTCTATTGTTTGAAAAACTTTGTAATATACTGTGTTTGTTGTGTTCTGAAGGGTTGCTAGGACACTTTCTAGTAATATGGCAAACAAAGAGGGTTCTTCGCAAAAGCAAAAGTACTTAATCTTCCATTTCTAGTCTATATTTTCCCCTTCTCTTGTTTGAATTACTTTGTAATATACTATGTTTGTTGTGTTTTGAAGGGTTGCTAGGACTGTCGTATTTGGTGGTCTTCTTGATGCTGATATGGCAGAAGATGTTCACAGACGAGCCAGAGAGGTTGGCAGTGTTGTTAGTGTAACTTATCCTCTTCCAAAAGAAGAGCTTGAACAACATGGTATGGGAGATTTTTCCAATTTGTTATTTATTCAGTGCAATAATGAATTCATTTTCTTGCTTATTTTTTAGGCTTGGGTTAAAATAATTGGATCCACATTGGGTTTCTTAGAATATACTGTATAACTGTATATATCTCATGTAGGATGTACTATGCAATTTTCATTGTAAGTTATTGGTTCTGCATTTCCATAATACTTAAACAAGCTGCAACAAGGAACTTATGAAGGGCTAGAAGGTTTATCCAAGTGACTGCATTTTTCATGTCTTTGCTTTAAGTCAATTACAAAGTACGGAATATAAGAGGTTTAACTTGATTTGCAACTGAATCAAAATGCAGCTGGTTTTCTACTTATGTTTAAAAAAATGCAGTCATACTTCTACAGATTCTTTCCTGTGATCATTCAGAGGTGTGTCATTGAAAAAGCAATAACATCTGTTCTTTTGCTACTGAAAGAACATGGAGTTAAATTTTCCAGCTTTGATGACTTTCAATTACAAGATGTGCACTTGCATTTGAAGTAATCACTCCTCATATGCATCACTGGAATATATGTTCGCCATTTTATTTTATTTAGATTACTGACATAATTTTTGTCATTGGTTCTGATAATTACCCATTTTGTTTAGTCCAAAATTTATTCAATTTATATTTTTCATCTTTTCTAATAAAATTAATTTTATACATGCATGGTTGATTACATAGGCCTTATTTGAAAGGCCAAACAATTTTTTCCCCAGTTGAATGTTCCAAGCAAACAAAAATCTTGTATTTGAACTTTGAATTTGTCGGTTTTAGATGTTGAATTGGTCAAGCCATGTGACATTTTTCCAGGTCTTGTGCAAGACGGATGCAAAATGGATGTTTCAGCTGTGCTTTATACTAGTGTTAAATCAGCAAATGCTTCTGTTGCTATGCTCCACCAGAAAAAGATAAAAGGGGGAGTTGTTTAGGCATGTCAGCTGGGTGGGGAGGTAAAGTAGCTTTACTAGAATTCTGATGTTGCTTAGATGATGCAAATGAAATGTTTCTCATTGTGATAACTGATTAAAGTAATTCAATTGGTTTATATTTTAATTATTAGGCTCATCGTTTGAATAGGAGTTAGTAAGATGAGTTTGGCTTGTTGTATATTATTGAGGTATATGTTGTATAATAAAATTCTGCTTTCTTTTAAGGACACTTTTTTTTTTGGTTACTTATAGTCCTTGTTCTTCTTTATTTTTGGGTAAATCTCTCAATATTAAAAATTAATTATTATTTTCGCTTAAGTAGAGCATTAAGAGTATAATTTGGTTGGGTAGGCATGGACTGTAGCTACGCGTTTGGTTGGCTTCCAATGTGATATTAGTAGGAGGTTGGTAATCCTATACAGATGAGATCGGAAGCAATTATTAGCCATGTTTAAGTTTTGCTGTTATGATGTTTCTCTACCTTCCATAGAAGTATATTGGATGGGGATTCACTTTTGTACAAAATAGCAATTTTTGTTCGTCACATTCTACATGTTTGTCAGCTTGTATTGTAGATCTAGTCTGGGAAAGAAATAAATGCACTCTTCATACTATGATCTGTGCCCTCTTTCTCCACTCTTGAAAGCAAACTGTACTTGGTATTTAGATCTTTTTTGGTTTAAATCCTTTATTTCTTTGGTTGTTAAATTAAAGGATGATAGCTATACATCTTAATGAAGCAATTGCTGTTGATTTCATAGGACAACAAGATGGCAAAAACGTGGAAGGTGACAGTAGCAGTGAGGATTTGGAGGGGGAGGAGGAACATATTGGTAAAGAATCCCAACAGACTGATGACATTGATAGTGCTTCAGATGACTTAAATATAACAGAGAAAGAAGACGTCCCTGGGGAAATTGATTTTAACAAGGAAGCAGATATTGCAAGAAAGGTTCTTAATAACTTGATCACACCCTCTGTTAAAGGAACTCTTCCTTCTCCAGTTGACAATTCAATGCTTCCCAAGGGAAATGAGGAACTAAATTCTGATGAAACCGTTGGTGCAGCAAATAATTTACTTAATGAACTCGAGAAGTATCAGGTGTTACTGAGCCTGGAAACTCCAGCAAAAGCATGGCATCAAATCTAAAACAGACAGAAGGAGAAGAGGATTTGCAGAGAACAATTTTTATAAACAACCTTCCTTTTGACATCAATAACGAAGAAGTGAAACAACGGTTTTCTGGATTTGGGGAAGTACAATCCTTTTTTCCAGTCCTGCATCATGTTACCAAGTATGTTTTTTTTAAGACATGCTTCTGAACTTCCCACCTGTCACTGCAGTTCTGTTTTAATCTCCTTGTACTTGTGGCAGGCGCCCAAAAGGAACTAGTTTTCTCAAGTTCAAAACGATAGATGCAGCTACTGCTGCAGTTACAGCTGCAAATGTAGCATCTGGTTTGGGAATTTCTTTAAAAGGTAGGCAATTGACAGTTTTGAAGGCATTAGATAAAAAATCAGCTCATGATAAGGAAGTGGACAAGGCCAACAAAGAGGTTCTGGACCCCTGTAACCTTTACCTGGCAGAGGTTAGTTTACTTAATTCTCTCTTCCACTCTTTATTAAAAGTTTCTAGTTTATGTTGCGTTTTTAAATCTGCAGTAATTTATTTGTGAAAGAAGATTTATCTCCTATGTGGGTGAATATTTTTTTCCCAAATTTTTAATAGGAAGGTCATATTGAGGAGGGAACTCCGGCTGCAGAAGGAGTTTCAGCTAGTGACTTGTTGAAACGCAAAATGTGAGTATTTCATACATGATGTAAGGTTATATTTTTTCCCTGCTGGATTGGATCATGTAAATTTGAAATGCAAGATGAGAACAATTCTTCCCTTATTGGTAGCGTGCATGGTTAACATGTATTTTTATAGATGATGTTTGGATGATGCTTATGTTGGTCATTGTGGCAAGCATTTTTATTCTAGTTGAGTTTCTTTATTAAAAAAAAAAAAAAAAAAAAAAGAGATGAAATTATCTGAAGTTTATTTTTTTATTTTTAATCTTCTCTCATTTTTATGTTTATTTATTTACATTAAAGCTTCAAAGTAAAAAAATAAAGAAGTTTATCTCTGGAGATGACCCTTGAGGGCTCCTAAGAAAGTGGTGTTAGCTTGAATCAAACTATATCTTACCTGTAGTTTTGTATTTATGATGGCTGCTGACAAGCTTCTCATATTCAAACGTTGAAATTTTATGTTGTTTCCGTAAAATTTTGCATTCCTTTGTCATAGATTCTAAAATTTTGTTTTGTTTAGGGAGCACTTCAGGTTGAAGAGGGAAAAGAAGACTAAGCTTAAATCTCCAAATTTTCATATTTCAAAGACTAGGCTTATTATGTATAATATACCAAAGTCAATGACCCAAAAAAAACTTAAAAAGCTTTGCATTGATGCGGTTACCTCCCGAGCTACGAAGCAAACCCCAGTGATTAAACAGGTGGGCTACATCTATAGCTATTTAGAGTTGTTTAGTGTTTGCATGTAACTTTGTGAATACTTCTAATATATTTTTTCTTGTAATTAATATTGTACATGCAGATAAAGTTCTTGAAGGATGTGAAGAAAGGAAAGGTTGTTACAAAAAACCATTCTCGTGGCGTTGCTTTTGTTGAGTTTACAGAGCATCAGCATGCACTTGTGGCCCTCAGAGTTCTTAACAATAATCCTGGTAACAATATTTTCTTACTATATCACTATCATGTATTCTCCTATGATGATATTAAGATTGGCAGCAAGTCCATTATAACCGAAATAGTTCTTTCATTTTTAGTGTGACTATCTGTAATTATGAGGTTGATCCACTGCTGTAAAAGGTTGAATGTGTTGGTTTATTTTTCTGCTTTGATTTTTATTCTATTCTAATTTAATTTAATTTTTTGGCTACTTGTAGAAACTTTTGGTCCGGAATATCGGCCAATTGTGGAGTTTGCTCTTAATAATATTCAGACATTAAAGCTACGGAACGCTAAGATACATGCTCAGCAGCATGGTATCTGTGATGATCAAAACAATGTGAAGCAAGGTGATGATGCACATCTGGACAAACAGAACTCCAAGAAAAGGAAATCCAAAGGTGATGATGGATCTGTAAAGGATTCAGTATCTAATAAAGAGGAAAATCATGTATTTAATAGAGCTGCCACTGAAGGACACGGATCTGCTAAGAAGCAAAAAGGCAATCCTGCAAGTGCAAATGCGAAAGAGTTTTCATCTAAAGAAAAACCAGATGGGCTCCAAATGGAAGTCCAAAAATGAACAAGATGGCAGGAATCCTGATAGTGGAAGATCACTCAATAGAAAAATGACAGATAGTGATGCCCACAAATCAAATTCTTCAGAGGACACAGTTGTGCAACTGAAAAAGAGGAAGCTGCAGGACCAAACAGAACAGCAGAAGAAAAACAGAGATTTGAAAGACAGGAGGAGGTCAAAAAAGACTAAAGTCCCAGTGGGGAAAGACGAAAAAGATAAGCTTGACATGCTAATTGAGCAATATAGATCCAAGTACTCGCAGAAGAGATCTCAGAAAATTGATGATGAAAAGCAAGGTTCTAGACAGCTTAGAAAATGGTTCCAATGATAACTATCTAT